>JBANSL010000002.1:35463391-36713391 GCA_037127255.1 Persicaria tinctoria
TGCTTTTTTGTTTCTTTTTACTTGTTTCTTTTTGTTTTTGCTTTTTAGGTGCATGCGAAGAACTGATCGCACGCCTATAGACCCAATTCTCGAGCTTGAGCGGTTTTTCCATCTTCAGCAAAGGCTTAGGAGGAGACTCATGTCGACATCCGACAACGAGAATGCGAACCAGCTCACACATGCACAGGAGCTTAAGCAACTCTGCCAACAAATTGAGGCATTCACCACCAGAGAAGCAGAACACGCCCGACTAGAGGCGGAATATACATAGAACCAGCAGGGGTGGGAAGCAAGGGTATATCGCGAGGTCAACGCAAGAAGGGAACTTGAGGAGCGGATTGGGCATGTCCCAGCCAACGCAAAGGAATATCTACATCATACTTTGGAAGTTACAGAATCATCGATCGTTCTTCCCGCTATTAATTTTGAAATCCGTCCTTCTTTTATTACTGAAATTAGAAGGAGTCAATTTAGGGGAAGAATTAATGAATGTCCTTTAGAGCATATCACCACGTTTATAGAATTATGTGAAGCTATAGCTGATGGTGCTAATCTTGAATACTTAAAACTAAAGGCTTTTCGTTGGTCCCTTGCAGGAATAGCACATTAGTGGCTGGAAGGATTGCATGCGCGATCAATTCGCACTTGGAACGAACTACATGACATGTTCCTCAACAAGTTATTTCCTCCTACAAAGACAGCTGCTCTTAGACTACAGATCACGGCTTTCAGACAAAAGCTAGGGGAACCATTAGCACAAGTCTGGGAGGGCTACAAGAGGCTTCTGAAATCCTGTCCTACGCATGGACAGCCACCCTACGTCATCCAGGAGATCATCTTCAATTTCCTGGATGCGCCTACTAAGGATCGAATCAATAAATGCACCAACTATGAGTATCTTAGATACACTCCACGCCGAGCATGGGAGGTATTTAAGACGCTGGCCAACTACGACAACACATATGGGACTTCTGCGGCCACTTCTGATGAAATGTATGAAAGGCCTACCCCATCTATGTCGTTATATATTCCACCTAAAGAAGTTGATCCAGACGTAAGGGACCATTTTCACAACGATCAGGTACGCCGCCTTACCAAACAAGTTAAATTCCTCTCTAAAGATAAACCTTGTTTGGAATGTGGGTCTCTGAGGCACAACACTACTGCGTGCCCACACGTTGATCAAGTACATCAAGGAGAGACCCGCAAAGAGGTAAGGTATGCGGGGGGACACTACTCAGGGCCGCATCAAAATCAAAACTGGAGCTACTATCTCCATCCCCAGCATCAGAATCCCCCTCCCTACAGAGCTCCTGGTCACCTTGATAGAGAAGGAAAGAAGGATGACCTACAGACAATCCTTGAGGAAATACGGATGAACCATTCAGACACCAAGCAGTCCATCAATTCTATCTATACTCAGATGCATGGTGTCAACTTTAGGCTTGGACAAATTGATATATGGCGGAAATCAATGGAAACTCAGATGGGTCAACTAGCAGCATCCGTCCCCAGACAGTCAGGTACCCTCCTTGGATCTTCTAAACCTAACCCTAAGGGTAAATCAACTGGGCATGTAGCTTCTATGAACCTAAGGAGTTGGCGACTGAACCCTAAGGGTAAATCAATGGAAACTAAGAACTTACCTACCTTTACTGGTACATCGTCCACTATGCTTGTTGGGATGACTACAATGTTGTTTGCCATATAGAGTCAAGCATCCACAGACTCTAAATCACCTATCTTGACTTTGGACCAGATTGATAAATTCATGATACTAACACTGGCTCCTAAGTCGCATAAAGCATTACACTTGTATTGACCAAATCCAATAGTTATAGAAAACTTACCTAGGCCTGGCCTTTACTCTAGTAGGTCCATTTTGCTGCACTCCTCTGCGATCTCAGCCATCGACCGCTTCTTGTTCAGGATTTCTTTGAGGAACTTTACATATGTCGTCATTTTATGAAGGGCTTCTGTAAAAGGAATGGTGACATTGAGCCTCTGAAGCATCTTCAAGAAACGCTGAAATTTCTTCTCTGCTGGGTCTTTCAAAGATTTTGTGAGGAATGAAAGTGCTTTCTTCTTTGTTGGTGCAGGAGTGTGGTTGATATCGACAGGAGGTTGGCCGACATTTACTATAGTAGTCGACTTTGGAGCAGGTGCTGAGTTCTGGTCGACGTCGACTAGGGACTCCTCGACATCGAGTAGATTCTGGTTGACATCGACTGATTTGGTCGATGTCGAGTAGACCCCTGCAACTTCTCCTTCTGTGTTCTGCTCAGGCGTTTGCATCTGTCGCCCACTCCTTAGATTCAGAACAGCCACATGTCCTGCAGATTTCGATTTAGGGTTCGGTTCAGAAGAGTCAGGGAGCGTACATGATTGTTTAGGGACGGATGTAGCCGATTGACCAATCTGGGTCTCTATGGTGTTCTGCCAGATGTCTATTTCCCCGATCCTAGAATTGATGTCGTGCAGTTGAGTGTGGACAGAGTTATTAGCATGTTTGAATTCAGAATGGTTCCATCGCTTCTCATCAAGAATAACTTGCAGGTCATCTTTCTTACCTTCCTTGCTTGGGTGACCAGGAGCTTTGTAGGGTGGGGGGTCTCTTTGATACTGGGGTTGGCAATAATGGCTCCAATAATGTTGATGATGCTGTCCTGAGTAGTTTTCCCCAGTATAGCGCACCTCTTCGTGAGTTTCTGATATAAGTATTTGGTCGGCATGTGGGCATGCAGTGGTGTTGTGCCTCACACATCCATATTCCAAACAAGGTTTATCTTTAGACATGAATTTAACTTGCTTGGTGAGACGACGTACCTGGTCATTGTTGAACTGTTCCCTGATGTCCGGATCAATTTCTTTTGGTGGCTCATATAAGGGAATATATGGGGCAGGCCTTTCATACCTTTCAACTGAGGCCGCAGAAGTATCATATGTGTTGTCGTAATCAGCCAAAGTCTCAAAGGTTTCCCAAGTGGGTGTAGTTGTTGATCCGCTCCTTAGTTGGTGCATCCAGGCAATTGAAGATGATCTCCTGGATCACATAGGGTGTTTGTCCATGCGTAGGACATGATTTTAGCAGCCTTTTGTAGCGCTTCCAGACTTGTGCCAATTTCTCCCCTGATTTCTGTTTGGAAGCTGTGATTTTTTGTTTGAGCACAGCAGCTTTGGCAGGAGGAAAAAACTTGTTAAGAAACGAGTCCCTTAGTTTGTTCCACGTGTGAATTGATTGTGGAGGCAAATGATAGCATGCATTTAGATGGTCATAATTGGTTGCATTTAGTTTAGTTATGATGCATATCATGCATAGTTTAAGTACAATTTGCATATTTGCCCTCTATGTTAGTGGAGTCGGAATCTACATGTTTTTATTCATTATTTCAGGTAAATGTGGATCCGAGAAGGAGAAATGGGTTGATGATGCATTAAGATGAGAAAGTCTAGTTGATCGAAGAAGCTTAAATGGAGATATAAAGAGGTCCTGAGAAGAAGAAGCGAGCCTAAACGAAGAACAAGTCAGCAGAAGTTGTCGCTAGACATGCTGAACTTGTTTTGCGCTTTCTAGAGGCCTCAGTTGTCCGATTGACTATTATGACCGTGCGTTGGAAAGCTCTTTCAGATAGCTACAACTTTCTTGTTGACAACAAGAGCAAATTCAAGACTGGTTTTCCGTGAAAGACCAATGCAGCGGCCGCAACCAGTATGGATGTCACGGGTTAGAAGATGTCGCGGCCGCAGCATATGCCGCATCCGCAACACGTGTTGACAACGCGACGCCGTTTTAATTAAAAACCCTAGTTTTGTGTTTTCCTTTTGTGTGGCCGCCTAGACTTTTATAAGGGCGAATTTATGTTATTTTGAGACTACTTCTATTCTATTCCACGTTCTATCAGACAATGAGAGAGAGAGAGAGAGAGAGAGCGATGTTCGCCATGGGTAGCTAAACTCTCTTCGTTCTATTTGCAATTTGAACCTTTATTTGGATTGTTTGTGAGTTTCTGAATCTTGTTCCTTATTTTCTATATTGAATGTTTCAACTTGTTTGTTCTTGCATATTTGATTGTTTTATTCTATCTAGCCCGCGCAACTAGTTAGAATCAATTCAATTGCTAAGGTTTTGAAGATTCCTGGTTGTGAACCTTAACCTAAGTAGCAAACTTGTTTCTTTAGGGCTGGTTGAACTAATTGAATAAGTAGGAAGTTTGATGTGTTGTTAAATCTCTCTTTAGGGACTGCAAATACCTTGGTTAATCTCTGAACTTAAAGCTATCAATTGGGTCAAATCCTTCTTTAGGGAATGTTTGATTGATAAGGGTTTCTAGGACTGGTTGGACTAGTAACTATATTAGGTTGGGACAAGGGCATTCATAGGAAGACTAAAAGGACAAGAGGAAGTTACAATATCAATTCAATCAAATAAAGTAGATAGTTGTAGGTAGAGCGATCTTCTCTAAATTGTTTTGCATCAATCTGTTTATAATTTATTTTGTTTTCTTTCTTATTTCAATCAACCAAAACCCCTCTTTCTACTAATTGGTAAATACTCTTTGCTGAGAAATACTTGATTCTCTGTGGGATCAACCTCTTACTTACTTGCTATACTAGTTTGTAGGTTTGAGTTTTATTTTGATACGGTTTACGCGACTAAAAATCGTCCATCAAATTGCCGCCATTGCCGTGGAATCAAGTTTATTTCTTTATTGTGTGTATTTATTAATTTTTGTTTATATATCTAACTTTGTTGTGAACCTATCTTACGGTTCACAACACCCTTGCTACTAACTTTTTCAAGATGTTGAGATTAGCGCAGTTTGAAGGTAAGAACTTTCACCAATACTTTAGGAGATTGCATGAGTATGTTGATGACCTTGGTTCATGGGGTTATCAATTTAGAATCCGAGATATGATTATGTGCATAATTGATGGGAAGATTGTTGAGACACAAGCGCTTGCTAAGCACCTGAGTAACGGAGGCCTAAAGCGGTTAGGAGGATTGTCGGGGTTGTGGGATTTTTTCTGTTATATGGATTACCATGTTGCACAAGAAGAATTGCTCACCACGTCTCCTCCGCCAATGGAGAACTCTCTCACATACCTGGAGGATCCATTCCATAGCCTTACACAAGTGTTGCAAGAGCAAGCTGAGAGCAGTAAGAACTTGGAGAATCAAATGAACAAACTCATTCAAATTTTAAGTGTAAAAGGTGAGAAGGAAAGGGACTTAGAAGAAGGAGTTGAAGTCGTAACGGAGGGTGAAAATTCTGAGGAGCGGCAATCGCCGCAGGAGGGCGGCGATCGCCGCACTGCTACTAATGAGCCCCCATCGACGTCTTCTTCTCTTGATTTTGAGAAACCCACCCGCCACCCCTTGAATCTTTAAAGGATGCAACAATGGAAGATCCTGTCGAAGTCATTACACTTAGTTCATTCCCTCCTATGTGGTTTCAACATGACAATGACATGCCGAATGAGGAGGAATTGGTTGCAGACAACGATAGTTTCTTAGATGATAAAGGAGATGGTCTAGTGCTTCCTGACTTGGAATCTCATGAGTCGACGCATGAGGTCGCATGTGATGTGTCTCCTACTCCATCTGCAACATCCATTCTGAACTTGTCCCTTGATGAACTAAGTCTAGAGTCATCAGCGGAGGCTCAAAAGGTAATAAAGGTACACTTTTGCAATTTTGAAGTTAATGGTGATTATGTTTATCCTTTTTTATTGCTATTTTGAAAAGTCACCAGCGGAACTTTGTTGGTGGTATCATATTCCTTCTGTAGAGAGTCATGCTAGACTCTCTGATAGATTGAAACGGTTCTTGAGTTCCACATTTTTTGCTTTTAATTTATTATGCTATGATGTGCCTTGTAAGATGTGTGCACGGGAATATGATAGGCTACTAAGGGCCTTGACAATGACATTAAAGAAAGGCGCTTCTCGGGAGGCAACCCGAGGTAAGTTTTAGTTATTTCAATTCCTAGTTAGCTAGTTTTCTTTCCAATAAATTAGGTTTTCCATTAGGCATTAGATAGTTGTTTGTAGTTTTTGGATAGACTAACCTTTCAGGAAAGGTCGCCGCCTTTAACCCCGCCACAATGCTCAGATCCGACCTATAGAGACCCATCCACCACATTGTGAGTATTTCATTCATCTCTTCCTCTATGTTTTTATTTTTAGTTGTTTTTTATGTTTCATTGAGGACAATGAAAGGTTTAAGTGTGGGGGAGGGATTGCATTGCATGTAGATAGAATTTGCATATCATGTTTACTTATGTTATCATGTTTATTTATGTTTTCATATTTATTTTTACTCATATATCACATTTAAAAAAAATCACAAAAATATCATGCATTGCATTTAAGTGTTATTAAAGATACTCATCTTGGTTTAGTTTGTCCTTTAATTTATTTTTATGATCTCATTGCATAAATCCCATGATTTGATTGAATTGCTTGAAAATGATTTTGGAGCATTATTTGAGAATATAATTGAGCAAGTATGATTCATAGTTGAGGTTTAATTGAAATCTAAAAAAAAACATAACCCTTGTGTGTTTGTTTTGGCCTTATAGGGACTTTACATATTATTCCCTTTTTCTTTTATTGTGTGATTATACTCTTCATATACTTGTTTTTCATGACCGTATTGCACATATTTTTTGCTTATGAATTTCAAATGATTGAGGCATGTTTTCTTTAGCCATATTATACCTTATCTACCCTTTGCATTATCCTTTGCTTGAAGCCCATCTGAGCCTTAAAGCCTATTTTTTTATAGCTCCACAAAAATATGTCATAGCCAATGATTAGCCTGACCCCATCCGGGAATTAGGAGGAGAATTGGTTAAAAATCTATATGTTGGAGTTGCTTTGAGTGGAGATGATGTATGTATGGTTGTGCATTGCGAGAGGCATAGCCGAAATAAGGTAACCCTTCTTGCATAATAGAGATGACTTATAACTAGGGGCCTAATGAGGATAAAATTCACTTAGGAGTAAAAGTCTAGTAAGCTTGGACCTAGGGAGGATAAAATTCACCTAGGGGCAAAAGTAAGCATAAAAGAAAAGAAAATAAGTCATCATAATGAAAAAAATGCATGAGTTGTATGGCTATTGAAATCGAAGAGTGCTTATTGATGTGTATTGGAGTTTATGTTATTGGAATGGTTTGCGAAGTATGGAAGTTTTGGTGTTGTTCTGGTTGGTTGTTGTTACTTTTTCCCGGATTTTTAGCACCACAAGCCTAAATATTTCTAATGCCTTATGTTCCTACCAAAGCCCCATTACAACCCTATAAAAGTCCTCATGATGTTGTTTGCAAGTGATAACTTTCACGGTGTATAGAGCATTTTGGATTGAGTTGAGAATTGGACTTTAAAGACTAAACACATGAGAGCTTGAGTGAAACACATTATCCCGGTCAGGTTGGATTGAATTTGCTTTTACTATTGTATCGCTCATATATTTGCTAGGATATTTGTTCTCTTATTCATGGCTCCTATTGCTTGATGTTACTTTTCCAAAACTACAGCATGAAGATCTTATTTGTGGGATGATTAATTCTATATTTGTTTTTCATTGCTTGAGAACAAGCAAAAGCTTAAGCGTGGGGGAGTTTTATAGCATGCATTTATATGGTAGTAATTCGTTGCATTTAGTTTAGTTATGATGCATATCATGCATAGTTTAAGTATAATTTGCATATTTGCTTTCTATGTTGGTGGAGTCGGAATCTACACGTTTTTATTGATTATTTCAGGTAATTGTGGATCCGAGAAGGAGAAATGGGTTGATGATGCATTAAGATGAGGAAGCCTAGTTGATCGAAGAAGCTTAAATGAAGATCTAAAGAGGTCATGAGAAGAAGAAGCGAGCCTAAACGAAGAACAAGTCAGCAGAAGTTGTATCCAGACATGCTGAACTTGTTTTGCGCTTTGTGGAGGCCTTGGTTGTCCGATTGACTACTATGACCATGCGTTGGAAAGCTCCTTCAGAGAGCTACAACTTTCTTGTTGACATTAAGAGCAACTTCGAGACCGATTTTCCGTGAAAGACCAATGCAGCGGCCGCAGCATAGATACCGCGGCCGCAGCCAGTATGGATGCCGCGGGTTGGAAGATGCCGCGGCCGCAGCACGTGTTGACAGCGCGACGTCATTTTAATTAAAAACCCTAGTTTTGTGTTTTCCTTTTGTGTGGCCGCCTGTACTTTTATAATGGTAAATTTATGTTATTTTGAGACTACTTCTATTCTATTCTACGTTCTATCAGACAATGAGAGAGAGAGAGAGAGAGAGAGAGAGAGCAATGTTCGCCATGGACGGCTAAACTCTCTTCGTTCTACTTGCAATTTGAAGCTTTATTTGGATTGATTGTGAGTTTCTGAATCTTGTTCCTTATTTCCTATATTGAATGTTTTAACTTTTTTTGTGCTTGCATGTTTGATTGTTTTATTCTATCTAGCCCGCGCAACTAGTTAGAATCAATTCAATTGATAAGGTTTTGTAGATTTCTGGTTGTGAATCTTAACCTAAGTAGCAAACTTGTTCCTTTAGGGTTGGTTGAACTAATTGAATGAGTAGGAAGTTGGATGTGTTGTTAAATTCCTCTTTAGGGACTGCAAATTCCTTGGTTAATCTCTGAACTTAAAGCTATCAATTGAGTTAAATCCTTCTTTAGGGACTGTTTGATTGATAAGGGTCTCTAGGACTGGTTGGACTAGTAACTATATTAGGTTGGGACAAGGGCATTCATAGGAAGACTAAAAGGACAAGAGGAAGTTACAATATCAATTCGAACAAATAAAGTAGATAGTTGTAGGTAGAGCGATCTTCTCTAAATTGTTTTGCATCAATCTATTTATAGTTTATTTTGTTTTCTTTCTTATTTCAATCAACCAAAACCCCCATTTCTACTAATTGGTAAATACACTTTGCTGAGAAATACTTGATTCTCTATGTGATCGACCTCTTACTTACTTGCTATACTAGTTTGTAGGTTTGAGTTTTATTTTGATACGGTTTACGCGACTAAAAATCGTCCATCAGCAAATCCTCTAGCCATTGTGAAGCTACTCTCCTTTGTGTTTGTAGGGATATGCTGAAATTGTTCCTTAAGCTCTCGTCGGGCATTGACTTCGAGATCCAACCTTGCTTCCCACATTTGCTGATTTTGTTGATAATCCGCCTCTCGCTGGGCGTACTCTGCTTCTCTGGTGGTAAACGTCTCTACCATTCTGCGGAGTTGCTCAAGCTCCTGTACTGGTGTGAGCTGGACCTCGTTCTCGTTGGTATTTGACTTGAGTCTCCACCTTAGCCTTTGTTTAAGATGGAGGAATCGTTCAGGCTCGAGAATAGGATTGATAGGTGTGCGATCACTTCTTCGCATACACCTGAAACACAAAAACAAAAAGAAAAGAGTAAAAATGAACTAAAAAGGTTGCGATTGATTGCTTCCTCGACAACAGCGCCAAAATTTATTGTGGAGGGAAATCAAGTAACGAAATAAATATAAAATATAAAGAACGAAACCAACTCCCTGTCCATCAAATAAAATACAAGAAACCCTCCTGTTGTAGTGGTAGGGTATTCAGGATCGTATCCACGAGGAAGCGTGTCAGCGCTCACCTTTCAAATCCCAAATTGCTCTCGTAATCGAGCAACAGAGTACAAGAGTACTCAATATCGACTACCTCATTCGATTTTCCCTGCAGATCTGCACATAGAAGACAAAAACAGCCTATGTCGAGTACAAGAGTACTCGACGTCGACTAGGGTACTCGAGATCGACTAGTAATGGTTGAGATCGAGTGCGTCAGTGCAGAATAAAAACGTAACCTTGTGATGAAATAAAGACAGAAACAACACGAAATTGGTATGATTGAATTCAATAATAATATAAAAAGCTTCCAGAATCAAGGTTTCAATGCCACAACGATAACCATATAAGAATAATGTCAAAGGTATAAAAGATCATGCCTTTTCATCAAATGACTTTCGTCATTAACAAATAGGAAGATAGAGGGTTTCTCATAAATCCTAATTGTCACTAACCCTTTTTCACGTAATTAATCCGAATTTGCATTAAGATCACTTTCGCTTCAATAACACAAATAAGGATTACCTTTGACTGTCGCAGAAGAATCATGCAATTAGGGATAGAAGATAAAATCACAATAAAGATTGTACCTTTGTCACATTACCTTACATGGCTATCGTCGGGCTCATGTTGTGAGCTGAATCTGTCATGTTTTACAGTAACTTTTATATCGATTTCTGTACACATTTCATACATTTGGGCGAAGATAGTACAGTACCTATGTAGTTTATGTTTATTTGCCAAATTTTGGAATCTACACCAGTTTCTGTTTAATTCGCAGAAATCGAGGCATTTTACAGCAATTCTACAGAAGGTCGGAAAAGCTCGGAAAACCACTATAGAAGTCCAAGGTCAAAGCAGCGGAACCAGTCTGGGAATCAAGGCTACTCGATCTCGAGTAGGCCTTACTCGACCTAGACAAGCATGACCGAGCAACCTTGGTCGAGCAGAGCCTGATCGAGCAAGCCAGAACAACCCGGCTCCAGGCCCTACTCGATCTCGAGGACCACTGGTCGAGATCGATGAAGCCTCAGCGCCACGCCCGGGGTTGACGAGAAGAAGAGTTGGTCGACAAGCCGAGGACGAAGCCGAGGACGACAAGGCGGCACTCGCTGCTAGCGACTCGACTCGCTGCAGCGGACCGCTCGCTGCCGCGGAAAAACTCGCTGCCAGCGGAAGAGGCAACTCGCGGAAGCGGAAAGGAAGAACACCGCTCTAGTCGATCTCGACTACGCCTTGTCGAGATCGACGAGACCCTGAGTCCAGATCCGGAGCCCATCGAGCAGAGTCACTCGAGAAGACCTAGTCGGCAAGCCAGTCTACTCGAGGTCGACTAGGGCTTGTCGAGATCGACGAGAGCCCAGTGAGCCAAGTCCGAGCACATCGAGTAGATCTAGCCGAGGAAGTCCAGTCGACGAACCACCCTACTCGAGGTCGACGAGCCGTGGTCGAGGTCGAGTAGAGCCGTTTCCAGAAACTTCTCGACGAGGGACAATCCGCCTAGACTTGGGATTCCTTGGGGCCGAAGGAGTCGATTTGGCCGAAGTTCTATCCGATTCCATCAAGTTCTATCCAAGGAGACAAGATCTATCAACATCATGAAGACTTACCCTATTTAGTTTTATCTTTTCCTTTTAGATTTATTTCCATAAAACAATTTATTTATCCTTTCAAGTTTTAGATATAATTTTAGATAGAGATAGATATCTTCTTTCCTAGAATAGCTAGGGAATGAAGGCTATAAATAAGGCCCTAGGGGGCTCAGTTTTACATATTCAATTTCAGAGACAATTAGTTAGTTACATAAAGAGAGGTTGTAAGTTGGAGTTTATTTTATGCAAGTTAGTTCTTTTTATACATCAATGTCTGTTATTGCGATGAGGCGTGAGTAGTCCACCCACTTCTGGGGCTGGGGTGAGCCCGGCGATGGCCATGTGAGGCGATGCGATATAGGTCAGATCTTTTTGTGCGATTCATCTTCTATCACTATGAGCATGATTCTTTTGCGAGAGTTGAAGGCGATCCTTGTTTTTGTTATTGAAGCAAAAGTGATCTTAATGCAACTTGGGTTAATTATGTGAAAAAGGGTTAGTAACAATTAGGGTTTATGCGAGAGCCTCTATATGCCTATTTGTTAATAACGAAAGTTATTTGATGGAAAGCATGATCTTTTATGCCTTTATGTGTTACTTTGCATGGTTATCGTTGTGGTGTTGAAACCCTGGCCTTGGAAGTCTTTTAATATATTGAAGTTTATTTCTGTCGAAAATCTGCGTTTGTCTTTAATTCTGCAATTTTAAGTTTCTGCATTCTAGTCGATACAGAGGAAGGCTTGTCGAGATCGAGTACCATCTTGTCGATCTCGAGTAAGACTGGTCTAGGTCGAGTTGGTTTTCTTCTGTTGTCGTCGATTTTCTGTTTTCTGTCGAGTTACTCTTGTCGATCTCGAGGAGCTTCTTGTCGAGGTCGAGTAGCTCTCTGCCTTTGCTTTGCTTTGCTTTATTTCTTGCTTTGTTCTTTGCTTTTGTTTTAGTTGCCCTTGCCGGGTTTATTTGTTTCTTTCCTTTCTGTGTTTCTGTCTTTTTGCTGCTTCGGTGAGAATTTACACCTACCTGAGAACTGCTGACGTGCTTCCTCGTGGATTCGATCCTGACTTTCTCTTACTGCATTGGAGGAGTCTTGTATTTATTTGCTGGGGCCTAAGTCTGGTTTGATATATTTTCGTTATATTTCATACTTGATTCTCCTCCTTACAACAGCTCACCCCGACCCTAGAAGTTGGGTGACTACTCCCTCTTCATCATCAAAACACAAATCAATAATTTGAGGAAAATAAATCATATTAAATCAAAACAAAGCTTACAAACAATCGAACCCAAATCCGCTCTCTCCTCTCTACCCCCAATTGGCCACAAGCTCCAAACGAAACCTCTAAATTGCTTAACTAGTGTTTGCTCAATTGCTTGAGAGAAGAATAAAATGATCCTAAAACTATCATCTAAGGCCTTATTTATAATATTCAATCCCCGCTATCCAGGGAAAGAATAATCTATCTATATCTAAAACTCTCTATCTAAAAGCTTAAGATATAACTTGGTAAATAAAGGAAATAAATTTCTAAAGTAAATAGGGGAAATATCTAATGTGGATAAATCTTCCTTCAACTTGATAGAGTTCCACGTGCCTTCACTTCCAAGCTTAGTAATCCACACATCCACATCTTCACTCGGATTCCACTCAGACTAGCCCAAAGGAGTACTTGACATTGACCAAAGTAGTCGACGTCGAGTATGATTCGTACTCTATCTTTTCTCGTGCACCCGGACTCGACATGTACTCGACATCGAGTAATTCTGTGCTACTCCAGTCGTCTCGTCCTCGATCTTGTGTTCTAGAGTTGTTGTCGACTATAGTGTACTCGATATCGAACACTCCTAGTCGACATCGATTAGTCCCGTCGAGTGCTTTTCTCTTCTCTTTTGCTTGATGCGTTCTGGTTCAGCTGCTACTCGACCTTGGACTTTCTGTATTCGACCTCGAGCTCCCCCATGATTTTCCTCCTTCTCCGAATTGCTGTAAAATGACTCGATTTCTGCGAAATTAAACAGAAACTAGTGTAGATCTCTATAATTGGCAAATAAGCATAAAATAAATAGATTCTGTATAATTCTAACCCAATGATATGAAATGTATACAGAAATCAATATAAAAGTTAATGTAAAACATGACGAATTAGGCTCACAGAAAATTGTGCCAGTGCCACTTCAGGATAGAGAGCTTGGTGTTTTGGTGGTTGAGCAGGGGCTAGCCACTCCCAAATTTTGGTGGTCGTGCCTGCGATGACGGCCGGCTCGGAGACTCGGTGTGGCTCTCTCACTGAGAGACTCAGCTCTGTCTATGAGATTGCCATACTTTGAAATGTTCGGGTCTGTCCCAAAAAAAAAAGTGGGAGGGGATGAGATTGAAACCTGGGTTTGCACACTTTCGATTAAACTCCTTTCAAACCCCTACCATTGAGCCAAGACGTCTTTTAGTTTCATAACCCACCTCACTTGTATTTATTACATAAAAAAACCGATATATAAAAAAAGTATACCTTTTTTAAGATAGGGGGCTCCAGCCATCCCAAACCCCGTAAATCCACCACTAGACCTCATCAAAGATATCGTCAAAATTCTATCTTCATTACAATTATTTTTCAGGGACAACTTCACTAAAACTCTCAATCATTGTCATGATTAGGGTTGGCATGGTACGATAACCACAAAAAAATGGTGATTACCACGTATCAACCACCAACTAGTGGTACACAAATTTTCATACCACGTACCAACCACAAGTCGTTGTGGTATATTACCATGGTAACCATGCATAGACGGATCTAGGCGGGGGTAAGCGGGAGCATACCCCCTTCCCCCTTTCATCTGACAAATCACCTATATTTGTTTTACGCGTCGATAGCTTCGTTTTGATATATTATAAGCCCGAATCCGATAAACGAATAAAAAGTTATGATCGTTTAAAATTTAAACACAGATTAATTATTTCAAATATCTTTTAATAAAGCATGATTCATTTATATTTTACTTAATTTGATATTTTGGCAATATAATTCAACCAAAGAGCTTCGAAACAAGAGGTTATATTACTAAATTCGATATTTATTTAATAAATGATGCAAGTTTAAAGTTTGTATATCTTGTTACACGTTATTGCATGCTAAAATAACAACAAGATGCATATTGACTTTGTAGGTTTCAAACGATATATTTTTAGATAAAAATTTTTTTTATCTATTAAAACGACACCGTTTTATCGTTTAAAGAGAAAAAAAAATATAAAACAACTACCGACACAATTTTAAATCAAAACATCCCCATTTTGTAAAAAAACATTGTGTTTTATACTTAAAAATTGTATGTTTAAACTAAAATATCGTCGTTTAATCTAAAATATCACAGTTTTGGTTCGTTAACATACTATAAAAAAAATCTATCGAAGAGTGAATCAACAATTTGTATAAAACTTCGCCCCCCCTTCGATAAATTTCTGGCTTCGTCCCTGTTACCATGTTGTAATTCTGTTTGCATTTTTTTGAAACCCCTTGTCTACCGTCCGGTAGCCATCGAAGTTATCGAACGAAAAAATATGGTTACCAAAAATAATATGGTTACCAACTGTTAAAAGTTCAAATAAACCAAATTTACAACCAATAAAACATTAGAATAAAAATCAAAACAATAGAAAGGACTAGTTTGTGTTTGTCTGTTTGAACGAACTATCGAAAATACTAGAAATAGTGGAGATGACCAATTTAGGTCAAAATAAAAACACAAAATATAAAGTAAAAATATAAAATAAAAAACTTAAAACTTAAAGGTAAAATAAAATAAAAGTAAAAATATATACTCGGTAATCATGGTAACCATGGTATTCAGATTTCCTTACCATTAACGTACCACCTTTACGTGGTTACCACCACGATGGTTACCTCCATGTCGATTACCACAAGTGTGTGGTTACCAACATAGTCGATTTATGGTTGGTATGGTAATTTCGGTACCATTTACCAACCATAGTCATGATATCTTTCTCTATACGTACAACCTACCTTCTTCTTTCATAAGCTTTCTTGTGTTATTTAGGACTCAAAAACATAAATTTGTCGAGTGTGGAGAGTTTACAACCAATAAAACACGCAATTATCTTACAAATTAACCTCATGGTACGGTCTTCCAACCCACTTGATTCAATCGGAACAATGAAATCAATGAAGTTTGAACTACTCTTGTAAATTATTCGAAGCGTAGCATGGAATATAAATCTGTAAGATGATGGGGCAGAGCTTTGAAAATTTATGCTAAATTATATAAATGCGAATGAATGAATACGATACGAAGGTCACCACTCACCAGCTGGCAAAGAAGCAAAAACGTCGTCTTCCGACTACATTTTCTGATATTCCTATTTATTACGTCACCGTATCTGTTCGCTTAATGCCAAAGGTTTTTTTTTTTTACTGTATGCACACTTTAGTACTCCGTATATGCATACAGCATACTACTTACTGTAACTCTTTCATACGCTTTTACATCTGTAAAGGAATTGCTAATGACTCCATCCATCTCATACCCTCGATCGTTTGGGCTTTGTTTTTTCGATTGATAATATATATGACTGAGCTGAGCTTATATACCATAGTTTACGCTTCCAACATGACATTGCATGCCAAAGATAGGAAAACGGTGATCGATGTGGAATCAGAATCATCTTCCATATTCCAACTCTAATCATACATGTTTCCTGATATTTTTTTTCTCATTTAGTCAATGGTCACATTATCAAACAAAAAATGATTTATTCTGTAAATATGGAAAAGAAAAAGAAGAAGAAGAAAATGAAACATGAAAAAAAAAAGACACAAGTAATGTAGATGATGACAGAGAGAGTTTGGGAGAGAGAGAACTGTTGAAAGATAACAGTTTGGCTGTTACCTTTACCTCCTGTTTGGGGCAAAAAAAATAAAAGGTCCCCATCACTCCATTCCTAATTTCCTATCCACCATTTAAAGCCTACCCATCACTATTTTTTTCCCTTTTAAAAAAAAAAAATACATTAAGTTTGGGGTAATTGCAAAATTTGTCCCACTCTTTAGAAATTGCTACCGGTTTTCAAGATCACCGGTGTTGGTGTCTCAAATCACTTAGTCGGAGAAGAATAGTTTTTTTTTTTTTTTTTTTGACGCTGAATAAAGATTAGGTTGAGTCGGACGCAGCAGAAGCTCTTCCTAGCGCAACCTTCCAGACGAGAACAAGCAGTTCTGGAGATCCTCATAATAATCGTATGTAACCACCCAAACATATTGGTGATTCTTTTATTTTTATGTTTCTAATTTTTCAAATGTAGAATGTAACCAACCCTAAGTTGAAAATATAATCTATATTTAATTTCCTCAATAAATCCAAAATTTGTATTTTAAATGACAGATATTTAGAGACATAACCTGCAAGTGATGCCAAAAAGACTTAAGCTCTATTATGCAGAGAGTCAAATCTGAAAACTGGGTCCTCAATCCTCATGTGGAGAAAGCCAACAGGCTCTGCTTCATATAAAAAGCTGAAATTTTTACCCTTCTCATTGTCTGGTTTTACAGTTTTTATACATGAATTATTGGATTTATATACTTTGCCCTTTAATTAAGATCAATGTACTTCCATCTCTCTGTCCTACTCCTATTTTTCAGTCCTTTTTTTTTTTTTTTGGCCCTTTGTCTGTTACAGTAAATTTGTCGGGATGAGATGCAATTATGTGTTTTAAAAGTTTCCATCTATAATTACTTGGGTATAATTGTTTGGTAGTTAAAAAAAAAAATCACCAATGGATGAAAGCCACAGTAATATTGTTGAACACATACACGTGTACCCAATATGTTCCAAGAAAAAAAAAACTTTTTAAATTCAAGAAGTTTCCCCACATTTACAAGTTGTTGTTGTTTTTTTTACTTTTGTACAAGAAAATTGGTTGTGGTAAAATCTATTTTATAGAATTAAAATGTATTAAAGGTACTACGCATAATTCATTTATAGAATTAAAAATAATACAGAGTACAATATTTGATTAAAAAATGAGTGGCTTGTCTAGTAAGCTTAACAAATCAATGCTGGTCAAAATTGTCTTTTTTAGAATGGGATGATTAGGATATACTACATCCGTTCGGCAAAACTTGTCATTTTAACTATCTACACAATTTTTAATAAAATTAATAATTACACTCATTTTTTACTAATTTACCCTCATTTATTACTAAACTTTTTACTTTATCAAAAACTACAACTCATAAAACATCAATCAAATGAAGGGCATTTTAGTAAAGTAGAAGCAAAAATACCTAAAATGACAAGTTTTTCCGAACAAAAACAAAACTCTAAAACGACAAGTTTTGCCGAACGGAGGGAGTAATTAACTAAGATAAAAATAGCAAGAGATATATGTTAAAAAATTGATAGGAGATGATATCAATTCCTTTAAGTTTTGGGAGGTAATTCAAAGACTAGTGACTCCTTGTGCAACCACTTCACCCGATGTCAAATTGTTTAAATCTCATTCTTTACAATATGTGTATTTAATGGGTATTCAAGTCTTCATTGGCTCGGATGAGCTTGTTTGACGGCTTGACATCAAGCTTTTTCGATTCGAGCGCCTTACAAGTTAAGATTCAGACTCATAAGAGAATTAGTCAACAATCTCGAAACCCTGATCACGTCACTAAAAATTGTGATTTTTGCCGAAATTTTAAAGTTTACGTTGAATACGAAAAATGACCCTAATCTAGCTAGTTTTTTTTTTTCAATTATGAGACAATTCATAAGGTTTTTCGTATGGTTTTGATAGTAGTTCCATTTAAAAAAGAGGAGGTCTATTCTTGCAATTGTCCACTAATAATAACGCTTAGTGGTCATCATTGAGCTCAATCAATCAATTTTATTAATTTAATAGTCCAATTAGTAAAAGGACTAACTTGATTTGATATGCAAAAGGGACTTTTTTCATGGATTATAGGGTGAATTTAGTAATGTAATGATGATCATTTACCAAACACATAATCGACATGAATTCTACAATAATATGAGCAATTAACATTTAGTTGTTGGCCGGATTATACATTTGGTGATCATTTTTAACACCTTTTTGTTTGTTAATGATGGGTAACTCTTTAAATTATACTACTCTGTTAGTAATTGTTATCCTCGCTTTTGCGCGTTTTGTCAATGATTATATTTTATTATATTAATTACATTAAAATTGTATTAAATTTTATATGAAGATTAAAATAGTTTATTTAAAAAAATAAAAATAAAAAATTCAAGCAATCATAAATTAACTTAAAGTATAAAAAGATCTTGTAAAATAACTTAAAGAAAAATAATTTTAATTGTGCAAAAAATAATAAATTTTGTAACGACTTAGGATATGAGGATAAGAATTAATATAAATATTTTAATGATAAGATTTTATTGTTGAATAGATAATTAATTACTAATGAAATTTATCATTCGATATAATAAACTAAAAATCAATCTTAATGACTAAAGATAAAATAATTCAAGGTACAATCTTTATATTTTTTTTGAAAAATATATTTATAAAATAACTCATAGTAAAATGATAGATTTTATAACCAGTTAAGACATGAGATGGATATATATGATGACATGTGGATAAAATAAATAAGGTCACATTTTATAATGTGTCTTAAGTATATTAGATTATTATTAATTAAAGTGTCAAAAATATTAGATCATATTACATTAAAAAATAACACATATAAAGGAGACTTTATATTTTATTTCGACATTATTATATAGATATAAATATAGATATAGATAATAAAAAAGGAAATTAAACCCCTTTTTGATTTTGTTTCTTCAATTCCACTGTTCAATTATTTTGTCTAATGATCCATCAATTTCGAAGTTCCATTTCCACACATGGCACCTAGATTAATTGATTTTCAAAGCCTTTTTTTGGCCTTTAGAAAAATTAATAAAAGGACCAAAATTTGCTTTTTAAAAAATTATTCTTTACATAATTCACAATTGCACACAATTACATAATTAATTTTAAAAATAAACACACCCACAAAAAAAAAAAAAATTCAGTTCCACAACAGCAAATCCCCAAACTCACTCATATTCGATCCCAAAGCGCCGCCCACCGACGACGGCGGCTGATCGGAGAAGCACCTACCGTAATCCTCCGCCACCGGGTACAGCCAGCTGCCGTCGACCGAGTCAAAGTAGACAAACTCGGTCCGCAACACGGACGAGTCGTAGCCCGCATCGAGGCTCGGCAACTCGACGATCTCGCCCAGCTCCTCCTCCTCATCCGAGCTCGCGGCAGATGGTGACGTGGACGATGACGTGGACGGGGTGGGCGGGCCAGGGTCCGGGCCTAAGTTATCCATAGCAGCGGCCTTGGCGGCCGCGGCCTGGACATCGCGGGGGGAGACCGAGACAGGCCGCGGCAGAAGCCCGGCGAGGCCCGGGAAGTTAAGTATGGCGGAGTCGCCCTTGATGCTTAGGGCCGCCACGTCATGGGCCCGGGCAGCCATTTCCGGGTTGGGGAACGTGCCGAGCCAAATGCGGGACTTCTTCCTCGGCTCGCGGATCTCTGACACCCATTTCCCCCACGCCCGCATTCGGACCCCGCGGTACACCGGGTGCTTCGTGGAGGCCGCGGAAGACGTTGTCTCCGACACCTTCCGCACCTTTTTCTCCTTTCTAGTAGCGTACGGGTCGGGCGGGCTGTCCGTTTTGGTCTTTTGGGCTGTGTTTGGTGGCGCCGGCGACGGTTCAGCGTCTGTTTCGGGTGAGGTGGCGATGGGCGTCATGATTGAAATGGGTTATTGGAAATGCGGTTTGGCATATAAGTTGAGAGAGAGCACAAAACTAACTTATAAGGAGAGGGCCTTTCGAGGGAGGGGTGTGGGGCCCAATGGGTACATTGGGGTTCGATTAATACGTACCACTCATATGCGTACTCCCACCCCCTCCTCAGTCCTCTTCCTCTCAGCAAAGCCTGCAATTTCAAAATCTTGTTATTTTTATCAAGCCCAAAATCACATCCAAGTACCCATTTTTAGGTGATTTTGCATGATACAGCCCATAAATTAACAAGATTTACAGTGAAGTAATATTCACCCTTTCCGTAAAAAGGGGCTGTAAAATACGGAGTACTACATTTTCACTTAAAATAATAAAATCACCTACTTCTTTTAGCCCTTTTTAGGGCTTTGTGGGTTAGGTGATGATTTGATGATAGTGATCGATTTTTATGGGTAATTTTTCATAATTTTTTTTTGCAAGTGGTGATCAATTGCAAAATATTACATTTACGGATAATTTCATATATTTTATGTTTTTGGTATAATATATCTATTATATACTCCATCCCTTCCAAAATAAAACTCGTTTAACTTTTCTGCACGCATTTTAAGGAGTTAAAAACTATATAAAATAATATTTTTTTAATATATTTGTTTTTATAAGTTTATACTTATCAATACCGACTATGAAATTATCTAAAAAAATTGATTAAAAAAATAATATTTTATAGTGTTTTTATCTTTTCAAAAAGCGTGCAGAAAAAGACAAACGACACTTATTTTGGAACAGATGGAGTATAATAAATGAAAAGTATGTTCCTTAAGGTATCAATTTTACCCAATTAAAAAATAATCTTACTCCACATAATCATAATTATAATTTCTTATTAAATGTGTAATTATAAACTCCTATCCAATTCAATTATGTGATTATATCTTTTTTATATTTGGTAATCCTATCTAGCTATATATAATGTAAATAGATCTTTATATGAAAAATTAATCCCATTCCGTGTAGAAAATTGAATAACATAAACCAAAATTTTATCAATGTAATCCCCTCATAAGATTTGTAGAATGGTGCTTTGATGTAGTTATAAATCCAATTATGTAATTATATATCTTTTCATGTTTGATAATCACACACATATATATCTATCTATTATATATAATAAAGGAAAAATTGTCTATGACACATAACACAATTTCTTTAATCTTAGTAGTATTAACCAATAAAAAAAATATCTCCTCGCCTTAATCAATCTTAATATAATTGTTTTCACAATTTTGTAGATATAAATATACTTTGGAAATATTTAACCCAATTTTGTAAGATTTGGATAATAATTATATAAAAAATAATATATCTCCTGCACTTGATCAATATTTAGTTGGGACGGTTTGCAAAATAGCCACGAAATTGGGCGAATTTTGCAAAATAGCCGCGAATTAGGACATTTTCGGAAAATAGACGCAATAAAAGGCTTCACCCTCTGTCCCACAAACGATTTTCTCTCTCCTCGATCTCTCCCATTGCGGACGCTCTGTTTCTCTCTCCCGACCTGATCGCTGGAAATGGCTAGGATTTGCGAGAGATTACCATTCCGACATCAACAAAGCTATCGATTTTGACGTGTAATCTAGAGAATCAAGTAAGTCAATTTACTAGATTTTAAAGTCGATTAGAATTTGCGTCAAGGACGCAAATTTGAGCAAAAGTCGCAAATTTTACGAGAATTTTTGGATTACTTCTTTAGTGTTGAGATTGCTACTTTAGTCTGTGTTTATTTGTGCTTCGGTTTTGCAATTACTGCTTCAGTATTGCGATTTCTGCTTAAATTTGCGCCGAAGGCGCAAATTTCATAGAATTTTTTGGTTTGAGATTACTACTTCAGTTTCGTTATTACAGATTCATTCTATGTTTATGCATGCTTCAGTTTTGCAATTACAGCTTCAGTTTTGTGATTATTGCTTCAATTTGCGCCGAAGGCGCAAATAACTGGTTCGGTTTTGTGATTACGAATTGCAATCGTGTGATTACAAGTGTTGATTACGCCAAAATTTGCGCCTTTGGCGCAAATTCATCAACATTTGTTCCTGTATATGTGTAATATTCAAGTTTCAAGTTTAATCTGTGTATGTTTATGGTTATTTATGCTTATTCATGTTTTACATTGCTCAGGTCATCTCTATGATTGCTTAGGTTGTGATTTCAATATTATTGTTTGAAATAAACAGTAGACATTAATCATAGAAGTTCACCACAAGAAGTGTATTGTATCCATTTTGTTGTTCATGTCATCATTACGCTTGAATCTGCACTCTATATTGAAGTATTGATTCCTTATTAGACTTTGATTGTTAATGTCATCACTAGACTTCCTTATTCAATGTCGATTAAGCCATGTCATCACTGTAATGGAGTCATAATAAAATTTGCGCCTTTGGCGCAAATTTTGATTAATTTTTTAAACATGAATTAATGTTTTTGAGTATTTTTTTTCTTTATAAATGTAATATTAAAGTTTCAAATCGAATCTGTGTATGTTTATGGTTATTTATGCTTATTCATATTTTACATTGCTGAAGTCATCTCTATGATTGCTTAGGATGTGATTTAAATATTATTGTTTCAAATAATCAGTATACCTTAACCACATAAGTTTCCCCCAAAAACTGCAACATTTATATAATTCACTTCACAACAGGTCTATTGTATTCGTTTTGTTGTTCATGTCATCTTTACACTTGAATATGCACTCTATATTGAAGTATTGATTCCTTATTAGACTTTGATTGCTAATGTCATCACTAGACTTCCTTATTTCAATGTTGATTAAGCCATGTCATCACTGCAATGGAGTCATAATAAAATTGCACAGGGGATATCAGTATAGAATATTTTATGCTTATATATGTTTATACATTCAGTAGCATCACTTGCAGATTTGCGCCTTTGGCGCAAATCTATGTTTATACATTGAGTATAGAATATTTTATGCTTACATATGTTATAACAGTATGGAAATCTATGTTTATACATTCAGTAGCATCAATATTTGCGCCTTTGGCGCAAATTTTTCATAACAAGTTAATTCTAATCACTTTGGTTGGTAGCGTCATCGTTATTGAACATTGATTGAGCAATGTCAGCACTACAATTCAGTCATAGAAAAATTGCACAAGGTGTGTAAATCTATTACTTAAATTTACTAATCCTCTTAAATTCATACTCTGCAGATTACAATGGCAACCCACATTATTACAGTTGTGTGTGGTGGGAAATTGTTGGTTAATGATTCATGTCCAACCTTTGTTGGAGACACTACTTCAAAGGTGTTTATGATTGACGAGACAATAACATTACAGGGTTTAACTGAAAAAGTTCACATCAGATTCAATATAGATAGTGCATTGGAATTGAAATTCAATCATTTACACCCTTTCAAGCTGTTGAGAGCTCCACTTCTTGTGGAATGTGATGCTGATTTAAAAGAGTTTTTAAAGTTGTCTGACCTGTAGAATGTTAAATATGTTGTGGAGTTGTGTGTCAGCATTAAATCAAATAGTGCAGACATTGAAGATCAACAGCCATCCTCAACTGTGAGTTTACAGTTGGTGGCATGCAATCCAACTATTACAGATAATGTTACAGAGGAAAATAACATGACATTGATTGGTGACACCGGGATGAAAGGTGTATTGTTGGAAGATGTTGGTGATGACATGAATTCTATAAACAGTGACACTGCAAGTGATGAAGATTCTGTAGATGAAATATGGAGAGCAATCTATTCTACAGCACACAGGAGAGAGACTACACTAGAAGATTGGGATGTTGATAGCTCTACTGTGTCTAGTGTGAATCTCAATTCACAAAACTTGATTTGCGTCGGCAAAAGCTTTGCATCAAGGAAAGCAGCTAAGCATGCTTTAGAGATGTTGTCAATAACTGAGATATTTGGTTTTCGCGTTGTAAAAGAAGACACAAAGTATTATAGAGCGCATTGTGCAGATCCTGACTGCAAATGGAAAGTGCATGTCAAAACTTTTGGCCCAACTTGGCATGAGGTCATAGTGTATGTGGAAATGCACACCTGCACATGGGATTTCAGGACAAAACACTGCAAACAGCCTTCATCTTCTGTGATTGCAAGTATCATTGAATCAAGGTGAGCACTTTTTTAAAGAGATAGTATTTATATTTTAACTTGCTTTCTAATATATGATTTATTCTAATTTGACTATAATTACACAGTGTTGACGTTGGATACAAACCAGCACAGATAAAGGATAAAATGAGAACAGAACAAAAGATGAAAATTAGTTACTGGAGAGCATGGAAGTCATCAAAAATAGCTCATGAAATGGTTAATGGGACACCAGAATCAAATTATGCAGATTTGCCATCGTTTTGCCATATGCTCATGGAGAGAAACAATGGGACTATAGCTTCAATTTTAAAAGACAAAGAAGATAGATTTCAGTACTTCTTTCTGTCATTTGGACAGTGCATCAGAGCATTCCCACTCTTAAAGAAGGTATGTCTTAAACAGTGTCAGCAAAAATTCTGTTGTCATCGATTTCCTTAATTTTGATAACATAAGTAATTTTATTTTGTTTATATATCAGGTGGTTGTTGTTGATGGAACATTCCAAACTGGCAAATATAGAGGGACGTTGCTTGGAGTAGTTGCACAAGATGCAAATAGACAAATCTTTCCACTTGCTTTTGGTATTGTTGATTCCGAAAACCACAGCTCTTGGGAATGGTTTATGTATCAGCTGCTGCAGATTGTGCCTCCTTCAAATGACTTAGTGTTTGTCTCTGATAGACATGCTAGCATTTCAAGGGTTGTATCATTAGCTTATCCAACAGCTACACATTGCATATGTATATGGCACTTGAAACAAAACATCAGAGGAACGTTCAAGAAAAAAGAGCTGGGGAAAATGTTCAAAAAAGCAGCAGAGAGTTACACTATCCAAGAGTTCAACAGCCACCTTGCACAAATCTAAGCAACCTGTCCAAAGCTATTAGAATATCTGGTGTCAACAGGTTTTGATAAATGGGCAAGAGCACATTCAAGGTGTGATAGATACAACATGATGACATCCAACAATGCTGAGAGTTTGAACTCTGTTTTCAAAGGCAAAAAGAATTATCCCATTGTGGCACTTGTGGAGTTTGCTAGGGAAAAGCTCACATCATGGTTCCTGGATAGGAGAGAAAAAGCACTGGCAAATCACGACAGACTAACTCCGGAGATCCTTAAGTTGATAAGAGAATCACAAGCGCAGGTTGGGGTATGCAGAGTAGAGAAGATGAATGAATCACAATTTGAGATCAATGGCCAAGGAGCTGTAGCTATAGTTGATTTATCAGCGAGAACATGTACGTGCATAGTATTTGATGTTGAGAAAATGCCTTGTGTACATGCTCTAGCAGCAATAACACACATAAAAGCAAATGTGTCTGATTTTGTTGCAAAATTCTACAGCAATGACGCTTGGCGTATGACATATGCAGAAACAATATATCCAGTGTTGGATGAAGATGAAGGAAATATCCCTGATGTGATCAAATCCATCAAATGTTACCCACCAGTAGTAAGAAAAAGAGCAGGAAGACCAACTACGAATAGAAAGCTTTCTTTGGGAGAGTACAAAAGGAGGATGAAGCATTCAAGATAAGGCTGTCAGCACAAATTCTGTCATCAGTATTATATAAGAGTAATGTTAGTGGATAATACAGTTTATAAATTTGTAAATGACATTTGTTTTTGCTTATTACCATTAATTCACTAATTCAAGGTAAGTCTGTCAGCACAAATTCTGTCATCAGTATTTTACCATGCTGAGCAATTTTTCCCAATTTGTAGTATGTTGTGCAATTTAATTCTATTGATGAGCAATAATAAGATCATGTTGAGCAACAACCTCTTAATCAACTATAAAGACATAATTAGATAAAACTAACATTTCGTTCAAAACAAAGTGTTGTTGTGTAATATATAAACAATCATTGAGCAAAAATAAGGTGATGCTGAGCAAATTTTCCCCATTTGCTATATGTTGTGCAGTTTTTTTCTATTGATAAGCAAAAATTAGATCATGTTGAGCAATAATCTATAATGCAACTTTGAAAACAAAATTACATAAAATTTAGATGCCATTGCAAACAAAGTGTTGTTGTGCACTTTTATTCCATTGATGAGCAAAAATAAGACAATGTCGAGCAATAATCTATTAAACAACTATCAAAGCGTAAATAGATAAAAATTAAATGTCGTTGCAAACAAAGTGTTGTTGTGCAATATATGTACTATGGTTGAGCAAAAATAAAGTGATGTCAAGCAAGTTTCCCCCATGCATAATATGTTGTGCACTTTTATTCCATTCATGAGCAAAAATAAGACAATGTTGAGCAATAATGTATTAAACAACTATAAAATCGTAAATAAACAAAAATAAGATGTCGTTGCAAACAAAGTGTTGTTGTGCAATATATGTACCATCGTTGAGCAAAATTAAAGTGATGTCGAGCAAGTTTTCCCCATGCATAATATGTTGTTGTGCACCTTTATTCCATTGACGAGCAAAAATAATACAATGTTGAGCAATAATGTATTAAAGAACTATGAAATCGTAAATAAACAAAAATAAGATGTCGTTGCAAAGAAAGTGTTGTTGTGCAATATATGTACCATCGTTGTGCAAAATTAAAGTGATGTCGAGCAAGTTTTCCCCATGCATAATATGTTGTTGTGCGCCTTTATTCCATTGATGAGCAAAAATAAGACAATGTTGAGCAATATTGTATTAAAGAACTATGAAATCGTAAAAAAAAAAAAAAAGATGTAGTTGCAAACAAAGTGTTGTGGTGCAATATATGTACTATTGTTGAGAAAAAATAGAGCAATGCTGAGCAAGTTTTCCCCAGGCATAATATGTTGTGCACTTTTATTCCATTGGTGAGCAAGAATAAGACAATGTTGAGGAGTAAACTATTAAGCGGATATGAAAGCATAAATATATAAAAATAATATGTTGTTGGTACCAAAGTGGTGTTCTTGTGCAAATCTAAACTATTGTTGAGCAAGAATAATATGATGTTGAGCAGAACTAGGGTATGGAATTATATGAAAAATAATAACAAATAAATAAAGTCTCACAAAATTCCCGATTTATTAGCAAACAAAAAAAAAGAAAATTAAAACGGTTTTCCTTAAAAAAATAATATAAAAACCAAATATGTGTGAATGCGCAAAACGCTTTTCAGGTTCGAGAAGTTTTCCATCACCTTCTTTTAGTTTCTTCCTCGAGCTAAATCTACTTTGTCCATTTCTCTGCGAGATTGCCTGAGGCTTGATTGTAGGCTTGTAAGAAGGAGATCTATCATATACATAGAGATGTCTTCAGATCCGAAAGGTTTGATTTCGTGTTTTCTGTGTATTAACAAATTAGAACGAGTACGGATTAGGGCTTAGTTTCCCACGAAAATTAGGAAAAATCGCACTTATTCAAGCGAATTTAATGTTTATAATCAAGCAATTAGTCAGCCTTACAAGACCTAACATTGCTATTTCAATCTCTTTGGCATAATAAATTGAAGTTAATGTGATTAATCTAGAGGCTGAATTTGGGAATTTGATAATTTGGGAATTTGTTTGGCATAACATACAGTCTCTCACAGTGTCATATCTTCAATTATATTTGTATAAATTGATTGTAAGTGTTCATTCTATAGGTAAACGTCCGCAGAGTGTAAGTGATTCACCTGTTCTAGACAGTCAAAATAGAAATTCAAAGAGATCGAAACGATCTGGGGTTAAACCTCCAGTAGTTGATTTATCTAGAGACTCACCTCCCTTCAAGGATGAACTGTCTGTTGATACTGAGACTGGAAAATCCTTGGAAGCAGGGGAAGGTTGTAGATCACTTGAATACAAAGATTCGCAACCGCTTGTAAGAAAAAACAGTAAGAGAGAAGTGCACCCTGCAATTGATCTTCGTCTTAGCACTGTTGCTGTGGAGACCATTGAAATTGCAAGGCTGGAAACCCATTCACCTAATGAGACGGTTGTTGAACATGTAAACCCAACTGTGCATATCATAACATCTGATGAGCAAACAGATACCACAACCATACAACCTGTCGAAGAAAACAGGCAGCTGGTTGTGAGGAGTGAGAGAAACACTAGACAAAAAAATCTCCCATCATTGAAATCACGGTCAAGCCCACGCTTGCTGGTGTCATCCTTGAAAAAATTGAATGCCAAGCAAAGGAAAATGATTGAGGATATTGGGTTTGGATTTTTGTTCAACTTGGAGATTGTTACCCTACCACTACTTCTTTCGTATTGGTTAGTGGATCAGTTTGACCCTAACAAGTGTTGCTTGGTGTTGGCTAATGGAGGCGAACTTGAAATTGCAGAAATAGACGTGCATATCACAATGGGATTCCCAATGGGGAAAGTTTTAGTTGGAAGAAAATCACCTAAAGAGAATTTCAATCTTGTGCAGGAGTGGAAAACCACATTTGATGTCCAGGACAATATAACAACAGCTATTGTTATGGAAAAATTGATAGCTGACACTGACTGCAGTGATCAATTCCTTCTGAACTTTATCGTTATACTGGACTCTATTTTGGTTGATACACTAGGAAACGGGCATGCCAACCACAGTTTAATAAGAGTAGTTCCTGAATTGGGTGACCTAAAAGACCTAAATTGGTGTGCTATTGTGTTGGAAAGTTTGGTCGATGCAAAGAGAAGCTGGGAAAAGAACAAGAATGGCCATTTCAGAGGGCCTCTGTTATTCTTGGTTGTAAGTATTTTTTTTCAAACCTTCGCTCCGACGTTAGCTTAATTTCTTTACCATATCAGTAGTACAAATGTCACCCCTCATACTTTTATCTACAAGTCTAAAGTATTCTTTATGTCAGCATTCCCTAATCAATCGTTATACTGATATATGTTTACCACCTTGGTGTGCCAGTTGTTTTACATGGATAGGGTGAAATTATTCACAAGCACATCTCTAAGAAGAATGACTCGTTCTTTCCCGGTTTTTGTTGGCATAAATTACAAAATCTTGCGCCAACGAGAAACTGATGATATAAGTACTGGAGGCTTTGACTGTGGCTTGGTCCAGGCTCGCCAAGTTGTTCCTCACCATCAAGACGTGCAATCTACAGCTTGTCCACAACCTACTGCACAAACCGATGAAGGCACCAGTCACCATGCTGATCCAGAAAAAGAGACACCCCCAGTTGAGGTTTGTATGAATTATTTCAACCAATTCAATGTAATATTATTACAGTACAACAATGTTCTGGTATTTACTGATGACTTTTTATTCTTACTTTTTATGTGATGTTATCTTCTAGAGTTGGATAAAGTTGTTTGCTCAAAAGACTTCTGCACTTGCATCTGCTGTTTCTGATTTTGCTGAGTGGTTTACAAAAGTCCCGATTGAACTACAAAATGATGACAAGGTGAAAATGCTTCTACATGGAGCAAACCAGCTTTTAGGAGTGCAAAATGTCATTTCTGAGGCACCGACAGCTACGGATGCTGCTGACATGTCAAATATGAATGACCATATAATCCCATATTTTACCGAATCACAAGAGAAATTCTGGGCAGACCCTATTTTATTAGATTGCATCACTCAAATCGAAATGGCATATCTCAACAAGCAAAAAATGAAATCCAATATCAAAGTGGACGGAGAATTTTCCTTTGATATATTTCTGGATGACCCTGCTTTTAAGAAAGATGAAGGGACGTCATTGAACACATCGGTTGAAATGAAGAATGCTAATGAAGCAGCCCAGACTCCCCCAGACAGCCATGGGCAGTCTCCAATACAACAGCGTGGTGAGGCTACTCCTAAACCCCTGCCCACTCAAATTAAAGCTAATACTCCACCAGTGAACTCTTTGGGAGGTACAATAGAATGCATTCCACCTGCTGCCTTGCCACCAAGAAGGTCGCCACGGATCAACATAGCTGATGGAAATGCTGCAGATCAACTTAATAACATGAAGAGAGAAGAAGCTACAAGAAGAGCACATAAACCTTCTGCATCTTTGAGAAGCCCATATTACTCGCGTGTTGTTGACATTACAGATCCTATCTCTGAAATTGAGCGCACTGTTTCAGCATATTTAGCAATGAAAACACCACACAGCAAGTAAGTTCATTTTAAACTTAATCTTCTTAAAGTATGTTCAGTTACAAGTAAAAGGTTATTTTCATATAAACCATCTTCAAAATGATTGACATTACAGGGAAATTTTGTTTAAGCACAAGTCTGTTGAAATTGTTAGAACAGACATGGCTACACTTGAGGATGAAACCCACTTGTCTAGTGTTGTTATTGGTGCCTGGACAGCTATCCTCAACCACAAGGAACAGTATAAAAGTGCTCAATCACCTGCAAGACTTTTTGTCAATATCAACAAAACTATAATATTCTTACAGCTTTAACTTTCAATTACACTCCATTGTTAGGCGTTATTACAATTCGTCTGTTTTTTTACTAATTTCTATTCTTCAACCAGTTTAATGTAGAGAGTGTATCAGTACGAGCTTGTGATGAACAGTTCAAGAGGTTTAACCTCCACATGGATACTGTATTGTCATCGTCACCACACCTTTCTTTGAAGGATATAGACATGGTACGCCGTTGCAATTAAATAAATAAAGTTCAGAAGACCAATCACTAATGTTTATTTGTTTTTTGTTATGTTGATTAGATTGTATATGCGGTTGAACGAACAGCAGACTATGTCATGGTTGTATTCAACTTTAAAAACAAAATGGTCCAAATTGTTGATGTCAAACCATCTTTAGGTGATCCAATTTGCCCCTTCCCATCTCCCTTTGAATGTTTGGTAAGTTTTACCACTGATATGTAATATTTCTTTCCGTCTCTTAATTTCATTTAAATATCAACTCATTTTATAATTAAAAATTACATGAATTCTAATTCAATCCATGCAGAGGGATATGCTGATTGCTTATCTAACAGAGAAGGGACTCCGAGCAAAGGCAGAAATAGTGTTAGATGCAACAACATCAAAAGTCCCCATCACATGGGCTGGAGAGGAAAAAGTTCAATATTCTGGAGTATGCCTCATGCGCCACATGGAGACCTTCTTTGGGACAGAGAGAGGGTACAAATGTGGATTGGAAAAGGGCAATTTCAAAAATATTTCAAAGCTAGGTGTGAAGTATCTGACAGATATAGTATGTTCAGAGTTAAATGAAGTGAACGCAGATGTTGTGAAGGCAGCAAAATCCCATGCAAGAATGGCTTCAAAAGGAATTCAGGGGCAGAGACTGAATCTTGGTTGAACAACCATAACGCAATTTCATGTTTTATTTTCAAACTTTGGAATGAATTTTGGTGTAGACAATTATATACGCTACTTCTGAAAATTCTTCTCGTACCAATTAAGACACTTGTTGTCTATGTGGTCAACTTTTCATTAAGACATTTGTTGTCCAAGTGGTTTTTTGATGAGTAGTATTTGTTAAGATGCATACAACTATAACTGCTACTAAACAGTTGTGTTTGTTCTTCAATGTGTCAGCACAATTTTCTGCGCTTATAATCAATTGATATATGTTATTCAAACAGTTGTTTTTATAATATCCATTCGTTTGTTGTGCAATTGTAAACTATAGTTTAGCAAAACTAAGATGATGTTGAGCAAATTACGAGTAACATAAAAACTTAGTTAAACAGTGTCAGCACTACTTTTAACAAAACAATCAACAAATTAATCAAACGTGTCCGCAGTATAACAAGGTGTAGACGTAAAACTTCAGTCCTAGTTTATAATCTGAAATTCGAGGAAGGAAATTACAAAATAATTATATGATTATTATGATATTAATATGTTGCATCATATCATTACGATAGAACACATATAAACTAAAATAACAAAAAATTAAAAAATACATTCAACATATAAATAAGTACCAATGTTATTACGTATTAATTTAGTAGAACTACAGTCCTAAGAAGTCATCAATCTTCTTCCTCCTTCCCATTTCTGCATCTAAAACCTCTTTGACACACCCCATTAGATTTTCCTTTGCGTCTTCAAACAACTGTCTTTGATTGCCCAGTTCTCTTTCCATCTATATAAAAGTCACAAGACAAGACTCAATCACAGGATGGAAAAAAAATTTATGGATAAAACTTCAAATATCACCTTTGATAATGCTTCACCATCTTCATCTTTGGACGCAATCCGAAGGTGTTGTTCAGTTGCTATTATGGATCTTTGGTATTCCTCATATAATGTGTAATGAACGACAACAACCTCCAACAACTCGGCCCTACGGGCCTCTTTGTTCGTCTCGCAAGCTTCATCAACTAGATTCATGTGATAACCAGGGTAAACAACACTATCCAGCACATCCATCAATTGATGGAAACTCGTGCAAAACCCGACAGTGTTACCATAGTTCATCTTTTTAGAGAGGGATGTGTTTCTGTTAAAATCGGTTTTCAGGCGCCAATGGATATCAAAGAATGATAAATGGATATATATAGCCAACAATTAGACAGTTTTCAACTTGTAACAGTTATTTGTGACAGTTTATTTCAGAGTAACAATAAAAAAAACTGTCAAAACTGTAAAACTAAAAACTGAAAACGGATTGTAGTTATTTGAGTTATAGTTATCATTGGAAAACATTACCTAACTCGTGTCAGCACTACTTTTGGCCTTATCCACCTAGTGTCATCACAAAAATATCAAAAACAGAAAACAACCAAATTTATAAGAATAGTGTCACCAATAGATCCAACTACTCTACCCCAACAATGTAACAAAAAGACTTTGAACACTTACCAATTCGTGCAACATCGTAAACTTGAAAATCACAACAAGAATACTAGCCCAATGTCTCAAGTAAATATACCTAATATCAGTGTCAGCGCTACTTTGGGACTTACCCTAATAGTGTCACACACTTAAGTTTTATTATCAGCAAATGTCAAGACATAATCTTCAATAGCAGAAACCACCAATATGATCAACTTGGGTCACACAAAATGAGATACTTAAATGTCAAATATTACCATAATTTGAATAAAAACCAGAAACAAATGTGATCAAGGACAAATTTAATTCATAGAATGTATTTTAGATTACATCAGTACCGTACAAAATTACATACTACACTTATATCAACTAAAGCTAGAATTCTGCTAGGCAAAGAGGACAATTGTTTTGAACTAAAAGCCAAGCTCGTAAACAATTTGGATGAAAGTGATGTTGGCATGGCGTTTGAAGAACAGGATCTAACTCCAACATTGGAAGCAAGCAAATTGTACATTCATCATCATCAAGCTCCAGGTGATATATCTCCCTTAATCCGTCAACCTCCATAGGCTCTGGAGGTGCTGGGGGATCTGCTTGGTCAACCTCCATATGAATGTCATCGTTTATGTCGGAATCATGGCTTGAATCAAACGAAGAGTCATCATAAAAATGTACATTGATGTTGATGTTAGGACAAAGACCATATTCAACAAGATCAGCATCGGCATCAAACCAACTTCTAGTGTAATCCATTAGAAGCCGATTGGCTACCTGGGTTCTAACCTCAACCGTTACTCCTGCATCCTGTAGCACTTCGTTGCAGCGAGCTAGGCTCATAGGCAAACCATTCCAAATAGACGTGTGATAGAATGTTAAGGGAATGCTGTCAGAGTTGATGGACACAACAAGTAGACTAGGTGCATACCAGTCTGACTCAGATCCTGATATTTCAACTTCATAAGTTCCAACGATGTAGTCGTAGTCTAGTTCAGTATAGGTTGGGAATGCCATTGAAGAAGAGAAAACCTACACAGCCAAAATCAAAATATACTCAAACATTAGACATTGAATTAAAAATAAAACATTACATCGATATTATAAAGAAATAAACATTTGAGAAAGACAACAGAGAAAAAAAGCCTGAAAAACTGAAAAAACCCTAAGTGATGACTTTTAATGACAGTAAGAATCACATACACACAAAAGGAATATAATGCAATAAGGAATAAGCAAGACAAACACCAATATATGAATATTACTACACTATAAAGCAAGGGGTCGTTCAACGAAAACCAGAGAATACAATAATTAGATTCTTGCTGAAGCAGTACATCAAAATAACAGATAACGTTTTTTTTAAAGGAAGAAAACAGAAAGGAGTACATACCAAAACAGGAATCACACCTTGAAAGCAAGAAATCTGGATAAGAACGAGAAATGATGAAGATGAACAACAAGAAGAAGATGAAAAGACTTGCAGACAATCTGAAAACCGTTTAAGCACAGTATAAATAAGCGGGAAATGGGCCGGCCATCTCTAAACGAAGCCCAACGGTTATGTTGAAGGCAATATCAACGATTTAAACATTTGTGCAAAATTAATGTGTTGATAAGCAAAAATAAGATAATGTTTAGCAAATTTCCCACAATTGCCGGTGTTGTGAAATTTTCATCTGATAGTGAGCAAAAATAATAACATGATGCAAAAAACAAAATTATTGGAAAATTTTAATATTATATTGACAAAAATTATAATCATTATGATAACATTTCAACTATAAACTACTGTTGTGCAACTATAAACTACTGTTGAGCAAAAATAAATTGATGTTGAGCAAAATCACACCAATCACCCCCACACATTGTGCAGCTTTATTCTAAAATTGAAAAATTTAAGCCCACGTTGTGTAACACTATAGTAAGGAACTATAAAATAAGATTGACAAGTAAAATTGAATCATCATGGACAAAATGTCACAAGTCTCAATCGTGGTGCAAAAATAATATATTGTTGAGCAAGTTTATCTTACACAACATACAATCACAAAACCATAGAATATAATACAGTTATCACCACTAGTTGTAACTAATACACGTCTGGTGGCAATACTATTTGCATTAAACACCTCTGACAACCACATACACTTTGAAATAAATATATACAAGTGTAGTGTTACCACTATTTGTAACTAGTATCAGTGTCAGCACTACTTTGGGTCTAAAACACCTAGTGTCACTACATGAAATTCAAATATAAAAAAACGATCAACCTGGTGAAACCACATATTCAAACTAATATAACTCACAATTTCAACAATAATATGGACATTAAACACCTCTTTCACCCCCATACACTTAATAATAAAAAAAATACAACACTCGTGTCATCACTACTTGTAATATAATATGAGTGACACCAATACTTTGCGTCTCAAACACATAGTGCCCATCACATAGACTATAAAATGAAAAAAAATATAAATACATACACTTCAGAAATCATAGAATACAAGACTTGAATAACATGGGGGGTGGTGGGGTGGGGGGGGGGGGGGGGAGGGGGGAACCAGTGTCATCACTAATTGTAACTGATATCAATGTCAGCACTAATTGGGACACCAAACACCTAGTGTCACCACACACACTACAACATCAAAAAATACAAGTATGGTGTCGCCATTACTTTAAACTAATCAAACAATAAATGTTAAGAATACTTTGGGCATGAAAAACCTCTTTACAAAATATACACTTCAACAAGAACAAAAACCAGGCCACTGTCAGCACCCGTAATATTCAAGTATATTCATCAACGATCAGGTGGGATTTCTTCCTAAAATAAAAGACAGTATCAAACACAACCAAATTTAACAGTGCATTAATTTCATTAATATTATACATTTCCAAACACCAGTTAGGGCAAATAGTTACAAAAGCCAGTTGGTATGATTAGAATGGAAATCATATACAAAAAGGTGCCAAATACCAACTTCCATTCATACCATACATTCCATTAGCTTAACTACAACAAAATAGTTGCACCTACAACGTCTTTTCCAACAAAATATAGATTACAAATAAGCCTAAAAGGGTGCTCGACAAAGTGGACAAATGGCTTCATACGACAACCACTCTAGAATACACTCTCTGTGGAAGGTATGAGGACAAAGTGACCGAAGGGTCGGCGTTGATGGCAGCATAGGCTCAAGACATATAGAGCACTGGTCCACTTCCGCTGAAGAAGTTGGGGGATCCACATGCTCTGGAGAAGCTGGGGGATCCATATGATCTGGAGAAGCTGGGGGGTCCACATCCTCTTCTTCATGGATGCTCATCTCAGATTGAGAGCTTGAATCAAAGCTCATGTCATCTTCAGATTCTTCAATATAAAGTACATCAACAAGGAGATCAGGGCAGAGCCCATATTCAACGAACTCAGCATCGCCTGAAAACCACCTGTGTGTATAATCCATTAGCATCAGGTTGGCTACTTAAGTTCGAACCACTGCAGTGACCCCTGCTTCATGTAACAGTTAATCACAGTGTTCATAAGTCATTGGCAACCCATTCCACTAAGTGAAATAGTCAAGGTACAGCTCAGGGATCCTTTCAGAATTGATAGACACGTACACAGTGCTATGTCCATAAACAGGTGTCTGCCGTGGTGTGATTATCACTTCAAAAGTCCCTACAGTGTAATGGTAACCCATTTGAACTTCAATGGGAAGTGCCATCTAAGGATACAAAACATACACAACACAAAATAAATATACACTCATGAAAATTGGTGAAATCAAAACCCTAACCGACAGAAAGAGGATGAAAAAATCATCTAAAAATTAGGAAAAAATAAAAGAACCCTTGCTGGAAAAATGTGAAAACAATAACCGATTTTATAAGGTTTACAGGAACTCGAAAGGGAGAGAAATAGTTGAGAAAGGACGCACCTTTTGGAAGAAGACTTCGGAAAGAGGAGGAGCTTGTGGATGAAGACGAAAGGACTTCGAGAGAGGGTAAGGATGAAGAGAATGGAGAGGGTTTGAATGACGTTGGACTTCTGAAGAAGGGAGGAAGAACACCGCTTTAAATAAAGTTACCGACTTGGGCCAACTCCTTTCATCAGTTAATGGGCCACAATCTCATTTCTTAAGGTTTAAAATAAATCAACAACCAATTTGATACAAATCCTATTGTTGTGCAAAATTTAACCTAGTGTTCAGCAAAAATAATATCATGTAGAGCAAATTTCCACAAATCGACCATGGTGTACAATTTAATTTTAATTATGTCCAAATAAAGGACAAAATAATGAGATAAATATGTTTGAAAAATCAAATATTATATTAAATAAAAATAATATCATATTGGGAACAAATTCACATAGATCAATTGTTGTGCAAAGTTTAACCTATTGTTGAACGAAAATATGATCATGTTGAGCAAATTTTCAATAATCGACCATTGTAGGCAATTTCATTCTAACGATGACCAGAAAAAAAGGCAGCATTGTAAAAAAATATATATTTAAAGATTCAAATTTTATATTAAGCAAAAATAAGATGTTATTGGGCACAAATTCACAAAGATTAATTGTTTTGCAAAATTTAACCGGTTGGTCAGCAGAAATATGATCATGTTGAGCAAATTTTCACCAATCGACCACGGTATGAAATTTAATTCGAAAGATGACCAAAAACAAGACAGCAATGTAAGAAAATATTTATTTAAAAAGTATAAAATTATATTAACGAAAAATAGGATCATAATGAGCAAGAATTAACAAAGATAAATTTGTGTGCAAAATTTAACCAAATGTTCAGCAAAACACAACAAGAGGCTCAACGCTGCTTGAAACTAACATCAGTGTCACCACTATTTTCGTACTTACGCAGCTAGTGTCAGCCCATAATGTTCTCTTATATATCTTGAGCACTTAACTTGTCAGATTACATCCAAATTCCCCACTTACACAACAACAAACTATCTAACTACTTTGGTTCTTTAAAATTTAAAAGTCCAAGTTTCTTTGATCAGATCTGCACACATGAGTTCTCTGAAACGAAAGATCTTTTCGTTGTTGAAATTTTTAACGTCTCCCCCAAATACAGAAGCTTCAATCGCTTTTAATGTAAACACACCGCATGAAGCCCTGTAGAGAAAGAAAGAAACAATGTAATGTAAGGACATAAATAACAAGTATCTAAACGTAACCAAAGAACAAAACAAGATAACAAATACATACCCAGTAGAATCATGCATTAACCCAGGAACCATGTATAGGCGGAAAGGAGAGGAATCGAAGTTTTCAAATAGCCCATCCTTTGCTAAATGAATTGGGAGCCAAATAGCAAACGGTTGCAATTGTTCTTCAAGAACACCTTCCCTAACAGCAGGAACATTGCAATCGAACACATTGATGACCCTATCCTCAATTTTAATCTCCAACACCACCCAGTGCTTGTTTATAACATTGAAAATTGTGTAAATTTTCTTTACCGATGCCCATGGCTTCCCATATTCAGCAGGGCACGTACAGACAAAATAATCCTCAGTGCTGGATTCAAGATCTATGTCTATCCCATAACATGAAGCATAGTCGGGAAGGTACTTCAGATAAAATAGCCAATCAAGAATAAGAACATCTCGATACTTGACGGGGTCCTCATGAATGCGCTTCCTAATGTGAATCAAACCTGCTTCTAGATGCTAAACAAAGTAATAAAAAGGTGAGTTCAACAATCAAATAATACGGAGTACAATAAAAAGTAATCCACAAATATATATATAAATATATAATGTAGAAATACAACTAGTTATTACCTGACAATGAAACCACATATTCTTCAATAAAATACACTGGAAAAACTTTCTATCAACCCTTGAGGTTGGACCAACAACGGAAAAATTCCTGCCAAAGAGTACACATCATAAGATGTTGTAACTAATACAATAACAAAATACTAAACATAAAATTAAACCATACCTTTGCTTTTTTACGAGTTCATAAATAAATTCATGATCTTCTAAGCTGATCAGTGATTTCTTAAGGGCATGTTTTGGCATCCTCACTTTCTTCACTTCCACAACTGGACCATACAAGAATGTACTGTTTGATGGGATAAGTTTGGAAGCCTTTAGTTGGTCCACTTCGATTTGGATTGCAGGATCCTTGGCCAACGAATCCCAATCAACGCCTGCAACCTTGTCGTCCTCATTGTCAGACAGACAAATGTACTTTTCCAGGGATGGGTCAACCGTAACTCCAACAACTTTACCACCAACGCCTCTTTCACCTTCACACTTAGTAGATTGAGGAACTTCAACTGAACTTGCTGGAATCCCAACCTCATCCCCAAAAACCTTAAAATCAGTGTCAGCAACGACAGGTGGAGACTCCTTACCCACTCCTGGAACCTCAATACTTAATGAAGGCAAAGACACGGGCAAAACTTCAGCAGAAGCGGGAGATGATTTGAACATTAACTCCTCATCATGGAAAGACTCCTGAAGATCAGACACAACATCATTCAAAATTTTGTTCACATCTTCAACAACAGCCTTCGCAGGTGTGGCCTGGGGTTCACCACCACTGACACGTTCATCATCGCCTCTCACAAGAGTGTCATCGGGCTTGCCAGGAAAGTGCTTATCATCAGCCTTCACGGGTGTGTCCTGGGGCTTACCAGACTTGACATGTTCAGCATCAACTATTGCAGGAGAGCTCACATACTTACGAGCAATGTGCTTATCACAAGCCTTCACAGGTATGTAGTGACACTTAGCACCACTAACACTTTCGTCATCAACTTTTGCAAAAGTGTCCTTAACATCAAGCTTGACAGAGTTTGATTGCAACTTCTCAATCAAAGCTTCATAATTAGCAACCCTAACCTCAAGCTCATCGTACCTCTTCGCCATCTCACCAAACACTTGAAGGCTACCATTCAATTCAACAATCTTTGTTTCAATTGCATCTACCCTTGCAGACAACAGATGCATAATTTTAGGGACCTCTTCAAGCTTCGCAATCCTGCTATAAATCTCCTTCACCCAGGCAGGATCAGATGGGGGAGATAAAGCAAAAGCATCACCATGGGATTGAGGAGGCAACTCACAAGTTGGATCATTGTTAGCATCCATTTGAGGAGAAACATCTTCAATATCAACCACTTTCTCTGATGACACTGCTATTTTGTCAGCTTCAACACGTGAAATGCGAACATATTCATTTTCACAAGCAGCAGATGTTTTCCCCAACACAGACTGCCCACCAACAGAATCATGTGCTTCAACACTCCCCAGAGGTGACCTCTGAACAGAAGGGGTCGGCACATCACCCTCTCCATCACTGACAGCAAAAGGTGTCTCAACTCCTTCAACGGTGTCACCACAATCAATGCCATCTGCAAGGTCGGCCAAAACATATAGCCTCGCAGTTTGACAAGCATCCAATTTATCGGATTTAGGGGAATGGGTGTCTGTTGTTGCAAGAGTAAATCGAGTATTGAAATAAATATGAAATAAAGTTCAGACTGACTTCCCTGTCTCAGCAAATAAATACAAGACTTCCTCCCGTTGTAGTAAGAGAAAAGTCAGGATCGAATCCACGAGGAAGCACGTCAGCAGTTCTCAGGTAGCTATCAGATTCTCACAACAGCAGCAGAAAGACACAGAAACACAGAAGCAGAAAAGAAACAAATAAACCCGGCAAGGGCAATAAAAATAAAAGCAAGAACAAATAAAGACAGAAATAAAAGCAAAGCAAAGGACAAGAGCAAAGACAGAAAGTAACTCGAGGACACAGAAGCTAGTCGATCTCGACAAGCTGTCCTCTAGGTCGACAAAAGTAAGTCGACTGCAACAACTCAGAAACAGAAAACAAAGCAACTTCGACAAAACAAGCCAACTCGACCTCGACAAGAGGTCCTCGATCTCGACGAAGAAAAGTAAAGACAGAAACTGGAAATCGATGAAAACAGAAGACAATCAACTCGACCAAGACTGACTCTCCTCTATGTCGACTAGAACAGTAAAAGACAGAAACTTAAATTTGCAGAATTCGAACTAAAACGCAGATTTCGACAGAAATAAATCAATATAATAAAAGACCTCCAAAGCCAGGGTTTCAACACCACAACGATAACCATGCAAAACAACACATAAAGGCATAAAAGATCATGCTTTCCATCAAATAACTTTCGTCATTAACAAATAGGCATATAGAGGCTCTCGCATAAACCCTAATTGTTACTAACCCTTTTTCACATAATTAATCCAAGTTGCATTAAGATCACTTTCGCTTCAATAACACAAACAAGGATCACCTTCAACTCTCGCAAAAGAATCATGCTCATAGGGATAGAAGATGAATCACACAAAAGATCTGACCTTTATCGCATCATCTCACATGGCCACCGTCGGGCTCACCCCAGCCCCAGAAGTGGGTGGACTACTCACGCCTCATCGCAATAAAGGACATTGAATTGATGAAAGAAACTGAATTGCATAAACTAAATTCAAGCCTTTACAATCTTGACAATCAACTTTCGCTGTAAGCCAAAACCCTATAAACCTTAAACTCCTAAACTGTATCTCTGAATGGAACTAACTAATTGTGTGTAACTTGGAATTGAATAAAACTGAGTCCCCTAGGGCCTTATTTATAGCCTTCTAACCCTTGCTAATTAAGGATAGAATCTCCTATCTATATCTAAAATTATATCTAAAGCTTTAAAAGATAAATAAATGTTTAATGGAAATAAATCCATAAGGAAAAGATAAAACTAATTATGGTAGGTATGTCTTCATGTTGATAGATTCCACCTTCCATGGATAGACTTGATAGATCTCGATAGATTTCAGCAACTTCGGATAGAATTTTCCGCCTTCGGCATCAAGCAACGTCAAGTCTACTCGGACAAGGCTTCGTCGAGCAGCTTCTGGAATCTGGGTCTAGTCGACCTCGACAAGGTTTCGTCGACCTCGACAAGGGTGGCTCGGCTTGGCTTGACTCTGCTCGATGTGGCTCGGAGTGGGCTCACTGGTGCTCGTCGATCTCGAGTAAAGCTCCTCGAGCTCGAGTGGGATTAGGTCATCGACTGGACCTTCTCGGGTGGATCTCCTCGGGTTGCTCGGACATGGCTCACGGCGGCTCGTCGATCTCGACAAAGGTTAGTCGAGATCGAGTATAGTCTTCTTCCGCTTCCGCGAGCTGGCTCTTCCGCTGGCAGCGAGTGACTTGGTCCGCGGCAACGAGTCCTTCTTTCCGCGGCAACGAGTCCTTCTTTCCGCGGCAGCGAGTGGTGCCTGGTCGTCCTCGGCTTCGTCCTCGGCCAGCTCTCCTTGTCGACGCCGGGTGTGGGCGTCTGGGCTTCGTCGACCTAGACTAGTGCTTGTCTAGGTCGAGTAGGGTCCAGAGTCTGGGTGTCTGGCTCGCTCGATCATGGTCTGCTCGACCAAGGCTGGTCGGCCAGATCTTGTCTATGTCGAGTAGGCTTACTCGATGTCGACTAAACTTGACTCTCTGATTTGTTCCGCTGCTTTGACTTTGGACTTCTGTAGTGGTTTTCTGAGCTTTTCCGACCTTCTGTAGAATTGCTGTAAATGCCTTGATTTCTGCGATTTAAACAGAAACTGGTGTAGATTCCATAATTTTGGCAAATAAACATAAACTACACAGATTCTGTACTATCTTAACCCAAATGCATGAAATGTATACATAAATCGATATAAAAGTTACTGTAAAACATGGCAAATTCCGCTCACAACAGTGTCAGAGTGCAAAACATCAACCTTGTCTTCGCAGACAGGAACTTCACCATAAGATTTGGAAGTATGGGTGTCAGCAGTAAAATCTTCACCCTTGTCATCACCAACACTGACTTCACACCCAGGTGTAGAGACTGCAACATGAATATCTACAGGCTTCACTACATGTGCACACTCGGTATCAACAATAGGAACTGGAGGAATAATAAAAGACTTGTCAACATTACTATCATATAATGGCCTACAACTACTTACACCACCGTTCTTCTTCATCTTATACCTCCGCTGAAAGACAACATTCAGCGGGACATCATCTTCTAAAAGGTCACATGAATCAGTACTCAACCGACATCGCTTAAAAGGTGAAGCAACCACATCAACCTCCTTGTGCAAATCTGTGTCAGCAGTAAGTCTCTTAACCTCCTCAGATGGAATAACTCTAGCAATTGTCCTCACTGCTGAAGCCTTCTGTCGAGGCGTGTTTACATCACTCTTGACAGATTTTTTACGGTATAGAGCAATGTATGGATTGATTAGAACACGACTTGCAGAACGACCCCTCCTCAGGGGAACCCGTTGCTCAGAGCTATCGCTGGACTCAACCTTCTGTTTCTTTTTACCACCCATCACTCCATTAGAAGATTTCCTCTTCTTTGAGGTCCTTGCATCTTCTTTATCACCCTCTGGGAAAACTTCAAAAGCAGTTTCAAAGGACTTACCGTCCTGTTTCTTTCTAGCACCCTTGCCTCTCTTCACAAGCGTCTTCTTCTTTGACGTCTCGCCTTCATCATGTTTCTGCAACACATTAGCTTCTTCCTCCTCAGACTGGGGGGCCCTATTTGAAAACTTAGCTTCATATGCCCTTCTACGAACACGACAACTCTCATACAAAGTCGCATCAACAGGTCCAGAAACTATTTCTTCAACTGATGCAACAACTACTGCATCAACTACAACATCAGCTTTCTCACCAGCAAACGCCATTAATTCGGTGCGTGCAAACTCCCCATAAAGAGGGAACAACGGGCTCTGGACAAAGCACATTTATCAGAATAAAAACCCAAAGATGCATCAAATAAAAATGGTATTCCAGATAGAAAATATAAAAATATTACCAAATCGCCATGAAAGAACTTCTCAGCTTCAGCATATACTTGGCTATAATCACATTGCCAGTACAACAAGTATGGATCTAGTTCAGGCATCTTAAAATTACAGTCAAAATTAACTGAGATAGCTTGGAACGCTTCTAATATCCAAGCCTGTTACAAAAGAAAACTCGTTATGCCACTACAAAATAATATTTACATAATGCTTACATAACCATTAAAGTTGTGCTGACACAGACAAAAAATTGATGACATAAGACATGCAATAACTAAAGCACAATACCTGGAATGCAAGGCAATACCCATACATTTGATAAGAACCCCTAACCCCATTCCGATCTGCAACAGAAGAACTCTTCAATGACTTCAACAAACGGGTGTATGACTCTCTACCCCAAGGATATAGTTCAAACTCCTTCTCATTGCACGCAAGAGATAAGAATTGTGCACTTACAACTTCTGACCTCCTATAAACAATTAGCCTCTCAATCAGCAACAACTTTGCCATAATCAACTTCTTCTTAGACATCTTTTTCTCAGATATGAAACGATCAAGTAGCTCATCATGAGTCATTTTCTTCTGCCCAAAAAATTCCAATATTGACACTTTCGTTGGGATATTACAAACACGGTCTTCGCAAGGAAGGCCTGTAATAACATGAAACTCAGCGATTGAAAAACGTGCAAGATGTCCACCAACTCTAAACCACAACTCATGCTCTTTTTTTTGTTTGTACTTGACGGAGCACCATTTGATGCATAAGCTGAAAATTCATAACCATTTTGGTGCCTTGCGTCAGCACCCATCCAACGCAACTTTTTTTTTGCAGAGTATTGTAGTGAGAAGGACACAAATGCTCCTTGATAAGATCACAGACAGAAGGGTGTGAATATATGTTGGATCTACAACGAAATCGCTCAGAAACAAGAATGCAATATTCCAACCCCTGATCAATAACAGACAATTAAGCAAAAAAAACAACCATCAGATTAAGAAAAAACTACAACTTGCTCATCAAAATAAAAAATAACTTACATCAAAACCAGGATAAGAGGTGGATGAATCAGAAGATTGAGTTCCTGCAAGCAACAAAATAAAGAAAATGTAAATAGACAATAACAGAATATGTGATGACATAAACAACAACAAACAATGACAATATAATGTTACACAACCATAGTAAAATAAAATGGACATCACAAAACACACACACAAAATACCAAATCCAAACACATACATTGTTGGAACTACAACAAACTAACATAAAAACAGACAGTGTCAGCGCCATACACTAGAACATAGCAGCAGATAAGTACCGTATCATCGATAAAAAACAATCAAAAGCATGGAAAACAGGTCCGCATACACGAAGAACACTAAAAAGGCACTTACAAAGTGCCACACCGCAAATTTGACGAAGATAAACAGTTCAAAAATTCGAATTTACATATGCAACTTCCAAAAACGACGAAAAGTACTAATAACCGCACATAAGAATGCACATAAAGCAACGATTTACCATAGATTGTCAATATTATAATGAACAAACAATAAAATCAACATAAACGAACATACTCCAAAACCCTAGCACGACAAATTTCGTAAAAATCGACCAAATTTATACCTGAGCTACTAGATGACGACATTGAAGTAAACGATACAAACTGTGAACTTCACCGAAGCAAGGACGAATAATCGAGTGAATCACGCAAGAAAAAGCACAAAGTCTGAAAACGAAGAACAAACAAAGCCAAGGGTAGCAAGATGAAAAACTTCGAGCAAAGAGAGAGTTGGAAAGAAGAGGAAATCGATTTTCTGAGAAACAAGGAAAAATGTCCGTACAAAGCGAAATTAGGTATATATAGGGGCTATTTCGCAAATTTGTCCAAACCCGCGTCTATTTTGCAAATTCGTCCAAATAAAGTGCCTGTTTTGCAAATTTTTTCTATTTAGTATATACTACAGAGTATATCTTAAGATAACATTTGTTTTTGTAATTTTTCTATCTTCAATCTAATTTTATCCATAATCAATAATAATTATTATTTTTAAAAATATCTATTGCATGAGATATGGAAACTTCATTAAGTTAAAATATTAAGTTGTCTAATTAATCTTTATATTATATTCATATAATAAACAAGAAATTTGGCCCAAAGACTATTCGGCTTTTGGGCCATTAACAATTTGTCCCACCCTTGTACATTTCCTAGTATTTGTCCAAATTTTTTTCATAATACCCCTTTTGCTCCTACCAATTACCCATTCCTCTGTGATTCCATCTCTCCTCTAAACGCTCTTCCCTTTCTCCTCCATCTTCATCAATTGGCATCTTCATCAATCGGCCTCAACGAAGACGGCGTCGAACTCGGCCAGTCGGAGCGGAAGCTTCAGAGTCGAGATCGGAAGTGTTAGCCGCCGCCGTCCTTCGACCGATTTCACAGCCGCAGACCGCCTCCGTTCGTACTCCATTGGCTCGTTGAAGCATATCAATCTCCACATCCTCCATTTTCGATCGCAATTCGCCGCCGCCGGAGGTGAGATTGAGGGTTGTTGACGCAAGCTTCACCGTCGATCTTCATCGCCACCACTGAGATAAGTTCCTGGAGAGATCGAACACCTCTATTCATGGTTATTAGGATCCCGATCCGGCTCCTACGATCCTAGGATCCTAGGAAAGGTTTTGATCCGGATCGGTCGTATGTACTCGGTTATGCTAGGATCGACATAGAATCATGTAGGATCGGTATAGGATCAGTGGGATCGGTCGATCCTATTTATTATGTGCGATCCTAGCAAAATTCAAATTTGTGTTATATTTGTGTGTAAATTGGGCCTCCTGACTACTGTATAGCCTATGGGCCTTTTATTTTTATATTTTTCGAGCCCATTTGTTGGAAATTGAAGGCAGAAGAAGACGTTGTTGGCTGAAACCCTAAGAGGCTACTCTTCCTCGAAAAATCTGAGTAGTGAGAGCAGCATCCAGTGTAGCACGCAGTTGGGAGTTAGGGGCGGCGTTTGGGCGGCGGTCTTGGTGGAAAACTAGGGCCGACTCCATGGAGTAGCTTATGGCGATGGGTTGGCAGGAAGAAGCTCCTCTCAATAGCGGTTCAGTAGCAACAAAGAGGTAAGTCTTAAATTTTTTAATTTCATATTTTTCGAGTGCTTTGCTAGCAAATTTTGTAGATGATTGTTGCTTTTATCTAGCTATGTGATATTGGGATTTTTATTTGTTTGGTTTTGTGGTTAATGGGTTGCTCAATCGAAGGAGTAGTCCTATTTGATGTACATTTTTGTTGATGTTTGTTGCTTTGGGATGTTCATCATTTTAAGCCTCCTATAATTTGGTTGTGTAATGCAGAAATTTGATAAAAATGTCGAGTAGTGGGTCATCTAAACAACCAACAAAGAGGTCTAGGATGAAGGGTGCTAGATTAGATCCGGGATGGGAGCATGCTATTGATGTGGATAGTAAGCATAAGAAAGTAAAATGCAAGCATTGCAACAAGATATTTTCTGGTGGCATTCATAGGCTTAAAAATCACCTAGCTGGTACCCATCGCCATGTTGAGTCTTGTGCATTGGTTCCACCGAATGTTAGAGATTATTTTAGAGAAATTTTAATAGCCAATGATGAGGAATCTGGAAAAAAAAGAAGAGGATGCTTGCTGATATTGGTGAAACTGATGAGGAAGAAGAAGAAAGATCGGTTCAGCAGGAAAGAAATAGAAAGGGAAAGGGCAGGATTGATCAAATTTTTAGCAAGTCTAATAGAAAGGTTCAAACAACCATTAATCAATTGTATAAAAAGGATGAAAGGGATGAAGTTTGTCAACAAATTTCTAGGTTTTTGTATACAAGTGTGATTGGAGGAAAATCAAGTATGAAATATAAAATCCAAATTTGACTCCCTGTTCTCCGCAAATTAAATACAAGACTTCCTCCCGCTGTAGTAGAAGGCAGTCAGGATCGTATCCACGAGGAAGCGTGTCAGCGCCCGCTTTTTCAGTTTCAGATCTCAGCACGAAATCGACCAGAAGAGTCCTCGACTTCGAGTAAAGTACTTGACTTCGATAACACTGTCTATCAATAAAGAAAACATAAAGCAACAGAAAACAAAAGCAAAAGCAGAACTAGTCGATCTCGACAAACCTTCCTCGATGTCGACCAACCTTCCTCGACGTCGACCAAAATTGCTCGATATCGACTAACAACGGAAACTTAATTCGCAACTTTTCGCAACACATAACACGAATTTGATGAAATAAATGGATAAACTAAAGATTTCTAAGATCAGGGTTTCAACAACACAACGGTAACCATGCAAAATAACACATAAAGGCATAAAAGATCATGCTTTTCATCAAATAACTTTCGTTATTAACAAATAAGAATATAGAGGCTTTCGCATAAACCCTAATTGTTACTAACCCTTTTTCACATAATTAACCCAAGTTGTATTAAGATCACTTTCGCTTCAATAACACAAACAAGGATCACCTTCAACTTTCGCAAAAGATTCATGCTCATAGGGATAGAAGACGAATTCGCATCATAAGATTGTGCCTTTACCGCATCAGCTCACATGGCTACCGTCAGGCTCACCACGACCCTAGAAGTTGGGTGATTACTCGCTCTTCATCATCAAGAAAGACATCAATAATAAAAAGGAATTAAATTGCATTAAATAAACTAAAAGAAAGCTTACAACCAATCGAAGCCAAAACGTCTCTCGACAAACCCTTGCTCCACTCGGCCTCTCTCTCTCTCTCTCTCTCTCTCTCTCTCTCTCTCTCTCTCTCCCTCTCTCTCCTACTCGATTTCTCTCTCTATTGGCTAGTAGCTTGGATGATTGAATGATTACAATCCGACCCCTAATGCCTTATTTATAGTGTTCATTCTCTAGCTAATCTAGGAAAGAAATATCTATCTATATCTAAACTTTCTATCTAAAAACATTAAGATAAATCTTGGAAATAAAATAATTATACCTAAAAGGAAACTAGAACTATTGTGGATAGATCTTCCTTCTCTTGATAGAACTTGATTTGACTTAATAGAATATCTCGAATCTTGGCTTGCAAGTGACTCCTCTCACACGGATTTCTCCTCGTACTCGACTAGGACTGCTTTTGGAATGTTCCTCGACGTCGACCAAGTTTCTTCGACGTCGAGTAGAATTCTTCTCCCGGGGTTGCACTCGAGCTCGGCTAGGATTTGGGCTCGTCGACTTTACTCAACATCGACCAAGTTTGGTCGACGTCAACCAAACTTCGCTCCTCGAGTGCTCTGCTCGACTTCTGTGTAGATTTCTGGGCTCGATGTACTCGATGTCGACCAAGTTTGGTCGACGTCGAGTAGAACTGTCCAGTCTCAACATTCCGTTCTGTTCTTGAAACGCAGTTTCCCCAGTCCTCGTTCGTCGGATTGACGCATATGAGCATGTGTTGGAAAGCTCTTTTCTAGGGCTACAACTTTCATGAAGATATCAAAGCTTGATTCAGAATGATGAATGTCGAAAAGTGGGATTTTCTACCGCTGCACTATCCTTAGCTTCTTCATGACTTTCCTTTAAGCTCCAAAGTGCGTCCGATTTCTGCGAAATATAACAAAAACTTGTGTAGACCTCCATAATTGGCAAATAAACATATACTACACATATTCTGTATTATTTTAACCCAAATGCATGAAAAGCATGCAAAAATTGATATAAAAGTGTAAAACATGGCAAATTAGGCGCACAACAAAGTGCTATTCCTTTTAATGTTGTGAACAATCCTGAGTTTGCAATTATCGTCGATACGATTGCAAAGTTTGGGATGGGATTAACCCCTAGGATGAGGGTGTGCTTGATAGGGAGTCTTGATTGTTGGTCGCAGTATTGGGATTGTCAAATTAGGGAATTTGAGCAATTTTGAACTACGAGATATGGTTTTTTAGGGCCAGTGAAATGTTAGGATGGTAGCTTGAGATGGTAGTGAATAGTGGTGCTCTAGCCTAAATCTCATTGATTCCCTCTATGCCGAGTGTGAGAATCTCCGTGATACGCAGCTAGAGGCGATGGACACGAGACGTGACCGGGCTCACGAGGATGGCGGGAGGACGATTCCCGTCCAGCTGGTGGTTCCAGTAGGCTGAGACGAGCTTCGGGAAATGTTGCAAGAGCTCATTAGAGAGGCCCCGCCCGCGGAACGGGAGGTACCGATCTCGACCACTCATTAGTAGGTTGCAACAACGACAGTGGGCTACACCCCTCTTCATTTCCATGGAGGGAGGAGACCGAGAACAACAGGGTCTCGCAGGGGCCCCAACGGCCGGAGGAGGCCCTCTCAACAGAAGACGTGGGAAAGGCCTATTTCGAACACCCACCGCACTGGGTTTACCACCAGGAGAGATCCCCGTCGGGGACATCATTTGCTACCTATGATTTGGGAGGGGACACTACGCCTATCACTTCCTGGTTTGGGCAACACGATGCTATCTTTGTGGAGGCCGAGGGCATCGGTCAGCTGATTACCCCCGGAGGAGGACAACTTCAGCCACACCTACCTTTAGGCTTTCGAAGGTCCCTAGACCACCACCAGGTTATGTTCATGGTCTAGGGAGAGGACCTGGAGTTGGCTTAGGACTACCTCAAGACGAGCTCAGCTGTCCGCCGAATCGCTAGGATTAGGTTATTATGTCGGACTATCATCCGGTGGACGAGACATCAGTCTTCCCCCACCACAGGGAGTTCACCAGATGAGAGTAGAGGATGATCCCGCCCCATCCGTCACAGGCAGCATAGTTCTACGTATTGAATTCGGTATTCCTTGAAATGGGTAGTTGTGACTATTTGATTGATATGACATGCAACTTCTATGTTATGACATGAGGAACCTTGCTGATATGATGATGTGCTAGATATTATGGTATGCAACTATCCTTGATGTGCTTGTAAAATACTGTTTGTCCTGAGAATATGATTGCTCTCATATGCCTATGATGCTTGATAATAGGAATGCTAGTGGTTGATTATAAGGCATATTTTAGTAGGCGTTATCGGAAGGTTTTTGATGCATTTCATTGTCATATAACCATGTTTTATAGTTAATTGCATATTATGCTCTTTTAGTGGTGAAGTTCGGAGACTACGCTATTTTATTAGATTTATTCAGATTCGTAGTGCCGACATGGTGAGAAGCATGGGAAGTGACCAAAGAGGATGTGCGCAGAGCAAGGTACAAGCTAAGGAAGGGTTAGAAGGCGATTTGGGAAGAAAAGGAGCATAATAACAAGAGCGGAAATGAAGGATATGGAGAAATCGTATCTTTAAGCCTTTGATCATTTCGATTCAGCTTCCGAGGTCTTCATGAGAGTTGTAGTCCTTGAAAATATATTTCCAACACATATTAATATTCATCAATCGGACAAATGAAGACTTTAGAAAGTGCTTTACAAGTACGAAGTTGTCAAGAGCGGCGCCCGTCGTGGTTTAGGTGGCGCCTGCCGTCCCCATCAGTTCCGGATGTGCGCAAGCGGCCCAATTACTATCTTTATGGAAACTCTATTCTAGGGTTTGGCCGACACATTTAGGTTTGATAATAGGTTTTTCTCATATGTTTGAAGGAAGCAATCAACAATTTAACACATTAACATTCAACCTTTCTCTCTCTTTCAATTCATTAGTTTAGGTTTGGTTTTCCATTCAAGAGAAGGAAGTTAGGTAAGCTAAACTTGGCTAATTCTCCATTGTTTTCATCTACCCTTTCGAGACTTGGTTGGTTGTTTGTGAGTTTCTAATCAAGTATTGTTTCTCTCTTTAATATCTTTTGATCTCCCTTGCGATTATTGATGACATTATTATGATTAGCTACCATGATAGTATCTTTCTAGGTATTTGTTCTTTCGTCATTGAATGAATTCTGTAGTAGCATGCTTGGGATTGTGAGAACCTTGTTCGACATATGTATTAAACATCAATTACCTTGCATTCTTGATGTTATTCGTATGCCTAGATTCTCGGGAATTTGTGCAATATTTATGTGAAATCTTTGTCCGTGCTTAGGCTGCATAAAGGTGTAAGGAATTAATTGTGCTCTTTGTGATTTAATCTCTTCAAACTAAGATGAGAGAAATTCGTAGAGAACAACTTTAATTGGATTCAACGACCAATAAAGCCAACCAATGTCGAGAATTTGTGGATGGAAACATCTCTTTTATCTATCCTTTGCATTAGTTTAGATTAGTTTCTTTTATTTACTTTACTACTATATTTTGCCTTTCAATCAATAATTACACAATTCTTTGAAATACTTGTTTCTCTGTGGGATCGACCCCTTACTGGCATCCTATACTAGTTTGTTTGTTTGAGAATTATTTTGACAGGGAAAATCAACAAATTTCCCTCCGTCAGTTGAACTATTGAAATATCATTCTGACTTTGAACCAAGGAAGAGAATATGGAATTAGCCCTTAGAGGTGGATGGTAAGATGATTGGGGGGGGGGGGGGGGTTTGGGAATGCTTTTGGGCAACATTGCATTTGAAGGATTTGGAACGATGCTTTCGAAAAAGCTAATTTGGAGTTTCTAAAGCAACTAACCCCAACCCGAGATTTTGTTATGACGTCTCGCGAAGTGGAAACAAGCGTATATGGGGGCACCCGTGGTTGCTTGCTAAGACCTACTGGTAACATTACGACGTTTTTGAAGTTATGATATAACTAGGGAGTCGGAGTAAGATGTGGTAGGGGGCCATACTACACCTTTCTCCAGTCCGTTGGGAGTATTATGATCATGGCAATGATACTATAAGAACCTCATGTGGGCACTTATAAGGCACTTCCAGAATCAATGGAATGGTCCTTGGACTCACCTATTCCCAACTTCACCCCCTACCTTGTTTTGGTTTTAGTCTCGGAGACAAGACTTGGTTTTAGAGGTGGATGATGTAAAGGCTCGAATTTTTAAATCCTAAATTTTCGAAAAAAGGAAAATCAAAATGAATTTAAAAGCGGAATTTAACGGAAAACCCGCTAACTTAGATTTTAGAACTCATGAAATGGATTTCTGACCTAAACAAATTTTTTAAGAATTAACATGACAACCTCGATTCTTGAATTTCAAATTCTAACTTTGTGAAAGAGAGAGCGAGAATTAGGAAGCTAATGTCGAGAACTAATTTTAGGAAAGCCCCTCGGAATTAGAGCTCGCAACGTCAGAACAAGATTTTTGCCCTTACCTCATGCCCTAGATGAGATCCTCCTATCCCCAAACCCTAGCCCTTTTGGAAGGCGGAAGCATGCTAAGTCAAAGATTCCACCCATATGTGGAAGAACACCCACAAAAGCCTTTTTCTTTCTCCCACCCTTGCTCCCCTCATTTTTGGAAAGAGACAACCCCTCTCCTATCTTCAAGCTTTCAACTCAAGCCATCCCAAGGATAACTACATAACATCATCCCATTTCAAATCCCACCTAAAGGAAAATTCAAGGCAAGCAATCCTATCTTCAAAGTGAGAAGAGAGTGGGAGCTCTTCACACCCTTCAAACAAAAACCCCAATATACTCTCCTTTCCTCTCCCTTGTGCCGCCACCCTCAGCTCCCATTCTCCACCATCTTAGCCACCACCACCACTCCCAAACACCACAACAAACTCTAGAGAAGCCCTAAGGAAAATACTCGATCTCCTCCTTCCTCTCTCTCTCTCAGCCAAACCCTAAACACCACCCCTTTTTTGGAGGGAAACTAGTAATAAAAATATAAATCGAAATATAAAAGCAAACAGACTCCTTGTCCAAGAAAATAAATTACAAGAATCCCTCCTGTTGTAGTGGTAGGGTATTCAGGATCGTATCCACGAGGAAGCGTGTCAGCGCTTGCCTTTTCAGTCCCAAAATCCTCTCCAAATCGACCAGCAGAGTCCTCGACGTCGAGTAAACCTGCAAAGCTAAACAACAGACGACAAAAACAGAGCAAGTCGAGTAAAATAGTCCCCGACATCGACAAGACTACTCGACGTCGAGTAGATTTCAGTCGAGATCGAGTTGTGCAGAGAACAAAAACGTAACTTTGCGAACAGAAATAAAGCAGAATCAAAACGAAATTGGTGGGATGTAATTCAATATTATAAAACCTCCTAGAATCAGGGTTTAAATGCCACAACGATAACCATATAAGAATCATGCTAATGGTATAAAAAATCATGCCTTTCATCAAATAATTGTCGTTATTAACAAGTAGGAAGATAGAGGCTTTCACATAAACCCTAATTGTTACTAACCCTTTTCATATAATTAATCAAAGTTGTATTAAGATCACTTTCGCTTAAATAACACAAATAAGGATCACCTTCGACTGACGCAAAAGAATCATGCTCATAGGGATAGAAGATGAAATCGCATTAAAAGTTGTACCTTTATCGGATTACCTTACATGGATACCGTCGGGCTCACCCCGACCCTAGAAGTTGGGTGACTACTCACTCTTCATCATAGAAATAATTGTCAATAATAAAAGGAAACTAACTTGCATTAATAAAAGGAAATAAAGCTTACAACCGATCAAAGTCAATTTCGCTCTCGCTTTTTCCAACTCAAATCGGCTCCAAGCTCTATAAACTATCTCTCTATATGTATCAATTGTGTCTCCTATTGAATGGATAAAAATCAGCCCCTGAGCTTTATTTATAATATTCAATCCCCGCTATCAAAGGAAAGAATATTCTATCCATATCTAAAACTTCCTATCTAAAGGCTTTAGATAAAACTTGGAAATAAAACAAATAAATCTCTAAGGGAAGTAAGACTAATGGATAAATATCATTCTCTTGATAGATATCCTCTTGACTTGATAGAATATCACCCTCCTTCACTTGCAAGTAAGCCCAACTGCTCGGACTCTGCTCGGATTCAACTCGGAATAGCCCAGAAGAGTACTCGACATCGACTAATGTCCTCGACATTGAGTACTTTTCTTTACCTCAGATTCTACTCGAGCTCGAGTATGATTCGGACAGTCGATGGGTACTCGACGTCGAGTAGTCTTGTACTCCTCGAGTGTGGCTCTGCTTCGTCTCGTGCTCGATTGGGTGAATTTCGACCATGTTACTCGAGATCGACCAGAGTAGTCGACGTCGACTGGACCTTGTCGAGTGTTCTTTTCTTCTCTTCTGCTTGATGTGTTCTGGTTCAGCTTCTATTTGACCTCGAACTTTCTGTAGTTGGTCTCGAGCTATCCCATGGTTTCTCTCCTTTCTCCGAATTGCTGTAAAATGCCTCGATTTCTGCGTAATTAAATAGAAACTAGTGTAGACTCCATAATTTGGAAAATAAGCATAAATTACACATATTATGTACTATTCTAACCCAAATGCATGAAATGTATGTAGAAATCGATATAAAAGTAAATGTAAAAATGGCAAATTAGGCGCACAACAAACACCCCATACTTAAGCTTTCTTGTCCTTAAGCAATACTTTTAATGATCATCCAGGGGAAGAAAACAAACTCTCAACATCTTGGATCCATTCTCATATGTCCCTGCAGTCAATTACCATCCTCGAAAAGGTACTAATGCCACAAATCCACGCATGTGAATAAAAGCAACTTCACACACAAAAGTAGGGTATATGCAAAAACAATTCATACATGACAAAGCTTTAATAATCAAGAGGATATTATTTAAACTCAATAAGGAGTAGATTGGTAAAAGGCTAAAGGTGGGCAATTTTCGGCCATGTGGTGCTAATGATCCGGGGAAATTGAGTACTTTTCAAACTTTCATACCACATTTCTTTTTATTTTGATTTCTCACCTTTCACTCATTCGCTCATTTTTTTTTCAATATTATGCTTTTACCTCTCTAACCTTAGCATTGCCTTCTCGCGTGTCATGAATGACCCCGGATACTTAGTGCTTCTGACGGAGGGAAAACATGTCGTTGATCCGCCAAAGTAAACTCAAACTTATAACTAGTATAACAATAAGCAAGAGGTCGATCCCACAAGGAAATTCGCTATTCAAGTGTGATTAAGATGTCAATCAAGTGACCAAAAGGGGGGTTTTTATGAGTGAAAAAGATCCGCTTTTAATCAAAGCGGATTGGTGAAAGCAAAGTAAATGAATTTGATTCAAACAATTATGAGAAGCAGTTCTACAACAATTTTCCACTTTATTTGGTTTGAAACGATCATTGTAACTTCTTCTCGTCCTACTAAGTTTCCTATGAATGCACTTGTCCTGACCTAATATAGTTACTAGTCCAACCAGTCCTAGCAACCCTTATCAAATCGAACAGTCCCTAAAGAAGGATTTAACCCAATTGATAGCTTTAATCTCAAAGATTAGCCAAGGTATTTGCAGTCCCTAAAGAGGGATTTAACAACACATCCAACTTCCTACTCATTCAATTAGTTCAACCAGCCCTAAAGGAACAAGTTTGCCCCTTAGGTTAAGGTTCACAACCAGGAATCTACAAAACCATAGCAATTGAATTGATTCTAACTAGTTGCGCGGGCTAGATAGAATAAAACAATAGACAATCAAGCACAAAGAAGTTGAAGCATTCAAATATAGGAAACAAGGAACGAGAATTAGAAACTCACAATCAATCCAAATAAAGCTTCAAATTTAGGCAGAACATACGAGTTTAGTTCCTCATGGAAGACATCGCTCAATCTCTAATTGTCTGATAGAACGTAGAATAGAATAGAAACGAAATAGAAATAACATAAATCGGCCTCTTAAAAGGTCCAGTCGGCCTTGGAACAAAACAATCAAACTAGGGTTTTAATAAACAAAACGACGCCGCGCTGCCGAACAATGTTGCGGCCGCAGCTCTTCCAAACACACTGCTTATTTGCTCTGTTGCGGCCGCGACATACATGATACGGGCGTGACATCCTGTTGCCGTCTTCTTCTTGTCCAATGCGAGAGAGGCTCCGAGCTTGTTTCTCTTCCTTCCTTGCTTCTTTCCAATGTATCTTATAGTCCTCTTCACGATATTGCATCTCTCAATGGCCTTCAGATTCACTCTACAAAATAACCACAAATTCACGCAGAATCCGAATTCTTCCAGAATAATCACAAGATGCAAATTAACCACAGATTATGAACGAAATGCAACCTAACTAGCCTAACAATGGCTATAATGCCTATCTAAGATATGCATGATCAAATTCCCCCACACTTAACCTTTGCTTGTCCTCAAGCAATGATATAATGAACATTAATCAATGCATCCCACAGGAAATCCCTTCAAGTTTCAACCTCATCAAAAAGCAACATCATAGAAAATGAAAACATAAACCAAGCAAACCAACGTCATAGCATGTATTCCAGTGATCAAAACTTAGAAGTAGACATCATCCAACCTCACCAGAAATATGTGTTTCACTCACGTGTTTAGGCTTTAAGGTACAACTCTCAACTCAAACCAACATGCACTAAACTCATAGACATTGACCACCATATCACCATATATCTACCGAGATGCTATTACTTGCGGGACGCAATAAAGAAAACTAAATAAAATGTGACTCTTTTTTTCTTTTTCTTGTGTTTTTGTTCTCTTTTTTTTTTCTATTTATTTTCTTGTCTTGGTGCTTTCTTTACGCGATGTGCAAACATGGGTGTCACGAATGGCCCCGGTCTATCAACATCTCAACCTTCTATTATGAAGTCTACTTGAACATCTTTTGACGCAAGTTGCAAACATGGGTGTCATAAATGAACCTGGTTACTCAATGATCAAGCTTTCTTTCCTAGTGGATAGTTTTCAACACTGTTTTGCGCGAATCATACCCATGGGTGTCATGCGTATACTCGATTACTAAGTACATCAACCATTGCCACCTTATTCACTAAATATGCACAAATTCAAACCAATAGAGTCAAAATATAAACATAAACTCCGCAAGCAACAAACATGTGAGTCGATCTTGAAAAATAGATATTGCAGTCAATGCCAAGAGGTAGCAACACAAGGAGAGTAATTCACACAATTGAGCAAAAGATTTCAAATAAGGCTAAACATTCTCACAAGGTCATGTTTTGAGGACTTCAATCATACTTTAGCTCAATCATACATGCTCAATTATATTTGATAGCTCATGTTCCACAAAAATCAAATATATGTAAGGCCAAAACATCCAAAACTCCTTGGGATTTATATGATCATGCTTGAAATTTAAATTAAAGGACAAACTAAGCCAGATGGGTATTTGAAAAACACATATGGATGCAATGCATGATTATTTTTGGATTTTTCGAATTTTTTTTTCATACGATAAAAATAAACAAATTTTTTTAAAAATGATTACATAAATTAAACATGCTGCAGAAATTTAAATACGATCTCCTATATGCACTATATATACAGAATTCCTCTCCCCCACACTTAGAGTTTTCATTGTCCTCAATGAAACAGTAAAGACAACAAAAGTGATTCAAATATAATCAGGGTGAAGGAAAAGGAAAGGGAAAAAGAAAGAAAAACTTACTTCGGGTTGCCTCCTGAGAAACGCCTTTGTTTCAAGTCGTTGGCTCGACGTAATGACCCTTGATTGGCCTAGGTTCCTCCACCAGGGTCACCTACACCTGTCATCTCATTGACAAGTGCGGGCACCCTTGGAAGGTGTAGCTTTCTGTCCAATCACTCATCCATTACCCTTAGCTTCTCTCCTTGAGCTAGTCTTGGGGGTTGTCCTGAAATCACAAAAGGGTTGAATTTGTTAGGGGTCTCAAATTTCCATAAACTATTTTCCTTAGGTGTCTCTAACGAATCGCGAAAATTATTGTTGCCATCAATATAGTTAGTGATAACTCCCTCCCTTGATGAAAATCGGAATAGATGTTTCAAAGGCTTTGACAGGATATTTGTGTCAAAGGCCTTGGAGCATTAACAGTTGATGAAATACAAAACCTATCTTAATTATTCGTATATTATTTTATCTTATTATATACTTCCATTATATTATATATATATATGTATGACTAACCTTTTCAGGAAGTATATTCGAGATTACATCCTTCCTTATACATGTTGAAGAGATTAGTTCAAAATAGATCATGGCGTTCAAAGTGTCCATAAATAGAAGATTGAAGATCAAACTGATTCGAAGGAGCCGTTGGAGATCTAGTGGTGAAGATCCTCACGCTCCATGCTCTTTTATAAAGGAAAGGAAGGAGAAGACAGAATACACAAGTGCTACACACGAGATTTCATTCATTCAAGCGATCTGTCTTCCAAGTGTCTCTCTGCTAAGCGCTCAAAAGTTTGTTGTCTATTTCAAAGCCTTTGAGAGTCACTGTGAGCTTATAGGATATATTCATTTCAAGTGTTACTCGAGAGTTTATAACTCGGGAAGTTGCACTAGGCTATTGATTTGCGAGAGTTAGAGGATTGTACTAGATAGCTGAGAGAGGTGGGGCTCTTCTAGATTGGTCTAGGACTCCAAGGGAACGTGAGTTGACTAGATTGCAATTGTATAGGAGAGAGGCTTCTCGGTGAGCTATTAGGATCCTAAGCTAAGCAATCAATAAAGCCTTTGAATCCTAGGGTTGTGGAAGAACCCTAGGCGGGGACGTAGGCCAAGTTGTGCTGAACCTCGTAAACAATTACTCGTGTCCTTTACTTATTGCTTTACCTTATTTCCGCACTTGGTTCGAATTGTTTAACTTTGTGATTCAGGTTTATCTCAAAGGTTTTGGTACAAGCTCCAAAAGTCTTGAGACTTTCTGCGAAAAACGGGCATACTCTATTCAACCCCCCTTCTAGAGTATTTCTTATTACATTGTTTTTACATTATTGAACCTTCAATTGGTATCAGAGTTGTACTCACTGTTTTTGATCTAACAATCTTGTGAGTTTTCGATCATGTCTGGTGAAGCAAGCGGAGGATTTGTACAGGGAAGGTCCACAAGCAGACCGCCACTCTTTGTAGGAAACAACTTTTTCCACTGGAGATCTTTGATGAAGATGTTCATCATAGACCCAGATCTAGAGCTTTGGAACATTATAGAGAATGGTCCGAAGATTCCAGAGAATGATGCACCAAATGACACCAAAGTTGCAAAGAAGGAGTCTGAATACAACCAAGCAGATCTTGAAACCATCTCCAAGAACTACAAGGCTATTAACTTACTTTATTGTGGTCTTAGCACTGATGAGTTTAACCGTATCTCTTCTTGTAGGTCAGCTAAAGAGATTTGGGACAAGTTGGTCGTCACCTATGAAGGAACGAGCCAAGTAAAAGACACCAAGATCAGCATCTTCCTTCGAAAGTACGAGCTCTTTAAGATGAAGTCTGATGAGTCAATCAAGGCCATGTTCACACGATTCACAGAAATCACCAACAACCTTGACTCTCTCGGCAAGAGCTTTACCAACGTTGAGAAAGTAAGGAAGATACTGAGGTGCCTTCCAAATGAGAAATGGGGTCCAAAAGTAACAGCTATAGAGGAAGCCCAGGACCTCACCACTCTACCCCTTGATGACCTTCTTGGAAAGCTGATCATGCATGAGATGATCCTTAATGAAGACGATGGAGAACTTTCAACCAGCACTAAGAACTTGGCACTCAAGTCTAAGAAGGATGAGCCCAAGGATGGATCTGATTCCGAAGATGAGGATGACGATGAGGATGATCCTTTTGCTCTTATCACAAGAGGCCTTGCTAGAATTCTCAAAATGAAGAAGCAATTCAACAACAAGGATGGATCAGAGTCTTCAAAATTTCGAGGTAAGCCTCAATACAACAAGTATGAAAAGAAGACTAAACCGTTGTCTTGTTTTGAATGTGGTGAAACAGATCATCTTGTGAAGGACTGCCCTCAAAACACAAAGAGCCAGCCCAAGAAAGGTGACAAATGGAAGAAGAAAGTCATGGTGGCTACTTGGAGTGATTCCGACTCTGACTCCGATGATCAGAAGGCCAACATCTGTCTTATGGCCTCAGAAGATGGATCCCACGATGAAAAGCTTGAAGCTACTGTAAGAGAACTGATGGAAAGTCCAAAAGAGGAAATCACCAAGTTGAAAGAACACAAATGGATTATTGATAGTGGATGTTGGAGGCATATGAGTGGGAAGACCTCTCTCTTTCATGATCTAAAGGAGCAATCCACGGGAACAATCACTCTTGGTGACAAAGGGAAATGCGACATTGTTGGTATTGGTAGTGTTGGAAGTGATTCCAGCCATAATATTAAAAATGTCTATCTTGTTAATGGTTTGAAGTATAATCTGCTTAGTGTCTCTCAATTATGTGATAGTGGTAACAATGTCAGATTTAACAAGAAAAGATGTATAGTGTGCAGAGATGATACATGTGAAGTTATATTGACTGCATATCGTTACAACAACATATACGCTGTAAATGCTGATCAAGTGGCACAAGGAAGCTTAACCTGTTTAAAGGCTTTGACGGATGATCCAAAGCTTTGGCACAGGAGACTCGGTCATGTGAGTCCACATACACTACAAAAGCTTGTGTCCAAAGGGCTTGTAAGAGGGCTACCTGAGATGGACTTCAAAGGTATTGACATGTGCAATGCTTGCACACGAGGTAAACAAACACGTAGCTCCTTCAAACCCAAAAAGGTTGTAAGTTCTTCTAGACCCCTTGAACTTTTACATATGGATTTATGTGGTCCTATGTGAGTCAAATCTCCCAATGGTAAAAAGTACATGCTAGTTGTTGTCGATGATTTTTCAAGATATACTTGGGTTGCATTTTTGAAAGAAAAATCAGAGGCCTTATTTGAGTTTTCAAAACTTTGTAAGGAGTTGCAAACTTTAAGAAATGAGCCCATAGTGTCTATTCGGAGTGATCATGGTAGGGAGTTTGATCAACTTCAATTTGATTTGTTTTGTGCTAAATATGGCATCTCCCATAAATTTTCTGCTCCTAGGACACCTCAACAAAACGGGGTTGTGGAACGCAAGAACCGCACCTTAGAGGATATGGCCATGACTATGCTTTTAGAAAATGCATTACCTAAAACCTATTGGGCTGAAGCTGTTAACACAGCTAACTACATTTTAAATCGTTGTCTTATACATTCTATCTTAAAGAAAACTCCTTATGAACTTTTCAAAGGCCGCAAACCACTTATATCTTATTTTAAACCCTTTGGCTGTACTTGTTTTGTTCATAACAATGGAAAAGATAACCTTGGGAAATTTGATGCGCGTAGTGATGAAGGTATATTTGTTGGCTATTCCACGAGTAGCAAAGCTTATAGAATCTTCAATAAAAGGACCCAGGTTGTTGAAGAAAGTATACATGTTATTTTTGATGAATGCAATGACGGTGCTTTGAGTGAAAGTGTTGCAGATATAGATCTTAATATCCATGAAGAGAACGAGGAAGGTGATGATGCTGCTACCATGAACACAGAGAAAAGGAACATGCAGGAACCGATTCTTAACACTGAAGAATTGGCCCAAGGTGTTGAAGATTCATCCAAAGCCCTTGGCGTCCAATCCAACAGTGTTGAGACGTCAGAAACTGCTGCAACTGAACCTAACAGGACCACGGAGTCAGATGTACCACAAATCAATCCTGATGGTGTGACGAATCAAGGAGCTGAGACTAGCAAAAGGAAATTCAAATACTCCTCATCACACTCATTAAAGGATATCATTTCTGACCCTACTTCTAGTGTTCAAACTCGTTCTAAACTTAAAGATCCTTGTACTTTTAACGCGTTTGTTTCTCTTATTGAGCCAAAGAAGGTAAATGAGGCACTTCAGGAGCCAGACTGGATTATAGCTATGCAAAGTGAACTTAATGAATTTGAGAGGAACAAAGTCTGGACTTTGAAGCCTAAACCAAAGCATCAATCAATCATTGGCACACGATGGGTATTTCGAAACAAGCTGGATGAGAATGGTAAGATTGTAAGGAACAAGGAAAGGCTTGTTGCCCAGGGCTACAATCAAGAGGAAGGTATTGACTACGAGGAGACTTTTGCTCCCGTAGCCAGGCTTGAAGCCATTCGCATTTTATTAGCATTTGCATCTTTCATGAGCAAAAAGTTATATCAAATGGATGTCAAGTGTGCTTTTCTTAATGGTTTCTTAGAGGAAGAAGTTTATGTGGCTCAACCCCCGGGTTTTGAAAGCTCAGAATTCCCCAATCATGTTTACAAACTTGACAAGGCGCTTTATGGTTTGAAACAAGCCCCAAGAGCTTGGTACGAGCGCTTGTCTAAATATCTTTTAGAAAATGATTTTAAAAGGGGGTTGATCGACAAAACTCTTTTTATCAAGACCAAAGGAAAGGACATCTTGGTTATCCAAATTTATGTTGATGATATATTGTTTGGTGCTACTAACACATCTTTGTGCAAGGAATTTTCTGACATCATGTGCAGTGAATTTGAGATGAGCTTGATGGGTGAACTCAACTTCTTTTTGGGGTTACAAGTTCATCAATCCAAGAAAGGGATCTTCTTCAACCAAAGCAAGTACACTAATGATCTCTTGAAGAAGTTCAAGATGGATCAATCCAAGGCAGCCAAGACTCCCATGATCTCTACATTGTCACTAGATCAAGACAAGACTGGAATAAGTGTCAATCAAAAGGAGTATCGAGGAATGATTGGATCTTTATTATATCTCACGGCTAGTAGACCTGACATCATGTTTAGTGTTTGCATGTGTGCTAGGTTTCAAGCTGATCCTAAAGAATCTCACCTCGTGGCTGTGAAGAGGATCTTTCGATATCTCAATGGCACTAAGGAACTTGGACTATGGTACCCAAAGCAAAAGGATTTCACTTTAATTGGATATTCTGATGCAGATTTTGCAGGCTACAAGGTGGATAGGAAGAGCACATCAGGATGTTGCCAATTCTTAGGAGTATCCTTGATCAGTTGGCACTCAAAGAAGCAAAATTCAGTTGCTCTCTCCACTGTAGAAGCCGAATACATTGCAGCTGGAGCATGTTGCTCCCAAATCCTTTGGATAGCTCAACAAATGCGAGATCTTGGCATCAACCTCAAAGGTATCCCAATTAAGTGTGACAATACAAGTGCCATATCCATCACTAAGAATCTTGTTCAGCATTCAAGGACCAAGCATATTGATGTAAGGCATCATTTCATTAGAGATCATGTTGAAAAAGGTGATGTGTCCATATCCTTTATTTCTACTGATTATCAATGGGCTGACGTTTTTACTAAGCCTTTGGCAGAGGACAGGTTCACCTTCATAAGACGAGAGATTGGGATGCTTAACAAGGATGCACTTTCGTAGGGGGAGCTTTCCCTTTACGAAAGATAAACTCCAATCAGTGTCAAGACCTTTGAGAGTTATGTAAAGGTCTGCAAACTGTACAGTGGAGTACATATATCGGATCACACATTTTTGGTTAATATCTTCCTAGATATTTAATCAATTATTTTTATTATTTCAAAAATCCGTTTTTATCCTTGAACCGTTGGAGATATTTTATTTTGGAACAAAATCTTTTCAGTTATCTCCCTCCTATTTATTTGGATTATTTAAAATTTGAATTTGGAAGTTTTTAAATTGGCAAGTATCATTACCTCCCCCCATTGGAACTCTCAACCGTCCCATCAATCCGTCACCCTCTCTCTCTACTTAAACCAAATCCTGTACCCAATTACTCCACACCTCAGAAATTATCCAAACCCTTTCCACTTCTTCATCTTCAACCTCTCAATCGCCTCTCAAGAAACCCTAACCGACTACTTCCATGGCACCCAAAACCAAGAAAGCTGTCACTCCCAAAAGACTTGGCGCCACCCCCAAGGGACGCCAGGCCACTGCTACCTCTCCCACACCCGAACCTGCTACTCAAGCCATCATCACAGCCGTTGTCCAGAGCACCATTAAGGCGAGCATGGCCACGGCTCCCAAAGGCTCTCAGAAGCGCGCTGCTAAGAAACCCCTGAGTGCTAAACAAAAGGGGAAGAGAAAGATCTTGGTTGAGGAAGAGGAGGAAGACGACCTTGATGCCGCCCTGGAAAGAGATGCTGCCAGGGAAGCCGAGGAGGAGGCCTTGAGGCAGAAAAAGGCCAATGAGGAGGTCGAACTTGCTAAGAAACAGGCCGAGGAAGAAGCTGAGCGGATTCGGAAGGAAGCCGAAGCCGAAGAGGTTCCATCCGAGGTGGAGCCTGAGGAAGAAGAAGAAGAAGAAGAGGAGCAAGAGGGATCTAGAGAGGACGAGGAACCAGAAGGAGATGACGCGGGGTCCGCTGAGGACTCGGGGTCTGAGGAAGAGGAGGAAAAATCTCCCTCTCCTTCTCCTCCTCCCCCGTCTCCGAAGAAGCGGAAAGCCCCTGCTCCTGTCAAGCCTCCATCCCCCAAGCGCACCAGGAAGGGCACTGTCAAGAGTCTTGCAGCGCCTGTCAAGAGAGCTGCTCCAACAGTTGCGCGCAGAAAGAATGCAGACCCCCCGGCCTATATCCAGGTAAATCAATCCTTGCCCTCCTCTTGGTTTCAAGATGTTGAGACTGCTGGTAAGTGGGTAGACGAGTTTAGAACTCGTAAGATTAGTTGTTCTGATTTTTTAAATGTTGAGTTCTTTGCAGCTTTGAAGTTACCTTGCATTGAGCTCCTCAAAAAATCCCCAGCCTGGAACCTTCTTAACCTTGAGACTGTTTACTACCCCGAGCTTACCCGACTTTTCTACATTAACCTAAAAGCCAAGAACGACACTGATGGTTGGTCTTTGGAGTCTGTCGTCAAAGGGGTTAGAATCTCTCTCAACTCCAATGATTTTGCAGATTCCCTAGGCTTACCTACACCAGTTCCACCTGCTGAAATCCACCCCTCAAAAGAAAATTGCATCATCCTAGCCCGAGCCAAATATCTCCTACCTCAAGCATCCAACAACACCTCAAAGCAACTCACCCACTCATCCCTAACCCTTGAGGCAAAAATTACATTTAACATCATATTTAGATGCCTCCTACCCCGTCTTAACTCTGGCTCACTCCTTACCGACAATGCCATGGTCCTGCTCTACCGCATTCTCAATGGCCTTGATCCTGATCTGGCCAACACTATCCTTGGAACCATGGCTCATGCCAGAAAATCCAGAAAAGGCTCTCCCCTCCCCTTTGCTACCCTTTTGACCCCTATCTTCAAAGCTTCTGGAATTGATGTCAAAAATGAAGAACAGCTGCGTCATACGGGTAAGTTCGACTCTAAAGGTCTTGAAAAGATTGGCATCACTCGGTCTCCCCAAGGGACCTTGAGTCTTGCCACTCCTTCAAAAGCCTTTCCCACTGCTCCAGCTTTCGATGAACGCATGGACAACCTAGAGTTGGGCTTGGAGGAAGTTCGCCTGGATATTAAGGAGCTGCAGAAGGAGGTGATGACGATGATGAGCGGGATTTCAAAGATGCTGGAAGGGCTGTAGACGAGGCTCACTGATGATGCTCTGGAATGACTTAGCCTAAACCTTAACCCACCCTATCCCACCCCTGAAAACTTGGTACATTGCTGCTTTGTTGGAAACTTTTTCAAAACTTTTAATGATTTTCTGGTGACTGTTTTTACCTCCGCCCTTTGTTGAAAGACAAAAGGAGGGAGATGATCGTTAGACTTTGAAAACCTCTGCTTAAAGGTCTTGGAAGACCTTGGTTTTTGATTTATGGTTTTTAGTTGGATGTTCTCTTTCTTTAAAATTATTTGATCAAACATTTGTCTAACCCTTGCAGGTACTTAGTCCGATTTAACTTATGATATATCTGTTTGACTAAGCTGCAGGGATGCATAGGTTTTGTCTTTCATCAAGTAGGAGATTGATAACTCCCTCCCTTGATGAAAATCGGAATAGATGTTTAAAGGCTTTGATAGGATATTTGTGTCAAAGGCCTTGGAGCATTAAAAGTTGATGAAATACAAAACCTATCTTAATTATTCGTATATTATTTTATCTTATTATATACTTCCATTATATTATATATATGTATGACTAACCTTTTCAGGAAGTATATTCGAGATTACATCCTTCCTTATACATGTTGAAGAGATCAGTTCAAAATAGATCATGGCGTTCAAAGTGTCCATAAATAAAAGATTGAAGATCAAATTGATTCGAAGGAGCCGTTGGAGATCTGGTGATGAAGATCCTCACGCTCCATGCTCTTTTATAAAGGAAAGGAAGGAAAAGACAGAATACACAAGTGCTACACACGAGCTTTCATTCATTCAAGCGATCTGTCTTCCAAGTGTCTCTCTGCTAAGAGCTCAAAAGTTTGTTGTCTATTTCAAAGCCTTTGAGAGTCACTGTGAGCTTATAGGATATATTCATTTCAAGTGTTACTCGAGAGTTTATAACTCGGGAAGTTGCACTAGGCTATTGATTTGCGAGAGTTAGAGGATTGTACTAGATAGCTGAGAGAGGTGGGGCTCTTCTAGATTGGTCTAGGACTCCAAGGGAATGTGAGTTGACTAGATTGCAATTGTATAGGAGAGAGGCTTCTGGGTGAGCTATTAGGATCCTAAGCTAAGCAATCAATAAAGCCTTTGAATCCTAGGGTTGTGGAAGAACCCTAGGCGGGGACGTAGGCCAAGTTTTGTTGAACCTCGTAAACAATTACTCGTGTCCTTTACTTATTGCTTTACCTTATTTCCGCACTTGGTTCGAATTGTTTAACTTTGTGATTCAGGTTTATCTCAAAGGTTTTGGTACAAGCTCCAAAAGTCTTGAGACTTTCTGCGAAAAACGGGCATACTCTATTCAACCCCCCTTCTAGAGTATTTCTTATTACATTGTTTTTACATTATTGAACCTTCAGTTAGCAATAGACATATCTAAAGAATTTTCAGGAGAAAGCTTAGCATGATTAAAGAGAGAGAATTCTATCTTTCTTCCATCAAACTCCATAGTCAATAAACCCTCACAACAATCAATTTTTGTTTTCGCAGTTTTCAAGAATGGTCTTCCTAGTATAATGGGTGTTTCTGGGGCTCCCTGCTCCATATCTAGAACAAAGAAATCAACAGGGAAAAACAAATCATCCACCACAACCAAAACATCTTCAACAACGCCTCTTGGCCTGATTTGTGATCGATCAACAAGTTGCACTAAAACCCCAGTCTCGGTCAGAGCACCCAAACCCAAAGACATGTACATGTTATAGGATATAACATTAATTTAGGCTCCTAGATCTAGCATGCCTTGTTTGAATCTAGTATTCCCATTTGCACATGGAATTGTAAACATAACTGGGTCTCCATATTTTTCAGGCAATTTCCTTTGCAACATAAAAGAGACATTTTCATTCAAGTTTACCTTTTCCTTCTTTTTCAATCTTTGCTTCTTCTTTATGGTGCACAATTCCTTCAAAAATTTAGCATATCTAGGAATGCTCTTAATCAATTTGAGTAAAGGAATATTTACCTCGCACTTGCTGAACGTCTCAAAGATCTCCTTATCGTTCTCATACCTTCGTGTATCCTTCAGGGCTTCCGGAAAAGGTGGAACCAGCTTTGGAGTCCCCATAGGTAATGAGGAGGAAGGAAGAGAGGAAGAAAAAGAAGAAGAAAGAGGGATAGGGGAAGAAGAAGAAGAAGAAGGGGAGGAAGACGGAAGATGCTTACCTGGCACCGAAGGATCGGCGAGGACACTGGCGGCGGGCGCGACATCTGGTTGCGGGCGCAGCACGTTTGATGTGCCACGGTCGCGACATGGTAAGTATTCCTGCCTATCACGCGGGTGACCCGGGTTCGATCCCCGACAACGGCGCCAAATTTGACGGAGGGAAAACCTGTCGTTGATCCGCCAAAGTAAACTCAAACTTATAACTAGTATAGTAATAAGCAAGAGGTCGATCCCACAGGGAAATTCGCTATTCATGTGTGATTAAGATGCCAATCAAGTAACCAAAAGGGGGGTTTTTATGAGTGAAAAAGATCCGCCTTTAATCAAAGCGGATTGGTGAAAGCAAAGTAAATGATATTGATTCAAACAATTATGAGAAGCAGTTCTACCTACAATTTTCCACTTTATTTGGTTTGAAACGATCATTGTAACTTCTTCTCGTCCTATTAAGTTTCCTATGAATGCCCTTGTCTCGACCTAATATAGTTACTAGTCCAACCAGTCCTAGCAACCCTTATCAAATCGAACAGTCTCTAAAAAAGGATTTAACCCTATTGATAGTTTTAAGTTAAGAGATTAGCCAAGATATTTGCATTCCCTAAAGAGGGATTTAACAACACATCCAACTTCCTACTCATTCAATTAGTTCAACCAGCCCAAAAGGAACAAGTTTGCCACTTAGGTTAAGGTTCACAACCAGGAATCTACAAAACCTTAGCAATTGAATTGATTATAACTAGTTGTGCGGGCTAGATAGAATAAACCAATAGACAATCAAGCACAAAGAAGTTGAAGCATTTAAATATAGGAAACAGATGAGTTTAGTTCCTCATGGAAGACATCGCTCAATCTCTAATTGTCTGATAGAACGTAGAATAGAATAGAAACGAAATAGAAATAACATAAATCGGCCTCTTAAAAGGTCTAGTCGGCCTTGGAACAAAACAATCAAACTAGGGTTTTAATAAACAAAACGACGCCGCGCTGCCGAACAATGTTGCGGCCGCAGCTCTTCCAAACACGCTGCTTATTTGCTCTGTTGCGACCGCGACATACATGATACGGTCGCGACATCCTGTTGCCGTCTTCTTCTTGTCCAATGCGAGAGCAACTTCGAGCTTGTTTCTCTTCCTTCCTTGCTTCTTTCCAATGTATCTTGTAGTCCTCTTCACGATATTGCATCTCTCAATGGCCTTCAAATTGACTTTGCAAAATAACCACAAATTCGCGCAGAATCCGAATTCTTCCAGAATAATCACAAGATGCAAATTAACCACAAATTCTGAACGGAGTGCAACCTAACTAGCCTAACAATGCCTATAATGCCTATCTAAGATATGCATGATCAGCTTCGGACTCCTCGACTTGGTGTCCCATCCTACAAAACTATTATCTCGACACATGCAAGGTAGATCTACTTTTATCTCCAGAGGTGACTGGATTTTCTTTCACTCATTAAATTTTCCATAATATTGATGATTCTCCTGCCAAACTCCAATAATGATATAACAACACAAACACCATATAATAATCGTCATAATGTATCATCATTGTCAACATAATTCCCCGATAGGAAATAAGGTAAAGAATTGACAATATTTAGATCATGTGGAGCAAATATATGAAATAAGGCATAATATGGATTTTGTGATGCAAATAAGCATATGTATGGCTAGGATATAGAATAAGCTCGATCATATGGAAAATATAAAGTCCTCCATCTTCTTATCATCTATATGTAAAAAGCAACTTCAAAATTTACCTCCTTTCATGGTTTTCAAGAAATAACGCACTTCATTGTGACTTCCCTTTACTAGGAAATTTCATGCTATATCTCTAATGAATCCAATTTTGTATCATCAAGTTCAATATAAGCTTCCATGACACTAATAAAAAAAATTGACGGGGGTGATTTTTTTTATAGACTTTGGAAAACATTTGTAAGCACATAGATTAATAACAATTCCAAAGATATCCATGTATATTCAATTCGAGAAATAAACTTTAAACATGCACACATAATGTTAAACAAAATCAAATATGCATACCGTAAGCCCTTCCCCCACCCCATACTTAAACATTACAATGTCCTCACTGTATAAACACAAGGGTCAAGAAAGAAACTCACTAGACAAGTGTGCAGAATGTCGGAATTGAGTGCTGATGTTGCTGCATAAGTGGTCGATATCAAGAAGACTAGTCGACGTCGACTAGTTTACTTGATCTCGAGTACACATGAAGCCTCAGGGTGATCCTTTCTAGACAATAGGCTCCGTTTCTCATCATGGATGGTCGAGGTCAGGTAGAGTACTCGACGTCGAGTACTTCTGCAACTTTTTGTACCTGCAAGCCTTTGTTATACAGATAATATCCATAATAGCAAAATCCAAAAATAATGTCTCAAAACCAAAAACCAATAGAAAAAATGTCCAAAAATCCTAGAAACTAATTGTTTTATTACAAGCTCTAGACTTTATAGTCGCTTGGCCGACTTCTTCCATTTAAGCTCATGATGGCATCTGTAGCGCCCATGTGGCTTGGGCCTCAAATAAGACTACATTCTTGTCCATCAGCTGCAATCTTCCAGAATGGATCTTGTGCACCATGAAGGGTCCCATCTTTTTGTTGTTGAACTTATTAGGGAACCAATGATTCTTAGACATGGAGACATAGACCTTGTCTCCGACTTCACACTCCTTAGGATCGTCATTGGAAACCCTGCATAAGCGCACATACCAAGGCAATCCTCTCCCATGTATAGATAAATCTTTGATTGAAATAGGGGAAGATATGTCCTTACCTTGGCTTACCTTTGCAGAATCGGAATTCGGGACATCGTGATCTACTCGACATCGAGTATGGGTACGACGTCGAGTAACTTTGTACGTCTGGTGGCTTGCTCGACAGAGGTGGAGAAGTCGATGTGGGGGACTGGTCGACGTCGAGTGCTGCTCGGCTCCAGGCAAGTGATGTACCTGGCTGAGATTGATTTGACCCCCTCCATAGGACCTGTATGCCTTTCAGTTTTATTAAAAGAGTACTCAATGACCTCATCGCTGATGTTGAAAGTGAGCACTCCCTTCTTTACGCTTATGTTGGCATCCACTGTCTCTAAGAATGGCCTTCCTAGAATGATTGGAGAAGCAGGGTCCTCTGCCATATCAATTACTAGAAAATCGGTAGGGACAAAGAACTTACCTATCTATACAAGCACATCATCCACCATGCCCGTTGGGATGACAACCGTGTTGTTTGCCATATAGAGTTTTACATCCACAGGTTCCAAAGCACCTATCTTAACCTTGGACCAGATTGATAAAGGCATTATACTCACACTGGCTCCCAAGTCACATAAGGCATTAAATTTATACTGACCAAATCCAATGGTTATAGAGAACTTACCTGGATCTGGCCTCTTCTCTGTTTGGTCCATTTTGTTGCACTCCTCTGCGACCTTAGCCATTGATCGCTTCTTGCTCATAATCTCCTTGAGGAACTTTGCGTATGACGAAATCTCATGAAGAGCTTATGTGAAAGAGATTGTAACATTGAGCCTCTGAAGCATCCTCACGAACTATTGAAACTTTTTTTCTGCGGTGACAACTTCTTCTTCTTCTGTGGGGCAGGAGTGTGGTCGACATTGGCTACCGGTTGGTCGACCTCAACTATGGGGTCCTCGACATCAACTGAATTGCTCGACTTCGGGGCTGGCGCTGAGTTTTGGTCAGCGTCGACTACAGCCTCCTCGACATCGAGGAGATGATGGTCGACGTCGACTGGTTTAATCGACGTCGAGTAGTCTCCTACATCCTCTCCTTCTGTGTTCTGTTCGGGCGTGTGTGTTTGTTGCCTACTCCTGAGATTCATAGCGGGTACCTGTCATGTAGATTTATTTTTAAGATTAGGTTAATAGGATCCAGGAAGCGTACCTGATTGCTTGGGGATTGATTGAGCTAATTGACCCATTCGGGTCTCCATAGATTTCCGCTAGATATCATTCTCCCCGAGTCTAGAGTTGATGCCATGCGGCTGAGTGTAGATGGAATTGATGGATTGCTTGCTATTTGAGTGATTCCTTCGCATCTCCTCAAGAATAATCTGCATGTCATCTTTCTTACCTTCCCTGTCAGGGGTGACCAGGAGCTCTGTAGGGCGGGGGGTCTCTTGGATACTAGGGTTGGCGATAGTGGCTCCAGATTTATTGCTGATGTTGCCATGGGTAGTTGCCCCCCGCATAACGCGCCTCTTTGTGGGTTTCAGCTACTAATATTTGGTCGGTGTGTGGGCACGCAATGGTGTTGTGCCTTACAGACCTACATTCCAAACAAGGTTTATCTTTAGAATAGAATTTAACTTGTTTGGTAAGACGACATACCTGATCATTATGGAACTTGTTTGGTAACTTGTTTGGTCGGTGTGTGGGCACGCAATGAGTCTCTTCCTTAGCCTTTCAGTAGATGGAAAAAGCATTCAAGCTCGAGAATTGGGTCGCTAGGTGTTCGATCAGTTTTTCGCATGCACCTAAAAAACAAAAACAAAAAGAAAAAGAAAGTAAAAAGGAACAAAAAATGCGCAATTGATTGCTTCCCCGTCAACGATGCCAAAATTTATTGTGGAGGGAAACTAGTATGCAAAATATAAATCGAAATATAAAAGAAAACCAACTCCCTGTCCAAGCAAATAAATTACAAGAATCCCTCCCGTTGTAGTGGTAGGGTATTCAGGATCGTATCTACGAGGAAGCGTGTCAGCGCTTGCCTTTTTAGTCCCAAAATCTTCTCGAAATCGACCAGCAGAGTCCTCGATGTCGAGTAAAGTACTCAATGTCGACTAATCAGTCGAGTAAACAACAGAGGACGAAAACAGAGCAAGTCGAGTAAAATAGTCCTCGACGTCGACCGAACTACTGGACGTCGAGTCGATTTCAGTCGAGATCGAGTTGTGCAGAGAACAAAAACGTAACTTTGTGAACGGAAATAAAGCAGAATCAATAAAAAAATGGTGGGATGTAATTTGACAGCATCCCTTTAGGTAGGCACAATAGGTTGCATTTAGCTTAGATATGATGCATATCACGCATGGGTTAAGTATAATTTGCATATTTGCTCTCTATGTTGGTGGATTCGAAATCTACACGTTTTTATTGATTATTCTAGGTAAATGTGGATCCGAGGATGAGACATGGGTTGATGACGCATTATATGAGGATATATAGTTGATCGAAAAATATTACATGAAGATCCGAAGAGGTCATGAGAAGAAAATGCGAACCTAAACGAAGAACAAGGATATATAGTCGCCTGACATGTTGAACTTGTTTTGCACTTTCTGGACGCCTTGGTTGTCCGATTAACTATTATGACCATGTGTTGGAAAGCTCTTTCAGAGAGATACAACTTTCATGTTGACAAGAAGAGAAAATTCTGGATAGATGTTCCATGAAAGGCCGATGCAGCGGCCGCTGCATCTATGTCGCGGCCGCTGCATTGTTCGTCAGCGAAACGGGGTGTTTTGTTAAGTGGAAACCTAGTTATTTGGTTTGTTTTGCCCGACTTGAACCTTTTAAGGCCGAATATTATTAGTTTTTATTTCACTTCTATTCTATTTCACGTTCTATCAGACAATTAGAGAGAGAGAGAGAGAGAGAGAGAGAGCGATGTTCGCCATGGGCGACTAAACTCTTTTCGTTCTACTTGCAATTTGATGTTTTATTTGGAGCGAAACGGCTCGTATTGTTAAGTGGAACTCTAGTTATTTGGTTTGTTTTGGCTGACTTGAACCTTTTAAGGCCGAATATTATTAGTTTTTATTTCACTTCTATTCTATTCCACGTTCTATCAGACAATTAGAGAGAGAGCGATGTTCGCCATGGGTGGCTAAACTCTTTTCGTTCTACTTGCAATTTGAAATTTTATTTGGATTGATTGTGAGTTTCTGAATCTTGTTCCTTATTTCCTATATTGAATGTTTCAACTTCTTTGTGCTTATTTATTGATTGTTTTGTTCTTTCTTGTCTGGCCAACTTGTTAGATCAATTCAAATGCTAGGGTTTTGTAGATTCCTTGATTGCGAACCTCAACTCAAGTAGCAAACTTATCCCTTTAGGGCTGATTGAACTAATTGGATGGGTAGGAAGTTGGATGTGTTGTTAAATCCTTCTTTAGGGACTGCAAATACCTTGGTTAATCTCTGAACTTAAAGCTATCAATTGGGTTAAATCCTTCTTTAGGGACTGTTCAATTGATAAGTGTTTCTAGGACAGATTGGACTAGTAACTACATTAGGTTGGGACAAGGGCGTTCATATGAAGACTAAAAGGACAAGAGGAAGTTACAATATCAATTCAACCAAATAAAGTGGATAGTTGTAGGTAGAGCGACATTCTCTAAATTGTTCTGCATCAACTTGTTTATAGTGTAATTTGTTTTCTTTCTTATTTCAATCACCCAAAAATCCCCCTTTCAGTAATTGGTAAATACACTTTGCAAAGGAATACTTGATTCTATGTGGGATCGACCTCTTACTTACTTGCTATACTAGTTTGTAGGTTTGAGTTTTCTTTTGATACGGTTTATGCAACTAAAAATCGTTCATCAAATTGGCGCCGTTGCCGGGGAATCAAGTTAATTTAGTTGTTTTGTGTATTTATTGATTTTTATGCATATATCTAACCCGTTGTGAGCCTATCTTACGGTTCATGGTGCCTTTGCTACTAAATTTTTCAAGATGTTGAGGTCAGCGCAGTTTGAAAGTGAGAAATTTCACCAATACTTCACTAGATTGCATGAGTATGTTGACGACCTTGGTTTATGGGGTTATCAATTCAGCACCCGAGATATGATTATGTGCATAATTGATGGGATGACTGTTGAGATGCGAGCGCTTGTTGAATACACGAGTAACGGATGCCTTAAGCGGTTAGAAGGACTGTCAGGTTTGTGGAATTTTTTCTGTTATCTAGATTACCATGCTGCACAGGAAGAATCGCTCGCCACATCTTCTCCACCAATGGAGAACTCTATCATACACATAGAGGATCCATTCCAAAGCCTTACACAATAAGTGCAGCAGCTAAATGAGCACAATAGGAATTTGGAAAATCAGATGGCTCAGCGAAACCAGACCTTGAAGGAACTAATGAGCCAAATTGGAAAACTAATTGTTGGTCCCCAAGGTAGGGAAGAAAGGGTCTTAGAAGAAGAAAGAGACAAATTCGTAACTGAGGGTGAAAGATTTGAGGAGCAGCGACCGCCGCATCCAGGCGGCGACCGCTACAATGCTACTGACGAGAACCTAACGTGTTCTTCTCTTGATTTTGAGAAACCCATCCCACCACCCCTTGATGCTTTAAAGGATGCAAGAGTGAAAGATCCTATCGAATTCATAACACTTAGTTCATTCCCTTCTATGTGGTTTCAACATGACAATGGCACGCCGAATGAGGAGGAATTAGTTGCAGACAATGATAGTTTCTTCGATGATGGAGAAAAGGGTCTAGTGCTTCCTGACTTGGAATCTCATGAGTCGACGCATGAGGTTACATGTGATGTGTTTCCTACTCCATCTGCATCATCCATTATGAGCTCGTCCATTGATGAACCAGGTCCAGAGCCATCAGTTGAGGCTTAAGAGGTAATAGAGGTAAACTTTTGCAATATGGAAGGTAATGATGATTATGTTGATCCTTTTTATTGCTATTTTGAGAAGCCACCAGCGGAACTGTATTGGTGGCATCATATTCCTTCAGCAAAGAGTAATGCTAGACTCTTTGATAGATTGAAAGGGTTTTTGAATTCCATATTTTATGCTTTCAATCTATTGTGCTATGATGTTCTTTGTAAGATGTGTGCACATGAATATGATAAGCTACTGAGGGCCTTGACGATGTTTGAGAGATAAGGTCTTGAGATTGAGAATAAGTCAAGCCAATGACATTAAAGAAAGGCGCTTCTCGGGAGGCACCCCGAGGTAAGTTTTAGTTATTTCAATTCCTAGTTAGCTAGTTTTCTTTTCAATAAATTAGGTTTTCCATTAGACATTAAATAGTTGTTTTTACTTTTTGGATGGACTAACCTTTCATGAAAGATCGCCGCCTTTAACCCGCCGCAATGCTCAGATCCGACCTATAGAGACCCATCCATCACATTGTGAGTATTTCATTCATCTCTTCCTCTATGTTTTTATGTTTTTGTTGTCTTTTATGTTTCATTGAGGAAAATGAAAGGTTTAAGTGTGGGGGAGGGATTGCATTGCATATAGATAGAGTTTGCATACCATGTTTATTTATGTCTTTATATTTATTTTTACTCATATATCACATTTGAAAAAAAAAATCTCAAAAATATCATGCATTGCATTTAAGTGTTATATATCATGCATTTCATTTAGGTGTTGTTAACGATACCCATCTTGGTTTAGTTCGTCCTCCAACTTATTTTTATGATCTTATTGCATAAATCCCATGAATTGATTGAATTGCATGAAAATGATTTTTGGAGCATGATTTGATAATATAATTGAGCAAATATGGTTCATAGTTGAGATTTCATTTAGGTGTTGTTAACGATACCCATCTTGTGAGTTTGTTTTGGCCTTATAGGGACTATTCATAGTTATTTCCCTTTTGCTTTTATTGTGTGATTATACTCTTCATATGCTTGTTTTTCATTACCGTATTGCACGTGTTTGTTGCTTGTGAATTTCAAATGATTGAGGCATTTTTTCTTTAGCCATATTATACCCTATTTACCTTACATATTATCCTTTGCTTGAAGCCCACTTGAGCCTTAAAGCCTATTCTTTTTTATAGCTCCACAAAAATATATCATAGCCAATGATTAGCCTGACCCTATCCTAGAATTGGAAGGAGAAATGGTGAAAAATCTTTATGTTGGAGTTGCTTTGAGTGGAGATGATGTATGTACGGTTGTGCATTGCGAGAGGCATATCCTAAATAAGGCAACCCTTCTTTCATAATAGAGATGACTTATTAACAGGGGCCTAAGGAGGATAAAATTAACTTAGGAGTAAAAGTCTAGTAAGCTTGGACCTAGGGAGGATAAAATTCACCTAGGGGCAAAAGTAAGCATAAAAGAAGAGAAAAGAAGTCATCATAATGAAAAAAAATGCATGAGTTGTATGTCTATTGAAATCAAAGAGTTTATTGCTATGTAATGGAGTTTATGTTATTGGAATGGTTTGCGAAGTATGAAAGTTTTGGTGTTGTTCTGGTTGGTTGTTGTTCATTTTTCCCGGATTTTTAGGACCATAAATCAAAATATTTCCCATGCCTTATGTTCCTACCAAAGCCCCATTACAACCCTATAAAAGTCCTCATGACGTTGTTTGCAAGTGATGACTTTCACGGTGTATAAAGCATTTTGGATTGAGTTGAGAGTTGGACTTTAAAGCCTAAACACATGAGAGCTTGAGTGAAACACATTATCCCGGTGAGGTTGAATTAAATTTGTCTTTACTATTGGATCACTCATATATTTGCTAGGATGTTTGTTCTCTTATTCGTGGCTCCTATTGCTTGATGTTGCTTTTATAAAATTATAGCATGAAGATCGTAATTGTGGGATGATTAATTGCATATTTGTTTTTCATTGCTTGAGGACAAGAAAAAGCTTAAGTGTGGGGGAGTTTGATAGAATGCATTTAGGTAGGCACAATAGGTTGCATTTAGCTCAGTTATGATGCATATCATGCATGGGTTAAGTATAATTTGCATATATGCTCTCTTTGTTGGTGGATTCGGAATCTATACGTTTTTATTGATTATTCCAGGTAACTGTGGATCCGAGGATGAGACATGGGTTGATGGCGCATTATATGAGGATATATAGTTGATCGAAAAATATTACATGAAGATCTGAAGAGGTCATGAGAAGAAAAAACGAACCTAAACGAAGAACAAATCTATAGAAGTTGTCGCTAGACATGCTGAACTTGTTTTGCACTTTCTGGAGGCCTCGGTTGTCCGATTAACTATTATGACCATGCTTTGGAAAGCACTTTCAGAGAGCTACAACTTTTCTGTTGAAAAGAAGAGCACATTCGTGATAGATTTTCCGTGAAAGGCCGATGCAGCGGCCGTCGTATCTATGCAGCGGCCGCCGCATTGTTCGTCAGCGAAACGGCGCGTATTGTTAAGTGGAACCCTAGTTATTTGGTTTGTTTTCGCCGACTTGAACCTTTTAAGGCCGAATATTATTATTTTTTATTTCACTTCTATTCTATTTCACGTTCTATCAGACAATTAGAGAGAGCGATGTTCGCCATGGGCGGCTAAACTCTTTTCGTTCTACTTGCAATTTGAAGTTTTATTTGGATTGATTGTGAGTTTCAGAATCTTGTTCCTTATTTCCTATATTGAATGTTTCAACTTCTTTGTGCTTATTGATTGATTGTTTTGTTCTTTCTTGTCTATCCAACTTGTTAGATCAATTCAATTGCTAGGGTTTTGTAGATTCCTTGATTGCGAACATTAACCCAAGTAGCAAACGTATCCCTTTAGGGCTAATTGAACTAATTGGATGGGTAGAAAGTTGGATGTGTTGTTAAATCCTTCTTTAGGGACTGCAAATACCTTGGTTAATCTCTGAACTTAAAGTTATCAATTGGGTTAAATCCTTCTTTAGGGACTGTTCAATTGATAAGGGTTTCTAGGACTGATTGGACTAGTAACTATATTTGGTTGGAAAAAGGGCATTCATAGGAAGACTAAAAGGACAAGAGGAAGTTACAATATCAATTCAACCAAATAAAGTGGACAGTTGTAGGTAGAGCGATCTTCTCTAAATTGTTTTGCATCAACTTGTTTATAGTTTATTTTGTTTTCTTTCTTATTTCTATCACCCAAAAACCCCCCTTTCACTAATTGGTAAATACACTTTGCAAAGGAATACTTGATTCTCTATGGGATCGACCTCTTACTTACTTGCTATACTAGTTTGTAGGTTTGAGTTTTCTTTTGATACGGTTTATGCGACTAAAAACCGTTCATTATATTTCAATATTATAAAAGCGCTTTGAATCGGAGTTTCAATGCCATAATGATAACCATATAAGAATAATGCTAAAGGTATAAAAGATCATGCCTTTCATCAAATAAATGTCATTATTAACAAGTAGGAAGATAGAGGTTTTCGCATAAACCCTAATTGTTAACTAACCCTTTCACATAATTAATCCAAGTTGTATTAAGATCACTTTTGCTTCAATAATACAAATAAGGATCACCTTCGACTATGGAAAAAGAATCATGATCATAGGGATAGAATATGATATCGCATTAAAAGTTGTACCTTTATCGCATTACCTTACATGGCTACAGTCGGGCTCACCTCGACCCTAGAAGTTGGGCGACTTCTCGCTCTTCATCTTAGAAACAATCATCAATAATAAATGGAAACTAACTTGCATTAATAAAAGGAAATAAAGCTTACAATCGATCAAAGTCAATTCCGCTCTCGCTTTCTCCAACTCAAACCGGCTCGAAGCTCTATAAACTATCTCTCTATATGTGTAAATTGTGTCTCCCATTGAATGAATAAAAACCAGCCCCTAGGGATTTATTGATAATATTCAATCCCCGCTATCCAAGGAAAGAATATTCTATCTTTATCTAAAACTTCCTATCTAAAGGCTTAAGATAAAACTTGGAAATAAAACAAATAAATCTCTAAGGGAAGTAAGACTAAAGTGGATAAATATCCTTCTCTTGATAGATCTCCTCTTGACTTGATAAAATATCACATGCATTAACTTGCAAGTAAGCCCAACTGCTCGGACTCCACTCGGATTCAACTCGGAATGGCCCAGGAGAGTACTCGATATCGACTAATGTCCTCGGCATCGAGTACTTTTCTTCTCCTCAGATTCTGCTCGTGCTCGGGTATGATTCGGACAGTCGATGGGTACTCGACATTGAGTAGTCTTGTACTCCTCGAGTGTGGCTCTGCTCGTCTCATCCTGGGCTGGGCGAATTTCAACCATGTTACTCGAGATCGACCAGAGTAGTCGACATCGACTGGACCTTGTCGAGTGTTCTGTTCTTCTCTTTTGCTTGATGTGTTCTGGTTCAGCTTCTGTTTGACCTCGACTTTTCTGTAGTTGGTCTCGAGTTATCCCATGGTTTCTCTCCTTTTTCCGAATTGCTATAATTGCCTCGATTTTTGCGAAATTAAACAAAAACATAGTGTAGACTCCATAATTTGGGAAATAAGCATAAACTACACATATTTTGTACTATTCTAACCCAAATGCATAAAATGTTTGCAGAAATCGATATAAAAGTTAATGTAAAACATGGTAAATTAGGCGCATAACAACCCCATCACCTCTCTCGTCTTCGATCTTGTGAAACAAGGGGTCCAACAACATCTTCAACCTCCCAAGGAGTCCAAGGAAGCATTTGGAGCCGTTCAACATCCCGGATCTCCAAGATCCAAGCCCCGGAGTCTCTTTTTGTCATTTTGGAGTCTAGAGAGCGTAAGATGTTCTTCTCTTCTCCTTTCACCTTCAAACCCTCAAAGTTTTCTCTTTTAACCTCCTACTAACTACCCCAGTGCAACCAACGCTCGAATCCAGAAGAATCGGAAGGAAAATTGCATCTCAAGTCCCCCCGTAGAAGAAAAGTGAAGAAAAGAAGAGTTGGGTGAGAAATCCTTTCAAATCTTCAATTTTTACATTCGATTCTTGTACTATCATGCTCCTAAAAACCTCAAGAAAAATTGGGAAAAGGGGAAAGCTAACAACATCAAACAAGGCCGAAAACAGGCCTTGAACAAAGGATTCATCCCCGGAATCGCCGCCGCGAGCATGAATTTGCGGCCTATAGTTAGAACACTACCTTAGGGTTCTAGCTCGTGGCCGCGAAAAAGAAATCGCGGTGGAGAGAGGGCTTCTGGGATGCCCTAAGTGGGGACCTTAGAACTCACGACCGCGACCTGAGCTTTTGCGGTCGCGAGATGCTCGCGACTATGAGGCTCCTGCAAGCGTCTAGGCGTCACTGGCGCGAGAATGCTTCTTGAGGCCGCGACACCCCCCTTTCCACGGGATGCTCGCTGGGACCTCTCGCGGCGGCAAGATTCACTTTCCCCATTGCGAGCTGCTCCATGACTGATGGGTTTAACTCCGTTTTTCTCGATATTCGACAACCGTTTTTGCGATTCGTTTTCAACGATTTTAAGGCTTTCAAGGACTAACCTAATGATCTGAATCGGATTTTTGGGAAAATGAATTTCACAAGTGTTTCAAGGTCGGAGATTCTAAAACGATTAACTCGGTTTTCGAGACTAACTTGGGAAATTATGTGATCGATGACTAACTAGCACGTTGATACGATTAATTGGCCAATGACATGATTGATTGACTAATAGCATGATTGTGTGAACTAATGACATGTATGATTGATTAATGGCATGATGAGATGTTAGAGTTATGTTATTGTATGATTATACCTTATGATTATGATGAACTATTAATATATATATATATATATATATATATATATATATATATATATATATATATATATATATATATATATATATATATATATATATGTATGCGGATATGTTATTGTGAGCATGCGAATGTGGCTGAGTGCAATGTAGAGAATGATATGGTCTTATGGAATGTCGTGATATGATGAATGGTTGGGCATGGTGGAATGACAATTGTGATATGTTTATTATTCTCATTGAATGATTTATGCTTTAAATGCTTGAATGGTTAGACGTAGACTTATATATATTCCACTCTGTATCTAGGTGATATTGTTAGATTGTACGTGTTACTTGCTGTGATTCTAATTTTGTTGTTTTTCTATCCACATAAGTGTCTTCAGAGCTTACTCAGATTGAAAAGAATCCGTGCTATATGTGCATGATATACTAGGCACTTGCATTTCATGATCATCATACCATGTAGTATCATTGACGAAGGAAAAGTCATTGATTAACCTCGTCAAATATAAATCTCAAACAAACAAACTATTATAGTATGCAAGTAAGGGGTCGAACCCTAGAGAAATAAGTATTTCAAAATATTGTGTATTTATCAATATAAAAGAAACGATTTTTATGAATGAAAATAAAAGAAAATGATATTGAAAAAAGCAAATAAAGGATAGAAGAAAAGTGTTTCCACCTACAAGTTCTTGACTTTGGTTGATTTTATTGATCATCGAATCCTTTTCAAGTTATTATCTTTTCCTACGAATTCCCCCCGTCTTGGTTTAAATATATTAAAAGTCATACGAGTCCAATTAATCTCTTACACCTCAATGCAACCCTAACACGGTCAAGATTTAACAAAGCGATAGCAAATAGTCCCAAGAACTAGAGCATATAAATAACACCAATTAAACGATGTAAATTGATGTTTAAGATATATGTCAACTTCCTACATAATCATGCTTCAAACACGGAATCCACAATATTATGCATGCTACTACGGAAATAACACAAATACAAAAGTATTAAATCATAGCATTAAATCAATATTATCAAGGTAGCTAATCAGGATAACATCAATAACATAATCAATATCACAAAAAGAAGTTGAAAGAATGAAAGAGGAAGTCTCGAAAGTGTAGGCGGAAACAAGAAAATTAGCCAAATATGGCTTTCCTAAATTTTCTTCTCTTCAAAGGTGATTGACCTACTTGAATGAATGAGAAAACTAACCCTAAACATCCTATTTATAAGCCTAAATTCTTGAATAAACAAGGTAAAAGATAAACAAATAAGATAGAAACTGAAATACACCAAATTATATTGGACTTTTTAGCTAAGTGTCCATTTTTAACAAGACATTTTGCAAAATGTCCACTTTTATAATCCATTTTGCAAAATGCCCTAATATTACATTTTTGCTCCTCCTTCCCATTTTTAATTAATTCCCTTCATTCCTTCCCATTTTTATTTTGACCATTGACCGGTAAAAATCCATGAATTTGGTGGCACAACTTTGATACAAAAAAAAAATTAGTGACACTTTTTTTTATTATTTTTTACGACATTAGTGTCACCACCTTTATAAGTGGTGACACCGGTAAATTACTTTGGTGACACGTGTATGATGATAAACAAATTTTTTGGTGACAATTTTTTTTTTACGAGATTAGTGTCACCGCCCTATCGTTGTCACCACCACCCCTATCACTGTCACCACCAACCATATATCGTTGTCACCACACTTATTGTTGTCACCACCTCTATCGCTGTCACCGCCCTATCGCTGTCATCACCCTTATCGCTGTCACCACCGCCCTTATCACTGTCACCACCACCCTTATTACTGTCACCACCTCTATCGCTGTCACCACCCTATCGATGTCACCACTCCTATCGCTGTCACCACCACCCCTATCACTGTTACCATCACCCATATTGTTGTAATTACCCTTATTGTTGTCACCACCTCTATCGTTGTCACCTCCCTATCGTTGAAACCACACTTATCGATGTCACCACCACAGCTATCATTGTCACCACCACTCATATCGCTGTCACGGTGTCACCAGCACTTCTATCGGTGTTACCACCACCCCTATCACTGTCCCCAATAACCATATCGTTGTCACCACCCTTATTGCTGTCACCACCTCTGTCGTTGTCACCACTCCTATCGCGGTCACCACCCCCTATCACTATCACCACCACCCATATTGATGTCACCACCCTTATTGCTGTCACCACCTCTATCGCTGTCACCGCCCTACCGTTGTCACCACTCATATCGCTGTCACCACCACTCCTATCACTGTCACCACCACCCGCCCGTATCGATGTCACCACCACCCTTATCACTGTCACCAGCACCCATATTGCTGTCACCACCTCTATCGTTGTCACCGCCATAGCGTTGTCACCACTCCTATCGCTGTCACCACCACTCCTATCGTTGTTACCCCCACTTCTATAGCTGTCACCACCACCCCTATCACTGTCACCACCACCCCTATCGTTGTCACCGCCCTTATTGCTGTCACCACCTCTATCGTTGTCACCACCCTATCGATGTCACCACTTCTATCGATGTCACCACCACTCCTATTGTTGTCACCACCACCATATCACTGTCACCACCCTTATTAGAGGTGAAAAATAAAATAAATATAGTGTAATCAAATACTATATGACCAAAATAAATAAAAAAGAACATATAATTTCATGAAAAATATAGTGTAATCAAACACAATCTCTACAAAAAATAGTGTAATCAAACACAATATCACCGAAAAATATACATCATGAATTTCCAAGAGTGTCACCTCTAATTTCCAATCCATCTATATAATGAAAGTGACATTAGAAGGATCTATACATCATAAATTTCCAATTCATCTACACAAACAAATAAAATACCTTCTCCATGAGTTGAAATCTTCCATAAAGAGTTGAGCCCAACACTGTCATCAAGAAAGCGTGCTTCCAATGGTCATGGAAAATGGGAATTGTGATCTACAAAACTGAAAAAGGAGCAAATCAAGCATTCACGCAGCTTCTAAACAATGGATATCAATTCAGAAAATAGTGATTCTCCAGGTCAACCCACAAATCACCACCACTACTCAATCTCATGGACTTGATCAATTCCTAATGTTATTTGAAAATTCAACCCAAATTTAACTGCAAATTGAAGCTTCTGGTCCCAAATCCCCCACAACCAACCATATTCTAACAAATATTTCTTTCAAAATAAAATTAAAAAGAAAATTAAAAGAAAAGCGCACCTTCTTCTTTGCTCGGCTAGTACCAGACTAGGAAAGTGCCACCAGCGGTGGAATGGCGCCCTCACGCGCCACCATCTTCCAATATAGAACGCAATCCTGGCATAGCTGCAAAAGAATTGCGTCGGATATCTCCTTCTGCCTATGAGAACCGACCCCTACGAGCACCGGAATTCCGCCTTCCTTCACAATCGCCGCCTTCGTTTCTTCAACCGACATCAGCAGGCTAAGACCGTACGCCGCCTTATCCACCCTGTTTGATCCGAAATTTGCCATCAGTTCAATCAGCAGGCTAAGAGAACAAAATGTAAAGGTGGATTCAATCCTCTTCCTCTTCCGCTCGTCGATTCGCAGTTGGATTCCATACTCGTCGAGATCTACTCGCCGCGAGTCCTCCTCCGCGCTCGAGCTCTGGTGGTGCTTCCCGACGTTGTTGGTGATTGTTTCTCCAGAAGACGATGTTAATCATCCAAAAGTCAACAACAAAATCAAATTCTCGCAGGAAATTGAAACGAATCGGAGAAATTTGAACCAAAGAGGTTCTGATTTCCCTGCAAACAAAATCAAAGTAGATGAAGAACTAGGAAGAGGGGATGAAGGCGACACAGAAACAACGGGGAGGTAGATCAGAAAGAATGGGAGGGTAGGGATAAATTAAAACGAGAGTAGTATTGGTATTATGAAATGTTTTTGGACATTTAGGAAAAGAGTGATTTTATGGGACATTTTACAAAAGAGGGTTGCCAAAATGGCCATTTTACCAAATAACTTCAATTATATTTGGGTATTTCGTTTTAAGTACATATAATTTTCTTAATAAAAGTTATTTTATTTTGGACTTAGAAATATTTTTTCTTTTAAATTGAATATGTATAAAGTTTTATAACTAGTTTAAATATATTTTATCTTATAAATAAATTAGTTTTTAAGTTATATTGTTTGAAGGCAAAGTTATATATTTTCTTCAAAAATAAGGAAGGTTTCATAACTATAATTTATTTTAATTTATGTAAAATATTTAATATAAAGTTTTAGAAAATTTGTGTTACACAAAATAAAATGTACTTTATTAAATGTTTTTTTATTTTTTTTATTTAATTTATGTAGAATTTTAATAAATAAATTTTCGGATATACATATATATTTATAAATTGAAAAAGGGCTTGAACCGGTTTTCTTTTGTTTCAGGTGAACCGAACCAACCATGAGCAAAGAAAATGCTGAACCGAACCGGCCCTGAACCTCTTTCTTCTTCCTCCCGCTCTATCGTTTCAACATTTGAACATGGATAAAATTTCACTGCCTCAAATCTCGCCCAACTCTGAACGTTTTACTTTAAAACCGTTGCCCACGTGATGCTATATCCATATCTACAACCGATTTTTACTTCGGTTAGAAACGAGCTCAAACAAACCCGAATGGATCTCTCCCCAAATCGAGATTCCTTGAAATCCGGCCATGTAACGGCCTTATCTGAACAAATTGAATATAAGGATAGCTTCTAATGATCTTATCCGAGCTAATCAAGGGATCAATTTCATCCAATTCGTTCCGAATCATCCCCTATAAATACAAGAGGTTTTCGGTTCTCAAGCTCACACCACCATTGAATCATTGATCCGAGGTCTAAACTTATCCCATTACGTTCTAAACACTTCTAGAAACAAATCCCTTCACAAAAGTTTCACAAAAATATCCCGATTTCAAAACCCCCAATTTCGATCCTACCCTCGCCGGAGCTGCCCTCGTACACCACAGTTCCGCTGCTTCCACAGCCACCATCCCCCACTGGGAGGTGCACCTCATCGCCAAGAAGTTGCAGCCGCTGTTAGCGTGTCATTCCGATCACTAAACAAGCCGCTACGCCTCGCCGAAGTATTGTCAGAGGTCTACCGGAAAACTCCTGTAGAGCTGCTGTCGGGCTAAAGGTAGAAGAAGATTATCTACACCAAACCTCCCGTACTTTCTGTTTCTATAAAATATGCCCCTGTTTTAGTTTCTAAAATTTCAGAAACTATCCGCCAGTTTTAGATGTCGTTCTAACTCGCACAATCTCCTTAATCCGCAGCGTCTTCGTTGAATCCGTACCCATCCTCAATGATTCAAGGGTTCCGAGAAGATCATCTTGGTATTATTTCCGACGTTTTAGATTAATTCGTTTAGTCAAATTAAATAAGTCCCGTTTATTAAAATCTCAATTATTAAGTACTTCTTTGTCTTATATTTAATACCTATAGATTCGACCATAGACTTCGTCAACTCCGTCACAAGTGCTTTCAAGTCCGTAGTTGGTGCCGAAATCCAACAAGATGAATAAGGCAAGTGACTTTCCGAGCTTTTCCGCTCATTTAAGTGTCTTCGTGTCTAGTTGTTTTCTTTTCTTGGAATGTTGTAATTCACCTTCTTTGTGTGATTTATTTACCGTTCAGTTTGAATTTGGCAAGTTTAATTGGGTGATCTTAAGATAAGATAATAAGATAATAATATAGTTACCCACCGTTTAACTAAAGCATCATTTGTTGTTGTTCTTTCATGGTCATGGCAAGTTCAATTGGGTGAACTATAATAATATAGTTACACACCGTTTAACTAAAGCATCATTTGTTCTTATTCTTAATTTCATGCTAATGAGTTAGGTACTATAATAATATAGTTACACACCGTTTAACTAAAGCATGATTTATTCTTATTCTTAATTTCATGCTAATGGGTTAGGTATGGAATATGCCTTTTCTTCGATGTTTCCATCCTTTATTTTAATTGCTTTCATTTCATTTGGCATCCATGTTACCTATTAATAGCATGTGTTATTTTGTGTGTTGTGTGATCACCCAGGAATAGTTAACAATATGAGGATTGTGAGTTACGATTGGAACTCAATTGAATCACGATCAATGGAAATAAAATGTAAAGCATGTGTACAGTAAAGTGTGAAGTCAAGTGAAAGTGCTGTTGTAGAGTCAGGTCAGGGCCATTACTCATCAGTCTAAAAGTTTCATGAAACTACACACTTTCAGATAAGGTGTGTTACACAACCACAACCGTTGTAGGTCATAACCACTATGTCATGGTGGGACCGGTATTAGTCAGTAAACAATTATTCGTGTCAATATAAATGCATTAATCGTGTTAAGTGTGAAAATTGTGTTTAAACCATTCAACATGAGTAAGTGAGTGAAGTAATGTTTTGAAAAGTGTTTTTACGGTGATTACAATTATCTTTCACTACTAAAAACGCAGGAAATAGCTACGGAAAATAGCAACGACATTGGCCACGAATGGTCGTGGCTAACCGGTTTAGCCACGGATATAGCCACGGGTGGGCCTTCCGTAGCCATATTCCTCGTGACTAATAGCGACGGCTGTTTAGCAATGGATTTAGCAACGAATTGTCAGGTCGTGGCTAATTCCGTGGCTGGCGATGGACATTTGAATGTCGTGGCTGAGGCAACGAGTTCAGCTTCGGAATGAGGCCATTGCAGCATTTGTGGCTAAAGTCGTTGCGGAATTCATGGCTGGTTTCGTTACTGCAAATGGGCCATCGGTCTGATTCCGTGGGTAAGGTTGTTGCTCGTTTTAGGGGTAATGTTGTTGCTATGATAACGCCAGTATTTATGTCATTGCCATTTTTTAGGCTAAACTCATAATTGATGCTAATTTTCATTTTGTTCGTGATTTTGTAGCAAAAATTTAATAGATACATCCAAAGAAATAGCAAATCCAAACATACATAAATAAAGTACAAAAATAAAGAACATACTCTAAATTATAAAAAAACTACAAAAGAAGAAATCAAAACATCCCATTTTTTTTGACACATCATCTTCATATCATTCCTTGAACCCATTGACACCGCTAATGATCTGCAGCAATAAGATGATGGGTAGAAAGAACACACTCTAGAAGCCAATTCACACCCCTAATGATCTTCATATCCTGTAAGATGAAATAAAATTTTATTAAACCAATAAACCCAAAATATCTGATTTCTAAACTGCTTAGAAGAAATAAAGTATTCCCAAATTTAGTTTAATTAGGGAATTTGGATCTGACAATTAAAACACCAACAAATGAAACGAAATCGAAATTAGTTTCAAAACATGTTTAGAAGAAACCTGTTTAGAAGGGGGCCATGTCGAAACCTGTTTAGAAGAAATTTGGATCTGACACTTCTAAAACACCAAGAAGAAATGAAGAAGATACACCAGGCGGCCATGTCGAGCCACATGTTCATAGGCACCAACCAACTCCTGCTCACCCTCGCCGGCCGGATGATAAAGCTGCAGCAGGCGGCCTTGTCTCCGGTATCGTCATCCTCGCCGTCCACCGGCTTACATATATAACCAATTAAAGAACTAGGAAATTGGAAAATTGAATGGACAAGAGGTGAAGCAAAGGGACAAACCTTGGAGGATTTGGGAGTCAAGGGCAAGGAAAGGCGGAGTGTGTCGGAAGGTGAGACAGCAGCCGACGGCGGCAGAGGAAAGGCAGAGCGCGCTGGAAAATCGAGTGGGCAAGGGTGCTTCCCTCTGTTCCACGAGACGACATTAGAGATCAGCAGTGGATGGCGAGGGGGCAAGAGTGCTGGAAAACCGAGTGGGCAAGAAGAGTACTCTTATAGAATTTTCGTAAGAATTTATAATGTTTTATTAAATATTTATTAGTTACTTATATGAGTTTTCCTCAAAACATACTCTTAGAGTATTCTGATAAGAATTTATTAGTTAATATAAGGTTTTATTAGCTACTTATATGAGTTATCCTCAAATCACAACATTAAAGTATTTTAATAAGAATTTATTACTTAATATAAGGTTTTATTAGCTACTTATATGAGTTTTACTCAAAACATACTCTTAGAGTATTCTAATAAGAATTTATTACTTAATATAAGGTTTTATTAGTTACTCATATGATTTTCCTCAAAACATATCTTATAGTATTCTAATAAGAATTTATTACTAACATATTCTTAGAGTATTCTAATAAGAATTTATTAGTTAATATAAGCTTTTATTAGTTACTTATATGATTTTTTACTCAAAACATACCCTTATAGTGTTTTAATAAGAATTTATTGCTTAATTAATATAAGGTTTTATTAGCTGCTTATATGAGTTTTACTGAAAACATATTTAATAAGAATTTATAAGTCAATATAAGGTTTTTATTAGTTACTTATATGAGTTTTACTCAAAACATACCCTTATAGTCTTATAATAAGAATGTATTACTTAATATAAGGTTTTATTAGCTACTTATACGAGTTTTACTCAAAACATATTCTAAGAGTATTCTAATAAGAATTTATAAGTCAATATATGGTTTTATTAGTTACTTATATGAGTTTTACTCAAAACATACCCTTATAGTCTTATAATAAGAATTTATTACTTAATATAAGGTTTTATTAGCTACTTATACGAGTTTTACTCAAAAGATACTCTTAGAGTATTCTAATAAGAATTTATTAGTTAATATAAGATTTTATTAGTTACTTATATGAGTTTTATTCAAAACATAGCCTTATAGTGTTATAATAAGAATTTATTACTTAATATAAGGTTTTATTAGCTACTTATACGAGTTTTACTCAAAACATACTCTTAGAGTATTCTAATAAGAATTTATTAGTTAATATAAGGTTTTATTAGTTACTTATATGAGTTTTACTCAAAACATACCCTTATAGTGTTATAATAAGAATTTATTACTTAATATAAGGTTTTATTAGCTATTTATAAGCGTTTACTCAAAACATACTCTTAGAGTATTCTAATATGAATTTATTAGTTAATATAAGGTTTTATTAGTTACTTATATGAGTTTTACTCCAAACATACCCTTATAGTGTTATAATAAGAATTTATTACTTAATATAAGGTTTTATTAGCTAATTATATGAGTTTTACTCAAAACATATTCTTAGAGTATTCTAATAAGAATTTATTAGTTAATATAAGGTTTTATTAGTTACTTATATGAGTTTTACTCAAAACATACCCTTATAGTGTTTTAATAAGAATTTATTGCTTAATTAATATAAGGTTTTATTAGCTGCTTATATGAGTTTTACTGAAAACATATTTAATAAGAATTTATAAGTCAATATAAGGTTTTATTAGTTACTTATATGAGTTTTACTCAAAACATACCCTTATAGTCTTATAATAAGAATGTATTACTTAATATAAGGTTTTATTAGCTACTTATACGAGTTTTACTCAAAACATATTCTTAGAGTATTCTAATAAGAATTTATAAGTCAATATATGGTTTTATTAGTTACTTATATGAGTTTTACTCAAAACATACCCTTATAGTCTTATAATAAGAATTTATTACTTAATATAAGGTTTTATTAGCTACTTATACGAGTTTTACTCAAAAGATACTCTTAGAGTATTCTAATAAGAATTTATTAGTTAATATAAGATTTTATTAGTTACTTATATGAGTTTTATTCAAAACATAGCCTTATAGTGTTATAATAAGAATTTATTACTTAATATAAGGTTTTATTAGCTACTTATACGAGTTTTACTCAAAACATACTCTTAGAGTATTCTAATAACAATTTATTAGTTAATATAAGGTTTTATTAGTTACTTATATGAGTTTTACTCAAAACATACCCTTATAGTGTTATAATAAGAATTTATTACTTAATATAAGGTTTTATTAGCTATTTATAAGCGTTTACTCAAAACATACTCTTAGAGTATTCTAATAAGAATTTATTAGTTAATATAAGGTTTTATTAGTTACTTATATGAGTTTTACTCCAAACATACCCTTATAGTGTTATAATAAGAATTTATTACTTAATATAAGGTTTTATTAGCTAATTATATGAGTTTTACACAAAACATATTCTTAGAGTATTCTAATAAGAATTTATTAGTTAATATAAGGTTTTATTAGTTACTTATATGAGTTTTACTCAAAACATACCCTTATAGTGTTTTAATAAGAATTTTTTGCTTAATTAATATAAGGTTTTATTAGCTGCTTATATGAGTTTTACTGAAAACATATTTAATAAGAATTTATAAGTCAATATAAGGTTTTATTAGTTACTTATATGAGTTTTACTCAAAACATACCCTTATAGTCTTATAATAAGAATTTATTACTTAATATAAGGTTTTGTTATAGCTACTTATACGAGTCTTACTCAAAACATACTCTTAGAGTATTCTAATAAGAATTTATAAGTCAATATATGGTTTTATTAGTTACTTATATGAGTTTTACTCAAAACATACCCTTATAGTCTTATAATAAGAATTTATTACTTTTTTTTTTTTTTTTTTTGAATAGGTAGTAATTCGGTTGGAAAAATCCTAACCGATAGCATCCCGATGGATGAGATCATTAAGATCAGTATTAAATGTCAAGACCGCCCCATTAACAAGGCGGCCAAGGTGTGCAACCTTGTCAGCCGACTTGTTACCCTCGCGGGGCACATGTGAGAAAACTACGTTTTGGACTTCTGTAATCTGCCTTTTGATGTCTCCCATAATAAGTTCTATTTCCCACAGGCAGGGACTATTATATTTGAGGTTATCGATAATCGTTTTAGAGTCCCCTTCAATAACAAGGTTTGTGCAATCTATCTGCTTGATCGCATTTAGCCCAATTCTCAAGGCCATGCATTCTGTCTGGAGAGGGGACAGTTGCCCAAATCTACTTGCTCCTAACTTTATTATTGTTCCTTCATGGTCCCTTATTATGTAGCCAGCTAGGAAAAACCTAACCCATCGGTCGCCCCATCAAAATTCATCTTGAGGAATCCCCTCTCCGGTTTTCTCCATTTTACATTTTTTCTGCTAATTGCCCTTTTCTGAGTCACCCTCTGGTTAGAATTAGGATAGGAAAGAATCCCTTCATCCAAACCGGCTTTTTTCCATTGTTCTCTTGTTTTTTGTATAAACTGCTGCAGTTCTACCTGCGATGGTTTATTCTTCCCATGAAACGCAACTTGGTTTCTATAGTACCATAGCGTCCACCATTTTATTGCTAGTTCCTTTTTTTCTTCTTTATTCATATGAGTTCCAATTAGGTTCATTAGGCTTCTCCCATCCATTCTAGAGTTGGTGCGTTGGTTGACCAAATTTCCTAGTTTTGTTGCTGTTAGGCAGTTCTTTTTAACAAATGGGCATTCTATGAGGAGATGTTGCTCATCCTCAATAAACCTTTCGCAAAGTACACAATGTGTCGGGACTGGGGTTCCTCTCCTGCTCAATCTATCTTTTGTTGGTAATCCATTCTGTGCTACTTTCCATAAGAAATTCTTGATTTTTGGCATAGTATCCACCTTCCATATCCATTCATTGGGATCATCTGTAAAGGCTTCTGTATTCGAAATTAACCTAATAGCACTAGACGTTGTAAACCACCTGTGTTTATCTGGCCACCAGTAGAGCCTGTCCGGCATAGGTTTCGAAGGTAGTGGGATATCCATAATTGTTTGGGCCGTATGAGTATCAAGCACACTCAGAAGTTTGGTTTTGTCCCACTGACCGTTTGAGATAAAGTTACTCACTGGTGTGTTGTTATCGTGTGCTGATACTCCCCCAGATCTAATCCCAAGTGCAGTCTTATTTATCCAATTGTCCGTCCAAAAACGGACCGTTTCCCCATTCCCTATTGACCATATTAACCCCGATTTAAATTTCTCTATTAAGGAAGCAGCATTTCTCCACTGCCAAGAAGAGTTTTTCACATGTTCGTAATTAAGGATGTCTGAGTGTTTCAGATATTTATGTTTTATTACTTGTACCCACATATTATCCGGTTCAGCAAGTGTTTTCCATAGTAACTTCATTTGAAGTGCTTCATTCATCGTTTCTGACTTTCTAATCCCTAGTCTGCCTTTGCATTTAGGCTTACATATTCTGTCCCAACTTATAAGCGGTTTATATTGAAGATATTTATTCCAGAAGAAAGATCGATTAATCTGGTCAAGATTTTTGTGAATCGATAGAGTATTCTAATAAGAATTTATTAGTTAATATAAGGTTTTATTAGTTACTTATATGAGTTTTACTCAAAACATACCCTTATAGTGTTTTAATAAGAATTTTTTGCTTAATTAATATAAGGTTTTATTAGCTGCTTATATGAGTTTTACTGAAAACATATTTAATAAGAATTTATAAGTCAATATAAGGTTTTATTAGTTACTTATATGAGTTTTACTCAAAACATACCCTTATAGTCTTATAATAAGAATTTATTACTTAATATAAGGTTTTGTTATAGCTACTTATACGAGTCTTACTCAAAACATACTCTTAGAGTATTCTAATAAGAATTTATAAGTCAATATATGGTTTTATTAGTTACTTATATGAGTTTTACTCAAAACATACCCTTATAGTCTTATAATAAGAATTTATTACTTTTTTTTTTTTTTTTTTTTGAATAGGTAGTAATTCGGTTGGAAAAATCCTAACCGATAGCATCCCGATGGATGAGATCATTAAGATCAGTATTAAATGTCAAGACCGCCCCATTAACAAGGCGGCCAAGGTGTGCAACCTTGTCAGCCGACTTGTTACCCTCGCGGGGCACATGTGAGAAAACTACGTTTTGGACTTCTGTAATCTGCCTTTTGATGTCTCCCATAATAAGTTCTATTTCCCACAGGCAGGGACTATTATATTTGAGGTTATCGATAATCGTTTTAGAGTCCCCTTCAATAACAAGGTTTGTGCAATCTATCTGCTTGATCGCATTTAGCCCAATTCTCAAGGCCATGCATTCTGTCTGGAGAGGGGACAGTTGCCCAAATCTACTTGCTCCTAACTTTATTATTGTTCCTTCATGGTCCCTTATTATGTAGCCAGCTAGGAAAAACCTAACCCATCGGTCGCCCCATCAAAATTCATCTTGAGGAATCCCCTCTCCGGTTTTCTCCATTTTACATTTTTTCTGCTAATTGCCCTTTTCTGAGTCACCCTCTGGTTAGAATTAGGATAGGAAAGAATCCCTTCATCCAAACCGGCTTTTTTCCATTGTTCTCTTGTTTTTTGTATAAACTGCTGCAGTTCTACCTGCGATGGTTTATTCTTCCCATGAAACGCAACTTGGTTTCTATAGTACCATAGCGTCCACCATTTTATTGCTAGTTCCTTTTTTTCTTCTTTATTCATATGAGTTCCAATTAGGTTCATTAGGCTTCTCCCATCCATTCTAGAGTTGGTGCGTTGGTTGACCAAATTTCCTAGTTTTGTTGCTGTTAGGCAGTTCTTTTTAACAAATGGGCATTCTATGAGGAGATGTTGCTCATCCTCAATAAACCTTTCGCAAAGTACACAATGTGTCGGGACTGGGGTTCCTCTCCTGCTCAATCTATCTTTTGTTGGTAATCCATTCTGTGCTACTTTCCATAAGAAATTCTTGATTTTTGGCATAGTATCCACCTTCCATATCCATTCATTGGGATCATCTGTAAAGGCTTCTGTATTCGAAATTAACCTAATAGCACTAGACGTTGTAAACCACCTGTGTTTATCTGGCCACCAGTAGAGCCTGTCCGGCATAGGTTTCGAAGGTAGTGGGATATCCATAATTGTTTGGGCCGTATGAGTATCAAGCACACTCAGAAGTTTGGTTTTGTCCCACTGACCGTTTGAGATAAAGTTACTCACTGGTGTGTTGTTATCGTGTGCTGATACTCCCCCAGATCTAATCCCAAGTGCAGTCTTATTTATCCAATTGTCCGTCCAAAAACGGACCGTTTCCCCATTCCCTATTGACCATATTAACCCCGATTTAAATTTCTCTATTAAGGAAGCAGCATTTCTCCACTGCCAAGAAGAGTTTTTCACATGTTCGTAATTAAGGATGTCTGAGTGTTTCAGATATTTATGTTTTATTACTTGTACCCACATATTATCCGGTTCAGCAAGTGTTTTCCATAGTAACTTCATTTGAAGTGCTTCATTCATCGTTTCTGACTTTCTAATCCCTAGTCTGCCTTTGCATTTAGGCTTACATATTCTGTCCCAACTTATAAGCGGTTTATATTGAAGATATTTATTCCAGAAGAAAGATCGATTAATTTGGTCAAGATTTTTGTGAATCGAGGCAGGTAGCATGAAACTTTGCATAGCAAACAACGGTTTCGCTGATAGATTCGCATTAATTAGTATGGACCGCCCTTGTTGTGAGATGGAATTTGCTTTCCATTTAGTTAACTGGTTTTTTGTTTTAAGAACTATATCCTCGAACGTCTCTTTATTTACTTTCCCACTGATGATTGGGCACCCTAGATATTTCTCCATGGCCCTAGTGTGGGGGGCGAGTAACGAATTCTGTAAAAGTTGTATTCTATTACCCGGAACACCCTTCGTCGTTTGGAAAGAAGACTTGTGATAGTTGACTTTTTGCCCCGACAACTGACATTATTCTTCAATAATCTCCTTCACTTTCTGGTTGGCTTCTAAGGAAGCTTTTGAAAAGATAAGTATGTCATCCGCAAATGCCAGAAAGGGCACTGACGGTCCCCCTCTGCCAAATTTAAACCCCACCTTGCTTGCTGGTTGCATCGACTCTTGTAGTAACCTCCGGCCTAATAGTTCCGCCCCCAGGATAAACAAGTAGGGGGAAATAGGGTCACCCTGTCTGACACCCCTAGTCGGTTGAAATACCTTAGTCGGTGAGCTATTCACTAGTACTGAGAACGATGCAGTGGAAATACACTCTTTTATCCAGTTTATGAAGGTCGGGTGGAAGCCAAATCGTTTCATTATTTCCCATGAGAAGTCCCAGTTTACCCTATCATATGCTTTTTCCATATCCAATTTTATAGCCATCCACCCTTCCAGGCCATTACACGTTTTGAATGAGCGGAAAATTTCATGTGCTATAAGTATATTATCCTGGATCGCCCTATCTGCAACAAAGGCACCCTGGAGAGGATTGATTAATTTACCCATTACTTTCTTTAGTCGTTCTGTCAGGATTTTGGAGATAATTTTGTATATAGTGGAACATAGGCTTATCGGTCTATAGTGATTTGTTGTGGTTGGGTTATCAATCTTAGGTAGAAGTGTGATAAAGGTGTGGTTTACTTGTCGTAGCATTTTCCCGGAAATAAAGAAGTTTTTTACCGCCCGCGTAACCGAGGGGCCCACTATGTCCCAATACTGTTTATAGAATTCTGCTGTAAATCCATCTGGTCCCGGAGATTTGTTCCTCCCTAGGCTAAAAACCGCATTTCTAACCTCATTGTTCGAGACTGGCTTTACCAATTCTGTGTTTTCACTCTCAGAAATGTTAGGAGATATTAGATCTAGAGCATCACTCCATCTTGTTCGATCATCCCTTTCTTTTCGAAATCGTTTTTCAAAGTCTCTTTGTATTTCTACCATTATGTTTTCCTCTCCTAATATTTGGGTTCCCTCCGCAGAGTTAACAGACCTAATAATTTTCCTATTTCTTCTACCTGAGGCGATTTTATGGAAGTAAGAGGAGTTTGTATCCGCAAGCTTGATGTGTTTCGTTTTAGCTCGTTGATTCCAATAGGTTTTATGGAAGTTTATTAAGGCCTCTTTCTTTTTTAGTAGTCTAATTTGCTTATTGACTGTAGTGTTATCCTCTTGTTCGCTTAGGGTGTTTTGGACTATAATCAGTTGCTCATCTACCTCCTTTAGTTGTTTAAAGATGTTTCCGAAAGTTTTTTGGTTCCACTCCTTGATTTTTGCTTTCAAAACCTTTGTGTTAAAAGTTAGTTGAAACATGGCAGAGCCCCCACAATTTGCTCTCCATGCCTATTTTACTATATTTCTCAGGTCTTTTCGTTGTAACCACATGTTTTCAAATTTAAAAGGAGCAGGCCTTGGTTGTGATCCTAACTGCAAGTCTACGGAGATCGGGCAATGATCAGACGTAAAGAATGCATGATGCATTATCCGAATGGACGGACATTTTTCGATAATTCCATTTTGCACAAGGGCTCTATCTAGTCTCTCTAGAATGTTGTCCTTGCCATATTTCCTTTTCCTCCAAGTAAATCTGTTCCCTATAAAGGGGATGTCGAATAGCTCCCCTCTCTCTTTGAAATCGGATAGTCTACGGAATCTAGACATAGATGACTCTGCTCCTCCTTGTTTGTCGTTGCTCTCCGCTATCTCGTTAAGATCCCCCATCACGATACACGGCCAAGGAGACTCCTCTATCATGCCACTTAACTCGTCCCAGAAACGAGCTTTATCTCTTTCTTGGGCAGGGGCATAAACTATGAACATTCTACATTTGAAATTAACTTCAAAATTATCATAATCTAGGCATATGAATCTCTCCCTAATTGCCTCTACAGAAATTACTTCTTGAGTCAAATGATGAGCCTTCCATAGTACTCCTATCCCTCCTGATTTTCCTCTAGCTGGGATCCAACAGGCCGAATCAAAACCCGCCTGCTTCCAAAGTTTCTCATCAGGGATGCTTTCAGATTTTGTTTCCATTATCGCCATGAGTTGGATATTTTGTATTTGACAGAATGTATTAACTTCGGCCCAGAAATTAGGTCGGCCAAACCCACGAATATTCCACGATCCGATCTTCATGATCCACCCCATATAAACCTTTCCCTAATAAAATTTCTCCATCCACGCGTACTAGAGGTAAATATACTTTCAACCCATCTTACCAAACACAAATATGAAACTTGTATTGGATTTGTTGCCTCCTTTGCTACCCCAGCTATTGTGGACAAACAGTAGAGAGGGATGACACCTCTGCCTCGAGAATTAATCATAGTCCCACATTCCGCATATTGGAAAATTTGATTATGGGCTGATTTTATACTAAACTTAGATATTTGTTGCTCACGTGAAAGTATACTATGAGGCCTATACTTCACATATAAACTCACTTGAGTGGATCTACTCAGGGACCTTGGTACCCCGATTGACAGTAGCCTTCTTTTTAACCATATGTTTTGCATAATGTGTCTTTGCTTTAGATCAAATTTATTAAACCCATTAGTTTGACTATTGCCAATGTTACTTGTTAAAATATCTTTATGATCAAGGGAGAGATATATCCAAATCACCATTACTTTCATAACAACCACTTTGCAATACCACTTACAGGGTACTCTAGGTTTCAAGGCACTACCAATATAAACTTGCTGAACTTTACTTGGTCGACATAATACTCGACTCGACACTACAATTACCTCAGACAGAGAGCACATACGACTAGAGCTATAGACACACCAAAGATTCACACTACTATATACAATGTTAGCAAAAAGTTTTATTTCTTCCAGGATTGCGCTGCCACTCTGCAGCCAATGATCATAACAAAAGCATTTCACAGATTGCACAAAAGAAAGGGTGATTAACAATTCAAAGTTCTCAGTATCCCACCACCCTAAGACATCGAGCAACAGATTCCAAGGTAGTTTACCTGAACATCTGCGTAGATTGAGCGTAGAGATATTCGCCTGAACATCTGCCTGGATTTCCTTTAGCATCTGGACATCAATCTTTGCTTTGCGCAGCTGTTTTTCTAGAATTTTTTGTGAGACCTTTGGCTCAAACTCAGGCGGAACCGGAGTTCCTTCTGAATCGAAACCAGAGATCGGGTTTTGTTGGCCCTTGCGGGTGTTTGTTGGTGGATAGCCGAGAGAATCGGCATCCATGGGTTTTTTTCCCTTGTCCGAGGCGGACGCCGCCATGGAAACAGATGAAACAAGACAGAGGTTAGTACAAAGAAGCAAAGATAGAAATTGAGAGAAGAAAGGGTATGCAAGGGTGTGGGGAGATCCCACACACCCGAGTTGCCTTATACTACCTCCGTTCCATAATACATGTCCTTTCACTTTTGGGCACGTTTTTTAAGGAGCGAAAAACTCTATAAAATATTATTTTTTTAATTAATTTTTTTATATAATTTGATACTTGTTACTAATAAGCATCAAATTATATAAAAAAATTAATTAAAAAAATAATATTTTATAGAGTTTTTCGCTCCTTAAAAAACGTGCCCAAAACCAAAAGGACATCTATTGTGGAACGGAGGGAGTATAGATTTGAGGGAGAGAGAGATGACGGTCAAAATCGGTGACCTTCCGAGAACCGTACAACATCGTCGGAAACTTACAGCAGAGGTGCTCCCGAACACTCACTTCTTCGAATATCCGGAGATCGCAGACAAACTTGGGCCGCACGGGAGACCGTACGCCTCCCAACAAGAGATGTGGCCATGGAGGAGGCCGATTACTCCAAGCCCTACCGCCCCTATCCCTACAGTACCTCCATAACACAGCAAAGGATCGACTATCAAATCCCAAGCCGTACAGCTTTTCTCCCAACTGCTCATCCTTATCGCTTAATTTTTTGATCGAGAGAGGCAGACAAACAAGGCATCGATTTGCTTCTCTCCTCACAATCAGTTTCTTGGTGAAGAGATAATCATCAATATTTTTGCACGCTGGCTGGAATTGGGAGTAGATTTGAATCGAGGAGGGATTTAGGGGTGACAGGCTATGAAGATTAGGGTTTTTTCTGGGAGGATTTGGGGCGAGAGCATGTTCGCTCAAGAACAGAAAAAGAGGGGCGCGTCGGGCGCGTACTCTTTGCATTTTTTCTCCAGTTAGACGGATTAAGAATTTATTACTTAATATAAGGTTTTATTAGCTACTTATACGAGTTTTACTCAAAAGATACTCTTAGAGTATTCTAATAAGAATTTTTTAGTTAATATAAGGTTTTATTAGTTACTTATATGAGTTTTATTCAAAACATACCCTTACAGTGTTATAATAAGAATTTATTACTTAATACGTAGTATAAGGTTTTATTAGCAACTTATACGAGTTTACTCAAAACATACTCTTATAGTATTCTAATAAGAATTTATTAGTTAATATAAGGTTTTATTAGTTACATATATGAGTTTTACTCAAAACATACCATTATAGTATTATAATAAGAATTTATTACTTAATATAAGATTTTATTAGCAACTTATATGAGTTTTGCTCAAAACATACCCTTATAGTGTTATAATAAGAATTTATTACTTAATATAAGGTTTTATTCAACACTTATTATTTACTTATATGAGTTTTCCTCAAAATACACTCTTATAGTATTTTTATAATAATTTATTAGTTACTATATGATTTTGTTCAACACTTATTAGTTACTTTTATGAATATTTCCTTAAAACTTAGTTTTATAATATTGTCATAAGAATTTATTACTTTTAATTTTTTTTTAACTAATCACAATTTTGTCTTTTTTTTTTTCTTTTTTCTCATTATCTCTTTCATACATTTATATTTTGTACCTTTTATTTTTTTTTACCCATTTACTGAGTATCTATATCTATATAATATCTTAATTTAGAAGACTTTTGATGATGTGCAAATACCTCCTTAATTTAAGGTTTATTAAACATTTATCCGTCACTTATATGAGTTTTCCTCAAATCATAAATATATAATATACTTATAAGAATTTATTAATGAGTTAATATATGTTTTTTTTCAACACTTATTAATTTGTATACATAAAAAATTCATAGTCATATTTTGGGCCCATTAATGGGCCAATCGAGGATAGCATACTCATGTTTGGGCCCATAATAAATTTAAGATCATTTGGGCTCCCATAAATAGCAACGGATTTAGCGATGGATATGGCCGTAGCTAAAATCGTGGCTAATGCGGATGATCTCATTAATACGACGTACATTTGATATATTGGGCTTGCATTCATTGGGCTTTGACTATTTCTAACGGGCTTGACCACCTATAAGGCTTAAACATTGATGGACTCATATTCATAATATATATTCGACTCGCCTACAATTAGTGACCCAAAGCCCACTCACCACATGTTCATTTGATTTCCGATGATGAATAACCACATATTTTCAACGGATATTGTGTTGTGGCCATATCAGTGTCGAACACAACCACGACAATCCTATTCGTGGCTACGTTCGTGGCTATTTACTAACACTGACACATATCGAGCCACAAAATCAGCTACGGACATCTGGGTCGTTGCTAATAGCCACGAATATTTTGGCATGTCATAGCAGGATGAGTATTAGCCACGAATATAGCCACGGTCAGAAACAGTCGTGGCTAATGTTATCGCTAATGGCCACGAATACACGATCGCCTTTAATCCGTGGCTAACCATCTGTAGCTATTTCCTGTTTTTTTAGTAGTGTTTGTATCATATTCCATTCGTACTCGGAGTATGGTTCCTAAGAGTGTTCGTCACTTGCATCTTTTGTTACTCAATCCTTCGGGGTTATCCGTGACTCATAAGTCGTGTCTTAAAATTTTAAGCCTTCACATAAATATTCTCAATAATCGCATCTGGGTTTAGATTAATACCGTATTATGGTCACTGGTTCTGAATTTAGAGAAGTCCCAGTTTTTGATCCGTCATTTGCTAGTTCTCGCGAACTAACCATCCTTTATTTGGATGACTGGTATCCTTCATTCCGGACGCCAGACCAATTTTCGCAGGTTTAGGTCGAGTCTCAGAAGAGAAAAGAAGTTGAGAAGACATTTAAGTTACTTTTAACATTGTATTTAGATTTTAAATTCCTAGATATATTGTATAGAAGTTTCATTGTTTGATTTTATTTAAAAGTCTTCCGCTGTATTTTTTCAACTTGTAATTAAATCCTCAATTTTAGAGGAGATTTTAATAAATAGTTACTTTATGTTTCAAGGCTTCCGCTATTTAATTGTATTTTATTTATGTCATTTATATATCTGTCATCATCTTGGTTGTGGGAGCATGGTTGCATTTCCCAATAAGCCTAAGGTGGTTACAAGGACATTAAAGTCAGAGTAATCACCGGCGTTGTGACATTCCCTTGGACTATAAAAGAGTGTTACAGAAACTTCCTAAATAAACTAGGTAGAAGATAGACTCTCCTTGTTTAGTTCAGCATTAGATTTCACTGACAGCGAAAAGCTTCTCGCTAGCAGCGAATCGCCATGGTAGACCTTTTGTTGGATTTTCCCTAGCACCTCGCTACCAAACTCGCTAGCAACGAATGACCATGCCTTAGAATTTTGTCAAGCCTCCTTGGTTCCCTTGTTTCTACTTCCGCGAGTCCACCCTTCCGCTACCGCAAGAGTGTCCATCCGCTGCAGCGAGATCTCCCACTTGTTGGAGCGAGTTTGCTCTTCTGCTGAAGCGACTTCATTTCGATGGCAACGATTCATTCGCTAGAGTGGATCCACTCGCTAGCTCCCGGGCTGACTCGCCTCACTGGCAGCGAGCTCCATTCACTAGAAGCAAGACATCCTAGCTCCTAGGCGTGCTCCTTGTTGAATCCACTCGCGGGTAGCGAGATCCCATTCACTGGCAGCGAGTTGTGCTCACGCACTTGCTCAAACATGATGTCTCTTACTTGATTCGCTGCAGCGAAAATCCTTTTTCTGCTAGGAAATTCCTAAAAGAACACCACCATGTATATCTTTGAAAGATCTTTCCAACACATATTCATATGCGTCGATCGGACATCCGAAGCCTCGGGAAAGTGCGTTACAAGTTCAGCTCGCCATACGGACAATTTTCGCGACTCACCCTTGTTTTCGATCTTAGACCTCGATTTCGTTCTCCATTGCTCCTTAGGTTATTACATGATTTTTGAGACTTCTTCCTGAAGCTCTCTCAAGTCTCGCCTTAGCCACTCTTATCTACGTTCCTCGTGTTCTTTGCCTCAGACCTACGAATATACATAAAACCATCGAAATTGCGTAGATTCCGAACTTTCCCACAAAATGAGCGTTAATCTAATTAACACTAAAACATGATTATATAACAATGATTTGAACCTAAACTAATCTATAATTCCTATTGGAATACACCTTATCAAACTCCCCCACACTTAACCTTTTGCTTGTCCTCAAGCAATGCAAAAACAAGAACAACAAGAGCAAAACCATCATCATACCACAAATATGATCTTCAAGCATTAACGTTGTCAAAAGCAACATCAAAGTTAGGAGACATGAGCATGAAAGTCAACATCCTAGCAAGTATATGAGCGACTCAAAGTCAAAGGCACATCTAGTCCAACCTCACTGGGATAATGTGATTGCTCTCACTCTCATGTGTTTAGGCTTAATAACGCAATCTCTCAACTCAATCCAAAATGTAAGAAGAACGATGAAGAACGACAACGATGAAGACTGACGAACCACTAGCATAGATGAAAGAAGATGATGAAGAATAAATAAGATGGGTTCCGACGACAATGGACGAAGACTGGGCATGCGCCGAGGGAGTGGTTGATCAGGTCGTGGGCGCGGCTAGTGCTAGCTTCGAACACTGGGCATAACCACTGGATTCGCTGGCAGCGAGTGTTGTTCTCTATCAACGGATGAAATCAACTCCTATAGCATCTGGGTTGTTGGACTCGCTGGCAACGAATTTAGCATAAAATATCTATTATTCGGTCTTGTTCCCTTTTCCCTTCATGATTCGCTACCATCGAATTTAGCACAAAATCTCTATTCTTCAATCTTGTTCTCTTTTCCATGCATGGTTAGCTCAAAATATTCGAAAGCATCTATTTACCATATAAAGGAATTCTAATTTATTTAACAATAAAACTAATAATCTAACTAGGAATTGAAATAACCTAACTAGGAATTGAAATAACTAATTTAAGAAAATTTACCTCGGGTTGCCTCCTGAGAAGCGTCTTTGTTTATCATCATAGACTCGACGATTTATTCATCTGCGTGCTCAAGACTCACTCGGACATTGGCAACGCCCTCTTTAACAAATCAAACTCCGGGGCACACCATCTACGTAGGCGAACACCACATACGAAGAACCTGAAGTCAAATGATGTGATGTTGAAGGAGGTCTCCAACTCGTCATATGGTCGAGCGTGAATTTCCACCAGAAGGTTCGATAAAGTATAACAAAGTAATATAAAGATACTCTAGAAGGGGGGTTGAATAGAGTATGCCGGTTTTTCACCGATAATCTCAAGACTTTTGAAATGCTCGCAAAACCCTTTGAGATTAGACTTAATCTTTTCTCTAGGAACCTGAATCACAAACAAGTTATACAATTCGAAACAAGTGTGGAAATATGGTAAAGCGCTAAGTAAAGGATGCAATGAATTGTTTACGAGGTTCGGCACGAACTTGACCTACGTCCCCGCCAAGGGTTCTTCCACAACCCTAGGATTCAACCGGCTTTTATTGATTCACAAGACTTAGGATCCTAATAGCTCACCGAGAAGCCTCTCTCCTATACAATTGCAATCTAGTCAACTCACATTCCCTTGGAGTGCTAGACCAATCTAGAAGAGCCCCACCTCTCTCAGCTATCTAGTACAATCCTCTTACACTTAGTGAATCAATCGTCTAGTGTCCACTTCCTGAGTTACAAAACTCTCGAGTATAACACTCACTCGAAATATATCCTATAAGCTCACTGTGCAACTCTCAAATGCTTTGAAATGAAATAACAGACTCTTAAGAACTAGCAGAAAGCACACGAACAAGACATATTTCACTTGTAGGCTTGAGTGTGAATGAGAGCTCGTGTTCAATGAATGTGTCTCTATCTTCTCTTCTACCTTTCCTTTATAAAGAACAAATCAGCGCCACCAACAAAGAAGAATCTTCTCTTCAACGGCTAGGCTGATCATGGCTATCTTCGCGATCTTCTATACTTGGAAACTTTGAAGCCATGATCTCCAATTGTGTCCTTTTCAACTTCAAGCTTTAAGGAAGGAGATAATATTCGAAAAGCTTCATTAAATGTTAGTATATAAAATAATATCTGGAAGCATATAATAACATATAATAATATTCGGACATAATATAATAAAGTACAGGTTTTGTGTTTCATCAACACAGCTGTAGCTTCAAGACCTTTGACACAACCAGTCTGTCAAAGCCTTTGAAACTAATTTCGATTTTCATCAAGGGAGTGGAATTATCACCGCCGACGGTATGTAGTACCATGAACATAGTTCCACAGATGGTTTATTGAAGTAATGTTCCCAAGAATCTACTTATTCACCAAAATCCACAAAAGTGTAAGAAATATCAATACCTTGCTCAGGAGCCACATAAATCGGCTCCGAACTTTGTTCCTCAAAAGATGCGTTGGGGATGATTACTATAGGTGGAGTAGGTGCCAAAATACATTGTTCCTCACGCTTGCACTCATGAGACTCCATGTCAAGGGGTATCGGGCTCCCTTCTCCATTTCGATTGAACCATTGTTTCTTGCGTCTTGGCTTCCCTCGTGTATCTTGCCCGCCATTGGTTTGAAAGGTAAGGGTATGGATGCCAACTTGTAGTCTTCTTTCACCTTTGCCATGTCACCCACGCAAAGGAAAAGATCCCACAATTCCGACCAAAAAGCCTTCATCTTTCAAAGAATGGGCGAATTCTCGTATCTCGGGAAGCATGCCATCTTGAACGCAAAGTATTCGTTCTTTCAAATCATTTTGGATACCCCGTGAAGCATGGTCGTCCACTAAATCTTGCACCCTTCCGAGGTAATGGTGAAAGTATTCTCCCTGGTATTCCCATAACTCCAACAACTTGAAATATTAGTAACTAATGTGTCATGAACTATAAGATAGGTCCATGACGGGGTTAGATATATATACAAAAATTAATAAATACACAAAACAAAGAAATAAACTTGATTTCCCGGCAACTACGCCAATTTTGACTGAGGGAAAGTCGTTGATTTACCTCGTCAAAAATAAATCCTAAACAAACAAACTACTATAGTATACAAGAAAGGGATTCTAAATATTATATATTTATCAATATAAAAGAAATGATTTTTATGAATGAAAATAAAAGAAAATAATATTGACAAAAGAAAATAAAGGATAGAAGAAAAGCGTTTCCATCTACAAGTTCTCGACTTTGGTTGATTTTATTGATCATCGAATCCTTTTCAAGTTATTATATTTTCTTATGAATTCCTCTTGTCTTGGTTTAAATTGTTTAAAAGTCATACAAGTCCAATTAAACCCTTACACCTCAATGCAACCCAAACACGGTCAAAATTTAACAAAGAGATAGCAAATAGTCTCAAGAACTTGAGCATATGAATAATACCAATTAAACACAGTAAATCGATGTTTAAGATATATGTCAACTTCCTACATAATCATGCTTTAAACAAGGAATCCACAATCTTATGCGGGCTACTACGGAAATAACACAAATACGAAAGTATTAAATCCTAGCATGAAATCAATATTATCAAGGTAGCTAATCAATATAAGATCAATAACATAATCAATATCACACAAAGAAGTTGAAAGAATTAAAGAGAAAAAATAACTTAAATTAGAAACTCACAAACCACCAACCAAGTCTCGAAAGTGTAGGTGAAAACTAGAAAATTACCCAAACATGGCTTACCTAAACTTTCTTCTCTTCGCAGGTGATTGCTCTACTTGAATAAATGAGAAAAATAACCATAAACATCATATTTATAAGCCTAAAGTCTTGAATAAACAAGGTAAAAGATAGACAAATAAGATAGAAACTTCCTAAACAAACTAGATAGAAGATAGACTTTCCATGTTTAGTTCAGCGTTGGATTTTGCTGGTTGCGAAAAGCTTCTCGCTAGCAGCGAATTGCCTTGGTGGACCTTCTGTTGGATTTTTCTAGCACCTCGCTACCAGACTCGCTAGCAGCGAATGTCCATGCCTTAGAATTTTGTCAAGCCTCCTCGGTTCCCTTATTTCCGCTTTCGCGAGTCCACCCTTCCGCTACAGCGGGAGTGTCCATCAGCTGCAGTGAGAGCTCCCACTCGGTGAAGCGAGTTTGACTTTCAGCTGAAGCGACTCTATTCGGTGACAGCGAGTTCCCTTTCGCTGGCAGCGAGTCACTCGTTGGAGTGGATCCACTCATTGGCTCCCAGGCTGGCTCGACTCGATGACAGCGAGCTCCATTCGCTGCCAGTGAGACGTGTTGTCTCCTGGGCATGCTCCTTGTTGATTGCACTCGCTGGCAGCGAGTTCCCATTCGCTGGCAGTGAGTTCTGCTCAGGCACTTGCTCAGACATGATGTCTTCGATTTCACTCGCTGCATCAGAATGGCATTCGGTATCAGTGAATTTCCAGAAAAAAAAACATCATATAGGTCTTCTAAAGAGCTTTCCAACGCATGCTCATATGTGTTGATCGGACATTTGAGGCCTCCTGAAAGTGCGTTACAAGTTCATCTCGGCGGGCGGACAACTTTCGGGACTCGCCCTTGTTTTCACTCTTAGACCTCGATTTCGTGCTCCGTTGCTCCTTAGGTTGTTCCATTCTTTTCGGGACTTCTTTCATAATCTCTTTGAAGTCTTGCCTTAGCCTCCCTTAGCGATGTTTCTCGTGTTCTTTGCCTCAGACCTACGAATCTACATAAAGCCATCGAAATAGCGTAGATTCCGAACTTTCCCACAAAATGAGCGTTAATCTAATTAACACTAAAACATGATTATATAACAACGAATTGCACCTAAACTAATCTATAATGCCTATTTGCATACGCCTTATCAATCTTGTTAGAGTCATAGGACGACCCAGTCCCATCGGGTCTCATCTTGAGTCGTTCGAGTCATGTCAACAACTTTATCACAACACTTTATTATTATTCGCGTTACTCTTATTTTCTCATTTTAACACCACATTTATATATGATTATTTGATAAGCATGCTATATAGGGTTGGACACCCATACAGGCTTGATCGTATTAATGGAATAGATGCATTCATGAGTTGGCTAGTTTCCACCCTATCGAAAAGGGGGCGGTGGTAGGAAGAAGGATATACTGTTTAGTATTCATTGCTAGGGTCCTATCTAATATTCTGCATATGTGAACTAGGAGTATGCTAGTGTGGTAATATTCATGTCCTGCATCTAGAAGCATATTGTTAGGCTTAGCATATGTGTGTACTTATATATGGGGAAAGAACCAGAATGGTCATTGATCTGATCCTGCCTACTATATATTTTATTAGGTATCTTATATGCTTACTACTATTGGATCAAGTCTCACGATTCACCAACCAAGTCGTGAATTGAAGACAAAACCACGAGAAACCTAGGTATTCAAGACGTATCTTGGATCTCTCAACCTCAAATCCTCTAAAGTATTCTTAATCTAAATTAGCCAATAGTTGAATGAATGAAAACTACTGAAAATAACCTAATATAGGCATCCTTTCGTCGACCAAACCCTAGGAAGAGTGAAGATAAAAGTTCCCATAAAGATATACTTGGGCCGCGTATCGCAAATCCAGATCTGACGAGACGGCGGGCTGATGTGCGCATGTTTTTCCATGTTTTGCATCAACTTTTATATCGATTTCTACATGTATTTCATATCATTGAGTTAGAATTATACAGAATTTGTTAGTTTATGCTTATTTTCCAATTATGGAAGTCTAAACTAGTCAAGGTCAACTACAGAGAATCCAAGGTCAAATAGAAGCTGAGCCAGAACACATCGAGCAGAAGACAGAGCAGAATGGTGAAAGCGCACATAACTAGTCGACGTCGAGTAAACTGGTCGATGTCGAGTACTTTTGGTCGTCAATACCTTCTCGAGCACCAGACGAACACAAGACCACCCAAGAGCACATAATTACTCAACGTCGAGTACTCTACTCGATGTCGAGTACTTGTCGAGTGCAATACGAGCCAAGATCGAGCACAATGCGAGGAGCAGATAAATTCTACCCTAGCGCCAGTCCGAGTCGAAGTTGAGCGAAGATTCGGATGTGGGATTACTTACCTACCAAGACACGATATTCTATAAAGTTGAAGACATCTATCCACTTTAGTAATTCCCATATTTACTTTAGGGAATTTAATTTGTCATATTTTATTTATTTATCAAAGTTATATCTTAGGAAAAAAATAGTTAGATATAGATAGAGATATAATTGTTCTTTCCTTGGATAACGGGAATTAAGCACTATAAATAAGCCTCTAGGGGCTGAGTTTTAGGATCATCCAAGCCACAAGCAATTGTGTTACATAGAGTTAGAGAGAGAGAGAGAGTAGAGGCCTAGTGGAGTTAAGAGCGAGATGAGACGTTTTTTGCGATATTTGGTTGTAAGCTATCTATTTCCGATTTAATGCAAGTTAGTTCTTTTATGTTATTGATGAGTGTTTCTTTGATGAAGAGCAAGTAGTCACCCAACTTCTAGGGTCGGGGTGAGCTCGACGGTAGCCATGTAAGGTAATGCATCGAAAGGTACAACTTTTATTGCGATTTCATCTTCTATCCCTGATTTACATGATTCTTCTATGTCAGTCGAAGGTGATCCTTATTTGTGTTATTTAAGCGAAAGTGATCTTAATGCAAACTTGGGTTAGTTATATGAAAAGGGTTAGTAACAATTAGAGTTTATGCGAAAGCCTCTATGTTCTTAATTGCTAATGACAAAAGTTATTTGATGAAAAGCCATGATCTTTTATACATTTGGCATGATTATTATATGGTTATCGTTGTGGCATTGAAACCCTGATTCTGGAAGCTTTTATTTTATTGAGATAAAACCTTCGAACTTGAATTTTTTCTGTCTTTCTTTTATTGCAAAAGGTTACGTTTATCTGCACACACACACACACACACACACACACACACACACACACACACACACACACACACACACACACACACACACACACACACACACACACACACACACACTCGAGATCGACTACAGACTTGTCGACATCGAGTACTGTTAGTCGACGTCGAGTAGTCTCCACTCGACATCGACTTGTTTTCTGTCTTCTGTTATGAAGCTGCAGGGAAGTCGACGGAAGTGGTCGATATCAAGTACTCTAATCAACATCGAATACTCTTCTTGTTGATTTCGAGAGCATCTTGGAACGAGAAAGGCGAGCGCTGACACGCTTCCTCGTGGATACGATCCTAAATACCCTACGACTATAACGAGAGGGTTTCTTATATTTTATTTGCTTGGATATGGAGTTGGTTTCGTTCTTTATATTTGATATTTATTTCGTTACTTGATTTCTCTCCACAACACGGACGCCGTGGAAAAGGTGGCGGGCGTCGTCCGTATAGTCTTGATAACTTCGATAGACTGAACTTGTAATGCACTTTTTGGAGTCGTCCTTTGTCTGATTGACGCATATGAATATGCGTTGGAAAGCTCTTTCCAAGCACTATGATTCTCATGAAGATCTTAGAAGCTAAATCCAACTTATCAAAACCTTAAAGATGGGATTTCTCCATGTTTTCCATTTCCACTCTTATTCCTTAACTCTTCTTTCTCTATTTGCGCCTAGTTTTCTCCACCTTTCGAGTCCGAATCATAAGACCTAAAAATAAACACTAAAAACCGTAGATTCTGAACTTTTAATAGCAAATGATCAAGAATATGAATAAGCTTATTAAACACGTATATGAATACTTAATGCACTTAAGACCTACCTATAATGCCTACCTAAAATATGCATTATCACGGGTCCTTTTGCATGGAGGAGAGTGAGTGCTTGAGACATCTGACTCACCAGACTCGTACTTTTGGATTTCATACTTTTATACTCCATTTTGACCCGTAGTTTTCCGTTGTTTGTATAATCAAATGAATTTCCGCACTTTAGACCTAAAATAGGTACAGGGGATTTTCCAGGGGATTCCAACGATTCCTTCAGTTTTGGCTACGAAATCTCACTTTGAAAACACTAATATTTGATTCCAAACCTTCAACCTATACTCGGGGCGCAAGATCCCAACGAGGGGTTTCATCACTCGAAACGTAACCCGGGAATCATAATCCAGGGCCGTTATAAACCATGGTTCACGGGGTATCCGATATGAATCAGGAGAACAAGTATGGTGCATTTGGGAGGGCATGCTTCCAGAGATACAAGACTTCGCCCAATCTTTGAGAAATGAAAGCTTTCGTGGTTTGAATTGGCTAGAAGTGTGGGATCTTTTCCTTTGTATGGGTGACATGGCAGATGTGGAAGAAGACTACAAGCTAGCATCCATACCCTTACCTTTCTAATCAAATGATGGGAAAGAAGTCAATCTATGGTCCTGTATAAGGTTCGATTGCAACACCAGCGCCTGCCGTTTCTGCAGACAGCCCAGGCGTAAGTATGCTAACTGAGGAGGAATATTTCAGAGATAAGGATAGCTTCTTTTGCGATAAAGAAGAAGATCTAGTGTTTCCTGACATGGAATCACATGAGTCGACTCATGAGGTTTCATATGTTATCTCTCCTTCTCCATCATATGTTACGTCTTCTTCTCCATTATATGTTATGCCTCCTACCCCATCTGATGCACTAATGTGTTTTGAGGATCCATCTGTTTTAGTGCCTAATCCATCTAAAAAACTTACTCCCATCAAATTTATCAACGAACCAAGTCCAAAGCTGATTTATGTGGCTCTTGAGCAAGGTAATGAGATTTTTAACACTTTTGTGGATTTTGGTGAATATGTAGATCCCTAGGAGGATTATTTCGATAAGACACAAGCGGAGCTGTATTTGTGGTCTTACATCCCCTCTAAGGAAGATTGAACTCAAGTAGATAAGGAAGTGGCAAACCTTCTCTACAATGTATCCTAAATTGCCCATTTTTCCATCTTTAGTGTTTACTCAAATTATGGATGGGCACAAAAGTTTGATTTTTTTTAAAGGCGCTGACAATGTCTGAATGAGTCTTGAAGAAATGAAGAATAAACTTTTGAGTCTATGACGTTAACCAAGGACGCTTATTGGGAGGCAACTCAAGGTAAGTTTTCCTAGTTTTCAAGTTTTCCAAATTCTTAGTTAGGGGTATAGTCTTTCGAATTCAATAAAGGATAGGGTTCCATATCGATAGGTGTTTTGGAAGAGTCTTAAGTTAACCATGCAGGGAAAGACATTCGAAAGGAAAATTAAAGGAGAGATGCACCTACGTCAAAGCCATGGTTGTGTCCAGCAGAGGAGACGCGCCCGCGTCAAGGGAGTGGCGCCTACGTCATTTATCCGCGGTGAAACCTCCCTATCACCTCCGCGAACATAAGATCTGTCCAGAAGCTGCACGTGCCATCTCACCACGACGAAACCTACCTTTTGCAGCCACGACTTAGCACCAGCCCCTTCTCATCTCTTGTTTGCGCTCGCCGCCGTGAAACCACTTTTCTCTACGACGACAAGCTCTGTAGAAACTTATTTTGCTCGATGCACCTCTCCAGCGATAGAAACCACTACCACCCCGATCAAGTAGGTTTCCATTCCCTCATTTTTGATTTTATTTTGAGATTTTGTTGTCTTTATTTGATTTTCATTAAGGATGATAAAAAGTTTAAGCGTGGGGGAAAGTTGCATTCATAGATTCATGCATTCATGTTTATGTTTACTTTATTGCATTATCATATATTCATGTTTACTTTTCTGTTATCTTATTGCATTAGAAAACAAGAAGAAAAAAATTGAAAAATGTCAAAAACACAAAAATATCATGCATTGCATATATGTGTTACTCAAATGCCCATCTTGCAATGTTTGTCATCTATTACATATTTTAGCATTACCATATAAATCTCATAACATGTTTGGATTTTTTAGCCTTGTCCTATAAAATTTGATTTTTATTTGAAACATGTTAGGTGGATATAATTGAGCATTTATGACTTAAGTTCCTAGGCTTGACTGAAATCTAACAAATATTTGTCCTAGTGAGAATTTTCGGCCTTATAGGGATTACATCTATATTCCCTCTTCTTTTGTTATGTGATTTACTCATCTGATGCTCCCTAAAATTCATGTATCATAGCCTATGATAAGCATGACCCATCCGAGAATTAGGATTTAGAGTTGGTTATGGATGATTATTTTGAGTTAAGAAGAGAAGTTATGGTTTATGCTTATTGTTGAGAGGCTTTGAGAAAGATGTAATGTTGTGTGATTATTGTTCCTCATATTGTTTTTTCATGCATTTTGGCTCAAGAAAGTAAAAAGAAAAAAAAAGAAAATTCGAAAGGAAAGAAAAAAAAAATCTAAAAAACAAATTAAAGAAAAAAGAAAAAAATCAAAAAGAAAAAGAAAAAGAAAGTTTATGCAATAAAGAATTCATTTTTGCATATGATAGTTGGATAAATATTTGGTTAAAAGTTTATTTTGATATGTTTATTTGAGAGTTTATGTTGATTGTTTATGAGATCTTGATTTACTTTTTGTGTTATTTGCTGTTATGTTGGAAGTTGTAGGAATCTTAGTTCCCGAATTTGAAAGCACCACATAGCCAAATACAATTCTTTGCCTTTATGTTTCTACCAAGCCCCATTACAACCCCGCTGAATGTAGTCTTCTTTGAAGATTTCCATTGAAGGAAAGTCCTCTTGATGCTGCTTATTTTCTTTGACGTATTTGGTGGAGAATTTGTGATATAAATGATAATGCTTATGTAGTTTTTTGTATAATGAATGAGTTGAGAATTGCTCTTCAAGCCTAAACACATGAGAGCGAGAGAAACGCATTTTCCGTGTGAGGTTGGATGGATAAGCATGTGGGCTACTTGATCATTTATGATAACTCCACTCCCTTAATGAAAATCGGAATTAGTTTCAAAGGCTTTGACAGAATGTTTGTGTCAAAGATCTTGAAGCTACAACTGTGTTGATGAAACACAAAACCTGCATTCTATTATATAATGTCCGAATATTATTATATGCTATTATATGCTTCCAGATATTATTTTATATACTAACATTTCAGGAAGCTTTTCGAAAATTATCTCCTTCCTTAAATCTTGAAGTTGAGAAGGACACAATCGGAGATCATGGCTTCAAAGTTTCCAAGTATAGAAGATCACGAAGATAGCCATGATCAGCCTAGCCGTTGAAGAGAAGATTCTTCTTTGTTGGAGGCACCGATTTGTTCTCTATAAAGGAAAGGAAGAAGAGAAGACAGAGATACATTCATTGAACACAAGCTCTCATTCGCACTCAAGCCTTCAAGTGAAATTTGTCTTCTTCGTGTGCTCTCTGCTAGTTCTTAAGAGTCTGTTATTTCATTTCAAAGCATTTGAGAGTTGCACAGTGAGCTTATAGGATATATTTCGAGTGAGTGTTATACTTGAGAGTTTTGTAACTTAGGAAGTGGACACTAGGCGATTGATTCACTAAGTGTAAGAGGATTGTACTAGATAGCTGAGAGAGGTGGGGCTCTTCTAGATTGGTCTAGGACTCCAAGGGCACGTGAGTTGACTAGATTGCAATTGTATAGGAGAGAGGCTTCTCGGTGAGCTATTAGGATCATAAGTCTAGTGAATCAATAAAGCCGGTTGAATCCTAGGGTTGTGGAAGAACCCTTGGCGGGGACGTAGGCCAAGTTCGTGTCGAACCTCGTTAACAATTCATTGCGTCCTTTACTTACTGCTTTACCATATTTTCGAATTTGTTCGAATCGTATAACTTATTTGTGATTCAGGTTTTCCAGAGAAAAGATTAAGTCTAATCTCAAAGGGTTTTGCACGAGATTCAATAGTCTTGAGATTACCTACGAAAAATTGGCATACTCTATTCAACCCCTCTTCTAGAGTATCTTTATATTACTTTGTTATACTTTATCGATCCTTCACCTAGGGATTGAGTCAAGGATCAAGTAAACTAACCAATGTTGCGAATTGTACGTGAAACCACATTCTTCTCTTCTATCTTTTATTCGCACTTTCTAACATTCTTCATAGTTTATTTACTAACCCCTTGCTTCCTCACTATACTATTTTGTTAGTTAGGGTTATTATTTATTTGGCGAGGTGAAAACCAATGACATTCACCGCATCACCTAGTCTATCTCTTATTACAAATTTTCATGATGTAAGATCATATATGTGTGTGTGTAATAGTTATATGTTCTTATAGGTTGATTTGGACTTCAACATGATATTAGAGTCGGTTTTTATTTAGATCCAAAGTCTATTGGACTTCTCGAGCTTAAGGTATATTTCAAGTATATAAGGACAAGGCAAGAGTTCTAGTGAAACAAATAATACGGTGTAACAGTGAAACAAATGAATATGATGACATATTCATATTCATATGAAATTATGTGGATATGAATATGTAAATATTATAGTGTATCAATACGAATATTGACGATGCCCTGAAAAATAGCCCTCTTAGAAAACACAACTTATGATGTCAGAAATAGGCCACCCCTCAATTAAAAAGAGGACAGAGAGTATCGCCAAACGTTTCTCCAAATATCCTCAAGGCATCGCAATTCAAGAATCACGAATGTACTCATACATCGCGATTGTTATGCTAACCACATCATCAAGTAGCTCGCTAGGTAGGATTAGCCTCGCTGCTATCCTCTCTCAAGCCCAAATCTAGTACAAGGGGCATGTGCTACATGTGTCCTCAAGCGATCCACGATGTCGCCTACCAGCTGCCTGCTTGATTGATCTATAAATACCCCCATAATCCCACAAGACAGGGATTCAATTTTTGGTAAAAGAGAAAGAGAGCTCTGCAAGCTTCCCTGAGTGAAAGTCCTCGTAACTGAGTTCTTGAAGCCCATAGTCGGAGAAGAATGCTTCTAGTTTAAACAACATCATTTATTGAACATCCTCTAAAGACGACGATCAAACAGTAAAAGAAAATATATGGCCAAAAGCTCATCACGAAGAATCCCTCATAAGTATATTTATTGGTTGATTTTACAAGTAATCAATAATATTCGTCGTCTCTTTGAGGTAATAATTATAGGTGAAATTCCAGCAACGCTTCATTGGTGCTGTTTGTGGGAACCTTTCACGAGGAGAAGTTCCTCGTAGAAATACATTTATTTTATTTTTTTTAGTTTTTCAAATCTTTAAATTCACTATTTTAAGTTCCTCGTGAGAATACCAGCTTTATTCCTTGCACTAACCCTTTTACAGGAAACATGAACTTCATACTATTCAGTGAGGAATTCAGAAATCAACATCACGATGAAGACTGGACCAATTGACTTAACCTCAACGATCCTCCCAAAGAGGAGGCTCACCCTCGACAGGACGAGAACATTCCCCAACAGCATTTCTGGAATGCCACTCTACCTCCTCCGTTTGGTCAATATGGGACATGGGGGGGGGGGGGGGGGGGGGTATCCCCCATACCTAGATTTGTCAAAATATAACCAGACCTGAAAACACGGCCCATAAGCCTGGTAAACTCTGGGTCAAGACCTAATTTTTTTGACCCGGTAAAATTTTTTGAGCCAAACCCGAACTACTAGGGAATTTCCCAGGTAAATTGGGTCTGGGTCGACCCATTCGGGTCAAGATGCTTTCCTTTCCTTTCTAACAAAATGTTGCAAACCTCTTGTCTTCACTGTAGTCGTTCGTTCCCAAATTTGGTTTTCAGTTTCAACCCTAGCGCAGTAGCAGGAGCCAGGATGAGCCGAGGAGGCACCGTTCATCCATCAATTGTACAAGACTCGAGTCTCGACTATTTGTTGCTGCCTATCTAGCCCTCTCGCGTTGCTGTTGTATATCTGATGCTCATCCTCTTCATCTGACCCTCTCGAGTTGTTGCTGCCTTGATGCTCGACGTTAGTTGAATCCGACCCTCTCGAGTCTTGAAATCCATTGTTGCATCCACTACCTCCTCTTCATACTCTTCACGCTTCCTAAATCTAGTACTTGCTATTTGTTAGGAGGAAAATCAAGTATGAAATATAAATTCCAAATTTGAATCCTTGATCTCCGCAAATAAAATTACAAGACTTCCTCTTGTTGTAGTGGAAGGGAATCAGGATCGTATCCACGAGGAAGTGTGTCAGCGCTCGCCTTTTCAGTCCCAGAAACCTCTCGAAATCAACCAGAAAGCTCCTCGATATCGAGTATAGTACTCGATATCAACAAGACATGTCGAGTAAACTGCAAAACAGAAGCAACAGAAACAAAAACGAAGCAAATCGAGTAAAACAGAGTACTCGACGTCGACCAGACTACTCGACGTCGAGTAGATTTCAGTCGAAATCGAGTTGCGCAGAATGTAAAAACGTGACTTTGTGAACGGAAACACAACAGAATCAACACGAAATTTGTGGGAAATTCTATAAACTAAAAGACTTCCAGAATCGGGGTATCAACGCCACAACGATAACCATATAAAGATCATGCTAAATGTATAAAAGATCATGCCTTTCATCAAATAACTGTCGTTATTAACAGGAAGGAAGATAGAGGCTTTCGCATAAAACCTAATTGTTACTAACCCTTTTCACATAATTACTCCAAGTTGCATTAACATCACTTTCGCTTCAATAACACAAACAAGGATCACCTTTGGTTGTCGCAAAAGAATCATGCTCGTAGGGATAGAAGATGGAATCGCATCAAAAGATTGTACCTTTTCGCATTACCTTACATGGCTATCGTCAGGCTCACCTCGACCCTAGAAGTTGGGTGACTACTCGCTCTTCGTCATAAAGAAACTCATCAATAATAAAAGGAAACCAACTTACATTAATAAAAATAAACAAAGCTTACAACCGATCGAAGCCAAATCCTCTCTCGCTTTCTCTAACCCAAATCGGCTCCAAGCTCCCTCTAAACTCTCTCTAACTCTATGTAACACAATTGCTTATGGCTTGGATGATCCTAAAACTCAGCCCCATGCGCTTTATTTATAGTGTTCCATCTCCGCTATCCAAGGAAAGAATACTCTATCAATATCCTAAACTATCTATCTATAAGCTTTATGATAAAAACTTGTTAATAAGGGAAATACATCTCGAAGGAAAATATCTAATGTGGATAAATCTCTCTTGATCTTGATATATCTTCTCTTGACTTGATAGAATCCCACGTGCCTTGGTGTAGAAGTAAGCCCAACAATCGTATCTCCACTCGATTTCGACTCGGACTGGCCCAGAGGAGTACTCGACATCGACCAAAGTGGTCGACGTCGATTAGTCCTGTCAGCTTTCAGCATTATGTTCCGTTCGTGAAACGCACATTCTCGAGTCCTCGTTTGTCGGATTGACACATATGAGTATGCGTTGGAAAGATATTTTCGAGGGCTACAACTCTCATCATGACATCAGAACTTGATTCAGAATGATGAATGGTGAAAAGTGGCATTTTCTCCAGCTGCACCATCTTGTGCTCTTCCTTAGCTTCTCCAATGTTTTCATGACTTTCCTTGAATAGGTAAATAAAGAGCGGTCATTCCAGGGTTCGAACTGGGGACCTATGGGTTCTACCCACAAGTCCTTTCCGGTGAGCCATTCCGGAATGGTTTTTTCATGACTTTCCTTTAAGCTCCAAAGTGCGTCTGATTTCTACGAAATTAAACAGAAACTAGTGTAGACTCCAAAATTTAGCAAATAAGCATAAACTACATAGATTATGTACTATTCTAACCCAAATGTATGAAATGCACATAGAAATTAATGTAAAAGTCAATGTAAAACATGGCGAATTAGGCTCACAACACTATTCATCCTAATTTAATTGATTGAATCGTTAAGGTTTCTTGTTAGTTAATAATTTCAAATCTTTTGTTGAATGCTTGTGTTATTGAGTCTATTTCTTAATTTTTGCATCTACCTACTTATATTTGGAGATCTAGCTATTTGAGACCTTAAACTGATATTTGGAGAAATTGCTTGTGTTGAATTTGTTAGCTCTTGTGATTACATTTACATATGGACTTGACTCCTTGAGAATATAGGGTCTATCATATTTGAAGAATATAGCTAGTTTTGACATGGAATTTGTTGATGACAACCCAGCCCACAAGTCTATTTTTTGTATATGTTATGTGCCTGCAAGAACAATAGGTAAAACCAAAAGGTCTTAAACTTGGTTTTAGTTTTCTAATTTCATTTCATAGCTCTTCCTCAGCTGGTCAGTTACTTCTGCTAATGATTTTCTAGCTCTTCGGGAGTGGTATATGTATCCTTTATTCAACTTTGAATTGATTTTACTGTCAATATTTATCTGAGATTCATTTTCATAATATGGTATTAGATACAAGGCATTGGTGTTCTTCTCAGCTGGATCCAGAGGCCTCTTCTAGCAACAAGTCAGTACACACACCTTCTGATCTTAGCTTCGCAATCGCATGTTTTCTACTAGAGAAGTTGATTTGGTTGGATAGTTTGGTTGGGCAAATGAGTCAATTTCAGTGTTATATTTATAGAACTAGAACTTGTGATCATTACTTTGCTTTTTCGAAGAATTGGATTTCGGTGTTATATGTTGGCATTGTCACTGTTGGAAGAATTATGTCACTCTAAAACACTGTCATTGCTTGCAAATTATTTTTGCTCCTAGAGAAACACATCCTATTTGCTGTTTTTTTTTTAATATTAATTATAGCCTATTAGCTCAAAAGGTATAGCACGTATTTAATACACATGGATGTAGGTTCGAATCCTACATAGGCTATTATCATTGTTGTTAGATTTATTGTCGTGACACAGTGTGTTTGTTTAGAGCATGAAAACTCAACTTTGTTCTATTAATTATTGTTAGATTTATTGTCGTGACTCAGCGTGTTTGCTTTTTTTTAATCATCTCTATCTAGTTTTCATTTCACCTTTCATTTTAAATATGGAGAGAAAAGCACACAACAGATATTGTCTGATTAATGGTATAGTGAGATCAGCCAACTAGAAGCTAGTGTCAAATAACAGTACTTGTCTACCATCAAGATGAAACTACAAATATTTAGATAGGAAAAACATTTATACACTTATATTGAAAGTGATAAGAATTACATTGTAAATCTATTCATTTGTTGATTATATACTTATATACTTGTTAAACGTGCTTTAATGATAATGGAGATATTTTAATTGACCTGTAAAATTTTGCACTTCTTTTTAAATCATTGTGGCAAAGCGATGAGCGTCTTAAGGTACTTTGTTCACATTGTAGCCAGATGAAGCTTGGTCTAAATCTTGCATTTTAAAGCGTCATTTTGTTGATGCTGAATCCCTGTCTCTCTAGCTGATTGCTTGGTTGTTTCTTATTATGCTCTTGAAATACATATGAGCATCACTAGCCACCTGAATCGGTATTACTTAGCCTTTCATTCTACCATTTTTTCGTTCTTTCACTTGTTCTGTCAGTGGTAGCTTCTTTTATCTCGGAACTATTCTAGACTTTTAGCTTTTCTGTAGGTTGTAGCCACGTTGGAATTTTCCCTTCCTCGCCAAAATGCTCCTTGATTTGATTAGTGATTTTGCATGGATTCTTAGATCTAATCTCCCCAAGCAACTAGATTCGCCCTTCTTAGTGACGCTTAACAATTTCCCTTTCTTTTCCCCTCTCTCCAAATGATGATTACCTTTCCTTTCCTGAAACGGTAAATATATAGATGGTGGCATAAAAGCCAGGAAGGTACAATAACGCAAGATCATACAAAGGGTCTCACGGTAAAAAGCAGACCCCTCCAAAAACCTACCACAGGTTACCATCCCACATGTTACCTTACCACCTACCATCAAATTCCACTCACAAGCTACCACATACGTTCTCATCTCCACAAAAAATAAGCAACTCCCAATATCTCACATAAAGACAACACATCACCAAGACACCACACACAAAGGTGACCCCACACCAAGCCTCCCACCATTACAAGCCGAATTCAGCACATTTAATTAAATGATTACCTTTGGTTTTTTTTTTTTATCATGAGGAACCCACCTTTGGTGACAAACCCCGGGCACGTGACCCAGCCGGCAAGAGCCACGAACCAGGTAAACCAACTTGCGCTGACCGGCTCGACCCACTGTAAAGGAGTAAGGCAAACCTTGGATTTTATTTTCCCTTCCTCTAAAAGAACGGAACCTTAATCTAGTGATAATACAAAATTCCTATAATCATATATTGCATAAGTGATTTATTATACCTTTTGATAGTCAATATTCTATTTTCACATTTTTTTTATCAGGATTATCGCAAATTTTGATTGCAAAAAATTAAAATCGACTAATCCGAAATGACCCGAAATCGGGTCAAACCCACGTTGAAGTCCACCCGGGTATAGCCGAGACCCGTTTTACCCGAAAACCGAAGTGACCCCACCCGAATTGGACCAGAATGACCCGATTCACAGGTCTACCCATACCAGTGCTTCGCGGGTGGCTACCCTTAGAATCCATTCTACGGACAGCCCGCAAACATGGTACCCCCTCAGTATGACCCTTATGGATATTACCAACAGCAGGGCCCATCCCCTACTACTTTCAATCATTTCCCCAACCCAGTTGACGGTTTGCCAAATCCCGAGAAAAATCGCGACAACAACACCGACAAAAATCCCGCGACAGCAACACCATGGACATTTCGTCGTGATCTAATTCTTCCGGGGCACCCGACCCGATTCATAAGGATGAACCCACATTCCCCTCCGCCTTCTGCAAAGCGATACAGGAAGCTCCCATTCCCCAAAGATGGAGAGACGTGTCAATCGAGAAGTATACATGGAATTCTGATCCCAACGATCGTCATATGAACCAGTTCACACCGTCAATGGGAATGAACAAGAACAACGATGCTATGTTCTGCCGATCGTTTCTATCCACCCTAAGTGGGGTGGCCTTGACGTGGTTCACCAATCTAGCTCGGTCATCCATTAGAACTTTTGCACAACTATCAAACATCTTCGTCGCTCATTTTGGTAGCGCCTGCACATGAAAGCAGAATATACTGGACTTGAATTCCATCAAATAGGAGCCATCTGAGTCAAAGGGGAGTTTCTTCAGCAATTTCACCACCATGGTTGTTCAAATCCCAAAGTTCAATCAGGAGACTATGACACCATCCTGATGGGCAACCTACGACGAACTGCACCACCTTGTAACTCTGCAAATCCACGCCATGAAGGCCGCTAGCTCAAGATCGCGATCCAACGAAACAAAACCTTCTTTGTTTCACAAAATAGCTAACAAGTTTCGCGGCAAAGGACGGTCGGACGCTCAGCCACAGAACAATACTCACTGGCAACACCCCATCACTCTACGGCAAGCCCCTCGAAACGAAGTACAATACAACCAACAGGAGGGTCCAAACCCTCTCGTTGCCCCGACAAATGCGATGATGGCGCACCCCTAAATGGTGCACCCCCACCTATGGAATTCCACCGACCTCTCCTCTCCAAAAAGATGTACCTCTACAAATTTGCACACCTCCTGCAGCCCTGAATCCACCCATCACACCGCCTCGAAAGTACAACCCTTCTTACGTTTCAAAAGGAAAATGAAGAGGTTGGTATCCGTGAGGCCGCGAGGGACGAAATGGAAACATAGGAGGCAGCTACCGACCCCCACCCAGAGACACATGGAACGCCCCTGAGGTGAGGTCTTTTTCAAATAGGGCCTTGCACTCTAACAGGGACAACCGGAATCCACCCCTCCCATGGATGCATCAACATCATCGCGGGTGGACCTTCCTCCTCCAGAGCCAGCAATCAAGAGAGGAAGAACTATGAAAGGGGCCTCCATCCGAAGTTAGTGTCAGACGGGCGTCTACCAAACACGCGGTATTGAATTTCTCTTTTTTTTTATGCTCGTGATCTCAGGATGCCCCATTTGGATCTTGCGATCACTCATGTGTAGCTAGGGACCAAGAAGGTCAAACAAACAACAACAACAACAACAACAACAACAACAACAACAACAAACCCAGTATCTCCCGCTTAGAGCAGGGTCTGGGGGGTCGAGATGTATGCACCCTTGCCCCGACTAGGTCGAGAGGGTGTTTCCGAGTGACCCATGACCGGACATCAAAGAAGCTGGAAATAAGATAGGGACAAAGATGAAAAGTTGGAAAGGATGTACGCAAGGAAAGTTGAGGTAGAAGGGAAGCATGAGTGAGAAAATGTTGTCCCTGACTAGCGTTCGTCTACGCGGATAGCATTCCTCCACTGAATCATGTCGCGTGTCATCTCCTCCGAGAGTCCCAGAGCGGTCAGATCATGTCTAATCACTTCACCCCAGCTCTTCTTAGGACGCCCTCTTCCTCGTCGAACTCTTTCGATAGCCAAGTTGTCACACCTACGCACCGGCGCATTTGGATCTCTCCACTGAACATGGCCATACCATCGAAGTCTCGATTCCCGCAACTTAGCCTGAATACTAGCCACTCCTACCTTATCTCGGATAGCCACGTTTCTGAATCTGTCGCGCAAGGTAACTCCACACATCCACCTGAGCATCCTCATCTCAGCCACCATGAGTATCTGTTCCTGAGCCTTATTTGTCGCCCAACACTCTGCGCCGTATAATAGAGCTGGTCTCACTACCACCTTGTAGAACTTACCCTTGAGCTTGAATGGAACCTTTCTGTCGCATAAGACTCCTGACGCGGCTCTCCATTTCTGCCAGCCCACTTGAATCCGATGCTTGACATCCATGTCCACACCTCCATCGCTCTGCATTACAGACCCCAGATACTTGAAACTGTCTTTCGTCGGAACTAGGTCCCCACCCATGCTGACACTCTCGTCTCCCTCTTCCTCTTCCTCTTCGCCCAACCTGAAAACCACGTACTCCGTCTTTGTCCTGCTCAAACGGAAGCCCTTCTCCTCAAGCTTATCCCTCCATAACTCTAGTTTGTTGTTAACCCCTGCTCTCATCTCGTCTATAAGGACAACGTCATCCGCAAAAAGCATACACCATGGGATCCCACCCTGGATACTACTTGACACCACATCCATGACTACTGTAAATAGAAACGGGCTCAAAGCCGAGCCTTGGTGCAAGCCTACTTGAACCACAAAGTACTCAGGGTCCCCACTGTGTGAGTATACACTAGTCTGTGAACCATGATATATATCTTTGACAACCTTTATGTAAGTTTCTGGAACCCCTTTAGCTCCCAAACATTCCCATATAAGGTCTCTTGGCACTTTATCATATGCCTTCTCCAAATCGATGAAAACCATATGCAGATTTTTCTTCCATTCCCTGTATTTCTCCACCAAGCGCCGCATCAAATGGATAGCACACACTTCCACTCTTCTTCTATTAGCACACACTTGACCAAGAAGGTCAAGTGTGTGCTAATAGACACCGAGTCTTCAGTGGACGTCCTATATTGGAACGCTTTTGAGCAATTGGGTATCGCGGAAAGCGCCCTCCCCTGTTACTCAGGGAAGCTCAACTCATTTTCAAGAGATGAAGTCGAAGTAGCTGGAACCATCGAGTTAGCCCTAACCATGGGAACCGCTCTCGACTGACGACCTCACATGATAGAATTCACGGTAGTGCCTACCATCCCTCTACAACGCTATCATGGGCGGAGTCAGTCTCTTCAGATTCCAGGTAGATTGCTCTATCTACCTCTTCGGCATCAAGTTCCCATGCGTGGACGGAAAAGTAGGAGAGGTTCGTGGAGAACAATTACAAAGCAAGTATTTCTATCTTGCCCCAACAACAAAAAAAGGTCACGGGTGAGTCTGTACGATCAACGACCCATGCGAAGAGTCTCTAAAATCAGAGATAGCGTAGAATGACGATCAGAAAGTCATGTCAGAAAACCTAGAAGAAGAGTGGAAGTGCGACTTGAAAAGGCGGTGATAAAATCATCAAGGAAAAAGTGGATTTTTCCTATTCAAGAACACCACGGAGGCCGTTTACCACGGCCACAGCCTGGAAACTCCCACCCTGGATCCCGTTAAAGAAATTCTGAAGAATTCACATGATGGCTTTGCCTGGTTACCCCAAGACTTGAAAGGTCCTCCTTGCGAGATCATGGAACACTCTCTCAGATTCACTCACGATGTGAAACCTGTATGCCAAAAGAAAAGAAAGATGGCGGCGAAAAAAGTCGAGGCAGCCAAACAAGAGGTCGACAAACTTCTACAAGTTGGGTTCATCCACGAAGTCATTGATTCAACCTGGCTATCAAACGTAGTCCTTGTCAAGAAGCGCAGTGATAAATGGAGGATATGCGTAAATTTCAAAGATTTGAACAAAGCATGCCCCAAGGATAACTACCCCCTCCATTCCATTGATGAATTGGTAGAGACCACTGAGGGGCACGCCACATTAAGCTTTCTCGATGCTTATTCGGGATATAACCAAATCAAGATGAGTCCTCGCGACGAAAAAAGCACCGCTTTCATCACTAATCAAGGCACATTTTGCTACAAAGTGATGCCTTTCAGACTCAAAAATGTCGGCGCCGCTTTCTAGCAAATGATTGAAAGAGTCTTCCGTCCCCAACTTGGAAGAAACATCGTGGTATATGTCGATGACATCGTGATTAAGAGCCTAACAAAAAAAAGTCACCCTGCTGACCTCTAGGAAACTATTGATGCCCTTAGGATGAATCACGGTCTGTTTAAACCCAGAGAAGTGCGTCTTCGGAATTGACTCGGGAAAATTTTCAGGCTTCGTCATTAGCCACCGAGGCATCGATGTGAACCCTTCAAAAGTGCAAACAATACTCAACATGAACCCCCTCGGATACGCTAAAGGACATCCAGAAGCTAAACGACTCCATCAACTACTTAAGCAGGTTTTCTCGCGACTAGCGGATCATTCCCCACCTTTTTCGAGCAATTGAAAAAGAAAGGACTTGTGGAATGGAGCTCCATTTTAGATAAGGCTTTCAAGAGCATGAAAGAATGCCTCGTAGCACTCCCTACCCTTCATTACCCTCACGAGCATGAGATCCTTCAGCTTTACCTTGCAGTCGGGTCAACCGCCATTAGTACTGTGCTCACAAGGGAGTCCAAGTTCCCCATCTACTTAGCTAGTAGGGCCCTACAACCCGCCGAGTCCAGATACACTCCCATTAAGAAAATGGCTTTGTCTGTTATCTTTGCATCAAGACGATTAAGGCCTTATTTTCAGGCTCATACTATTGAAGTGCTTTCCGATCTGCCCTTGCATCAGATTATCCATTCACCATCCTTCTCGGGTAGGATGGTGAAGTAGGCAGTGGAACTCTCGGAATTTGATGTCCACTTCAAACCTCAAAAATCTCGATTATAGCTCAGGCGCTGGACGACTTTTTTGTCGAAGCAACCTTCACTGAATCACAAGAGCACGAAAGGGAAGACTGGGTCATGAATGTCGATGGCTTAATATCTATGGGTGGTTGCGGGGCTGATGTTGCGATTTCAAGCCCAAGTGGCGAGGTGACAGACTCATCTTTTCAACTTCTATTCAAAGCCACCAACAACGAAGTATAATACGAAGCACTGATCGCTGGAATTGAAAAGGCCCTGATCAATGGAGTCCGTCAGGTTCAGATCTTCACAGATTCATAAGTTGTTTCCCAACAAATCAAAGGGGAATACGAAGAAAAGACAGGGATGCTGCTTCAGTATTTAGCTCGCGTGCAAATACTAACAGCAGCCTTCGGTAATTGTTCAATTTCATCTATCCCCCACGAACAAAATGAGTGTGTTGATATCCTTGCTCGAATAGGGGCCACGCTGCCCCTCGATTTAAGTGATCGTGTAGTGATTGAACGAAAGCACACTAGGGGGATCCATAAATGGGTTTTCAAAATAACCCTCGGGGATTGGCGCGAGCGTTTTTTGGAATATATAAACAACGGAATAGTGGAGAGAACTTGGTCGGGTCAACAAGACATCAAAAAGTGTGCATCCCATTTCCGAGTTAGGGACGGACGATTGTACAAAAGGGGTTTCCACCTCCCTGACCTCCTTTGCGTATCTGATCAAGAAGGCCTAACTCTCATCCGAGAATTACATGCAGGCGTTTGTGGGAATTATCAAGGATGGAGGACTGTCGCGGCAAAAATCGCGCGATTAGGGTATTACTGGCCCACCCTTAGAGCCGAGACACAAATGATCATTCACATATGCGACCCTTGTCAACGACACGCATCCCTCAAGCATCAACCGCCTCACCCGCTTAAGTGCATATCCACACCATGTCCATTCGCTATGTGGGGAATGGACATCCTGAGACCATTCCCTCGAGCATCGGGTTAGCTCCGTTTCATCATCGCGGTCGTGGACTATGTCACAAAATGGGTAGAAGCCGATGCCAAGGCCACAATCACTGGTGAGAAAGTACGCAAGTTCCTCTAGAAAAATATGGTATGTTTTGGAGTCCCGCAAGTTATTATTACTAATCATTGGTCGCAGTTCGATTGTGAAGTAATCTGCGATTTTTGCACCGGACTCCATATTGACCTTCGTTTCTCATCTTTCGCCTACCCTCAGTCTAACTGTCAAGCCAAAACCACAAATGGCCAGATTCTTAATGCACTTAAAAGGAGGTTAGACACCGATAAGGAGAATAGGCAGAAATTTTTCCCTTGGTTCTATGGCGGTATAGAACTTCTTCCAAAAGCCCAGAGGGAAAACACCATTCGCAATGACATATGGGGTAGACGCGATCATCCTAGTCGAGTTGCTAGTACCCTCAGCAGGAGTGTACGACTTCAATAAAGATAACAACGACGAGACACTTGAAATGGAACTCCACTTACGAGAGGAGAGGAGAGATACAGCTTGCCTCAAAGCGAATGAATATCAACGGCGACTTGTCAAGGGTATAACAAGCGCGTTTTCACGCGACCATTACATAAAGGCGGTCTAGTCCTCGACAAGCCACATAGGGGGGGGAAGCTTGTACCTATATGGGAAGGTCCACATCATCCACCAAGAGGTAGGGAGAGGCTTCTTTAAACATTAGAATTCCGAAGGAGCTATCCCCGCGAAAGCATGGGATACCAAAAACCTCAAAGCATATTTTGCGTAATATACCTATTTACTTTGGAAACCTGATGACTTAGATTTTTTCATGTATAAGAGTTAACATGGATCCCGAATTGGTGTACCTCTTCAATTATATAAATGAAAGTTTCAAGCCCACTATGATAAATTCGTTTAAAAATTTAGCAATCGCATGTCTTTCGAACACGGATGTGTAAGCAAGCCTCTAAGGAGAATAAAATTTAGCAATCTCGTGTCTTTCGAACACGGATGTACGTGCAAGCAAGCCTCTGAGGAGGATAAAATTTAGCAATCGTGTGTCTTTCGAGCACGGATGTACAAGCAAACCTCTAAGGAGAATAATATTTAGCAATCGCGTGTCTTTCGAACACGGATGTGCAAGCAAACCTCTAAGGAGAATAAAATTTAGCAATCGTGTGTCTTTCGAACACAGATGTGCAAGAAAGCCTCTAAGGAGAATAAAATTTGGCAATCGCGCCACTAGTACAGAAAGCCGGTTTTACCTCGGTTCCGTTTGCAAGCTTTAACACGGTTCTGAACCGAGGTAAAAGTGGCTATGGTAAATTTGTTTATGTTGTAAGCTGAATCTGCCATGTTTTACAGTAACTTTTATATCGATTTCTGCATGCATTTCATTCATTTGGGCTTAGATAGTACAGAACCTATGTAGTTTATGATTATTTTCCAAATTATGGAATCTACACCAGTTTCTGTTTAATTCGCAGAAATTGAGGCATTTTACAGCAATTCTACAGAAGGTCGGAAAAGCTCGGAAAACAGCTACAGAAGTCCAAGGTCAAAGCAGCAACGGAACCAGTCGAATCGAGCCGAGGAACCAAACTACTCGATCTCGAGTAGACCTTACTCGATCTAGACGAGCATGTCCGAGCAACCTTGGTCGACAGAGCCTGATCGAGAAAGCCAGACCAACCCAGCTCCGGAGCCAACTCGATCTCGACAAGACCTAGTCGAGATCGACAAAGACCAGACACCACACCCGGAGTCGAGAAGAGGACTGATCGAGAAGCCGAGGACAAGGACAACCCTACTCGATCTCGACAAAGCCTTGTCGAGATCGACAAGCGCCACGACGCCTGTCCGAGTCCATGCCGAGGAGCTCTAGTCGACACCATCAGAGAACCATCCTCGAGCAACCCTACTCGATCTCGACGAACCTTAGTCGAGATCGACGAGTCCCTGAGTCCAGATCCGACCTTGCCGAGTAGAGCCACCCGAGGAGACCTAGTCGATGACCCATCCCTACTCGAGGTCGACGAAGGCTACTCGAGGTTGATGAGCGTCAGGAGCCAAGTCCGAGACACATCGAGCAGAGCTAGCCGGGAAGTCCAGTCGACGATGAACCCTACTCGAGGTCGAGTAGACCAGATCCCAGAAACGTGTCGACGAAGACCTGTCCGAGTAGACTTGGGATTCCTTGGGGCCGAAGGAGGAAGATTCTATCCAAATCCATCAAGTCTATCCATGGGAGACAAGATCTATCAACATCATGAAGACTTACCCTATTTAGTTTTATCTTTTCCTTTTAGATTTATTTCCATTATGGCATTTATTTATCTTTTAAAGCTTTAGATATAATTTTAGATAGAGATAGAAGATTTCTATCCTTGATTAGCGAGGGTTAGAAGCCTATAAATAAGGCCCTAGGGGGCTCAGTTTTATTGAATTCCAAGACACCCAATTAGTTAGTTCCAAAGAGAAGTTTAGGAGTTCTAAGGTTTTTAGGGTTTTGGCTTTCTGCGAAAGTTGATTGCCGAGATTGTAAAGGCTTTTGAATATAGTTTTAATGCAAGTTATTTCTTTTCAATCAATGTCTGCGATTGCAATGAGGCGTGAGTAGTCCACCCACTTCTGGGGCTGGGGTGAGCCCGACGGTGGCCATGTGAGGCGATGCGATAAAGGTCAGATCTTTTTGTGCAATTCGTCTTCTATCCCTATGAGCATGATTCTTTTGCGAGAGTTGAAGGTGATCCTTGTTTTTATTATTGAAGCGAAAGTGATCTTAATGCAACTTGGATTAATTATGTGAAAAGGGTTAGTAACAATTAAGGGTTTATGTGAAAGCCTCTATATGCCTATTTGTTAATGACGAAAGTTATTTGATGGAAAGCATGATCTTTTGTGCCTTTATGTGTTACTTTGCATGGTTATCGTTGTGGTGTTGAAACCCTGGCTTTGGAAGTCTTTTAGCATATTGAATTTATTTCCGTCAAAAATCTGAGTTTTGGTTCGAAATCTGCAAATTTAAAGTTTCTGTCCTTTACTGTTGTCGACATAGAGGAGACCCTTGTCAATGTCGAGTAAGACATGGTCGAGATCGAGTAGGACCGGTCTAGGTCGAGTAGAGTTGTCTTCTGTTGTCGATTTCTGGAATTTCTGTCTTTGCTGTTTCTTGTCGATCTCGAGTAGGGGTTGTCGAGATCGAGTTGCCCTTGCCGGGTTTGCCTGTTTGCTGTGATTTCCGATTTTCTGTTGTCGACTGCCTTTGTCGATATCGAGTTGACTCTTGTTGAGATCGACGTGCCTCTGTATTTGCTTTTACTTGCTGCTTTGCTTTGTCTTTTCTTGTTTTGCATTTGTTCTTTGCTTTTGTTTGTTATTTTCTGCTTTTATTTCTGTTTCTTTCCTTGTTTCTGTGTTTCTCTCCTTTCTGTTGCTTTGTATGTGAGAATTTACAGCTACCTGAGAACTGCTGACGTGCTTCCTCGTGGATTTGATCCTGACTATTCTCTTACTACAACGGGAGGAAGTCCTGTATTTATTTGCTGAGACAGGGAAGTCAATCTGAACTATATTTCATATTTATTTCATACTTGACCATCCTCCTGCTTACAACAAATTGGCGCCGTTACCGGGGAAGCAATCATTCGCGCCTTAGGTAGTCAGTTCTCACTGTTTCTTTGAGTTACTTTTCAGGTGTATGCGCCGTTCTGGTCAAACACCTGAGTTTGACGCCTTAGACGAACCGGAACGCCTATTTCACATCCGAGATAAACTACAAAGAGCCGTGGCAGCTGCGGAGACACAGGATGCTGCTATCGCCGCTAAGGATGCTGCTATCGCCGCTGAGAGAGCAGCAAGGGAACAAGCATAGGTTGAGCTTGCCCAATATCCAACCACGGCAGAGGACTACATGCACCCAACTCTCATCGTGCCTGAATCGGCGATTCTTATCCCTGATAACTCTTTTGAAATTCGCACTCAATTTCTTATAGAGCTTAAAAATAATGCCTTCTATGGTAGATTTAATGAGTGTCCTCTTGAACATATTACAAACTTTTCTGACATGTGCCGTACTATTGCTGAAGGTACAACCCTGGAATATGTCAAGATGAAATCTTTTCGCTGGTGTCTCGCTGGGCTTGCACTGAAATGGCTGGAAGGGCTGAAAGCAAGATCACTCACAACCTGGGCCCAAGTAGAGCAAGAGTTTCTGAACAAATTCTTCCCACCCGCCAAAACAGCACATCTCCGCCAGAGAATCACCGCCTTCAAACAAAAGCAAGGGGAACCGCTGGCAAAGGCATGGGAGCGCTACAAGGAACTTCTGCGATCTTGCCCTACTCATGGACAGCCACCCTACGTCATTCAGGAGATCTTCTTCAACTCTCTTGATCAAGTCACTAAGGACAGAATCAACCATTATACTCGCTATGAGTATCTGACAATGCCGCCAAGTGACGCATGGGGTGTGCTAGAAAAGCTCACTAACTACGACAACAAGTATGGGTCTACTGCAACTTATGAAGAGAACCCATACGCCAGGCCAGCACCATCCATGCCCCTCTATGAGCCACCTAAGGAGATTGATCCTGATGTAAGGAAGCATTACTACAGAGACCAAAATAAGAAGCTCATCAAGCAAGTAAAGTATCTCTCTGTCAACCAGCCTTGCATTGAATGCGGATCGCAAAGGCACACCACTCCTGAGTGCCCACACGCAGAACAAGTCAGGATGGCAGAGCATCATGAGGATGTAGCTTACGCATGGGGTCCCAGTCGCTACATGGGGGACCAAAGGTTTCAGCAACCACAATGGAACCAAGGTGTCCCTAGGAACCCCCCGCCCTACAGAGCTCCAGGACATCCGGAAAGGGAGCTGAAGAAGGATGATATACAGACATTCCTGGAGGAAATACGGCGGAACCACTCAGAAACTAGGCAATCCTTCAACTCCGTCTATACTCAGATGCAAGGTGTCAACTCTAGGCTTGGGGAAATTGATATCTGGCAAAAATCAGTTGATACACAAATTGGTCAGCTGGCAGCAGGAATTCCCAGACAGTCAGGTACGCTCCCTGGATCTTCAGAACCAAATCCGAAAGGAAAGACTGGACACATCGCTGCTGTAAAACTCAGAAGCGGCCATCAACTGCAAGAGCCAGAGGTCGGAAAGCAGCAGAACGACGAGGAACAGCAAGTCGACCTCGACAAACCTCTAGTCGATCTCGACAAAGGCCTACTCGACCTCGAGGAGAACCTGCCAAAATCTTCGTCTGCACCACACAGCAACTCGACTGAGCCCAACCTGGTCGATGTCGACAAGACTGTAGTCGATGTCGAGGAGCCTCTGGTCGACATAGAGCAGCCTGCAACATCTCCGACGTCTGTTCTGGCTCCGAATCAGAAAAAGAAGCTGCCTTTCCGCACAAAATCTCTAAAGGACCCGGTAGAAAAGAAATTTCAGCGCTTCATCAAGATGCTTCAGAAACTCAACGTCACCATCCCCTTCACAGAAGCTCTCAATGAAATGCCATCCTATGTCAAGTTCCTGAAAGAGATTCTGAGCAAAAAGCGATCGATGGCTGAAATCACAGAGGAATGCAGCCATCTGTACATATTGGAGAAGAGGCCGGATCCAGGTAAGTTTGCTATAACTATTGGATTTGGTCAATACAAAATTAATGCCCTATGTGATCTTGGAGCTAGTGTGAGTATAATGCCTTTAACAATTTGGTCCAAGATTAAGATAGGTGCCCTAGAGCCTGTGGATGCTAGACTTTACATGGCCAACAACACGGTGGTCATCCCAACAGGCATGGTAGACAATGTGCCAGTACAAGTAGGTAAATTCTTTGTCCCTGCTGATTTTCTAGTTGTTGATATGCAAGAAGATCCTACTTGTCCAATTATTTTAGGAAGACCATTCTTGGCGATGGTAGATGCCAACATAAGCGTAAGGAAAGGAGTGCTCACCTTCAACATCAGCGATGAGGTAATTGAGTATTCCTTTAATAAAACTGAAAGGCATACAGGTCCAATGGAAGAGGTCAAATCTATCTCAGTTGGCTACATCACCTGCGGGGAACCCAAGGTCAGAAATATGACCCCTGAGGAGCTGAAAAAGAGGGACATGGAGGCCCAGGTGGAGGAGATCATGGCAATCCTCAAGGAGAACACAGAGAATCCTATCGACACAGACCAAGGTAAGTCGTTGCGGATTAATTATTTTTCGGACGCCTTGACAGGGACTAAGTATGGGGTCAAGATCGACCAAGGCTCATCGACATCGAGTAGAACCCTAGTCGATCTCGACCAGACCAAGGAGACTCCACCAGCACCAGCATCGTCGAGCAGCAACACTGAAAGGCCAGGCTCGTCGAGATCGACCAGCCTTGTCGAGATCGACAAGACTTGCCCTAGATCGACTTCGCCCTCCTCGACGTTGACAATACCGGAGCCAGGAGCCTCGTCGATCTCGACCAGCCTTGTCGAGATCGACCACCAACCGGTGCCACCAGACCTTTCTTCTTCGATGCCACAGCAACCAGGAGGAGAGCCCTCGGCGATCTCGACTAGTCTTGTCGAGGTCGACCACCACCCGGCGCCACCAAATCCGCCTTCCTCGATGAGCAAATCACCAGGAGCAGAGTCCTACTCGAGGTCGACCAGGCTTGTCGAGATCGACAAGACCTGTCCTTCGTCGACTTCTGCCTCTTCGAGCAGGACACCACCAGAACCAGCAGACTCATCGAGATCGACTAGCCCTAGTCGAGATCGACCAAATACAGTGGTTCCCGATTCCGTCTCTGCGAAGGTAAGCCAAGGTATGGATCTTTCTTCTCCTATTTCCATTAAAGATTTATCTATACATGGGAGAGGTCTGCCTTGGTATGTGCGATTGTGCAGGATATCCAATGATGAGCCTAAGGAGTATGAAGTTGAAGACAAGCTCTATGTCTCCAAATCAAAGGATCATTGGTTTCCCAATAAATTCAACAAGAAGCGGATGGGACCGTTCGTGGTGAACAAGATCCATTCTGGAGGATTGCAGCTGATGGACAAGAATGGAATCTTATTTGAGGCCCAAGCTACATGGGCCCTGCAAATGCCACCTTGAGCATTAATGGAAAGTCGGCCTAGCGACTATAAAATCTAGAGCATGTACATAGACTTTTTAGGACATTTGAGACTTTGTTTTTGGTTTTGGTTTTGAACATTTCTTTGGTTTTTGTTTCTATTATGGGTATATGTCTTCTACTTTTCAGGTCAATGGATAGAACCAAGTCTTACTCGGCTAGGAGGTGCTCCATTCGATATTTAGAGAAATCTGCACATCTGTCTTGTGAGTTTCTTTCTTTACCCTTGTTTTTATACAGTGAGGACACTGTAATGTTTAAGTATGGGGTGGAGGAAGGGCTTACTTCATGCATAATTGCCATATTTGACATTATTTGTGCATATTTAGAATTTATTTCTTTGAATTGCTACATGGCTATTTTGGAATGCATTATTGATCTATGTGCTTATATGCATGTTTTCCAAATTTTAAGAAAAATGACCCCCATTGAAAATTTTGAATAATGTCATGGAAGCTTATATTGAACTCGACGATGCAAAATTGGATTCATTAGAGATATATCATGAAATTGCCTAGTAAAGGGAAGTCACAATAAAGTGCATTATTTTATTGAAAACCAGGAAAGGAGGTAAAATTTAAAGTTGCTTTTGACATGTTGCATGATAAGATGATGGAGGACTTTATATTTCCATATATTGCTCATATTGTTATAATCCTAGCCTTACCTATGCTTATGCATAACACAAAAGCCATAATATGCCTTATTTCATATATTCCTCCACATGTTCTAAAATATTTCCATTCTTTACCTTATCCGGGGATTATGTTGAGAATGATGTTACATTATGGAAATGTCATATGGTTTTTATGTTGTTGTGTTCATTATTGGAGTTTGGAAGGAATTTGTTTGAAATATATGGAAAATTTAATGGGTGAAAGAAAATCCAATCACCTCAGGAGATAAAGGTAGATTGACCCTGCTCTCTGAGATAATAGTTTGGAGAGATGGGACACATAGTGAGGAGTCCAAAGCACTAAGTATCCGGGGCCATTCATGACACCCATGTTTGCGACTCGCGAGAAGGCAGTGCTAAGGTTAGAGAGGTAAAAGCATTATTATTGAAAAAGCAATATGAAAAGTGATGAATCAAATGGAGAAGGAATGTGGAAATTCAGTTTGGAAAGTACTCCATTTCCCCGGATCAAAAGCACCACATTGCCAAAAATTGCCCACCTTTTAGCCTTTTACCAATCTACTCCTTCATGAGCTTAAATTGAAGTCTTCTTGATTATTAATGCTTTGTCACTTATGAATATTTTTTGCATAACCCTCCTTTTATGAGTAGATGTTGCTTTTACATATTTGCACATGCATGAATCTGTGACACTAGTACCTTTTCGAGGATGGTAATTGATTACAGGGACATATAAGAATGAATCTGATATGTTGAGAGTTTTGATTTATTCCCCTGAATAACAAATAAAAGTATTGCTTGAGGACAAGCAAGCTTAAGTATGGGGTGTTTGTTGTAAGCTGAATCTGCCATGTTTTACAGTAACTTTTATATCGATTTCTGCATGCATTTCATTCATTTGGGCTTAGATAGTACAGAACCTATGTAGTTTATGATTATTTGCCAAATTATGGAATCTACACCAGTTTCTGTTTAATTCGCAGAAATCGAGGCATTTTACAGCAATTCTACAGAAGGTCGGAAAAGCTCAGAAAACAGCTACAGAAGTCCAAGGTCAAAGCAGCAACGGAACCAGTCGAATCGAGCCGAGGAACCAGACTACTCGATCTCGAGTAGACCTTACTCGATCTAGACGAGCATGTCCGAGCAACCTTGGTCGACAGAGCCTGATCGAGAAAGCCAGACCAACCCAGCTCCGGAGCCAACTCGATCTCGACAAGACCTAGTCGATATCGATGAAGACCAGACACCACACCCGGAGTCGAGAAGAGGACTGATCGAGAAGCCGAGGACAAGGACAACCCTACTCGATCTCGACAAAGCCTTGTCAAGATCGACAACCGCCACCACGCCTGTCCGAGTCCATGCCGAGGAGCTCTAGTCGACACCATCAGAGAACCATCCTCGAGCAACCCTACTCGATCTCGACGAACCTTAGTCGAGATCGACGAGTCCCTGAGTCCAGATCCGAGCTTGCCGAGTAGAGCCACCCGAGGAGACCTAGTCGATGACCCATCCCTACTCGAGGTCGACGAAGGCTACTCGAGGTCGACGAGCGTCAGGAGCCAAGTCCGAGCCACATCGAGCAGAGCTAGCCGGGAAGTCCAGTCGACGATGAACCCTACTCGAGGTCGATGAAGCCTTGTCGAGGTCGAGTAGACCAGATCCCAGAAACGTGTCGACGAAGACCTGTCCGAGTAGACTTGGGATTCCTTGGGGCCGAAGGAGGAAAATTCTATCCAAATCCATCAAGTCTATCCATGGGAGACAAGATCTATCAACATCATGAAGACTTACCCTATTTAGTTTTATCTTTTCCTTTTAGATTTATTTCCATTATGACATTTATTTATCTTTTAAAGCTTTAGATATAATTTTAGATAGAGATAGAAGATTTCTATCCTTGATTAGCGAGGGTTAGAAGCCTATAAATAAGGCCCTAGGGGGCTCAGTTTTATTGAATTCCAAGACACACAATTAGTTAGTTCCAAAGAGAAGTTTAGGAGTTCCAAGGTTTTTAGGGTTTTGGCTTTCTGCGAAAGTTGATTGTCGGGATTGTAAAGGCTTTTGAATATAGTTTTAATGCAAGTTATTTCTTTTCAATCAATGTCTGCGATTGCAATGAGGCGTGAGTAGTCCACCCACTTCTGTGGCTGGGGTGAGCCCGACGGTGGCCATGTGAGGCGATGCGATAAAGGTTAGATCTTTTTGTGCAATTCGTCTTTTATCCCTATGAGCATGACTCTTTTGTGAGAGTTGAAGGTGATCCTTGTTTGTATTATTGAAGCGAAAGTGATCTTAATGCAACTTGGATTAATTATGTGAAAAGGGTTAGTAACAATTAAGGGTTTATGCGAAAGCCTGTATATGCCTATTTGTTAATGACGAAAGTTATTTGATGGAAAGCATGATCTTTTGTGCCTTTATGTGTTACTTTGCATGGTTATCGTTGTGGTGTTGAAACCCTGGCTTTGGAAGTCTTTTAGCATACTGAATTTATTTCCGTCAAAAATCTGAGTTTTGGTTCGAAATTTGCAAATTTAAAGTTTCTGTCTTTTACTGTTGTCGACATAGAGGAGACCCTTGTCGATCTCGAGTAAGACGTGGTCGAGATCGAGTAGGACTGGTCTAGGTCGAGTAGAGTTGTCTTCTGTTGTCGATTTCTGGAATTTCTGTCTTTGCTGTTTCTTGTCGATCTCGAGTAGGGGTTGTCGAGATCGAGTTGCCCTTGCCGGGTTTGCCTGTTTGCTGTGATTTCCGATTTTATGTTGTCGACTGCCTTTGTCGATCTCGAGTTGACTCTTGTCGAGATCGACGAGCCTCTGTCTTTGCTTTTACTTGCTGCTTTGCTTTGTCTTTTCTTGTTTTGCATTTGTTCTTTGCTTTTGTTTGTTATTTTCTGCTTTTATTTCTGTTTCTTTCCTTGTTTCTGTGTTTCTCTCCTTTCTTCTGCTTTGTCTGTGAGAATTTACAGCTACCTGAGAACTGCTGACGTGCTTCCTCGTGGATTCGATCCTGACTATTCTCTTACTACAACGGGAGGAAGTCTTGTATTTATTTGCTGAGATAGGGAAGTCAATCTGAACTATATTTCATATTTATGTCATACTTGACCATCCTCCTGCTTACAACAGTTTACAACGTGAGCAGAACCGTGGTAAAATTGTCCACCCGTGGTAAATATGTCCATAGTTGTAGGCCTTGTTAACCGTGGTAAATGTGTCAACCCTGGTAAATAGGTCGTGTGGTAATTGTTTTAAACCGTGGTGAATTTGTGAACCAAAGTAAATATGTATTGTAGTATTTTTTTTATCTGATTATTATAATAGCCTATGCGGGATTTGAACCCACATATTTGTGTATAAACACATCGCTCTACCATTTGAGCTAATAGGCTTAACTAAATTAAAATAATAGTATAATTTTCTACCTTAAAAAAGCTAAACTAATTACAAGAAGTGAAAGAACATTTTCATCAACTGCACTTGAAAACTAGATTCCGTATGAAATGAAGTGAAACTCCAAATCTATTGATTCTTAGAAAATTGATAAGGGGCACAAATATGAAAATACTATTAGTAAACTTGAGCTAGCTATATCCAACCCTATGTACCATGCCCTCCAAACATTAGAGCTGCAATATCACGAAATGCCCCTCAATTTTCATTTTATTTTCCTTTCAAAGATTAAAAGAGCTCCAAATTTCAATATCAACTAAGTTACCAAACTAAAAAGAAGCAAACAAATATGATGGAATAAAAGTTCCCATATGAATTTTTTTTTTGAATTTGTTGGTCCTTTATCTTAAAAGTTTGTTTAAGAAACATACCTAATGAACATAATGCATGGTACTCCATGAATATATGAAGACATTCTTAGGCTCATACAAACTTACATGGTGTACCCCTGGTAACAGTATGACTAGAACGGGGAGAAGGAGCTTGACCAGGTAGCTTCAGTTGGGTCCAACCGGGCGTTTCATTCTCTTCCTTACTAGCATAGACAAAGTGAAATTAAATAGTGAATGTGCCAAAACCACTCAAACAGAATTAGCAATTAAATACTATATGCGCCATGAGATTCATTTGCTTTTGAGTTCTAACAATATTGATAAACATATAGGGTGCTTTGTGATTTAGGTTGTGCATAGTAGTAAAATCATTCAAACTCCAAAGAATGAAACATAACAGAAAAAAAGAATCAAGGATCCACGATCGTGCTATAGATGAAATAGATAAGCATATAAGTATAATAGAATCCCAGATGCAGTAATAGAAGCAGAAAGAGAGAAGCAAGGACTATGTGACACATACAACATGCATAAGAAAATGCCTAGATTATTGCTTGTATCAGTACTAATGAAGATAAAAAAAACGGCTTGGTCCTGCATAGAGCATAGCAGTAGAGTAGAATCATTAAAATTGCTTGTGCATGGAACAAAGCACTAAGAAAAATTAGGGCACGGGCGTGGTTAAGTTTAGACAATTTTCGTCTGTCGACTCGTCGGCCTCTCGAGAATCAGACTTCTCTGATCTCGAATCTTTACTCAATCAAAAAAAATTAATATAGAGGGATTAAGGATTATATTCTCTCTGTCAGTCAATATGTTATTTTAGAGTATTCATTTTGTTCAAAAAATATTATTTTAAGTATTTTGAATTTTATTGTATGAAAATGCCCTTATAATAACTGGTATTATTAGTTGTAGTTTTCGATAAAGTAAAAAAGTAGTGTAATAAATGAGGGTAAAATAGTACATTTGTTAATTTTCTAAAAAAAAATTACATGACGTTAAAGTTTGTGAGATCAGAAGCCACTCACAAATCGTTCAATAATATTACGCCATCACCTCAGTGGTGTAGATTGATTAAACTGATATGCTTTATTTACGACTAATTTATTGCCAATGACACGGTGGCGACAACGGTTTGAAAAAACTGTAAAAACAAAAAATTGAGTGCCTACGGTTTTGAAAACTGTTAAAAGCAACAATAGGAGCGGTCACGGTTGCAGAAACCGTGAGGAAGTAAAAAGTCGTTGTTTTCAAAACCGTGAAAATGTATGCTACTATGGTTTTTGAAACAGTAAAAAGTCCAAGGCCAAACTGACTTCATATCGTCTATAAATAGAAGTGTTGGCAAACAATAAAAAATAGCACGAAGTGAGTGATAGTGTAGTATGTTGGAAACACACGTCAAGGGTCTTGAAAACATGTCAAGGTTGTTGCTTTTGTCGGGATCATGTCCTCTCCATAAGTATCACAATATGAGGTGTCATTCAACCCCCACTATTACAGTGACCCTGGTAACTTGTTCGGAAACCTTCAAGTACGATGTTATAAAGATTATGTATATAATTTAATTTAGATATCGTATTGTCATTAGAGTTTATAGAATATTCGAAACCAATATGTTCTTGTATGAATATGACATTTGATATTGTAGTTTACATACCGTATGTCAACCATTAGAGTTTATAGTAGTGAAGCATTATTTGATATATGGTGTACAAAATATTTGAAAATAGAGTATTAGAAAAACAGAGTTTGTAGTTGCGAAATGATATTTGATACAGTTGTGAAATAATATTTGAGGTAGCATTTGATATAGTTGTGAAAGAATAATTAATAAATTTTAAAATCCACTATAAGGTAGAGTCAACACCAACCTTTGGAAGATGACACCGATTATTTGTCGATGTTTCAGGTTGTCGGGGTGTGGTATTTCAAGAAGAATATGAAGGGATGGGCTCGTTATGTGGGCGGTGCTAAAAACATGGTTCTCGTGATACATCGGTCATGGAAGAATGAGCAGACTTGATTTGCAACCTTGTTCTTTCGGTCATGGAAAAATATGAAGAGGTGGGCTCATTATAATGATGCTACGATCGGGACAAGACCTCACAATGTCTTGAGTTGTCTCAAGATTAAAAACAATGAATGTATTACCGACATCCGACAAGTTTACATTGCCATGGCGAAGATGAAGAGAGATGAGTTTGAAGGACGTAGGGATCTACCACAAGCATTACATTCACTTGATAAAAAAAAAGGTTACTAAGTTGCGTCGAGGAAGTCCTCTCATTTGGAAGTTAACAAGGTTAGCGACATAATATTGGCACATATATAAAATTTATAACCCTGACGAGGCTAGAACGGTGTTTGATCCTGTCAAATATAATATTTATAACCCTAACTAGCAAAATAGTATAGGGAGCAAACAAGAGGTTGAACCTACAAAGAGATTTTCTTTGAATGTATTCTTTATGCTAACTAAGACAACTAAATAACAAGATGGAAAGAAAAAAAGTAATGCAATTGAAACAAAGAACAAAATGATTATGAATTGGTTACCAATATTGTGATGGAAGCGCATCATCTGCAATTCTCAACAATGGTTGTTATTCAAGACCCTTGGCTTGATTTATTTGTTATTCTAATGCAATTCAATGCAATTGATAATTGAGTTATTCCGACTTTGATTTAATTAGACTAACATCCCTTATGGGCATGCCAATCCTTTACACAATATGCAACTCTCACCCAGTTTCGATTCAAACATAAAGTAACGGAATGCAAATTGATGCTTTCAATGGACCGATGTCGTGTGCTTGCTACTATGGCTTAACTATTGTGACGAAATCATTAAAAGCTAACATGAATGCAAATTCTATCGAGTACCATTCAAGAGAAAATACATGCAATCAACAATATGAGCACAAGGATAATGAAATCACTAAGGAATAATAATATAAATCAAAACCTCATAATTCAACCAACCATGTCTTCGAATCGCAAGCAAAACAATGAGTTTAGTTACTCATACTCTAACGAACGATGAATTAAAAGTGTCTAATATTCTCTCTCTCAAAGATGTCTCTCTAACCTAACAATAGTCGGCCTAAATAGAGTAGTAGTCGGCCTTCTAAACCCTAGAAAAGTAATATAATAAACTAATAAGACTGCTTTGGATAAAATCGGCGTTTGCTGATATTGCGAGACCGGTGGGCGCTAGTGGAAAAGTCGTGGGCGCCATTCCTCTATATTTCTAATTTTTCTTTTGTTCTTGATTCTCTTCTCCTTAGATCCCCTTATGATTATTCCTTGCCTCTCTTAAGCACAAAAACAACCTCTTCTAGCCATCCTTAGCCCCTCTTCAAGTTCTGATTGTAAAACTGCAGAATAACCACAAAATAACATAGATTCCAAACTCAAATGTTCAAATGGATAACAGTGTTAATTAACTATAAAACATGCAAGAAACATACTCTAGATGCATCTAAACCAATCTATAATGTCTATCTAAAATATGCATTATCAACCCCCTTGCCCCCACACTTAAACTCTTGCTTGTCCTCAAGCAATGAAGAATAAAATATAAATCAAAACATCCCACAGGAGATTCCTTCATCTCTCAACCCTATCAAAAGCAACATCAAAGCAAGTGCAAACATAGATAAGGCAAAGAAAAAATATCCTAGCTTGTATATGAACGATCAAGTAGCCCGCATGCCTATCCATCCAACCTCAAAGGGATAAATGTGTCTCTCTCGCTTTCATTGTTTAGGCTTTAAGCATAACTCTCAACTCAATTCTATATGAAAACATCAATCTTAAGCATTGACACTTACATAGCAAAATCTCCACTAAATACATCAAAGCATATAAGCAATATCAAGAGGACTTTTGCTCAATGGAAATCTTCAAAGAAGACTCTATTCAGCGAGGTGGTAATGGGGCTTGGTAAAAACACAAAGACAAGGAATTGTATTTGGTCATGTGGTGCTTTCAATTCCGGGAACTAAGATTCCTAAAACTTCCAACACAACTCAAAACAACAAAAAGTACTCAAGCTCTCATGAACCATAACAAACTCTCAAAATAAACTCTCAACCAAACATTTATCCAACTCTCATATGCAAAAATAATGAAGTTAAATTTCATAACTTTTTTTTTTCGTTTTTTGGGTTTTCCTTTTCTTCTCTTTTTTTCTCTTCGTCTTTTATTTTCTAGAGCCAAATAAATGAAATACAATATGAGGAAAATAAATCACATAACATTACATCATAGCAAATCTTACGAACCATAAGCATAAACCATAACTTCTCTTTCTCTACTCAAAATGATAAATCCATCGCCAACTCTAAATCCTAATTCCCGAATAGTTTTTTTAATAGAAAATCATTGGTAATTATTAATTTAGAGTAGTAATTGTTAGGTTAACAAGATTAAAATTGCAGCGGTGGCATCATTTATCATTTATTACTGTAAATAAAAGATTTGTTTAATCAACTACGGAGTAGTAAATAACATACTACGATCAGTTTGGCAATTTCTCCTAAATTTTGTTATTTATGTGAATTTTGGATCCTTAGAACATGGAAACAAACACTTAAACCTTATCTTTATGAACCTTACTGTAAGTTCAAAGTTAGATATTGGGTTCAATCTTAACTATATTTTTTCTTTTGATCGAAGCTAGTAAACTTAGGCTTTGAGTTGAATTTCTAGTGTTTTCTTGAGTGGTTTTATGATTCACGTAATTAAATCCATGCCATTTCTATTTTACAAAGTTTTGTATCAAAACGAAAAACACATTTTAAAATTATACTATTATTTTATTTAAGCTTATTAGCTCAAATAGTAGAGTGGTGTGTTTATACACAAAGATGTGAATTTAAATCCCGCATAGACTACTATATATAATAATCAGGTAACAATTACCAGTCACAATACATATTTACTTCGGTTCAACAATTTACCATGGTTGACAAGACCTACAACTACAGACAGATATTTACCACGGGTGGACAGTTTTACCACGGTTCCATTCACCTGATAAACAAATTTACCATTGCCACTTTTACCTTGATTCAGAACTGTGGTAAAGTTTGCACAGAGAACCGAGGTAAAACCGACTTTCTGTACTAGTGATTAATCCAATATGAAGTTGTTGATGTAAACGTTATGGGAGATTATGGCCCTCGTTGAAACTATGGTAACAATTTCTATAACTCTAATTACAATTCGAATTTTCAAAATGGTTTCAGTGGTATGATATGAATCAGCAACAGCGAACACCTTGCCAAGGAAGGGTCCAATATGACAACCAGCAAAGGAATCCTCCTCAGGATGACTCAGCAAATGATGAGACTTTGAGGCTCTTGTTGGCCAAGATGAATGTCCTAAAGAAATTAATGAGCCAAATGGCTCAAGAGATAGGAGAGCTCAAAGCTAAGGACCGTTGTATGTGTATGTATGTATGTATGTATGTATGTATGTATGTATGTATGTATGTATGTACGCACATGCACACATAATGTAAAATGAATAACATTACATTCATATTCATACATAATATATATATATATATATATACAGAGAGAGAGAGAGAGAGAGAGAGAGAGAGAGGGTGGTTCATGGGTAAACAACCCTTATTGTGTATAATGAGAACAAATCTGGACCGTTGATTGAATGAAATGGAAGGCTGAGATTAAAAGGCAATTTTGGCTTTTTTTAAATTAAAAAACAGTGGGACCCACGTCGTTTTTTTGCCCACTTGCTGAAGGGAGGCGTGTGTGGTGCACTCTCTTCAAATTATTCGACAGTATATCTAGATTATTCGATCGTATCGTCTGATTATGCAATGGTATCGACAGATTATGCGATGGTATATGATTTTTTTTTAATAGCGTGTGTGATGCACTCTCTTGATATTATTCGATGTTATATCTGGATTATTCGATCATATCGACGGATTATGTGATCGTATCAACGGATTATGCGATCGTATCCACTTGCCACATGATGGGTGGTTATTTTTTTCTTCGAATTATTCGACAATATCACTGGATTATTGGATTGTATTAATGGATTATTCAACATGAAAACACCATAAACTATTTACCAATGATTATTCGATGGTATTCCTTGATTATTCGATGGTATTGCTTGATTATTCGATAGTATAGCTCGATTATTCGATGGTGTTACATTAATATAACTAAAATTATTCGATGGTATCACAGGATTATTTGATGGTATCGCATGATTATTCGATAGCATCGATGCATTTTTTATTCATATGAGTGTCAATAAAAAAAAAACAAATCATGAAGCACAAAATCACAAAATCGATCCATACATATGAATAATTCGGCTTTCTCTCCGAATATGTCTTTCAATCGAGCAATTAAATCAAGCAATTGCAAAAGTAAATCCTAACTAGTACACTCCGCACGAAGGGAACAAACCAATTCATTCCGTCGTAATTACAATAAAAATCGAACTTAAATCACTTCTACGGAAAACAATTTCAGTCCACAATCACTAGCAAACCTAAGATCCATCCAATTCAAACCAAAACTACCTGCTTTTAATTCAAATTCGTAAGGCATTGGATTCCCTAAAGCAAATACCACAACAGGACCTAAAAATCAGCCAGAGAACAGAGAGAGAAAGATAGAGAAAACAAAGCAATATGTACCAGAGAAGTGCTTGGAATCGGAGATGCCAACGAAGACAAAGAAGAAGAAAGAAGTTGCAAGAGAGAGAGAGAGGGGGGGCAGAGTTTTGCAGAACCCGAGTTGGGGGAATGCGAAGTGGAGCAACAAAACACGATTTGTTCAGGGGATCGGAAGAGCTTGAACGTGGCATCGGTGACGCAGCCAACGCTATGAGCCGTAGAAGAAATCGAGTGCATCAGCGCCACTCATCTCCTTTGCCGCATCTCTATGTTTCCAATTCGTCCTTGCCATCGCCATCGCCATCGCCCGGTATCGCTCATAGCCGCCACCGTGATCTTGTCCTCGATTCAACGCCAGCATCGAACTCGCCTTCAATCGCCGCTCATCTTCACCACGGGAGAACCACAGTGGAGCTCTCGCCGCCTTCGCAATCGTTGCCCAACTATTGTGCCCCGCCGCCTTCGCAATTGATGCCGCAGTCGCCCTACACCTGTCGAAATTGTCTTCTCTCTCACCGCTCATCTCCGCCATGGGATACTCACAGTGGAGCCCTCGCCGCCTTCTCAATCGATGCCCAACTGATGTGCCCTCGCCGCTTCACAATCGCCCTACGCCCTTCGAAATCGTCTTCTCTCTCTTCCTCGCACAGCCTCACGCCGGAATCCCAAGCGATCGAACAGCCTCAGCCCTAGCCGGACAAACCCTGTCGCTTTCTCCGATCGCCGCTCCTCTTTCTCTTTCTCTTTCCTGGAAAAACACGATTGTGGGGGTAGGGTTAGGGGTGGGTGAATGCACGCGCGGAGTATATAGCAGTGTTGTTGGGATTTTTCATTTTTTCATTTTAATTAATCAATATTACAAAATAATCTCAGCCATCCGATTCTACTAAATCAACGGCCCAGTGTTGTTCTCATTTTACACAATAAGGGCTGTTCTCATATGATCTACCCTCTATATATATATAGTGTCACAAAAAATATGGTGCAATGGTTAAATGAAAAAATATGGTGTCATATTCATATGAATAATATTATGTTGTGAGAATATAAATATAATGTAAATATGGGTATATAAATATGATATTATTTATATTCACATAATGTAAAATGAATAACATTACATTCATTTTCATACACCATAATATATACATATGCATATCTACATAACTCAATATATCATTATATCCATTTTAATCATAAAATATATTGGTGTCTTCTAGATTTTTCCTTCTCGTATATATGGAGGTACATTTTAATCTCTATGATTCTGCTCCGAATTGAAAAGACTAGGATTGTCATTGTTGTAATATAATTCATTTAAATGAATTATATATAAATATGATATTATCTTTAAGCCATACATACCCATATAGTAACAAAAAATTCATCTCATTTATGTGAGCAATGATATAGAAAATGACATATAGAGGCCCCGGAATTTAAATGTGATGCCAAGTTTTGGTGACTTTTGCCCCGGAAAGTGGCCCTTTACCTACGTATATTATTAGATACTTTTTCCACCTGTATTAATGTATACCTACTTCTAGAAAAATAATAAAACAAAATACAACATGCACATATATAAATACAAAATTAATTAGTGCATGATGGAAATGCAATATTTCTCAATAAAATATATTATATTGAATCTCAAGGCCTTCAAGGAAAATGCCACGTTGTTACTTGTTATAAGAGTATATATATTTATATATATAATAAAAATATAAATGTATACAAAGAGCCAAATCGATCAATTCCATAGACTTATGTTATGCACATTGCTATAATAATTGTTTTTTTTTTCAAAATTCTCTTTTAGAAAATACTTTTATTGATGGAAAATATATTAATTTTCAATATTTTGTCAGTATAAATATTTATAAATTAATTAGTTGCATTTTCTCAACCAAGTGTTTTGTAAAAATATTCATCAAATTATACAATACTCTAAGGGTGTGTATGGGCAAAAAAAAAACCGGTTAAAAATTGTTAAAATGTGGGTGTTAAAAAAAACAGTGTTTGGATGCTTAAAAAGTAGATTTTGTTGTTTATAAACAAGCTTAAAAAAAAAAGCTCCATCAAGCTACTTATTTGGGGTTTATTTGGTGTTTATTTATTTATTTAGTTTGAAAGTACCATAATACCCCTAATAATAACCAAATAAACACCATTTTTTTACAAATAAACACTTTTTCGTCCCATACGGAGTTTATATTTTTTTCATAAAATTTTAACTACTTTTATCAACAGTTTATAAATTTTACCTTGTTTATAATTTTAGCTTGTTTATTAACTACGTCCCATACGAACCCTAAGAGTTTGAGTTCGAGGGTCCTAAATCCACTTACTGGTAGGGCTAAATATCTCAAGCTGAGTTCAAGATCGGCTCGAAAAAAAAAACTAGATTTGAGCTCGTTCATTTACCTAAACAAGCCGAGCTTGAACATGATTTTAATCTCGATTGAAAGATCGACTCGTTTGATTTAAACTTGAATAGCTCGAATTTTATGGAATTTCTAAAATTTCTTTTAAGTTAATATGTTATGACCAAATAGAATTGCTTAAAGCTTAAAAAAAGGTTGATTCGAGCTCGTTCATTCCAAACAAGTCACACCCCTTGTCACTCTTCGATGAACTTTTTCTTTGGGTTAGATGGTAAAAAATATGATATTTTAGTTGAAATGACGACGTTTTAGTTCAAGACACGGTTTTTTGTTTTAAAATAGTGGCGTTTTTGTTCAAAATAGTGGCATTTTTGCTTAAAATAGTGGTATTTTAGTTAAAAACGGAGGTGTTTTAGTTCAAAATTATGTCATTAGCTTTTATATATTATTTTCTCTTTAAATGAACAAAATAATCTCGTTTTAGTCTATAATAACATTGCTTTTATATATGTAATTAACTTGTTCTCTTAGCATGCAATTCAATAATGTATAATAAGATATAAAACTTTAACTTTGCATAATTTCTTATCTAATTGTTGAATTTAGTAATATATAACTCTTTGTTTCCAAATTTTTGAGCTGAATGATACTATTAAAATATCATGTTAAATAAAATATAAAGGCATTGTGATTTATTAAAAATACATTTTAAATAATTAATCTGTATTTAACTTTCAAATATTAATAATGTTTTATTCAGATATCAGACATATCTCCTCGAATATAGGTAACTCCACGTTAAATGGACCAAATCAAACCAAACTGATTTGTGTACCGACATATCTCCTCGAATCTCAATGGTTTAGGACTTTTACTTTTTAGGGGACGTTCCCAATTCAAACGAGTCAAAATTTTCGGAACTCCAAAATGGCAAGTAGTGAAAATGAAGACCAAGCTTGATTTGGAGTAACGTTGCAACAATCAATTATACAATTACCAATTTACCATTTGATCGATCTCTAACTCCATCTTAAAGCATACCAAAATATCCATTATAACACATTTTACCACTTGAAATTTGTATAATTTTTAAATTTCTTTGACATATTTAAAATGGCTCCAAATCCCCTATTTTCTAGTGTCCCCCGGCCCCTCCTATCCTCCAACCCCCCTCCCTCCTCCCAAACTTCAATTAAAAAAAAAAATTAAATTTTAAAAAAAATCGATTAAAAGCATAAAAAAACTATTTTTTTTAAGAAAAGACAGAGAAAGGAGATATAATTGGGAATATAAGATTCAGACCCGTTGAAAATTGAAAATTAAAAAAGATTCAGACCCAAACGGGCTATTTGCATAAGTAAACTACTTTTCAAAAATGTTTGCACAAGTAAACCATGTTTTGGAAAAATGAAAAAGTGGCCTATGGTGTTATTTGTGCAAATATAAATTGTGACCCAAAGGGTCGGTAGCAGGTGAACCAAAAGGGAGGGAACAGGTGAAAGGGAAGAGAGAGGAAGGTTTGGCGCCAAATTGAAAGAGAGAGGGAAGAGAGAGAGTGATGTGATGTGATTTTGTGAAACCCTTTTCCATTTTGTATGGTATAAAGGGCAGGCTTTTCATTTTCTTCTTCTCCCACAATTTCTGAAGTAGAAACTCATGGAGAGAGAGATGGGAGAGAAAGAGAATATTCCACCATGGAAGACAAGCTCCCGACTTGTTGTTCTAGTTCCAGAGCACGTGTCGGCTTCAATCTGTGCACCTGTCAGTGATCAAAATCTCCGTGTCAATGTGATGCCCCGGAAACCTTTGATGGCAGAAGAAAGGGGTAAGTGTTCTATGCGAAGTACTCTTCATCTATGGCGTTAGATACCCATCAATCTCTCTTTTGAACTTTGGTTTTGTTTTTCGGGTGGCAACACCTTGGTATGCGTCACTCTCATCCTCCATGGTTCTTGGGTGGTCGAGAAAGGTACATGGGTGTATGTGGGTTCGAGGGCGCTGAAGAATATCATCATAAAACAGGACATCGACTTCAACTCTTTGAAAAACATAATCATGCTTAAGGGTGGCGATGGTGCCTCATATGCAGAGTGGGCATTGTGGTATGTGCCGAAGTCGAAAGAAGAGGGTCAACCGATCATTATTGCTGATGATGACGACCTCGAGGCGTTTAAATATCTGAACTTGAAGTGCGGAGAAGACTCATGGCCCCTGGCGATATATGTCGGGCCATTAGAGACGGAGAGCTTTGAAGTGAAGCAACCTGCCGGGGAAGAACGCCTCAGTGGGCCACCCTCGTCGCAAAAAGTGGACAATTTGGCTGAGATTGTTAGCGATGATGCATCCGGTAAGGCACATCAAACCCCCTTGTGTGTAGATGGTGTGTTACATGCCAGGGGAGAGGTGACCGAGGTCATAGAGAAGAGTAAGAAGCTGGCAGCGATGGACAATCCTGACAAGGGTCATAGGTCAGGTGACAAGAGATTGTGTTCAGGTGACAGGGTACAGGGTCTGCCTGCGATGGACAATCCTGACAAGGGTAATACGTCAGGTGACAAGGGAATGTGTTCAGGTGAAAGAGTACAGGGTTTGCCTGTGATGGACAATCCTGACAAGGGTAAAACGTTAGGTGACAATGGAATGTGTTTAGGTGACAAGGTACAGGGTCTTGAGGTGATAGAGTTGGGTGACACGGATACCTCTTAAGGTGAGACGGGACCTGGTTTGGATGTGATATGCCTTAGCAGCGAGAAAGAGGATGATGATGGGCCAACCCCCACGAAAGAGTTTTGGAGCTCGTTCGAGGTCAAAGATTATGAAGTGAAGCTCGAAGAAGATTGGGATGACTTGGAATCCAACGGTGTAGAGGAGGACAGGAGTATGAGGGAGTTGGTGGAGGAGGAAGTCAAGGAAGAGGTGATGAGGGAACTTGAAAATTTTAAGCCCAGGACTAGCGTCTCCCCACATACGAATCAGAACATTGATGCTACAATGGATAGAGCAACGACTCGTACCTAGGACCCACGACGCAACATTACTCAACTTTCGGAGGGACAACTATTCGCATAGAAGGCTGAGGTGCTGACTCGCCTTCGCTGGAATGCGGTGGAGAATTGCTTCGAGTTTACGGCGAAGAGGTCTACAACAAAGGTGATAGTCGTGGTATGTGTGGTACGAAAGTGCACATGGACGTGTAGGCCTTCGCCTTACCGTCTAACCACTATGTGGACCATCCGCAATTATGTCCAGGAGCACACATGTGGGATCAACGTGAACCACAACCATAACCAACATGCTACGTCTTATATGATTGGCCGGAACCTCGTGTCCAAGTAAGTTGGACGATAGTTGTGAATACTATAATCCTTGTCACATGTTAATATTTCACTTGTCACCTGTCATTTTTGTGCGGGGGAAAGTAATTCGGCCTATAACTTGTAGGTTCATCGGCACTCGGAAGAACCTCGTTCCCGACCAAGTGCAGGCACTGACAAAGTCTAACTAAGGCATCACGTGCAGCTAGTGGAAGGCCCGAAGGGCACGATTGGCAGCGAGAGAGGTCAAGCATGGGACCGATGAAGACAGTTACAAAGATATTATTCCATACTTGCATGTTCTGGAGCAGACTAACCCCAGGACATATACTAGGGTAGAGATGGACTCCTCCCAAAGATTCAAGTACGCCTTTGTTAGCTTTGGAGTATGGCGCAAGGCGGTCCCGCACCTTCGAAAGGTAAGCCCCGTGTCACCTCTTTATTTGTACATGTCAACTAGAAGGATAGACCATGTCACAAATCCAACATTTATCGATGTGCATGTCCAGGTGATTTCAGTGGACGGGAGTTTCCTCAAAGGTAAGTTCAAGGGTACACTTCTTTATGCCACAGCCCAAGATGTAGACCACAAAGTGTACCCGCTCGCATTTGCGATTGTCGATGGGGAGAACTACGGGTCATGGGGCTTCTTCTTCAGGAACATGCTACATGTTGTGGAGGACACACCGGACCTCGTGTTTGTATCTGATCGCCATCTGAGCATCGTCCAAGGTATTAGGGACCACTATGTGTTTGCGAAGAAAGGGTTCTGCGTTTGACATCTATTTTGTAATGCTAGGTGCAAGTACAAGGGTGTGACGGGGCTGCTGGATTTGTTCTTCTCGACGGCGAAGGCGTACACGAGAACGGAGTTCGATAAGCTGTTTTCTGATTTCTGCGCACAGTCCGCCCCGGCGAGACAATACGTGAAAGAGGCTGGTTTCCAGAATTGGGCCCGAGCGTTCTTCGTGGGGGCTCGCTACAACATATTGACAACGAACAACTCCGAGTGTCTTAACTCTGTCTTCAAGGAGCCACGTGACCTACCAATCACTGCGCTGATTGATTCCATCATCGAAACCACCTCCGAGTGGTTTTACAAGCGACGGAAAGAAAGCAACATCATGGGTTTGAAGGTCAGCAAATTTGTTGATGATGCTCTGAAGAAGAACTACGCGATGTCAATTTTCTTGGTCGCCATAGCGCTCAGCCCACACGAGTTCACTGTCCACAAAGGTTTCTCCTCCTGGGTTGTCAACTTGAGTGCCCGTACCTGCACATGCAAGCGCTTCGACATCGACCAGTTTCCATGCATACATGCCATGGCCGCTTCCAAGTTCCGAGGGATCAATTTCTACACTCTCGTCAATGACTTCTACAAAGTCGCAGCATGAAAGGCGTGTTACGCGGATGTGCTATACCCACTCCCTCCAAGATCAGAATGGAGGATTACCCATGGCATGTCCAGCATGACGTGACTCCTCCCGGCTCTAAAGCGGCAGCCTGGTCGGCCCAAGACATCCAGGTACCCATCCCGGGGAGAGTTTCCCCGCGGGAAGCGTCGTCGTTCGTAGATATGTTGCTCTGCTGGTGGTCCAATGGCTTACCTCATTAACCGAGTTTTATTTTACATTATCAGTTTTTGGGGCCAGGGGTTGGACCATTTTGAAAGGTATGTGGTTAAGAACTTCGTAATACTTTTGTGTTTAGTAGGTAGGTTGGTGTAATTAGGTTGGTATAATTTTGGGTAACTAGGTTGGGGAACGGGGTAAGTAGGTTAAAGTCCCGTTTGGGTTCATGCACATTTCACAAACTTCAGGTATCGGGCGTTGTAGTTTGGTATAATTTTGGGTAAGTAGGTTGGTTTAAAACGTCAGGTATTTTGTGGATGCACGGTTACTTATTCTGTAAATCCAAATGGCATCAATATCAATTTCACATGTCGCCTGTTATTATTCTCGTGCCACATGTAATAATTAACATGTCAACTTTTACCCGTGTCACGTGTTTATATGCTCATGTCACCTATAATATATTACGTGTCACCATTAATTTCACACATTTAATATGAAAGCAAGTACGTGGATAGAGAAAACCCCTACTACAGAGGATGTTCATAAAAGTATTACATCTACTGAACAATAAATGTCATAAATGAGTGAAACAACTAACCAACTGATATGATAACGTCCTAAAAGTTGTAACCAACGACATGAATCAACAAAGATCAAGTAACGGATGTTCGGCAATGAGGTCAACCCTGCAGTCATACAAATTTGAAACTGTTTTATAACAGTTTGTCATGGAAGATGTTCACAGCGAGCATGTTCCTATACACCCCGATGAATGCGTCGTCCAGTCCCTCGAATGTGGGGGCGTCTTTGGTGAGGAGTTGCATGAACCTGATGGTGTATGGTCCACAGTCTCCGCTGCAATAGGGATGCGAATGGTCATATTCAAATGGCTATGCTAACACCGTATCGCACGACGATATGGAAATTAGGGTTGGGCATGGAATTACCTCTGCTTGTTTTGCGGCACCCGTTTGTCGCGGTGTAGGGTAAACTCCTTTGGCGCCTTGTCCGCGTAGGTGGCCTTCAACTCCGGGTGGGCATTCATCAATACGAGGATGAAGTGCGTGACGCATCTTAACTGTGCTAGGAGATGACGATCTATCACGATGTGAACATCCAGATCATAAACCCTCACCTGTCAGTCGTTCAGATCAATCGCTACGGCGACCCAATGCACATTCATGAGGTTCAAAGGCAGAAGGATTAGTTCTACCCTGTTGTGAGCCTAATTTGCCATGTTTTATACTTACTTTTATATCGTTTTCTGCATGCATTTCATACATTCGGGCTAGAATAGTTCAGAATCTATGTATTTTATGTTTATTTGCCAATTATGGAATCTACACCAGTTTTTGTTTAATTTCGCAGAAATCGACGCAATTTACAGCAGTTCAGAGAAAGGAGGAAAAGCTCGAAGTGAACTACAGAAAGTCCGAATTCAAGAAGTAGCGGAGCCAGGACAAATCGAGCTGGAAGCAAGAAAATCGAGTCGACACCATCTAGTCGGTATCGAGTACACTAAGTCGATATCGAGTTGGCCAGTCGATTTCTACCCAGAAAGCCAAGAATCGAGCAAAGCTGAAGAAGTTGGTCGATATCGAGTACAGTAACTCGATATCGAGTAACCCAAAAATCGAGCAGAGATCCCAGAATCGACTCGAGAAGCTGAAGAAGAAGAGTGAAGGTCGATATCGACCTACCTAAGTCGATATCGAGTTGAACCGAGTCGATATGTCATCATGGGAGCCGAGATCGAGTCAAGAAGCTGAAGCCGGGAAATCACAGGTCGATATTGAGTGACATTAGTCGATATCGACTTGACCAACAGTGGCCGATTTCGAACTAGTCCGAGTTATAATCAAAGTTCTATCCAAAGTCCAATTGAGATATTCACAAGATCAAATTCTATCAAGATCTATCAAGATGGATGAGATATTTATCTGTTTTAGATATAGTTCTTTTAGAGATTTATTCCTTTATCATAATGTTTTATCCTTATGTTATTAGATAGATTTAGATATAGTTGTTCCATCCTAGAATAGGTACATGGAACACTATAAATAAGACATTAGGGGCTGGATTTTATTAATTCAATCAATCCAAGCCAAGCCACAAGAGAGCATATATATATATATATATATATATATATATATATATATATATATATATATATATATATATATATATATATATATATATATATATATATATATATAGAGAGAGAGAGAGAGAGAGAGAGAGAGAGAGAGAGAGAGAGAGAGAGAGAGAGAGAGAGAGAGAGAGAGAGAGAGAGAGAGAGAGAGAGAGAGAGAGAGAGAGAGAGAGAGAGAGAGAGAGAAGTCTTGGAGCCGAGTGGAGTTTGTGAAGCGATAGCGAAGTTGGCTTTATTCGGTTGTAATTCTTATTTAGTTTATTTAATGCAATTTATTTTCTTGAAATCTTTGATGAGTTTATTCATGATGAAGAGCGAGTAGTCACCCAACTTTTAGGGTCGGGGTGAGCCTGACGGTAGCCATATGAGGTGATGTGGTAAAGGTACAATCTTTTGATGCGATTCGTATTCTATCCCTACGAGCATGATTCTTTTGCGAAAGTTGAAGTTGATCCTTGTTTGTGTTATTGAAGTGAAAGTGATCTTAATAAACCTTGGATTAATTATGTGAAAAATGGTTAGTAAAAATTAGGGTTTATGCGAAAGCCTCTATCTTCCTATTTGTTAATAACGAAAGTTATTTGGTGAAAAGCATGATCTTTTATGCCTTTATGTGTTATTTTACATGGTTATCATTGTGGTGTTGAAACCCTGATCTTGGAAGTCTTTTATTTTATTGATTTATTTCACAAATTTTGGATTTTTAAGTTTCTGTTGCAGTCGATTTCGAGTACTTCCAGTCGATTTTCTCACTCGATATCGATTCCTTCCAGTCAATATCGACCAAGTTTCTACCTTTGTGTTAGTTTTCCGCTTTCTCTCTGTTTTACTGTTTCTGTTAAGATTTGGAACTAAAAAGGCGGGCGCTGACACGCTTCCTCATGGATCGATCCTGACTGCCTTCTACTACAACGGGAGGAAGTCTTGTAATTAATTTGAGGAGATCAGGGAGTCGAATTTGGAATCTATATTTCATACTTCATTTTCCTCCTAACACACCCCTGCCCATGACTTGCCCACAGTCGCCGGTGACCGGCCGTCGAAGAAGCTAAGCAGCTTCTTATCTACTTCGTAGTTGTCCGCACTGCTGCTATATTTTTCCCACTCAGTCTGCAGAACCCACCCGAAATAGGAGTCCACAACTGCAACTCGACTGCCAGCTTCACCTGCCCTCTCCATTAGGCCTTTGCGTAGAAGATATAATGTTTGCTCCATGTGCTGCGTCAATGACAAACATCAGGACAAGCCATTTTACCCCAACTGCAATAAATGGAAGTTGTTGGAAATTTAACTTCCTTTTAGGAGATTCCTTTTTTTTTCCCTTTTTCTATGCAGGTAGTCAAACTAAGGTTACTTCCTATGAAATACAGCCACGTGTCATGTCATACCACACACGTGTAAGGTCCTTGCATCTATGTGCTTGCCATTTTGCCTAGCTGAATTATCTAACTCCTACCATGTGTTGAAATCCTCTTGTCACCTTGAGTGAAACTCCTTGCTGGTTTTCACCTCAATTATCGAACTTGTTTGTTTGTGTATATGCATTGAGTCAATTACACACCTAAAAAGATCATACATAAACGGTCGTAATCAAGCAAGTACAATAAGTACGAAGTCCTACTTCCAGCATTCATGTCCAACCACAAAATAATTTCCAGCCCCTAATTCAACTATTCAAGGTAATTGTAACAAAACAACCAAAGGACAAGTTTAAGAGCAACGTTGTTCACAAAAAATGACAACAATTCACTTCCATAACTACACCCAAACGACAATCAGATTATGCGTCCACCGAGTTGACCATGGATGATGGCAGCCACTAGCATTTGTCTGTATGCCCCAATAAACGTGTCGTCCATCCCATCGAAGGTGGGATCGGTCTCCATGAGGAGCTCCATGTATCTGATCGTGTAAGGCCCACAATCACCACTGTAATGACGGAAATTTTGTCAAAAGAGAGGAGGAGTTATCATCCAGTGAAATGTAATACAGGCGTCGCACCCAACATACCTGAGCTTGTTCTGCGGAAGGCGTTTATCGCGGTGTATGCCAAACGGGGTTGGCACCTTCGATGCATACAGCGCCTTCAACTCAGCGTGTGCGTCCATGATAATGGGGACAAAGTGGGTAACATGCATCAATAGGGGTGGAAGCTGGCGGTCTATCGCGCAGTGTACATCGCAGTCATACAGCTTCACCTGCCACTCCTTCAGATCAAGCGCGACGGCAACCCAATATTTGCCCCTCAGGTTGAGGGGTAGGAGGACGAGGTCCACGCCTGCCCACGAACGGGCCATGGGTGCCGGGGACCGGCCATCGAAGTATAAGAGGACTCTGCCACTCGCCTCATACCCCCCTGATGTCTGAGTTGTACTCCTTCCACTCCCTCTCTAGATAGGTGGAGAAGTAGGAGTCCAAGACGACGACTCGACGGCCAATGTCGTCACTCCTCTCCGCGACTGCTTTACGTAGAAGGAAGCATGACGGGTCGAAGTGCTGCGACAAGTTAACCCCCATTACAACCCACAACATAGTCCAAGTGCAACCCAAATGCGTATGCAAGGCGAATCATAATCAAATGTGATAACTACAATATACCAGCTTCATACCTCTGACTAGATCCAATAGCGGGGCGTTTGGAGGGTGGTAAAGAACTCCTTTGACAGGTCCCTGTCGCAGCCAGTTGACCGATTCTCAGCGTCCGCACTGGACCGTACAATGGAGTGGAATTAATCAATGGGTAACCTTGCCGTATAATGAAGACTGAAATGAGACGATGGGTTACCTTGCGAGCCACCCTTGTAGGGCCTCATAGTCGGCCGTAGAAACTAGTCCCATGGCAACGGCGTCAGCGGGAACGACGACGTCCTTCCCTTTAGAGGCCCGCGGTTTCTTCGCCGGTGGGCCCACATTCACTGTTTCATCCTTCTTCGTCTTCTTGTACGCCTTTCTCTGAAATACCTGGTCGACGAACAACCTCTGAATTCCCAAAAAAAATTCCCATGTCACCGAACATAACAACCACTGTCGCCTAGCTGACATCCCCATGCCACAATTGAAAACATAAAGGATGAATGGCACGGGCCACAGGGAGCGTACCTTAGCAACTTGTCGGGGCTTCTCCACAGCTTCAGTACGAGTCCCCTTTGGTACAACATCACGAGGTTCCACCTGGAAAAAAAAGGGGTCCAATAAGTTGTTTCAATAAAGTAGCATCAACTGATTAAAAGTTCAGAAGTCAATTTCAATGTCAGAGTTGCTTACCTTATCGACGTCTTCTTGTTCAGGCTCCCCACAGGCTGCTTTTGAGCTCTCTATAACCCCTTTGACATGTTCGGCCTAACCAAAAAATTCAATCCTTTTAGTTAATGCACATATATCTTGTCGCATAACATAAAACGCCATGTCACTCTACATAATAATCCATGTCATCATCAATTCATGACGACATTGTCAACTTCCACATCAACATAACACAAGACCTTACCTTATCACCTTCTTGCTGGCTCGGCTCTTTCAGGAGCTCAGTACCAGTCCCCTTTGGTACATCAACATCAACATCAACAACCTGCAAAATCGATCTACAAGTTAAATGGATTCCAATATGACTAGCTTCTTTCTATGAAGTGACACAGGCCACTGGACCTGACCTTAGCAACTTGTTCTTTATCAACCTTCCCACCATCTTCTGTTTCAGTCTGGGTAACGTCATGCACCTCAACGTGGAAAACAAAAACATTCAACCCCCTGAATCCCGTGTCACACAACAGAGCACAACATGTCATCCAAAAATAAACTTACCTCCTCATTCTCCTTTCGTGCCCCCGATACTTTGTCCTCAGCATTTCTTTTTCCAACTTTCTAACCAACAATGTCCTCCGCGTACGTCTCACCCAAAAGTTCGTCTCCAGATCCATCTTCCTTTTTCTCAACATCTCCAACCTCGTTTTCACTATCCCTTACTCTTTGTTCCTTGCCTCTTCCCATCCATTTACCATCCCACAGTTCATGGACCGTCTCCTCCAACATTTTTATCTGCACACAATAAGTTGTTACAATCAATCCTACATACTAAGTTCAACAAACCAGATCACAAAACCACCATCTCCTCCAACACTTTTATTTCCCGTGTCACCTACTCTATGTCCCATGTCATTAGTCTATTTACCTCAATCACTGAACTTATTAAGATTATGCAGAAAATAATGTGAAAGAATGAAGTACCTTCTCATCCATCTTCTCCAAGGTATCCATCATCTTCTCGAGTGTCTTCACCATGTTATCCCTAGCATCGTCCGTCTCCTCAGCTCGTTCACTGGTTCTTGCGGGGGGGGGGGGGGGGGGGAATCAACAGCAGCATCGTAATAGTGCGCCGACGGCCGCACAATGTCGTCAAAAAGGCGGTCAGGCTCCTCATCCAGATGGTTGCACCCACCCAACATTGACAGCTCGCCCTTCTCCGGCAGTAGCAATGGGTTCTCAGTAACAGTAATGACTTGCTCCCCGTCCGGGTCCATGCGTTTGACAATGTTGTCATAGGAAAGGTTGTCTTCGTTGGCAAACTACCTTGTGCACCGAGGGATCAACTTCTTGGACATCTTGTTCGCAAACACGAAACCGAAGTCCGGAATGGATTCATATAGCCAAATCTGCAAGCCAACCGCAATCGATTTACAAACCTACACCGCATAATGGAGTAAAGTAGCATGAGGGTGGTGGATAAGGTTACCTGGAAGGCCATCGGATAGCCCATCAGCCCGTATCCAAAGCGGTCGTTGCTCTTAGGATCGGGCTTCAAGTCGGCCAACCGCCACTCAACGGCACTAGAGAACGAGTTGTGTGTGGTCTCGTAAACAAGCCTCCCCCATGGATATGCTAGGAAGCGTTCGACGTTCTCCACGAGCCTGACTATCTAACCCCACAAAGGCTTCCTCTTCCCCCCCCCCCCCCCCCCCCCCGCCGCCCCAACTACACTGCCTCCACGATGAAGAAGAGAACGAGCTTGAATCTCTTCCTTGCACTCGACTCCTTCAGCAGACAGCTCTTCAAGGCAAACTCAAGCTCGCCCACCTTCACGCTCTCCGTTTCAAAGAAGTCCTTCACAACTTTGTTATCCTCCTCCATTACCGTACACTTCACTCGACCACACTGGAGCCTCGTGACAATGGCAAACTCCTTCATCGAGAAATGTCGCAGCTTCCCCTGAATCATATACCATGTCTCTCACCTCTTCTTGGTCACCACTTGCCGTTGTAGTGCGTAATGCACTAATTGGGACGAGAATTGGCACCGGTTCACCAGCCGGATGATCCCGCAAAATTGGATGTCCAACAGCTTATCCCAATCGTACGGGTCGATGTAGTTGTCGACGTTGGCAAGCATCGCCAACCTCGACCCTAGGTTTACCCGTGCCCAGAGAGAGAGAGAGAGAGAGAGTGTGTGTAGGAGACGAGAAAGATTTTGAGTTTTGAAAATGGAGAGATGGAGTCCCGATAGAGAGAGAGTGTGTGTAGTGATAGGAGGCATTAATTGCCCTGTCAAGTCACCCAATTTTTTTTATGTTTTCTTTTTTTTCTTTTTCCGCCCAAAACCGGCTACAATGGGTGAGGTTACGAGCACATTTGTGCAAAAAAAAAAACAAAGAGGGTCTATTTTTTTTTAATTTTCCCCCATTGTGCTATTTTTGCAAGTTTGGCAAGAAATTGGTCCATCCATAACCATTTTGCCCTTAAAATTAAGTCACACGAGTAAAATTATGGGCTGTTACCCGACATAAGTCAATGTGTAAAAACATATTCAATAGAGATATAAAGTACAGAATTATTGCAAGATCAATACCAAACAGGATTCGATGGAATGGCGAAACATAGAGAGCATTGGGAAAAATCATAATAATAAAAATTTATTTATTTATTTTTTGATACAGGCGAGAATTTGGGGGTGTCAACCACGGTTGTGCCACCACCCAAGAGCGTCCTTACGGACGAGAGTTTGTAACTCTAAATCAGAACTCCAAGACATCGAGCCAGACTCTAAGGCCATATGGGTGAGCCGATCAGCCGCTCTATTCGCCTCCCTGAAAATGTGTTTTTGTTTTATAATTTTTGTTAATTTTAGAGATAAAATAGCTTTAAATAAATTATAAAGTGTATAGTTAACTTAGTTAGTGTAGAGTGTGGTTAGATCAAACCCATATAGCTAGCTACATTTTTATATTTCTCTTAGTTTTTAAAATTACAAGTTACTATCTATCTATATCTATATCTATATAAACTCTTAATTTAGAAGAGTTTATGCTGAGGTGTCAACATGAGAGATTTTAGGGGTTTTGACAAATTATATTTTTTTTTCTCTTTAATCCTTTTTTTTAATTATTCATTTTTCTTCTTTTTCTTTTAATTCTCTTTTTTTTCTTTAATCTTACTAACTATTGGACTTAATTCAAAACATTGAATTCAATCTAATATAACTATTGGGCTTAACTCAAATTCATTTACTAACTATCTATCTATATATATATATATATATATATATATATATATATATATATATATATATATATATATATATAGGGTGAGGTTAAAGTGAAATAAGGGCTTAAGATGAAAATATATCTTAAAGTGAAAATAGGGCAAGGATAAAAAAAAAAACAGAGACGCGCGGACCTCTTTCTCTCTCACCTCTTCTACCCTCCTCGCCCAAACTGATTTCTCTCGCCCCAAACCACCGACGCCGCCCTCGCCTCCTCCTCCCCCTCATACTCGCCGCCGCCGTGGCAATCTCCCTCTTCGCCTGCTTCCCCCTCTCCTTCCTCTCCCGTTCCCCCAAATCCGTCGCGCAATTCAGGATGAGCGCCCCCACCGCGATTAGGGATATGTTTTACATCTCCCACGGATCTCCGACTCTGTCGATCGACGAGTCGCTCCCGGCGAGGCACTTCCTCCAGGGATGGAAGCAGCAGGTGCTTCCCGCCCGCCGCCCTAAGGCGATTCACCACCCACTTACCCCGCTCTCGGATCTCGATGGAAGCAGCAGGTTTGAGTTCTTGCTACATCGCCAGTAGTTTCTCCGCCGGCCGATTTGAGTTCTCCGCGACAATACATACAGTGCCACCCACTGACGCCGCTCTCGGTTTGAGTTTCTCCGCCGGCAAGTTTGAGTTCTCCATGGAAGCAGAGGCACTGTATGTATTGTCTTCTCTCTATCCCTATCTCGTTCCTGTATTTATCTGATGCTCTGATAGTGGTTGTAAATGGCACATACCTTGATTTAGGTTGAGATTGAAAATCTAGGGTTTGATTTAGAGCGGAATTTGGGGCTTTTTAACAAAAGCCAAATTGATTGAAATTGATGATATGGTTGTGTGGTTGGGTTGATTTTGAGCTAATTTCATGTTCATATCATTGTTAAATTGTTTATGGATCATGAGCTAATTGAATTTTAGAATTTTATATTGCGATATGTTTTAGAATTTGGGGCTTTTTGCCAAAAGCAAAATTGACTGAAATTGATGATATGGTTGTGTTGTTGGGTTGATTTGGAGCTAATTTCATGTTCATAGCATTGTCAAATTGTTTATGGATCATGATCTAATTGGATTTTAGAATTTTATTGCAATATATTTTAGAATTTGGGTTTTTTTTGCCAACATCCAAATTGATTGAAATTGATTATATGGTTTTGATGTTGGGTTGATTTGGAGATAATTTCATGTTCATAGCATTGTCAAATTGGTTGTGAATCATGAGCTAATCGGATTTTAGAATTTTGTTGCGATATGCTTTAGGTCGATTATGTTCTTCTATTTTAGCATGAAAATCATAATTTAGCCTATTAGCTCAATTGGTAGAGCAATGTGCGTTTGCACAAAGATGTGGGTTCAAATCCCACATAGGTTACATAATAGACAAGAGCGCAACAATCGCAAATTGTTAATCATGCATATTATGCACAATTGTATACTACTTTTGCACAATTGTATTATTAGATATGCACAACATAATGTTATATTTGCAAAACATGGTGTTATATTTGCACAACTTAATGTTATATTTTGCAAAATATAATGTTATATTCGCACAACATAATATTATATGTGCACAACGTAACATTATATTATTAGATATGCACAACATAATGTTACATTTGCAAAACATAGTGTTATATTTGCACACCTTAAAGTTATATTTGCACAATATAATGTTATATTCGCACAACATAATATTATATGTGCACAACGTAACATTATATTATTAGATATGCACAATATAATGTTACATTTGCAAAACATAGTGTTATATTTGCACAACTTAAAGTTATATTTGCACAATATAATGTTATATATGCATTATATTATCTTATTTGTGCACATGTCATTTTATTATTGCACTTTATAATCTTATTCATGAACGGGAACACAAAAAAAGCAACCATAAATAGCTTATGCGGGATTTTGAACTCGAACCTTTGTGCATGGGCACATCACTATACCATTTTTTGAGCTAATAGGCTTTTAATGGCACATGTTGCATTAAAGTACAAAACTGTCATAAAATAGCGGTCCATAAAGAAATTTTTTGGTATGACACATTATGAAAATGCACATTTATTAATAATAACATTTATTGTATTATTTGTTCACTTTATATTTTGTAATCTCGTCTTTTTCCCTTTTTAAAATAATGACAAAAACTATGATGTAACATTCTTGTTGTATTTTTTTAATATTATAGTTGCACCTAACAATATTATTTCAAATAAAAATTACGGGCTAAAATCTGTAATTTTCATAATTGAAATAAGGGCAATATTCGTATGAATAGAAAGTTTGGGGGAGGCGTGTGTAATTTACCCCATAATTAGGGTCATTTAACCATTTTCCCATTTACTCATAAAATTAGGCCCATTAACACCAAAATTAGGCCTATTTATTCATTACTCATTTAATTAGGTCCATTTACCTTTAAATTAGGCTCATTTACATCCAAATTAGACTATTTTCCCTTTAAGAGGGATTTTCATCTTAAGCCCCATTTTCATTTGAACATTTACCTATATATATATATAGGGAAGCTTTAAAATGTAAAATATCCTTCACGTGTAAAATTTGCTTAACGTGTAAAATTTTCAAATCCCACATAAAACAACCGCGTTCAACGCTGCTCACGTTTGCTCTCGGCCTCCCGCACCCACACCCGCGTCGAGCCACCTCCGGCCACCAGCGCCTGGCCGCGCTCGAGCCCACCCCTGGGCGCACCCCCCGAGCCTTGACTAGGCTTGGTTCGAGCCAACTGCTGCCCAATCGAGCCAGTCGAAGACCCACGACGTTCTTCTCTCATCGGCCTCCCACGCCACCCACGAGCCACCTCCGGCCACCAGCCCCGACCAGCTCGAACCCCCTCCCTCAGGCGCACCCCCCGAGCCCGGAACCCCCATGGTTCGAGCCCAGCCGAGCCCACACCGAGTCCATCTTCCCAACAACGCCAATCGGTACTTTTGGCTCGGAATACCTTCGAAATCCCGATTTTTCTCCTTGTTTCCACTCGAATTTGGTATGATTTCTAACCCTAAACTTGTTTATTACAACTATTTGGATTGTTTGAATGATTTAGGTTGAGATTGAAAACCTAGGGTTTGATTTAGGAGCGGAATTTGGGGCTTTTTGATAAAAGCCAAATTGATTGAAATTGATGATATGTTTGTGTTGTTGGGTTGATTTTGAGCTAATTTCATGTTTATATCATTGTCAAATTGTTTATGGATCATGAGCTAATTGAATTTTAGAATTTTAGGTTGCGATATGTTTTAGAATTTGGGGCTTTTTTCCAAAAGCCAAATTGATTGAAATTGATGATATGGTTGTGTTGTTGGGTTGATTTTGAGCTAATTTCATGTTCATATCATTGTCAAATTGTTTATGGATCACGAGATAATTGAATTTTAGAATTTTATATTGCGATATGTTTTGGCATTTGGGGCTTTTTGCCAAAAGCAAAATTGACTTAAATTGGTGATATGGTTGTGTTGTTGGGTTGATTTGGAGCTAATTTCATGTTCATAGCATTGTCAAGTTGTTTATGGATCATGATCTAATTGAAGTTTGGAATTTTATATTGCGATTTGCTTTAGAATTTGGGGTTTTTTGCCAACGGCCAAATTGACTGAAATTGATGCTATGGTTGTGTTGTTGGGTTGATTTGGAGCTAATTTCATGTTTATAGCATTGTCAAATTGTTTGTGAATCATGAGCTAATTGAATTTTAAAATTTTATTCCAATATGCTTTAGGTCGATTAGGTTCTTCTATTTTAGCATAAAAATCATAATTTAGCCTATTAGCTCAATTGGTAGAGCAATGTGCGTTTGCACAAAAGATGTGGGTGCAAATCCCACATAGGTTACATAATAGACAAGAGCACAACAATCGCAAATTGTTAATCATGCACATTATAATCTAAGTTATGCACATTTTAACCTTAATTATGCACATTTTAATCTTATTTATGCACTTTAATTTTAAAAGCTTATACGTAAAAAAAATCGATTTCAAACTTACATCTATCAACCTAAATTAGCCGAGAGCTGAACCCAAACTCTCAAAAGTAAAAAAAACAAAATTAAAACATCGATTTCAAAAGCACATCTTTTGTCTTATTAATGCACATTATGATCTTACATTTGCACAATTGTATTCTTAATCTGCACAATTGTATCTTACTTTTGCACAATTGTAGTTTAAATTTGCACAATTGTATCCTACTTTAAATTTGCACAATGAAAGTTGCACAAATGCACTTTACAGTTGCACAAATGCACTTCACAGTTGCACAAATGCACTCCACAGTTCCACAAATGCACTTCACAGTTGCACAAAAGGTATCGAAAACGGGAAAAAGTGCATGTACCCATAAAATTAGACATATTTACCAATTTACCCATAAATTAAACATATTTCAATTATAAATTTTTATAATTGAAATAGACACATTTACCTATTTACCCCATAATGAATTATTTGTCTGCACAAAATAAACTTATATTTGCACAATAAGATGTTATATGTGCACAAAAGCAAGTTATACTTGCACAGCAGAAAGTGTTACCACGAAAAAAAAAATTCTGGACAAAAAAAAAAAAAAAAAAATCGGGTCCGAGAAGGGGGGCAAGGGGGGCACACGCATGGGCAAGGGGGGCATATTTTACACTTTAAGGACTTTTTACTTTTTGAAGTAAACCCTATATATATATACATATATATATATATATATATATATATATATATATATATATATATATATATATATATATATATATATATATATATACATACTCAAAATATAGTTACCATAATAACATGATATTATGTAAATAATATTTCCACAAATAACTTTGAACATGGAGAGGACATGTGACATAAATTAATATTGGATAGTATGTATATATATATACACTAGTGTAGATCCCGTCCCGTGTACGGAAAATGCGTTAATCTAAATATAAATTGTTTTTTCCTCCAAAAAATAATATAAATATAAATAAAATTAGTTCGACGGGTTATTTTTATATAATCAAAATATCTTTTAATTAGATTCTCTCAAAATATAAATAAAATTCACATTTATAAGGTACTACGTAAAAGTTAATCTATGGTTAATTAAATCTCATGTAATTTATTTAGATAGTTGATTTTTAAAAATATTTTAATATTCTTTTTTATTAAATATGTAGTATATAGTTATTACATTAGTTTACTAAAATATCTATGTAAGAATGGATTGTGGCTACAAATATGGCTATATAATATTTTAATTTTTTATTTTGTCCTCAAAAAATAATATAGATAGATATAAAATAACAATTATTAAAAGATTGATTTTGATATAAATAATTCTTTCCACCAAAAATAATCTAAATATAAATAAAATAGCACCTATCAAATATTAAATATTTATCTATTAATATTTTTGGTAAGTATGACTATAAAAATTATTTTTATTATTACTGCTACAGTACTACTACATTTAATTATATTGATATAGTTTTTTCCTTATATAATATTTACTCTTTTATAAGATATTCCATCTATCCAATTATACGTGCTAATGGTAAAATAAAATAATTATTTTTATTAGATTTCCTTTTTTACGGGAGAAAGCTTTGCGAGACGCACCCACGCGCCGCCACGTAGGCATATTCACTCACGCGCCGCCACGCAGGCACCAATGCATCGGTTTTAGTATATGTATATAGATATATAGATACTATACAATATTAATTTATGTCACATGTCCTCTCCATGTTCAAAGTTATTTGTGGAAATATTATTTACATAATATCATTTTATTATGGTAACTATATTTTCTAATATTATTTTTTTTGAAAAATATTCTAATATTAATTACCCAATATTATTTGATGTTACATTTTTAACCAATGTGATTAATTCAAAACTTTTATCTTTCACTATTTATTATTTATTTTTCTCTTTATCTCTATAACCCAAGTGTATTTTTTTCTATTATTTTTAACACTTTTACTATTCAATGGGTTTAATTAAAAATATTGAATTAAATCTAATGTCTATGATTTATCTATATAGAAATATTATTTATAAAATGCTAGTTAGGCGGCGGCTAGGCAACGGATGATCGTCTAGTGCCTATTCAGACATAGAACAAACTTGATTATTTAACATATAGCACATGTCGATCAATAATTTATATAATGTAATAATAATTCGATCATAATATCAATCATAAACCCAAATTTGTGGTGCTTAACTAACATTAAAGTAAACAAACCCAAAAGTACTCGTCTAACTGTCCGATACACTAAAACTGAATAATCACTGGGCTAAACGGGCCTAGGAAGGACTAGGCAGTGCCTACGCGATGTAATTTAGATAGGTTTAGACGACGCTTAGGTGGATTTCCGCTCAGAGATCCACCGAGGCTTAAAAATTTGTAGGTGCCCTCCCGCCTAGCCAAGGCCGACCCTGAGATTTTTGAGGTCCAAGTTGATGCAAAAAAAATGTGTTTTTTTCACAATAATTTTTCATCGGGACATAAGAGAATTATGAACAATCAGAGATTGGAACTAAGAACACAATGAAGATATGAACATGGACAGATTGAGAGTGTTTGTTATTCACCACTTAGAAAATCAGTTTACAAATGATGAACTAAACACTACATATAGCTCTCCCTCTCAACAACCGAAATGATATCAGCTATCCACGTGTCTCACCTAAACTGCAGCTTCTAACCTCCAGAACACCAGCACTCGATCTCGACTACTCCTAACACTTCTACTCACCTCGAGTGTAAACTCTAGTAACTCACTCATAAGAATATAGCACACCCAGACTTTTATTCCTTATTCGTCCATACTATAGACACGAGAATCATCAGGAAATTAAGCTAGGGAGGGCATATGCGTACGTTGGTCAATTATAACGATGCAGGAACTTACAGCTAAGGAGGTGTCCCATACATTGACCATGTATATGGTACGGCGCAATTGATATCGATCATATCGTTTGACCCATCGATCTCTGGATCAGGCAGTAAACTAATTAATCAACTACGTACTGTAAATGTTAGGGAGTACTCCGTATTAATTAGTACTCAATTACAGGGAATAGGTTGGGGTTGTACAACTTAAACAGTCATGTAAATGGGGTCAATAAGGTACATAAGTAGCTAAGAACGTACTAGTTCGATCATACCTTAATTAATTAATTGAGTCGTCGATCAAGAAGAGATATTGGACGCTTGTAGTTGTAATGTAAGCGTACACATAGGCCGGCCTATGCACTGCAAATGGCACGAGTCCGCAGGGCCTACCATGGAAACAAGGGTGCCCAATGAGGCGGACCTAGGGGGGTCCTAGGGGGTCATGTGACCCCCTCCTCATCCGACAAATTACCTAGGTGTATTCTCCTCGTCGATAGCTTCGTTTTGATATATAATACGCCCTAATCCGACATCTGAGTAAAAAGTTATGAATATTTGAAAATTATAGCAGTATTAATCACTTTAGTTTTATTTGAATATACTATAATACTTTAATATTTTACTTAAATTGACATTCACATATTATAATTCATCTCGAGAGCTTCGAAACAATAGGTTATATTACTTATTTTGAGAATATGGTAAGAAGTTACGCAAGTTTAAATTTTTTTATATCTAGTTATACATTATTACATGTTAATAATACAATGTTTATTTATTGTGTTTTATATCTTCATTTTTCATTTTTTATCCTTATTTTCGTATTATATATTTGTAGTATTTTCAAAATCATAGGCTGACACTAGTTTATACTATCAATTACGTTGTGTTTTGTGATTTTTTTCTCGATCTTATTGTCGACTACTTTGGTGACCCCCCGCTAAAAACTTTCTGGGTCCGCCTGACTGCCCATCACTTTGTTGGAACGGTCGATACTCTTCGGGTTCAACCAGGGTTTTACTTAACATTCATCTACTTTGGGAATTCTATATATATATATATATATATATATATATATATATATATATATATATATATATATATATATATATATATATATATATATATATATATATATATATATATATACTAGCATACGTCTACTTTAATTTTGTATTTTATTTTTTGATCGACACTTTCCTTTTGTTTTATTATAAGTCTAAATATGATATCCGAGTAAAAAGTTATAAACATTTAAAAATTAAACATAAATATATTCATCACTTAAAATGCATTTTAATAAACCGTGTGATACTTTTAGTTTTATTTAGTTTGATAATTTGATATTATAATTTAGCTTATGAGCTTAAAAATGAGATGCTAGCTTCCTCGATCAATTCGGTACACTAGTACAAAAACTAGATTTTATGCCGGATATTTGAAAAGTTATCTCCGGGGTATAGGTAAATGTAAGAAAAAAGGGGGCGTTTTATTTATGCCGGATATTTAAATGACACGCCCGACATAAATAATTGTGTGTTTTTTTTACATGCAGTTATTTATGCCGGATATTAATACCACACGCCCGGCATAAATAATATTGGTGTTTTTTAAACATGCACTTATTTATGCCGGATATAAAAATCCACACGCCCGGCATAAATAATAGGGTGTTTTTATACATAAAGTTATTTATGCCGGATATATCTAACACAAGTCCGGCATAAATGAAGTTGTTCTTTTAAAAAAAAAGCTCAGGCTATTTATGCCAGGTGTTAAAAATTCCAGATCCGGCATAAATACTATTTTTTTTTTAAATCTGGTCGGTATATTATATGACCTATTTTAACGGACGGTTTTCCGGGATATATAGTTTAATGTGATTTTGCAAGAGCACGTTTCGAACATCAATATAAACCCCCTGTTAAATGTCATAAAAAATACATAAATATCATCCAAACCATAGTAACAACCACTACAAATCCATTGTTTAAGTTGACACGCCAACATCACCTTCGGGGTATATCATATGATATATCAACCTTAAAACTAAAATGTAAACATGCTAAAACAAAAGTTGTCTCTCATAAAGTAAAACGAAAGTAAGTGCATGGCTACATCCGGGTACATATCTTGATAGATGCTCGAGCTCACCAAATGAAAGTCATCTCTCGATGCGCACATGAAGTATTCGTCCGAGGCTTTTCCTTTCCCAAAGAGGCATACTTTAGCCTATAGCTCCTGTAACAAGTTTTAAACATGATATCACAAAGAAAGCACATTTCAGATTTCTAAAAAACATATTGAATACTTACGGTGCAACCAATATATGAAAGTAATCATTGAAAACATGTAGAATAGACGTTCATCACAAAGAAACGAAAAAGGAACTCGGAGAAGCTGATATGATCATAATTCATAACAGCTGATGAATAAAAAATAAGAACCAAAAGCTAAATGCAGCAGTAGTAAAGAGGCAGAGAACTGCAGTAAATCAAACAAAATCAGGCTATTAAGGATATAAGGCACTTGAAGACAGCTTGTAGCGGAACCCAGTAGAAGACTTACATGACGAGCAAGAATGTAATAGAATTGCTTCTTGCACTAAAGATCACTGCAAGTTGAAAATAGCTGCTTCACATACTGCAACAGAAAGGATAATTAATTACATTTTCTAATTGGACCTCCACCTGTGTGCAAGTGTTGGTGTGTGAGTAGGCCTTGAGTGGGTGGGTGTGAGAGAGGAAGCTCCTTAGAGAAAGAAGGGTGAATGCGAGATTTTATAATTAAAGCTGTTGATACAGGAAGTTGCAACTGTAAATGAAATGATACAAGAAGACATCTCAAACCAAGACTGCAAGGACAATACAATGAACAACACAAGGAGCATTATCAAAGTTGTAAATAGAGGCAAGACCTAAGAACGAGCTATTTTCACGTCATTTTCTATCTTTTGCGTTTTGATTGGAGCATTTATGTTTTTAACTCAATAGTCAATACATGAATGCTTTAGATAGAAACTGATAATCAAGTTCGCAAAGAAGGAAAAAATCAAAGTTAGTAAGCATTCAAAATAGATCATCCCGAACTAAAGAAAAAGCATAAATTGCCCAAGTCCAACAATTTGATGAAATCATATCAAAGATGGCATCAGGTGCTAGGTGCAGAGAATTCAACAAAAAAAACAGTAGATAAATTTTTATAGAGATATCAAACCTGTAAATTGTCGAGAATCAAAGCAATCTGAAGTGCGCTAGCATACTCATTAAATTTGAGATAAATTCCATAAGCTATACCCAGAACCAACATATCATCGAGGCCAGCAAGGTATCTGCAACATGGAAAACATGCTAAGTAAAGAAAGCATGAAAACAAAATGACAAAACAAGTGGTCCAGGTGAATATACAGCTGCCATTAAGACAGCAAACAACAGGTCTTTTCTATGATCAATGTGGAATCAAGAACAAGAACAATAACAACAGGTCTTTTCTATAATCATGTGTGACCAAAGCCAGAATAACAAGATCGGCGTTCTACATTATAATACCACATAACAGGAAAAGAGTTGGGTCATACATACGTACAAGCAGTGCACACCCCGTACTGATCACATCATAGTCAGGCTTACTCAACTGGCTTCGTATAAAAGGCATAATTTTGGGCTCCCCTTTTCCAGGTACATTAGCTTCTGAAAGGATAACCTAAGAAGCACAAACATAAACTGCATAATCACTAATCAGACATCAATATTCAACCGAGCAGAACTAACAACAGTCAATTGCCATCCATCAGTTTGCCATCCTTGATGGCATAAACAATTGTCTAGTCCAAGGGAGTATCATTCACAAAAAGCTTTTAAAATAACTTGATGAAACCCATCAATAGTCCCAAACTCCCAATAAGATGACCAAACATAGAACTAACAAGTGGAAATCTATGAAATTCTATGGGCAGTGAAATTTCTCAAGGATATGAAATAAGGATAAATGAGCTGGGTGTTCAATATATGCAGGAACAAAATTAAAAGGCACAAAGCAATACCTTCTTGGTGGAAGAACTTCCATCAAACTGGTCAAATCGCTCAATTGGGAAGCCTTCTTTGAACTTCTCTTATAGTTGGCCAAGGAACATAGTGATATGGGTAAAACCTTCTTCGATTAAATGATTAGGTACACTTCTTTTGGGGACGTAAAAGGAAAAAACGTAGATTGCAGGCCATCAAAACGTTACCAATTCCATGACGTGCAGTACCCCATGAAAATAGTAAAGGACCCAAGATAGTCCTTCAAGATACACTTTCACTTAAGTGCAGAAAAAGATGGTGGGAAAAAAGTATCAACTTTGATGGCATTGCTGAACACCTGCAAAAGAAACAGATTAGCACTTAGATCAAAAGAAAAAAGAGTTGTCGAAGTTAAGATTCAATAAATGTTTTGTATATCGCAAGGTTGTCCTGATTGGCTGCAATGTCATCTATGAATATGATACTAGCTAACTGACTCTTATAAATGAAATTCCTTCTTTACCTTAACTTATGCGCCCGTTCATCTCTTCTTTTTCGATCCTATAAATGAAACTCATTGTATCCATCCTAGCTTGCAATCCAGTTCTTGTTAATTAATCATCCAATTTTTTAATGTTTTAAAAAATCCATCCTCTTCTCTTATTTGGCTATGAGATTCTATATATGAATATGATACCAAATTACATTACAAAATTAATACTGTATCAAACATCGAATGGCATAAAGTTAGTAAAAAGAACTCAGCAGCAAAACTAAACAGAGAGACCTAGCAATATTGCAGCAATACATATACCATTTTTCACCTCAAAATACGACATTTTTCACCTCAAAGAGTAAAAAATTCAGCACTTCAATAAAATCAGCAGCAAAATTGCAACAATTCAGTATGATAGCAAACGAGTAATACACACACCATACTTCAGCAATTCAGTTTGACAAAAAAACGAGTAAAAAATTCAGCACTTGAATAAACTCAGCAACACTTGAATAAGCTGAAGCTGCAGAAACTAGGTCGAAACTACAAAAATGTTGTTCTATTTGCAAAGAAGCAGCTTGAGTTGGTCATCAGCTTAACCCCCAAATTTTCGGAACCTAAACCCTAAAATCCAAATTACAAGCTTCCAACCATGAACTGGTCTGAATTTCGTACCCAATTCGCTCATCCCAATCAATATATAATAACCAATTTGAGAAACTGAATAGAAATTTCTTACCTTTTCAAAGCTTCTGAAATTGCAGTGCTCTCTCTAAATTGGGGTTTTAAATTCAAGCTCAATTAAGGCCGGCGAGGCTGAGCGAAGAGGAGGGTCGTCGGCGCTTCAATTAGGGTCGGTGAAGAGGAGGCTGAGCGAAGAGGAGCGAAGGCGATTAGGGCCGCCACAGACCCCGACGAATTGGCGTGGAGAGGAGCGATTAGGGTCGGTGAAGAGGAGGCTGGCGAATGCCGTGGAGAGGAGCGATTAGGGTTGGTGAAGAGGAGGCCGACGACTGGCGTGGAGAGGAGCGAAGGCGAGGCTGAGGGCCGGCGACTGGAGTGGGGAGGAGCGAAGGCGAGGTTGAGGGCCTCCGACTGGAGTGGAGAGGAGCGAAGGCGATGCTGAGGGCCGCCGACTGGAGTGGAGAGGAGCGAAGGCGAGGCGCGCTGAGGGTCGCCAGAGGGACGCCGACTGGAGTGGAGAGGAGCGAAGGCGAGGCGCGCTGAGGGTCGCCCGAGGGCCGCCGAGTGGAGTGGAGAGGAGCGAAGAGGGCCGCCACAGGAGAACTGTGTTTCGAGGGTTTGGTTTGGCTGGGAGAGAACGTACAACGAGCGTTATTTCTTTCCAAAATAATTAATTTTTTTTATGCCGGATATAAAATGCTTATTTATACCGGATATTTATATTTGGTATAAACAATGTCTAGGTAATTTTATTCGCTTTTTTATGCCGGATTCCCATATTATATATGCCGGATAAAAAATTTGGCACGCCCGGCATAAATAACTAGGGTCATTTAATATTTCGTTATCATTTATGTCGGACATAAATAGTAATATCCGGCATATATGTATTTTTCAGTATTTAAGAGAATAAAATTAAACTATTGTAAGGCTTTTATTTCGCAAATTTTACCTCCGGCGTAAATAATTATGTAATAAAATTTCAATTTTGTACTAGTGGTAAGAAGTTAATTACACATGGACGTGTTTAAAGTTTCTATATATACTTTGTTACATGCTTAATTAAGATAACAATAAGTTAATATATTACATATTAACTCATTAGGTTTCAAACAATGTTTTTTTAGCTAAAACAATGCCTTAAACTAAAACTTTAAACATGCATGTGTAATTAACAATAAGTGTCTAGAGTATAAATATAATTTATACACATGTTAATATAAATGTCTAGAGTATAAATATAATTTTAATGTGAATTTTTACCCGAAATAATTAAGTGTAACACCGTTGTAACAAATAAAGAGTTGCAGCGGATCTAAATTGATATATAAGTGTCGATCATCTACCTATATACATTTTCTCTCTTCTTTTTTTTTTTTTATAATTTTTGACAACGACGCAAGTGGCTCTATTCTTGCATATATGAAATTGATCGTTGGGCTCTATTGGACAGTTTGATGTGTGTAGATCGACTTTATACTAGTTGCACAGGGCTAGGGGAGGTTGTTGGGAGATTGATCAATCAATTTAATTTCACACGTTTTTTTTTTCAATATATATAAATTAAAAGACGAACAAGTGCATAGTTAATTAGAAACTTATACATGTCTATAAATATTAAATAGAACTGGTGGCAATGGTATATACACATCTATATATACTACGTATATGTTAAGGAGATATGAGCGAAAAAATGCAGGCAGGAAATTAATGAATATATGAGCTCCTAGCTAGCTGGTCCTAGCTAGCTAGCTATCTACGTCTCTTGTATTCAACTAATTATATTTATGAAATTAAATTGATAGGACACATAAAGGCCCAAGGACCTCAAGTTATTTTATTTTATTATTATTTTTTTAATCCAGATATCTCAAGCTTACACTTAAACTAGTCCTAAACCCAAGTCTCCGGCCCCTCATCGACTTCCGAAGGTAATTCGCGGTATGTGCCTCAAAAATGGTCAAACCACCCCCTTTATACCATTTGCCTCCAAGATGTGCCTCAAGTTATATTCTCCATCTAGATGAAGGTGCGTTATATAATAATAATAATAATAATAATAATAATAATAATAATAATAATAATAATAATTATTATTATTATTATTATATTATTATTATTATTATTTTGATTAGGAAATAATTCAAGATCAAATATATCTAAATCTCGATAGCCGACAAGTTGGGAGACGGAAACCCGTTAATACATACAAACGAAAACGAAAACAAAAGGCCGAGAAAAACAACAAGTCGAAACGCATCCTATAAGAAAACGAACCAAGAAAAACTAAATCTAACATGAAGGGGACGTAGACTACAGACGAAAGCGAAGCACCGTCCTAAAACAGCACCGCTGGCCGGCGATACATCAGGAATCCCTGTGGGTAGTGAAGACGAACCTCCAGAAAGCTCCTTCTCATACACGGAGTCGCTCCGTACACACTACCTCGATCCCAACCAGACCCGACTCCGACTGGCAGAACCCCAACATAGAAGAAGAACCCTTAGCTGCATCAAAGCAGAGACGCATGCCACCCGAGCAAAGCAAACCGCGAAGGGCCGGCCACAACGAACCGGTCAAGCCCTAACGGGATTTATTTATATTAGTTATTTATAATAATTTGCTACTTTTAATTTTAATTAATTTATTCCATTTTAGTCCATTTTTTCATTAATTTGAACCGGGCTACTTTTGGCCCAAGGATATGCCTTGGGCTCAAAGAAACAGGCCAAACCAGATCTAAAACGAGCCTCTCGGGCATGAGAGTAAACCAAAGGCGAGGCCCAGGAAACCCAACGACGACCGAAAAGCACACAAGAGAACAGGAGGACGCGAACAGAACCAGGTGAATGGCAACAACGCACATCTGGAGCCAACATACACCACCCGAGAAGGGGTTAAAAGAAACGTAACACCGAAGAGGGAGTGATTCACAACGGGGGCCAAAGCCAGGGTTGAAACGCACGCGCAACCAACCAACCATCGAGGAGGGAGACGTAGCCCCGAGCGGCATCAGAACCAGGCCCGAACCCGACGACGACGGTGAACCAGACGGGAAGGGGCCAAAAAACAGTGAAGAGGGGGACGAGAGGACAACAAGCGCCTCCCATCACCACTGGTAGAAGTCTGCCAGACAAATCGCAGAAACTAAACAGTAAAGGTCGAAGGGGTAGGGCCAATAGAGTAGGGCAAATCGGAGAGAATCCACCCGAAAACCAAACCAAAGGTAAGGAGGACGGAGATTTGCACAAATCATACCACCCAACACAAATTTAGGGGAAGGAGATACACACCGGTGGAAACCCCAAATCAAATTGAAGTTTTGAGCGAGAAATAGAGCTTGAATACTGGGAGGAGAGTTAGGAAAACCCAGGAGAAAAGCCCCAAATCGATTGGGATTTCAGGGAAAAATTCATCCCAGAAAAAACGAGCAAAGCGAGGTGCGGTGCGAGGGAGAAGCAAGCAAGTTGAGGCAGCCCGAATCATCGTCACAAGGGGGTGCTGTGCCGAGAAGCAGCGTCGGCGCACGAGGAAGAGATCGACGACACAAGGCGGGGGCAGGCCCGAAGCCCTGGACCGACGGGGGTTGGTTTTTAACCTTCAAAGAGGGGTTATAGGCCTTCGAAGAGGGGGTATTCGGCTTCTGAAGAGGAGTTCTCTGGCTTCCGAGGAGGTTGTCGGAGGTGATCCCCAATCAAGGAGATTTTTTTTTTCCGGCGAGGGAAAAAAAATCAGAGCGTTTTATCATGGCTTAACGATCATTACTAAATATAATTAAATAAAAATGATACTAGTAGTCTATATAATTAGATCTAATTAATTAAGAGGGAAATGCACAAAGTAACCCAAAAAACCGGAAGTATTGCAAGGTTAACCCAACCCAGTTTTTAATAAGGTGAAACCGGATAATTAGGCAACCCTTGGAGCCGGTAGCAGGTAAGGGAGGGGGGTGCAACCTTCCAATGTGTGACACCTCAGAGGAGAGAGGCAGAGAGGGAGAGAAAAATAAGGGGAGGGAGAGAGAAAGAGAGGGGGGGAAGCAAGTCCCATCTGCAGAGGAGAGAGACAGAAAAAGCAATTGAGAGAGAGAGAGATGAGTGAAAAAAGAAAAGTAAAGTTGCAGAGGAGAGAAAGAGATTAGAGAGGATATGACAGAGAGAGATGGAAGAGTCCTCTCTCCTCTGCAACTTTATTGTTGTTGTTTCACTTCAAAGAAGAAGCAATTGTGCGGGGATTTATTTACAGGTTGACGTGTAAGCAGTTAGTTTTAACTAGACACCCAAAGCAAAATGACATGACACATATTGGAATCGACTGGACAAGATTTATCGGAGAAACAGATTCTCCATCGACTTCGGATAGAAAATGGGCAAGTTTGCTTTCGATAAAGGTTATGCGAGAGGTGTCTCCCTCAAATCTGAAGCAAATTTACCCATTTTCTATCTAAAGTCGATGGTGAATCTGTTTCTCAAATAACTCATGTCCAGTCGATTCCAATATATGTCATGTCGTTTTGTTTTGAGTGTCCAGTTAAAACTAATTGCTTACATGTCAACCTGCAAATAAACCCTCGCCCAATCGCTTCTTTTTTGAAGTGAAACAGCAACAGTAAAGTTGCAGAGGAGAGAGGATTCTTCCATCTCTCTCTGTCCTATCCTCACCGATCTCCCTCTCTCTCTCTCTCTCTCTCTCTCTCTCTCTCTCTCTCTCTCCTCTGCAACTTTACTTTTCTTTTTTCACACACACACTCTCTCTCCTCTGTAGGTTTTCTTTGTCCACTGCAGACTTTCTATTACTTTTCTCTCTCTGTCCTATCCTCACTAATCTCTCTCTCTCCTCTACAACTTTACTTTTTTTTTTCACTCCTCTCTCTCCTCTGCAGACTCTCTCTCTCTCTCTCTCTCTCTCTCTCTCTAATTTTTTTTATTGAAAGCAAACTTACCCATTTTCTATCCGAAGTCGATGGTGAATCTGTTTCTCCGATAACTCTTGTCCAGTCGGTTCCAATAGGTGGCATATCGTTTTCCTTTTGGTATCCAGTTCAAACTAACTACTTACACGTCAAACTGCAAAATAAACCCAACTCACTTGCTTCTCCTTCGATGGTTTTTCTCTGAAACTTAAGATTTAATTCAAATTATATTAATGGTTCGATGGTTTTTCTCTGAAACTTAAGATTTAATTCAAATTATATTGATTCCCCCTTACCGTCACTCTTCCCCCCTCTATCTCTGTCTCTGTCTTATCCCCTCTGTCCTCTCTCTTTTTACCGCCTGGGCTTAGGGGGAGGGCGACACTAGAACCAGGAAAACATTGAATAACACGCAAGACAGGAAACAACCATAGGGTGTCCAGTAAGAAATCATTGGGTGTCCAGTAAAGTGTCAAAGGGTGTCCAGTGATAAACCATAGAGTGGAAAGTTGATATATTGTTCATTCATCAATAAATAAAACAAAGCAGTTCACCAAGCCTCTGCGAGGGCTCCTCCACTTCGATTCCACCTCCTCTACTCCAAATCCGGCCTCCACTCGCCTCGAATTGACATGGAAGGCATCACAATGAAGGTGAAGGACGAAGACACCAAAGCGGTGCTTCGACGACGATTCACACCAGCGGCGCAGGCCGAATTCGAGCTCCCATGGAGATCTCGTCACCCTTGAAGATAAAGAGATGAAAGATAGAAATAAAAGAATAAAAAAGCTCTTCAATGGAGAGAGGCATAGAGAGAAAGAGTGATAGTGATAGGTAATAAATGTCATGTTGCTTTTCTTTCTCTCTCCACTGGTTGTAACACGTGAGGAAACATGAGATTATGAGGGGGGAGGGTTAGTTTTTGCAATTTTTTGGATAGTGAATAGGGGGTGGAAATAGGTTTGGGTTTTTGGGTTAGTTTTGCAAATGCCCTATTAATTAATTAATTAATTATGTACTACCTTAATTTTATTAATTAAATGTCAACTTGATATAGAGCCTGCTCTCTTCCCATACTATTACATTTTTGAAATTTTGAATTTATATATGGAGGATCCAATATCCGTTTGAATTTTGTATTTTCTAAAATTCGATTTTTTTGTTTTCCATAAATCTTAATATTAAGGCGGATCGATCTAGGATCCGCTCTAAATTTGTATTTTAAATTGTGTATTTTATAAAGAATTTTGTATTTTAAAATTTGTATTTTCCAAAATCTTAAACAAGTGTAAGATTTTTTTTTTTTTTGGAATTTAACAAACGGATTCTAGATCCATTCAATATTTTTTTTTCCGAATTGAACGAATTGATCTTAGATGCGTTCATTATTTTTTTCTCCTCTTGCGCAATAATTATGAACACATAACACATAACAGTATAAAGATATAATGAATCATAAATCTCATTAGAGTGAGTTCATTTAGCACGTGTCATGGTGCATATGGCCTCACCAAATTGTAAACCCATACTATTACTAATATAGCAAACGTGTGTAGTTGGCGTGTAAACCATGTCATGATTACGTAGTTGAATAATGCAAATAGGTCGCTGTCTTGAAGAGAAGGTACTGACCAGTCGACTTGGCCCCTTAATTAGTGACTACAGTACTCACTCTCCGATCCCAGCACAGCGCTTTGGGTTTAATTACACGCTCCCACAACGAAAACGACGTCATTTCAAGTTTTCAACACAAAACGGAAAAAGGATTTACACACGCCCAAATATCATATTCATATATGCATGACACTATATATTGAAGTTGAACTACGTACACTATCTACTTACATACGGACATACCTTAACCTTGATTTACAAAATGAAATCTATTCTCTATAGTCTATATACTTACTTAATTACAAGGACGATTGGTATATCGACTACGCTCTCGATCTCCGTCGATCACCATTAATTTTATCGTGTAATAGTGTCTTCATTGCTCGTAGAGCGCCTAGCTTAGTCCATCACAATCCGAGGGTGAGTCACTTCGATCTGTTAGAATGTAATTTGAATTTCCTAAGCTAAGCCTAGACTAAGATAGTTAGCTAGCTTGTAGTCAAGGTTATGCACATTTTATTTATGTTTGCAGTTGGAGTCATGTATGCAGTTATATGTTACAGTTTAAAGTCGAGTTAGTGGGCAAAGTAGTGGGTAGTTTTCCAGTTATGTTACAGTTTAAGGGTGTAAGTTTGGACAGTTTTTCATCAATTTGGAGTAGTGGCTTTTACAGTGTTGTGTGTGAGTGCAAGTTCTGTTATGTATCACAGAGGAACAAGTTGTGAGTGTGACGATTTTGGTTGATCAGTGGTGATTTGTGAGGGTTGATTCCTGTCCAATTTACAACATTTGGTATCAGAGCAAACATGAGTTTGTGTTGCTGGGTTTGATTCGGGTTTGAGTGATTGAGAGGACAAAAACACAAGGGAGACAAAGTGTGAGCAAAGTTCTGAAAAAAATGCAGAACAACCATTAAGGGAGAGCTTGAAGATGACCACTCTCTTCAAGTCTCAAGAGGTGTGGAACCTGGTAGAGCATGAGTTTGAAGATAATGGAACTGAGGCACCTGGTCAACCATTAAGGGAGAAGAGAAAGAAAGACTCCAAGGCATTGTTTATGATTCAAACTGCCTTGGATGATGAGATCTTTCCAAGGATCTCAGTAGCTACAACATCTCATGAAGCATGGGAGGTCTTGAGACAGGAGTACATGGGAGACAAGAAGGTGATCACGGTTAAATTGCAGTCACTAAGAAGAGAGTTTGAAACTCTAGTGATGCAAGAAATGGAATCAGTGCAAGTGTTCCTATCAAGGGTGTCTAGCATAGGGAACCATATGAAGTCATACGGGGAGAACATGAGTGATGAGACTGTGGTGAGTAAAGTGTTGAGCAGTCTCACCAAGAAATATGATCACGTTGTTGCTGCTATAGAGGAATCAAAGGACTTGTCAACCTACAGGTTTGAGGAATTGACAAGTTCACTGCAAGCTCATGAAGAGAGGCTTACCAGGACCACTGAAGTGAAGAAAGAGAAGGTGTTTTAGGCCAAAGATGATTCCTCAAAGGCCAGATCAGAAAGCTCTTCAAGTAGGGGTGGCTACAGAGGAGGCCACAAAGGTAGAGGTGGCTCAAGAGGTAGCTACAGAGGCCAAGGAAGAGGCTATGGAAGAGACCAATCTGGTGGACCGGGGAGAGGAAATGGAGATGATTAGTGGAAGGATTCTAATAGGAATCAAGGAAGTGACTCAAGGAAGCAAAGAAGTGGGATCAAATGCTATTATTGTAAGAAGTGTGGGCATAAGGAAGCCTACTGTTGGGAGAAGCAAGAGAATGAGCAGAAGGGAGTCAATTACTCAGAGAAGGTTTGCAAAGAAGATAGGTTATTCATGGCTCTATCATCTGTAGCAGAAAGAGAAAATGAGTTGTGGTACTTAGCCAGTGGTTGCTCCAACTATATGTCTAGTTCAAGGATTATATTTAAAGAGTTAGATGAGTCTAAGAAAGGGAGTGTGAAACTCGGAGACAAAAAGGTGATGTAGGTGGAAAGGAGAGGCACATTGGCAATTAGATGTGTACAAGGTGATGTGAGATTGCTTGGTGATGTTTAATGGGTGCCTGGATTGGCTCACAACTTGCTCAGTGTTGGCCAGCTTCAAGGAACAGGCTATTCATTGCTATTTGATGATGATATGTGTGTGATAAGAGAGAAGAAAACTGGTTGTGTTGTGGTGAGTGCTCCTATGACTAAGAATAAGATGTTTCCACTTAATTTGGCAGAGAATGTGGGAAAGGCCATGGCAGCAAAGAGTGAGGATGAGACCATGCTATGGCATATGAGATATGGTCATCTCAATGCTCAAAGCTTGAAGTTATTGAGCACAAAGAATATGGTCAGTGGTGTGCCTAAGATAGTTGAACTGGAGTTGTGTGAAGGTTGTGTATATGGAAAGCAAGTGAGAGGCTCTTTTTCAAATGGTGAACCGTGGAGAGCCAGTGAGTGTTTAGAGCTCTTACATGCTGATATGTGTGGTCCTATGCAGACTGAGTCACTAGGTGGCAGCAAATACTTCTTCCTCATCATAGATGACTACAACAGAATGAGCTGGGTCTATTTCTTGAGACTCAAATCAGAGGCATTTGAGAGTTTCAAGAAGTTCAAGGAACTTGTAGAGAAGCAATCAGGCAAGATGATCAAGGCCCTGAGAACTAATAGAGGAGGAGAGTTCATATCTGATGACTTTATGTCATTTTGTGAAGAAAATGGCATAAGAAGAGAGTTGACAGCTCCTTACACACCTGAGCAAAATGGTGTTGCAGAGATAAAGAATAGGACTGTCATAGAGATGGCTAGAAGCATGTTGAAAGCCAGGAAGGTGCCTAATCAGTTTTGGTGTGAGGCAGTGGCAACAACAATGTATGTTTTGAATATCTCTCCAACTAGAGGAGTGATGGAGGGAACTCCATTTGAAGTATGGAGAGAGAAGAAGCCGTTTGTAAGTCATCTAAGAGTTTTTGGTTGTGTTGCTTATGCTCTAGTGAATTTGAGATCCAAATTAGAGGATAAGGGAGAGAAGTGTGTATTCATAGGCTATGCAGCTCAGTCTAAGGCCTGCAAGCTTTAAAATCCAGTGAGTAAGAAAACCATAGTGAGTAGGAATGTGGTTTTTAATGAAGGAGTAAGATGGGATTGGGAGAAGAAGAATGGAGAGCTTGTAACAGATGAAATGATCCCAGTGATTCCCATCAGTATCTCAACAGAAGAGGATGATAGTGATGGTGATGATCATGATGGTAGTGCCCCTACAACACCAGTTCCACAATTTAGTTCAAGTTCTTCAAGCAATCACAGTGCCTCGTCATCAAGATCATCTAGTGAGTCTCCACCCAGAAAATTCAGATCACTAGCTAATATATATATATATATATATGCAAGTTGTGAATTGGCATTGGTTGCATCTGATCCTGAGTGCTTTGAAGATGCTGAGAGCAATGGCAGTTGGCAAAAGGCTATGAAGAAGGAGATAAAGTCTACTGAGAAGAATGAAACATGGGAACTGGTGGATTTGCCACAAGACAAAAATGTTATTGGCTTGAAGTGGGTCTTTAGGACTAAGTTCAACGTTAATGGTAGTGTTTAGAAGCACAAGGCAAGGCTAGTGGCAAAAGGGTATGCACAGCAAGAGGGCATAGATTTTGAGGAAACTTTCTCTCCTATAGCAAGGATGGAAATAGCGAGAGTTGTGTTGGCTTTCGCAGCTCAATGGTAGTTGCAGGTCTTCCAATTGGATGTGAAATTAGCTTTTCTGAATGGAGAATTGCAAGAAAAAGTATATGTTGAGCAGCCCCGAGGTTTTGTGAAGAAGGATGAAGAGTATAGAGTATACAGGCTTAACAAGGCCTTGTATGGTTTGAAGCAGGCTCCAAAGGCCTGGTATAGCAAGATTGATTCATTCTTTCTAAGGAATGGATTTGAGAGAAGTGAGAATGAACCCACACTTTATGTGAAGAAGCAGAAAGGTGGTGAGTTCATTGTGGTGTGTTTGTATGTAGATGATATAATATACTTCAGCTCCTCTTCAGAAATGGTCAAGAATTCAAGCAAGCTATGATGAGCAAGTTTGAGATGACAGACTTGCATTTGCTGCAATATTTTCTCGGGCTAGAAGTAAAGCAGTGTAAAGAAGGCATATTTGTGTGCCAAACAAAATATGCTAGGGATATGTTGAAGAAGTTTGGAATGGAGAACTGTGATGTTGCTCAAACACCAATGAATATGAATAAAAAATTGAGAAGAGAAGATGGCACTCCAGAGGCTGATGCGAGATTGTACAGAAGCCTAGTTGGAGGCTTAACTTACCTCACACACACTAGGCCTAACATTGCGTATATGTAAAGTATGTAGCCAGCTTGTAGGTTCGGTTAGCAGCTTAATAAAGTGGCGTGTGGGTCTAATTGTAACCACCTTCCCACTATAAATAGATGTAGCCTATACATAACAGAATAAGTAACAATAATATACAGAAGTCTCTTTGGGAAAAACCTCCCAACAAACAAATTTCCTCCATTCTCTTTACTTCAGGTATTTGGTGAATCTACATTCAATCTAGTGTTTAATCTTGTTCTAGATCACTGATGTGTGATCTCTGCTACTTCTCAACATGGTATCAGAGCAAGTCGCAGATCATCTGGCTGCGTTTTTCGTTTTTCTAATTGTTTTGATTTACGCGATATAGTTCGTCGGAGATTTGAAGTTCTTGATGCTATATTGACTCTGTTTGCCTGCGTTTTGTTTGATCATTACTTACTTTTGGTTAGTGATTGCCTGTGATTGTGATTTGTGCATAGATCGGTTGATTTGTGTGGTTTTGAGAAATCATGTCTGAGAACGGATCGAACTCGATTACGATTGAGCACACTGAGCAAGTTCAGAATCTTGGACAGAATCTTAACGATCCGTTGCATCTGACAAACTCTGACCACCCAGGGATGCAACTGGTCGGAGTTCAGTTCACCGGAGCCAATTTTAGCAGTTGGAGTCATGGAATTAGAATGGCGTTGGGAGCCAAAATGAAACTAGGTTTCATTAACGGCGTTTGTGTGAGGCCAGAGGAAGGATCCGTAGATCTGGAGAGATGGATCCGATGTGACTATATGGTGATGTGCTGGATCCTCAATTCTATGAAATCAGACATCTCGGAGAACTTCATGTACGTATCATCAGCAAAAGAACTGTGGGAGGAGATATTAGAGCGATTCGCTGAATCTAACGCTCCTCTCGTATATCAAATTCAGAAGGAAATCAGCGATGTTAAGCAAGATAACCTTTCCGTTGCTGCGTATTTTGGGAAGAAGAAGCGTCTGTGGGATGAGCTCCAGACATTGCAGGGAACATCGACATGTACGTGCGGCGTCATGAAGAACTGCACTTGCCTCTTGCTTAAGAAGATGCTAGAACGTGAAGCTGTCACTAAGTTCATGCATTTTCTGATGGGTTTGAATGACCAATTCGAGCACATCAGGAGCCATATATTAGCCATGGAACCTTTGCCTTCAGTTAATCATGCTTTCCAAATGGTCACCCAAATTGAGCGACAGAAGGAGATAACTAGCAAACAATCTGGTACTCATGAGGTTATGGCAGCTGGTCGATTCAATAATTCTAAGTTTGATAAGGGGCAGTCATCTGGGAAACCTAATGACTACAAAGTGGATTACAAGAAGGCGAAGCTTGACAGGGTGTGTACGTACTGCAAGGAAAAGGGTCACATTAAGGAAACCTGCTTCAAGTTAGTGGGAATTCTAGATTGGTACAAGGAGTTGCGTGCTCAGAACAATGGCAGTGGTCCTGGCTATCAGAAACCGTGACAACTCTGGATTGCACCGTGACAACTCTGGATTGGTTGATCACCCATTAATGATGGATGATGAGTCTCAGACTTCTGGCCGGGGTGATAGGCAGGTTCCCACTAAACACATGATCAATGCTCTAATAGTTGATGCAACATCTTGGGGGAGCTAAAAGAATTTTGAGGTACATTGCAGGGACTGTAGAGTATGAAATGTGGTATGAACATGTTGATGATTCCAAGCTGAGAGAATACATAGACATTGATTGGGCAGGTTGTCTTGATGATAGAAGAAGTACCTAATGGTCTGTGTTTGGGCTTGGATCAGGAGCAATTACATGAAGTGTAAGGAAGAAAGACACTATGGCATTGTCTTCCTCAAAAGCAGAATATGTAGCAGCGGGCTCAGCTACTAAGCAAGCTTTGTGGTTGAAGAAGCTTTTGCTTGATCTGGGGTGTGATCATAAAGATGCAATTGAGCTTTGGTGTGACAACAAATCAGCAATTGCAATGACAAAAAATCCAGCCTTTCATGCCAAGACAAAGCACATAGATGTTCAACATCATTTCATTTGAAAGTTGGTAGCAGAAGAGAAGATCACATTGAAGTTTTGTGGAACCAACAGTCAAGATGCAGACTTGTGCACTAAGGCTTTCAGCAGTGCTAAGCACTTCTATTTCATGGAGAAGATAGGCATGAAAGAATTCAAATTAAGGGGTGGTGTTAGAATGTAATTTGAATTTCCTAACCTAAGCTTAGACTAAGATAGTTAGCTAGCTTGTAGTCAAGGTTATGCACATTTTATTTATGTTTGCAGTTGGAGTCATGTATGCAGTTATGTTACAGTTTAAGGTCGAGTTAGTGGGCAAAGTAGTGGGTAGTTTTCCAGTTCAATTGTCAATGTTTAAGGGTGTAAGTTTGGACAGTTTTTCATCAATTTGGAGTAGTGGCTTTTACAATTGTGTTTGAGTGCAAGTTCTATTCTGTATCAAAAAGGAACAAGCTGTGTGAGTGTGACGATTTTGGTTGATCAGTGGTGATTTGTGAGGGTTGATTCCTGTCCAATTTGCAACACGATCACCATGGTTTCAATTTGTGGGGTAAACGTACATCGCCTTGTGTTATATAGTATGTGGTTGGAAAGAAGCTTCAAAGGACTGATGAGATGCAACAGAAAAAGGGACATATTGCAATATTTTCCTCAAAGGTTGAAGTTACAAACACGCTTATGCTGCGTTTCGATCACAGCCTATCTTAACCTCAATTACATCAACCGACATTGCCAGGGCTTGATCGAATCGTATCAAATGTTATCCGAAATGAAAGTAGTTAATTACAGTATTAGGGTGCGGTTGGCATCGGCTGAAAATCGCCATCCTAATCTACTGGCCAGCCTTAACGCCTTTATGAACTATGTTATTGTTGACGGCTTAAGTCTTGCCTTTTTCATGCTCTAGCTTGAGTTGTGACTTATCCCTGACAAACAACAACCCAAACTTTCTCGACCTGACCGGAAAATGTTATAGTTTATACCCTGGCCAGGCTGGCCTAAACCGGACCTTCCTTAAGCTTGAAATCGAGAAGATTCAAATTGGAAGATTATCTGCGAAAATCCGGCATACTCTATTCATCCATAGTAACCAGTGCTTAGCTGTCGCTGTATAGTGTCAACTTTTGGATTCGGCGTGTCTCTTGTTTTCTTACGAGTGCCCTTAGTGATGCAGCCAAACAACCATCATGTACAAGTTGCAGTTGCTGTCTAAGGGGTCTTTTTACAAGCAAGGAAAAATACATGATCATATAATATTCATGATGGGGCCTTTTCTTTGAATATTCAACCAAACACACACTAATTCTTGCTGATAATCTTAACAACATCAGGCAATACAACAAAATTTTGTTTGTATTTTCCGATCTTCGTTCTGCGATAAATGCTTCCTAATATATGTAAGCCAAATATCCTCAAAGTGTATAATCAAAATGCAACAGAAATATATAACACCAGTGGATACATCTAAAATGGTGAGATTTATTCTTTGTTTTTATTATTGATTCCTATAAATTACACAGTACATGGAATTATATTGTTACATACACAAGTACAAACCTTTATGTTTTATTCCCCTTATTGCAGTTTAAGATTTTGAAGGGTGTACAAGTTTTTTACACTTACTGTATGTAAGAGACAAGCTAGTGAGAGTGTCTTACCCTTTTCTTCTCTTGATACTCAGAATGAAGTCGTCGTCATGTCTGTCATTGCTTATCCTTTTATTGGACTTTAACTCGCTGTTCTTTGCTGCCTGCGCGTGAGGATTCTTCGCTCCCTGTGGCTGAGTCATGGAACTCTCTGGTTTATTAGGACGAGGGGGAGGCTTCGTGGGAATTCCCAACTTAATTTGTTTTTGCCTCCTTTGCTTCTTCTCATGAGCCCTTCTTGATCTTTCTGAGGATAACAAGCCATGCTCCATCAACCTGCAATGCACCACCAAAGTATGTACTATCAGACCATTTAGACGTTTGATTTCGGAAACAAAACAGATCCATTTCCGTATGTTTGGCTGCTCTATGACGCATCCACGTACTCTTCTGCAAGATCCTGTGCACACGATTATTGGATTTTCATTAGTATCCAAATCCACTTTGTAACACATTAGCCATCCCTTGATCTTGAACTAGTGACCTTCGGTACCTGTCTTTTTGACAGTTTTATCCTGAGAATCGACTGAGCCAACTAAGGATGGTTATTGCACGCGATTATTGCTAACACTTTATTACCAAGTTACACCGGCATCTTCACACAAGCTATTTTTCCGTCTAATATAAGTCAAGAACATTTATTTTGTATCCAGGACCACAAAACCATATCAAAATGCATGAAAGTCGCATTTAGTAGATGACATTTCTAGTAGGGTTTATGAAAGATGACAACTGAGAAGCTAAGCTAGTGAACTCTCGCTATTTAAAGCATTGAATCGAAAACGGAAAGTGGGGCTGTTTAAGCTTCGATTGATCACTTTCTTGTACATTAATGGCATTCAAGCAAAAGTTTTAACAGTTGGGAGTGTGGTTTAGCACAATATATCAGCTCTCGTGTGGTACCGCTCTTATGTCAGTGTAAATGCTGATTTTGAGAGTTTTAGAAAACAACATTCATATGCAAAAGCCGGCCACTATAGTTATGGATTGAACGGTGACTGTGAGCTAGCTAGCTGATCAATTCAGCTGCCGTTAAGAAGTCAATTAATGTTCTATCAATACAGTGAGGATATAGTCTTAAAACCTTTGATTTTCCATTTTAAGGAGGCTTTAAACCTGGTTAGTAGTTAGGTATCACTACAAAATCATACTGTTCAAACCAATTATTCAGGAATTAAGGGGGAGACGACGACTTCCAACTATTTTTTCCCTGTTAATATAATTCTTCCATTTATTGTCCTTTTCAGTTAGTCCTTGCTATATTTATGATGTGGGATTGAGAGATTTTCATGCTTTTCTATTTGTGGAGGAAACTTAGATTTCAAATACGGAGGTGGGTGTGTCTACAATTCTAGATATCCTACAAGATAATGTTATGTGTGTCACCATATATAGATCAACCTTCTCCCAACATAATCATCCATAGACGTCTGGTGGCATTTGCCTATGTAACATGACAATGTACTTGAGTGGTTTAATTAGCTTTTCAATGCAGCCAAAGGATTGTAACAGTGTATCTGCTCTAAAATGAAAGCACTGGAAATTTTCATCAAAAAGGAAACCAAACCGAAACACAAAGGACATGCACAAATCAGCTATGTACATGTTGAAGCCATTGATCCAAAAGAAGAACATTATACGAAACTTGTGCAGCAGATTTCAGTTTCTTTCACTTTAACACAACTAACAGGATAGAAAATATAACACTGCCATTGTCTAAGAATTATTTGAGGCTACAATGACCTCTTTTGGTTAATGGATGGAGTACTCTTTTTATTCAAGTGCAAGCATACTTTTTCCAACTGTTCCTCAAGACCTTGGATTGGATCCCCTCCTACTTGGCCCTATCCTTGCAAGTATTGACAATTGACAGTATACTAGCAAACCACTATACACATTGATTCGGAACCAAGTGTCGTCTCAAAGATCCACAGAAACTCCTCAGAGGTATTAATTCCTGTATCCATATTCAGTTTCTTCTTATTTTCCTCTTATCTTATCATATGATCCTAAACACAGAATTATGCAAACAAACTGGTTCTTCCTTGTATCCATATCATTTCCATGTATGTAGAAGTATTTCGATATTGGTTGACATCTAGATTATTACTCCCTCTGTCCAATAATACATGGGTTTTTAGAGGTAAATTTTTATCCAACAATATATGGGCTTTTATGTTTTCTAGGTAGGAAGTTGTAATGATTTGTATTGGTTTGTGTGTTGTTGACTTTTTAAAATAATTTGATTGGTTAAAATATGTAGTGGATGTTAAAAATAATACAAAATTTATGAAAAAGTTAGTGCAATGATGATGTTTTTTTAAAAGTACTCCGTAAAGTGTTTTATTAAAACTTGTGCAAAATGCTAAAAACCCATGTATTTTAGGACGGAGGGAGTATTATTATTATTATTATTATTATTATTATTATTATTATTAAAAATAATTTTTTTTTTAAAAAAAAAACTTCCCCTTTCTTTCAAGACCTCTATTTGGTAAGCAGACTACAGATACAGCTAGATCTAGATGAAAGACCTTCATTTGGTGATGGCATTTTTCAGATCTCTTTTCTGGATTCAGCTGCCCTTTTTTTTTTAGAAGCTCAACATTCTTATAAAGGTTTTTGTGACCTTCCTAAAATGAACAATAAAATGTTTCTTCACTTAGAATATAATTAATGCACCCCGAGTAAATTGACTACCCTTTGAGTTCATAAAAGATTCCCTTCATACCGACCTAAGGACCATATATATGATCGAGTTCAGGACTTCTAGTTTTCATTAAAAGAAGTATATGTCGTAAGGGCTGTAATTAAGCTCTTAATAGATAGCATTATTATTTTTGAAGTATTTGATCCATGAAGCATTTTGAACCTAACGAGACGGACAGAGCAACATTATGGTGAAAGAACCAATGCAACATACCTAAATTCAGTTGTTTTAAGCTCTGATTTCCAATAGTAACAAGGGAACAGCAACATGAAAACTCATGCAGTGAATACAATCAAATCAACCATCCTCATGGAAGGAAAAGCTTACCAAAACTCTGCCATTTCACTCGAGGGAATCTGTTTAGACAACGACTCGTAAAATATCCTCAAGGGTTCCCTCTGCCAACAGAATAAGCAAATGCAATTTCAGGCCTATGAACCCTAAAAAGTAAGTTTATAGGGATTCAGTTCACCAACCTCTTCAGGAGGATCAAACTTTTGCCCAACCAAACTGTAAACCTTCTTCGCCCTTCTTGTACCTTTCCCTTTCCCAGTGGTTTTCGTACTTGTTTTCGAAGATGGTTTAGACGAAGAGATCGGTTTCACCTTCACATTGAACAATATCAAGTAATCCATCAAGAGAATAGTTTCCCCATTGTAAATGATTCAAGCTAATACTACAAAACCCCAAAATTGAAGTGATCATTTGTAACCCATCCTAAAAGCTAGCCAATACCGCTTAAATATCACATAGAGGGTTCATTACTCCCTGGTGTGGGATAAATTATTCAACAAAATCAAGTAATTCACCAGCAAGAACGATCCATCAAGCTGAATAATTTCCCCATTGTAATTGATTCAAGCTAATACTAAAAAAAACCCCAAAATTGAACTCCCAATTGACCTAAAGTCAGCAAATCAAAACCCTGTAAGTGCTTTGGGCTATGAAACACAGACGAGATCAATCAATTGATCAAATACTCAACAATCAAGGTAATCCCTTTGAAGGGAGATCTAGAAAGAAAAGGGGTACCTCAGATTTAGTAGTTTTAGAGACAAATTTGTTCTTGGAATCAATAATGGGCAGCTTGGTTGAGCTCTGGATCTTCTTTGGTGCAAGAGATGGTGGTGATCCCTTTGAAGATGAAGATCCATCTGGCTTCCTACTAAGACTAGTACTGCTGCTGGGCTTCACCTTCAATTGGTTGCTGCTTGACATGGTTTTCGCCTTCTTAGCTTTGAAACTCCATCTTCAAGAACAATTTTTTTAGCGGATTATATAAAATTTTGAGATTGTGCATCAGTTAAGAACAATCATAAAGTAAGAGAAAGAGTGAAACTTGTTTTCGTTTTACTGACACTTTTTCCATGGTTTCTGTTTCCTTGTAATCCACAAACGCCCACCACTGTAATTATTACACACGATACATAAATAAGTGGAGTACTGATTTTTATAGGGTTGTTCGATACACCGCTAATTTTTATTGGATACACCGCTAATCTTCGCATCAAGCTGCGGAACTTGGTACGCAACAAATTGCGTAACTCGGCGGGAGTCAGGTCAAACAGAGTGTTTGATACAATATTATTACGCATAAGGTTGCGTAACTAGGGGAACTGTTCCAAAAGTATGCCAAACGTCTTATGGTAAGCGGTGGTTCGATATACGGTGTTATTATGCATACAGTTGCGGAACTAGGGTTTACTGTTTACAAGTCAGCCAAACAACGTCTTGGGGTAACCAGTTTTTCTCCGCAATACGTCGCGGAACTAAGGCAGCAGTGGTTTGCCGTATGACAAACATTTTACTCCTTACCTTAAGCTTGATATAATAGCTTTAGTTATGTTGTTGAAAGAATACTTCGTTGAGAACGTGACACATTCATAGAAAGTCATAAGTACTCCTCTGAATAAGTGTTTTGATTTGTAGTTGTAATAAACAAAAGACAGTGACACGGGTAACACATCGGAAAATCACAGGTAGAACAGGGGGGTCCATCTCGAAGTCGGAAGGGACGGTATTGGTTGATTTTTGCTATAAACGGTTGATCCCATCCAACAACGCTCTGTTGTCGATGCCGATACCACTCATGGTATATTGGTGGGAGCAATGAGTCGTCACGCAAACATACATGTGAAAAGAGTAAAATGAATACGTCAGTATTTGTGGTTGTGAAGTGTGGAAAAAATATGTCATGCAATTGGTAGCTCACCGGCACCCAATGGGTTCTGTTGTTGACGATGCAGATTGCCAAGTTTTCTTTCTGTGGGGGAGGGTCCCGTGCATCGAGAGGGAGTAGAAGCATCAGATAGTTCCTGCTGAGGATGACCAAGGGCGTCTGCAATCTTGTGGCGAAGACGAAACCCATCATAGGACACTCCATCCAGTACTCTCGGTCGATAATGGGGTCGGTGAAGGTACATTTAAAAATGTAGTCTTCCAGTCGTGGTTCGTGGCTATAAACGTGTCGATGCTCAGTCATCTCCTATGCGAGGGTGAGACGAACTTTTTTCCACTCATTCTCGCCCAAACCAAGGAGCTCAGCAAATGCTCGATATCCGCAAGGGCCGTCAGAACCGACGTTCTTCACTCTGTCGATGAAGATTGTCATGAATGGGTCGATGTCAACATCTACCCAGGGGAAATGGGTCTGCACGACCGGTAGGGTAGGTGGGGCCTCCGCGTCAGCTATGTTGAAAGCCGCCTCTTCGTCGCGCAACACATATGTTGAGTCGTTCTGGGCACGGCCGCGGCCTCTTCCGCGTGGACGCGGTGCCTGTGCCCGCTCCTAGCGGCGTCGTTCAGCCGATTGCGTTCTCTCCCATGCCAAGGGGTTAGTTTGACAGGGGTTACGGCGCCCTCGTCCCCGAGGTCTGCCCCTAGATAGCTCAGAGGGATTGGGTGGAACTAGGTTGGTGGTGGCAGGGAACTGGTCGTCCGCCAACGTAGTTGCCACTCTAGCCAACTCGTCATCGGGCACTTCACCGCGTTACTACCTTTGCAAGAAGTCATTGATGGCGATCTGAGGCTCGGTCATGGGGACGGAGTTCGACGACGAGTCCTGCTGAATTCCCTTCCAATCCAACTGCTTCCAAAACGTGTGAATCTGGCTCGACATAATAGGCATACTATCTTGCATGCACCGATATATGTCGTGAGTACATGGTATCCCGTACGTCACTCTCCAAAATTGGTCGGTGCATTCTTGGGTTGGTGGAGTGTCTTTAACCTTCTGGTATAGTGTGTTGAGGAGGTCGTAGCAATGCGTTGAGATCCTATCTCGGACCCGGAAAAAAATGTCAACGTTGTGCATGCCAGTGCACCACGTGTTGCGGTCCCTGTTTAGTGACCCTCTGACCTCTAAAATTTGATCCTTCATCAATAAGTCGATGGCTGCGAACACGCAACCGAAGTCTCCTACGGGGGACTGCAACGCGTTTTTCAGATTGAGGAGGGCATTGAATGTAAAACCTGTTTGTGGTCCTCGTTCCTAAGTGAAGGCCGGTCTCCACCCAAGCTCTGACAATTTTGTTTCGGTGATGCAGGAGCCACGTGGAGGAGAGGTACTGCATCAATCCGGGGATGTGGTTCCACTTGGCATATATCCACCGTCGCCGCGACTCGTACGACTCGGGGGATCTTGACTCGAACACAGCTCTACGGTCATTCTTGAACTTTCGCGTTGTTTCTAAGTCGCGCGTTCATTCGAAGGCCGCTTGCTCGCACCCCCGCAGAACGTGGACCCAGCATAATATATGGTTGACTATGGGGAAGGAAGCGGCAACTGCACCAAGTACACCAAGCTCCCTGTCAGTGACGATAGCCTTCGGTGTCTTGTCTCCGTACAGGAAGCGGAGATGGTTGAGGGCCCAAGTGTAAGACTCTGTGGTCTCATCGCAGAGGAAAGCGAAAGCTATGCTGAAGTTCATCCCCGTGCATGTGAAGCCAATGAACTCAACCAAGGGCATTTTGTACCTTCAGATGTGGGAGTAAAAAAAATGTGAGGTGAAACTCAGGCGACAAATATTAGATGAAATTTGGAACAATTTGCAAAGAGAACAATAGTTAAAGGGAATGACATGAAGACGTACTGCTTGGTTTTTGTTGTGAGCCTAATTAGCCATGTTTTACATTATCTTTTATATCGATTTCTGCATGCATTTCATGCATTTGGGCTTGAATGATACAAAATATGTGTAGTTTATGCTTAGTTGTTATATATGGAGGTCTACACAAGTTTTTGTCATATTTCGCAGAAATCAGACGCATTTTGGAGCTGAATGGAAAGTCATGGAGAAGCCAAGAATGGTGCAGCTGGAGAGAAGGCCAATTTCCGGTTTACATCGTTCTGAATCAGGCTGTGATGTCTTCATGAGAGTTGTAGCCCTCGGAAAGAGCTTTCCAACGCATGGTCATATGCGTCAATCCGACAACCGAGGCAGCGGGAAAGTGCGTTTTACGAACAGAGCTGGAAGCTGAGAAAAGAACTCGACGTCGACAAGAGTTGTCGACATCGACAAGTATCCAAAACTCGACATGAGCACTGGAAGACGAAGTCGAGTTGACTGAACTCAAGACCAAAATGTTGTCGATGTCGAGGAAAGTTGTCGACATCGAGAAGACATGTCGAGCAGCTCCGGAATCCGAGATCGAGGAGAAGTCCGAGCGGGAGATTGCTTGCAAGCCAAGATTCGGCGAATTCTATCCGAATCTATCAAGATCTATCAAGACCAAAGAAGATGTCCACACATTAGATATAATCCTAGTCTATCTATTTTATTTACTTACACTATGTTATTTATTTATCATTAAGTTTTAGATATAGTTTTAGATAAAGATAGATATCTTCTATCCTTGATTAGCGAGGATTAGAAGCCTATAAATAAGGCCCTAGGGGCTGACTTTTCATTCATTCCAAGTTACACACAATTCCATTCAAGTAGAGTAGTTTAGGAGTTTAAGGTTTTTAGGGTTTTGGCTTTTTGTGAAAGTTGATTGCCAAGATTGTAAAGGCTTTGAATTTAGTTTAATGCAAGTTTCTTCTTTTACATCAATGTCTGCGATTGCGATGAGGCGTGAGTAGTCCACCCACTTCTGGGGCTGGGGTGAGCCCGACGGTGGCCATGTGAGGCGATGCGATAAAGGTCAGATCTTTTGTGCGATTCATCTTCTATCCCTATGAGCATGATTCTTTTGCGAGAGTTGAAGGTGATCCTTGTTTGTGTTATTGAAGCGAAAGTGATCTTAATGCAACTTGGATTAATTATGTGAAAAGGGTTAGTAACAATTAGGGTTTATGCGAGAGCCTCTATATCCCTATTTGTTAATAACGAAAGTTATTTAGATGGAAAGCATGATCTTTTATGCCTTTATGTGTTACTTTGCATGGTTATCGTTGTGGTGTTGAAACCCTAGCCTTGGAAGCCTTTAGTTTATTGATTTTATTTCGTTAAAAATTCGTTTCTGAATCCGAGAGCATTTGCACTTTAATTTTCTGTTCTTAGTCGATCTCGGGAAAATCTTGTCGATATCGATATATCTTGTCGACGTCGAGGACTTTTTGTCGAGATCAAGGTTTTCTGCTTGAGTCGAGTTGCTGTGTCGAGTACTTATCGATATCGACAACCTGTGTCGACAAAACTCGGTCGAGTTCTTCTGTCGAGTTACTTACTGTTCTGTCGACTTGTCTGCTGTTGTCGACGTGCTTTATCGAGTACCTCTGCTTTGCTTGCTTTTGCTTGTTTGCTTCTGTCTTTGCTTTTATTTTAGTTGCCCTTGCCGGGATTATTTGTTTCTATTTTATTTCTGCTTCTGTTTGTGTTTCTGTCTTTTCTGCTGTGTCTGTGAGAATCTGATAGCTATCTGAGAACTGCTGACGTGCTTCCTCGTGGATTCGATCCTGACTATTCTCTTACTACAACGGGAGGAAGTCTTGTAATTATTTGGTGAGACAGGGGAGTCGTTCTAAACCATATTCTATTCTATACTTGACTTACTCCTGCAACAACAGTTTTGTACGTACTGTCGATTTCGACGACATACGGAAATAGTTTCAGCAAATGCAGGGCGTCCGGGTGGGTGAAGAAAAGACCTCCTACCACGTCGGAGTCAGGCTTCCTCCTTACAACGTAGAAGTACCGCTTGGCCTTCATCTGGTGTAGAACGTCTTGGGTTATGGTCCTGTCACCTCGAGCCTTGGACTTAAGCTTGGCCTTGGCGTTATACAGCTGACGTCGTGATGTAACACATCCCTCTTCTGAGTGCAGCAACGATTATATCGGCTTTGGGGGTGTTCCATGCGACGATAACATCTTCACGACCTCCAATGCATGCGGGTGGATACACCCACGGTAGGCGTGACCTAGTAGAATATCTGGAAGATCGTGGTTGTGCGTTCCAGATAAAACGTACATGTGCCACTTTTCGCGTTCGAATTCCCGATCCATTAAAGAGAATGGACAGTTTGTGAGTTTCGTGTTACTCTTCTTCGTTGCCTCTCCGCGCTCCCTACGTTCTCTCACCTTCTTTCTCGGCTCATAGATGCCGAATTTTTCCCACGTGAGGAGTACGCTACCGAGGAGCCGTTCGGTTGATGGCCACGATCTCTTGATCACTAGCACCATTTTCAGATGGGTAGCAGTTACGTCTTGGAATGTCCCAACCATCTCGTCGCGATTTGTCCACTCCCAGTTGGTTGTAATAATATATGTAAAATCCGGCATTTGTTATGAGGCGTTGACATCTGCGTCCTATTCAATTTTGTGAGTTGCGTGCATAAGTTAGAGGGAGAATAACAATTTTTTTTTTGTAAATGTGATGAAAATGGTAGGAAACGAAGCATACCTCGTCGACGGATAACTGTTCTATTGGTACGTCATCGACGGAAACGCGTTCGACGGGATCGGCAAAAGAACTCGACATGGCAACGCAAAGCCAAGAGGAGATGGGGGGGGGGGAGAATTTGAGAGACGAGGAGGGAAAGGGTTCGAGGATTCAGGAACTAAGCGACGCTTACTATTTGTTGTCATACGTAATTGACGATTATAGTATTTGTCAGTGGGCCTAATTACTCCGCAACGTCTTGCGGAGAGTACCGACGCATGATAAGGGGCCCACATGATGCGACAGGACCGTTGAAAGGCGCGTCTAGTTACGCAACCCATCGCGTAATTCTAGGAATGCACTACGGAGCAGGCTGCGTAAAATTTCGCAACAAAGAGCGGAACAATGGAGCCTCGCGGAGGCGGTACACAACATTGGCCATTCTCCGCATGACGGTGCGAAGGGAAGTCGACCGTTGCGAAAGCGCGTGCTGTAACGCATCATCATGCGTAACGAATCTGGTCGTTGGCAATTGGCCAATTTCAAATTTGAAGAGCTCAAACGGTCCGCAACGTACTACCTTTGTATTAGACGACGAATGTTGAATATGTTACACTGGTATAGCATGTTAGTAACACTGGTGCGTGCAGAATGTCAATGGTGAATATCGTTCCGGCGATTGATATTGAATAACTGTAAGGATTTTATAAAATGTCCATAATTGATCGTTATTTTGTAATCGTTGTTTTCTTTGTATGTCAATATATGTTATTAAAGTGGGTTTATCATATTGTGCAAAATAGTAGACATATATTGGGTAAACACTTTGATAATATATTGTAAGAACCCGTGTGGGAGTGAACACTGCAAAACATCGCAAAGTAAATATTTGCATTGTAGCACGCATTAATACAAACCGTTCAAACAACTAAGCACATATGTTATCAATTTTTTCATAGAACTTTAACAACTGTATGGAGATGTTAGTAATGGATAGATGAAAAATACTGTTAGGGTAGTGTAATCCACGAATAACCAACGTGTATTGACTAACTTACACTTATAATGGAGGAGACAAAATCAAGATAATAAAACATCAGTATGATAGTTCACAAGTATTCATAATAGGTCGCAAACGAACAAAGTTTGTATCTGATACGGAGATAGGCGATGTGGTGGACGCAATGCAACCATATAAATATAATTGATGATATTTGGAATGAATAATCGGATATGTCATCAAAATGTTGACCGATCTTTACTTAAATTCGTAGGAACTGTAACAAAAGATCGGTGAAACACTTTGATAATATATTGATATTCGACAACGTACACCAATTCGGAATGAATGTTTTGAGTTCTATAACAACTGCCGATAAAGTTGGTCACTTGGATAACCGGATAATCTATCAAAGTGTTCTATAATCTTCGCGTAATCTTCATACTGATTACATAAAGATCACGGAAGCACTTTGATAGTTTACATGCATCCACAAACAACGATAGAAGAAAGAAAGTGGTGAGAGAGAATGCGGAGGGTGCAAACGAACAAAGTTTGTATCTGATACGGAGATAGGCGATGTGGTGGACGCAATGCAACCATATAAATAGAATTGATGATATTTGGAACGAATAATCGGATATGTCATCAAAATGTTGACCGATCTTTACTTAAATTCATAGAAATTGTAACAAATAATCGGTGAAACACTTTGATAATATATTGATATTCGAAAACGTACACCAATTCGGAATGAATATTTTGACTTCTATGAAAACCGCCGATAAAGTTGGTCACTTGGATAACCGGATAATCTATCAAAGTGTTTCATGATTTTCGCGTAATCTTCATACAGATTACATAAAGATCACGGAAGCACTTTGATAGTTTACGGGCATCCAAAAACGACGATAGAAGAAAGAAAGTGGTGAGAGAGAATGCGGAGGGTGCATCGAAATGGGGTGTGAAGCGGAAGTATTTATAGGGGATCTAGCGTGATGGCCTGCGTTCCTCGAGATACCGCGTATGTCCACGTGGTGGGGTGCGGGTGAATCCGCATTTCGAAGCAGATAGATCCGCATGCTGATGCCTTTGGTTACCCTTGCGGAAGTCTACGCGGTCTATTGCGGAATCATACGCATGTAGTCGCGCATATGTGCAGATTGTGTTGTGAATATCTCCGCTTCGTCGTGGGTCCCTTATCTCTATATAAATGCATCGACATTCATCCTGAGCATATGCTCTAACAGTCACTCAGATGTACCACCCTGCTATATTCTCTCACCTTCTACAGTCACACCGAAGAAAGGTAAAGATCATAGAAGCTCTTTGAGTTAGGGGCGATGAAAATACACCTTCGGTTGTGTAACCTCAAACTCTCGCCCTATCGGGATTGGTTCGACCGGTAGATGTGGTGGACTCTTCGGGTGCTGGAAGAAGCGAGATAGCATGTGGGGCACTAACATGTGAGTGCGTACCGCCGACGACTGGCTCTTCCTCCTTCACAATAGGGGACACGTTGAGACAATGTGTCCCATACGACTAAATTTTGCGGAATAGTTGTACAATTACATGCGTAGCAGTTACGCATCCCCCCGTGAAGCTGGTACGCATGAAAGTGCGTAATCTTTATGTGTTTGTCTACGCACCCTCGAACTTTTCGTATGTAAACGTATACACAATTGTCGTATTGTTATTGTATTCATTGTTCTTTCATGTAGCGTTTTATTTCCCCGAGTTTTGCTATCAATATATGACGAAGTTGTACAAAGTTGATTAACGATCGGTGAAGCAGAAAAATTATCTCGCTTTGTGAGTAGTACGTATTCTTACCGACGCCTACGGTGGTCATCCATTTTCCGATTGTTAATGTACGTGCAAGCTCACTTCTGGGACAGAGAAGATTGAGAGCGGGCCTAAAACACACGTCATTCTCTAAATTGTGACAGTGACGATGTAAAGTTCTCGTAAAATAGTAACACTGATATAGTGTTGAGTATGATGTGGTTGCACAATAGTTATGCTCAGTTCATGTAAAATAGTAATTTACGTCATTCTTTGCGGTGTCGTAGATTTCCTGGTTTGATCAAATCGGGTAATGCGGTATAGGTACGCAAACAGTTGTGGAACATTCGGTCGGCTACCTCTCGGCAATGTCCGATGAACGGGAAAGGTTGCTATATCTACGCAACATATCGCGGATTGATACGCATCTTTATGCGTTTGTCTACGCACCCACTTGCGGTTGTATCCGCACATAGTCTGGGTTAACAAAATATTGCTCCCCCATTATAAATATCGGACGATTGTGTTGTTAAGCACTTAGCCATTGTCGGTATCATAGGTTCGGTACATCTTCAGGCCAATGGGTTATTTGCAAGGGTTCAACAGGGAGCGTAATCCCCAAATATAAGTTATGTAAGGGTCATGGAAGCACTTTGAAGACAATTGTTTATTTTGCATTTGGTTAGGGTTTCTGGCAACACACTCCATGGAAATGACGGGACGAGACGTTGACGGAGGGGCCCAACACTATCTCAAGCATGCGACGTTTGCCTCCGCAATGATGCGGCGTTTGCCTCCGCAATGATGCGGCGTTTGCCTCCGCAATGATCCATGATCGACTCGATCATGGACTGGTAGGGCGGAGTAATGGAATTCCACGGTCACCTCGAGAGGGTCAAGTTGTCTGCTCTGCGTCAATCCCATCATGGCCGGCCGACCCGCGAGTGAATGTGCTCACTCGAATTCTATCCATGCCAACGCTCGAACCTAGGACCTAGGTAACCTCGAGAGGTTCGAACACAATGTTCGAACCCACGACCTTATTACACATATGAAGTGGTCATTCTGTAATTTTTTCTGTCATTGTTTCCATTCTCATATGTAGTTGCGCACTTACATGCGTAGCATTTACGCATGTAAGCGTGTACATGTTACGCATGCACGTGCGTAACCTTTGTAGGGGCCTCCCATGCCATTTACGTACGAATACACAGTTGTGGTAGTGTTATTGTATTCATTGTTCTTTCATGTAGCGTTTTGTTTCCCAAAGTTTCTCCATGAAAGATGTTACGAAGTCTTTACAAAGTTTTGTGACGGTCGGTGAAGCACTTCGATTATAATGTGATATAAGGAAAATGATCTTCCTTTGTGAGTAGTACGTATTCTTTACGACACCTGCGGAGGTCCTCCATTTTCCGATTAATAATGTACGAATAATAGTTATGGTCAGTTAACGTAATATATTAGTTCACGTCATTCTCTACGGTGTCGTAGTTTTCCTCGGGTGATCAAATGGGTTCATGATTGCATAACAAGTGAGGGTCGGGTGCATTGTTTGTGGTCACTTCTTAAGTAGCTACGCATCCTCATGCGTATCAGTACGTGGTGACCGAAACTGCACGGTAGGGGGCCCGATTGCATCGAAACCGGGTGCCCCCCGACTTCACATGATACGCATCAGAATGTGTAGTTGTACGGTCGACAACACTGTATGCCCCGTACCGGACCAACGCATGCTTGGGAACTTGCTATCATAGTTACTCATCGTAATGCGGATCTATTGGGCGGACAGAAACTGTAGGCCAGGACAGGGCCTGGTTGTCTCGTGAGGCCTTCTAATGAATCATGTACGCATCGTCGTGCGTAACGGTGGCAGATCGGCACAAATGGCAGTTGATCCGCAACAAATTGCGCAATACAATGCGGACAAGTATATATACATCCCCATGCATTCTGTTAATATTTGTGCTACAATCATTTAAATGTGTTGCACTTCCACATTCTTTTTTGTAAAGTTACAACAGAACTAAAGAGCACGGAAGCACTTTGGAGTTAGGAGGCGATAAGACACCGCCAGTCTTGTAAATTCCACTTCTCGTCCCGTCGTCGTAGGGTCGAACATGTATCGATTATGAAGTGAGTTGAAAAGTACCAGATTGGAGTTGCCTATTCGTCGATTGTTCAACTAACAAGAGGAGATTGGTATGCAGTTCTTGGTCACTCGCATGTACGTATCTACGACGAAGTTGGCAGTTAGTGCGATAGAGTGTAAATAATTCTTAAACTACACCATTTGGTGGTTACTGAATTTCGTGTATACGCTTACATTGTTGTTCTACAACCATCATATGGAATGTAAAGTACAATATCGAATAGAAGTTATATATGATCATTTGGTTTCACTATTGTTACAATGTAGATTTCATACAATGTAATAGTAATGTAATGGACATGACGGATGGAGAACCAGCAGGTTTATACATAGAGTCAATTGTGACGGAAACAACAATGTCATTGCAAAACAAGAATAATTACTGCAGCTCCCGGTCGAGTAGATTCATTTCCTATCAGACGAGATTTTTCTTGTATTTCAATCAAAGTGTTTTACCGATCCTTCTCCACCTTCGTGTATGAATGAAACAATTCGTACAAGTATGAAACAACAATCTTTGCAAACGAGCAACAAACGCCCATTTTGAAAGATGGGTGCAACTTCCGGACCCCGACGTACTCTATTTATAGCGGATACATATGCATAAACATGCATACGTACGAGGTGAGCTACGCAGCATTATGCGGACATATACGCGGTCGTACGCGTGTTTCTCCGCATCGACATGTGTACTACTCCCCCGTCACATCACCTAATTCCAATGCATAGCTCCGCGTACGATTGCGGATATGGACATCATTTGCCACTTCATGGTGGGTCACATATAGCTATCAATATAAATACATCAACATTCCTCATTAGCATATGTTCATATACACATGCGAATGTACTTCAGTACTACATCAACGAAAGTAAATATCATGGAAGCACTTTGAGGTAGGGACGATGAAAATGCACCGTCGGTTGCGTAACCTCCAACTCTCGTCCCGTGGGGGATTAGGTTGATTTGCCCATGTGGTCGATTCTTCGGGTATTTGAACAAAGAAGGCAGCTCGTTGGTACTCACATTTGAGTGCGTAACGGTGACGAATGGTTTGTCCCCCATCAGAATATGGAACATGTTGCGACAACGTGTCCCATATCATATTGTTAGTCACATACTCCGTCGATTGTTCATTTACCTCCAAGCAGCGTACTGACGTTGCGCTAATTTACTTTGCGATAGTCTTGTATTTCAATTGGTATCTACATGTAGTTAGTTTGTTATGCTATTTGGTTTTTCTCAACTGATTGTAAACACCAAAACATAGACATCGAATTCTGCATAACCTTCCGCCTCTCCTCGAATGCGTAGCGGTTCAGAAGACACATTATCTAGTGCCCCTATTGAACCGGGACAGTGACATTCTACCAGGGACATACACATCAGCTTGCGTAGATGTTCTGACGTGGGATAGTTTATTTCGCATGTATATGCGTAACCACCACACATACCTCAATAGTTCGAAATCTCCCAACCCTGCCGACAAAGACCTCAATAGTTCGAAATCTCCCAACGACAATGTCACAAGGTTCCAATTAGCGACGAGTCTCAATAGTTTGAAATCATGCGAACGATAGACGAAACCCAATTTCACATACTAAATACTTCAAAATTAATTGATGTAAAGGTATCCCTTACAATTTCATTTTGTAAGCGGGATAGCGCATAAAAATTGAAATAACTTTGTCGTTTTCGATGCATGACGTGTAAGTTCAATACGGGCTGGTGTATCCAATTGAGCAGCTCCCGACTGACTCTTCTGCGGGCTTTGGGTAGATCTGAATTTGTATCTGTTGGAACGCATATGTCGTCATCTCTTCTTGGGCGGGGCGTACATCTAAATCAACTGCAAAAGATGTGACGTCTCAAATTCGAGAGACAGAAACGTCGTTGTACAAAACGGCCAGCATATTCTTTATCTTCTTGTGGATAGTTCGGAAGTAATTCGCAGGGTCGTCCTCACACTCCTTGCAGCCAAGCATCAATTGCGTTGATGATAAAGACATCCGAACACCACGCACGGTTAGTAGGTTGCACCGGAAAGAATGGTCATATTAGGTGTGTTTGCAGTTGCATGCGCAATTTTCAAGCGGACGACGGTGTTTGTCCACCATAACGATGAAACGGGTTCAATCGGTGAACTCGCCGGCTTTATCAATTGTGAGCGAGCTTCCAGGATACATATCTCACAACATTGTTGGTGATCTCTAAGTGGGGACCGTTAATGGAAATTTTATAGGGCGATTTTATGGTCCCCGCCACGAATTCCGCAACGCACTGCGTAGTTAACGCATCACCACCGGTATAATTGTTTCATTTCGCACCTCAATGCGTAACATAGCGGTTGAACATGTCCATCTGGACTTGTACAGTGCATGCATTGATCGTAGGCTGTCTTTTGTGGGTGCATGCATCGGGCGAGCTGTGGTGCATGCATGGATACGTGGCAGGATAAACATTATTCCGCATGCCGATGCGCAGTGTATCATGCATTGTATTCAATACGCATGCATTGTATTCAATACTCTCATTCACTACGCAACCGGATGCGGAACTGTATTACCACCTTCATTTGCCTATATAAAGACGTACATCCGAGAAGTGCAGTCCAAACCCACACCATGGCCTCCCACCACTACCAGGGCATTTCAAGCCAAAATAAATTCACATCTGCAACCCCGGCATTTTCCGACAATGTCTTCTACCGAAGTTGAAATTCCGTAGGAGGACTTGTTCACCCGTCACTACGAGAAAGAGGTGATAGCAGGAACCGCCTTCCATGCAACATGCCATCATTGTGGCCACCGCTACAAAGTGACAAATAATCTACAATACGGACATTTGAAGAGGCACATCACCACCAAACATTCTGACAAGGTCTAAGTCATAGGCGGTCATTATTTGTAGTTGTCTTTGTCTGTTGGAAACTTGGATTATTTACATCTTTGAAGTTGTAAGAAACTGGGGATGTTAAACATAATATAATATTTTGGTGTTTTCATCTTACCATGTCATTATGTAGTTCTGTTTCTTAAAGATCTACAACCTGTGTTGATGATTTTCGTTTTCATTTCCACTACACTCATCATCAGGCGACGGTAAATCTGTGAAATAACGCGTACTTCTGTTATAGGCTACGCACGGAAATGTGGAGCCTTCTGCGACTTTATGCGAAACACTTAGTGGCGGGCATGTAGTCCTCTTTAGGCATCTGCTATAGTTCCGCAACCGGTTGTGGAACATTCGAGCTGCTGTCTAACAACATAATTAAATGTACCCTCTTTTTCTATTCTCTTCAAACAATAAAACAATGTAACTTTCATCTAAATTAAATTAAACTGAAACAATTACGTTACATTGAAACAATCATGTTACATTACTAAAATCCGGGTACATTACATTACAACAATTACGGAACATTACGACTGAAACATAAAAAGAGGTACAATGCATATAATTTTATCGAAGCATCTTACAACAACGTGTACATTACATTCAAACATTTACGTTACAATGCGACATAAACAATTACATTACACTGAAACAATTACGTTACATTGAAACAATCACGTTACATTACTAAAACTTTAACGTGTATACTGTTTTGTGGTATCCACCGGTATCGTGTTTGCTGCAAGTTGTATACGTGCAACCAAACTCGGCGTCCACACCATTTGAGCTCTACATCTGCATAACCTTGCAGCGTGAGCCAGAATACGACGAGTCTGCTACAACATTCTGCGCAGCGTGGTCTATTCAATTCCAAAGTGTTTCACCGATCTCTACACACGTCGAAACGTAAATTGACTTCAAACCATACATATGATGAAATACCGTTGCCAATGACACATATGTGTGGATGTGAGGACCGACAGCAAATGGACACGTATTTATAGGGATTTTTGAGCTCCGCGGGAGTTACACAGACATTCGCGACAAAACGCGGGTATATACGCATGCAATCGCGTAGTTGTTGTCATGCTTGCGTAGTTGTAATTTCTCCCTGTTGGTGTTCTAATTCATGTTCCGCAGGAGTTACGCAGACATTCGCAACAAAACGCGGGATATATATGCATGCAATCGCGTAGTTTTTGTCGTGCTTGCGTAGGTGTAATTTCTCCCCGTTGGTGTTCTACTTCATGCAGCAGCATGCGTAGCTAACATACCTGAACCCCGGCACAAATCTGATGGGAATGAGCAAAGTCCGAACAGTTATGTCATTTCTACTTTATCAAATCAAACTACATCGATAGAAAATAAAACTTCATACACAACATATGCTTAATCTTCAAATTGAAGTTAGGATTATATCAAATAAAATGGGTTGTTACAATTGTGGAGGGGATTGGGGTAATATTTTACAGGAGAGCTTCGAGCGACTGCGACCGCGGTTCTTTAGAGAGCGGACTCGAGACGAGATGAGACGAATGAAAGGAGACACCCGTCCTGCAGCATACATGTCGTCGCCGGAGGGACGAAGCTCGTCCGGGCCGCTTACATGTCGTGGCTGGAGGGACGAAGCTAGTCTAACAACCAGCACACACCCCACCTGCCGGATGCCCTCTACAACATGTCCACTCCCCCTCCGCAACCTGTCTACTCCGCTCCGCGTATTTAAAATCAAAGTACTTCCCTGATCTTTAAAGTGTTTATTTCATATGGGAGATATACCATTTGGAAAGCATCGGTGTCTGGAAATTAGACCATTCCACTATATGCTTCTGAGGTTTAGTAGCCCCATTTTTAACGAGTATGAAAACAATCATTGGCAGAAATGTGTGAAACATCCGGAGCATGACCGGCTCTATTTATAGGGTTAAATGACGCCAACCACCGAACGAGGTACGGTATGCCCCAGGGTCCAGATGTCTCCGCACCTAGTTGCGGATGACTCCGCGTCGTAACGTGTAACTCAACGCATATAAATGCGTAAAAAAAACGCACTGTCATGCGGACCACACCGAAGTGACATGCAGACTTGTAGGTGCCACAGGTCTCCCCTGCATATTTAAAGAGTCACGGACGAAGTTACTTTCGGAATTGTAGGTGACATAAAATTCAAGTCTATATGGGTACTTAGTTATTTATCACTTCATTTTGTTGCCCATTTACAACTGTTGTAAGGATCATGGAAGCACTTTGTCGCGAACTCGTTCCGGCTTACAACATCCATGGCGACAACCCCAATCAGAATGTCTTTCCGTTTGTAGGTCGCCAGCCGAAACAATTGTTTGTCGATTATATTGTTTCAGAGGCTTATTTTGACAGCCAATTATTGTAATGATTTCACTCGTTAATGAGATTGTGTTATATTGTGACATTACGCAATAGGTTACAATACAATGTCAAACATCATGTTTTATCGATACGAAATTTAATGCGGGACTGTTACGCATGAAGACGTGTATTTGCAACCCCCGACACATATATGAGTGGCCTGACCCGGGCCAGTGCACGATTGTGTCGGAGTTTAGCAGACTAGATACGCAACTGCATGCGTAGCTATCCAACCTCAACCCCCGACACAAATCTGACTGGCCTGACCCATGCCAGTGCACGAGTGTGTCGGGGCTTATCTCAATAGTTACGTAGTGGCCTGCGTAGCTACCACTCATGAGGAAATGTTACGCATCTTGATGCTCGTAGCGGAGTTTATCTGAATAGATACGCGAATATTTGCGTAGGCCAACAAACTGCGAATATTTGCAACCCTTGACACATATCTGAGTGGCCTGACCCGGGCCATTGCACGATTGTGTCGGAGTTTAGCAGACTAGATACGCAACTGCATGCGTAGCTACCCAACCTCAACCCCCGACACAAATCTGACTGGCCTGACCCATGCCGGTGCACGAGTGTGTTGGGGCATATCTCAGTAGTTACGCAGTGGCCTGCGTAGCTACCACTCATGAGGAAATGTTACGCATCTTGACGCTTGTAGCGGAGTTTATCTGAATAGATAAGCGAATATTGGCGTAGGCCAACAAACTGCGAATATTTGCAACCCCCGACACATATATAAGTGGCCTGACCCGGGCCAGTGCACGATTGTGTCGGAGTTTAGCAGACTAGATACGCAACTGCATGCGTAGCTATCCAACCTCAACCCCCGACACAAATCTGACTGGCCTGACCCATGCCAGTGCACGAGTGTGTCGGGGCTTATCTCAATAGTTACGTAGTGGCCTGCGTAGCTACCACTCATGAGGAAATGTTACGCATCTTGATGCTCGTAGCGGAGTTTATCTGAATAGATACGCGAATATTTGCGTAGGCCAACAAACTGCGAATATTTGCAACCCTTGACACATATCTGAGTGGCCTGACCCGGGCCATTGCACGATTGTGTCGGAGTTTAGCAGACTAGATACGCAACTGCATGCGTAGCTACCCAACCTCAACCCCCGACACAAATCTGACTGGCCTGACCCATGCCGGTGCACGAGTGTGTTGGGGCATATCTCAGTAGTTACGCAGTGGCCTGCGTAGCTACCACTCATGAGGAAATGTTACGCATCTTGACGCTTGTAGCGGAGTTTATCTGAATAGATAAGCGAATATTGGCGTAGGCCAACAAACTGCGAATATTTGCAACCCCCGACACATATCTGAGTGGCCTGACCCGGGCCATTGCACGATTGTGTCGGACTTTAGCAGACTAGATACGCAACTGCATGCGTAGCTACCCTTCACGAGTGTGTCGGGGCGTATCTCAGTAGTTACGCAGCGGCCTGCGTAGCTACCACTCATGAGGAAATGTTACGCGTCTTGACGCTTGTAGCGGAGTTTATCAGAATAGATACGCGAATATTTGCGTAGGCCAACAAACTGCGAATATTTGCAACCTCCGACACATATCTGAGTGGCCTAACCCGGGCCATTGCACGATCTGACTGGCCTGGCCCATGGCAGTGCACGAGTGTGTCGGGGCGTATCTCAGTAGTTACGCAGCGGCCTGCGTAGCTACCACTCTGAACCCCCACCACAAAGCTCACAGGATTGACCAAGTCAAACTGCACAGCTGGGTCGGACTTTATCTCAGTTGATACGCACATGCATGCGTAGCTCACCAACATGTACGCAGATGCATGCGGTGCGAGGTAAACGGGGTCGGCTGCTGAAGGTGCGCAACATATCGCGGAACAATATGCATGTGTATGCGGCTGGCTCCGCACCTACCTGTGGTTGTATCCGCAAATACTCAGGGTGACCGAACTATTGCTCCCCCATTATAAATACATGACGATTGTGTAGTGAAGAACAGAGCCATTGTCGATATCATAAGTACGGAACACGTTTGGGCCAATGGGATATTTTCAAGGGTTAAACAGGGAGCGTACTCCCCCAACTATAAGTTATGTAAGGGTCATGGAAGCACTTTGATAACACTTGTTTATTTGGGATTTGGTTAGGGTTTCGTGCAACACACTCGATGTAAATGACGGGACGAGCCGTTCACAAAGGGGCCCAACACCCTCTCCAGCCTGCGCCGTTTGCCTCCACAATGATCCGCAATATCATAAGGGGAAGCGGAGGGCAGACTCGTGGATCACCATATCCACGGCGAGAGAGCCGCATGCACTGCATCAATCCCAACATGATCGACTCGATCATGGACTGGTAGGGCAGACTCATGGAATTCCACGGCCACTTCGAGAGAGTCAAGTTTTCTGCTCTGCGTCAATCCCGTCAGGACCGACTCGTAAGTGAAGGTGGTCACACTAACCCTATCAAAGCCAAGGTTCGAACCTAAGACATAGGTTTACAAAGCAATAGAGAGTAGAGATTCGAACCCAATGTTCGAACACAAGACTATTATGTGATTATTTTTGTCATTGTTTTCCTTCTCACATGTAGCACTGGAAGTGCCCAATGTATCAGTGTAAAAGGAGATATTTTGTAATCAGGAAACATATTGCAAAAACACAAACATTGAAACATAGTCCGAACAATTGTGATTGCTATTTCTTGAATTTCTTCGAAATGAACATAGTCCGAACAATTACTGTCACCAAATCAAACTACATCGACTGAAAAAAAACTCCATACACAAGATATGGTTAATCTTAAATTTTACGCCAAGATCTAATCAAACAAAATGCCTTATTATAGTTGTCGAGCGAATGGGGTAATATTTTAGAGGATGACGGAGACGATGACGGAAACGAGACGGAAACGGACACAGAGGACACGGAGACGATGACGGAGACGAAGCGAGACAATGACGGAAACGGACGGAAACGGACACAGAGGACACAATGGAGGGCCGAAACGAGACGATGACGGAGACGAAGACGAGACGGAAACGGACACAGAGGACACGGAGGATAGAAGACACACTAGCCGGAGAGATGAAGCTCGTCCAGGCCGCTGACATGTCGTGGCCTGAGGGACGAAACTAGTTGAAGAGTCAACAGGCAACCCCACATGTCCGCTCCCCTCTGCAACCTCTCCACTCCCCCTCCGCAAGCGTGCCACTCCGCCCCGCATATCTAAAATCAAAGAACTTCCATGATCTTTAAAGTGTTTATTTCATACGAGATATATAAGGTTTGAAAAGCATCGTTGTATGGGAATTAGACCATTCCACTATATGCTTATGAGGTCCAGCATCCCCATCTGATGCCTTTTATAGACGTATGAGTTCCGCAACTAAATGCGGATATATATTGCGCGATGTAGTGCGGATCGTTTCGCAGTTGCCTGCGTCTCTTTTCCCCTTATTAATGCGGATGGGGACTGCCCACCACTGTTGTGTAGCTGCGTATAAATACAGTCACTTGCTTGCTAGGCACTTACACACGCAATCATTTTCATACTATCATTCTTTCAATCAAAATGCTCACCACATTTGTAAACTCCAGCAACTAGGTGTGAAGATCATGGAAGCACTTTGACTTCATGGTGACAAAAACAAACCGTCACTTTGCATTCTTGGATCCATCATCTCAGAATGTCTCGGATCACCTGTGTAACCATTGACTCTCAGCCCGACATGGTGGTTCGAAACTGCTGAGCAATGGTCGATTTACTGTAAGTATGAAATGTAACCAAGTAACGTTTACAATTGGTGTGTATTATGTTGTAGTCGTTTATATTGAAATTGTTGCAATGTACATCATTTTGTGGTATGTGGTGTTTCAATTATCATTGTCCCAACCCAGTCCTAATTACCTTGTTTCGTAGTGGGAAAGTGGATGCGTGGAAGATACATCGAGCAAGGGCCGTTTCGTAGTGGATGATGCGAAACATGTCGTTTTGTATGCGTACAATATAATTGAAAGTACGTTACAAGTTTGAACCGCCGTTATGATTGAAACACCATTTCATACAAATACGCAAACATCTGTCTTCACTGATCTCTCCTTGATCAAATGTAATAGACAAAGTGCTTCACCGATCTGTCATTGTTGTGGTATGAGACGAAAAAATTTCACCTTCGTTGAATTGTATGTACACATAATTTGTATGGCAAAGTGCTTCACCGATCTCTCCTTTACCAAATGTAATTGACATTGCGAGAATTTATTTGCAACCTTCATTCCATTGTAGATAATGTGTGACCCCATAAAATTGGGTAGAAAGTATTGCATAAAGGCAATTAAAGTAACAACACATAATATACATCATAAAGAAACTCTTCACTATTTTTAAATTGTGGTTTTAACCTACCATAATAGCACCGCACTTGACAAGGCGGATGGAGAACCAGCAGCAGGTGTAAGGTAGCGTCAATCGCACTGGGAACCACAATTTCGTATGGATCACAAGAGTGATTACTGCAGCTCCCTGACTAGCTGATTCATTTCCATCACCAGCAGCTTCATATCCATAAAAATCAAAGTGATTCCATGATCTTTTGATAGTAAATGTATGAATACATATTATGGAGGTGGGTGAGAAATATACCGTAGTATGAGCCATGATATGGGGATACGGATGGTCCGAGCTGTATTTATAGGCGTCCGGCAGATTTCCACAGCTAAGTGCGAAACGGGGTTCCTAATTATGCAGGTAGGTGCGTAACCAGGGGCCTCGTTAGTTGCGTGCTTGTAAGCGTCCCACCTACCATTCCCAGAATTGTGTCGGCCGTTCCCAATTCGGCATGATCGGACTGGGACATCCGTTTGATATACTGCGAACACTTCGCATATAGCCGCGTATATTTCCGCAAGGGAATGCGGATCCAACCGCGACGACATACGACCCTCAGCTAATTGATATTGAACATGTATATATACATCACCATGTCTTCCGCTAATATTTACATTTAACTCTTTTGAATGTTTGTCACTGCAACATCCTCCTTTTTACAGTCGTTCCACCAGGACCAAAGGTCATGGAAGCACTTTGGAGTTAGGGGGGCGACAAGACACCGCCAGTCTGTCGTGGTACGGTCCAACATGTCCCGATAATGAAGTCTGGTAAACAAATACCAGATTTGTGTTGCCTATTCGTCGATTGTGCATGTAACGTATGAAGACTGTGTAGTAGTTCTTGGTCACTCGCACGAACGTATCTACGGCGAATTGCTCGTCTCCCCTCGATAATGCCACTCAATTCGTGCGATAGACGTTAAAGAGTTCCCATACTAAGTACTTTTTTAGGGTCAATTACACTAACGATCCCTAAAGTTTGAAAGCTTTTCCTTATTAGTTCCTAAACTTTAAGTCTTTCCAGTTAAATCCCTAAACTATTAAAATGATTGCACCATTAGCCCTTTCATCAAAAAAACTGCCAGATCTACATTAAATATTATGAATAAATTACACAAAATTGCCTTAAATTAGGAGAGTTTTCACAAACTACCCATGAATTAGAAAAATATAGAAAATCCCTCAACTTTGAGATTTTTAGTTTTGAGATATCACACCTACCCCCCATCTAATATTTCAAAATGACTAAATTGACTCGTAAGAAAACGAAGAAATTAAAAAAATGTCCCATAAATAATGAAAGTATACAAAACTGCCAAAAATTAGTTGAATAAGAAAAACCACTAAACCTTCCAATGTTAGCAATGGTTAAATTAGTTGAATAAGATAATAAATAAATTACACAAAAACACTCCTACCTACATTATTATTTTTTTACTTGCCCATAACTAGAAAAATAGATATAAAAAAAACTATTCAATCTAGGGCTAAAGAATCATACAATCCATATCATTTAATAATTGTTTGAAAAGCATTGAATTTTTCAAAAAATGTCAAATAAAATAAACAATGTTGATTAAACATTTTTCTAGACTTTGAGATATTAAGTGGTAATGTAGCATTTTTGTTTTTACATTGAAATTTTATGGTTGTTCTTTAGTTGAGTTATTTGTAAAAAAAATTGAATTTACAAGTGGTTTTGTGGAAACTTCCTAGTTTATCGATATTTTTGTATAATTTGAATATTATTTTATGAACCTAGTAAAATTATTTCTAAATATTGTAAAGGTTTTGGGTGGTTGATTGAAAACAAAACTCCAAATTATTTTATTTTATTTTAAAATTTTAATTTATGAGTGTTTTTGTAAACATTGACAAATTTATTAGTGATTTTTTGTAATTAGCATAAAATTTGGTGGAGATTTATGGTTGGAAGGATGGATGGTGCAGTCATTTTAATAATTTAGGGACTTTATTAGAATGACTTAAAGTTTAGGGGCCAACAAGGAAAAACATGTAAAGTTTAGGGATCATTAATGTAATTTACCCACTTTTTTATTTAGTGAATTTCTTGTCAATTCTTACAGTGTCGTTGTACACACGTCATATCGAATGTTAATCACAAAATGTAATGGAAATTCTAAAGGTTTTGCCTAATGTTGTTATGCATATCGTACTAAAGACATAAAATAATAGTACTACTGAGACATAAAAACAATATACATTCCACACAATTGTACACATTCCGACATCAACCCTTCGCCTCCGTCATGTCGTTTTTGGGGTCACTTGAATCTTAAACTCATTGAATGCAAAGGTTCGGACCTCCATATTTGCTTCCCAAACAAGTACTCCTGCATGCTGGGCCACATCGGCATGGTCATGTTCGCTTAACTCGGGAAAGAATGATCGAATACGTTCAAGAAGAAGGTCTCCAACCCTCCAGTAATACGCTCCAGGAATACCCTGATGAAACTGGTTGCAGTAAGCGCAACCAAACTGCAAGGGTGCGGATATGTGAGTGTCATTTTCACACTCGACTCGAAACAGTGCACATGGATGAATGCCACTGTATTCTGGATTGCGGCAAGCGCAATCGGACTTGTCAGGCAGCGTCAAATACCGATCCCATTGAATTACAAAATCAATGCGTGGGTTTGAACCGCGATGTTGACTTCTAACCGGCTTCATACGCAACAAGTACAATTTGGAGTTGTGTAAGTCATTTGTGTATCAAATGGGGTGTTTATAAAGCACGTAAGAGGTGGGGCGTGGGAGACAAAAACAACAAAACGGGGCTCACAATTAGCGCATGCCAATGCGTATGCATACGCAACTCATTGCGTGTAGATACGCAACTCAATGCATATACATACGCAACTCAATGCGCATATGTGGTGTTCAAGCCAAACTGCACGTCCGGTGGGCATGCGCATCCTTCCATCGGCATTGGGCCCACGACCTCTTTATGAGGGACGCATCTGCATGTGAAACTAAACAATCGAGACAAGCTGAGCCTGAACCTGATTTTAAGGTCGGTTGAAAGCTCGAATCGTTCGATGTAGACTCGAAAATATGGAATTTCTACAATTTTGTTTTCGTTTCAGCAAACGTATCTGTAAAGGACCTAACCCACGGACCTATTCAGTTGATACACGCTGAGTGCATGATTGAATCGGACAAAGGACAGTGTATAGATTTTATACACATGCGTATGTAGTCGTTGGTGGATGCGGACCACCACCGAACGTAGCTTGCGTCTCCAACTAATCAAGTGTGTATTCAATTCAAATCGTCGGCCAATTTAATTTATTAAATCGAAATTATTCTACAACAATAGATAATGGATTTTCACAATATTAGTACACACATAACAAACGTGTTTACATCAGAAACTCATCAGATACACCAACGAGCAAACACGGGGTTCACCTGGTTGTTGTTGAACCGCCATTGTTAATCCAGGTAGACGCCAACATTTACACATGGCGGCATTAGGGGTGAAACCGTGCTTACCCAGGGATATTTCAACCTCCCAACCCTGTCGAACGAAGTCACGTCGTAATCACAGCTCATTGGATCCTCTGAGCTGTAACGACGTCTACATGACTTCGCCACCTGCGACGGGAGTTTTCTATTATTCCACTCAGAGTGTTTCACCGATTCTTCACCACCTCCCTCTTTGAAATTACTATTTGGAATGAGTATGACACAACAAACAATTCGAACGAGTAAGAAACAACCATTTCGAGAAATGGGTGCAACTTCCCGAGCACGACCAACTCTATTTATAGGGTGAAATGCCGCCAACCTACGAACGACCTAGGGTAAGGCCCAAGGTTCGGAAGCTTCCGCACCTATATACGGATTCTTCCACACCTAGTTGCGGATTACCTCCACACATACTTGCGGATGGCTCCGCAACTTATTGTGTATATCTCCGACGTTGGAGTACCCCTGCCGAGGGGTAGTAGTCCCATTGCTGAAGCATCCGCAACATCATCGTGGGTTATTGGAGGAATTTGTTGGGGGTCTTTATATGGATCGTGTATCTTGTTCTGCATAACGTATCTACAAACACCAAATAATTTAGTTCAACAATATTTGAAACGAAATTATTTTATGGAAAAACTACGTACCTACAGGAAAGACCACGGACATTGGTTGTTGGTGATAGTAATGAGGAGGTCATCGTATGGATCATGGATTTTATTCCACATACCATACCTACGGAAATCAAATAACAGAGGTCAACATTAGCTGAAACGAAACAATTTTAACAAACTATCAGTTACCGGATTACGAAGTAGCCACCTCAAATATACGAAGTAGACACCTCAAATGCCGCCCAAATCAAAGTGTTATACCGATCTTTTCCCCTTTTGAATTTCTGCAGTTGAAAACATTTGACTTTCATCACTTCATCTTATTGCCCATTCAAAACCTACCCCACCACATATGTTGTTCATTGGAACTGTGTATGGAATGTCGTGGTTGATGAAGTGAAAGTATGTCTGTGCTGGTTTTTATACACAACTCCCCAATGGTGCGCACCATTTGTGTAACCACTACGCAAATTACTGCCGACAGGTTCCGCATCCATACGTGTAGCGTTGGACCGGCTGACCGTGCAAATAGATACGCAGCTTCATGCGTATTGGTCGGAGTTGATACAAATTGATAAACAGCTTGATGCGTATCATTCCTCTCTCATCCCCCGACACATATCTGGCGGGTCTGACCCGGGCCTGTGCACGCAGTGCAGGCTTGTGTCGGACTTTATCTACATTACTACGCATCTACGTGCGTAGCTCACCGCCTGCTACCGGTTCGAACCCAATGACCGAACCCCCGACCTAACTTTACTAAGCAAAATAGACATATGTACACATATGAAGTTTTCATTCTGTAATTTTTTTTAATTGTTTCTATTATCACATATATCACTGCTCAACACATATGAAGTATCCATCCTAGGCTTACTAATCAAATAAGAATGGAAGTTCGAACCCAATGAGCGAACCCCGACCTAACTTTCCTAAGCAAAACAGAAAGTCATACACATATGAAGTGTCCATTCTGTAATTTGTTATATAATTGTTTCTATAATCACATATAGCACTCGCATGCACATATTTAGTACCCATTCTATACTTTTTTTGGTAATTGTTTCTATAATCATCGCATCACAGTGCTCCATGTCCGTACTGGATGTAGCAGTATAAAAGGATTTATTTTGTAATCAACTACATGCACCCAGGAAACATATTGCAAGGACACAAACATTGAAATTAACTACACCAATATCACCACGTAAGGAGATTTTGAGATTATAACCCTTATGGATATCTGGACATTACAGGTCACCAGACACTCGCCTTATCATCTCTGCACCATTTTCACGCCTCACGCTATCACCAAAAAACATATTGCATTGGCCCAGGTGGTATTTCCCACGTTATTTGATTCAGGGAATGCCAACTGTACCTTACAGATACCTCCACCTCTCTACTCCCAACCACAACCTTCCCTTTTAACCCCGCGATGCTGAAATCAAAGTACATCCATGATCTTTAAAGTGTTTGTTTGAAATTGGAGATATAAGGTTTGTAAACCATCATTGTATGGTGATCACACCATTCCACTATTTGCTTCTGAGGTACATCATCTCTTTCCGACGTTGCTTGCCTTTTATAGACGTCTGCGTTCAACATGTGACATGGGGATATTATTTGCGTAGATTAATGCGGAGAGTTTCGCAGTTTACTGCGTATTATCTTCGCATGCGTCTGCGGAATATTCTGCATTTCCCGCGTAATATTACTCGGTTATGTGCGTAACTCGCACGTTCTTCTCCGCAGAAACTGTTTACATAATAGAAGCACTTTGCACAACAAGATTATTTGCTTTACAACATTCTCTTTTTGCAAAACAATGTGTTGTATACATGCAAATACATTTTCGATAATAACTCGGCCTTTCCGAATACATGCAAATACATTTTCGATATTAACCCCGACTTCCCGAACACAGTCAAATGGAGACACGCATTATGAAGAAGTAACTTTGAACATTGCCCCATTTCGAACGAGTATGAAAACAATCATTGCAAGAAATATAAGTATCAACCGTAAAAACGCATTGACGTCCATTCAAAGCATGACCACGGTTTCAATTCCATTCAAAACCAACAACACATATGTATGACAGTTAAAACCCGCCATGCAAACAGAAATCCAACCACAGTTCTGCAGAACCACAATTCCGCAACAGATCAACACAAAAGTCACAACATAACAAAATAAATGTACGCGTACACATACGTCACTGCGTCAGCACAAACGACGGATCAGCGGTGTATACCGCCCTACAATGCGCATAATCTCCGCCCTCAATGTATCCTCCGGCTCCGACAGAAGACGGGTCAACTCAGCCCCCACCGCGTCATATCGATCCGCCACATCTGCACAACAAGATTATTTGCTTTACAACATTCTCTTTTTGCAAAACAATGTGTTGTATACATGCAAATACATTTTCGATAATAAGTCGGCCTTTCCGAATACATGCAAATACATTTTCGATATTAACCCCGACTTTCCGAACACAATCAAATGGAGACACGCATTATGAAGAAGTAACTTTGAACATTGCCCCATTTCGAACGAGTATGAAAACAATCATTGCAAGAAATATAAGTATCAACCGTAAAAACGCATTGACGTCCATTCAAAGCATGACCACGCTTTCAATTCCATTCAAAACCAACAACACATATGTATGACAGTTAAAACCCGCCATGCAAACAGAAATCCAACCACAGTTCTGCACAACCACAATTCCGCAACAGATCAACACAAAAGTCACAACATAACAAAAGAAATGTACGCGTACACATACGTCACTGCGTCAGCACAAACGACGGATCAGCGGTGTATACCGCCCTACAATGCGCATAATCTCCGCCCTCAATGTATCCTCCGGCTCCGACGAAAGACGGGTCAACTCAGCCCCCACCGCGTCATATCGATCCGCCACATCTGTCGCACGAGGTGGAAGGATAGCAGTCGCAGAACACCCTCCACCGGACCGGGCTGCGCCTCCTCCGGAACGGGCGCCGGCTCATCCAGAACAATCGGCTCCGGTTCTGGAGGGATGACGGACGAAGGGAGGATGCAGACATGTGACCTCGGGCGAAACCACTCCAGGTACCCTTCCATCGACGCCCATGGACGCTTTGCATGAGCCATCGATGTGGCCTCGAGGTCAACCTAGTGCGCATGGCGGTCAGCCCAATGGTTCGCCTCCCCCGGCATCACAACCTCGTACGGTTGGTGTGGTCGCGCATCCCGTACCGCTCGCACAAGAATGAAAGGGTCCATCGGGATGTCCTGCATGCGGCCGAACTGGTGTACCACCCTATCAGGTATGTACGACTCTACCCCCTCCGCCCATGTTATCGTCCCGCGGTAGGCCGACACTTTGTGGACTCCCTGAAGATCCAGGTCTCCCCCGAATGGCATCCAACATACCTGCGATCATAATATATAGATACAAGTTACACAATAAAATTGTTATGACTCTGATAGTCAACAAATATATAGAATTCACATTGTAAGTCCAACATCACATAGCGATCGGGGTCCGCACTGGTCAATGTCCCGGCGTAGGGATGTAATCCGCCCTTGGTCCCGCCTCGAGGTCGCAGTCGGGATGAATCGGGCCGCGTACCTCGCATCAACCCTCAGCTTAACCGTCGGCGCAAGTGTGCCATGCTGAACAGGGAAATAATTGTATATCCAGGCCTGGATGGAAACTCATTTTAATCAAAGTCAGTCACTATCTAACATTTTTAATTTCATTGTAAATACACTTGAAATGTACGATGATCATCGCCATTACCTGCATCAGGAGCGAGCAGCCACACATCCCTTTCGCCCTCCTTCGCGTTCCCTTCCTCATGGCTCTGTACTGGTACGCCAACGCCGCAACCCCCCATGCATATCCGCCCGTGGTTGCAGGGTCTCTGCACATGTAGAACAATGGCACGCGTATCCTATCCTTCGACTTGTCGATCATCAACGTGGACGAAAGAAGGTACGCCAACCACAACGTCGCAACCCTCTGGAGGCCGACCCCATCCTCCGGGAGGCCTTCGTCGATGTACGCTGCTATCTTCGCCTTCAGCTGCGCCTGTGGGATCCCACCTGTCGTCCTCCACTTGTTCACCCGATGCAGCTTCCACCCAAAGCTCTCCGCCACCCACGCAACGGCAATCAAAACGTCTACGTCCATCATCACTTGCACCCCCTCTATAGCCAGCCCAAACAACAACTGCACATCGTGCAGAGTAATCGTCATCTCACCCCACTCGAAGTGAAACGAGTTCGTCTCCAGCTACCACCGCTCCATGAAAATCTGACAAAGCCCATGGTCGACGTGGCTCCAACTCAGATCCAACAACCCCATCAGCCCGCTCTGCGCGACTAAGGGAACCCACATCTCCCTTCCGTGCTCCAAGGCCTGCCGCAACCAAGTGATCGTCCTACCCCGCCTATGCACGTCCAGCATTACCGGTGGGTCGTCCGGAGCCGCCCAAATCCTCCGCGCCACATGAGTGCCAAAGCTCAACAACAACGACTTATCTTCCGGCCCCCCGCCAAACACCTCATCCGGGTCATCCTCCTCAGACGAACTGGCTCCACCCTGCTCACCACCATCTCTGTTATGCTGATCATGCGGGCCATCCGACTCATGGTAAGCATCCTCCTCATGGGGAACACCCTGATCGTGGGGAGCATGGTACTCCTCCAGAACTGCACCCTCCCTCGCAGCAGACGCAGACATCCTCGCTTCTGATGCAGAACCGCACATAGAACCCACTTCAGGGGACCTCTCTGCACGGTCGTCCCCGCCTCGCGGTAGGCCCCCATAATCCAACCAACCGCTTTCGCGCGCTCTCATCGACGGCGGTCCCCATGGAGGAGGCTTCATCGGCAATATCATCTGTAGGTTTGGCCCCCGCTCTTCAGGACTCCTCATACACGCTTGTAACTCTCCCACCAACTCTCCCACTCGTGCAGGGTCGGGTTGGTCGGCATCCGCAGGCGTCTCCACATCCATCGCAGGCGACTCCCCAACGACTGCAGGCGACTCCACGTCCACCATCTCCGTCTCTGCCTGCACCGTCGCAACAGCTTTCGGCACTACAACAACTCTCTTCACCTTCTTCTCAAACTTCCCACGCACTGAGGCTGAAACAATCTGTCCACTAGTCCCATCTCCTTCTCCGACACCCTCCCGCCCACGCTTTCGGCCTTCCTGCAACTCCGCCACGAACTTCTCCCTCTCCTGTTATTTTAAGCTTTCTCATTGTTTATAATTATTTTTTATTATTTGAACTTTTCCACATTATAATGTATATTTCACTCTGTTTACTATAACGTTTTCCACATTTGTAATTTATGTATTTGTACTCTCCATTTTGTTATCGAATTCTCTGTTTTCTATTACGCATATGTAATTACAGCTCAACTTTATATACTTATAATGTACGTGTCTCCAATTTATAACGAGTAATTTAATTCTCTATTTTCCGACGATTATATTTCTCATATTTGTTGTGAGGAGGAAATCAAGTAGGAAATATAATAAAATAATTCAAACCAGATTTAGGCCCACGCAAATAATTACAAGACTCCTCCAATGCAGTAAGAGAAAGTCAGGATCGAATCCACGAGGAAGCGTGTCAGCGGATCCTAGGTAGCTGTAAATCTCACAGAAAAGCGACAGAAAACAGAAACACGGAAACAAAGAAGGAAAGACAAAAATAAACAGAAAATAGCAAACGAAAGCAAAAATAAAAGCAAAGCAACAGACGTACTCGATCTCGACAACACCCTACTCGAGATCGACTAACAGCAGTGAAGACAGAAACTGAAAAATCGACAACAGAAGCACAACAGTAACTCGACCTAGACTAAAACCTACTCGAGATCGACTAAGGTCTATTCGATCTCGACAAGACCTTACTCTGTATCGACTAAAAATGCAGAAAGTGTAAATTGCAAATTCTCGAACCCAAAACTCAAAATTCCGACGAAATAAATCAATATAATAAAGAACTTCCAAAGCCAGGGTATCAACACCACAACGATAACCATGCAAAGTAACATATAAAGGCATAAAAGATCATGCTTTCCATCAAAATAACTTTCGTTACTAACAAATAGGCATATAGAGGCTTTCGCATAAACCCTAATTGTTACTAACCCTTTTCACATAATTAATCCAAGTGTATTAAGATCACTTTCGTTTCAATAACACAAACAAGGATCACCTTCAACTCTCGCAAAAGAATCATGCTCATAAGGATAGAAGATGAATTGCATAAAAAGATCTAACCTTTACCGCATCACCTCACATGACCACCGTCGGGCTCACCCCATCCCCAGAAGTGGGTGGACTACTCACGCCTCATCGCAATAGCAGACATTGATGTATAAAAAGAAACTTGCATTTAAACTATATTCAAAGCCTTTACAATCCCGACAATCAGCTTTCGCAGAATGCCAAAACCCTAAAACTTTAGAACTCCTAAAACTTCTCTGTGGAACTACTTGTCTCTGACTGAAAATTTTATGAAGGAAAAACCAGCCCCTAGGGCTTTATTTATAGCCTTCTATTCCTTGCTAATCAAGGATAGAATCTTCTATCTATATCTAGAATTATATCTAAAATGCTAAAAGATAAATAAATGCAACAAGGGAATTAAATCTTTAAAGGGAAATAATAAATCTAAAGTCTTCCATGGATAGATCTTCCTTCTTCATGATCAATGTTGATAGATTTGGATAGAATCGGCAATCCTCGCACCCAAGCAATCCCAAGTCGAGTAGAATTGGTCAAACTGAGTAACGCGGCTTTGGAGGTCTACTCGATCTCGACAAAGGTCTAGTCAATCTCGAGTAGGATTATGGTCGACTGGCTCGCCTCGGGTAGATCTGCTCGACATGCCTCAGATCTGGGCTCCTGGGTGTCATCGATCTCGACTAGGGCTTCTCGAGATCGACTAGGGGTGTGGTTGAAGATGACTCTCTGGTGATGTCGAGGACTCCTCCTCGGCATGGACTCGGACTGGCATCAGGGTTTACTCGAGCTCGACAAGGATCTCCTCGAGATCGAGTAGAGTTGCTCGGTGTTTTCGTTCTCGGCTTCTCGATCAGCTCCTCTTCTCGACTCCGGGTGTGGAGCTGAGGTGTAGTCGATCTCGACTAGGTGGTACTCGAGATCAAGTAAGGTTCCGGAGCTGGGTTGGTCTGGCTCTCGACACTGCTCCTAGTCGACAAGGCCTGTGCTCGGACATGTTCGTCGAGATCGAGTAAGGTTCACTCGAGATCGAGTAACCTGGGCTCTCAGCTTGATTCGACTGGTTCCGCTGCTTCTTTGACCTTGGACTTCTGTAGTGGATTTCCGAGCTTTTCTGACCTTCCTTAGAATTGCTATAAAATGTCTCGAATTCTGCGAATTAAACAGAAACTGGTGTAGACTCCATAATTTGGCAAATAAACATAAACTACATAGATTTTGTACTATCTTAGCCCAAATGAATGAAATGTATGCAGAAATTGATATAAGAGTTACTGTAAAACACGGCAAATTCAGCTCACAACAAACACCTCATACTTAAGCTTGCTTGTCCTCAAGCAATACCTTTAATTGTCATTCAGGGGAAGAAATAAAAACTCTCAACATCTTAGATTCATTCTTATATATCCCTGCAATCAATTACCATCCTCGAAAAGGTACTAGTGTCACAGATCCATGCATGTGTAATTATATAAAAGCAACATCTACTCACAAAAGGAGGGTTATGCAAAACATTCATTCGTGACAAAGCATTAATAATCAAGAGGACTTTAATTTAAGCTCAAATAAGGAGTATATTGGTAAAAGGCTAAAGGTGGGCAATTTTTGGCAATTTAGTGCTAATGATCCAGGGAAATGGAGTATTTCCAAACTGAATTTCATACCACATTCTTTCTCCATAACATTCATAATGCTTTTTCTCAATAATAATGCTTTTACCTCTCTGACCTCAGCACTGCCTTCTCGCGAGTCGCAAACATGGGTGTCATGAATGGCCCCGGATACTTAGTGCTTTGGGCTCCTCACAATGTGTCCCATCTCTCCAAACTATTATCTTAGAGAGCAGGGTCAATCTACCTTTATCTCCTGAGGTGATTGGATTTTCTTTCACTCATTAAATTTTCCATATATTTCAAATAATTTCCTTCCAAACTCCAATAATGATAATAACGACACAATCACCATATAACATCTCCACAATGTAACATCATTCTCAACATAATCCCCGGATAAGGTAAAGAATGGCAAATATTTAGAACATGTGGAGCAATATATGAAATAAGGCATAATATGGCTTTTGTGATGCATAAGCATGGGTAAGGCTAGGATTATAAACATATGAGCATTATATGGAAATATAAAGTCCTCCATCATCTTATCAAGCAACATGTCAAAAGCAACTTCAAATTTTACCTCCTTTTATGGTTTTCATCAAATAATGCACTTCATTGTGACTTCCCTTTACTAGGCAATTTCATGCTATATCTCTAATGAATCCAATTTTGCATCGTCGAGTTCAATATAAGCTTCCATGACATTATTTCAAAATTTTAAATGGGGGTCATTTTTCTCAAAATTTGGAAAACATACATATATAAGCACAGAAATCTATAATGCATTCCAAAATAGCCATGTAGCAATTCAAAGAAATAATGCACACATAATGTCAAATATGGCAAATATGCATAATGTAAGCCCTTCCCCCACCCCATACTTAAACATTACAGTGTCCTCACTGTATAAAAACAAGGGTAAAGAAAGAAACTCACTAGACAAATGTGCAGGGCTTCTAAATTTCGAATGGAAGCACCTCCTGGGTCGAGTATGAATATTGCTTGGTCCTATCCATGGACCTGAAAACTATGGAAGACATATACCCACAAAAGAAAAAACAAAAACCAAAAATGTTCAAAACCAAAAACAAGCAAAAAACAATGTCCCGAAAAAAAAAGTCCTAAAAAAGTCTATGTACAAGCTCTAGATTTTATAGTCGCTAGGCCGACTTTCCATGTATGCTCAAGGTGGCATCTGCAGTGCCCATGTAGCCTGGGCTTCAAATAGGACTCCATTCTTGTCCATCAGCTGTAATCCCCCAGAATGGATCTTGTTCACCACGAACGGTCCCATCCGCTTCTTGTTGAATTTATTAGGGAACCAATGACCCTTTGATTTAGAGACATAGAGCTTGTCTCCAACTTCATACTCTTTGGGCTCATCATTGGATATCCTACAAAATCGCACATACCAAGGCAAACCTCTCCCATGTATAGATAGATCTTTAATGGAAATAGGAGAAGAAAGATACATACCTTGGCTTACCTTTGCAGAGACGGAATCGGGAACCACGGTGTTTGGTCGATCTCGACTAGGGCTAGTCGATCTCGATGAGTCTGCAGATTCTGGTGGTGGGCTGCTCGCAGATGCAGGAGTCGACGAAGGGGAAGGCTTGTCGACATCGAGTGGCCTACTCGATCTCGAGTAGGATTCTTCTCCTGGAGGCTTCAGTGTCGAGGAAGCAGGAGCTGGTGGAGCCTGGTTTGTCCGGTGGAGTCAGCGCCGAAGAAGGCGAAGTCGAGGTAGGGCTCTGGTGGTCGATCTCGAGTAACGTACTCGATCTCGAGTAGGACCCTGCTTCTGCCTGGCTTCTCGATGATGCTGGTGCTGATGGAGGTTTCTGGTTTTGGTCGAGGTCGACTAGGGTCCTCGATGTCGAGGAGCCTTGGTCGATCTTGACCCCATACTTGGTTCCTGTCAAGGCATCCGAAAAATAATTAATCCATAATGACATACCTTGGTTTGTGTCGATTGGATTTTCTGCGTCCTCCTTTAGGATTGCCATGATCTCCTCCACCTGGGCCTCCATATCCCTCTTTTCCAGCTCCTCAGGGGTCATATTTCTGACCTTGGGTTCCCCGCAGGTGATGTAGCCAACTGAGATAGATTTGACCTCTTCCATTGGACCTGTATGCCTTTCAGTTTTATTAAAGGAATACTCAATTACCTCATCGCTGATGTTGAAGGTGAGCACTCCTTTCCTTACGCTTATGTTGGCATCCACCGTCGCCAAGAAGGGTCTCCCTAGAATAATTGGACAAGCAGGATCTTCTTGCATATCAACAACTAGGAAATCAGCAGGGACAAAGAATTTACCTACTTGTACTGGCACATTGTCCACCATGCCTGTTGGAATGACCACCGTGTTGTTGGCCATGTAAAGTCAAGCATCCACAGGCTCTAGGGCACATATCTTAATCTTGGACCAAATTGTTAAAGGCATTATACTCACATTAGCTCCAAGATCACATAAAGCATTAATTTTGTATGGACCAAATCCAATGGTTATAGCAAACTTACCTGGATCTGGCCTCTTCTCCAATATGTCCAAATGGCTGCATTCCTCTGTAATTTCAGCCATTGATCGCTTTTTGCTCAAAATCTCCTTCAGGAACTTGACATAGGATGGCATTTCATTGAGAGCTTCTGTGAAGGGGATGGTGACGTTGAGCTTCTGAAGCATCTTGATGAAGCGCTGAAATTTCTTCTCTACTGGGTCTTTTGGAGATTTTGTGGGGAAAGGCAGCTTCTTTTTCTGATTTGGAGCCAGAACAGACGTCGGAGGTGCTGCAGCTTTCTCGACCTCGGGTTGGGTGTCCTCGATATCGACTACGCCCTTATCGATCTCGACTAGGTTGGGTGATGTCGAGTTGCTGTGAAGTGCAGACGAGGGCTTTTGAAGTTTCTCATCGAGATCGAGTAGACTTTCCTCGATATCGAGTAGGCTCTGGTCGACATCGACTAGATGCTGGTTGACTTGCTGGTCTCCTTTGTTCTGCTGTTTTCCGACTTCTGGCTCTTTCAGTTGATGGCCGCTTCTGAGTTTTACAGCAGCGATGTGTCCAGTCTTCCCCTTAGGATTTGGTTCTGAAGATCCAGGGAGCGCACCTGACTGTCTGGGGATTCCTGCTGCTAGCTGACCAATCTGTGTATCAACTGATTTTCGCCATATATCAATTTCCCCAAGCCTAGAGTTGACACCTTGCATCTGAGTATAGACGGAGTTGAAGGACTGCTTAGTTTCTGAGTGATTCCTCCGTATTTCTTCTAGGACTGTCTGTATATCATCCCTTTTCTGGTCCCTTTCCGGATGTCCTGGAGCTCTGTAGGGCGAGGGGTTCCTAGGGACACCTTGGTTCCATTGTGGTTGCTGAAACCTTTGGTCCCCCATGTAGCGATTGGGACCCCCTGCGTAAGCTACCTCCTCGTGGTGTTCTGCCATCCTGACTTGCTCTGTGTGTGGGCACTCAGTAGTGGTGTGCCGATGCGATCCGCATTCAATGCAAGGCTGGTTGACAGAAAGATACTTTACTTGCTTGAGGAGCTTCTTATTCTGATCTCTGTAGTATTGCTCCCTAACATCTGGATCGATCTCCTTGGGGGCCTCATATAGGGGCACGGAAGGTGCTGGCCTGGCGTAAGGGTTCTCTTCATAAGTTGCAGTAGACCCATACTTGTTGTCGTAGTTGATGAGCTTGTCTAGCACACCCCATGCGTCACTTGGCGGCATCGTCAGATACTCATAGCGAGTATAATGGTTGATTATGTCCTTAGTAATTTGATCAAGAGAGTTGAAGAAGATCTCTTGAATGACGTAGGGTGGCTGTCCATGAGTAGGGCAAGATCGCAGAAGTTCTTTGTAGCGCTCTCATGCCTTTGCCAGCGGTTCCCCTTGCTTCTGTTTGAAGGCGGTGATTTTCTGGCGGAGATGTGCTGTTTGAGCAGGTGGGAAGAATTTATTCAGAAATTCTTGCTCTACTTGGGCACAGGTTGTGAGTGATCTTGCTTTCAGCCCTTCAAGCCATTTCAGTGCAGGCCCAGCGAGAGACCAGCGAAAAGCTTTCATCTTGACATATTCCAGGGTTGTACCTTCAGCAAGAGTACGTCACATGTCAGAAAAATTGGTAATATGTTCAAGAGGACACTCGTTAAATCTGCCATAGAAAGCATTATTTTTAAGCTCTATAAGAAATTGAGTGTGAATTTTAAAAGAGTTATCAGGGATTAGAATCGCCGATTCAGGCACGACGAGAGTTGGATGCATATAATCCTCTACAGTGGTTGGGAACTGGGCAAGCTCAGCTTCTGCTTGCTCCCTTGCTGCTTTCTCAGTGGCGATAGCAGCATCTTTAGCGGCCAATTCCCTTGTGAGCCTTGCGATCGGCTGTTCCTGTGTTTCAGCGGCTGCCATGGCTCTTTGCAGTCTAGTTCTAATGTGTAGAAGGCGTTCCGGTTCGTCTAAGGCATCAAACTCAGGTGTTTGACCAGAACGGCGCATATACCTGCGAAGTAACTCAAAGAAAAAGTGAGAACTGACTACCTAAGGCGCGAATGATAGCTTCCCCGGCAACGGCGCCAATTTGTTGTTGCAGGAGGATGGTCAAGTATGAAATAAATATAGAATAAAGATCAGATTGACTTCCCTGTCTCAGCAAATAAATACAAGACTTCCTCCCGTTGTAGTAGAAGGTTGTCAGGATCGAATCCACGAGGAAGCACGTCAGCAGTTCTCAGGTAGCAACAGATCTCACAGACAAGCAGCAGAAGGACAAAAACAGAGAGACAAGGGCGGAAACAGAAATAAAACAGAAAATAACAAACAAAAGCAACGAACAAAACGAAGACAGAAAAGACAAAGCAAAGTAGAAAATAAAACAAAGCAACAGACGTACTCGATCTCGACGACACCCTACTCGAGATCGACTAACAGCAGTGAAGACAAAAACTGAAAAATCGACAACAGAAGCACAACAGTAGCTCGACCTAGACTAAAACCTACTCGAGATCAACTAAGGTCTATTCGATCTCGACAAGACCTTACTCTGTATCGACTAAAAATGCAGAAAGTGTAAATTGCAAATTCTCGAACCCAAAACTCAAAATTCCGACGAAATAAATCAATATAATAAAGAACTTCCAAAGCCAGGGTATCAACACCACAACGATAACCATGCAAAGTAACATATAAAGGCATAAAAGATCATGCTTTCCATCAAAATAACTTTCGTTACTAACAAATAGACATATAGAGGCTTTCGCATAAACCCTAATTGTTACTAACCCATTTCACATAATTAATCCAAGTGTATTAAGATCACTTTCGTTTCAATAACACAAACAAGGATCACCTTCAACTCTCGCAAAAGAATCATGCTCATAGGGATAGAAGATGAATTGCATAAAAAGATCTGACCTTTACCGCATCACCTCACATGACCACCGTCGGGCTCACCCCAGCCCCAGAAGCGGGTGGACTACTCACGCCTCATCGCAATAGCAGACATTGATGTAAAAAAGAAACTTGCATTTAAACTATATTCAAAGCCTTTACAATCCCGGCAATCAGCTTTCGCAGAATGCCAAAACCCTAAAACTTTAGAACTCCTAAAACTTCTCTGTGGAACTACTTGTCTCTGACTGAAAATTTTATGAATGAAAAACCAGCCCCTAGGGCTTTATTTATAGCCTTCTATTCCTTGTTAATCAAGGATAGAATCTTCTATCTATATCTAGAATTATATCTAAAATGCTAAAAGATAAATAAATGCAACAAGGGAATTAAATCTTTAAAGGGAAATAATAAATCTAAAGTCTTCCATGGATAGATCTTCCTTCTTCATGATCAATGTTGATAGATTTGGATAGAATCGACAATCCTCGCACCCAAGCAATCCCAAGTCGAGTAGAATTGGTCAAACCGAGTAACGCGGCTCTGGAGGTCTACTCGATCTCGACAAAGGTCTAGTCGATCTCGAGTAGGATTTTGGTCGACTGGCTCGGTTCGGGTAGATCTACTCGACATGGCTCGGATCTGGGCTCCTGGGTGTCGTCGATCTCGACTAGGGCTTCTCGAGATCGACTAGGGGTGTGGTTGAAGATGACTCTCTGGTGATGTCGAGGACTCCTCCTCGGCATGGACTCGGACTGGCGTCAGCGTTTACTCGAGCTCGACAAGGATCTCCTCGAGATCGAGTAGAGTTGCTCGGTGTTTTCGTTCTCGGCTTCTCGATCAGCTCCTCTTCTCGACTCCGGGTGTGGAGCTGAGGTGTAGTCGATCTCGACTAGGTGGTACTCGAGATCGAGTATGGTTCCGGAGCTGGGTTGGTCTGGCTCTCGACACTACTCCTAGTCGACAAGGCCTGTGCTCGGACATGTTCGTCGAGATCGAGTAAGGTTCACTCGAGATCGAGTAACCTGGGCTCTCAGCTTGATTCGACTGGTTCCGCTGCTTCTTTGACCTTGGCCTTGTATAGTGGATTTCTGAGCTTTTCTGACCTTCCATAGAATTGCTGTAAAATTTCTCCAATTCTGCGAATTAAACAGAAACTGGTGTACACTCCATAATTTGGCAAATAAACATAAACTACATAGATTTTGTACTATCTTAGCCCAAATGAATGAAATGTATGCAGAAATTGATATAAGAGTTACTGTAAAACACGGCAGATTCAGCTCACAACAATATTCTGCTCTTTCTTCCTCTATTTGGTACCTTAAGGTCACACATACTAACAGATTTTTTTTCCTCACTATTACGATTTACTTAACACTCAAACTTAGGCATAATTAAAGAGTAATGAAAACTAAAACGAATTATCAACGCAATACTTACCTCCGTCAATAATGTTTTTCTTGGTCGCGGGCGCAACACACTCTTCCCTTCTACCGTTGCCGCCTTCGCCTCCGCCGTCCTCGATGCCTCCTCCGCTGAAGCCCTCACCGCCTCCGGGGCGGCCACCCTAGCTGTCTCCTCCGCCTCAACCCTGTCCGGCTCTGCCGCCGCCGCCTCCCTCGCTGCCTCCCCCGCCGTCGCTGTCACCCTATCCGGCTCCGCCGCCGCCACAGCCGCCGCGTCCGTGTCCTCCGCCCTCGCTGTAACCCTATCTCTCTCCCGAGCCATTTCTTCCTCCGCCGCCCTTTTCTCCTCCGCTGCCCTGCTCAGAGCCGCATCTTCCTCCTCCTCCCGCTGCATCACCGCACACGCCGTCTCAATCGACACCTCCCGGACCCCCGGCCGACCCCCTTCTCCGCCCTCTCCACCCCGGCCCCCATCACCGACCAAATCCCCGCCACCAAATTGCCCCGGCGTCGTCTAGACCTGCACTTGCCCCTCCGACACCGTCCTCACCTGCTCCGCCGCCCTGCCCAACTCCTCCGCCTCCATCTCCTCCCTCTCTCCGTCTCTCCAGTCCAACGAAGCGAAGATTTCCTCCATCGTCGGCTCGTCAACAGCTACCACCACCACACGCATACCGGCCGGCCCTCCACCGCCGCCCTCGCCTCATGTACCCCTCTTTCTGCCGCTCCCTTCAGCTTCCATTCTCTTCTCCGCCTGTTGGAATCACAAACCGTCGTCGCACTCGGAATCGGAGTTCGAAAGTCGTACCACCGATTGCGGTTCCGAATCGTACTTGATACGCCTCGTTCTCCACACCCCGATGCGCAACTGCTTTTGAATTTCAAATACACCGTATTACGCAACTCGATGCGGAGTTCATTCGTACTCCCTTATGCCGCATTTGGTTTCATTCCCAGATATTCCGCATTCATCCGCGTATCCTGTTTCGCAACCCATCACGGAATGTTTGGAGGGGGGATGTTAGGGCGTGTTTGGTCTGACGCAAGGCGAGTTACGCATCGTGGTGCGTAGGGAGTTACGCAGCTTGATGCGTAGATTAGCGGTGTATCCAGTAAAAATTAGCGGTGTATTTAGCTTTTCCGTTTTTATATAATGATTTCTGTGCTTTTCTATTTTGAGTATACTGGTTGTGTTTTGCACGCGAGTTATTGACAAATTTCTTTTCCTTGTCTAAACAAAGATGCAAATGATCTTTATTGTATCTGACAGGATTTGAACCTGTAACCTCAAGGTTATGAGCCTTGCGAGCTACCAAGCTGCTCTACTCCACGCCGAAGAGAAGAATTATGAACTATTGTAATGGACAAACAAGAATGTACCTCCGATCGTCTCTGTACAAATAGTATATTCGATGTTTTATAAGTAATCATTACACTTTATTTTTACCTTTGAACTATTATCAATATAATTTGTACTTTTTTTAGGTTGAACCAATAATGATTTGTTCTTTGGATGGGGGTAAACCTTATGTATTCTAACATCTGGGGTTTGAAGATGAATTCAGATGGTGCAGTCGATGGGTACGGATATGCAGCTGCTGGAGGGAGTATTAGGGATACCCATGGCAATTGGGTCGGAGGTTTCGTTCACACAATCGGCAATTGTTCGGTGATTATGAGTGAATTGTGGGGCATCCTTGATGGGTTGAGGTGGGCGTGGAGACTTGGCTTTTGGAAAGTCGTGATTGAAACGGACTCTCAACTCGTGGTGTCACTCATAGAGGGGAACATTGGAGTCCAATCGACATCCGTTGTCCAGCCTGGTTCGGCGGATCCACGGCTTACTCGCCAAGCCTTGGGAAACTAGGGTTCGACATGTCTATAGGGAAGCGAATTTTGTCGTGAACTCCCTTGCTACTCACGCGTTTACTTTTCCTTTAGGATGTTATTTTATTTCCGAACCGCCCTCGAACTCTTTGATACTGTTAGAAGAAGACGCTAGGGAAAGGGTTACTCCCCGCATTATTCTTGTGTAGCCCGCTTTTGTTTTGTTTCTTTAATTCCGAGAGCCTAGCTCTCTGTTTGCCCACCCAAAAAAAACAACTGGGGTTTGAAGTTGGTTGTTCCAAAATAAAACTGGGAGAGAAAGAGGAGTTTGAAATTAGAAAATTGTGTTGAAAATGATAATCTTGGAGAGGAGGAGCTACAAAAACTCTCCTGCTTCCTTCTTCAGCACTAAGTGCATTTATTCGACGAGTCAAACTCTTTCTCACGGCTTGAACATGGGTGACAATGGTGGACGGCACAACTTTTAGAGCCATGATGAACCCCATGATCTAGAACCTTAGACAATATCATTGGTGAGTCCATGAGCTCAAAAAATGTCCGGTGGAAGAAAAAAAACTTGTGGAAAAAAAAAGTATGAATCGGGAGGAAAAGATTCATCTATAAAGGTCCAGAAAAGAGGGATTCATGGACATCATTCACGAGGTCACATGAGAGGAGCGTGATCTCGGCTGGTAGCTTTCAAACGAAACGATGTCGTTTGGTATCGTTGGATGAAGAAATGTACATTGTTGTCTAGTAGAAAGAAAAAAAAGGGTTGACTCACATTTTATAATTAAATTGATTTATCTGCATTTTATTAAACTAAAAATAAAAATTATTATTATTTTTGAAAGTAATTTAATTTTATCTACCCATAAACTCCCATATTGCGTTTTTTTTTTTTTGATTAGGTAAAAATTCGGATGGGACCACCCTATCCGAAAGCATCATGTCGGATGAGGTCAAGAAGACTTGTATCTAAGTATAGCTCAGGCCCCCTGGTTGAGTAGCAAAGATATGCAACCTTATCCGCTACCCGGTTACCAATACGGGGAATATGAGATACATCAACATTATTTATTCCTTGGAGAAGGCCTTGGATATCTGACATAACCATTTCTATTTCCCAAGGACATCCAACTTGTGATCTTAGATAGTCCGTGATAATATTAGAGTATCCTTCTATTATGAGATCGGTAATCTTTAGTTCTCTAGCTTTTTTTATCCCAAGACGTAGGGCTAGAGCTTCTGCCATAAGAGGTGATTGTCCACCAATAGCTTTACCGCCAATGTTGATTGGTTCTCCACACCAATCTTTGATGATGTATCCAATGGAACTGTTTGAGGTTGATTTAAATGATCCGTCAAAGTTTAGCTTATATTTGCCCGCAAGGTTTCCTCCAACGTTAAGTTTTCCTATTGTTCCTAGTGAGACATTTTCCCTTATTTTGTTTCTGTAAGCCGTCATCCTCCATTTCATTCCATCTGCTAGCTTTTCTCCAGTTTCAATATTGTTCATGATCATTTTCTTAATACCCTCTGCGGAGGGGATGTGTTCATTTCTAAATATTATTTGATTCCTTATAAACCAAATGGTTCACCATCAGATTTTTATCTTTTGTTTCTTTTCCATAGGAAGAGTGGAATCTAAAATTTGTAGAATTTGATTCATATCTCTGTTTTCTAAAATAAGGGTGTTAATGTTTTGAGATATTTGTCCAGGGAATCGTTGTTGAAAATTGTTGATGGGACATTCTATGAATAGATGAATATCGTCTTCCGCGAACTGATTGCAAAGGATACATGTGTTCGGTACCGCTACCCCTTTTTGAGCTAGGCGGGTAGCTGTGGCTAGGCCTTTTTGTTTTATTTTCCATATAAAGTTCTTTACTTTTGGCGGGGCGTCAAGTTTCCATATCCATGAGAATTCATCCGATGGTCTTTGTGGCGAGGATGAGATTAAGTTATAGGCACTTGTCGTTGTATACCAGCCCTTTTTGGCGGGCCACCAATACAGTCTGTCTGCTAGGGGGTGATTGGCAAGGGGATTTTCATAATATCCTCTACAATAGGTTCGGGAAGCCCCGAAACAATTTTGTCCTTCCACCATTGTCCTCCTATAATGAATTCGCTTACGGAATCATGTGGATTAATGTTATGTTGAGAATATATTTTGTCCTTTATAGGTGTCATTGCTACCCAATTGTCTTCCCAAAACTTTATTGATTTCCCATCCCCCCACCTGCCAGGTGAGTCCCGATTTAAATTTCGGGATTAGAGAACTCAGTTTCGACCATTGCCAAGAGGCATTGCCTTTTCTAGAATAGGTAAGGATGTGATTGTCTTTTAGATACCTGTGTTGTATGATTTTGACCCAGCTATTTTCTGTTTCAACCAGAATTTTCCAGAGAAGTTTTAGTTGAAGAGCTTCATTCATATCTTTGGTTTTTCTAATTCCCAATCCTCCATCCGCTTTTGATTTACATATTTTGTCCAAACTGATTAATGGACTATGTTGAGCGTCTTTGTTCCAAAAAAGGTTCTGTTGATTTGATCTAATTGCTTATGGACCGCTACCGGGAGCATGAAGCTCTACATCGAGTATAAATGTTTTGATGATAGATTAGACACTATTAGGGTTGCTCTGCCTTGTTGTGAAAGGGCATTTGCACGCCATTTGCTTAATTGATCTTTAGATTTGCATATCATTTCGCCAAAAGTTTCCTTGGTAACCCTTCCATTCATGACGGGACAACCGAGGTATTTTTCCAGATTTCGTTCTAGGGGTATGTTCAGTATTCCTTCTAGGTCTCGGGCTCTTGATCTAGGAATTCCTGGGATGGTTTGAAAGGATGATTTATTGTAGTTTACTTTTTGCCCTGAGAATTTACAGTAGTCTTCAATTATTTCTTTAATTTTTGACATGCAGAATTACTACCTTTCGAAAATATTATTATGTCGTCTGCAAAGGCCATGAACGAAGCGCAAGGGCCCGAATGACCAAATTTAAATCCGATGCTGTTGTGATTAGGTTATGCCTCCCTCAAGAGTTTACGAGAAACGATTTCTGCCCCGAGAAGGAAGAGAAACGGGGAGAGGGGGTCCCCTTACCTCAAACCCCTTGAAGGTTTGAAAAGGTTTGTAGGACCGTTGTTTACTAAAACAGAGAAGGAGACTGTAGTCACACATTTCATAATAATATCCACAAATTTTTGATTGAATCCAAATTTCTAGAGAACTGCTTTCATGAATTGCCAATCTACTCTATCGTAAGCTTTTTTCATATCAAGTTTTATTGCAGCCCATCCATTGGTCCCTTTTCTAGTGCGAAAGGAGTGGAATATATATCTCGTGTGCTATTAGGATGTTGTCTTGGATTGCTCTGTCGGAAACAAAGGCTCCCTGTAGTGGGTGTATAAGTTTTCCTATTACCATTTTCAGTCGTTTTGTTATTATCTTTGAGATGATTTTATATAAGGTAGAACATAGGCTAATCGGGCAATAATGTGTAGTCATGGAGGGATTATCATTTTTTGGTATAAGGGAGATAAAAGTGTGGTTAATTTTTTTTAACAGTTTGCCAGAGTGAAAGAAAGTTTTTGTAGCCCGGATGATATCGGAGCCAACGATGTCCCAATATTTTTTGTAGAACTCAATCATCATTCCATCAAGGCCAGGGGATTTATTGTTCCCCATTGAGAAGACTGCTTTTTTTATTTCACTGTTTGTTGGTTGTTGAATAAGTGATTTGTTTTCCTCTTCTGTAATGACCGGGTTGATTTCTGAAAGGTATTCTTCTAATTGGGGGGTCCTATACATTAAAAAAATTGACTCACATATTATAGTTAAATAAATACATAAATTATAATGTTAATAATAATAAAATTCGAAGTAATAATGATCATATTTTTTTGTTTTACAATATAATAATAGTAATAATAATAGTAATAATAATAATAATATTAATAATAATAATAATAATAATAATTGAGGGGTTGAAAAAATAATAATCTAAAGTGGGGTGAAAAAATAAAAATAAAAGGTAAAAAGGATAAATAAAAAAGGTAAAAAAAAAAGTAAGTTATGAGTTCGAGGTTGGATTCATGAATAGGGGTAAAAATAATAATAATATGGAGTGGAGTTTTTAAACTAAGGTGACAATAAAAAAAAAGTAAGTTATGAGTTTGGAAAAAGATTGAATGGTGGCAAAGTACCCACACACGAGTCCCATTTTATTTATTTATTTTATGTTGAAATCAGAAAAGCGAGTTGGGTGAGGGATTGGGCTAGAATTGTAAAGGTTGAGCCGGATTGGTTTTAAAGGTATTGAGCTCTTTTTTTGGGGGGGATAATTTAAAATTTCAGAAAGGTTCAAGTTGGATTGGGCCGGTTTGAAGAAAATGGGTCCGATTTTATAATAGAATTGAACCCGGTTTAGCTTTGAGGTGTTGATTCGGCCTTATTTATTACTCCTTTCGTTCGGCAAAACATGTCACTTTACTATTTACGCACGTTTTTTATGAGATAAAAATTATGTAAAATATCTAGTTTTTTAAATATTTTTTTAACAATTTCATAGTTATTATTTTTAAAAAATTATAAAAAAAAATGAATATTTTATATAGTTTTTATCATTGTAATGAAGCGTGTGTGAATAGTAATTGACATTTTTTGCCGAACAGATGAAGTATTATTTTATTTCATTATTTATTATTTATTTCTAATTTATTAAATGATTTAATTATTCATTTACTTGGGTGATTATTCGATGGTATTTAAACGGTTAGGAGAATTTAAAATGTATTAATTGAGGTATTTATAAAGGCGCCGGATTTTATGTAAAACATTTGGTGAAATGTTGTGAAATGTTCTAACTTGTGTCGGATTGTTTTAATACGATATTGAAAAGTTGATTTAAAGGTTCAAATGTTTTATAAATAGATTTGGCCAAGTATGATTTTGAAAGATTGTTTTGGATATCGAATTGACTTAACTTGAGATTTAAGGGATTTTGGAAACTTTGGAATTAACTTACTTGGACTTGGTAAAAATTTCTTGATGAATCTTACTTGTAGAATTATGTGAATTATGATATGATATGAATATGAGTTCCAAGCATGGTTGATATTTGGAATCCTGAGTAGATTATGAAAATGATAATGAAGCATGATGAGATGATATATGAGATGCTATATGATGATATATGTTAAGATGACATGAGAATGAGATGAGATGATATGAGATGTTATAAGAAGAGATATGATGACTTGAGATAATATGATATGAGAATGAGATGATATATGACGATATATATGAGTCATTTTTTATAAAAATCATGGTCATTGTATGCATTAGAACATAGACTTATGCATGTTATGTACTGTTTGGTAGGTGATTTATGACCTGTTGGATCTACTTGCTTATCTTGGTGTTAATGTCTTGGATTATGCTCTTTTCCAGGTAAGTTCCTCCGAGGTTTACTCAAGATTCGGACCTCGTATCTGGGTGTCATGTACTCATGTAGTATGTTAAGTGTATGCATCCCGTATTTCATATAGTATCCTGCTTAGGTTTTGAATAAGTGTTTGAGCATCTGTACTCTCTATGCGTTTGGTAGAAACGACCGTAAGTTGTGAGTCTAGAGCCTTTGCTAGGGTCATGGGACAACACAACCCCGTCGAGATCGCACCTAATCGAGAATGTAAAGACCGGAATGTAAAATTTCCAAAGATGGAAAGTTTTCGAAAAAACTCGTCCTCGAGCGACTTTCTATTTTTGGGAATGCCATTTTGAAAATATCCCGGCACTCGTTTAAATTCCAATTTGACAGACTCTAAGCCCTTATCCATCATATTTCAAATTTTAGAATTCTCGAGAATCGTTTGAAATGAATTTGAACTTTGGGTTGAATTTTTGAAATATCGTATTTCGAGATAGGATGTCGGGATTCGGGGTCAGATGAGCGGAATCACTCATCACTCACTCTCTCCCCCTCCCTCTCTCCCTTCTCACACTTTTTCTTAATGTTTTTGTCTTCTTCCTCATTATAACCCTAAAGAGTCATTACTCTCTCCTATATAAATGGGCTTCAATCCCTAAATTGCTCCCCACACCTCAAATTATGAGCCTCCTTGGAACCCTAACCACCACTCTCCCAACGCAAAGAAGATCAAAAACCCTAGAAAGCTAAAACCTCCACATTTCCTCTCTTTTGATCCATCTCTCTCACTCATCATCCCTCATTTCTTTTTTTTTTTCAAGCCACAAGAACCCTAAAACACCCTCTTAAAGGTCTCCCCTCACAAAAACAACCCAAAAATTGAAATCAAAACTCCATTTCCATCGAAAAACGAGGTTCTGCCAAGAGTTGCCGCCGCAACACCCATCCTCGCCGCTACGAAGACAAACCCAGAACAAAGAAACTCATCCTCGCGGCCGCAAGTTCATCTTCGCCGTCGCGAGTGTGAGCCCAGTTCCGATGTTCGCTTGGTAAAATCCTTCGTTCTCCCTCGTTTTAACTCCGTTTTCTTCCCCTTTTATTTCCGCTTGTTCCTTACTCTTCCCTCTATCTTCTAAGGTCAATAAGAGTCGGATCTAACGTCTTTTGAAGCAAATTCGAGCCCTTTCTTTCCTCCCTCTATGTTTTTTAGCAAGGTAAAGTTCTCACTCTTCAATCCTCTCATTTAGGATCTAAAACTCCGTAAAAGTCTTCTTTTAACCAAGATCTATCTCTTGTAGGCATTGTCGTAGAAAAACCTCATCAAATCGGAGCCCAAGGATCGTCCTCTCTCAAGATTTTTGAAGAGGCCTCAAAGAGGCTATGTAATCCCTCTTCCGTTCTCTCCTCTAGTCCTTGTTTGGAGTCATTTATGTTCCTTTAATGTCGGTTTTGGAGCTAGGAATGTTTTCAAACAAGTTTGGGTTGAAATGGATTTGAAACGAACGAAAATGAGCAAAGAAAGTTTCGAATCTCGCCGCGGCAAAACCATGGTCGCCCCGACGAGTTAAAACACAAGCCAGAGGTAAGAGGTGAACCTCGCGGCCGCGAGCGCAGGTTTTGCCATGGCGAAATCCATGCTTCACTGCTAGCGAGAGTCCCCTTCTCGCGGGGAGAACTGGGGAGGATTTTGTGGTCGCGACCGACCCTCTCGCCACCGTGAAATCCACCCAGTGGCTTGCCCGAGCTGTCCCTTGCACCCTTTGGATTTCTTTGTTGGTTTTGCTTTGATCATTTTCGAATGGGTTTCGAATTAAGGATGATTTCAGAAAATGAGATTTTGGAGTGTTATTTAATATTTTAATATTTAAAACGGGATTTTAACGGAATGCGAGCTACCGAATTTAATACTTAGACAATGTTTTGAAAGGACTTCATTTCAAATATCGGGATTCTTTAACTTGACTAAATGATCGATGTTGATTTTGGAAATGAGTTTTGAGATTGAGTATTGATGGGATTTGAAATTATCAGATGTCTTGTTTTGATGCTTTATCATATATATCAGAAAAGTTTTGAAATGGTTTCACTCCCGCTTGGCTTTGGAAACGATTCGAAACTCAATTTATATGTGTATGAGTGGTAGTATGGTAGCTTATCATAATCTATGTAATTATAGGTGATTTCTGATTGTTGAATTCCGCTTTCGATATCTTTTGTTGTTCGACATTTTCAGGTAAGTTCCTTTATGGACTTACTCATGCCGAAGAGAGAAAAACCTCCTGCTTGTAGTCATATTACATACTAGGTGTTGCATAAGCATTAAAGCATGTCATGTAGTATCATGCTAGGATTGCATTTGTGAATGAGCATTCAGTTACTCTGTGTGTTTGAGAAACAGGACAGTCATTATCTGGGAGTCCAAAAGTCTTTGCTAGGCTTATAGGATAGCCCAGCACCATCGGGCATGAACTTGATTATTTGATAAGCATGATGATATGATATGATGATGATATGATTATAATGTGCACATATACCACTTGCCGGTTGAAAATTGTTATGTTATAACATTGAGTTGGCCAGCGTTTGCCCTAACGGAAAGGGGGGCAAAGGTAGAAGAGAGATACGCCACTTGACATTCTTTGGGCCATTTATCGTATTTTCGCACATTATATCTCGATAAGCATGACTTGCGTGTTTAAATTCTGTTATGCATTAGAAGCATCTTTATTATAGGTATAACGTATGTGTATGCCAGCTTGTGGGACCCATAATGCAATAGGGCCTTAGTCTGATCCCGCCCCGCATATATTGTTTTAGGTCTGTGTTGCAGTTATGCTTGCTCTATGCTTCTATGACGTAGGAAACCTAGGCGATTGCAAAAAAAAAAGTCTAACTCCGCTAATTTGGCTTAATAATTTTCGATGATATGTTTTATGGTTTGGTTTTGACTTGGCCTCGTAGTGGCAAGTTGTACTTTACTTCTCGCTTTCGCAGTTTCTTTCAAATGAATTTCCGCGACTTAGTTTTAGGACAGGTTAAGGGTACCCAACGACCCTTTGATTGATTTGGTGTTCGAAATCCCCACTTTAAAATACTGATCTTTTGATGTTTGAAACCTCAACTCGGATCTGAATTGCAAGATCCAAACGAAGGTATCCAACCTTCGAAACGTAATCCGGATATTTATATTCGGGCCGATACAGTTATGTCATATTGTCATACGAGTCTAATTATACGAGCATGATTATAGATGTTATCGAGATATTCACTTGAGCATGATATGAACACTATATGATCTCGGATATGGTCTGGTCTCTACACCTAGGTATGGGCGTAGAGTGGTCTTTATACCTAGGTAGCGGTATAGAGTGGTCTCCACAATAAATAGCGGCATGGAGTGGTTTTCATACCAGTTGGGTAGCAGTATGAAGTGATATCCACCCTAGGTAGAGACATGGATGAGTCGCCCCTTGGCCCGGGCATGATTTTGAGTGGGATTTTCCGCTTGACATTCTTTGAGACATTTATCGCATTTCTGCATATATTATATCCTGATCAACATACTTGTGTGTTTAAATTTCCCGCATTGTATTAGAGCATATTTATTTAGGCGTAGGATACATTCTATATGGCCTCAGTGATGTCTTCCGGACACCCATGAGTGGCTCGCCTTGACTTGTTGTATTGATTCAGGTACCCACTCCCTTTTGCTTGCTGATTGCTGATTGACTAGTACATATGGCACTCATATTTTATGAATTGAGATTTCGTATTCGTATTCCCGTTTTGAACCGGCCTTTCCGTGACAACCTTGTATTTGGATTTGTGTTTGTTTGCTCGTTTTAAACTGAAATTGTTTTGTGCCAAGTAGAAATTAAGATAGGTTCGTTGTAAACACGGGTCCCCAATGGACCTATCGTGGATTTAGGGTTCGAAATCCGTACTTTTAAAACACTAATCATTTGTCTTACACTCAATCCATCCTTGAATTGCAAGATCTAAACGAAGGTATTCATCCATTCGAAACGTAACGCAGGTTCTCTAACTCGGTCCGTTTCATTTCCGACCTCCGAAGAGGTGGTTCAGAGTCTCCAAAGAGAGATTCACAACCACCAAAGAGGGGAGGTGATCAAAGCGAATTTAGACACCGAAGCCGATGGATTCTCCCTCCCTCTCCAAAGAGAGAGTTTTTATAAAACTCGTTAATCGGCTATATGATTCACAACAATTTTATCAATGGTGAATCTTATAATACAATTTATAATATATACTGTAAGCTTTGTCCAAGCTGAGTGTTTTGGCCTACTCAGAAGATAAGATTTGAAGCTGGGACCTCTCACCTTGAGGTGGAAAGCGATTACTTGGCAATTATCAACGCCCTTAAAGGGTTCGGTCGTGTCTCTAGTGCCCGGTGGTGAAGATGATAATCTCCGATGCGGTCTTAAATACCAGCAATACGTTTCGGCTATATACACCGCAAATCCCCACGTCCTTAAGGACGTGCAAGTGGGGTGAGAGCCACCCGAACCCGGACGTGCAAAAGGGCACGTTCTTAAAGACGTGTTGCACGTCCTTAAGGACGTGCAAGCCCGTCTAGTAAAGACGAAGAGGACGTGCCTCTTCGTCTTCGTCTTCATTCACCAGAGAAACTGAGAGAGATAGAGAGCGATCGCCAGCCGGAGCTTGACCGAGAGAGAGAGAGAGAGAGAGAGAGAGAGAGAGAGAGAGCTCGAGGCGGCGGTGGCGGCCTTAAAGGCGGATCTGATGGCGGCGACGGAGGTTGGTGGTGCTGCGACGGCGATGGAGGTGGAGGGTGGTGGAGCATCGGGGGAGGCGGTGGCGGTGGAGCCGGTGGCTGAGGAGAGGGTGGTGTTGGCGGCTGTGGCGGAGGAGGAGGGTGGTGGTGGTGGGGCGGCGTCTGGCGCCGGCGAAGAAGGCCGAGCAGTGGCCGAGGAGGAGGGTGGTGGTGGTGGGGCGGCGGCGATGGAGGCGGAGAAGTGGCGGAGGCGGACGACGGTCTATTACCGCCGCGGAAGCGTCGGACCATTGAGGTGTCCCCGATCCCGACTCCACCGGTATGTTATTTGAATTACTTTTTATTTGATTTATTTTTAGAGTTTTAAAATATAATTTGATAGATTATAATATAGTTTTAGAATAGAAGTTTATAGAATATATGATTGATAATATATATTGTTTGATAGAATATAATTGAAAATATATTTTTTGATTTATTTATATATTATAATGTTTTTTATAGTATATAGTTTGATAGAAAAGAATATAGTTGTAATTTGATAGAATATAATAGATAGTATATATTCAAATACATAGAAAAAAATTACAATTGAAAGACAATAAAAAACATTAAAATATACCATCATCCGAGCGCTCCTCTTCCGCCGCCTCTGCTAGAATAGGTCGAACATCATCATCCGAGCGTCGAAGGATGGGATGCTCTGTTTCAAGCTCAGATTGAGAGATTTCGAGTCTTGCGTGCCGAGTCCGGCCGTCCTTTACTATTTTCCTAGATTGTACAGTATTCCACAACTTTATTAAAATTATGAATGTAAACCTTTTTTTCCGTTCCTTGTAACGTTATTCGCATATTATCCGAATGAAAACCTTAACAATTCTTGTGTTCTATTTATTTTGACCTTAAATCCTCCAAATCCACTAGCTAAACACTTCAATTTTATCAATTAACATTACAAAACCGTTGGAAAACCTAAACCCTAACCCTAAACCCTAAACCCTAAACGCAAAACCCTAACTAGGGTTTGCACGTCCTTAACAACGTGCAAGCATCAGGGGCGGCCCCAGGGTGGGGCGCGTGTACGCGGCCGCCCCACCCTTCGACCCACGAACCCCGGAGTTTAGAAAAAAAAATTATTTATATATATTGTATTTTTGTAATAAGTAAAATTAGTATGGAAATTGAATTAATTAATCCAGTTAGCTCAGTTGGTAAATGGAAATGAAAGAAAATTAGATGACATCAAAGGGCCTGGGTTCAATTCCCCACTGCTCCCCTTTTATTTCCTATTTGAATTTTTTATCTCACTTTTTTTTATGATGACATTTCAAGTTATTTTTCTCAACTTTAGTAATATATAAGATTCCAAAAATTAATATTTTATACTCTACAAAAGCATTCAAAATTTCAACATCCTATTAAACAAATTAAATTTACTTAAAATTAATTAGAACCCATAAAATAGGCTAATTAAAAAAATTATAATGAAAAGAGACTTATAATTCATTGAAACCTTTGTAGAAAAAATATTTCAAATTGTATAACGATCTATACTATTTGTACTATATCATATGACAATAATGACATAAATATAAACTTTTTATTGTAAAAAATCTCTACAATGAACTTTATAACCAGAAATATTTTAAAGTTATGAGAATTAATTTAGTGTTGTAAGAATTCAAATACCCTTACATAAATAATAATATTAATTTGTATAAGAATTCAAGTGCTCTTTTGTACATAATAAATTAATAATATTCATTTGTAAGAATGACTATAATATCGTAGGCCTCATTTTAATAATTGTACAGGGCCTCCAAAATCGATTGAACGACCCTGCAAAATTTCGCCCCACCTTTCAGAGAGTCCTGCGGCCGCCACTAGCAAGCATTGCACGTCCTTAAGAACGTGCTTGCACCTTGTTAAGGACGTGCAAGACTTTTCTAGTGGACGTACACAGTTCCAACACTTTCTTAAGGATGTGCAAATCATTAATCCCGATTTGTATATAGTGACACGCCAGCAATATTTACCGCAATTTTTCACACTCGAGTAAACCGATCATCACAAGGATCTGACGGCTAAAGATTAACCCTCAAAGTCTTCCGAATCTCAACCGTCTATCCGTCGAATTCAATCTTAGCCGTAGGATCTCACAAAGCCAGAATCCGACCGTCCAATATATGTTGAAATAGAAATTCAAAACTCGAAAAGGATAGATAGAAGTGAAAGCCTAGTTCAGCTTTCCTTTACTTCCTCTTCCCCTCTTGCGCTCTTTTCATGTTCTCCTCCTCCCATAGTCCCATTTCAGGAATCTCCCGGGAAGCTTATCGGCTATGGCGGATTAGCGCGCCATTTTTTGCCGCTCCTGAAACTTCCTCCCTTTGTTCTTGGATTCTGACGGAGTTCATTGTTGTCACAATATCCTCCCAGCCGTCTCATCCTCCAGCTCCAAATACGGTCTCTCGAAATCCGGAGTGGATTGGATGTTTTTGGAGAGGTTACCAAGGATTCGATCGCTGATCGGAGTGGCGTGTCAAGATTTCTAGCTATTGCATTTCTTTTGGAGAAAATTGTGAGTTTGTTGGTGGAATTTGGAGGAGAAATGGTGACTCCGCAGCCGCCACCTCCTTCAGCCGCACCGAGGCAATCAAATTTCGCGGCGTTGGCGGCGACGCCAGTGAGGCCTGAGCTCCAGCTTCCACCCTCGCCGATGCAGCCGCAATCGAAGCCGCTACTACTGGTGAATAATGTGCAGCACTTTCCACTACCAGCTCCGAAGCCGGTGTTGCCTGTGGTAGTAGTGTAAGTTGTTTCTCAGAATTTCGTTTGAATTGTTGTGGTGTTGGCAAATCTTCTTATCTTGAATTTCATTTGCTGAAAACTGGCAAGTCATTGGAAACTTTCAAAATAAGCATCCATGTCCCCAGTTTAAGTTGTGAGAGTTTTGAAACTAGATTTTACTAGGACATCTAGGAATTGTATGAAATGTAATTGCTGCGATGAGATAGGATTTTATGGACTATGATAGTACATGACATCTGATCAGATGTATTGGCTTTCGATAAACATTGAAGAAATGCTGCGTCGTCGAACAATGATTCTATGAGATTATACTCATTCAAATTGGTTACTAAAAATCTCGTCTAGTTGGAAATTGTTTTTAACTATAAGTAACTGAAAGTTACTACACGAACAGGTAATATAAGTGTGTAAAAGAGTCACTTTTCCTGGTGAATAAATTGTGTTATACTGGATTTCATACCCAATCCATGAAAATGACTGGCATGAAAACTCCCCGATCAAATGGTTGTTGTGTGCTTGGAATTCGAGTTGCTTACTTTTTCCATACCATGGAGTGCTCAGTAGCTGTTAAACTTGGGCGTAGCTCTAAATCTAATGTTGAAACAAACTCCTGCAGTGAGGGTGTTAATTTTTGTCTAACAGTATTTAAGACATTTTGTGCAACTTCGATGAAATGTGACTCTTGAATAGAATGGTAACTGACCTTTGCAGTTGGACAATATGTCAATATATAAATCTATGTTTTCTTTTCCACATGAAATTATGAATTATTTTGAAGGGAAAAACACTGTGAATTTCAATCGGAAGATTTTTTTTTTAAGGTTTTCCTTCTTTAATATTAGCTGATGCATATAGCTTGGCAGGATTGAAAAGGAAGGAAAATTAGTAAGAAAAAAAAGCTTTTAAACAAGTCTTCAACACTAATTGCTTTCCTATAAAAATGATGCCTGACGTGTGTGTTGTATTGTAATCTGTTCGAAAAGGAAATTTACTCGACACTAGTATGCATCCAAGTATTAGGTTCGCTAGTGGGCTCAAATGTTGTTCTGATTCCCTAGTTGTGAAGGCTGTGTAAATTAAATGTTCAAAGATGGTTTAAAACATAGTGCTGATCTGATCTGTCCTTTTACTTGAAATTGACGTGCTTGCCTATATTTGCAAGTACTGCATACTTTCAGCTCAAGCTCTCCAGCATTGTTGTTTGTTTGTTTTAGATCAGTTGCAAATACTTGCTTATATGAGTATGCTGTTTAAACAGAAAGGCAGAGTCTCGAAGCCAGCAAACACAAACACGTCCTGTGCAGAAGAACACCACAACAGAGAAACAAAAACAGTGTAACTGCAAAAACTCTCGATGCTTGAAACTGTATGTGCTTTTGTTTTTCATAAACTTCTACTTCGAGATTGTTTTTCTTTACATGAATTTATAAATATGCATCATTGTTGGAGAGTTTGAATAAAAGAAAAACATCAATATCACAAGCCTGGGATGGTTCTGGTATACTATGCATTAAACATGATTTGACACCAGATTATCTGGAACTCTAGCTCATGATATCCGTATTCTTCTTTTCTTATTCAAGGGTGTTCGTGTGCTTAGGTACTGTGAGTGCTTTTCATCTGGAATTTATTGTGACGGCTGCAATTGTACTAATTGTCACAATAATGTTGAGCATGAGACTGCTAGGGAAGAAGCTGTTGGAGTAGCATTAGATCGCAACCCAAATGCCTTCAGACCAAAGATTGCAAATAGTCTACAACGATCCCAGGAAAGTAAGGTGTAACTTCTGCATCTCTAGCTTTTACTGTATACCTCTGGGATATACTATTTTTTTTTTTTCTTCTTCTTCTTTCTTGGGCTTTAATCTAGTTCTTACCACAGTACAGAAATTGCTACTGATTTATATATGTAGATATTATGGTTAATGATATAAGTTGTTGGATTTGCAAATTTTGAACTTTATTCTATTTGTTTTTGTTTTTTTCCACTCATGAACGACTTTGCGCTTCAGTGACCTGATATATGTAAATATCCTTTTAGGAAAGGGCAGGCAATAGGCATTATACTTTTTCTCAGTGAAGTCCTTTCGAATATATCTTGTTTGATTGGAATTGGAGAATCTTGTACGGGACCATCAATAATAAGTTGCCTTTTTACATCATGCCTGTGATATTGCATTGTAACAGAGAGAGAATTGCTTCAGAATTGACTTCTGTATTCTTCTAATGAATAAATTTTTGAGAGAGCATGACTGCAGTTACTATTATCAAACTATAAATCACTTGTGTATGTTGCAAATTAAATCCAGGTAGAAGCAGATCAGATGCCAGTGTTGGGAAAGCACAACAAAGGATGCAACTGTAAGAAATCCACTTGCCTGAAGAAGTATTGTGAGTGTTTCCAAGCCAATATTTTCTGTTCTGATAGCTGCAAGTGCCTGGACTGTAAAAACTCTGAAGGGAGTGAAGAGAGAAGAGCTCTCATGCATGTGAACCAATATAATAAAATGATCTATATGGCAACCAACGCTGCCATTAGTGAGGCAATAGGATCCTCTGGCTTTTGGAGTCTGCCTACATCAAAGAAGAGGAAACACCGGGATATCATGTATGACAGAGCAGTGAATAATAGCAAAAATGTTTACCGTGTTCCAGTTTATATACAGGTAACTTTTACTCTAGTTCATAGCTTGCTGGCAGATCAATTATTTTACTTGGTAAATACTTTAAAATAAACTAGTTCAGTACCCACGGTATTTTTCTAAAGTACTCTCTTATATGATACGGAGTATCATAAAAAGTGAATTTGTTGATATCCGTAAAAATAGATCTTTAACTTATCAAACGAATCATTCACGTTACTAACATTTTTACCCGAGTTTATGAGTATTCCTTCTATTCAGTATTAAACCATTTTTCATTTTGAATGATCCCCTATCAATCTTTGTTTCATATTTGTCATATCGAGAAAAAAAAATAGATCAATTGAGTTCAAAAATAAATTTTCCTTTAAAATTACTTTTTTTTTATGAATAATCTTGAATAATATTTTTTTATAATGAATACTCTTTTTAAAATATATTGAATAATCTTTTTTATATTGCTAAATATATATTTTTTAAGTAAAAATTATATTGGTTAAATATATTACGATTAATGAGTAATTGAGTAGTATATGTTAATAAAATTGTCTTTCTTTTTCATCTTTCGATAATCCTATTGGCATTCATTTGTTATTAAATTTAAGACAGATTATTCAAACTCGTATATTAATTCCTTACAAAACGTTTTTTTTGGCATAATCAAGATTATTTTACCTTGAGTTATTTGATCTAATAATAATAATGATGATGATGAATTTTTTGTATGTGTCGATGATATTTGTATTTGTCGATGATATTTTTTCAGATATATATGTATATTTATCAGTGATAATATATCTATGTTAAGAATCTTGTAAATATAATAACTTTATAGATTATCAAGCATAGATAGAATTTGGATAAATAAATACTCCATATGTACGTAGCATAATAAAGGCATTGTAATTGGGATAAGTTTTTTTTACAAATATCAATTATCCATCCTACTTAAAAAAATCTCTGCAATCTAACATCTATGATATTCCAATATTTTTGAATTTATATAAATAATATTGTTAAATTGGCTAAAAAGAAAAGTGATAATATAGATGCATACATAAAAATTGGATATACTCTAAAGTCATCTGATTAAAATAAGATAAAATTGAATAATGAAAAAATATACCGAACATATACTATACAAACAATATTATAAATTTTAATAGGCAATGATTTATTCCCCTTAATTTTAGCAACATCTGTTGAATTAATTGCATGTTTATAAATTTAACAATTTCATAGTTGACGACTGAGTCGATCGAACTGGACTATGATAAAAAAAACAATTTCATAGTTGAGAAAATTAATGAATGGATATAAATCTTTCATTGAATAAAAAATACTATTATATGTATCAAATATATATTGTTAATATTAAAAATTATCCTTTATTCATGAAAATAAAGTATCCAACATATTTAATAGATAAAATATTATAAAGTTTGATTAGCAACAATTTCTCCACTTAATTTTAATGACATCTCGTAAATTAATTGCATGTTTATAAATTTGACAATTTTATAGTTGGAAAAATTGATGAATGGATAAAAACATTTACCAAATAAAAAAGAAAATTATATTGTGGAATATACATCATTAACATTTTTAATATTAAAATAATACATATTTAATATAATCGGGTAAAATCTTCTAAAAATATATCCATATCTAAGGAAATAATTAGGTCAAACATTATTTTAAGCATCTATTATTGTTATATTAATTTTATAAAAATATATCCAGATTTGATGAAATTGGGTAAAATCTTATCGAAATTGGAAGACATATTATAGGGGAAAAAAAAATTCAATTGGTTAATAACACTACGATTAAGGAGAAACTGTCACGTGGCACAAACGACTTCTCCTTTATTATATATATATATATATATATATGATAATAGAAATAGATTATTCAAAAACAGCCTATATTTCTCCATGAAGCTACTCAATATCTGATTTTTATTTTCTACGTAGGAAAATGAAAACAAGTTTGCCATACCTTACCCTGCCTCTAGTTCTCCTAATACCCAAAAGTTTCGATCCTCAAAAGTCAAGTATAGGTATCGTTTTTCTTTCTACTATGCTATCACACCACCGATGAATAATTTTCACTTCCAAGGCTTGTTTTAATATATTTCCTGCAATTATAGGTCTCCATTAGCTGACATCCTGAAAACAGAAGATGTAGAGAAGATTTGCTCCCTTTTGGCTATTGTTGCAGCTCAAGCAAAACAGAAATATGCAGGTAGTTAGTGTTATCATGCATATCCTGTCTGACTGGACTGGTCTGAATATGTAAAACTGTTGGCCTGCCTTAGTGCCTTATCTCAAAAATTGTAGGAACTTATGAACATAAGCTTCCTTACTTGTTTTAAATTTGAACCCATATATGGCCTTTTAAGCTACACAACAATGTATTTGATCTGATACAGGGTTACTTCTCTTTTAGTTTCTAATTTCTCCTTTGTTTCGTGTTTTCTTTCTTCGGGGGATCCTATAAAATATGACGTATGTTCTGTCGTCCAATCTATCAGGCTATTTTACAAACTTATGTTTCTTTGACCAATTGCTTGGAAATGTCAAGTTTGTCAACTGATAACGTAAAATATTCTATTGGACAACCTGTGCTGTGTTTCCAGCCAAGGAAAGCAACTTGGTCTTAGAGAAACAACAGGGGAGAGATGAGACTAATACCTGTGCAATTGTTGCATCTGAAGATGAGATATATTGTGAAGGTGAAATTGGCTCTCACAAACAAGCTCTAGAAGATGGATTAATTGCTGTCCAAGCTGAAAGACCGAGTAGCGATGGTTCTGGATCAGATGGAAGTGATTTGCATGATGTGAGGCCCACTTCACCAGCTACACTTGCATTGATGTGCGACGAAGAAACATCAGAATTAACAGAAGCTGGCCCGCCAAATGAGCTTGGTAGTCGTGTTGGTAATACAGCTCTCAACCCCTTTACTAACCGACAAGATTGCACAGAGCTTTATGCGGAGCAGGAAAGATCAGTTTTGTCAACGTTCCGTGATTGCCTGAACAGGATCATCACTTGTGGGAGCATAAAAGGTCAGTGTCTTCTCTTATAGCATCACTATCCTACAAAAGTAATATAAGGGGCTGCAAGGTTTAGCTTTGCTTAGGAGATTGAGTTTTGTTTAGGAGTTTATTTTATTATTTTGAGGAAAAAAAATTCTTGAACAATTGAATCTCCGACTACAATTTTAACTTCAAACTCACTTGACCTTGAGTGATATGCATACATGGCTATTATGTTTAATGAACTAATATATAACTCTTGGAGCTTGGAGCATGGGAATCAGGATTTCATTCTCTGAATGTGATCCAGCATGTTTAGCATACACATCCTGTAACATTCATGACTGATCTAACTGGAAAATTTCTACCTTGTGGAATGTAGAAACAATGTGTTCTCCTATGGCCATTCGGGAAACCGTGAAAGTAAGACGGAGCAGTACTCCGAAGGCCAGCAAACAAGTCAAGTGTGAGAAGGAGCACATGATCAATGGCGCGATAAACCCACTTGTTCAAGCTGCTAATGAAGTGGCTCACAGAATGGCCTCAGCTTCCCCATTTCCAAGGAATGGTTGGTCTAAAAATGTTGGCAACCTGACTACCCATAACGGGCTTCTAAAACCGAAGACAGAAAAGGAACCATAGCTACACCCTGGAGTGGAGGAGTGAAGGGTGAGTGCAGTCTGGTTTTTTGCTAGTACTCGTGCCCGTTTAGTAAATGATTTTGACCTGTTCTTTTGCCTCGTTCAATAAGCTTGGTTCCTAATATGATATAGGGAATGTATTCGATGATAGTTTCAATCTGAAGGTGGTAAAGTGGATCAAAATTTAGGTTGTAATCAAGGGTTCAGTGTAAGTGGTGATGTCGTATTCCCGAACATAATGTGTTTGGAACAACAACAACAACAACAACAACAACCCAGTTGATCCCGCTAAAAGCGGGGTCTGAGGGGTTAGGATGTACGCACTCATACCCCGAACAAGTCGAGAGAGTGTTTCCGATAGACCCATAACAATAGTGCAATAGGACCGCATAGACAACATAAAGTAAGGCATGGAAGGCGCAAGGAAAAAGCATCAGAGGGAACAACCCAAAACAAAACCAAAACAAAAGACACTAGACATCAGCAGCTCGTATGCTCCTTCTCCAGTGGTCTCTGTTCGAAGTCATATCCTCCGATAGGTTCAGCAGAGAAAGATCATGTCTGATAACCTCCAGCCAGCTCTTCTTAGGTCTACCTCTTCCCCTACCGATTTCTCCCAAATTCAGGATTTCGCACCTACGGACCGGAGCCGAAGCAGGTCTCCTACTCAAATGCCCAAACCAACGTAATCTGGACTCCCGCAATTTGTCCACAATACACGCAACTCTAACCTCTCTCCTGATGTCAGCATTTCGAATTCTGTCTAGTCTCGTGTGCCCGGTCATCCATCTCAGCATTCTCATCTCTGCAACTGACAGCTTTTGTTCTTGCGCTTTAGTGATAGGCCAGCACTCAGAGCCGTACAACAAAGTTGGTCTAACAACCACCTTATAAAATTTTCCCTTCAGTTTAACTGGGACTTTTTTGTCACAAAGCACCCCCGACGCTCTTCTCCATCTTAGCCACCCAGTCTGAACTCGATGCTCAATATCTCTATCAATGTGTTTGGATACAGTACCAAAAAAACTATACCCGTAGAAATTGAGGCAATTAAAACGTCGCGGTAAGTTGTGAGACAGGATCCATCTAAGCCAGCTAGCTGACTGCTGAGGCTTTGGCTGACTCTTTGCAAACCTCACTTTTCCCATACATTAGGGTAGGCCTGCCAACGGGTCATGGGTCAACCCGTGACCCGACGGGTTTGGCGGGTCGATGACCCGGCGGGTCCGGATCAGACAAGTCAAGGGTCATGGTGGGTTACGGGTTGAGGATTTTGTGGAATTGACCTGTCGGGTAGACAAATTTTTTATTTTTTTTAATGGCTGATTTTGGGTAAAAAAATTTTCAAAATTTGATTTTTGAAAAAAAAAAAAAAGAGTTGACCCGTTGACCTGACGGGTCGACCCATGACCCGCCGACCCGGCTATTCCCCGGCTTCGGGTGCGGGTCATGCATTTCCCGACCCATGACTCGCCGGATCCGGCCCGTGGATAGGCCTACAGTAGGGCTTCTCTCGATCTCCTCTAAGGAGCTGTTGGAGATATATGTTCCATCCAAAACACCGCTACGGTTAGCAAGATCCACAAGTAGTGTGTCAACGCGTACACTTGTGAAGTGGTACACCGGATACATGGTAGTCAACTCAACCATAGTTTTATCCAATATCCAAAATGACATTTAACTTGAAGTAATCTTCCAAACTGCCTCATGAGGTGTTGTATTTGGATTTATTCATGATTGTTCCAAATTTCCACGAGGTGTTGTATTTGGATTTGTTCATGATTGTTTCATTTTGCATATACTTTTCTTTGACTATTTTAACTCATATATTGTTAGTGTCAATGTATATTTTTTAAATTAGTTTTATTAATAAGTTGATAGTCATATCTCCGGCTTTCTTGAAGCCTGAGCCACTTGTTTTATCCCAACTTATTAATGAGTTATATCATTCGCTATTCAGTTTATTCTAAAAGAAATTTTTATTTGTATGGTCAATTTTTTGGAGAATTCCTTTCGGGAGAAGGAAAGATTGTATCAGGTAATTTTTTTTAAGCCTAGATTTGCATTTATTAACATCGTTCTACTTGCTTGGGATAATGATGAAGCTTTCCCCTTTGTAAGTTGTTTTTTCAAGCTACCTACCGCATCTTCAAATACATTTTTTGTTCCTCTACCATTAATGATTGGAATACGCAAGTACTTTTCTATTGCTCTCATTACATGTATATTCATTTGTTGAGTCAGAGATCTTGCAATTAGGGCACTGATATTGCTAGAGATTTGGAGCGAGCTTTTATTATAATGAATTATTAGAACCGATAGGTTAGAGAAATTATTGAGTATATTCTGAATCGTGTGGAGACTCGTTTTCGTTGCTCTTGCAAAAATTAAGGTTTCGTCTGCAAAGATAAGGAAAGGAATTGAGCTTCTCGTTGGGTTAATTTAATACCAATCAAAGGATCGTCTGATTTTGCTTCATCTTGGAGTGTTCTAGCTACTATGACTATGACAACAATGTAAGGTGCAAGAGGTAATAACATATTTATAAACACCATATACTTGTAAGACTAACTCCATATACTGGTAATCAGAGACGGAGCCAGAAATTTATCGAGGGGGGGGGGGGGGGGATTTTATACAAATTGTTGATTCATTCTTAGATAGAATTTTTTATTGTACGTTTAGCGAACCAAAACTATGATATTTTAGATTAAGACAATGTTTTTTTAGTTCAAAACACAATGTTTTTGTTCAAAACAGTGGTGTTTTAATTTAAAATTGTGTTATTAGTACTTGTTATATATTTTTTTTTCTCTTTGAACGAAAAAAACGATGTCGTTTTTTATTTTGTCTAAAAATATATCGCTTGAAACCTAAAAAGTCAATATGCAACTTGTTGTTCTCTTAGCATGCAATAGATTGTAACACAATATACAAACTTTAAACTTGCATAATTTCTTATATAATTATCAAATTCAGTAATATAACCTATTGTTTCGAAGTTTCGAACCTCACTAGTTGAATGATATTGCCAAAATATCAAATTAAGTAAAATATAAAAGAATTGTGATTTATTAAAAGACATTTGAAAAAAATTAATCTGTGTTTAACTTTCAAACGGTCATAACTTTTTACTCGTTTATCGGATTCAAGCTTATAATATATCAAAACGAAGCTATCGATGCGTAGAACAAATATTAGTGATTCGTCGGATGAAAGGGGGGCGTATGCTCCCGCTTGCCCCCGCCTAAATCTGTCTATGCTTGTAATGTCATGTTTATAAACACCGGTATGTTACACCTACCGGTGTTTCACATAGTGTTTCACTTATTATTTTGGGTATAAATTCACATTATAAAAATTAAAATTATTTTTATACTCTATATACTTGTAATAACATGTTTATAAACTTTTATAATGAAAATACATGATTTAGAAAAAATAATTATTTTTCTTCTAAAATAATCAATCTTCTAATTATCAATAATTTTGAAACATAATTTTTCATGATAATAGTTTATAAATACGTTAATATAAGTATATAGAGTATAAATATATTTTTCTTAATATGAATTTTTACCCTAAATAATTAGGTGTACGGTGTTGTTAGATACACCACAAATCACCTCTCGTAAATCACACGTTGGTGGTCCATGTTCAATTAGATGTTGCATAATTTATAATCGTTTTTAGGAATACAATTAGTCCTCGTCCAACCGACGTTGTCCACGTATAATGCGACGTTGCTCTACATCAAAAAGCGTGTGATTTGCGTTAAGTGAAAAACCCCGATGTTACGGGAGATCCGGACTGCGCCTAAGTGGTGCAATACCCACTCACCCAGCAGAGGCTAAAACCCTAGGCAAGGTAAAAAAAAAAAAAAAAAACCTAAATGTCTTCCGTGAGAGCTCTCTCCAGATTATCACCTCTCAGATCGAGATTACAGTCGATTGCGCCTGCTACGAATCTGTTGAAATCGAGCTCGCGAACTCCAATTTGCTCTTCTTCCAAGCGCATTCCCTGCCTTTCAAGGTTCTACCGTTTTCATTTTTGTTCTGGTTTCTCTGCTATTTTTTTGTTTCCGTGGATTCTGATAATTTTGGATACATCATGTGAATCTGGTGTTTGTTCAGGTTACCAGTTGAATGCAGTAGCTTCTTGCTTTCAATGTTGCCACTCCACAGTGCTATAGCCTCTGCTCGCTTGCAGTCCGTGCTCTCTGTTGATTCGCAGAGTTGGTGCTTAGTCCCTCAAGGTATCTCTATTTTCGATTGATCGCATTTATCAGCTTAGATTGATTGAATTGGAAGAAATTTTGGCTTGTGGTTGTAGCACATTGAGATATCTCTAGGGTCTTACAGTCTGAATGAGTTATCAAGTTTTGGATGCTGCTACAAAGGTTTTTGTGTTGCCATCTTGTAGCATTTACCAGTTCAGATTGATTGAAGTTCAACAATTTTGGCTTTTAGTTGTAGCTGATTGAGATATCTCTAGGGTTTATGTAGTCTTAATGAGTTATTATGCTTTGGATACTACCAATCATTTTGGGAGTATATCACCATGAAGGCAAAAGAGCATGAAGCTGTTTGTGCCTTCATGGTGATATGGGGTAGAGATATCATAAATAAGGATGTTGAGAAGTTGCATTCATCATTTGGGAGCATTTACGAATTTTGAATCGATTGAAATTAAACAACTTTTGGCTTGTACTTTTAACCACATTGAGATGTCTCTAGGGTGTATACATTCTTGAGAAGTTGTCGAGTTTGATATTTTGCTATTTGTGGTCCATAGTGGCAAGTAGTAAGAGACATTGTTGATACAGATGATGAGAAAGATATTGCATGTCTCATAAACAGTCTCATATTGTTTTTGTACTGTTTCGAGTGTTAGGCAATGATGGGTGTGATTCTTATCCAAAGTACTCAGGCCAAGGATATGTTAAATTGGGGCTTTGCATTGTTAGATGTGGAATCAGTGCCTTGCTTTTCTTATCTGCTTTGCAATTGTGAACAGTTAATGCATGCCACGGTTTTACAAGTATAAGATTGACCCTTTCACATGACCCATAAACTTAAGCTTTCACAATTGGGACATTTAGCCCCCCTATAAAGTCAATTTTAATCAAATTCAATAGTACAATTTAACAAAATATAATTGAATTTCTAATTTATTTTAGTTGAAATGAAATGAAAAGGATGTGAAAATTGTAGTGCATGTTCGTTTCACTTTCAAGTAGTTAATTTTTTTAGTATATTAAAATAAATGAAGATAGGCTTCCAAGGGGTAATGTGTTCGAGTATTGGAAGATGAGGGCTCTTGAAGGTTGTTAAAATTTAAGGGCCAGTAAAGTTTAATGTTTCTTTTATTGATTGTTCAAACATCATTTCTGCATTTGTGAATGCTTACTGTCTTCTCATGTCATTGTTTTTAGGAATGTCAATGCCTTTGTGACGGCCCCTTCTGTCTTCCTTGACGATTCATCGCTATGCTGTATGTTGACCTGTTAATGTACTCGGAGCTCAGCAACATCATTATCCTCTACACACTTCTTTTCCCTTGCTTCCACAGTATGAAACTGTTGGACCTTTGTAGACGCTAATTAGTTGAAATGTAGCTCCGAGCCTGCTGAACCTTTGCGGATTATATGAGCATCGACCTTCCTTTAATCTGAACTTTCCCAACATAGTTTTTCCTTGTTAATGGAATTTTATCATGCAACTCAAGATTATATGAGCATAAATGTTCTCTCTTGCGCTCTAGAGAAGAAAGAAAGGTGCTTGTTATATGAAGCCTTTCATTGACACTGTTCTTCAGTTAAGGTACATGGCTTCAATGTGTAATGTGAAAGTCGGTCCTCGCAATCATTCAGCTGCATCTCTCCAATCTTTTTTGATCCAGGATTGTAATTCTTGGAGGTACTGTATAGGAATTATTAGCAGGTCCTCGACATAAGCTCCATTTCTACTGACCCGGTGTTTTATTGCATAGGAACTAGCCCGAATCATTTTCTACCCGAATACATACATACCTGATGTGTACTTTGATCAGATTCAACCCAAGTAACCCACCCATTCCTTAGCCAAAACCTAAGTGACTTGAATCCAAATTGATATGCCCGACTAGTAGCCTGCCTGAATATGAAGTGACCCGACTCAAACCCAACTTTTCATACCTGAAAACAACCTAGGCCATTCTCGATCCCAAACTAGGTGACTCAACCTAAACTCAACACGACCAAAGTGAACGCTTTGGTCCCTTGCATTTGGACATAGCTTCCAAGATCGATTTCAGTTATAATCTTCTCAGAAGTTGCCAATTCATTCCTCGGTATTACCGAATCATAGAAAGTAATCAAAGTATCAATCCTACTAACGCATAAACTGCATAAGCGTATGAACACACATCTCCCAAGATAGACCAGCAAAGGAAGAAAAGCCATCAGAAGATTCAGAACCTGATACACCCCAGTATACACTGTTTGCAAGGATACATACAAACGAACCCAAATTCCTTTCACTGAAACCCTAATTTTTCTAATGCTGGGGAATTTATTCAGTGAATTATACAGGAAATAGTAATCCACCTTGACGGGCATCCCTGTGTACATGAAAACGTGGTAAATGTACAATAAACCAATGCAAGACCGATCGATCCTCAAAGCAAAAAATATATATATACCGAAGGGCTACAAATATGCCAAGTTGCTAGCAACAATGAAACACAATGAAGAGGGGTTCCTTGTTGAAAAGGTAACACGAGTGAACAAAGGTAGCAAGCCACACAAGTAGCAGGGTATCATAAACAAAAATGCAAATAGGAAAAACTACCTGTCACATGCTTCCAGACCTACCAGGTGTAGTTTTTGTTGTCGGCTTGACTTTTGCCATATTCACGAGGTCGCCAAACAGCTTATCATCTCCTTGTGATTGCTTCTTCATTGGTGGCAAGTAGGAAGCCATGGAGGTTTGGCTTGATGCGCTACCCTTGAGAGCAGAATCGTCCTTCACCGACAGTCCATACATTCTCTGATCAAGGTACTGTGTATCTTGCTGCTGCCCATAGCTCCCGTAGCCATATGCAGCCATTTGGTTTCCATATCCGGCCATTTGGTTTCCGTATCCGGCCATTGGGTTGCCGTATCCAGCCATTTGGTTTCCATAGCCAGGCATTTGGTATCCGTAGCCTGGCATTTGGTTCCCATACATTTGTTGAGGGTACGTGGAAGCCATCTGGGTTGGTTGCATCGGCTGTGGAATCATACCAGGCATCTGTGCTCCTTGCATCTGTTGCGGATACATGGGCATCTGGAATGACTGATTGGTTGCAGGGAGTTGACCACTGTTAATTGGCTGCATATACATACTCGGAACCTGCTCACTTCCCGCTGCCGGAATCCCGGGAGGCTGCATTGGCTGCAAGTGTGGAGCAGTCAGAACAGGCGGGGCTTCAGTTGTCTGCAATTCCCAAGGAGGTGGTGGCAATGAAGACCCATTTTGCATGCCTGCACAACAATCAAATACGAAATTTATGTCATCCAATGGAAAGCAGTAATAATGGTAAATAAGGGAAAAAATCTCAGTAAATCAAGAAGTGCAGATGCAAGCTATTCATAAATGCATATGTAGATAGTTAAGATTTGACTTCCAAATCCCAATATAGAAGTAGAGAGGAATAGAACAGCACCATAGGCTGGAGATGATGGCTGTTGTTGCAGCTGGACATTCTGAGCACTCCAAGAAGGACCAGGAACTTGTGGAAGCCCTGATTGCTCGTACGGTGATCCCATATTCGGGGTCATCCCATTTTGGTATAATGAGGGTTGTTGTGGATGCAAAGGCTGCTGCTGTTGGAATTCTGGTCCAGCTGAAAAGGCAGGTGGGGCATTTATGGGGGTCTGAGTACTGCTACCAGCAGAAAACATGTCAACCAAAGCCAGGGCATTTTGTTCCGAAGCTACTGGACTTGGAGGCTGAGGGGCAGAAACAGGAACAAGGGCCAGCGAGTTCTGCATTGGTGAGGTGTAATCATCTCCACCCAGAAGGTCGCCACTGAGAAGGTCCATTTTAGGATCAGCCTTAGGAGCAGATGTAGATCCATTGACAGCAGGGGGTGCTGAAATTGGTACTAGGGTTGAAGTATTTGCTCCCAAAGGAGATCTGTCAAAAATATTAGTCTACATAGTTAGGGATCACGGCAAAGATAAGTTGAGTTTAATTGTTAAAACAGTCTTTTTTTATTTCACGAACTGCAAACTTGTATACCAGAGGAATCAGATATACATCAAACTGTATCCCATGATATATTTTAACAAGTATATAAATCTGAATCCTCCAGAAAGAGTTTAAAAGAACACACAAAAATATAAGCCACAAGCTCAAGAACAAAGGAAAAACATGATAAGAGAATCCAAATATGAAATACCTTTCATTTGTCTGCTTGCTGCTTTCTCCAGCATCAGCACGCTGTCTAGGACTGTCCACATCAACTAGATCACGAATTACAGGTTCAGGTTTAGATTTCTCATCTTCAACAGGAGCTCCTGAGACTAAAGACTCGTACTTTGCAAGCACACGCTGCAAGTCATCATTCATAGCAAGTCCTTGACAGAGAAGTGATTCATCCCTATAAACAATTAAACGATATTATTGTTTTTTTTTTTTGCACTATGCTTATCCATCCTCATATCCACTTTATTGTCACATATTTCTACATCAAGGTGTTTCACAAAAACCTGCCTACTTCGATAAATAAACGTAGAATGCTTCTAGAGTTACCCTCAACTTAGTTATCGGAAGTGGTAAAAATACTTGTTGGACAAAACATTTACAAATATGTCTTAAATCATTTAAATGATAACTGGCTAAAGCGATTTCAGAAAAATGGACAATTCACTAAAGTAGATGTAGAAGCAGTTTTCTTAATTCTGGTGTTCAGTTAATTATTTGAACCTTTTTTTTTTGAAAAAAAAAGGTCAAAGGGAGCAATGAATGTTGAAAATGGATGACAAATCTAAAAAACTGTCCCTGCCATTTATGCAAACAGCCTTTATCAACTATATAACGTGCACCTATTGTAAAGAAAAAACCAGCCTTCATGTCACAATCATGTGAAAAATCTAGGTAGAACGTAATCTTTACCTTATAAAAAAAATCTAGGTAGAACATATACACGTGGGACTTATTTCAAGATAGACGTTTATATGCTATCGGAAACACTCTCCTGACTTGGTCGGGGTAAGAGTGGGTATATCCTGACCCCCCAGACCCTGCCTTTACGCGGGATTTACTCGGATGTTGTTGTTGTTGTTGTTGTTGTTTTTGTTTTTGTATTAAAGATGCAATCCTTAATCAACAACGCATGAAAAAACATATAACCCACTAGATCAAGTAGCTAGCAAATGATGAAAAAAAAAAAACAAACATAACTCGTACACTGCTGTGAAGTCTAGACCAATAGGAACTCTTAAATCTATATATAAATTTATAATTAACTTGTCGTGTCAATTAAAAGCATAAAAGCTATAGTTGTATGATTACCCATAAGTGGAAAATTTACATACTCTACTACAGTTGGAGTTCATACTTTTAGATTAGATGAAAGAGAATTTAACACACAATTATTTGTGTTGTGTATGTGAGCTTGTAATCTCAGCCATGAGAACCATCATAATAAATTTATGTTAACCAGAAATCAAAAGCTATCCATCAGTAGCTCAATACTAAAATCTTATTCACTAGATTCAGTAACAGGAGGGCTTACGCAGTTGAGTTAACAAGGTGTACAACTCTCTGTTTGTAAGTACGACACTGCTCCACCAAGTCAGTAAGAGCTTCCTGCCTAAGGCCCTGCAATTAGAAAATTCTGGATGATTAACCTAAAATCCAACTTTGTCCAAAAACTAAGAACATAAGTACAAATATGCAATGCACTTAACGACAAAGATAATGTCATCCTAGAAGATCCATTCTGCATATTTCAACCCGGCTGCATGGTCACAAGGCTAGAGAACTCCAATTCACGAAACACAAAATTAATCATGGGCATTTTGCCAAGTAGATCTGATGCTCAAGAAAAACAATTCTTCAACAAAAGGGGGAGAGAGAAAGACCTCCTTATTGCCAGGATCTATTGCATTTAACATCTCAGCAAGAACATCCATGCTACCCCGTGCATTCTGAAGCTCGGACAAGCTACCAGGGAGGGGAGAAAAATTAGTACCAAAAGAAAATGTCCTGCTTAAACTGGTTACTAGATGAGAAGCATTACATCCTTTAGAGAAGTAGGGAGGAGATAATGTAATCAAGCACAAGTAAGGACAAGCTACAAGAAAATAAAACTAAAATAAATAAATAAATAAAATGATCCACGTATCTTGTTAAAAACTAAATTAAAGAAAATGGCCTAAATGCTACTGTAGTTGTTAACTAAGATTAGGCAGGGTGGTGGAAGGGAATTCTTGGTGTTGGTTGAAGAAAACTCTAAGAGGGTTGTGTTCTTTTTAACATCTCTAAGAACAAGGGGAAATTTTACATAAGGAAATATGCTTTTAACCATAAACCCCCTCTTCTCTAAATAAACATAGGATAAAAAGTACAGGTAGCTTTTGAGAAAGGTGAAAACATGACATGGTTTTGATTGATATAGCAGGTATGAAAAATAAGATCCACATAGTATCATATGAGAAGTGATGAACAAGTTCATTATAAAGAAACTAGTTATCCTTCAATTGCCTATCTAGCTAACCAAAAGATTAATGCTTAGCCTGACCAAGTAATATTAATTCAATGTTGAAAGTAAACTTTATAACTACCTCAGGGTGGGATATTCAGCATCAGCAGAAGACTCAGCTCTAGCACCATCATGGCATGGGTTATGCACATTTTCAGAATAAGATGACAAAGGATGCGATTGTGGAGGTGTAAATATCGGAGCAGCAGCCCTATCAGATCTCTGAGGAAATACTGCTCCAGCGCGCTGATACAACATTAACATTTTAGGGTCAAAACAAGTTCTAAAACATACATATTACATGGTTCCCACATAGAAGATGAGTATATGGCAGGACCAGGAGAAAGGCGTAATCAACACTATCACCAATCCAGCCAAAATGAGGTAGTTGCTCATATTTTTTACTTTTCAGAATTCTAAAATCTGTTAAATAGAAACTTAAGCTTACCAACAGCTCCTGGTATGCAGCATAATACTGAGGATATCTTGCCCTTGGTCCTCCAAATGCCTCTTGCCAGGTGTCAATAAGAATTAATACCTTCTCTTTGACTTGTTGATCAGGCTAGATACAAACAAAATACACCCAGTGTTTCAAACCCATTTTCAAGAACAATTACCAAAATAATAACCGAAAGTAGATAAAAGAAAACAATTACCTTCTTTTTAACAATTCTCACCATCTCCTGAAGCACATTTTTCTCTGCGACATGCATGTGCACAATGTCTCCACAGTTCTTTATGATTGTTTCCAAAAGCTAGAACATTAAAAGTGCACCCAACAATAAAATGATATTTCCAAAACATCAAGTAGCCAAAATATGGAAAAAGGAAGAAAAAGTGCTCCTCCGAGATCTAAATTGTTATCACAGTTCTAAAGATCAAATGGATCTAATAATATTCATAATACTTGCAAAACAATTTTGTTCTCGTGTAACTTGAGAGCTTCTAGAAGATCCCATTCTAATTTAAAATTATTGTAGACTCCGAACCCATATTAGAGATTGGACATGGCATGAACCCAGATAAGGAATCCCAAACAATAGAACCCAAGTCACCTACATGTCTTAAACCTACCAACATCAAGAAATAACTAGATGTCGATAGTCAGGAAAAAACAGAACCATTATGGCTCAATCTAGGTGGCTGACTTTCTCTACTTCTTATCTACTGACTCATTCATCCAGATCCACAGATGTATAATGGAAAATAATTAAATAAATTAGATCCCACATTACAGAAGATTCAAATAGCACCCTGCAGTAAGAAAATTTCAATCAATAAGCCTCGGAGAATCAGTAACATGATAAAGAAACCCCTGTAACTAATGCTAACTGACATATTGCTCAACTATAAGGTCCCTTTTTTACTGCATTAAGGGAACACTGTAGCAGTTCACACAGGAAAAAATGTTTTTGCAAATATCAGGCATGGTAACATACGAACAAAAGAATGAGCAAACTAATGAAAGATGAAATAGACCATATTATTTATGCACACATCTTGTCTAGCATCCCCAAAATAGGAAATAAAAGATGCTAACCAGTCAATTCATAAGCAATCCTACCGTTAAAGCTAGAAGTTGGACTTTGGGGTTCCTGCTCCCTATACGTTTTTTTATACCCTTTACAATGTCCTTGGCTTGCCTGATTAACCAAAACAACAAATAAGTAAACCAGAATAATCTGATACTACAACGCAAACAATGTATAAGAAAAAATATAAATAGGAACGGAAGCTACTGACAAATCATATAGCACACAACTTCTTCTAATTTTATCATTTCCAATGGATTACAAAAAGAATGCCAAGTAAGAATCCTTACATGAAAGCATGCTTCATAGAACATTTTATTTCAAAAGAACTAGAGAGATGATAAACAATGACAAGGACATAAATAAGTATTTTTCTAATGTCTGCCCCATGGGCACCCATTAGAAGCCCCGTGTTTATAAAGATTTAAAAAAAAATTGCTTTAGCTTATCTATAATGGTTTCACACCCCTAGGGTTTATGCATTTAAACCTAGGGTTTTTCTTAGCTTTTTTGGTTTCTATAAGGGCACACATTAGATAAACTGAATAAATAAAGAGAAAAGCAATGGATCACCCAGGTTTGGCCAAGAGACTTTGTAGTAATCAACAATCAGATCTCCTCCAAAAACCTACCATTTGGAACAAACTCACCCAGACAGAAAAAACAAATGACTGTTAGATATGAAGCTCTTTGGAACTCCTCTAAAATATCGCTTTTGAAGATTAGTATTAGTTTCTAGAATATTGTCCTATAATATATCTCTTTTGTAAGGGTTGCTGCTAGTTTCTAGAAAATTCCCCTAAGGTCTACCTTGGTGGATTTGTTTTGTAGTTTCTACAATATTCTCATATGTACGCTTTTTGTAGATTTGCTAGCAGGTTCTATAATTCTACAGCTAGATAGTGATTAAGCATTGTAATCTATAAATACCTAGGAGGGACGTTTTGTAAAATATCTTGCCAATCAATAAAAACAAAAAAAAAAAGACCCTCTTTGTCGAAGTATCCTACAATTACGTTGATTGTGAGATTCTTGCAGTTCAACTTCACAGATCCTCCAATCCTATCAAACTCAATCTCCTCTAAAGACAGTTCTAATAGCTAAATGTTTCAAGGCCTCATCTTTTAATACACCAGATTACCAATGGCTATAAGTGCTGGAAAAATCCTTCACTGATGATAATCAATCGGAATGTATTGACATGAACTCCACATCCATCCTGGGCCAGTGAATGTCCCCAGAACTTCATCTTTTGAAAGACCTGGCTATGAAACATACTTGATACAAAGCCCTTACTAAATGGCACAGCCTTCATAATGCATGGACAGTGAATCAACTTAAAGTATGTCAGTACCCCAAAATCCAACTCAAGACATCACCTTTCAATCTTTCATAGCAGTATCAATACGCAAATCAAAGAGACAATGACCAGCACCAAGCCACCGAGACTAGTGTAACAAGCATCGCAGCGCCATAAAATTCACAAAAAAAAATGCCCTAATTTTTCAAGAGCAGCAAACGTTTAACCGGATTACGGACTAACAATTAACATACTATCAGCTCAAAAAATTTCACTTTCCAATCCTAAAACTTACATCCAGCTCAAATAAACGCCACAAGCAATCTATCTAGTTTCCACAAAACACTGAATTCAGAAAGAAGAAAACAACAACAGGCAGAAGAAAGAGAAACCCTTGTTTCCCCACACGTAAATCGAAATCACAATGAAACAGTAGATTCCCAAACAGAATAAAAGAAAACAGTGAGAGTACGATACCCCGGATCCCGATTGAGCATATCCGATATCTCGATGTTCATCGCCCAATCTGGACCGATCAGCATATCACTCGTAGCTCGTTCTACCAAGGAATTCACCATCTTCACAAACTTCCTTTTCTCGCAGTCAGCAAGCAAACCGCAAAAAAAATCGAAATCAATAACCAATAATTCGCCGGCGATCCACAAAACCCCTCAGCGAATCGGCGATTTTTCCGCTCTCCCTTATTCCAACTACTTCCAACCACAGTAGATCAAACTATACTAAAAAAACACCAAAAAGAATATAGTAAATCAAAATCCTATAAATACCTCTATTGCTAGTTGATAATGATACCCCTATTGAAAGGATCGATCTTAGGAACCAAGAAGAACGACTTTCTTGGGGGTTTCGTTTTGGACTCGATTCGATTCCTTTCTTTTTCTTTCCCTTTTCTTTTATTTTCTCTTTTTTTAGGGGTGATAAATAAAATCATGTACGAGCTGAAAAGTAGCGTATTTTAGTTTGGTACCACAGACTCTTTTTTTTTTTTTGGCATAGGTGCCCCTAAACATTCAGATATTTGCATTTTGGCACCTTGGATTGGACTCCTTTTTCTAATGGAAAATAGAGTGTCAAGCACTATATTTTTTCATATCATTATTGTCACTCTTATGGGTTCTGTTATATACACGGCCAATTTATCGCCAAAGGCACGGTACCGAAGTCGAATGCTCAAGACGGCACTCAGTTTGCCAATGCCGAATTCACAGACCGACACCAATGTTGCCTATGCCAAATTCCGAGACCGGCAGACCCGGACTGAGCTTTTCAGGGCGAGGTAGACTCCGATTGGATGGTCAACTTGACACACGTCACATCGACTGACGCATGTCGAATCGTCTGAGCCGATACCAAGTTCCCAAGTCGGCACGTCCACTCTTGCACTACACACATTACTTACATACATCCCCCTTCATAAGCGACTAACGAGAGCGGCGTCGGGAGCCCGGAGTTAATTGTTGTCAAGAGAGCTTCGAAGTAGACATGGTGAAATGGCGGATTCCTCATGCATTCCAGTTGCTTGGTGGATCGAGGGACCATGAAGAGCCGTCGGAGCCTCAACCTCAACCCCCGCCGAACGATCCTCGAGCTCAAGCCGCAACGGCGGTATGTCGAATTTCCATGTTCTCGTAGTTTTATTGTCATGGTTAATTTTATGTTATTATAGGTTTAGATTTTAATGTTATGAAATCAAGATTAAATGATATTATGTTGAAAAAATGATTTTATATGTTTAGAAATTTCATACTTTATGATAATAGGTGTAGAGAAAAATGTGATGAAATGTAGGTTTAGTTATGTGCAATTTAGAAATTGAATTTTGAATGCAATTTGACGGATGTGGTTATGGAACATAGGATATGATTGTATTTGAATTTTGAAAAAATGTGTTTATTTTATGTGAAAGATATAAAAAAAGTATTGGATATTTGAAGGCTATTTTTATGATAATGGTAGTGTAGATAAAAAAGTCATGAAATGAAGGTTATGTAGTATGTTATTGAAGGAAAAAAAATTATTATTTTATGTTAAAACATAGATTTAGTGGGGATAAAATTTAGTATGAAAGTTTATTTTTTATTTTTTATTTTTTATTTTTATTTTTGATTGGGAAAAAATTCGGGTGGGCAGGCCCTACCCGGCAGCATCCTTGCGGATGAGGTCATTAAGACCTGGGTTGTTGTGAATATCACTACCTCGGGCAGAGTGACAAAGGTGTGCAACATTATCCGCCACTCTATTACCCATACGAGGTACATGAAAGTAACCTACATCTTTTATATTTGATAACATGGCTTGAGTGTCAGAGAGAATTAGTTCAATCTCCCAAGGGCATTTAGCTGTCTTATTTAGATAGTCTATGATTATTTTGCAGTCACCTTCAATTTGGATTCTTTCAATGCGAAGTTGTAGTACTTTCTGGATCCCCAATTTGAGAGCGAGGGCTTCTGCTTTGGTGGGATGCTGTTTTCCTAGCGATTTGTTCTCGATGGCAACAGGCCGCCCATTCCAGTCCCTAATAATGATACCAGTCGTACTATCGCCATTGGCTAAAGAAGAGCCATCGAAATTAAGTTTGAACCAACTCAAGGGAGGCTTGCGCCATTTAATTGGACGTTGTTTGTCGGTCTTCCTTGGAAAGGCCCTTGACGAAGGATGAATAACTTCGTCACATTCTCCTTCCACCACAGATGTTCTTTTCCAGTTATCTATGTGTGATCTGACTAGATGAAGGACTTTTTGGTGTTCGGGGATTGTTGCTTGTTGAAACAAGTGTTGATTCCTGATGTACCATGTAGTCCACCAAGTGAAAGAGAGGTCAGCCAGCACGGCAGGGTTTAGGCTACTTCCAAGGCTGGATAGAATGGGTCTAAAGTCCCGGGATTGGTTGATCAGACGGGCAGTTGTTGCTTGTTCTCGGCTTGGAAGTTGGTATAATTTCCGTATGAAAGGGCATTCCAGAAACAGGTGAGCCTCGTCTTCGGGGGCCATATTGCAAAGTGAACAAGTAGTTGGAACCGCCGTCCCCCTACAAGATAGGCGCACAGCAATAGGCAGGCCATTTTGTGCAATCTTCCATAGGAAGTTCTTCACTTTTGGAGGAGCATCAATCTTCCAAATCCAAGCGTTCCTATCGGGCGTAGCTGTGGATTGTGCTGTTATCGGTTTGTAAGCGCTTGCCGTAGTAAACCAACCTTCCCTATCCGGCCACCAGTATAGGCGGTCTTGTAAGTTTGATGCCGGTAGGGGAATGTCTAAAATTTCTTTGACGATGCTGTTTGGTAGAGCCATCTGCAGCTTTTCCCTCCACCATTTCCCCCCCATAATATAGTCACTAATGGTCTCATTCTGATCATGCCCCTGGATGTTACCGACCAGAGACAGTAGGGAGGAGGTAGATATCCAATTATCTGTCCAAAATTTTATTGTGCGTCCATTTCCTACCGACCAAATAAGCCCTGATTTAAAATTGTCAATCAGATTAGCAAGCTTAGACCATTTCCAGGAGCTAGATCCAGATCGTTTGTACTCGAAAATACTTGCAGAACGCAGGTATTTATGTCTGATTAAAGTTACCCAAATATTATTGGGCTCTGCCAGAATTTTCCACAGAAGTTTCATTTGAAGAGCGACATTCATTTCCCCCGATTTGCGAATTCCCAGCCCGCCAAACTGCTTCGGTTTGCAAATCCTATCCCAACTAATTAGCGGCCGATATTGTAAATCCTTGTTCCAGAAGAAAGAACGATTTATTTGGTCTAGTTCTTTGTGTATAGCAGCGGGGAGCATGAAGTTCTGCATTACATGCAAAGGCTTAGCCGACAGGTTAGAATTAATCAGGGTTGCACGACCCTGTTGGGAAAGGGCATTGGCCCTCCACTTCGACAGCTGTTGTTTGGATTTGCAGATGATATCTTCGAATGTACTGCTGGTGACCCGACCATTAATAATAGGACATCCCAGATACTTCTCTAGTGAGTTTTCGTTTGTAATGTTTAGGCAGTTACGTAATTCCAGGATCCTATGGTTTGGAATCCCAGAAGACGGTTGAAAACTAGATTTATGGTAATTGACCTTCTGACCTGACACTCTGCAGTACGAATCAATTATTGATTTTACTTTGCACCCCGCATCCACACTCCCTTTGGAGAAGATGATGATGTCATCTGCAAAAGAAAGAAACGGAATACGGGGCCCATTTTGTCCAATCGGAAAGCCGATGTGGGGACGATCAATGCTGGCTTCCGCAGTGAGTTTACGGGCCAGCACCTCAGCACCCAAAAGAAATAGGAATGGAGAAAGAGGGTCCCCCTGACGAATTCCACGGGATGGAAAGAACAATTCTGTAGGGCCGTTGTTAACCAGTACAGAGAACGAAACAGATGTAATACACTCCATAATCCATGAAGTGAAAGTATCGTGAAATCCAAATCTGATGAGCACACTTTTAATGAAGTGCCAGTCGACTCTATCGTATGCTTTTTCCATGTCTAACTTTATTGCTAGCCATCCTTTGCGACCCCTACGGCTTTTGTAGGAGTGGAAGATTTCATGGGCTATGAGGACATTGTCCTGAATCGCCCTGTCCGACACAAAGGCCCCCTGTAGAGGATGTATGAGTTTGCCGATTACCTTTTTTAATCTTTCAGTCAATATTTTGGAAATTATTTTGTAAATATTCGAGCATAGACTGATGGGCCTGTAGTCACAGGAGGATGTTGGATTGTCCCTTTTTGGGAACAGGGAGATAAAAGTATGATTTATTTGGCGGAGTATTTTCCCGGAGTGGAAAAATCCCTTGACCGCGCAGATTACCGATTTCCCGACTATGTCCCAATATTTGGTATAGAATTCAGCTGTAAAACCATCCGGCCCCGGGGACTTGTTTCTTCCTAGATTGAACACTGCTGTTTTAATCTCTAAGTTTGATGGAAGTGTAATAATGAAATTGTTTTCTTCTACCGAGATGGAAGGTTGAATCAGGTCCAAGAGGCCAGACATAATCCCTTCATCTATTGACTCTTTTTTAAACCTATTTTCAAACTCCTTTTTTATCTCATTTCTGACGTTCTCCTCTCCCAAAACCAATGTTCCGCTTGAAGAGGTGATGTTTCGAATATGTTTCCTGTGTCGCCGTCCCGAAGCCACTCGGTGGAAGTAAGCCGTGTTCGAGTCTGAGAGTTTGAGGTGTTTCGTCTTTGCCCTTTGGCTCCAGTATGATTTTTGGAAAAGAAGAAGCTTTTCTCGCTTCGTAATCAATCGCTTTTCCTTTGATTGATATGTTTGTGAGTTTGTTTGTGAGACCGTGGACTGGATAAGCAGGAGCTCTGAATCCACCTCTTTTAGTTGGCGGAAAATGTTCCCGAAGTTCGTTTTATTCCATTCTTTTGCCCTTCTTTTCAGTAGTTTATGTTTAAACATTAGTTGAAACATAGCCGAGCCAGGGCAGGACGACCGCCAGGATTGCTTCACAATATTGCGAAAGTCTTTCCTCATTAGCCATACGTTCTCAAATTTAAAAGGTGGGGCTTTGGACGCGGACTCATCGTCAATCGAGATAGAAATTGGACAATGATCCGAGGAAGAGAAAGCACCGTTATGGGTTATCATATTGGGGAAGGACGTAAGAATGGGTTGGTGAACTAATACCCGATCAATTTTTTCACGGATGTTGAAGTTCTCCTCCGAATTTTTTCTCCATGTGAACTGGTTTCCAAAAGTGGGTAGGTCAAATAACTTACAATCATTTTTGAAGGATATTAGCCGAGAGAACCTTGATGTTTGGGTACGGGCTCCGCCCAATTTATCAGTACTGCAAAGAATCTCGTTAAGGTCCCCTATAACCATGCAAGGAATAGAGGAGTTGTTTACGATTGTTATTAATGTTTCCCAGAAAGCATCTTTATCATTTGGAGTTGGTGGTGCATAGACGAAGAGAGCCAAAATCGGAAATCCTTTTTGCAGGCTTTCTAGCCTGAGTCCAATAATACGGGGAGTATGCACAGTGACGGAAATTGACACATTTAGCATCTGGTGAGACTTCCAAATGACCCCAATACCGCCCGATCTCCCAGTGGAAGGCGACCAAACCCCTTCGTCAAACCCAATGTTTTTCCACAACTCGTCATTCGGAACGATTTCCGACTTTGTTTCTGCTAGCGACATGATTTGAATGTGTTCGTTTTTACACATTGAATCTATTTCTGTCCAAAAGGTTCGTTTTCCAATCCCACGACAATTCCAGAAGCATATCTTCATAAAATACCATTGATGATGAAAGGACTGAGAGGCGGAGTCCTTTCATCTAAGCAATTTTGATAATCTAGTTTGTAATTACTCTTAGAAAGCCTTTTTACGTGGACAAAAAACATGCCTACATACCAGTTGATTTCAAATAGAGCAGACGTGCTACCCTGGACCTTACCAAGGAGGGTTATGTATTTTTCTCTAGCAATGTTGATAATGCATATTTTAGATAGGCATTATAGATATATTTAGTTTAGTTAGGTTGCATTTCTTGCTTGCTTTGTTGTTAAATTGCATCTTGTGTTTATTTTAGAAAAGTTCGGATTCTGCGCAATTTTGTGTTTATCTCGCAGATGGAATCGGAACACATTTGGGAGATGCAATATCTCGAAGAGGAACACAAGATACATGGGAAGGAACAAGGAAGAAAGAAGCAAGACGAGAAGAGAAGCTCACAATAGGAGTAACAAGGCCACGGCAAAACAACGTGCCGCAGGCGCCGCTCCAGGTGCTGCGGCCGCAGCTGCACCCGCCGCAGCGGGAAGCGAAGAAGGCATTTGCAGCGGGTGCCGCATCACTTGCGGCGGCCGCCGCACGGACAGCCGCGCGCCGTTTTGATGGAAAAAACCCTAGTTTCTATTTTGTTTCTTTGAGGCCGACTTGGATGTTTTATTAGGCCACTTTTATGTTATATTTCATTACCTTTCATTCTATTCATACAACCATTAGACTTTTGAGAGATTTGGAGCTATGTCTTCCATGAGGAACTAAACTCATCTATTCTGCCTGCAATTTGAAGCTTTATTCGGATTGATTGTGAGTTTCTAATTCTCGCTCCTAGTTTCCTATTTGTGAATGCTTCAACTTCTTTGTGCTTGGTTGATTATTGATTTGTTCTATCTTGTCTGGCCAACTCGTTAGATCAATTCAATCGCTAAGGTTTTGTAGATTCCTGATTGTGAACCTTAACCTAAGTGGCAAACTTGTTCCTTTAGGGCTGATTGAACTAATTGAATAGGTAGGAAGTTGAATGTGTTGTTAAATCCTTCTTTAGGGACTGCAAATACCTTGGCTAATCTCTGAACTTAAAGCTATCAATTGGGTTAAATCCTTCTTTAGGGACTGTTCGATTGATAAGGGTTTCTATGACTGATTGGACTAGTAACTATATTAGGTCGGGACAAGGGCATTCATAGGAAACATAATAGGACGAGAAGAAGTTACAAGGATCGCTTCAATCCAATAAAGTGGAAAATTGTAGGTGGAATTGCTTCTCATAATTGTCTAAACCAAAATTCACTTACTCTGCGTTCGTTACTTTGCTTCAAAACTTTCACACAAAAAACCCCCTTCTTGTTACTTAATTGGCATTAGAGTCACACTTGAATCATAAATTTCCATGTGGGATCGACCTCTTGCTTATTACTATAGTAGTTATAGGTTTGAGTTTCTTTGGCGGAATCAACGACAGGTTTTCCCTCCGTCAAATATTTTTACATATCGAAAAAGGCATTATATTACAAGTTGATTTCAAATAGAACCAATAGAGATCTATTTTCCTTGAAAGGGATTTACACCAGTAACAATTAAGTCGATCAGTAAGCAAGGGAGGGTTCCCTAAAGCATTAGCAATTGGAAGCCAAGCTCCATATGTAAATCGTTTCAGGATAACGAACACGACCCAACAGATGACCCAAGGAAAAGAATTCCTTGATCGTTGGATGATAATATCCAACATCTTGGATACAACCCAAACAGTTATCAGAGGAAATTGTTTAAAAGGCACCACCGCATCAGTACCTGGAGGGTCTTCGAGTCGAGAGGCTGATTCAACAAAATCAGCAGCTAGTTGGAGAGAGTGCACAGGCGGAAACAAGACTGGTGAGCCCGTAGTTGTATCATGTGGGATGAGAATATCCAGTCTAGAAGACATATTGAGAGGATCCAAGCATAGATAATGAAGGGTTTTCCAAGGAACAAAGATAATGTCCATATGTGAATCAGAATGAAGATTAATAGATATACAAGTACCTAGACCTTGTATGCACCACACAAATGAAAAAGGCATTGGATTCACATAATGGCAATGAAAAGATATTCTCTTACCGATTAAGTCCCCAAGATCATCAATGAGTCGATTAGTAACATGGACGACAATGAGGCGCCCCCAAGCACACATCGACGTCCATGAGCAGAACCACCCCAACCGGTGGACCGAAGTAACAAATGAATGAACCTCAGTAACATACAAAGGGTTTTCCACAAATGTGTAGATAGCGCACTTCCCTAAGTCATCAGAAAGGGTATTAAGGCAATAAACAATCTGTTTCTTTTTCTTATTTCCAGCCATCCGGTGAACACTACCACTAGGGGCAGAGCCACCCATTGGTTGTTTGGCCTCGCGAAGAGGATTTGGGCCCATACGGGATTTTGAACGGGAGAGAACTAGGTTCTCAGACCCATTAGCTTTTTTAGCAGCCATTGAAGAAGATGATACATGATCATCCATAGAGTTCAACACACTAATGAGAACGAGTTGACAGAAAAGAGAGGGGGAGGGGAGAGACAGAAAAGGAGGGAGAAAGATGGAGATGAGAGGGAGAACTAGACCCCAAGCCCCATCAGTAACGACTTCAATATGCACTCCACGCCAGGACCACGGTGGGCAAGCCCAGCCAAGACGCCGCTCCGGACCAGACGACCACAACTCCCAGCCACGACAACTACCGCTAAAGACATACAACGGCCTCACGGAGAGCCACCCGAGAGCCGCAACCCAATAAGGATCCGGCCAAGGAGGAACAACCGAAGTTTCTATCCAATCGATAGCCCATCGCCACCAACTCCAGAAAATATTTTTAGGGCTCGACATCAGATGATTTTCAAGGCTATTGGGGAACCGAGACATGAGTTCCAACGAACCCAAGCCGCCATCGACAGATAAGGCCAAAGAGAAGAGACCTTCACCTTTTTTCCACCGATTAAACTCAACCAAAACACACAAATCTTTGGGGGTTTTGGAAATAAACTTGATTTTGGCTGCATCTTCAAACCAATTGGAAGTTTTGTGGCACAATTTGGCCGATTGGATGGACAAGGGTGATCTAGGGCTCCACTGTGGAGGGGTTGGGAAGAAAGGGTCGCTAGAACTCTCTCTCATTTACTCTGTATTTTTTAAATGGGTATGGATAGTTCAATGTATTTTTTTTATTTGGTAATTAGTGCGGCCAAAAAAAAATATATGGAATGTAGATAAAATGTGGTTATGCTATGTGAAAAATATAAATTATTTTGCATTTGAGCCGCTAGGTTTATTTAAGGCAAAAGTTAATTATTTTTAAACAATTTAAAGGTTTAGTATATTATATTAACTTACACTATGATGTAAGGAATAAGTTAAGGATGTCATATTAATGTGGAAATTGCTAATGTAGGCAATGAGGCGGGCCCTTTCGCATCGCGAACGGGTAAGGCCAACCGCGTCGGTCAGGCGAGGTGATAGGCCGACCGTTAGAGCCCGCTCGTGCGAGCACGTCAACAATAAGACAGCCGAAATATGAACTACCGTTGCAGGCACCATCGCGGGCTAGCACATCTTTCCTAGGCCACGACGACGAGGATTTCCTCGTCGATTACGACGTTGAACAAGTTGATACCTCACCTTTGGAGGTGCCCGAGACCCAGCATATCCCCGACGTCAGTCATCAGACGACTTCGTGGGGAGACCCATGGCACCAGACCCCCGAGTATACGCCCGTGATGGGCCTTGAAGAGTGGCCGTTGTGGCAGGGAATGGCCACTCAGCCTATCCGTGACGTTAGGATCCCGGACGTGGGTACGTCCTCTTCCAACCCAGTTGCTGGAACCTCTTTCCAAGCGTCCGTCGGGCCCTCGACACCGGCCTTCGACACTGACGGGGCAGGTGACCAACAAGGGGGTGTATCCAGTTCCAACCCCTTGCATAACCCCAATGTCCGCCCAGGTTATCTAGACGAACTGAACGTTCGGGATGTGGACGGCGGATGCCCCAAGTTCGTTGAGCCACTTCAACACTACAGGACTCACAGGCGTCGCAACATGTGGATAACTGAGGTGGGTGTACTTCAATTAAGGTTTTGTATACGATAACGCTTATTGCGTGCACAATTGTTACCCTGAATATCTCATTATGTGGTTTGTAGGGGGTGGAGATGCATGTCAAGAGCATCAGGCGTACTGACCGGTTTAATGCATTGCGGAGATAGCCGCGTGATGCAACCCAGTGGAACTATTGGTATTTGGTCAGGCACAGTGGGTTGCATGTTTTGGAAGATATCAGTTTTGGGACAGTCGATCACTGTCTCATTCAAGCCTTCCTATATCGATGTCATCCGGAGACCAACAACTTCCATCTCCCATGGGTAGAGATGACAATTACCTTACACGATGTGCACAAGTTGCTTGGTTTGCCAATCGACGGTGCCGCACTGAATTCTACCAGCTCAAACAGTTTACGACAGCAGTGGATAGTAGCAAACTTCAACTTCTCCCAGCATGACTACGTACCTAGTGGGAATTCATTTTACCACAACAACCTGGATTTGCACCTTGGGGACCTGTTGCTCAAGCCAGACACACCCGGCCCATCGGGTAATCGCAACAGGTTATCTACTGGAGGTTCTAGGTAGCGTACTACTGAACGACAGAACCACAACACCTCCATAACCATAGTTGCGTTGGACTTCGTCACCGATCATGCACGAACCGCAGAGTACGCTTAGGGAGCGGGCGTCCTTGCATATCTATATCGGTAGCTGGGGATCTCGTTTAGGTCCGGGATGTCTACCATTGGTGGGTGTACTGCTCTTCTGCAGGTATTAGTCAATCCTCTACAGCTGATGTGTTTTGTTATTGAATATTAGTCAATGCCTAACATGTGTTATGGTCTTTCAGTATTGAATCTTTGCTCACTTCCCAATGTTCTCACCCGGCGTTTCTGAGGACCCGTCAGTACATGGAGACCCTCGCTGGGCAAAGCGATACACTCCTCGAACCACACCAAATATGACATCGGAGAGGACTCTTCAGTTTATAAAACAAATGGAAACAATGCGTGCGGAGGACGTCAAGTTCATGCCCTACGGTCATCTAGATTTCAATGAGTTCTACCGAGTCTCTCGGTACAGAGGAATAATCCAATTTTCCACCACCAAGGAACCCTACATGCCAGACCGAGTTCTGCGCCAGTTTGGGTATGTGCAGACAGTTCCGATGGAGAGAACTCTTCCGCTTATAGAAGAAAGACCCCAACAGGTCAAGGTCCTCAAGATGCTCTGGCACCCCGTGGACGAGCGTTGGGAAGACCACTTAATTGTTTCAGATGTGTACATCTCATTCAACGGACATACAACCGCGCTTGAGCCTCACGCCGTTTCCGCAGACTACATGGAGTGATTTTGTGAGCATGGCCACCCATTTGTTTTCAAAAGCTCACGGCAACAGCTACCGGAAACATATGCTCCTCCTGTTGCTGTGTACGATCAGCGGGTACGTATGAAGATTACTAATGACCTTTCATTTTAGTTGGTTTGTTTAATACATATTTATTGATCGCCATCATATTGTCTTCGTTGTAGCGTTTTGGTGTGTTGTTGTATCGTCTGGAATCTATGGTGGCTCGGGGTGATCAAGTGTTTTCTACTTCTGAGATTCGGAAATACATCAGGGAAGCTCGTGGTGAAGTGTTGCTTGTGACGCCTACTCAGGTTCGTGAATCGCAGTTCTACTAGTTTATGCCAAACATCTAAGTAGCATGGGAATTGACTCGCGAACTTTTTACTTGGCCCCTCCTATTTGTTTCTGTTTGGGATTGCAGTTTTCATTTTGTTCTTGTACTCTGTTTGGGATTGTACTATGTTTCATTTTGTTCCTGTACTATGTTTTTTCTAAGTAAATTTCAATCTGAGTAGAAGTGTAAGGGCTTGCAGTTTTCAATTTTAATCATAATATGAAAGTGGATCAATTATATTATTTCGCAAATCTAAAAGATTAGTTGTATGTATTGCGGATTGCTAACACTTCCTTAAAATAATATTGCATAATCGCTAACACTTCATCCAAATAATATTGCAAAATAGTCTAGTACATAGCTGCATCAGTTCAAATCCATTTCGTACGCTATGTGAAAAGCAAATCATGACTACACTTGGCCCGCTCTCTCCACTTGACGGTAGTTGATGTATTGTTGAATGCGCTCGTTGTATGGGGTATCCCAGCCATTCACACTTGGGTAGTGGAAATGCGACCATTCTGGTACAGTAGGAGGAAGTGGCAACCCTTGTAATAGCCAGACGGGGCTCCAATGGACTCTTCCCAGCCAGGCTAATGTAATAACCTCAGTAGGTGGAGTTTGGTTCGACCCATTTGCGACAATAGGAAAGCAGGTGTGAGGATTGTCGTTACTTAGGACCACTACGACCTTGTGGTAGAAGGTTGCTACAACGAGTGGGATCATTGGTGCCTCCATCCATCTTTCATGACGATGTAAACAAGGAGCTGGGTCTTGCACATCAACATTCTCGATGAGATCGTCAATCGAGTGTAATAGTGATGCGGGTTGGTACAACTACCTATTCGATCGAAGCTCGGCAGCGACCTCTCTTCGGACTTGCATGTACTGATTTTCGCCATACCCAAGAACTAACGCTAAGGCACGATAACCGCAATGACCATCACCAGCAACCGGGCAACATCTATCAACAAAGTGTAGCATGAACTTATGGACGTGATCAGTCAACATAACCGAAGGATCTACCTGCCGACCTCTCCCTCTTGATCGCCCTCTTCCACGCGCCCTTGCGGCACCATCCCGTCTCCCATGCTCAAATCCAAAAAGGTCTCGCTGCAAAGATCGTCTCCCTGTAGGATGACCCTTTCGATGGATCCCGGTTGGCTCTCTCATGGTCGACAATCCAGGGTTGTTCATGTTGAAGTATGCCTCGCCCATCAAATCCTACTGATCATGAGTGAGGTTGTTTCCATCAATCTCACTTCGAAGGGTGGCATATTCTTGACTATTTGGAGTTGTTTCATCGTTTTCGCCACTGGAGCCCTCGGGAGGAATAACTGGATCCCACATTACTTGTTGCCAGAATGGATGAATCTGCGAGGGCCGAATAGGTTGTTGGTTGGAGATCGCATCAAAGAATTCATGTACACATGGAACACCGTAAGCATCCCTCCAATAGTGATCCCTGCAAACACCATCATGGCTTGACGGAAGTGACTTCGCCTTGTTGTAGTTGGCCAGCAGAAGGTCAAAGCACTCGTCAGTCACCAGCATCAATAGCGGGGCGAAAATTGGTTCACTCATGACACACCGTTTGATTGTCAACCGTGACTTCTCAAGGAACCCTCTGAGTTGGTCTACCTGTTCATTAAATATGTTGTCAACACAGTCTGTAACATCAACAAACAATGAGTGTCACGTATGTAGGATAATTAAATATAATAGTTACGAAATTAGACAATTCAATTTCACTTACTTATTCGTTGTTCGCATCCCCAGATGCAGGAACTTATCAACCCATGCACGAACAATCGCCTCCTTGAATTCTATGAGCCAGGTGTCTTCAAGGTACTTCATAAGACCCCATCGTGCCTCCCATTTCGACTTCATCGATTGTAGACGCACCTCATAACTTTCTTCAGTTTTCGACTCAAATAAGGCAAAGCAGTCATTGTAAAACGCGGTTTGCTTCTCGCTCGATTGTGTAATCCTACCCTTCAATTTGATATTGCACATAATATGAAAGGAGCATAACATATGCTTTACCGTGGGAAACTCCTCCCGAAGAGACTTAATAAGACCCAACTCTCCGTCTGTAACACTTACTTCTGGGAGTCGTTGTCCGCACAAATGACGTAGTCGCCTTAGTGCCCAACTATAGTGATCCGTGGTCTCCCCTGCCATGAATACGAACGCAATTGCAAATGTGTTATTTGTGCTAGTAATCCAAACGATCTCTATCAACGGCATTTCGTACCTACCACATGAACATGAATTAGTAAAAAAGAAAAGCTAACACGTATGACAAATATAAAATTAGTCGACAAAATGTGATAACTCTTACTCGTTCGTCTTGTAGGTCGAGTCCATCACGATAACATATGGAAACAACATCAGAAGACGGCGCGAGTGCGGATGTGCCAAAAGTACGTCAGTAACCTCATCTAATCCTGCCTTAGAGGACTTCCTGGTGGCAATATTGAAATACCCCAAAGTATTTTTGGGGATTTCTTTTTAAGAAAATATATATTTATATAAAAGTTCTTTTGTTTCTGAACTTAATAATGATTTTTGGAAATTAAATGTATATAAAGTTCGTAACTATTTTGACACATTTCATTTTTTTTTTCCGTTTGAGTAAAATTTAATAAATAAGTTATTTATTTTAAGTCATATTATTTTAAAACAAGTTTGCATATTTTTATTCAAATAAAGAGGGATTTATCGTTATAACTTATTTTAATTTCCGTAAAATATATATATGTAATATAAGGTAATAGTAAACCATTGTTGCATAAAATAAAATGTATTTAAATTAAATATTTTATTATTGTATTATTTAAGTTGTGTAGAATTTTAATAAATAAGATTTTCGGATACATATATATATATATAGTTATAGGTTTAAATCATTTTTCCTTTGGGTTCACTTGAACCGAACCGGACCATTAGAAAGTAAAAAGAAAATGGCTGAACCGGCCCTTGAACCCTTCTCCTACCTCCAACCGTTAGAATCACTGTTGAAATTGGGTGATTTTCGACCTCCTCAAATCTCGCCCGAATCAAACCGTTTTTGTTTCTAGAATGTTCTCCACTCCTTGAAGATGAGATTTATGTAACCAAGTTGGAGATTCGGGGTAAAAACGAAGTCAAACGGGCTTATCCCAAAATCGAATTTTTATCTAAATCGGCCAAAATATGATAGATTTTATTCAATTGATCAACTAGATAGCTTTTCTATAGATTTGGGGTTAGTTTCTGAGATTCGATTCGATCCAATTCGGCTTCGTATGACATCGACTATAAATATAGGGTTCGGTGTTCTCCGAAATTCATCTCGTAGAGAAGAAATCAGAGCTTCTAGCCTATCCCATTGTGTTCTAAACCCTTCCAGGAACGTTTCCCCTCACAAAACATTCATAAAAACATCCCGAATTCGAAAACCCCAAATCCACTTTGAACCTCTCCGTCGCCGGAGCCGCCTGGAGAGCTCGTCGCCGCTGCCGGAACCACCACCCTCCTCGGCCGGAGCCACCATCGCCTCTGTCGAAGTTCCGTACCGTGCCGAGCCACCGCCGCCGAGCCACCATAGCCAGTTGAGGAGCTGTTGTGTGAATGTAGTAGCAGTGACGGGAGGAGGAAGGAGGTGAACTATTTACACCAAACCCCCATAAGTTTTTATTTTGTTAAAATATGCCCTTTTTCGATTTTCAAAATTTCAGATTCTAACCCGTACTTTTACTTGGGCATAAATCGCTTTCAATTCCGTTAGATCGCAAACAACCGTCAACCATCACGCTCAGACGAGGGAATTCGAGTCCAACCAACCACTTCAGTCAAAACTTGCAACTTCGGACCAAGGCAAGTGACTTTCCGAGCCTTTCCGCTCATTTCGGTGCTTTCGTGTCTAGTTGTTTTCTTTTCTTGAAATGCTTGCCAAATTAATTACAAATAAATTACAATTCACCTACTTGTGTGATTTATTTACCGTTCAGTTTGAATTTGGCAAGTTTAATTGGGTACCTTAATAAGATAGTAATAATACCGTTACCCACCGGTCATTTAAAGCATGATTTATTTTTGTCCTTTCATGCTGATTGGTTAGGAATGGAACATGTTATTTCTTTGATGTTTCCATCCTTTATTTTATTTGCTTTCATTTCATTTGGCATCCATGTTACCTATAAATAACATGGGTTATTTTGTGTTGTGTGATCACCTAGGGTGTCTTAATAAAATAGTTAACAATGTGAGGATTGTGTGTTACGATTGGAACTAAATTAAATCAAGATCAATCAAAGTAAAACGTATCAATCAATGCAAAGTCATGTGAACCTAGTAGTAGGATATCAAGTTTTGTTTGAGCTCATGTTAAGTAAGATAGGTGGTGATATGAGACATGGCGCTCTCATCAAGACATAGCGTCTTATGTAAGTGATATGAGACATTGCGTTCTCATCAAGACCTAGCGTCTTATGTAAGTGATACGAGACATAGCGCTCTCGGTTTTAAAGTTTCATGAAACCCTTCCACTTCCATGAAGAAGTGTGCCATTGTTGGTTTACTAGAAGTGTTTTGTAAGGTTATGATAAAACATTTAATTTAATATAATAAAGTATCTCCCTTGTTTGACTAGTATAGTAATGTGGTAAGTAATGTTTTGAAAAGTGTTTACGGTGATTACAATTAGCTTTTGTATCATATTCCATTCGTACTCGGAGTATGGTTCCTAAGAGTGCTCATCACTCGCATCTTTTGTTACTCAATCCTTATGGATTATCCGTGTCTCAGGAGTCATGTTAAAATGTTTAGCCTTCACATAAATATTCTCAATAATCACATCTGGGTTTAGATTCATACCGTATTATGGTCACTGAGTTGGAGTCCAGAGAAGTCCCAGTTTTCGAGCCGTCATTTGCTAGTTCTCGCGAACTAACCGTCCTTTGTTTGGATGGCTGGTGTCCTTCATCGCATTCGGACGCCAGGCCTATTTTCGCAGGTTAGGTGCTACGAGGTCAAAGGTTGGAATCAAAGTCGGAATCATCTTTAAAGTGTTTTGAGTACCCTGTTGAGGTCGGTTGATAAAGGTTTTGACCATTCTTGAATATTCTTTAAAGGATCATTTGCGAGTGCTGTTTTATTTGGTTTTATTTTATGTAATTATTTATTTATTTATTTATTAAATATAAGGCTTCCGTTGCAAATCTCTTATTATCATCTTGTTTATGGGAGCATGGTTGCATGTCCCTATAAGCCTTAGGTGGTTACAAAGACATTAAAGTCCGCGTAATCACTGGCGCTGTGGCATTCCCTCGGATTAAAAAAGGGGGTGTTACAAATATAGTATCCTTTTTGGTGGAGTTTGCGTAGCGCTTGAATCAGGTCCCTCCGTCCCTCTGCAGCGCTTCTCCGCAACTGGGCTCGTGCATTGTACACTTGACGAATGTCTGTCACGCAATCATGATCATCATACTTCATCCCGCGCAGGACATCTCGAGGTCTTAACCCAATCAAGGTATCACGAGGAACATGCCGATGTTGACATGGTGTTAATCGACCAGCATAGGGATGTCCTAACATCTTATCCACAAGCTTGTGGTTATGCACACCGCATATAACCTTGATGGTCCAATTGTCAACATCATTTTGACGACCCTCCAGCTCAAACTCGCATCCGAGCTTCGTCGTTTTTCCTCACCTACTTGATGCAGGAGGAAAATCTAAGTCGACATCTGGACTATCCCGAGCCCCTCTGTACTTATCACACACTAAACGAAAGGTACCCAATCCACTCATTTTGTTCTTCCATGACCGAGTGATCACAAATACCATGTTTTTTATCTTCCCTGCATATCTAACCCATGCCTTCATGTTTACTTGATTAGCCCAAAAACCATCAAGTGTAAACATCGAATCATATTCTGTACCCATATCAAGAGGTTGGTTTTGTTCCTGCACAATGTAACTTATGTACTAATAACATTTTCGTACACAATCTCAGTATATGAAATTTTACAAAATATGATACAATAACGCTATATTATATGATGGTTTCGTTTTACACAACTATGCTATATTATGATTCTATTCAAACAACATATCTATAATTATAAAAATGTTCCCTCTATATAAATAACTTTTGTTTGATCTGTATCGCCATTCCGCTTTATATATATATATATATATATATAGAGGGTGGTTCATGGGTAAACAACCCTTATTGTGTATAATGAGAACAAATCTGGGCCATTGATTAGATGAAATGGATGGGTGAGATTAAAAGGCAATTTTAGCTTTATTTTTAATTAAAAATCAGTGGGACCCATGTTTTTTCTTGCCCACTTGCTGAATTTGGGGTGTGTATAGTGCACTCTCTCTAAATTATTCGATGATATATCTGGATTATTCGATCGTATCGACGAATTGTGCGATGGTATATCAGGATTATTCGATATTATCAATTGATTATTCGATGGTCTATGAATGATTATTCGGTGATATATAGATGATTATTCACTCGTATATGAGTGATTATCGCTTGATTATTCGATGATATCGATTGATTATTCGATGGTATCGATCGGTTATTTGATGGTATCGATGGATTATTCGATGATATCGTTTTATTATTCAATAGTATCATTGATTATTCGATAGTATTTCTTGATTATTGACATCTATAAATTCACCCCTAAACATAACCCACCAAATTATCCTATATACGTACGAATAAAGTTATACATACAAACGAATAAACCTAAATTACAGTATCATTGAAATCTTTAAATTCACCACCACCACAATCAAAATAATCGGTGTAAAGACGACATAAATTCGATCAAATCATGACATACAAAACTTCAATTGAATAACCCAAAATCAATTGAAATGAAGATCAATCCATTTAAAATAAATTGAAAAGGGGGAGTTGACTTTTTTTGGAGAAAGAAATGGAATCCAGTACACCTTCACCGATCAAAGGGAAATTGCCGCTGAGTCGCACCTCTCCGATCCAACTTCACCGACCGCCATCACATCCATCCCGCCTTCACCAGCCGCCATCGCCGTATCCCCTTCGCAATCGGACGGAAGAATCGGTCGCGCCGTTCCTGCCATGGATGTGCCCAGTCGCCGCTCCTTCGCAATCGATTCCGCTTTTCTTTCGCCGCCCTCAAATCACCCATTCGCCGCCCTCAGATCGTCTTCGCTTCTCTTTCTCTCCTTGTGGTTGAAATTGAAAACGCCTTCAAATTTAGGGACATCGATGCTTTTCCGGTCGGTGCTGGTGGTGCTGATGGCCAGTGGTGGTGCGAATCCGATTTCCTCCGAGAGTCCCAAGCGTCGGCGTCCAAATCGATTGGATGCGATGAACCCTAGTCGGGGAATTTGGATTTCGCCTAATCGCCCTCCTTCGCTTTCTCTTTCTTCGATGTCCAGTTTTTTCAATTGTGGGGTATGAGTAGGTTTGGGGGTGTATTTACACGCGCACGGTAGTGGCTTCTTTATGTTTTTTGTAATTTTTTATTTTAATTTAATCAATATTACGGAATAATCTCAGCCCTCCGATTCTCCTAAATCAATGGCCTATATGTGTTCTCATTTTACTCAATAAGGCTTGTTCTCATATGATCTATCCTATATATATATATATATATATATATATATAGGGTTTGCTTCAAATGTAAAAACTCATTAACGTGTAAAATCCGCTTAACGTGTAAAATTTAGTATTTTAATTTATCACACACGCGCTTCAATTAAAAAAAGCTCATCTGTTCCTCGCCCAGGAGAGCCCTCCCGAAGGCGAAGGAAGACGCCGGCCATGGCTGCCCCTCCGTTCCTCTCTCACTCTTCTCCGCACCATCGATGCCGGTTAGTTGTTCCTCACCCTCTTCAAATCCGGCGACGATGCCGACCTCGGAGCTCCTCTCACCTGGAACGCACCTCGCTCTTTGACCACACCCTCTCGATCACCATCGCCGCCGGTCCACTTCCGAAATCCTAAACCGCATTCATCGCCACCACCACTGCTTCCGGTCACTCCCACCGTCCACCGGTGCCGCCCAGACCAACGAACTATTCAAACCCGGACCAACGAACCAGGGCCAAGCGCTTCATCGCTACATCTGCGAACCCTGTCGAGCTCCTAGAATCGAAATTTTGCCGATTAGGTATAATTCCTAATCTAATTGAGTTTAAGCATTGGATTTGATTATGGTTGTTGATTCAGAATTTGAGTTAATTAATTAGTGGATAGAAATTATTAGATTGGATTTATGAATTTTGATTCATAAAAATTGGATTGAGATTGGGATTTGTGGATTGGTAATTGAGATTGAGATTGGGGTAAATCCACGCCTTCTAGGTGTTTGATAAAATGTCTAGGAGAGAAATTGAGATTGAGGCTTGGTTAAATCCACGTCTACTGACTACTAGGTGTTTGATAAAATGTCTAGGAGAGGATTTGATTGGAACTTAGACTTTAGATTTTCTTGATAGGTTTTATTGATGATCTAATTTATATTGAAGTTGAATTTGGAAGGAGTTTGAAAACGTATTGGAATTGGGATTATGTACAATGCTGAATTTTGATAACTTAATCAACTAGTAGGTAGGTTACTTTGATTAATAACTCAAGTTTCACTTATATTTAAGTTATATATATTTAAGAGAATTTAACAAGCTTGATGCTGAGTGTATTTTATGATTCATTTGATTAACATATAAGAGTTCAAACTAAGGTTTTAATAGAAGGTTGTAAAGCTAAATTTTATGGTTTGAATCGATTGTTTGTATGGATGTCTTGATTATATGCTTTGTATTGAATGAAGGAAATGTTGATTGTGTATGGGGGATTCATTCCTTTGCTTGATTAGGAACAATGTTTGGCGATTTCTTAAGATGGCCGAACTGATTTTGATGATATATTCTATCAATTTCAGGCCGTATAATATTGCTGCTAATATCTAACACTTGCTTTGTCATTCTCACATCTCACTTTCTTCCTCCCAATTGCTTCCATATCATAAAACATAAAAACATTGACAACAAGAAAGATTTGATATTCCTTGTGCAACCAAGTAACTAAATAACGTCTCTAGGTGTCTACTTCTTGTAAGCTGCTAGGACTAACAAAATTATGCGTGAAGATCTCAGCTGTGCAGTTGATGTAATGCCTAGAGGAACTTGCAGTTGCTCAACAAAATTACCATTATCTTAGTTGTCTCAACAAAATATGGGGAGTTTAGTGTCTCTGGGGAGCTGTTGCTGCATGAAGATCTCAGTTGGGCGCCTGGGCAGCTGCTGATCAGCTGTCATGCCACTAATGTCATTGGTTTTGTCTTTTCTACTGTTGTGTTTGTTCTTGCTGATTTTTGTTGTTATTTTTTTGTCGTTATGTCTCTTTTGCGCAGCTGCTGTCATGCTTTGTTTCTGCGTTTTTTGTCGCATTTTTTTTCCTAACATACAACCTCTGTTCTTGCTAATCAGTCCCATATTTTTTTGCCTGCAGCTGCTATCAAGCCATTAATGCCATTGGTTTTATGTCTTTGCTGCTATGTGATAGTAGTTGCTCTAATGGTCCTCTGTCTTGGTCCATTTTCTCATTGGAACTTCATATTCATTTAGAAATATCAGATTGGGTTATGTTTTCCAGTGTGTGGTGTGCATTTTTTCTGGAATTTGCCTATTGCTGAATGTATCTTGCCTGATAGGATTGCCTTTCCCACTTCATATTTATTTATTCTTGTATGTCATTGTGGAACTTTGCACTGAAATGCTGCATATTATAAGGGAATAGCTCCTCGATTGGTAAAGTATCAAATTCTGGAAACATGATAGGAGCGAGTTATTACATGAGTGGCTTAACTCAAGCGCGTGTGAATTATAGTATAGGTTAAGACAAAGAGCAATCACTCAAGCTATTCTATGAGTAATAATATGCTTGCTAGGTTAAGTCATTTCTTTACAAGTTACAATAATCCTGATGCTGAGTAGTCACTTTATCTTTTCATGTGGAAATTCAGTACTTGGCTATTTAGATAGTTTTTCATGTTGAATCCTTGGAAGGTTGGATATAGCTAGCTCAAGTTTACTAGTAGTATTTTCATATTTGAGTGCGAATTCTTTCGGCGAAAACAGTATTGGAAAAACATTTAAAGGCTGAGGCTGAGCTTATTAACCCTGTGTGTTTGGGTAGCCTTCCTATCTTTATTCATGTAATTAGTTTAGTTCTTGCAAGGTAGAAAATGTTCTTTCACTTCTTGTAATTAGTTTAGTTTTTGCAAGGTAGAAAATTATACTATTATTTTATTTAAGCCTATTAGCTCAAATGGTAGAGCGATGTGTTTATACACAAAGATGCGGGTTCAAACCCCGTATAGGCTATCTATGTGGTATATCTTATTATGTTTCTCTTCGTGAATAGTATAAGATGCAAAAATAAAATTATAATGTGCATTTGTGCAAATGTGAAGTGCATTTGTGCAGCTGTGAAGTGCATTTGTGTAGTTGTGAAGTGCATTTGTGCAACTGTGAAGTGCATTTGTGCAACTATAAGATAATAAAGTGCAAAAATAAAATTGAAATGTGCACATTTAGAATACAAGTGTTCAAAAGTAAGATACACTTGTGCAACTGTGAAGTGCATTTGTGCAACTGTGAAGTGCAATTGTGCAATTGTGAAATACAGTTGTGCAACTATAAAGTGCAGTTGTGCAACTATGAAGTGCATTTGTGCAATTGTGAAGTGCTTTTGTGCAAATGTAAAGTGCAAATATAAGAACATAAAGTATAAAAAATAAAATTGTCATGTGCACATTTAGAATACAAGTGTGCAAAAGTAGGATACAATTGTGCAAATTTAAACTACAATTGTGCAAAAGTAAGATACAATTGTGCATATTTAGAATACAATTGTGCACATTTAAAATACAAGTGTGCAAAAGTAAGATACAATTGTGCAGATTTAGAATACAATTGTGCAAAAGTAAGATCATAATGTGCATGAATAAGACAAAATATGTGCTTTTGAAATCGATGTTTTAATTTATTTTTTTATTTTTATTTTTACTTTTGAGAGTTTGGGTTTACCTCTCGCATATATAATTTAGGTTGATATATGTGAGTTTGAAATCGATTTTTTTAAGTATACCAATTTCAAATTAAAGTGCATACTTAAGGTTAAAAAGTGCATAATTAAGGTTAAAAAGTGCATAACTAAGTTTATAATGTGCATGATTAACAATTTGGGATTGGTGTGTTCTTCTTTATAATATAACCTATGTGGGATTCGAACCCACATCGTTGTGCATACGCACATCGCTCTACCAATTGAGCTAATAAGTCAAAAAAATTTAAGGGTAAATTGAGGGTTTAAGGCAATTGAGATAAAGCACATGAAGATGAGTTTGAATTTTTGGAGGCCTATAGGCAGTTCCTTGAGTAGAGAAATTAATGAAGCCAGTTTGTTGCTATCTTGTGACTGATTGATGATCCAAAATTGGCCGTAGATCATGGCAAATGCTGAAAGCACTAGTGCCAATTTTGCATCCCATCCGTATTTGCGCAATGAGTCAAACAAGACCAATGGCTTCGTGCACGTATCTTGTTGTACACTGCACAGACGGAGTATCTAGCATTCGATATACTGATCAGCATCCGTTGAGAACTATATATATCTTCCATTCCTTACATTTGAAGTCAAGAAATTAAAGGAGAACTAACCTCGCGCGAGAGACAAGAAATGACATGGTGTGTCCCAGTGGCTCTTCTGATCCATCTACTTCAATGCTGCATAACTCGAAGCAATGCGGCTCTTGTCTAGGCACCTGAAAGCATATATGATTCTTGATCAAAAACTAAATTTTTTGCTTCTTTACATATACTATAGGTGATAATGTGATTAGTTTACTTGAGAGGCTGAAGCAATGATGGCTTCAACAGCTCGGAGGCAAAGCTCAGAGTCGAGGAGACGGCCATCTGGATCATGTGTGAATAGGTCTAAAAATAGTATGGTTGGTCCATGTTATGCTATTATTGCTATTAGTGTTTAAAACGATAAAATCTATCAGAATACAACAAGAATTGATCGCCGAAAGAGCTTGTATTCTAGCTCTATAAAAAATCTGATGCTATGACAACTGATGCTCAACTAATCTGAGTACTCAGTCAAAGTCTAAATCAGACCATACTAGTTTATCTATGTCAAAAATTTTAAACACTTTCTAGTACTTGCATATTATAAGGCATGAGGCTAGGGAATAAAATAAACACCCTAAACAATTTCTAGTATAGGGTGTTGTCATGGCTTAACTTTACATTTTTGGGGTATGAAGGAATCAACCTTATGACTTCTAAAAGATAGACAGATTTAGTCTTATTATGTACCTTTAGCATCTTCAGCTATTGACAATTAAGTCCTTTCTCAGTAGCATTTTGAGCCTTGTTACCCTGGAAAAAGAACAGACCGTGTGAGGTTTGAGAAGAAGAAATATTCAGCATGTAGACTTATTCTGTATCACAAGGGACTTAAAACATTAAACAACTACTGGATGTTGATTAGCATCCATTAAAACCAAAAAAAAAAGAGTTACTTACATAAGCATAGAAATCAAATCAACAAAGTTAGCTTTGATTGAATATAAGCATAAAGCATTGTATCTATAGTTGCACCACCTATCAGGAACTACTCAATAGGCAACGACACCATCTTCCCTCTCCCTATCTCTCTTTAAAGCTGCATAGGACATGAAAAGAGAGTGAGATAACATCTTACTATACACAGATTCTATTGACACTCATGCCCTCCCAAATCCTGAAAGTAATGAATATACTCTAATAATTATACTGTACGAGTAAAACAAGTTGTCAAGCATATGGATCTAAAAGAGCAAGAAATCAAGATAAATGACCACTTACATGGATCTAAAAGAAGTAGACAGCACCCTGTGTATGCCAGCAATATTCCCAATGAAGTAGAGAGCATCCTACAATAACATACATACAAAAAAAACAACCAGTTAATTTACTTTGCTTTTCGGGGAAAAAAAAAAGGGGGAAATCACCATTGCAGTATTAAATCAAACTGAACCTAACAAAAAAAAAAACCAATTGTTTACTCACTAATTTTTTTTAAAAGGGAAAAAATTCAGTTTATTCTAGTTTAAACCAAGACCGGATGCATCAAGCCTGATTCCAGTTTAACCAAGACCGGATGCATTAAGCCTGACTCCGACTACTGCATTCCATGTTGTCTCATTCACGTATGTGAAGCCACATTTTGTCGGATGCTTGCAACATCCGGACTGAAAGGCAAACAGGATGAAAATAAGAACAATGTTCACTATGTACAATGTCAAGGCTAACATGAGGATTGAGCAATGCATATGCTATGGAATTACTGATCAAAAGGAAAGAGATATCTTTTGCTTCATCCATCTCCATATAATCACACTTATCTCGCTATGGCTAACATGAGGATTGAGCAACTACATCTTATAATCAAAAGGAAAGAGATTTCTTTCATAGGACATGCTTCCTTTCCCTAATAGTTAACCATTTAAATCTTTGTTTTTTACACAAGGATCAAATATCTAATGCTGAGATCTTTATAGTGCATCAAGATCAATAAAAAAATGTTTTACAATGGATAGATAATCAGTTTCTTGTGCATAAGAAAGGGACAAGAAATGACATTTCAAACCTTGGTTCCAACTAGACTGTCAGCAAGATATGAAGTCACGAAAATGATCGATAGGAGAAGCACAAAACTCAGCAGAGACGCCAACAACCAGTTCCTGTCATTCTGCAACTTCTCAGGCTTCAAAAGCCTAACAAGTTCATATTCTTGCTTGGAAGTGAACCATAAGAGAATGAGAGTACAGAGGAGCTCCCAGCTCTGAATTGCGAGAACTGATGATGCACTTCACAGTTGCACAAGTGTATCTTACTTTTGAACACTTGTATTCTAAATGTGCACATTTCAATTTTATTTTTGCACTTTATTATCTTATAGTTGCACAAATGCACTTCACAGTTGCACAAATGCACTTCACAACGTACAAACGCACTTCACAACTACACAAATGAACTTCACAACTGCACAAATGCACTTCACAGTTGCACAAATGCACATTATAATTTTATTTTTGCATCTTATGCTATTCACGAAGAGAAACATAATAAGATATACCACATAGATAGCCTATACGGGGTTTGAACCCGCATCTTTGTGTATAAACACATCGCTCTATCATTTGAGCTAATAGGCTTAAATAAAATAATAGTATAATTTTCTACCTTGCAAAAACTAAACTAATTACAAGAAGTGAAAGAACATTTTCTACCTTGCAAGAACTAAACTAATTACATGAATAAAGATAGGAAGGCTACCCAAACACACAGGGTTAATAAGCTCAGCCTCAGCCTTTAAATGTTTTTCCAACACTGTTTTCGCCGAAAGAATTCGCACTCAAATATGAAAATACTACTAGTAAACTTGAGCTAGCTATATCCAACCTTCCAAGGATTCAACATGAAAAACTATCTAAATAGCCAAGTACTGAATTTCCACATGAAAAGATAAAGTGACTACTCAGCATCAGGATTATTGTAACTTGTAAAGAAATGACTTAACCTAGCAAGCATATTATTACTCATAGAATAGCTTGAGTGATTGCTCTTTGTCTTAACCTATACTATAATTCACACGCGCTTGAGTTAAGCCACTCATGTAATAACTCGCTCCTATCATGTTTCCAGAATTTGATACTTTACCAATCGAGGAGCTATTCCCTTATAATATGCAGCATTTCAGTGCAAAGTTCCACAATGACATACAAGAATAAATAAATATGAAGTGGGAAAGGCAATCCTATCAGGCAAGATACATTCAGCAATAGGCAAATTCCAGAAAAAATGCACACCACACACTGGAAAACATAACCCAATCTGATATTTCTAAACGAATATGAAGTTCCAATGAGAAAATGGACCAAGACAGAGGACCATTAGAGCAACTACTATCACATAGCAGCAAAGACATAAAACCAATGGCATTAATGGCTTGACAGCAGCTGCAGGCAAAAAAATATGGGACTGATTAGCAAGAACGGAGGTTGTATGTTAGGGAAAAAAAATGCGACAAAAAACGCAGAAACAAAGCATGACAGCAGCTGCGCAAAAGAGACATAACGACAAAAAAATAACAACAAAAATCAGCAAGAACAAACGCAACAGTAGAAAAGACAAAACCAATGACATTAGTGGCATGACAGCTGATCAGCAGCTGCCCAGGCGCCCAACTGAGATCTTCATGCAGCAACAGCTCCCCAGAGACACTAAACTCCCCATATTTTGTTGAGACAACTAAGATAATGGTAATTTTGTTGAGCAACTGCAAGTTCCTCTAGGCATTACATCAACTGCACAGCTGAGATCTTCACGCATAATTTTGTTGGTCCTAGCAGCTTACAAGAAGTAGACACCTAGAGACGTTATTTAGTTACTTGGTTGCACAAGGAATATCAAATCTTTCTTGTTGTCAATGTTTTTATGTTTTATGATATGGAAGCAATTGGGAGGAAGAAAGTGAGATGTGAGAATGACAAAGCAAGTGTTAGATATTAGCAGCAATATTATACGGCCTGAAATTGATAGAATATATCATCAAAATCAGTTCGGCCATCTTAAGAAATCGCCAAACATTGTTCCTAATCAAGCAAAGGAATGAATCCCCCATACACAATCAACATTTCCTTCATTCAATACAAAGCATATAATCAAGACATCCATACAAACAATCGATTCAAACCATAAAATTTAGCTTTACAACCTTCTATTAAAACCTTAGTTTGAACTCTTATATGTTAATCAAGTGAATCATAAAATACACTCAGCATCAAGCTTGTTAAATTCTCTTAAATATATATAACTTAAATATAAGTGAAACTTGAGTTATTAATCAAAGTAACCTACCTACTAGTTGATTAAGTTATCAAAATTCAGCATTGTACATAATCCCAATTCCAATACGTTTTCAAACTCCTTCCAAATTCAACTTCAATATAAATTAGATCATCAATAAAACCTATCAAGAAAATCTAAAGTCTAAGTTTCAATCAAATCCTCTCCTAGACATTTTATCAAACACCTAGTAGTCAGTAGACGTGGATTTAACCAAGCCTCAATCTCAATTTCTCTCCTAGACATTTTATCAAACACCTAGAAGGCGTGGATTTACCCCAATCTCAATCTCAATTACCAATCCACAAATCCCAATCTCAATCCAATTTCTATGAATCAAAATTCATGAATCCAATCTAATAATTTCAATCCACTGGTTAATTAACTCAAATTCTGAATCAACAACCATAATCAAATCCAATGCTTAAACTCAATTAGATTAGGAATTATACCTAATCGGCAAAATTTCGAGTCTTGGAGCTCGACAGGGTTCGCAGATGTAGCGATGAAGCGCTTGGCCCTGGTTCGTTGGTCCGGGTTTGAATAGTTCGTTGGGAGTGACCGAAAGCAGTGGTGGCGGCGATGAATGCGGTTTAGGATTTCGGAAGTGGACCAGCGGCGATGGTGATCGAGAGGGAGTGGTCAGAGAGCGAGGTGCGTGCCAGGTGAGAGGAGCTCCGAGGTCGGCGTCGTCGCCGGATTTGAAGAGGGTGAGGAACAGCTAACCGGCATCGATGGTGCGGAGAAGAGTGAGAGAGGAACGGAGGGGCAGCCATGGCCGGCGTCTTCCTTCGCCTTCGGGAGGGCTCTCCTGGGCGAGGAACAGAGGAGCTTTTTTTAATTGAAGCGCGCGCGTGTGATAAATTAAATTACTAAATTTTACACGATAAGCAAATTTTACAGGTTAAGAAGTTTTTACATTTGAAGCAAACCCTATATATATATATATATATATATATATATATATATATATATATATATATATATATAATGCTCTTTCAAACAGTCTATATGGGAATGGTTCCCATATATATATATATATATATATATATATATATATATATATATATATATATATATATATATATATATATATATATAGGGTGTTCCGGTGGGAACACCCCTTAGGGTAGGAACCTAGGAACAAATCTAAACAATAAAATTCAATTAATTTGTGTTTTTTTTAAAAGAAAAATCGGTTGAAACCGTAGTGGAAAGAAGTCTACGTCTTTTTTTTGGTTGGAAGTCACGCGCATAATTAATTCACTACTAATTCAGTTTTTTTATTATTAGATATACTCCTAATTCAGTAGTTCTAATAAATTATTGCAATATTAGCCTTTGCTATTTAATTGCAATATAACTTTACCCGTATTACAATAATTTGTGTGTGTGTTCACAAATCTCGGCCTTTGATCAAACCAAATCAAATGCTCACAATAATCAAAATAAAGAAAAGAGAAAAGAAAAGAAAGGGGGGATGTGAATAGTGACGGGGAAGTAATTTTTTGGCTTTTCTTTTGTTATTTTCGGCCATTTTTAAAAAAATATTTTTATTTTTTTTGATGTAATTTATTTTTATCTACCTATAAACACCCACTTTGCATAAGTTTTGCGAAAAAAAAAAATTACGATAACAATTGAGCTTAAGAGTTTTCGTTTTGTTTGTGCCCAGTTTTATTATTCGGTGGAATTGGTGGGTTTTTTGATATCATTCATTGAATTATATATGTTTATTCAGTGGAATGTAGTGTTTTTTTTGTAGTTCGAAATCATTTGGAGCCACATTGAGCTTAAAGGTTTTTGTATTATTCATTGAGCTTAAGGGTTTTTGATATTATTCATTGAATTATATATGCTACCGAATAATTAATAGTATATATTACCATGGATATAGCTTTATTATTCAATAGTATATATTACCATCGAATAATATTACCGAATAATATTGTAACACCATCGAATAAGTAAGCTATACCATTGAATAATAAAGCAATACAATCGCATAATCCGTCAATACGATCGAATAATATAGTGATACCATCGAATAATCAAAATGACTAACCTATAAAACAGACTCATACGACTGAATAATCTTTCATATACTAGTGCATAATCATTCATACTCAACTGCATAATCATCTATGTGAATCAACGGCTCAGATTCCTCTATGGGAATCAACGACTCAGATTTGTATACATGATACACGTTAAGGGCTTAGTACACCGGAACCAACCCCTATATATATATATATATATATATATATATATATATATATATATATATATATATATATATATATAATTTTTTGGATATTTTTGGAATGTTGAATTTCAAATGTTATCTATCACAATGTACATTATTCGATTAAATTAGATATATTATTCATTTGTAAGATGATGATTTTTTACTATTTTATTTGTTTTGGTGATGTTAAAAGATTATTCAAGACATTTGTATATTATTCGGTGAAATTAAAAAGAATATCCGTATTTAATAGGAAGAATTTAACGAGTTTCTTTGTACATATGTACATAGAGAGATTATTTATATTTAAGAGATAATTATTCGGTTAAATTTGAGAGATTATTCGGTTAAATTATATAGATTATTCGTGTATAAGAAGACGATTGTTTACAAACATATGAGTTTTTTTTTGTTTATTTTGTTTTTACAATTGTTATCAAGATAGTTTAATTGGAATTAAATTATTCTGTTAAATTAGAAAGATTATTCGTATTTAAAGGGTGATTATTCGATTAAATTTTAAAGATTATTCGGTTATATTAGAAAGATTATTTATATTTAAAGGATAATTATTCGATTAAATTTAAGAGATTATTCGGTTGAATTATATAGATTATTCATATATAAGAGGACAATTGTTTACGCACTTATTAGTTGAAATTAAATTATTCAGACTATCGACCATTATTAAATTATATAAATTGTCATTTGTTAAGAAAAATAGGTAAAATACATGTGTTTACACATACACACGCATACGTTGAATCAATTTAGGAAGCCCACCACAGCTGAGGCACATCAAAATTCACCGGTGAACCCCCACAATATACACAGCTCGTTCAGAGGTGTTCATCCAGGTATGCCCACTCAGTACACTTTAAAGCATAAGACCTATAAAATTCCTGCAACTTTGTATGACCTAGAGCATCTCATGAAGAAAACCCAGCATCCTCTATGTCGGTATAAAGCCTACATGATATATAAGATCTTTAGGTCTGTGTTTGTTTGGCTAAGTAGCATAGCCTTTACTTTTACCAATGATTAATATCGCTTATTGGAACGTTAGGGGTTCTAAACGCCCTCTCTTCTGGCAAGAAATAAGCCATCTGAGATATAATAATAACATTGACATCTTAGCTTTAGCGGAAACCAAGTCTACTAACCCCCCTAGTGATCAACAAATTCGCAGCTCGGGTTTCCATCATTCTATCTTCATAAGCTCCACGGGAGTTAAAGGTGGAATGTGGATCCTTATGAAACATAATAATCGACTACAAAACTTTTCCACCCTTGCCCAAGATGAGAGATTCTGTCTCCTTAGTCTAGATATTGAGCAGCATAACATAGCTTTGTTGTTTGTTTATGCTCCTGTGAACGAGCAAGAAAAATCAAAATTCTGGAATGATATCTACCGGATTGTTAATAGCCATCAACTTCATGTTCTTATCATGGGGGATTTAAATGATATCGAGAATGATACCGAAAAAATGGGAGGAAACCATCCAACCCTTTCCAGATTCTGCAGACTTAGAGAGGTCAAAGAAGAGCTCAATCTCCATACGATCCCATTCAAAGGTTCCCCATTCACATGGCGGAAGAACAACAATGAGATCCACAACATCTACGAGCGGCTTGACAGAGTTCTGGCTCATCAAGACATCGTCACTAAATTCGCAAACCTTTATGTCCAACACCATTCCTTCTCCTCATCGGATCATTGCCCAATCTCCATTAGAATTGGAAACAATGAAAGGCAGAAAGGCGCCCCATTTCGGTTTGAAATGGCTTGGACCGAGAATCCCAACTATGAAAAAATTGTCAAGAATGTGTGGAAGAATAAATTTGTTGGCTCCTTTGCTTATAAATTCATGCAGAAACAAAAACTCCTAAAGAAGAACACCAAAGAATGGTGCAAAAAACAAAAAAACAACATCCTCAGACAACTTTCCGATACTGAAAATATCATCCGAAATCTTCAACAAAAACTCCCGTGGGGTTTGCTCTCGGAAGCGGACAATAGAAAACTCTCTAGACTAGAGAACAAGAAATGAGCCCTCCTTAACTATAATTTCAGATTCTGGAAGCAAAGAGCTAAAACCAGACATCTTCAACTTGGTGACAAAAATACCAAATACTATCAAACTATTGTTAAAATAAAAAACTTCAAGAACTCTACTTCCTCGTTCACAACAAAAGATGGGCTAATCCTTACTGATCAACAAGACATCTCCAACCAAATAACCAACGAAATGGCTGCAAGGTTTACCAAACAGCCCCGCCCCCCTATAAACTCAACGCATCTTGTCCACATCCACCCCCAAATCACGTCCTCAGACAATGATAATCTGCTCAAACCCCCTTCGAATCTAGAAATCAAAGAAACGGTTTGCTCTATGGCTGATGACAAAACACCGGGCCCTGATGGCTACCCCCCCCCCCCCCCCCCGAATTTTATCATAGATACTAGCCCATTGTGGGTCAATCCCTCTGCAATCTGGCAACCTACTCTCGTAGATAAACCAAACCTTTATAGCTCTTATTCCTAAAACTGACAATCCTTCAAACATAAACCACTATAGACCAATTAGTCTCTGTACCACAGTCTATAAAATCATCACTAAAATAATTGCTAATAGACTAAAACCAATCCTTCCTCGGCTCATCAACCCTTACCAAGGCGCTTTTGTGGAAGGTCGATCCATCCAAGACAATACCCTTATAGCCCATGAGATTTTTCACAGTTTTCACAAACAAAAAGGGAAGAAAGGTTGGATGGCCTTAAAACTCGATATGGAAAAGGCGTATGACAAAATTAGTTGGGACTATATAAAGGCTACGCTTATTAAGTTTGGTTTTCACACACAATGGATAAACTTAATTATGAACTGTATAACTACAACAACGTTCTCGGTTCTAGTCAACAACAGACCTGGTCCACAATTCAAACCTGAACGTTGAATCCGTCAAGGTGACCCTTTAGCCCCCTACATTTTTATACTGGTTATGGAAAATTTGGCTAGAGAGCTCCAAGAAGAAGCAAACCTTGAAGATGGCCTTATAGGCATTACACTTACCAAGAATGGCACCCCTATTCCCTTCTTAACCTTTGCTGATGACACAATTATCTTTGCCCGTGCATCACACAAAAGTATACACACAATCAGGAACATCCTAAACAACTTCTCAAGCCTCTCTGGATTAACGATTAACTACAATAAGAGCTCACTGCAAGTCTCCGAAAATATCAATTCCTCCCTTGCTAACTCCCTTGCCCATGAAATTAATATCCCTGTCTCAAAGACCCTTGAAAAATACTTAGGCATTCCTCTCATCCGGGGGAGGGTGAAGAATGAAATTTTTCAAGAAGCTATTCATAGTCTAAAAAAACAGCTTTCTAGATGGAAGGCATCCACTCTCTCTCAAGCTGGAAGAGTTACCCTCATCAAAGCAAATCTATGTTCCAAGACTAACTACCTCATGCAAAACTTCCTTCTGCCCAAAGGAATCCTGCAGCAGATTGACCAAACCCACAAAAACTTCTTCTGGAATAAGCTCCAGTCGGAGAGATACACCCCGCTCATCAGCTGGGATAAGATATGCCAACCTACAGAAAAGGGAGGACTAGGAATCAGACTTGCAGAGGATATGAACACCAGTCTCCAGATGAAATTACTCTGGAAACTAGCCACCAACAAGGAGAGCATATTGGTGAAAGTAATCACAGAAAAATATCTCCAAAATAAAAATTTCATGGATGTTGAACCAAAGAACCCCTCTTGGCAATTTGGCCGCCTTCTACACCTACGAGAAAAATTCATTCGTGGTCTTCACTGGGTACTAGGAAATGGAGAATCAATTAATGTCTGGAGAGATCCGTGGATTCTAGGATATAACCTGACTAACTATCAAGCGCAACATGACCCCAATATGACGGTAAATCAATTATTCACACCCCAGAAACAATGGAACATTCAACTCCTTAATCAAATATTTCCCAGTAATATCACCAACTCAATCATGGCAGTAAAAATCCCAAATGGGGAAACGCCGGACAAACTCATCTGGAGATACAACCCCAATGGGCAATTCACCGCGAAATCAGTTAAGCGAATGACAGACATCCCTTCTACCCCAGAAACCTGCAGCAACTGGATTTGGAAATTAAATTTACCACCTAAATTAAAAAACTTTATCTGGAAAATCTCTCAAGATGGACTGGCCACTACATCCCGCCTTAACCGATATATTAACCGTGTCCCAAACCAATGCAGCCTTTGTGAGGAGGCAGATGAAGACAACGATCACCTGCTTCTTCACTGTGTCATAACCAGACGGATCATTGCTAACTACGAACAAATCACTGGTAAATCTATTATTACACACTCTAGACAGAACACAACTACTAAAGATCTCCTGCTTATGAGCCAAAAAATAGAAAATTTTGAAGATTTGTGCTTTCTTTGGCATTCCATCTGGGAAGTCAGAAACGCTATAATATTCAAGAATAAACAACTAGACTCACCACAACAAATAGCATCCAAAACATATCTGTCAGTTAGGGACTGGCAACAAGTCTCAACGCCTAGTCTTAAGAACAAATCGAAACGAGGAGATAGGAATATCAATGTCAAATGGAGAAAACCACCTTGGGCCACCTACAAAATAAACGTAGATGGCTCTGTTAAACCCACTGGTGTATGCCAAGTGGGGGGGATCCTTAGGGATTGTGAGGGTCGTGTGATTGATGTTTTCCAACAACGAGTTGCTACTGGATCTGTAATCCAAATAGAAGCTGATGCTTTTTGTGCAGGTATTAAATTAGCTGCTGCCAAAGGTTTTAGAAGAGTCATAATTGAAGGGGATTGCTTGGACGTGGTGAAGGCCATCAATGACAATTCCAAGAGCAAATGGGAGATTCTGCGACAAATCGAGCTTATTCAGAAAATCAAAGCTGACTTTGAACATATTGAGTTCAAACATTGTTTCAGAGAAGCAAATGGTGCTGCAGACTACATTGCTAGATGTCCTGATAGTTGTAATTTAATGATCATCTCTTCTAATAGGGATTTCTGTAACATCATCCGTAAGGATGATCAGGGTTGTAATCTACCTCGGTAGATTCTTCCCTCCTTTTGCCTACTGTAAAAAAAAAAAAAATTAGGAAGCCCACCATTATTTTCTTAACAAATCACAATTTTTTTTTACAAAAACAAAACAACGTTTTAATTAATATACAACCCGTTAGAAAACACGCGCCCACGCCTGATAGTTTGAAGAAGAAATGGTGGTGGGACCCACTGTATTTTAGAAAAAAAATCTAAAAAACATAATTAATATACACCCTTGATTTTCTTCTAACCAATGGTCAAGATTTATTCCTAGATTCTCATCTTAAGACATGTTCTCATCCGATCCATCATATATATATAGGTAAAGGTTCAAATGAAAATGGGGCTTAAGATGAAAATCCCTCTTAAAGTGAAAATAGTCTAATTTAGATGTAAATGAGCTTAATTTAAAGGTAAATGGGCCTAATTAAATGAGTAATGAACAAATGGGCCTAATTTTGGTGTAAATGAGCCTAATTTTATGAGTGAATGGGAAAATGGTTAAATGACCCTAATTATGGGGTAAATTTCAAACGCATCCCTCAAACTTTCCATTCATACGAATATTGCCCTTATTTCAATTATGAAAATTACAGATTTTAGCCCGTAATTTTTATTTGAAATAATATTGTTAGGTGCAACTATAATATTAAAAAAATACAACAAGAATGTTACATCATAGTTTTTGTATTTATTTTAAAAAGGGAAAAAGATGAGATTACAAAATATAAAGTGAACAAATAATACAATAAATGTTATTATTAATAAATGTGCATTTTCATAATGTGTCATACCAAAAATTTTCTTTATGGACCGCTATTTTATGACAGTTTTGTACTTTAATGCAACATGTGCCATTAAAAGCATATTAGCTCAAAAAATGGTATAGTGATGTGCCCATGCACAAAGGTTCGAGTTTAAAATCCCGCATAAGCTATTTATGGTTGCTTTTTTTGTGTTAGCGTTCATGAATAAGATTATAAAGTGCAATAATAAAATGATATTATGCACAAATAAGATGATATAATGCATATATAACATTATATTGTGCAAATATAACTTTAAGTTGTGCAAATATAACACTATGTTTTGCAAATGTAACATTATATTGTGCATATCTAATAATATAATGTTACGTTGTGCACATATAATATTATGTTGTGCGAATATAACATTATATTATGCAAATATAACTTTAAGGTGTGCAAATATAACACTATGTTTTGCAAATGTAACATTATGTTGTGCATATCTAATAATATAATGTTACGTTGTGCACATATAATATTATGTTATGCGAATATAACATTATATTGTGCAAAATATAACTTTAAGTTGTGCAAATATAACACTATGTTTTGCAAATGTAACATTATGTTGTGCATATCTAATAATACAATTGTGCAAAAGTAAGATAGGATTGTGCAAAAGTAGTATACAATTGTGCATAACTAAGATTATAATGTGCATGATTAACAATTTGCGATTGTTGCGCTCTTGTCTATTATGTAACCTATGTGGGATTTGAACCCACATCTTTGTGCAAACGAACATTGCTCTACCAATTGAGCTAATAGGCTAAATTATGATTTTCATGCTAAAATAGAAGAACTTAATCGACCTAAAGCATATCGCAACAAAATTCAAAAATCCAATTAGCTCATGATTCACAACAAATTTGACAATGCTATGAACATGAAATTAGCTCCAAATCAACCCAACATCACAACCATATAATCAATTTCAATCAATTTGGATGTTGGCAAAAAAACCCCAAATTCTAAAATATATCGCAATAAAATTCTAAAATCCAATTAGATCATGATCCATAAACAATTTGACAATGCTATGAACATGAAATTAGCTCCAAATCAACCCAAAAACACAACCATATCATCAATTTCAGTCAATTTTGCTTTTGGCAAAAAGCCCCAAATTCTAAAACATATCGCAATATAAAATTCTAAAATTCAATCAACTCATGATCCATAAACAATTCAACAATGATATGAACATGAAATTAGCTCAAAATCAATCCAACAACACAACCATATCATCAATTTCAATCAATTTGGCTTTTGGCAAAAAGCCCCAAATTCCGCTCTAAATCAAACCCTAGATTTTCAATCTCAACCTAAATCAAGCTATGTGCCATTTACAACCACTATCAGAGCATCAGACAAATACAGGAACGAGATAGGGATAGAGAGAAGACAATACATACAGTGATTCCACATCGATCTTTAGCATCAACCTCAGCTCCACTCATTGGCGGCGATTGGTGGCGTACATGGCGCTCCGGGAGAAGCTCCGCCTCGGATTCAGGACCTGAATCAATGCGCTTCTGGACCTGATCGATGCACTCCTGGACCTGCTGCTTCCATGGAGATCCGAGAGCGGCGTCAGTGGGTGGTGAATCGCCTTAGGGCGGCGGGCGGGAAGCACCTGCTGCTTCCATCCCTGGAGGAAGTGCCTCGCCGGGAGCGACTCGTCGATCGACAGAGTCGGAGATCCGTGGGAGATGTAAAATGTATCCCTAATCGCGGTGGGGGCGCTCATCTTGAATCACACGGCGGATTTGGGGGAACAGGAGACGAAGGAGGGGGGGAAGCAGGCGAAGAGGGAGATTGCCACGACGGCGGCGAGTATGAGGGGGAGGAGGAGGCGAGGGCGGCGTCGGTGGTTTGGGGCGAAAGAAATCAGTTTGGGCGAGCATGAGGAGGGTAGAAGAGGTGAGAGAGAAAGAGGTCGGAGATCCTTGACCTCCATGAACGAGAAAGAGAAAGGAGACGGGCGGCTTAGCGCGTCTCTGTTTTTTTTTTATTATTATTAAATCAAACCCGCGCCGCACCAGCTTATCTCTTGCCCTATTTTCACTTTAAGAGATATTTTCATCTTAAGCCCCTTTTTCACTTTAACCTCACCCTATATATATATATATATATAGGGTGTGGTTCTGGTGTTCACAACCCTTAGAGTGTACCTTGTACACAAATCCCATCCATTAATCTTAATGGAATGGAGGGAGGAGATTCCGCCACGTGGACGGGTTATAAAAATATAAAAAATAAAAAATTCTATTTTCAACCCAATTCATGGAGAGTGAAGCGCGTGTGAAGGATAATTAAAACCCTAAGACTAAAGCAGTCTTCTTCCCAACACTTCCAAAATCTCCATCCACACATCCATTTGAAATCGCCATAGAAGCCCTTGATCGAAGCAGCGCCGGCGACGTCAGCGTTGTACGCAGCTAGTCCGGCGGTGACTCTGCGATTCCGGCTGCTCGTGTTAGAAAGGAACAGCGGCGTCGAGGCGAAGGCTAACAGGGGGAATCCTATTCTCCGGTGGGCGCTTCTAGGGGCAAAGCATCATCGGCGGCGCAACGATCCCTCTCAGGTTTCTCTCTGATTGTCGATCGATCCCGCCATGACGAAGCAGCAAGCGAACTGGTCTCCCTACGATACGGGGATCCATTGCGCTCGATTTGAAGCGTCAATTGCTTTGTACGATTTGAATTTTCAATTACTTTGGTAAACACCCATCGTTCTAAATCTCAGTTCTTTGTAATTTGTGGTGTTGCCTAACAATGTGCAAGCATAATATATGACTTCTTCTTTTCAATTCCTTCTATTCTATTAAATTAATTGTGGATCTTACATCGGTTGGTGGATTGGTGCAGCAAGCGAAGCTCGGCAACCGGTGGACGGCGAGGACAACAACAATCCATGGAGATGATTTCGACACCTTGGTGACTAATGTTGTTGATGCATTTTGGACAGAGGGTTATGTTAATACCTTGTTCGGTTTCTACCCCTCGTAAAAATAAGAATTCCACCGAATAATCTCACAATTATCGTTCAGTGTTTACGTTAAATCGACCAATTCAATCGAATAATTCTAAAAAGTTTCATGTTCGCAACGGTTATGCAATTATTCATCGCGTTTGTGTACCTCATAAAAATAATAATTCCACCGAATAATCTCTTAATTATCATTCATTGTGCGCATTAAATCAACCAAATAATTCTAAAAATTTACTAATTCACAACGATTATGCAATTATTCATCGCTTATGTGTACCTCGTAAATATAATAATTCCAATGAATAATCACCCAATTATCATTCAATGTATGCGTTAAATCGACTGATTCAACTAAATAATTCTAAAAATTTAATTATTCACAACGATTATCCAATTATTCACCGCTTCTCTATCGCTCATAAAAATAAGAATTCCACAGAATAATCTCTCAATTATCGTTCAATTTACGCGTTAAATCGACCGATTTAACCGAATAATTCCAAATATTTACTTATTCACAACGATAATGCAATTATTCATCGCTTCTGTATACCTAATAAAAATAAGAATTTCACTGAGTAATCTCTCCATTATCGTTCAATGTACGCATTAAATCGATCGATTCAACCGAATAATTCTAAAAATTTACTTATTCACAACGGTTATTTAATTATTCGGTGAAATTTGATTCATTATTCGTTAGTATGAGTATAATTACACAACTAAACATTATTCGATGAAATGTGAAGCATTATTCGTTGAAATACTGAGCATTTATTCGTATGAATCGTAAGTATTGTTTGAAGATTTTGGGTTTCTTTTATCTGAAATCTGAAATTGATAGTAAAAAAACAAAACATTATTTGGTAGAATGAGACAAATTATTTATTAAAATTGGTAATTTTTTCTCTAAACGGAACGAAAAAAGATTATTTGGAATTTCCAAATCTTTGTAATAAAAAAAAATTGATTTACAATTATTTGAGAGGATATGTACCATTATTGATTTTTTTTATCACCTAACCATTTTTTTTTTAAAAAAAAATCTACAAGCCGGTACCCCCTCCCCCTTTTTGAATCGTTTAAATAATAAAAAATCCCTAAATTTGCAATTTTAACAATTAAGATTTGGAACAAAAAAAACAACCACCCCCTCCCGTATTTACAAAAACAAATAAAAATAATTGGAACAAAAAGATTTTGATATACTCCACAAAACCACCCCCTCCCGTACCGATCACCCAACAAAACCACCCCCTCCCGTACTGATCACGCGCCACATTTTTGGAGGGTGAGGCCGGTTACTGCACAAAGTGGGTGGGTCCCACATGTTTTTAATTAAAAAAAAAAGAAAAACTCCTTTTAATCTCACCCATCCATCACAATAAATCAATGGTCCACATTTGTGTACAAGGTACACCGTAAGAGTTGTGAACAAAAGATCCATACTATATATATATATATATATATATATATATATATATATATATATATATATATATATATATATATATATATATATATATATATATATATATATATATATATATATAATTTTACAAACTTTAACAATGTATGAAAAGTTTACCTCGAGATTCTTCACGAGCTCATCCAAATCACTATAGCTAAAAATGTCGAACAGTAACTCGCCTCCGCCATCTTCTTCCGGTAACGCCATTTTTTCCGATGATTTAGAGAATATGATGATAGAGAGCAATCGAAAATAAACCCAACCAAGCTCCTATTTATAGACCTTCGTGAAGCATAGGACAAGAATGTCGACTTGAGCACTCGGCATTGGCAACCTCTCTGCCGACTTGAGCACTAGACATCGGCAATCTTTGTGCCGACTTCATCACTCGACATCGGCACCATGCCGATGGCGATACTACTACTCATTTCATTCCCGTTCGATAGGAATTCTATTAAGGAGCTTGGAATGCTTTTTATGTGGACTAGTTTAGTTCACCGTGTGCGGGTTTTTTAATTTAAATATATGATATTAATATTTATTTGTGTGCGATTTTTGTAATATTAAAAAACTTATAAAAAACTTGTAATCAAGCATTAACTCTTACTATCACTATATTTTATATATTATTTTATTGTTTAAAATTTTAAATAAGTTTAACTATTTATTTCTTCATATTGATAAAAGTTATTTAATTAGTATGACCATGTAATATATTGATAAAGTTATTATCTTTTAAAAATATGTTCATATATAGCGAAAATAGGTCAAATCTTATCTTATATAATAGTATTTAAAATTAGTTAATATCTTCTAAAAATATATCCATATATAATCAAATTGGGTCAAATTTTATCTTATCCATATATAGATATATTTACTAAATAGAGTTAGAATATGATTTTATCCATGTAATAATAGGTACAATCTTATCTTATATAATAGTATTTAAAAATAAGTTAATATCTTCTAAAAATATATCCATATCTAATCAAATTAGGTTAAATTTTATCTTATGCATATATAGATATATTGATTAAAGAGAGATAGAATAAAATTTTATCTTATGCATATATTGATTATTTCAAAATTTTGTAATTGGTTCATACGACTAATATCCATATCTAATGAAATTGGGTCAAATTTTATCTTATGCATACATGGATATATTGATTAAATAGAGTTAAAATAAAATTTTATCTTATGCAACTTTCATGGGCCTTAGGCGACTTCTCTTTTATTATTATATATATAATAGAAGATTTAAAAAATTGATGTAGCGCATTAAACTTTTTTTTTAAAAAAAAATGGTTGCCTATAAAATTGGAGGGATTTTACTGTTTTGAGACTCATTGAAGAGTTAGTGTGATACAACAGAGGAGAATCATCCGTGTCAAGAAGAACTGGCTACGTGTGGTGTCGAAGTGCGTAGAGGTGAAGCTTGTACCCCAAGTTTACTTCTTTCTCCCTTGTAGTGTCATGTCTAGTGCTATTTAGATATTCTTATTTATTGTTCATTAATTATACCTATGTCTAGTTTTTGGGTTTCTGGGAAACCCTCTCTCGATATAGCTAGGGAAAGGTTGCTTATAGCTCGACCCTAGATACTCATACTAAGATACATTGAGATTGTTATTGTTGCATTATGACCTAATAACTTATTGGTTTGTTAGACTTGGTATTTCTTGTGAGTTACGTGCACTTGATTAATTGATTTCCAACCATTGAAACAAAATATTGCTTTGAACAATATTAAGAATGGCATGGGAGATAAGTTGTATAAACTAGCAATTGGTTGGGTCATGTTATTGGCACGATAATTTGTTCGCTACACACGGATGTCTTCACTAACATCGGGAGTCGATGACAACAAAGCACCCACCACCACCATCCAAGTTGCTTTGTCTACTTTGTTGCCACTGACATTCGGAGTCGGTACGTAAGTGCCTGAGTCGGTAAGTGTCTTAGGTGACTTCTCCTTTATTATTATATATATAATAGAAGATTTAGAAAATGGATGTACCGCATTAAACTTTTTTTTTAAAAAAAAATGGTTGCCTGTAAAATTGGAGGGATTTTACTGTTTTGAGACTCATTGAAGAGTTAGTGTGATACAATAGAGGAGAATCATCCGCGTCAAGAAGAACTGGCTACGTGTGGTGTCGAAGTGCGTAGAGGTGAAGCTTGTACCCCAAGTTTACTTCTTTCTCCCTTGTAGTGTCATGTCTAGTGCTATTTAGGTATTCTTATTTATTATCCATTAATTATAGGGTGATTTTGGTACCTAGACCTATATGAAAATCTAACTAGCTACTTAGACCCCTTAAAAAATAAATTAGGTGGGATAGACCCTTTCCCAAAGAAGATATAATGGTCAATGGTCAACTGTTTGACCACCGACTGGTCAACAATTGACCGTTGACCGGTCAATATTGACCAACCCTTTTTTTATAGTGATGCCATATTTTACCGTTTTAATGCCAAAATTTTATTATATTTTATTTTCACTTTGATGCCAATTTTCTAATGAAATTATTTGATGACACTTTTTTTATGTCAAATTTTTTAAACCTTGATGACATTTTTTGTTTAATGTGATGCCACTTTTTTATGTCGATTTTTTGAAGATATTTTTTTAACGTGATGCAATATTTTTTAAAATTAGTTTTTTGATGACATTGTTTTTTAATGTGATGCAATTTTTTCAAAGTATTGTTCTGATGCCATTTTTCTAATGTAATTATTTGATGTCATTTTTTAATCAAATCATTTGATGCCACTTTTGTTATTCAGTAAATTGTATATCGATATATTTTCATTCATTCTCCTTTTATTCACTGATGAGTGATGACACACTTGTGATGACATTTTTTGTTGATGATATTTTTATACAATTGATGACATATGAGCTTAATACGTAATTACACTTCATTGATGACATCTTTTTATTGATGACAAGTTTATTGATGACTTTTATTCATTGATGACACATTTGTAAGTACAGTTAATTGATCTCAATCATTTGTGATGATATTTTTATAAAATTGGTGACATTGAAGTATGAAATGTGGAATCAAAACAGTGTCCCCAAACAAAGGCAATACAATCTCTTACAATAAAAAAGCTCATGAGTTAATGATGACAAAAAATTGTTTTTATTTTATTGGCCACTAAAATTTTCAAATGCAACCAAAGGATATGTATTGTAGTCTAGCACACTTTGAAATTACAGCCCAAGTACTCAAGCAGTATAAAAATCTGCAAAAAGTATAGCAGTTGAAGTCACGGCTAGAAAAAACTCAACTTACTCGATGTACACTCCAATTTTGGTAGTATGGCCAAGTCCCTATAAAATCTTTGAGGAAGAAACTTACCAACTACATATGCTTCACAAAGATGCCCAAGGCTATGAAATCCAAGGACTTGAACTACAGAATCAAAGCTCCCAATACAAGCCTAACAAATACTGTTTGAGATGAAAAAACACCAAGGTAAGGCATTGACAATTTGACATTCATCAATTATAATGAAAGGGGGTGTAATTAGAGATGGATCAATCCAAATTTACTCAAAAACTTACAAAACCATTAACAAGGAAGGATTTATTTACACTAAAAACAAAGTCAATTCATTTAGGCATTTCATCGAACACCTTGGAAGCAACTCTTACGTCCATGTCTATCTTCATCAATCCAAACGTAGTGGCACGTTTTTCTTCCATTGGGAGAGCAACCACAGTGATATCGGCATCTGCTTCTCCGTGAACTTGAACAAATCTTTCATAATCCATTCGCTAGAAGTAAAAAAAATCGCAAGACATTTCATCGAATATATATCAAGCAAAATAAGATCGATAGTTCATACCTTCTAAATCTCAACAAATTTCCAGGTCCGACCGATCCTAAACCTCAATCGAAGATGTTGGCCGTGGTCTGAAGATAGACGGCAAAGTCTAAGTAAGAGAGGGTGACCGAGGAGCTTGGAGCCATAAACGCTGTTGACCTCTCAACTCCTCACTCTCTCACCTCTCTCCTCATCACCTCTTCTTCCCAAAACCCCATCCACACACCCCAACATCGAATAAAACCCTTCCCGGTCGCCGTTTCTGAAGCCAATCGCAGAAGAAGCTTCGCGATCTTCGCAAATTCCAGCGACGAGATCGCCGATGCGAGCTGCAATGTCGACGATAAGACCGACAGTGGATTGGATTTGGAGGAGGCGAGGAGAGTGTCGGAGCAATCGTCTTGGGAAGCGAAGGACGCGTTGGGGAACGATTACCTCTACAGGCTCGGCGTCGAGGCCGATAATATGAACATCGCCGTTGGGGCTAAGTCTGGCGTGATTAATTAGGGGTTCAGTCCTAATTAATTTTCAAAGGAGTTTAGGATGGCTAATTAATATTTTAGAGGTCTAACTACCTAATCACCTTTTCAAAAAGGTCTATTCTACCAAATTCCATCTTAATTATACCTATGTCTAGTTTTTGGGTTTCTTGGAAACCCTCTCTCGATATAGCAAGGGAAAGGTTGCTTATAGCTTGACCCTAGACCCTACTCATACTAAGATACATTGAGAATTTGAGATTGTTATTGTTGCATTATGACCTAATAACTTATTGGTTTGTTAGACTTGGTATTTCTTGTGAGTTATGTGCACTTGATTTCCAACCATTGAAACAAAATATTGCTTTGAACAATATTAAGAATTTCTTGGGAGATAAGTTGTTAAACTAGAAATTGGTTGGGTCATGTTATTGGCACGATAATTTGTTCGCTACACACGGATGTCTTCACTAACATCGGGAGTCGATGACAACAAAGCACCCACCACCACCATCCAAGTTGCTTTGCCTACTTTGCTGCCACTGACATTCGGAGTCGGTAAGTGCCAGAGTCGGTAATCTCGCTCTCCCTTACATTATTTTATCACTTTGTTCCCTTTCACCTCCGAAAATATGGTGTCGTTAAATTGGAGAAAATGTGGATGACTAGAAAGGACTATAGAAATGTTGTTCAACAAGCTTGGCGAACAAATTATGAGGGCTCCCATATGTTTAACCTCATTAAAAAAAACACAAAACCTGAAAAGACTGACAAAAGAGTGGAATAAGAAAACATTTGAAAATATTTTCCAACAACTGAGAGAAATAGAGGAGGAGCTGACAGAACTACAAGCTAGAAATTGCATAAGACAATAGAGGGGAAACAATCAACGAAAACGACGATTAATCAACAAAAGGGATAAAATTTTACAATATCACAAGATCTACTGGAGCCAAAGGGCTAAATCCAAACAACTTCGGTTGAATGACACAAATTCTGGATACTTTCACAAAATTGCACCAGGATGAAGGAGTAGAAAGATTATAAGAGAAATAATCACAAATGAAGGTACAACGATAACAGGCGAAGAGAAAATCGCAAAGGAAATCAAATTAGAGTTTGAAAAAAGATTTAAGAAAGAAAGGATTCACATTCGGATGTTGGAAGAGTATCTCCAACTAATTAAAAAAAAAAGGTAACTAATGTAGATAATGAAAACCTGACCAAAGCAGTGACCAATCAAGAAATCAAAAGAGCGATCTTCTCAATTGGAAATGATAAATCTCCGAGACCAGAGGAAATGACAGCAGAATTCTATCAAATGTACTGGGAGGTGGTAGGACCACAAGTGACTAAGGCAATTAAAGGGTTCTTCACCCCCGAAAGACTACTGAAACAAATAAACCACACATTTATTACGCTGATTCCGAAAATGGGAAAACCCTAGCTTAACAAATCAATACAGACCAATAAGTCTATGCACAACGATTTACAAAACAATTGCAAAAATCATTGCGAAAAGGATGAAGAAAATACTAGGCAAGACCATTGACCCCTTACAAGGAGCTTTTGTCTCTAAGCGAGCAATTCAAGATAATGTACTAATTGCCCATGAAATATTTCACTCGTTCCGAAGTAGAAAAGAACAAGAAGGGTGGATTGCGATTAAACTAGATATGGAAAAAAAAACATGACATAATAGAATGAGATTTCCTGATAGTTGTATTAGAACAATTTGGATTTTGTAGAAATTTCATCAGATGGATTGAATAATGCATGAAAACTGTTTCATTTTCGATACTCGTTAAATGATGAACCTACAGAAGTTTTTGCACCAAAAAGAGGACTACGTAAGGTGACCCAATTTCTCCCTATCTCATTATTATTGGAGGTGAGGTTCTTACAATGAAACTACAACAAAAAAACCAAGTGCATAGGAAAAATATTGGTTTTACCCTGAGCAAAAATGGTACAAGGATCCCTTTCTTGTCATTTGCAGACGATATTATGATATTTGCAAAAGCCTCCCAGGATTCATGTATCCAAATCAAGAAGATAATTGATGAATACTGTGAAATCTCAGGACAAAAAGTGAGCTTTCATAAATCTGCCTTTCAAGTAACAACAGGAGTATCAAACAGCTGAAAACAGATTATCCAAAGTGTGCTCAACATTACTAACTAAGGGGCACTCGAAAAATATCTAGGATGTCCTATTATTAATGGTAGAGTGACACGAGAAACCTTTGAAGACATTATGGGAATGACGAAAACTCAACTAACGAAATGGAAAGCGAACTCACTATCCCAACAAGACAAAATTGTGCTTATCAAATCAAACCTAGCTGCAAAACCGAACTATCTAATGCAAAACTTTATGCTCCCTGCGAACATACATAATGAATTGGACCAAGTAAACGGAGGTTTTTTTTGGAACAAAGATCAAAACTTCAAACCACTCATTGATTGGGATAAAATCAATAAGCCAAAGCATAAGGGTGGTTTAGAATTGCATAAAAGTATAAAACCAAGGACATGAACAAAGTACTACAAATAAAACTACTTTGGAAAATTATTGATGAACCACAGAATATGTGGGTTAAAATCATTAAGGAAAATATTTGAAGGAGGACAACATTTGAGATTATGAAAAAATAAAGAACTCCTCATGACAATGGACAAAACTCATGAAAATTAGAGAAGAATTTTGTAAAGGCCTTGTTTGGCAAGTTGGGAACGAAAAGACCATCATATTTTGGTTAGACCAATGGTGTTTTCACGAGCCGGTCCTCGCTAAATTTATCCCTCCCGAATCAATCAATGGACAAGAAAAGGTTGTTGACTTTATCAAACAAGATAAAACATGGAACCTTGAAAAACTATACCAGTGTCTACCTTCTGGCATGGTTGACGAAATTAGCAATATCCAGCTACCAACTAATTTGAAGATAGATTATATTGGAGACCAAGTAGAAATGGGTTGTTCTCCACCTAGAGTGCTCTCGAATTCATCATAAACCAAAATTTACAAGAACAAAATGACTTATCTTGGGTGTGGAAAATGGATTGTTCACCAAAAGTGAAAAACTTCATGTGGAAGCTACTCATGAATAGGGTCCCAACGCAAATTAGACTAACGGATAAAAGAATAAACATTCCACTCACATGTGCACTATGCAATCAAACTGATGAAGACTCAATACATCTATTAACGATGCCCAACTTTCTTACAATTAATAGGAAAAATGGATAAGAATATTGAAAAAACAATAAGGAACATTGACAAAGTAAACAAGGGAATGAAATAAATTATTGTTGAAGTAGTTGGGAAATTGACGAAGGAGTAAAATAATAAATTGGCTTTCGCGTGGTGGGGAATATGGAAAATGAGAAACAAAATTGTATTTGAAAATGATAATGCCAGTGACCTAAATAGATCCGAAGGGTATATTAGACAACAACTAAAATATTGGGAAACCACCAACATATTGGATCCAAACGAGAATGAACTTAGGATAACAACTAAAGTAATAACCTATAAAAGGACAAAAACCTTGCGATGGAACAAGCCGAAAGAATGTTCTCAAGATTAACTTCGATGATGCTAAACCACTATTGGGAGTTGCGACTGCGGGTTTTGTAATCCGCAATCATGAAGGAGAGGTCCTAGCTTACAATGCGATTGGGCTTGGTGGCAGCCAATCGATTAGGGAATAGGGATCAAGAAAATCAAAGTGGAAGGGGATAACCTTGTGGTCATCAACTCTATCAATGGTGTTTGGCAAACTCCATGGGAGATTAAGACGCTGATCTCGGATTATCTGAGCTTACTTCAATCCTTTGAATGTGTGACTTACTCACACATCTTCATAGAAAGCAATCAGGTCGCTAATTTGGTGACACATCTTCGGCTTGAGTCGGATCAGTTTTCTCTCACTTCGCATCCTGAGCTGTTAACTCTCGTCTGTAAGGATGTTCTTGGTTGATGGTACAACTTCAAACCAAATGCATGTAGCAAACGGAGGCAAAGTAGCTTGGTCGAGTGCCCTACACTCGTGCAAATTAAAGAAGTCACACTCTAACACTCAAAGAGGTGGATACTCAGTGGAGAAAGAGAGGAGAAACTCACGTCAACAAGCTTAGGCCACACTCTATTCGGTTCGGATCCCATATTATGTTTTTCGTGTTACCTTCCATGTTACATTTCTTAAATTGATATAAATTATAAATAAAATTGAGAAAAAATACTCTAGATATAAATCTATAAACCCAAGAAGCTAAAGCATTAAAAAAAAGTGATGTTTAATGTATATTTTTATAATATTTTAACCTCTTATAAAAGATACCCTAAGACTAGATGCATAAACCCTAAGACGCTAAAACATTAAACTATACACATAAAATATTTTTTTATGAGTTAACCACTTAGGATTTAATTTATAATTTAGATCAATTTAAGAAGTGTAATAGAGAGTGTAACACAAAAAATGTAACAAATTATCTGTATTGGCACTCTATTGAGTGCCTTATATGCCATATCCAGAGAGACTCCGGTTTCCATGCTCTTGTCCTTCTTAGAAGATTCACCTTCTTCGTTGGCATCCTTTTATGAACAATTGTACCTAGAAAGGTGTCATTTGTCATAATAATTATAATAACACTCAATATCATGTTTAGATTTAAAGGTCTCACCTTCACTTCCACCTTCGTCTTTTTGGTACTTGCCATTCTAGCTTGTTGTCGTCGATGTTGAACACCCTTGTGGAAGTTGTTAACAAAATCAAAACTTCATCATCGTCTCCATCCAAAATCTCCACAGTCCCTAAAATGGAGAATCTGTTGAAGATGCTTTTAGGGCTTGTTTGGAAGGGGTATATAGAGATATAGGCTATGGGTATAGAAAGTCCAATATCTATATACCCTGTTTGGTATAGTTATTCAAATAAGTATATAGATATGGATTATATATCTCCTATCTACTTATTCTAGGTTATTTCCTCTTTTGGATATCTGATCAATTTGGGGGCTATAGGAAAAGAAGATTGGGGGCGGTCTACTGAGCAACGACGGACTGCACTTCATCTTCTTCCCCACCTTCTTCTTCTCTGCGTTTTTGTTCTCTTTGCTTCGCTCGACTCTTCTTCAGCCTTCAAATTTGTTTTTTTCTCGAGGCTTTTGCGATTACCCCGTTTCTCTTCACAATCTGGAGTTCACGGGTGCGGATCTGGTTTTCGGCGCGTCGCCAGTCCGATCCGCGGTCATGGATTGGAAGCCGGTTATGGTTGCTTCTGCCGGTACTGTTGTGTCCGCACCTCATCACCTTCGTCTGTTCTCCCCCGTCACTCTCCATTAGCTCGGTTCTCGGTGGCGACTCGAGCCCTCTATCATTCTGCCGACCTCTCCTTATGATTGAGTTCAACTGTTCAAGGCTCCATCGACTTGCATTCCACCGGTTGCTGGTGCTGCTGTCTAAACATTGTTCGAATTTGTATTGCTGCTATTCAAATTACACCAGTTGCTCGAAAATTTACACAAGTTGCTCTTGAATTAGGGTTCTATTCGAATTAGGGTTCGAACATCAGGGTTCCCCAATTGTTAGAAAATTACTACACTTTTTAATTCTGATATCTATATACCCTTCCCAAACAGCAGATATAAGATATAGATATCAATCCTTTGCTTGATATCTATATCTCATACCCATAGCCTATATCTATATACCGATATTAATTCTGATATCTATATACCGATATTAATTCTGATATCTATATACCGATATTAATTCTGATATCTATATCTTTCCCTCCCTTCCTTTGATATTAATTCTGATATCTATATACCGATAGCTTGATATCTATATCTCATACCCATAGCCTATATCCTATATCTATATACCCTTCCCAAACGGGCCCTTAGTAAACTTAGATCCTTTGCTTTCTCTATCATCGGTATCTTAGGAACATACTCCGCAGGCTTTGAAAGATGTTCCTAACTTAATCCTCAATGGAATAGATCTTCCCCGAGCACATTAATGAGCTCTTTCACAATAAGATTGAACCGATTAAACATGTTCTTAACCGATTAATGAGCTCATACTTGTTCACCCAAAGATCTATCTTGCTCTTTTTAACCTCGATGGATCCTTCATGGGTAATATACAAGAGATCCCAAATTTCTTTGTCACTTTTACAAGTAGAAACTCGGGTGAATTCATCCATACTAAACTTTGGTTGAATATACATGAAGCTTTTGAAGAACATCAAAGGAAGGGAGGGAAAGAATTCGATACGACTCTGAAAAATCTGCAATTTCTGGCATAGAAATACTTCCATTCTGTACACAGTAGCTTTCAAGCATCTGAAGTGCAATTTCAGTTCAATAAGATGATGCTTTGTTAAACTTTCATCTCAGTATGGGACAGGTACACGAACTCCTGGAGGACCCGATTTCATGTCGTTGAGTATAAGGTTGAGAAGAGCTTGCACAATAGGTCCTTCTTTGCCTGCACAAAACCGCGACCAAACAACAACATTTCAACAGAAGCATTGTAATCAATTTTCAAAGATTGTAGAGAAGGCCATTTGTAATGAGGCGTATGAAACTTTCTAGTCAGACGGATTCTCACCATCGCCAATAATTTGGTCGTCCCATTGCAACACGGGACGGACTAGGACACCGCTGCCAATGAGCATCATTTCATCGGCTTTCTTACCTTCCTCCACGGTTACATTTCTCACGCTTATAGCACGAATCTTCCCTTCACTAACCAGCTCTTTTGCAAGAGTCAACACTCTTTTAGCCGTGCAGCCGCTCAGAATATTATCAAAATGGGGCATCAACAACTCCTTTTCCTTTGTTATGAAGGCGACGTTCATGTTTGGGCCTTCGGCCACATATCCATCAGAGTCCAGCCAAATTGAAGCGAACGAATTGTGTTCTTCGGCTTCCATCTTGCAGAGCACGTTTGGGAGGTAATTCACACTCTTCATTGTGGCAAAAACAGGAGGCTTTATAGGGATGGTCGAGGTTACTACTTTGATTCCTTTGAAACTAAGGGGTGAAAGATCTTGGATTACAATGGCATAAAGTGCCGACTGATTGCAACCCGAAGGAGAGAGCTGAAAATCACCGGGTCCAGCCGAGAGCCAATACCGCAGCGAACCATTCTTGCACTTGGAGGCGCTCACCGTTTGTATGAGTATTGTTCTAATCTTCTCCCAGTCAAAAGGAAGCTTGATCTTTGCATTGGATGCCGACCTCAGAAACCGATCAAGGTGCTGATCTAACTCATAGAGATGCCTATTAGTATTGGAATCAAAGAAAAAAACCAATTAATATCAAACTGTCAACAATACCTTAACTACAGATTAATTAAAGACTTAGCTAAAGAGTAATCTTATTGTCACATTGGTTTCAACTACAACCATAAGCATCATTTCTCCGATTTTGCATTGACCCTCTTATCGAATTCCCAACAAACCATATGATATGCTTTATCTCTCAAACATAGGAAAGATAGGCTATAATCCCAATCCTCCCCTACCCTTGGCCCTATGTAGAAGATAAAACGCAGGATCTGCAAGCAAAGACAAGCACCAAATCTTCAACCACCAAACTACAACACTATAAGTTGTGCTATGCGTCTTGAGGCTACTACTAGAGATGATTCATGAAAACTTATTTCTACAAAGACTGCAATCGGTAGCGAGTACTTCAAATGAGTTAACAACAATGGAACCAACTATGATCCAGCCTACTGTTACTTTGTTAAACGATACTTAGCCCCTGTTTGGTATCGATATCCAGGAAGATATTTGATATTTAGTGTTTGGTATAATCCGATATCAAGATATCTCAGATTTCACACCTTTTTTTCCATATTTCATAGACTAATTTAAAGAGAGGTATCACTTGATATCAAGATATCATCTAACATCGATATCATTAGTCATAACTACATACTACATAGAATATAAATCAATATATGAAGTAGATTATGAAAGCTACCCGTCCTTGATGGCTGCAGTGTCGAAGACACCGTGGCCTCTATGCACCATGTGATCATCCATTGGGATGACCATGGCAGATGGGTCATTTGTGATGCCACCAAACACACTGGAGTACATAGCCAGGTACTGTTGCTTGCTCTTCCGGGTTTCAATCCTCACCCTTGACCTTTCCAAAACCTAAATTAAGATGGTATCCAATTACAACCAGCCTAACGAGAGGGTACGGATATAAGTTGAAGCATGTTTAGAGAGATGTACTGATTGGAGACCTCAGAGCAAGATAGCAATGGGACGTCATCAGATGTTGATGACGAATCTGCAATTGAAACTAGTGTCAAGAATTCGATGTACATTAGAGACTGAAATTTGATTAATTGATTACTCAAATTTCCAATTTGGCACATGGATGATCCAACAATCAAAAGAAACCAAATATCACCATAAAATTTTTTTTTTTTAAAAAAAAACCTAGAAATCAAGGGGGAAATAGAACAGAAGCGGATTAACTGAATACCTACCAACGGAGGCATCGGTTTGATTAGAAGCTCGTAAGATCAGAAGCCGGGAGGTGGAAATCCATTGAGCGGAGAAAGAGACGTTTCTGGGAACAATTGGGGAGATTTGAGGGTGAGATTGAGGGTTTGGAGAGATAGATTTGGGGATTGTTTGAATGGAAGCCATGGGAAGATATGAAAAGCTTGGGAATGGAGATTCGAGAGAGCGGTAACAGTAGCAGACTAGCAGTTGATGTTCCAACTCCAAGGGGAGAGAAAGAGATGCCTTCTTCGGCCGGGCAATGCCGATGTGGGTTTGATATACTCTACTGTATTTACTACGGGTATATATACGTAGTATTTTTTGGAGTAGTAGTAGTACGGACAGTAGTTGTTTTTACCAAGTTGCTTTTGGTTTTTGTGATCCCACGTGGGATGACGTTGGACTACACGCCAGTTAGAAACCAGTCCGGATTTGCTGTAACACTCCGGTGCAAAAGTGTAGATCCCCTGTAACATAAGTGAAGATTCTCTACATCACACGGTGTAACACTAGCTCGGTGCTTCACTTAATTAATTTATGTACAATTTAACATTTAAAAAAATTATATTCATATTTCATACACTTATATTTACATATTTATGAATTTTCATCATAAAAAATCATTTTAAAAAATTACATATAATTAAAAGATTGATTATATTGAAAAATAATTTTTTTATAATTTTTTAATAATAATTTTTCATGACAAATTTTTATAAACATGTAAATATAAGTGTGTGGAATATAAATATTATTTTTATTTTTATTTTCAATGTTAAATTATACACAAAATAATTAAGTGATGCACCAAGTGTTACATAATGTGATGTAGGAGATCTCTATTGCTATAACATTATGTGTAACATTCGGTGTTACACTTAATTATTTCGACTATAAATTTACATTAAATTTTTTTTTATAAAAATTATATTTATATTCTATACACTTATATTAACATATTTATAAAATTTTATTATGAAAAAATGTTATTGAAAATTATAAATAATTAAAAGATTGATTATTTTGGAAAAAATATGTTGTAAATATATATATAATTAAAAGAACGATTATATTAGTTTATATTTTTTAAAAATAAATTTTTTTATGATAAAAATTTATAAACACATAAATATAATTTTGTGGTGGGTTGTAGACTTGTAGTAAATCTCCACTGGTTATAAACGGTATGGAGTAGCGGTGAGGATCCTTATTCTGCATCCCTTGTATAGTCCGCTTTCTTTGACTGGTTGAAAATAATTATAAAGCTACCCTATTTATTAAGAAAAGTAATAAAATAATTCGGCACATCCAATCAAGCGATACGGACTACATAAGAGACCGTAATTGTGGACCAGGGGATCTTAACCTATGGAGTAGTAGTGGATTGTGCTATATACGCCCGCAGGCCGCAATAGGTATTAGGATGAATCATAGATCTATCCGTTATTAAAAAAACGGAAATTTCACGGGGTGCCCCTGTGGTATTGCAATTTTCGCCGGGTATACAACTCTTTTACATATTTCGTGGGGTTCCCCTGAGGTTTTGATATTTTTCGCCTCGTGCCCTTTTTTTTGTTAAAATTGACGGAGCCTTCCATCTCCGTTACTTTTCATTTAAAAAAAAAAGAACAAAAGACAGAAAGAAGTAAAGGGAGAGAAAAAAGACGAATGAAGGTCGATTAGAGAAGGGCAAAGGTAGGTCGCGAGAGAGAAAAGGAAGAAGAACGTCGAAGAACGAAAGGTGAGAGAGAGAAGACGAAGGAGCGCTGGTGACTGAGGACGACGACGGTGGAGGTGAGTATCTCTCAGTTTCACCTAGGGTTTGGGGATTTAGGGGTCAGGATTTGAATTGTTGAAATTCAATTGATGATTCGAACTCTAGTATCTCTTATTTTAATCTAGGGTTTTGGGATTTAGGGGACTGATTTGAGGCCATAGGTATACGAGTATCTATCTGTCTACTATAACAAGGTTGAACTAGTGTTTATACCACATCAGTGCTCATGAATTTTTTGAAATATTTAGATATGATACTTTGAATGGGTAGGCTATATATGCCACCAGAGACTAGAAGCAATTAGTTAGGCTAGGAGAAAGGGGAAATTAATGTAACAGGTGGGTGACCCATTACTAATTGATAGATTTAGGGCTATGGAGAGTCGTTCATTTTCATAAAAATTGTTTATATTCTTGTGCCCTTATTTTCTTATCCTCTTCTTTAGCTCTACCATGTAACAATATTATAAAATGCTCCAAAGCATCAATAGATAATGTGGGAAAGATCTTGGGCAATGGGGATGTCCCTTACTCCCTTAGCTAATATTAAACTCAAGTTTGAAGGTCAAATACGTACAAGAAGTTATAGAAGATCACATAAGCTTACAATTAACATAATGGAAGATCATGTGGTTGTCTCTTTATCCTAGACTATAGAACCTTGTGATAGACTTTGGAACCGTCATTTGAATGTGATTTCCATACCCGCTTTCAATTATTTGTTCTCTTCTCAATTCTTGCCCCCTGCTGAGATGTTGTGGATTTAAAATGCTTTAGATAAACTGATCAAGTGTAAACATTAATAATCCTTGAGCATTTGTGTAAGCCTATTAGCTTAATTGAAATAGTGATGTGTTTATACACAAAGATATGGGTTCGACTCCCACATAGACTAACTTTGAACTTACTCGGTTGTTCACCATGTCACTAAATTAAAATTGTAATTTTGATCTCATGATTACAAGATAATGAAAAGGTTTGACCTTGAAAATGTTTGTTTGTTGCAAACAAGTTTTATCACTCAGTTGCCATCATACAAATTATTGAAACAATCATATTCAATATTGTAATGTTACTGCATTGAGTTGTTGTCATAAGTACCATACCTACTTGTACAATTCAATAACAACTGGCTTTGAGCTTCTTTTTACAGCAACAACAAACTTATGGGAAAGCTCCGTCAATTTTAACAAGCAAAGGACACGAGGCGAAAAATATCAAAACCTCAAGGGCACCACATGAAATATGTAAAAGAGTTATATACCCGGTGAAAATGGCAATACCACAGGGGTACCCCGCGAAATTTCCGTTAAAAAAAATACATAGGACAAACCCTTGATCTGTCCTAATAAATTAGGAAGCCAAAAAAAAAAACGCAACACCCACCCTTTGTAATTAAAAAAAAAATTGATAAAAAAAAAACCCGGAATGAAGGGAAAACTACGCGCCTCACGCGCTAAAAAGAAATCCCGCAATGAAGCGGCTGAAGATCCTCCTCGAGGCCCTAATTCATCTTCTGCTGGCTACGACGGCCATCGACTCAACCCTGTGTGCAGGCGGCAAGAGTTTCTATTCACCTCTCTGGATAATCATTGGAGGTGGGGTGGAACTGATTCTGTGTCGAATTGGAGAGATTCTAGCCCGTGCCGCTGTGATGTCGCTAGGGGTAGCCTGTGCCCTAGGTGTGCGAATTCTCTGTGGATTCAGGCAAATTCTCTGTTCCAAGAGTGGATTATCTCCAATCCTCCATCTGCAGCCCCTGTTAAACCCCCCCCTTGGCCCCTCTCGCCTAGGCAATTCCACTGTTCGGGATTTGGTTTTCAGATTTGGGGTGTCTGGGTTCCGTCTATTCTTAATAAGGGGTTTTTGTTTAAGCTCAGTCGCTCCTCCTGGGTAATCTGGTATGAGTCTGCTATAAAGAGGGGCTTGGCCTTAACTATTTCCCTTCTTCACGCTCTCCTCTCCTCCCCTCTTCCTCCAATCTTCCCTCCCTCCCTCTCAGTGATTGCGGCAACTCTCTGTCGGGTGCTCGGATTCAGCATGGAAGACTCGTCCATGCCCGCTCGCCGTTCAGGTAAGGAAACTATGGGGGATGTGAACCCAGTTCTCTCCCCTCCCAAATCCCGAAAGGGCCTAAACCCTCCTAGCGAGGCCACTAACACTGCTGACGCCAACCCTCTTCCGAGAGGGTGTGGTGGTCAGTCGATTGCAGGAAAAAAGAGCAAGTCAAAGAGGCAAACCCTCAATCTGGAAAAACTGAAAGGTGTTCTTGATGGAGTCCAAGACAATATTCTGAATTTGAGCCAAACGTCTTTGTTTGCTACCATCATAGGTGGGCCGGTGTCTATAATCACCATCAGGAAAAAGATTTCCTTTGATTGGAAATTCTTGAATGGAGGTTTCCAAATCATCCCAATGAGGAACAACTGGATGGAGATTAGGTTCGATCTAGCAGAAGACTGCAAAAAGGTCTGGCAGGGGCGACCTTTCCATGTTAAGAAGCAGATGTTGGTCATCCGACCCTGGAGAATTGATTTCGACCCTATCGCTGAGTCGCTTACCAGATTGGATGTCTGGATCCGCATCCCGGGCTTGCCAGTGAAATACATAAGCGACAAGGTGTTGACTGATCTTATCGAAGGTAATAAGATTGGTGAAGTCATCAGGGTGGCTGCCTTTGGTAAGAATGGGGCGAGGTTTCGATACCCCCGAGTTTGTGCTTCGGTTGATATCACCCGGATCAAGGAGTTCCGGATTCGGGTACTGAATGAGGCTGAGGAGCTGGTTTCTAACCCAATCTGGATTGAGGATATCTCGGAAGGGTGTGGCGCTTGTGGTTCGGCTGATCATGAATTCGCGGACTACCCATCAAGGCTGGCAAACTTGCAGGCTGCACATGCTGTTCCGCTCTCGGAAGAGCAGTTGGCTGATATCGCCCCACCTGCCTTGGGGGATTCGAGCGCTGCAGGGGAATGGACTAGGGTAGCTTCGAAGGCGAAAGCTCCTCCGCCAAGATTTGGTCACTCCAAAGCTGCCCTCATCCAATAGCGCGGCCGACTCTACTTCAGCTATGCCAACGTGGATGACTCATCCGATTCATCAAACTCCACCTCATCCAATAGCGCGGCCGACTCTACTTCAGCTATGCCAACACCCTTCCAGGTGCCTGCCCTCACTACTGCTCCTCCGATTCCTGTCATGAATGCGCCGATCCCTGGGCTCGGGAGCACTGCGACCATCACTGCCCCATCTGCTGCTGCTCCTACTCCAGCCCCAACTTCTGTCTTGGAAGCGCCCAACAGTGTCATAGACGTCATTGCAGTCACTACAAAAGGGGGTCAGTCGGAGCTAGCCTTGGAAACTGAGAATTTCAGTTCCCCGGGTTACGACCCCGCTCTCTCCGATTCTACTTTCTATGAGGTCTTCGACCTCGACATGGTTGATTACGATGAACATCCATCCATAATCCATGAGTGTAGGGCATTGCCATCTGATTTTACCAATGATGCACTCGACCGTATGCTCGAAGATTTCTCCACTTCGGCGGAGGTGCGCCTAGCGGATATTGCTGCTCCTGATCAGAATATGCTGGTGGAAGATTCAGTGGCTGCATTGGCCGGCGCCTCAGGCAATACACCGGGCTCCATCTCCATGTCAAGATCCTCCTCCTGCAAACGAAAGCTTCCAATGGATGAAACCGACACTGCTTGCTCAGACACCCCAGCGAGCAGCAACAAGCGGTTCCATGTTTAGTCGCCCTACGCGTCTTCGGCCTGTTTGCCCCTTTTGGTTTGGCCGGGCATCTTCTTTTGGAGTGTTGAATCCACCACCATTTCGGTGCCGCCTTTCTACTGGTGTTCCTTTCGGCTTGCTAATATGGTGGCTTAATGGTGGTTTGTTCAAGATTTCGGTTCAACATTTTAAGTCTTGTTGGGTAATAGCTGAATTTCTATATAATCTAATATGTATTCCTACTTTGCTTTGTATAAATTCTGCTCTAGCTGGTACTGTATGGACTCCGGTTCCATGGGGGTTGGATTGCACTCGTACTGTCTCTTGTTTACTCCCTTGTAACCCTTATCCTTTATGTTATATCAACTTCAGATTATCTGGAATTGTCGTTTGCCTTTACATCTCTTTCATGAGCTTAAGGGGTAAAGTGTGGTTGTCTCTTAGACCCATTTGGCGGTTCGAGAGCTGTTCCATACTTGCTGCGTTTGGGTCCTTCATGGCTGTTCACAGGTTGGCCTGCAGACTTAGCTTTCCCCGTTTGAAAGCCATTTTCCGATTCTTTGCAGCATTGCCTTTGTTAACGGGCCTTAGGCTATGTTGGGTGGGTAGTAAAGACCATTGTTTGAAGTATTTGCCACCTATTTACAGCAATATGGGATGGAGATTCAATCTATCAAAACGCAATTACAAACACATTTATTGGATGGGTTGGCTCAAGTGGTCTATTCTCCTTTTGGGATTACTTTCATTCGATCGGGCCTATATGACGAATTATTCATCCATGCTAAATGTATTTCACGCCCAAACAACAAGGCCCGAAAAGAGCAACTACACACCGCATTCGCTACATCGACACGATTTAAGGACCCCGAATCCTGGTCCTTTTATCATTATAGATTTTTTATGAAGATTTGCTTCTGGAACTGTCGAGGGATTGGAAAGCGAACCTTCTGGACAAAGATTGATTCTATGTGTAAAAATGAACAGATTCAAATTTTATCGTTAGCAAAAACCAAGTTGGAAAATATTCCTGATGATAAATTATGGAGAAACATTGGATTTGACGATGGGATATGGTCGCCATCCATTGGGAGATCGGGTGGAATTGGAGTCATCTGGAAATCTCATCAGTTGCTTGATTTCACTATTTCCATAGCTATCCATGCTCCCCGCATCATTGGCCTCCGGTTGGTGAGCCCCCAGCCGGGGTTCCCGATCCTCGTTCTCTTTGTCTACGCACCTCCGTCTCCCAATGATAAAGATATTTTTTGGGAAATGCTAAAAACAATTGTCGAAGATTCTACTATCCCGTGCATAGTCATGGGAGATCTAAATGAAATTCTGTGCAGCTCCGATAAACTCGGCGGGGCAGCCACCCGAATCTCCAGGTTCTCCCGTCTAATCTCTTTCAAAAACGAATGCTCTCTCTTTGACCTGCCTACATTTGGAAACCCCTTCACCTGGAGAAAAAACTCGGAGGAAGACTTCAATATCCGCGAAAAACTAGATCGGGTGCTTGTTTACCAACATGTCTTATCATCTTTTCCTAATATGGCTACCTCTCATGGTGCTTTCTCCTCGTCGGATCACTGCCCAATCTCCATCTCTCTTGAAGTGACTTCTAACTTCAAAGCCCCACCATTCAAGTTCGAGAATGCCTGGCTGCTTCGGAAAGATTTTCGTAACATAGTCAAGCAATCTTGGAGGGCGTCCTGCCCTGGCTCGGCTATGTTCCAATTAATGTTCAAACAAAAATTATTAAAAAAGAAGGCAAAGGAGTGGAATAAAAAGAGTTTTGGAAACATTTTCCGACAAACAAAGGATGTTGACTCAGAACTATTGCGTATTCAGTCTGGTGGCACGGGTTTACATTCTCTAGAAAATCGATATAAGGAAAAACGACTCATTGTGCAGAGAGATAAGCTTCTTCTATTTCAGAAATCTTTCTGGAGCCAACGGGCCAAAACTAAACACCTGAAATTCTCGGATTCCAACACAGCTTACTTTCATCGAGTGGCGTCAGGGCGACGACATAGAAAACAGATCTGCAACATCCTATCCTCTAATGGAGCGATAGTGATTGGAGAAGAAAACGTCATGCATGAGATACAACGGGATTTTGAGAGGAGGTTTAAAAAAGAATCAACGGATGAAGGGCTCCTTAACAACCTTTTACAACTAATACAACCGTCCATATCGACAGAAGAAAATTCTTTCCTTACAGCAATTCCAACCAACTCAGAAATTAAATTTTCTGTTTTTAGTCTTGGGCGAAACAAGTCCCCAGGGCCTGACGGCTTCACAGCTAAGATTCTAGACATTCCGTTGCCTTCCTATCGACAAGTGGTGGACTGAAAAGCTACAACAAGTACTTCCTATCGACATAGTGCAAGAGATTCTAGACATTCCGTTGCCTTCCTCGGAATTGCAAGACCGTCTATACTGGTGGCCTGATAGGGAAGGGTGGTTTACTACTGCTAGTGCATACAAAATGATTACATCTCAAGCGTCAGCCACCCTGGATTATAATGATTGGATTTGGAGGGTCAATTGCCCTCCAAAAGTTAAAAACTTCCTCTGGAAGATAGCACAAGCGGGACTCCCCACCGCCTCTAGGTTGTCTTGCAGAGGATCGGCTGTCCCTTCAACTTGCTCCCTTTGTAATGCAGCCTCCGAGGACGAGGTCCACCTGTTCTTGGAATGCTCTTTCGTTAGAGAAGTACATCAACTCCCATTCCAAGACCAATCAGCTGTGGATTGCTTGATTGCCCAGTCTAGGGATATTAGGCCTATTCTATCTCTGCTGGGGAAGAGCCTAAATTCTACCGCCATGACCAGCCTAGCCTTTTCTTGGTGGTTAACATGGTACATTAGGAATCAATTTTTATTCCAGCAGGTCGCCATCCCAAGGAAGGAACAAGCACTACAAATGATCAAATCTCAACTGGATAACTGGAACAGAACGTCTGTACGAGAGATGGAATTTGAGGAGGAGCTTCGTCCTACCAGGCCACATACGCCAAAAATAAGAAACAAACAACGTCCCATCCAATGGCGGAAGCCCCCTAGGGGCACGTACAAACTAAACTTCGATGGTTCATCTCTTTCTAATGGCGACAGTACTAAAACCATCTATTGTATACTAAAACCATCTATTGTATAATAAAACCATCTATTGTATAATTAAAAGACAATGTACTAAAACCATCTATTGTATAATTAAAGGACAAATCCAATTTCAAAATCAGTCTCACCGTGCTAATTGACCGACGACGACGATGGAGAACGAGGGAGGACGCCGAGATCCATCATCCTTCGTCTTCGATCTCAAAGGCGGATGTTGAAGAGAACCTCACCAATCGTCGTCTTCCACAGAGATCCGATGCATCATCCTTCGTCGTCAATTCAGATCTAGCACCTCTCTCCTCCTAGGCCGATGCCAACGATCAGCGAGGTTCCCGGAGAGCCGATGCACCAGATCCGCTACTAACGAAGGAGAAGGGCGGCGCCAACAACAATTTCCTCTTCAATTTCCACACCAGATCTGGTCTTCATCTTCGCACGCTCCACACCGACGGTGTTCCGAGCCTTCGAGGGCATCTCCGATCGAAAAGGATATCAGATCAGACAAAGGCATCTCCACACCGATTGCACTGTCGATTAAAGAAGAAGATGGCAGAGACGCACCGCCTTCCGAGGGAGAAAGGAGAGAGTTAGATTTAGATCTGAGGAGGGGTAAATTTGTCCAGAAAATTATAGATGGACAAAAACCTAATTTAATGGACTTGGTGGATACTCTCCCAATAAAGTCCAAAAAAAAGGTCGGTTTCGCAAATTAAATATCCAATATATACACTAAAAGGTAGTATATCGCAGATTAAACAACAAAATTCAGTAAATTCTAAATGGACCAAAACTAAAAGTGTATCCTCATCACAAATTATGAAAAGAAGACATAATTCTAAATGGACCAAACCACCTAGGGCGATCTACAAAATCAACGTAGATAGCTCAGTGAAACCCACTGGCGTTTGCCAAGTGGCGGGAATTATTAAGGACTATAATGGTTCTGTAATTGATATCTTTCAATCCGAAATAGAAGCAAGCTCTGCTATCCAAACAGAAGCTGCTGCGTTTTGTGCAGGTGTAAATTTAGCTCTAGCTAAAGGTTTACGAAGAGTCATAGTGGAAGGAGATTGCTTGGAAGTCACCAAGGCAACCAATGATAGCAAGTACGTTAGATGGGAAATTCTACGGGAAGTGGAACTTATCAAGAAACTTAGTTCAAGCTTTGACAGAATCGAATTCAGACACTGCTACCGAGAAGCAAACAAGGTAGCTGATTTTATAGCTAAGTCTAGGAATATTTGTACGTTTTCAAACCTCCCTACCTGTAGGGACCTTTGTAACATCATCCGTCTGGATGATCATGGTGGAACCTAGCTTACTTTTGTAAGATCCACCTAATTTTTGCCTAATGTAAAAAAAAATTCAGTAAATTAAACATATTGATATCGCATATGAAACAAAAAAATAGTTTTTTTATACGTCAATTAATAAATATCCAATAAATTTAAGTCATGTCATACAACGACCAAATCTATTTATCTACGTGTCATCCTATGTGTTCATCTTAATTGATGACTAATTAATTTTTATCATTTGAGTTATTTAACTTCTCTTTTGACTTTAAATACTAACGTCAATTTTAATAAATTAATTAATTTTTAATATAAATATTTAACCTCATATCTTAATTAGTTGCAAAACTTATCATTTAATTAAGAGTATTTTACCTTGAGTTACTTTGCAAATCTTAGCAAAGTAATAATAATAATATATTAACATGAACCTAGTTTATTTAAATCAATAAAAAATATTTTATATAAATAAAAGTTATAAAGAAAAAATGTGTACGACGCGGGTAATAAGACTAGTGTTGTAGTACATATATAAATTTAGGTTTTGATACTCTAATATATAATAAGATAAGATAAGATTATATTATTATAATATTTTTATTAGATAAAAAATATGTGTAATAGATCTATCACATATTTTAGGAGAAACATTACGTGAAATTATTTAAACCACCGAATTGTTAGGTTCAATTATTCTTCTATAAGTCATTTTCGGGTGTACTCAGCCCTTACGGTGTGTCATGAATGTAAATTTGGACCGTTGATGGGGAGGAGATGGATGACCTAGATAAATATAGGGTTTTTTTTCCTGATTTTTGAATTAAAAATGGTTGGGACCCAGTATAGGAATTGATCACGCTAGAGGTGAGGCGCGTGTGTGTACACTCCAAAGTGGTACCAACATTATTCGGTTAAATGTGAAACATTATTCAATGAGATGTACGTGAAACATTATTTAGTAAATTGTTTAGTTTTTCAAACAGGATTCGGGAAATTATTTCCTTTGCTAGCTAGCCGACTGTTGTAATGTCCTCTTTCTCCCTACTCCAATTACGAACACGATTTGTAAGAGGACAATATGAAGCAATTTAATAAACCAATGCCTATTGCGTACAAATACAAATGTCCCCCAACGATTATATTCTAGCATTTTTTCCATCCATTTCATTTAAAAAAATGTACATATTTCACTGTATAATGTTTCTTACTTTATCGAATAATTTTGTAATTAGTTTCCAATAGCAGCCATTTCGGGTTTCCAATTACCGACATTTTAGTAAATAAGGTGTCCAATTACCGACATTTTAGTAAATAAGGTTTCCAATAGCAGCCATTTCGGATTTCCAATTACCGACATTTTAGTAAATAAGGTGTCCCTAACACCGAATAGTTTTTTATGTACTTGACAAAAAATACACTCCAACATTATTCAATGATATGTGAAACATTATTCAGTAAAATGGTTTATTTTTTCACTTGAACGGGATTCGAGAATTTATTTCCCTTTAAAATGAATCGGGTAGTTGAAAGAGAAATACATTCTTGAAACCCGTTCATGTGAAAAATTAATCCATTTCACTGAATAATCTTTCACATTTCACGAAATAATGTGTGTACCAGTTTGGAGTGTGCACACACGCGCCTCACCTTTGGTGTGATCAATTCCTATGGTGGGTCTCACCAATTTTTAATTCAAAAATCAGAAAAACCTTCCATCAACGGCTCGGTCGCTCGGATTTGCGTACATGATACACCGTAAAGGTTAAGTACATATGATATATATACTGTAAAACAATGTAATTATTTGTTTTTACAAAGTAAGTGTAATTTAATTCTAACAAATAATCACAAATTACTTTTAATTTTACCTGTTAATCTTCTTAATGTAGTCCCCCGAATTTGATAACAAGATATGGTAATATGTAACGTAAATGTGGTTTGGACCAAAAACTTATCGGTAAGAAGCATGAACTTCTATAACAAAGTTACCACACCAGAAATGATAGCCCTCATAAATCTCAAGAAGGGTCACCATTATTACTCTCAAACATAGAAAATATAAGGCATGACAAAACAACCCTTAACATTGAAAAAATAGGGATGGGCTTCCGGTCTGGATCGGATCGGATCGGAGATTCCGGTCTGATCCAAGACTGGTGGACCGTAATATCCAAGAATTTGGACCGCAGATTGGACCGTAAAGACCGGTTGGACCGGAACTTTACAACCACCCTTTTACATCAACCTTTTTCGCCCTTTTACAGTGGCCCTTATTCGCATTTTGCGTGAAATCAAACACCTATACAAAAGCCTAAACTAAAATCAACATTGAAATTTATCTAACTTTTACATTTAAAATCGAATCTGGATCTAAAAATATTACAAATTGAAATTTCTTAACCCTAGATTTAAAATCGGGACGAGATTCATCAATCTTAGTCTAGAATATTTATGATTACTCCAAATCTATACTAAAATTGACAAATATACAAAAAAAAAAAAAAAAACTAGATCTAAAAAAGTGAAATGAGAGAGAGGGATGGCTCACTAGCGTCGATTCCGCCGAAGTCTGAACAGTGAGAGGGATGGGTACTGACGCCAGCGACCACGGAGTGAAGGAGAGTACAGGGGTTGTCGCCGAACGCCCAAACCCGAAGTGAATGAGTAGAGAGAGATGCAAGAGGCGACTTCTTCTCCTTTCCTAGCAAATGCGTACACAGAACCGGGTGGGGGGGGGGGGGGGGGCACATAGTCAAGCCTCTTCGCCTTTTCCTCTTTTTATTTTCTTTTTTTAATGATCGATCCGGACCGGAAATTCCGGTCTGATCCCGGGTTTGGATTGGAAACCGAAAATAAAATATTCTTGGACCGCGGACCGGACCGTATATCCCGTTTCGATCCAAACACCGTAATTTCCAGTCCGTTCCAAATTTTGCCCAGCGCTATGAAAAAAAATATGAAAAATTGATGGAAAAATATATAAGCTGGGGTAAGTACGCAACATTCAGAAACCAAGAATTGGTCGCTAATTTCCCAAACAAAGAGAAAAATCATAACTTGGAATCAAATTAAATGAGGCAAAAGGTAAAGGAAGTTACAAAAAAAAAAATACCCACTTGTAATGCATAATATTCGCATCAAACTTCTTCAAGAACCTCGATCGAGCTAGAACCTGCAAATCATTGACAAACGAGATCAGGCGGGCCTAACCTCCCCTGGAGGACCCTCCGACGCTCAACTCAAGGTTTTTCGGCTGCCAAAGAAGGTCCCTCTAACCCTAGCTCGTCACCCATATATATAAAGAAAATTAGGGCTGAATTAAATGCTACTTGGTAAAAGACAATTATGCCTTCAAGTTCCGTATGGGCTTACTTTAGTCCTATCAATTGCCCCTCGGGTTTCCTCTTCACGATCTAGTGATGAGGGAAGGCGAATATCTCGATGCTCTTCACTTTCTATGATTGGCAACAACCTTTAATGATTGTCATTTTGCCTTGATTGTATCCATAAGCGAGAGATGATGTTTGTTGATGAGTTGATTAGTAGCAGTCTATTGGTCTTATTTGATAGATTACATAGGTCTTAATATTGTATAGTGGGCCAAAAGCCCATTAAGGCCCAATACCTTTGTAACCTATATATATGATTATCAATGAATGGAAACCCTCGAGGAGGACTTTACATCAATTCCGCTATTCTACATGGTATCACAGCCTTTTCTTCCTAACGGAACCCTAAATTGATCCTCCCTCTTCCTCCGACCTTCCTCCTCCCCGCCGCCTCTCCGGCCCCTGCTCTCGACACCCCCTCGCACAGCGACACCGCCGCCTTCTCCCTCTCCAAGGCCACCGTCGCCGGATCCACCATCCTCGGATCCCCTGCACCGCCACCCTTTCCCCTCCCTCTCTCGGCCAGCGTCGTCCCCAGGCGCGTCCAAGCCAGGTTCAACGCGCCCGCGCCAGCCCCCACGCGCCCGCGCCAGGTCACCCTCCCGCGTCGTCCCCATGCACCCATACTCTACCTCTCGACATGCCGGCCCTCACGCCTGTCTGACATCGCCTGATCCAGGCTATGTTCCGCCAGCTCTGCATCACGCCTTCTCCTCTACGCAGCAGCCATCTTCAGATTCTTCTTGGTACATGGACACTGGTGCCACCTCTCACATGACGAACTCCTCAGGTAACCTCTCCTCTATTTCTTTTAAGGGCCCTGCCCCCTCTATTATCGTCGGAAATGGTGGTCGTCTTGCTACTTCGGGTATTGGCCACGCCAATTTACAGACCCCAACCCACCCACTACACCTCAACAATGTTCTTATTGCCCCAAAGATTGTCAAAAACCTTATCTCTGTCTGTCGGTTCACTACTGACAACAACGTTTCCCTTACGTTTGATCCCTATGGTTTCTCTGTGAACGATCTTACTACGGGGGTTACTTGCATGCGATGTAACAGCACCGGGGAGCTCTACCCTGTCACACCACCTCCTGCGTCCCGTCAATCGTGTCCGGTCGCCCTCTCGGCATCGTCGTCCAGCCTCTGGCATGCACGCCTGGGCCATCCCAGCGCTGCCGTTCTAGATGTCCTCCGTTCCCAGAACCTTGTCACATGTACTAAAGACCCACGCTCTGGTTTATGCTCTTCCTGCCAACTAGGCAAACATGCCCGACTGCCGTTCCAACGGTCTTTGACCTCTACCCTTGCTCCATTTGATATCATTCACAGCGACATTTGGACCTCTCCCGTGCCTAGCAAGGAGGGTCACAAGTACTACCTCTTGTTTCTGGATGATTACACTCATTACTTATGGGTCTTCCCGTTGCATTTCAAGTCCCAAGTGTTTCCTATTTTTGCCAGATTCCATACCTACATCAAAACACAATTCCACATGTCCATCAAATGTTTCCAGTGTGACAATGGTCGTGAGTTTGACAACAGAGACTTTCACTCCTTCTTTGCCGCAAATGGGATCTCATATCGCTTGTCTTGCCCCTATACTTCTCAGCAGAATGGCAAGGCAGAAAGAATCATCAGAACCATCACCAACATGATGCGCTCTCTCCTCTTCCACGCATCTATTCCCCTTCCCTATTGGCCTCATGCCTTATCCACCACATGTTATCTCCTAAACATTCTCCCTTCCACTACCCTACAAAATCGCTCGCCGGCTCAGACTCTTTATTACGCCGAGCCTAGGTATGATCACATTCGTACCTTTGGTTGCTTATGCTTCCCTAATCAGTCATCCACTGCCCCCCACAAGCTTCACCCTCGTTCCACCCCTTGTGTCTTTCTTGGCTACCCGTCTGATCATCGCGGTTACATTTGCCTCGATATCAAGACTCACAAGATCATTCTCTCTCGTCATGTCACCTTTGATGAGTCGCGATTTCCCTTCGCGTCTCCCACACCCCCTGTGTCGTCCACAGAGTCTGAGTCGCCTTTCCCTCACTTCATTCTTCCCCAGAGCTCTCCCGGTGCTCCTGCGTCTCCCCCTCCCCCGCCACCATCCATCACCAGACCACACACCCGCAGCGTCTCCGGTGTCTTTCGACCCCGACAGATCGTCTCCATGACCGCCGACCATCACCCCGCTATACACCCCACATCCCCTCCACCACCATCAGCGCCTCCCCTACGCGCGGCGCCCGCCGCATGGCTTGCTGCGCCCGCCACAACCCACTTTGCGGCGCCCCCCGCAAGAACCTCGCCCCTCCCTCCCCTACGCGCGCCCGCGTCCCAACCTGGCGCGCCCGTGCCCCAACCTGGCGCGCCCGCGCCCCAACCTGGCGCTCCCACGTCCTCCGCTGGCGTGCCCGCGTCCTTAGCCTCTCTTGCTCCCATCCGTCCCGACACCCATTCACCCTCTGCCTCCACCCAGACCTCCCTCTCCCCCATTCCCACCTCCCACAAAACAGCCCTCCAAGACCCGAATTGGCAGGCGGCTATGCTCGACGAATACAGGGCCCTTACAAAGAACGGTACTTGGGTTCTGGTCCCTCGCCCTCCTGAGGCGAATGTCATTCGTTGTATGTGGCTCTTCCGTCACAAGTTCCGCTCTGATGGGACGTTAGAGCGCTACAAAGCACGTCTTGTGGTCAACGGACGATCTCAGCAGGTAGGTATTGACTGTGATGAGACCTTCAGCCCCGTCGTCAAGCCTGCCACTATCCGAGTGGTGTTGAGCTTAGCACTGTCACGCAAATGGGCAATTCATCAGCTGGATGTCAAGAATGCGTTTCTTCATGGTCATCTGAATGAGACAGTATACATGTTTCAGCCGCCAGGATTTGCTGATGCTGATCGTCCCAAGCACGTCTGTCTCCTTAAGCGCTCTCTGTATGGTCTAAAACAGGCTCCGCGAGCTTGGTTCCAGCGCTTTGCTTCACATCTGCTACGCTTAGGCTTCATCGGCAGCCGCTCAGATTCGTCTCTGTTCATCTATCGCAGAGGCTCTAACATGGCCTTCCTATTACTATATGTCGACGACATCATTCTCACCGCCTCTTCTGATTCTCTTCGGACGTCCATTATTTCGAAGTTGAGTGCGGAATTCGCCATGTCTGATCTGGGTGAGTTGTCCTACTTCTTGGGAGTTGCTGTTCAGCGTCATGCTTCTGGTCTGTTTCTCTCACAGAGTAAGTATGCTGCCGAGATTGTTGCTCGGGCTAAGATGGTCAACTGTAATCCAGCCGCCACCCCTGTCGATACATCCAACAAGCTCAGTGCTCACTCTGGTCCTTTGGTTGATGACCCGACATTGTACAGGAGCCTCGCTGGTGCTCTACAGTATCTCACTTTCACCAGGCCTGACATCAGTTACGCCGTTCAGCAGGTCTGCTTGTTCATGCATGCCCCCAGGGAACCACACTTTCAGGCCTTGAAGCGGATTATTCGGTACATCAGCGGCACCCTCGAGCTCGGCACCACGATCACTCCTTCCGCTAAGCTTGATCTTGTTGCTTACACTGATGCGGATTGGGGTGGTTGTCCTGACACACGTCGTTCCACGTCTGGTTAATGTGTCTTCCTCAACGACACCCTTGTGTCATGGTCAGCTAAGCGTCAGTCTGTCGTGTCTCGTTCCAGCGCTGAAGCGGAATACAGAGGTGTTGCCAACGTTGTCTCCGAGTGCTCTTGGCTTCGCAATCTCCTGCTTGAGCTCCGTTGCCCTCTTATGAAGGCCACTCTGGTCTACACTGACAACGTCTCCGCCGTCTATCTAGCTAGCAACCCGGTCCAGCATCAACGCACGAAGCACATTGAGCTTGATCTCCACTTCGTCAGGGACAAGGTTGCCATAGGACATGTCCGCGTTCTACATGTCCCGTCCTCGTATCAGTACGCTGATATATTCACCAAGGGTTTACCTAGACAGTTGTTCATTGATTTTCGCTCCAGTCTCACTGTACGACCCCCTCCAGTTTCGACTGCGGGGGTTTGATAGATTACATAGGTCTTAATATTGTATAGTGGGCCAAAAGCCCATTAAGGCCCAATACCTTTGTAACCTATATATATGATTATCAATGAATGGAAACCCTCGAGGAGGACTTTACATCAATTCCGCTATTCTACATTATTGTCTATTTTTAGTGGCCGCAAGTGGCGATTTTCGGTGGCCGTAAGTGGCGATTTTTGGTGGCCATTACTGACGATTTCCGGTGGCCATAAGTGGCGATTTTCTGATGGCCGTATGTGGCGATTTTCGGTGGACGTAAGTGGCGATTTTCGGTGGTCGTAAGTGGCGATTTCCGGTGGCCGTAAGTGGGGATTTCCCGGTGGCCGTAAGTGCCGATTTTCCAATGGCCGTAAGTGGCGATTTACCGGTGGCCGTAAGTGGCGTTTTTCCGGTGGCCGTAAGTGACGATTTTCCAGTGGCCGTAAGTGACGATTTCCGGTGTCGTTCGTAATACCGGGTCTCATGTTATCACTAATGCCTGAATTATTGCTTGGTCTAGTAGCAAAGTCGCTGCTTCGTGCTCATGCCCCCAACTCCTAATGTTACCTATGCAAAAAGGCCAAAAGAGCAACATACCACAACAAAAGTGGAGGGGGGATGTCCCACTCTCTATACATTTCGTACATTAAGATTCTGGTAATTGAACTAGTTATTTGATTGAATTGACCATGTAGTGGAAACTCATTCATGCTTTACAAGGTAGAATCATAAAGGATCATATAGATACTAGGAGGATAAAATATCAGTGAGCTTAAAAAAAATAGACAGACTAAATCGAGACAAAGCATAAGGGATACAATCCGTTACATGGAAGGTAAAAGCAAAAGCTTGGCCAAGTAAACTGTCCAATTAGCTAGGTGACACACTAACATGTAGTGCAAATTCATACATTTTACACGGCGAAATCATACCAGATCATTTAATGGACCTTTATAAGTGTAACTGGAGCATAGACAAATAAATTCTAGCCGTTTAAAATGAACAAATCAAATTCAACATTTAATTAGCTATATACGGTCAGTGCACAATCAAATGAATTCAAGCCGTTAGAATGACTAAACAAATTCAACATTAATTAGCTATGAATTCTAGCCGTTAGAATGACAAACCCGTGCATCTTCTTCGCAGGTTTACAGAGGGCGGCGGCGACAAAATTCAAAGCCGCATCCTCGGCTCGGCCACTGTCCTGCTTCGACCTCGACCTCGATGGCGGTGAAGGATCCTTATCGGCGAATTCGGGTGCCCCGACCTCCTCCAACCATGTCGGTGTGTTCTCGGGTTTAGATTTACTGCGAGCAGCCTGCTTTCGAAGCCACTGGGGTCGATTTGCAATGGGAGCGAGGCTGGACCGGAGGTGCGACACCGACGAAAACCGTCATCACCTTGTCGGCAACGAACGTCCATGGGTGATTGGAGGCAACACCAACAGGCAACAGGCGGAGACTGTGAGTCGCGTATGCAGGATGGCGATGAAGATCGCAGGAGCTTGCGACAGCGAGCGAGATGAAACGCAATGCCCCTGGCCGCAGTGATGGTAGGCCGGACTTTTTGATTTCATTGATTAGGACTCCGGAGTCCACGAGGAAGATGGAGGACACATCCCCGGAAGGCGGCACGGAGCTCTTGTCGAGGGGCGGTTCCACCGCTTCATGGAGGTTCAACGAAGATTGGTGGGGATGGGCTGATGCCAACGATCCCTGGATCCAAACTGACTGTCAATCCATTGTTCTACCACCGAGACCGGGTCTCTCCTTTTGATCGACCTCTGTAGCCCTAATAGTCGATTTCACCTTGCTTGGTTCATTAGGAATTTCGACGATGGTGTGCTTTTCGATTGAATTTCCACAGACGGCGCCAAATGTGATGCATAATATCCACATCAAGCTTCTTCAAGAACCTCGATCGAGCTAGAACCTGCAAATCATTAACAAATGAGGTCGGGCGGGGCTAACCTCTCCCGGAGGACCCTCCGACGCTCAAGTCAGGGTTTGTCGGCTGCCAAAGAAGCTCCCTCTAACCCTAGCTCATCACTCATATCTATAATATAATATATATAGTAAAAGTTGTGTTAAGTCCCCACCATAAATGCTATAATTGTGTTCTCGGTTATCCAATCTATAATATTCTCAGTTATCCGTCTAACCGGTTATTCATTTAATAGAATTTCTTCCTGTTCAATTAGAAGTTAATATCCTACAAAACTTTGAAAATCCAACTAATTACAGAGGACTGTAACTGATCTTTACTTTCAATTAATTAGCCATAATTAATTATCACAAACAGTTACACACACGTTGTTGTATTTCAATCGGTCCGTCTTCTCCGAACGTTTCTTATCATCCCGATTTCAACCGCTTCGCTCCGTCTTCTCCGAACGCACTGAATTCCCAATTGGGCTCCAAGCAAAAGGTTCGATTAGCTTCTCATTCAATCTTCACCTCTTTGGAGTTCCTCTCTCTATCTCCGAGTTAAGGTAAAGTCACATGTTTCCCCCAAATCTTTTCAATTACGTCAAATCCTCCCCTTCAATCTTAATTCTTTTCTTTTTTTCCCGGATTCATAGGATTTTCAGTTTTGATTTTTGATGACTAATTTGATAGTTTCTTCTGTTTAATGGACGTTCACAATAACAGACAGATTACTCAGAAAAGCTTCTCGGTCATGGATGCTCAGATGGCAGCGCTCGAGAAATTTCTCTGCATGTAGTGGCGCCCGGAGATTCGCGAAGTTCCTGATCTTCCTGGTTTCACTCGCGCTTCTCACCACCAGGTCTCTCAATTTCGCAGTTCTTCTGTCAAAATTATTCGCGGGTTATTAGATCCGTAGATGATGGTGTTTGACCTAGATTTGCTTTTCTTCGGTCTATGGGATGATTAGGATGATATTTATGCAGTAACAAAGATACTGCCATCACAGGCTTAATCAATGTTGTGAGAAGATTTTTATTCTGTCTTTTCATTCTCAATTTCTGTTGCATACCCGAATCTGTTGCCATGACGGTAGTGTTGCCTATTGATGTCCATGGTACCGCTTTTTGGTTGGATTAGAGTTGTTTGTTTGCTCCTGCTATTTCTTACTGCTTGATTGGGGTTGTTTTATTACTGATCGATTAGGGACATACAATTGTTGTTTGTTAGGGCTGTTTGATTAGTTTTGATTAGGGTAATTTTTGGAAATCGACATATATGTTCATGTTGAATTGCTGCTACTGTTGTTCAATTTATTGTTGTTGTTTGCTTGCTCTTGCTAAAACACATGCATATTTTTTTATATTGAATAGACAGTGAATATATATATATATATATATATATATATATATATATATATATATATATATATATATATATATATATATATTTTAATATTGTATGGCCTTAGTCAATGATGTCACTTATTTTAGCAAAGTAAAATTGATTGAAATTGAATCCAAAATAGATAGTGAATATATTTTTTAGGCTTGGAGATATATTAGCCCATACAGTATGTTGGGAACTAGGATTTCATTTATGCATTTTGTTGAGCATTTGCAAACAAATTGATCATTGTTCTTAATTCCATATTTTAGATTGTGTATGTTTTCGAGTTTGTAGAGTAACAATTAGAGTAGTCACGGATGGCCTCAAGACATTGGTAGAGTAGAGTAAAAAGGCCGATGGCGTCTAACAATGATGTACCCTATTTCCTTGTGACAAATCCAAAAACACATCCGAGCTCTCAAGTTGGTTCAGAGGCTCCTAGTGGTTGATTGCCACTTTCTCTCTCTGTCACACTCTTTCTTGGGTATCTTGCTTGGTTTAGTGATATAAAATCTATCAATTTTGCCCCTTTTTGTGTGTTTGTATTGGGTTCTTTTCATTTCAGGTTTTATATTACTTGTGCTTTTCTTACTAATTTAAAAATAAGCTTAGATGTTTCATGTTCCAACTGGAGAATGACATGTTTGCCAATAGGGGGGATAAGTCATTTCTTGGGTTCCAATGTGTGTGGATTGCTTACGATTATGTTTTGGTTGTCTATGCTGTCAGTGTTTAGCCTGTAAAGGAAGACCACCGAGTTTGAGACTTTGAGGTGGAGGATTTGGGCTGAAGTCTGGTGTGTAGACAGGGGACTCAAAGAGTTTCCATTTTTCGGTAAACAAGACATATTCCTACATTTGAATTCCTAACGCAGTGCAGTTCATTACGCTATTTGTAATGCAGTGCAGTAATTTTATTTTTTTGGTAGAGGCAGTGTAGTAATTTATTCATTTCCTAGATTTTAACCATCCGTTTTCTTTCATGAAACCTACATCTCTCTCTATAAGAAGGAATATTAAGGCTTTTCCTCTGTATTAGGTAGTACCCAGTATAGTAATATTCATCTTAGATCATGGTTATCATCGTTAAACTTATATTTTGACCTGATATTTGACACGATAATGCTTCTAGCCATTGATTGGCTATATCCTGAAAGGAGTGAATTTACAGCAATATATGCGTATTTGAATATATTTTGATTATTTTGGATTTATGTATTTTTAGATGATTGTAAAGGTGGGTTAATGTCATTTCACCTACAATTTAATTATGCATTTCATCCAATAATTAGGTGTTTCAATAGCAAATGGTTTTCCACCTCTGATTGATTCAATTGCAAGATCCCAAATCCCACATATAAAATATTCCCCAATTTCGGTGAACTTGATCTCGGCATTCCAATTCCATTTTCCGCATCGTCTCTCCTTTCTCTCTCTCATCGGTTTTGTTCCGTCTCTCCCATTGTGAAAGCATTGATTTACAGGTAATTTTGATATCTTTAGATTGATCACCATTTTGAGAAATTTGCTTTATTTACACATTCATTTGAAGTGATTCGTGTATTTTTTTTAGGTGAATTTGGTTCATTATGTTGAGAATTCCGGATCTGGATCCATGTTTGTGCTTTGATTTATTTGTTAATTATTATATATGTTAGAAATCAACCTACATGTGCATGTTGATTTGTGTTTATGTACTTAGATGAAACACCTAATTAAATTGTTGCCAAGCCGATGTCTTGAACCTTATCCTCTCAGACTTCACCGAGGAGCCCATCGCCGAGCTGATCTCTTGAACCTCAACCTCTTAGAAGTCACCGAGAAACCCATCGTCGAGTACATATGGTTAGTTCCCAACTCCTTTTTCCTCTATGTTTTGATTCTCAATGGTAGCATCCGAAAGATCTCGCCTTTTTGTTCAGTTGTTTCCGTTTCTGATTTCTTGCTAGGGAGGAAGAACGAGAGATACACTAGGAGCATGGAGACAGTGGACAACAAATGTCGTTCCATTATACTTTTCATACTCATGCTTGGAAGGCATACTCCCCTATTGAATTCAAGATTTGGGAACAACCGAGGGAAACCGGGTATGTAAACTCAATCTTTATCGCCCTTTCGATGCCTAATTCTACTAACAAGTACCGCCATTTTGATCTGATTGTGGGTCTCTTCGCATTCGTTGATGGGTTATATTTGCAGATTACCCTGACTAGCAGCGAACAAGATCCGCTCTCCAAAACATTCAGAGCCCTGTTGTTTTTGTAGCTACCCATGGCTGCTAGTATAGCAAGCAATTTGATGGACGGTTTGATGGTCGCCTAAACCGTATCAAAATAAAACTCAAACCTACAAACTAGTATAGCAAGCAAGTAAGAGGTCGATCCCACAGAGAATCAAGTATTTCTCAACAATGTGTATTTACCAATTAGTGAAAGGGGGGTTTTTGGTTGATTGAGATTGAAAAGAAAACAAAATAAAATAAAAACAAATAATGCAAAACAAATTAGAGAAGATCGCTCTACCTACAACTATCCACTTTATTTGTTTGAATTGATATTGTAACTTCCTCTTGTCCTTTTAGTATTCCTATGAATGCCCTTGTCCCGACCTAATATAGCTACTAGTCCAATCAGTCCTAGAAACCCTTATCAATCGAACAGTCCCTAAAGAAGGATTTAACCCAATTGATAGCTTTAAGTTCAGAGATTAACCAAGGTATTTGCAGTCCCTAAAGAAGGATTTAACAACACATTCAACTTCCTACTCATTCAATTAGTTCAATCAGCCCTAAAGGAACAAGTTTGCCACTTGGGTTAAGGTTCGCAATCAGGAATCTACAAAACCCTAGCAATTGAATTGATTCTATCAAGTTGATCAGTCGAGATAGAACAAAACAATAAACAATCAAGCACAAAGAAGTTGAAACATTCAAATATAGGAAATAAGGAACAAGATTTAGAAACTCACAATCAATCCAAACAAAGCTTCAATTTGCAAGTAGAACGAAGAGAGTTTAGTCGCCCATGGCGAACATCGCTCTCTCTCTAATTGTCTGATGGTTCAAAGAATAGAATGGAAGTTGTCAAAATAACATAAAACTTGGCCTTTTTAAAACATCAAAGTCGGCCCCCAAAATAAACAACTAGATCTAGGGTTTTTTTAATAGTCAAAACAACGCGCATCCGCGCTGACGGCAGCTGCGGCGGGCGCCGCAAAGTTGCGGAGGGCGCAGCAAACTATGCGGCGGGCGCAGCATGAATACCGCCCCTGGCGGCGGGCGCAACAGACTGTGCGGCGGGCGCAGCAAACTTTGCGGCGGCCGCTGCATTGGGTTTTCCCGAAAATTCCGTCTCGAATTAGCTCTCGACGTCAACATGAAAGTTGTAGCTCTCTGAACGAGCTTTCCAACGCATGGTCATAATAGTCGATCGGACAACCGAGGCCTCCAGAAAGTGCAAAACAAGTTCAGCATGTCTGGCGACAACTTCTGCAGACTTGTTCTTCGTTTAAGTTCGCTTCTTCTTCTCAGGACCTCTTGAGATCTTCATGTAAGCTTCTTCGATCAACTAGACATTCTCATCCAATGCGTTATCAACCCATGTCTTCTCCTCGGATCTACCATTACCTGAAATAATCAATAAAAACGTGTAGATTCCGATTCCACCAACATAGAGAGCAAATATGCAAATTGTAATCAAATCATGGATGAAATGCATCTTAAATAAGCTAAATGCAACCTATTATGCCTACCTAAATGCATGCTATCACTAACACTCACCTTTTCTTATGTCAACGGGCAACATTTTAGTCGATAGTCGCCTCTCAGCAGCCTTTTCCATCAACCTGCAATCAACGGCTGCGACTGCGACCTGGTGTTCGAGATTCCTATTGTGATTCATGTAATCATCATGTTCGAATTCATCTCCTGACCGTAGTTGTCCCATCTGGTATTCATCTGCTGCACAAATCTTTTGAATTATAGCAAGTTCAACAAGCTACGATTTTCGGTTTTTTGGTATAAAACTCCCCCACCTAATTTATAGCTATTATTGAAGGGTGTATGATAACTTCTATGTGGTTAGAGATTGGGAATGCTGTTAAATAGAGTGCACAGATATGTGTTTTGTTCGAAGTTGCTTCACACATACTGCCCATTTAAAGCAATTTTTATACTCAGTATTGTTTTTTCTTTCTGTTCGAAACCCAAATTGGTCGTTTCCACCTTGAAATCCGACTATAAATCTTAAAATACCAAACACTTAATAAAAAATTTCACAAAATTTCAAATTAAAATAAATCTCTCTTGCTTAACCACTGTCAATAAACACATAAATACCCATTAAGTAAACATAACCTTAGTTTATTACACACTGCCATCAAATATTCAAATCGCATCTCCTTCATCGAAATCTCCAGCCGCGTACACTACAGTCTACAGATGCCTCCGATGGAGAATTTCCTTGGTTTGCTCCTGATCGGAATCAAGCGCGGCATCGACCTAGCGATTCATGACTTCGACAGCAGGGGTCCAAGATATGTTAAATTGTGGGAATTACAACATTATTTTCCTCTCTCTCTCTCTCTCTCTCTCTCTCTCTATATATATATATATATATATATATATATATAGGGTGTGGTTCTGGTGTTCACAAACCTTACGGTGTACCTTGTACATAAATATGGGCCCTTGATCTATCGAAATGGATGGCCATGATTTAATTGATTTTTTTTTATTTTGGTGAAAAAACTTGTGGGACCCACATTAAAAAAACCACTCACTCTCTCCTCTTTCTCCCCTTTTGCTGTACGTGTAACTCAATGCCCTCATTTCTTTTTTTTTTCTTTTTTTTTAAGCCGATTTTGTTGAAAATATAGAGAATATTAATTATTTTGTGAAATTTTTTATTATGGGTAATTTATTGCCAGACTCACGTAATTTCGTTTGTTAAAAAATTTGTCAATTCCACTGAATAATGTTTCACATCCTACCGAATAATTTCGTTTGTTTAAAAATTTATCAATTCCACTGAATAATGTTTCAAATCCTACCGAATAATAGTTATATTATCATCCAATTCAGATCAAAATTTATCAATTGCACTAAATAATTTGACACATATTACCGAATAATGATTAGTTTTTTTGTCCATTAATTTCAGATAAAAGAAATCTCAAATTTTCAAAAAATACTTACAATTTATACGAATAATTCTTCCTATTTCACCGAATAATATCTCACATATCACCGAACAATGTTTTGTTTTATATTATTTCCAAAATGAAGAGTCCAATAGTCCATATTCTGTTGAATAATAAATAAGATTTCACCGAATAGTTTACCAACTCAATATCACTCATAACCAAAATTTGACACATACGTCTGAATAATTGACAATAATAAATCAAAATTATGTGTATCGAAAGCCCTATCCGCCAACCCGATTTCACAGACCCCTAACACAAACACAAACCACCCCACGCCGCCAGCCCACCCAACCACCCCCGCCACCGATCTAACCACCCACCCCGCCCCACAAAAAAAAAGGCAGTTGAATGCCATCGAAGAGGAGGACAGAAAGGAGAATGGAGGCGAATCGAAACGGAGAACCGAAGAACGAAGGCCATTGAACCACCCGGATATGAGCCAGAGGGAGGAGGAGCCGACCCTAGCAACGCCCGGATCTGAGCAAGAGGGGAGGAGGAGCCGATCCTAGCACCGCCTTCAATCGCCTCTCCTGGAGGAGAGAGGGATAGTTGAAACAGTCACCTACTTCGGGTTACTTCTCCGACGGAGGCTTCGAAGACAACATTTGAAATAGTCGCCTACTTCGCCACACAGACGAGGTCGAATCAGCCTCTGTGCTCCGCCGATCACGCCGTCAAACCGCTTTCACCATCTTCGCCTCTGGGCAACCTTCGTCCATCGCCCTTCGCCGCCGTCAAGCCGCCTCTAGAGTCTGGGTAGCCTTCGTCCATCTCCCTTCGCCGCCGCCTTCAATCGCCCACACCGAATAGGGAGTAGGGGTGTGGGAGGCGTAGGGAGGGCCAAGGAGGAGGGCTCACATGAGCCACTCGGCGATGGTTGCAGTCCCTGGGAAGACGACGGTTCTCTTTGGGAGCAAGAAGGAGAAGGAAACAAATCTCAATTTAGGGTTTTTAATCCCACATATGCACGCGCTTCCACTCTCCAATTGTGAGATTTAGATAGAGTTTTTATTTTTTTTTTAAAAAAAAACAGGAACACGTGTCACGATCTCATCCCTCCCTTCCATTCAAATCTATGGTCCTTATTTGTGTACAAGGTACACCGTGTCTCACACGCGCGTTGAAATTAACTTCAACGGTCACCAAAAGTGAGAAAGAAAGAAACAATTTGATTGGTCTATATAAATAAAAATAATATGAACCTTCCCCTTTACGCGTGTCTCACACGCGCGTTGAAATTAACTTCAAAAACCAACGCTGCTCGGCTGAGTCGAAATTGGGACTTCATGTTTTCAACCGGCGCTCCGTACCACTGAACCGAATAAGTTTCCTTGCTTTGTACATCATTTAAGTATACTTATTGAGTACTCCGTACTTAGTTTTGTTTTTCTTTTTATTTTTAATACTAAATACGTTTTTTTGTTTTTAATACTCCGTATTTTACGTTATATTTTGCTTTTCTTTTTAGTACTCATTATTTTATAAATGTATAAATTACCTATTAAGAGACATACTAATATGAATATATCTTATGGAGTTCATACCAACTAATTCACTTATTAAGTTTAGGAGTTCGTATAAATTCCCCCCTTAAATGCTATATATTCCCAATTACTATAAAATTAATGAACCACTCTATATTGAGTCACTGAACCACTCTCTATTCGGTTACTGAACCAACCTCTATTTAGTCACTTAACCATCCTCTATTCGATCACTGAACCACCCTCTATTCGGTTACCGAACCACCCCCTATTTAGTCATTGAACCAACCTATATTTAGTCACTGAACCAACTTCTATTTAGTCGCTGAACCAACCTCTATTTACACACTGAACCAACCTCTACTTACACACTGAACCAACCTCTATTTAATCACTGAACCAACATATTTAGTCACTGAACCAACATCTATTTAGTCATTGAACCAACCTCTATTTAGTCACTGAACCAACCTTTATTTAGTCACCGAACCAACGTCTATTTATTCACTGAACCAACCTCTATTTACACACTGAACCAACCTCTACTTACACACTGAACCAACCTCTATTTAATCACCGAACCAACATATTTAGTCACTGAACCAACATCTATTTAGCCACTGAACCAACCTCTATTTAGTCACTGAACCAACCAATTTTGTCATTGAACCAACCTCTATTTAGTCACTGAACCACCCTATTTATTCACTGAACCAATATCTATTTAGTCATTGAACCAACCTCTATTTAGTCACTGAACCAACCTATTTATTCACTGAACCAATTTCTATTTAGTCATTGAACCACTTGGTATAAAATCCCTGAACCACTTGGTTTAACCCTCTGAACCACTTGATATAAAAACCCTGAACCACTTGGTTTAAAATCCCGAACTACTTTGTAGAAAAATACTGAATCCCTTAATATTAAACCCTGAACCATTTAGTATAAAAATACTGAATCACTTACTATTAAAACTCAGAACTAGTTGTTACTCTTAATGGTTCAACTGGTTGAATTAAACAAATAATTAAAAAACAAAGACAAAGTATGACTACAAATCAAACAATCTAAATATACGAGTATTGACGTACTGCTGGAAAATTCAATTGACCAAATTAATTTTTACTCTTCGCTCTTGTCCATGTTTATCCAACTGAGGTTTTCATCTTTCCATATACCACTGGAAAGTTCAATTGGACAAAATTTTATGGCTCAAATCTGTAAACTCGGTCCTCATTCTTTGAATTTTGCCTTGAATTGAGTTTCTGGAGCTGAATCGCCATGGACGGGGGACAGGGCAGAATCGCCATGGGCGAGGGACAGGGCAGCCGCAGCCGCCGCCGAGCCGGAAGCCGTTGCCGGCGTAGGAAGGACTGGAAGCGGGCGGTAATCAAGCGCTCACCGTTGTTCGAAATCGGAAGCGCTTGGCAAGCACCGCCGCGCGCGTGTTCGACGGCACCGAGGGCGAATTAGATGGCGCCTCCTTCTCCGGTTTCGTCTTCAACCTCTCCGGCGTTGTTGGTGTTGGTGGATTAGATGGAAGAACGGGGGACATCGAATACGACATCGTCGGTGTTGGTGGAAACCATTGGAAAGACCGATTGAAGACAGAAGAAGGCAAGGAGGAAGGAGGAGAGGGCGGAGATCCGAGAGAGAGGAGTCGAGCCTGGCCTCGTAGAAGCGCGTGAGAGGATTTTTTTTAATGTAAAATTTAGATCCGTTTCCACCAATCATATTACTTCTTTCCTTCTCACCGGACCGATTACTTCTCACTTGAACCCTACCCTATATATATATAAAATAACATTAGTTTTTACTATTAGCTTAGAAAATGTTCTACTTTTATAGTTCTATATAATTAATATTTTAGGGAAAGTTGAAACAAAAAAATAGTTAAGAAAAAAGACAAATTTAAAAATAGTTTTTTTTTAAACTTCATAATTATACATGATTAGATTAATTTCCTAACATATTTAAATTTAGTCCCGATTCACTTTTATTGCACCCAAAAATAAGTATGAAATTATGTAAAAAAATTAATTAAGAAATAATATTTTATACATTTATAGAGTTTTTCGCTCCTTAAAAAACATGCTGAAAAATCAAACAATTTTTAATCCAGGACCGAGGAAGTATATCTTTTTTACAAGAGTCCACATATATTCAGTGAAGCTTTTCTATTACTTTTTTTTATTTACCTCATAGTTATTTAATAAAATATATTCAATATCAATTTTTGTAATTATTTTTTTTCAAATGTTTCATTTATTTTTATTATACCCAAGTATTTACGCATCATAGAATGTCCTCTTACACCTTATAGTTAGGGGTGATATTCGAGCCGAACGAGCCGAGCTCGGTATGTTCAAGCTTGGCTCGAATGGAAAACGAGCCGAGCCGAGCTCGAGCCTAAATTTTATACGAGCTTTTTGTAGTGCTCAAGCTCGGCTCGCGAGCCCAACCACATGTTCGAGCTCGACTTGTTTAAGCTCGATCAAGCCGAACGAACGAGCCTAAGCTCGTTCGAGCTCGTTGTCCAAGCTCGTTCGTTCGGCTCGTTTATGCTTCATTTTCAAAGTCTTTGCCTTGTTTCACTCTTTCAATACTAATATTATGAACAACCCAAATTCATTAACAATCCAGTTTCATTAAAAATCGACAGTTACGATAAAAAATATATGAACAGCCCATTTTTATGTTTGTTCTTACATCCAGCACAAAAATCAGCAGTTTGTTCTTACATCCAGTACAAAAATCAGCAAACACATACTGTGTTCAGCTTAACACACCAGAATACCAGATTCAAGAAATAATACAACAAATTCAACATTACAGATTCAGCAAACACAGGCTTGTTCTTGCATTCACTATAAGATTCAGTAAAATTCAATATTACAGATTCAATAAATAATACAACAAAATAAATTACAGATTCAATAAAATTCAGTAAAGGCCAGAGGAAAAGCGAGAGAGATGCCAGATCTCTCGTGCCCAGGAAAAGCCAGATCTTCTCAGATCTGGTTCGTCCTTCCTACTTGCACGCCCTTCTCAGATCTGCGAGAGAGATGCCAGATCTTCAGTCAAGACTCGAGAGATATAAAATTCCTTACCTAATCGAGACGAGTCGAGCTCGAGCTTTTCCGAACGAGTCGAGCTCGAGCTGTTCGACTCAGATAACAGCCCTACTTATAGTCAACAAATACATTATGATGTTATGAGGATTTTTTTATTTACTTGATATTTTTTCGAGACCAACATGATATTTACTTCTTATGTAATATATATAATTATATTATCTATATTTGAAGGTTATTATATGGTTTTGCCATTGAGTTTTATTACTTAATTTACACTGATAAATCTCATACCTCACTTTTATCACGTGAAATTTACAACTATTTGATTCACTTTTATCCACTTTGATTCACCTATGTCCCGTGCATTGCACGGACAAGCTACGTACCTAGTTTTACTAAATTAGAAGATCATGCAAAGTATTCGATGGTTCTTCTGATGCGGGACCATCCAAGACACCTTCGGATGATGTACTTCTCAAGAGGAAGAAGAAGGCTCCACCATGGGAGAATGTCCAAAGGTGGAAGTTTGGCGTTTTACACTCGTTCACACTTTTGACAGCTTTTCGACGTCTCAGTAAAATGGGTCGTACGGATTGTATATTTATCGGATTGAGGCGTGCCATACCTTGTTGGAACGAGGACGAAGAGATCTACAACTTTGTTGTTGAAGGTTTTTCCAGATTCGACATGGAGCTTGGCCGAAAATCACCATCTTTGCAAGCTGTACTGTTTGGAACGAAAATCAGCACCTTATGTTACTATTTTTAGTATTAATTTTACTTAAGTTATTTTAGGAAACTTTAGAGGTTATTTATTTAATTCCTTTAAGTTGATTAGTTTTATTATTTCTTTTATTAAAATCGGCCCAACAGCCCTTGTAAGGCTATATATGCCGATTATCTCCCATTGAATTCAGTAGGAACATAATGAATAAAATTTAGATTTCTCAAATTGTGTGAAACACATGGAGTGTCTTGTTGATCCAACTAGAGCTGTGCTCGTTGATCATCGAATTGGTTTGTTTTAGCTTGATTTGCTTTTCCGTTCATCAACTTCGCAAATCTTGGTGAATCTAGTATCCACAAGCCCCCTCCTTGTGCCTTCAAGTTGTCCGCTTGATTGTGTAGGGTTGTAGAGGCGGGTTGTGTAGTCATTGGTATTGGTTCCTACCCTCTTAGGAGGCCTGGGGTCTTTATCTTGTTCTGCATAGATCGTTTCAGTCCTTATCGGTCGTGTCTTTATTATCAATTTCGAGTCTTTATTAATCTCGTTGAGTCTTGTTCAGTTCTTGCTTCCGTTCTTTAGTTTCTTGCTTGTTTGTCGAAGATCGGACCATCACACGGCTAACCCCGTATCAAATTGGCATCAGAGCCTTGGTTTTTCGACATCAAGATTGAGTCTTTTCTTTTTCATAAACACAAAAACCCACAAAAAGAGTCCTTTTCTTGTTTTGATCTTTTACTTCTTGCATTCTTTATTGATTCTTGCACTAATCTTGAGTTTGTGATTGTTTGTGGTTGCATAGCCTAAACACAAAGCCTAGCCGAGACCAGTGGAGTCGACCACGAGTTGTACAACCCTTGTTGTGTGCCTTACCAGCCGACGACAGCCTAATTCTGTCCCCATAGATATCTCTTGGCCGACTCTACCACCACACAAAGACAAACCCTAGTTTGTTCTATCTTTTCTATCTTTGGTTTATTTATTAATCTTTGGGAAATTTAATTCTATCTATTTTATTACCTTATTGAGAAATCATATTTTATTTGTTGGAATAATTCAATTATATCTATCAAGTATATCTAAAGGCATAAGATAGATCCACTTACCAAAGATAACAAAAACCTCACCTATTTCTATCATTCTAGGGCTGAATTTTATTTTGTTCACCAAATTTTCGAATTTCCCTTGTATTTTATTTAATTTTCGTGCATTATAGAGCTGCTGTAAAAAAACAAAAAAGAGAGAGAGAGAAAAATCAGATCCGAAAATACCAAAAGGAAAAAAAAAAAGAAAGAAAGTTGTTTGATTTGTATTCTTTGGAGCTCTTTGTTCATCTTTTGCAAGGAATCATCAAGGGATTACATTGGTGTTGAAATCAGCCCTAGAGCAATCCCATTACCTCCTAAACACAATCTTGAAACCCTACCCTTGCAACTACAACATCCTTACTTGGGGTTACAATCAAAAGAGGTAAATTGATCAAATGTTGTTCCTTTCTTTTCTTTCCACATAAAATCAGTCCCTATTGTGTCTTAAATTGCCATTGTTGAGCTTTTTGTTCATTGTGCAATTGTTTTGTGAAGCTCTACTTCCCATTGCCGAGTTGTTGTTGTTTGTGTCGAGTGATCTCAGCCCTTGCCGAGTTCTCTCTTGTGTGTGTCGAGTGCATTAGACCCCTGTCGAGTGCACCATAGCTTGTGTCGAGTACTTCTCCACCTTTGTCGAGTACTCCTTGGTCTATTTTGAGTTGAATTCTTGTAAATTCCCATCTGTTTTGCTTGAATTGAGTTTATTGCTTACATCGAGTTCTCTACAGCCCTTGTTGAGTACTCTTCTGCGTTGTTTCATTCATTACATACTTTGATTGCTTAGTCTATTGCTTGGTTGTTGATTTGCCCAAAGCGGATTGCCCCAACAAGCGTGACATACCAATTAGAGAGGGAGTGTGAGCGAAACACATTGTGAGGTTGTTTATAGTTTTTACTAACCTTTTACATAGTTCCTTGTTTCTTTTCTTTTGTTGCAATGTCTAATAGCCAGGGCAATGACTGGTTCAGTACCGTCATGGAGAAGTTAGCTAAGATCCAAGAGAATTTGGTGACCAATGAAGACTTGGTTAAGTTGGATCAAAGCTTTACGGCATATGAGTTTCGGCGTTTTGGCTCTAATACGGTGTTTGGACAAGGAGTCCCACCTAGAGATGAAGTTCCACCAATTAAAAGGGAAGAAACTCATGCTATTTCTCCTAATAATGCTATTCAACATCATGTTTCTTCTAGCATAGGTGCTTCTTTTATTGCTGAAAATGTAGAGCATATTGAAAATGATCAAGTTCTTAATTTACTTGCTTATAACCATAATGATTGCATTGAATATGAACATGATGATTCTTTGATTGATTTAAATCTTCAACCTACACCTTGTGATGATAATCAAAGAGAAGATTTATGTCATAGTAAATGTTTAGACAAAGGCAATGTTTCTAATATGATCATTGATGGTTCAAATTCTTCTACTATTGCTAGCCTTGAATTAATTGAAAATTCAGCCTTGAAAAAGGAAGAAAACTTGCTAGCATTTGAGGGAAGCTTAGGGATTAATGATCAAGCTCAAGTGCATATTAATTTAGAACATCATGAAGATAACATGAAATATGAATTATGCACTAATAAAGTTTCTTTTCCTGATTTTGTAGATAAAGCTGAGACAAAAACCATTGAGGGGTGTTCAATCCCTACAACAATCGTTCTTGAGATGAGTTTCCATGGACATAAGGTTTTCGATCCAGGAGCTCATGTGGATGCATTTGCGGAATCATATGCGACCGTGGATTCGAGGACGAATCCTTTTCAAGAAAGGGAGATTGATGCGGGACCATCCAAGACACCTTCGGATGATGTCCTTCTCAAGAGGAAGAAGAAGGCTCCACCATGGGAGAAGGTCCAAAGGTGGAAGTTTGGCGTTTTACACTCGTTCAGACTTTTGACAGCTTTTCGACGTCTCAGTAAAATAGGTTGTACGGATTTTATATTTATCGGATTGAGGCGTTCCATAATTTGTTGGAACGAGGACGAAGAGATCTATAACTTTGCTGTTGAAGGGTTTTCCAGATTCGACATGGAGCTTGGCCGAAAATCACCATCTTTGCAAGCTGTACTGTTTGGAACGAAAATCAGCACCTTATGTTACTATTTTTAGTATTAATTTTACTTAAGTTATTTTAAGAAAATTTAGAGGTTATTTATTTAATTCCTTTAAGTTGATTAGTTTTATTATTTCTTTTATTAAAATTGGCCCAGTAGCCCTTGTAAGGCTATATATGCCGATTATCTCACATTGAATTCAGTAGGAACATAATGAATAAAATTTAGATTTCTCAAATTGTGTGAAACACATGGAGTGTCTTGTTGATCCAACTAGAGCTGTGCTCGTTGATCATCGAATTGGTTTGTTTTAGCTTGCTTTGCCGTTCATCAACTTCGCAAGACTTGGTGAATCTAGTATCCACAAGCCCCCTCCTTGTGCCTTCAAGTTGTCCGGTTGATTGTGTAGGGTTGTAGAGGCGGGTTGTGTAGTCATTGGTATTGGTTCCTACCCTCTTAGGAGGCCTGGGGTCTTTATCTTGTTCTGCATAGATCGTTTCAGTCCTTATCGGTCGTGTCTTTATTATCAATTTCGAGTCTTTATTAATCTCGTTGAGTCTTGTTCAGTTCTTGCTTCCGTTCTTTAGTTTCTTGCTTGTTTGTCGAAGATCGGACCATCACACGGCTAACCCCGTATTATCTTCTATACAAACTCAACGTGGTTTGGCAAATTGGGGTAATCACTTTTGAGTTTAGTTAAGTACCGCTCCATAAACAAATTAAAGATGATTTAATAATTCTAGTTAGTGGATTGGGTAAGGTAAGAGATTACTTCAAGTGTATAAATTAGTAACTTCTTCTTGATGATTTATGTTGGAATCATAAATTTACATTTTAAGAACTCGTTAAACTTGTAAGTTTGTTGTTGCACTTACTGAGTTATGAATTTGGTTGAGTATTTGAGTATTTGATAAATTATGAATTACTTGAGCAATTGTTAAGCAAAACCTGAGTTTGATATGTAAGATGTTTTGAGTGGTGATCTTGGTAACACTTTGAACTTAGTTTCATACCGGATGGGAACAAAGTTAATTGAGAATGGTGGTCATGATGAGAGGTTAGATTATTTGAATAAAATATTGTTGAATCATGCGTTGACTTGAAAGTTCCTTGCGTGTTAATTAAATATGTATTGATGAGTTGTTCTTTGCTTATTACCTGCCAGTGTGATTGGATGATTATCCGAGTGGTTTGTTTACCGATGGATGATTATCTGAGTGGCTTATTTGCCGGTTAATTGGATGGGAAGACTCCAGGTAAGTATCCTACGGGACTTACTCAGTAACCTGGACCTCCTGCCCGATGTGTCATATAGTGTGTAGGTGTTGCATATGCATAAAAGCATGTCATGTGGTATCATGCTTAGGAATTGCACTTATGAATGAGCATCCATATTATTTATGCGTTTGAAAAGAGAACGGTCGTTATTTGCGAGTCCTAAAGTCTTTTGCTAGGGTTATAAGATAGCTCAACATCATCGGGTTTGTCCTGAGTCATTCCATCGGGCTTGAGCATGATAAGATGATGATTGATTATGATGCGCATATATGATGAGATTGCTATGCTATAGCAGGAACTGGCCAGTGTCTATCCTAACGGGAAGGGGGGCAGATGTAGGAAGGGATATGCCATTTGGCATTCTTTGGGCGTCTTTACAGTTTTCTGCATTTTATTATATCCTGTTGAAGTCTGTCATGTGTGTTTAAATCATGTACCGCATTAGACCATCCTAAGCATGTTATATGGCCTCAGCGCGGTCAGAGGACCCGCAAGCGATTACTAGGCATGACTTCGTGGATAGTGCTAGATACCCGCTCCCTTTTGCTTGCAGATTGCTTCTATGGCGGGGTTTTCTCATGGGATGAGAGTGTTAAGAAGATTTCACAGCTATTGCAACTTGGATTTACAAATGTTTTGGTTAAGGTTGTCATTTAGAAATGTTTTGTATTCACTTTGAGTTAAACTCGTATTGTTCCTTTATGAATTTTGACTAGTTGAAATAGGACAGGTTCTCGTGTGAAAGCACAAAATCATGCTTGGATTATTTGAACATTTTGAGGGTTTGAAATCCCATTTTCTTGAATTGCATCGCTTATTTCTCAAGACTTAACAAAGTTATAACTTAACCTAACCAGTATACATCTCATACTTGGATTGCTTAGATCGGGAAGAGGGGTAAGCCCTCCCTCTAAACGTAACCTGAATCTTTTTCTATCTTCTTTTCCTTACTAGACTCAGGTGGAGAGTAAGTATGGGAAAAGAGGATTTAGAAAATTATTTGGGCCATTACAAAGTTGGTATCAGAGCCAGGTTGTGCAATCCGAGTACAAATGAGTTGTAAAACAATTGGTGATTTTGAGTTTTGGAAATAAAATAGCCCAAAGGTTTTCACGAGTTTTGAACATTTCAAGGGCAAAATTAATTTAATATGGATAAGTAAGATAACCACCTTGAGAAGTTAGAATCGGGACTTGATCGGGTAGTCATGGTGATAGCCTATCCCTTACGGATATTGAGTCGAGATTGGTAGAGACCCTTAGCTTTATATTTTTCAGATGGAAATGGAAGACCCCAAGGTGTTGCACCGCGATGGATGGAGTTTTGGGGAGAGATTGTGTTGTTCTTTTTTATTTAGAAACTTGTTTAATATATCTTTAGATGCGTATTATACTTTATGGGCATAACGTGCATATGTAAAATCTTGTTTGGGTAATTCATAAACTTGATTATAGAGATAAATAAATTTTAGGGAGAAGTTTGATGATTCATGTATGTTTCTCTTAATAAGTTGGTATGATATCTGTTTACATGTGCTTCTCTCATTATAATATCTGACGTGACTCTTATAAGATGTTTAGGTCTTGTTATGGGCTTATAATTTGTGGTACTTGATGACTTGTGTGGGACAATTACTATCATTCTTGATGTGTTTGACTTATGCATACTTGTTTTGTTACTTATATCACTTGTGATGGTAATTGTTGGGTGCCTTCTAGTATTTGGTTTGATGAGGACATGAGATGGAAATTGTTGGGTGCCTTCTAGAACATGGTTTGATGAGGACATGAGATGATATTATGAGAATTTACATGGTTGTGGTTGAAGTTTTGTACTGGTAGACTTGTCATCCTTCTTGTATGTTCTTGGCACATGATCTTTTAGTCCTTGTTTGCTTATACTTGTCAAATGCTATTGATTTAGTTAGGTTATGATCTTATGTCTTATGTGGTTAACATCATGCTTAGCTATGCACCTCTCATCATTTTCTCTCATTAACCTGTGCTATAACTGTATGATTGTCATGCTTTAAGGACCTAACACATCTGCATGCCCACCCACCACGATATCTATATAAATTTATGTGATGATCTTTAGATATATACGTGTTACTCTCTTATAGTATGTCATCCTTGGAAACTATTATCTAATTTTGATGGTAACCACACTTGAGTATCCATGACTTAATACGAAATTATAATTAGTTACTTGTGATATTCATGCCTTGTTGACATGTATATGCATACCATGACGTTTTGTGTAGGTAAAGATAGCCACTATTGTCTCATGGTTGTGTTATTCTCTTTTTTTCACACCCGGCATGCTCGTGTTAGTTTTTTTGTATGATTATTTTGGCTTATTATGTGTTGTTGTCATGTATGTTATTATACGCTACTTATATGCACTCATATTATGTTGTGTGCTGCTAGCATCCCTTATATGATCTCTATTTTTGTAGAAGTGATTATCTAGTTTTACGCTCCAATCATGACATTGACAACTTACTATTATTGCATGACTTATGGTAGCTCGGTCGTGCATTTCTATATGTATCTTAGTGTGTATGAATATATATATTACAATAATCTATATATCCATGTTTAGTCATCACCATTTTAGGATCGCATCGTTTTCGATTATGCTCCATAAATATATATTAATGTTGTGTGGTTATATGGTTGTTTTGACTAGTTATGTATCATTGTGTTAGTTGTCAAACCATAATTCCGCGTGCTTACATATCGCCACATGTTATTAATGCTATTTGGAAGTTAAGTATCTGGCATGGGGATATATGATTATGCGATTTATCGCACCCTCCATATCATTTATATGATCAATCTTATGGTATGGGTGGTTTGACTTGTTGTGTACCATCTTGTTTGTTGTTAAGGTATATTTTCATGTACTTACCCATCGTCATGTGTTATTGATAATACGTAGAAATTTTGCATCAATGATATGGTATGTGAATCCTTGCACTATTTACATTATCTATATGATCACTCATGTAATAGGGTTTGAGTAGCATTTACCCTTGTTATGTGATGTTATGAAATTGTGATAGCTTACGCATTTTGAATATCATCATTAGAGCTACATTGCTACCTTTCGACCCTATTATACTCTATTTTAGATGAATAGTATCATGTGTAGGTCATAATATTGCACATGCTCACTCTTACTTGCTACATGATGTCTTACTATACTCATTATGCATTAATAGTCTTAAGCCTTGTATGCTCGCATGTCCACTCCTATGGTTAAATTGCACTTGCATGTCTACACACCACCCCTTGCTTAAGAGTTTGTTGATGTTGTACTATCTACCATGTTGAGCTTATAGTGGTATGAAATATGTTTTGAAGCATACCTTGGTGACACAATTGTATGAAGCGCACACTTATACGTGTCTTTTTCTAGTAAACTAAATGATATTTCTTTCGTGACATTAAGACATGATTGACACTATTCCGTATATGTTTTGTTTAGTTCTCTTACACCTAGTGGCATGTAGGATTCCCTCAAGCATGTACCGAGTCTATCTAGTATATAATGAAAATTATGGCTGAATTAAATGCTACCTGGTAAAAGACAATTATGCCCTCAAGTTCCATATGGGCTTACTTTAGTCCTATCACCACTAAACAATTTTGTCATAACGATCATTTTCCACTACCACCCCCACTTATATTCTTTTCCATCAGGATAATTATTATTTATCAATAAGTAACTCAATTACACAAATAAAAAAGCGCAATAACTAAAAATAATGAACTTAAAAAAATGATAAAGGATTCATGTAGAAATTTTCATCACCAATAAAAAAAAGGTTGCGAGAAACAAATATTCGAGCAGAGAAGAGTTCTGAACCGGAACATTAAAACCCATTCAAAGCAAACTAAAAATTAAAAACAAAGAATATTTGACAAAAAAAAATTGAAATGTTATACCGCAGGCAATTTTTTTCATCAAAAGAAGATGTTGAAAAGCTAAATCATAAAAATTAAGAAGAAAAATATGAGAGAATGTGTAAAAGGAGTGCAACCTAAAAGCACAACGCATCATCATAACAACATATGGCTTCAGTACCATAAAATTAATCAATGGAATTTGTAACATATGGAATATGTAAAAGAAGACGGATAAACTTGCAGTAGTTATAAAGTTGTCACACTTGCATCCATAATCAACAAGCCTAGAAATTTCTATCTAAGTTGCAAATAAAATTCAGTTCAACTATGGGTCATTTAACAATATAGAAGAACTCTGTAATGATCTTTACTAATGAGTTTATATGTTTATTAAATGAAACCTTGCAAATGACAAAACTACTGCAAATCAGGTGTCTATAACTTCCTAACACCAAGTTCACCAACAATGAGTGCAATCAAGTGCAGCCCTAAAGCACAATCTTTATCCCGTCTCTAATGCATAGAAGTAATCTAATAGTATTAGGAAATCCCTTATAAGCAGTCCTTGATATACAATAGAAAGGTAACAAGGCATTCTAAAAGGTACGAGAAGCTTAAAGGTAGCTTGGGGTGCTATGAAAATACAATAGAATCACATTGTCCACTGCAGGGATAATTAGAGTAAAATGGAACAAATCAAGCTCCATGAACATATATCATTATTGATTGATCCATCCACAACTTTAAAAATGCTTCATAGTTCATACTCAAGTCTGAGTATGTGTGTTGGACAAAAATGCGCGATATAATTGAACAACACATTTTATTTAGTTTTTAATATTTGAGTTCGACCCCTTTTGGTTATCCTCTTGATTCGAGGTCGTATCGATACCAAGATTTGAGTGGTTTTGGTGATTTGGGCTGCACCCGAATTTTAACGGGTTGCCTACGTATCTCTTGGAAGAGAATCAAGCCTCACGTAGTTCCGAGTGGTTGGGTTTGTGTGTTTTATCACCTTTAAGGTTTTCATGCATCATTGGATCGTATTAGGACCCACCTTCTCGGAAGGGTAGCCCTAACATAAATCACACTATCATATGCATGAGATTTTCTCATGTATCACCCGAATAAATTGAGCACACCTTCTCGGAAGGGTTTCCCAACTCAACGGCTATCACTTACACGGAAAATCTTGTGTATTTAATTTGACGTTAATTTTAACCTCATTTTCAATTTTAAAGTGAATTTAGAGGTTAGCGACTGTACCCGACATATTTTGAGATTTAATATCGGGTTACCTACGTAGCCGTTTTACGGCGTCAAGTCTTTACGTAGTTCTATCGAGGACAAGTTTGATTTAATTTGATCGGGCGACTGAATCCGATATATATGAATTTTTAATATCGAATTTCCTACGTAACTCGTAAACGAGTATCAAGTCTTTACGTAGTTCTTTTAGAAACCAAGTTTGATTTGGTTTTAAAAGTTGGATCGTTCGAGGATCGTGATTGAACTCGACGAGCTCGTAGCTTTATGTCAAGCTTCCTACATACCCGTTTGAATGGGATCAAATCTTATGTAGTTCTTTCAAAAGCCAAATTTGAATTTGGTATTTGTTTTTTGACGTTTTGGTCGTGACCGAACTCGACGAGCGGAAGCTTTGTATCGAGTCGAAGGAGACACTTTTGATTTGATAGAAATTTGATATTTGGGATGACTTAGAGTCAAAAGTGAATTTGAGGAGGTTTGATTTGAAAATTTGGATGTGACTGGACTCGGTGAGAATTTGGTTTACACCGAGTTTCCTACGTATCCACTTATTTGGTGGAATCAAGTCATCGTAGTTCGGAACAAAAATAAATTTGTATTTGAATTTGATCATGAGATCATTTGAGAGTAGTGATCGAACTCGACGAGCAGAAGCTTTATATCGAGTCGACATGGACAATTTGAATTTGTTTGATTTTGACCTCATATTCATTTAAAGAGAATTTAGAGGCGGACGACTGTACCCGATATATTTTTAGGATTTAATATCGGGTTACCTACGTAGCCGTTTTTACGGCGTCAAGTCTTTACGTAGTTCTACCTAAGGACCGAGTTTATATTTGGTAAAACTCGACTTGAAGTTTTGACTCCGTTTTTTTATTTAGAAGTCGATTTGAGACTGACCCACTAGAATTAATTGACGAAGAATATTTGACGAGTTTAATTTTATACTTTGATCAGACTCGAATTCTTAATTTGTGTCAATTATAATTCTTATATTTTAGTGGGTGGGTTTCGCAATTAAACCCCTGTTTTTAACAAAGCCAAAGACATATACATGTATAGTATAGATGCTACCATGAAATGCACCGTATACCAACTATGCATATATACTAGTGATCAATGATCATATATGATTTGCAAATATGCAGCTTGTTTAAGATTTTCGGATGATCGAGCCCAGTTTCAAATTTTGTAAAATCAGGCCCATTCTTTCTCCTTTCATCTTTTTCAAGTTCAGCCCAGTATCCCTCAATTTTTGTTGTTTGTGTGTATTGCTGCTAAACCGGGTTCAAATAATTAACAAATGAACCCAACTTTTTTTTTTAAGACAAAACACGTATTTTCCCCCTTTGTTCATCTTTCCTCCCAGCGACAAGTGAGTGCGACTGTGACGTTCGAAGCGGCGGCGACACCCAGGCTTCAAGTGCTGAATTTGGGCAATGGAAAGTTGAAACAGAAGGGGTTGAAGCAAGGGATCCGTCTTCGACGACAAGGCACGAAGCAGAGACCTTACAATCTCAAGTGCCTCCAACTAGGTATGTTTTAGGGTTTCTTTTCTTTTGGTCAATTTCCACCCCAATCTGCCATTTGATTCAATATTTGGATGGTTTGTGCTCCAAAATTTGAATCCCCTCTTACATCTCTCTCTAATCAAACGTTCAATTTCTGATTTGGTTGATTTTTTTTTCTAGAGATTGTGATTCGGGGCGTTTTTGGATTAGGGCAATCACCAAAGATGCACCAAATTTAGTGTTCAGGAGGCTGAGAAAGGCAGTGCACCCACTCAGGTGCGACCCTGCGAGGTCGGAGACCGCCCGGGCTCTAGCTTCAGGCTTGGTATGTTAGGTTTTACTTTGCCCCTTTGTTTCTTCTCACTGAACTGGAATCTCAATTTTGGGTAGAGATAGGCTGATTTTGGTTTGTTTAAGTTTCGGAAATTGCTCTTGTAAATCCCAAATTGATATAATTGCCTCACATGGTGCTTAGCTTGATGCTATTTTGTTCGTTCATGCGGGTGTTATTTTTTCTTTTGTCCCAGAAACTACTGCATTTTGAGTGCCTTGCCTGGTTTTGTGTTGTTGCTTGAAAGAACACAACTTGTCCCATTTTCGTTTTCTTTTGTGACAGTCTGTAGAGTTCTGCATTTAATTGCTTGTGAACTCTGGACAAAATCCGGCAGCACTTTGACCCTTGGAGGTCGATCCACGCCGGGATCGGGGTAGCGACGAGAGACTAAACTCTCGAGCCGCTAATGCTTTCTGGTGAAATTTGTGCAGCATTTCAGTGCTATGGATCGATCCACGCCGGGATCGGGGTAGCGACGAGAGACTAAACTCTCGAGCCGCTAAGCCAGGATCGAAGATCGCGACGAGAGACTAAACTCTCAAGCCGCTAGGATCCATCTCATCTTTTGTTTTGTTTATTTTTTGTACCTGCAAACACAAAACAAAGAGTAAGAAGGTAGATGTCTACCCTTTCTTTCGAAGTCTGAGCAGCAAAGGAATTTCTCTCTGTCCGCTCTCTCTTTATACTCTTTCTCTCGGCTCTCTCTTGCTCTCTCCCTCTGTACTCTTTCTCTCCCTCTCTGTTTTTATTTCTGCTCTTCTTTTGTTTGTGTGTTGTATGCAGGTAACTGCTCAGGAGGAAGCCAGGGAAAAGAAAGAAGAAAGCCAGTCGGAAGCAGCCTCTGGCGATGTGCATCAGCACCCTTTTAAAGGAGAGGAGCGAAGATGAATATGGGAAGTTACCATGCCACACCACTTCACCATGTACTGCTCATGTCATCAACTGCCACACATTTTTTTTTAACGTGTTTTGCAGTTTTTTTGTTAACTGCAATTCTGCAATTGTAACTGGCCACTTTGTTTTTGCCTGATATATTTTGGCCTGCATTGGGCTTGTAATGGATATTTTTTTAGGCCCAGTTTTGAATTTGTAAACTTATGTTTAATTTGAGAAAAGCTTACCACATTTTTCTTTATGGGATGAATGTGATAAGTCTATTTATGACATGAATAATAAGATTCATGAAATTTTACTCTTCAACAGTTGCCCCCCGAACTTTGTGCGTGTGAAACATTGAACACGTTCAAAGTTCGATTCATGCGCTATTTATGCACAATTTATGCTTCAAACGGACTTTGCTTAAGAAAGGTTTTTGTTTGATTTGTAGTCCGAAGAAAATTTGAGCTTAAATTGTACCGATTAAAATTGGTCAAAAAAGAAAAACAATTCTACTTAGAACTTGCTTATGACCAATACGATACAATCTGGTATGGGTATGTGAGAGTCGGAAAAATTCTCCGCCTCTAAATTTGATTTCTGCTTTTTTGGCTTTTCAACCTGTTTGCTTTTGAGCTTTCAAACTGATTGGATTTTTGGCTTTGAGTCAATTTTGGCTTTGACTCTTTGCCGATTTGATTTCTTTTGGCTTTTGGTCGGAGATTTTCGACTTTAAGCTGAATTTGGATTTGAAGGTTTTCTTGTGAGGGACAAGAATTTGGCTTTGATGACTTGATGTCATAGGCTTGAACTTTTGTCTTTTGACCGATTTCAGTTTGATTTTCGGTCATAGACTGAATTTGGTTTTGTGACGATTTGATGTCGTGGGCTTAGCTTTTGTAACCTTTATGGTTGAAGCTTTGTGGTCAAAATCTCATATGAGATGATTTTGAAATATGATACCCATACCATTTGAAGCCAAGGCATTCAATGACTTTTTTCTTTGAGTTTTGGGGGCTTTGAATGACCATACATATATAGATGATGTATGCCAACTTTTGTTTGGGAGGGTTTGAAGGGTTTTGGGAGGCTTAGGCATTTTGGCTTTTGAGAGAGCGGAAAACATTGACCATTTGATTAGTCAAGTTTTAAAGCAACCTTTGGTTTAGGTTCCCTTTGAAGGAAATTTTGATTTGGTTTAGGTTCCCTTGGAAGGAAATTTTGATTTATAGGACTTGAATTGACTATCACATTTAGACGTGATAATCAAAGTCGGAAAATTTTAGGCATAGGCCTTTTGTTGATCTCTTTTTGCGAGAATGTCTTTGAAAGACAAAAGTTTTCTCTCTCGCTTTTCCCTTTGCCTCATTTTCAGTATAGGCCCAAAACGTGAAAGTCTTTAGACCATACTTGATTTTTCCCCTTGTAGTTGAGACAATGCTCATATGACTACAAAAGCAGAGGATTTGACTTCTTTCTCTTCTTCTTTTTTTTTGTTGAGAAAAGAAAATGTTTTGTTTGTTTTTGTGGCTGCACCTAGCACTTTGACTAGCTAGACTGCCTACGTACCCCCTTTGTGAAGGATCAAGCCGCTCGTAGTTCTTTGTGAACCCTTTTTCATGTAAGCTTCCGGGTTGTTTGATTTTCAGACTAATTTCAAGTCCTTTTTTTTTCATATGCATCACTCGAGTTACTTGAGCACACCTTCTAGGAAGGGTTTCCCAAAACTCGACTATCATTTGCATACCGGGATTTTGTTTTCTTTTCTTTTTTTTTTTTCTTTTTTTTACCGCATCATTCAAATCACTCGGGCCCACCTTCTAGGAAGGGTTTCCCGAATAATCTGACTATCATATGCGAACCCGAAAACTTCTTTTTTTTTTTTTTTTTTTGTGCGACTGAATCTGACACATTTGTTTTTGATGCCAAATTTCCTACGTACCCCTTGTTGGGGATCAAGTCTTTACGTAGTTCTAGGCAGAGCTATTTGTTTTTCTGCCTTTGAGACTACCTGATCTTTTTGACACCCTTACTTGGCTTTAGGTGTCCATGATTTGGTTGAGCTTATGGATGAGAACTTTTGACTGTCTCTTCCGGAGCTCTTGCTTTTAGGCCTTTTCATTTGGACCTTCTTGCTTTTAGACTCATCAACTTTTCCGAGCCTTTCAAATATTGGAGCTTTAGATTCTCCCCTTGTCGAGGCAATATTAAGCCTATGAAACACTGAAGGTTTGGATTCTTCACTTGCCGAGGCTATATCAAGCTTCTGAAACACTGAAGATTTGGATGCTTCATTTGTTGAGGCTAGCTCAAGTCTTTCAAATACAGAAGATTTCGATGCTTCACTTGTAGAGGCTACATCAAGCCTTTTAAACACCGAAGATTTAGGAGTTCCACTCGAAGCCATCTCGAGCCTTTCAAATGCGGACACTCTAGGCTCTATCACACTTGCAGTTAGAACACCCTCTTCGTATGAGAGTTGGAAATTTTTGACACAAGCCTCCTCGACGAGTTTTTGTGGAGCTTTACCCTTGAAAGAGGGTTTTAGCTTTTGCACTTGAACCCTATGCTTCTTGTGCATTTTTGAAGCTTTTGCGAAGCTTGATTTCTTTCCCTTTGATTTCTCTCTTGATTTTGAAGAGAGAATTTGCTTCTTGGAGTGAAGAGTAATCTTTTTAACTCCTGCTTCATTTTCGTCCATGTCATTGATCCATGAGACCATACAACATTGAGCGATATCTTTTTCATTCAAGGACTCTTCTTTTGAAGTGTCATCTTTCACCAACGCTTTGAGAGGCAATGAAATCGTGGGGCTGCCCCCAGCTTCAATAGCCATAGCAGATGTTTTTTCTGTTTGAGAAGACACTTGGAGGGAGGGAGTGGACTCTGCAACGTCTACCACTGAAATGGTATTTGCTGAAGCTGCTTGAGTTGAGGATGTTGCCCCCTCGATTTCAATTTCTCCTTTGTTAATCATCTCCTCTATGATGTCTTTGAAGACGTAGCAATCTTTGATTGGATGACTAATGAGCTGATGATACGAGCAGTATTTTGGATCACTCGTTTTGCCAACCTCTTTTGGCCTTTTCGACTCCGGGAGTGTTAAAAGTCTAGCACTCATCAATTCATCGAATATCCCTTGCACATCATCATCGTCAAAAGGATATTTCTTTTGCCTTCTTTCATGAAGGGTGAGTCTATTGGCTGGTTCCTTGGCTTTCTCTTTTATAAGCTTGGGAACCATTCTTGTTAACGAACTCTCGATCATGTTTGACGAAAGTCGCCATGGACTCATTTTCATCTTGTACCTCATTGCCATCAGTTGTGTTAGCCTCACTATCTTGAGGCCATTTGGATCCCCGTGCTAGTTGTTTTTCAACATTACACGCTTTAGATACCAACTCATTAAATGAACGAGGTTCGGCACTTCCAACATGTACCGCTAATTCCGGTGTTAAGTTGTTGGTGCACATTTGAACACACGCTTGTTCACTTAATTTCTCGTGGCATTGGAGTCTTATACTCCTCCACCTAGTGATGAAGTCGTTCGCGAGCTCGTTAGGCCTTTGATAGGTGTTTGCAAGATCTAGAATGGAAACTCTCGCTTTCGAGCTCACAAACTGAGCTAGGAACTCTTTTTGTAGATCGTCCCATGTTTGAATCGACCCTGGTTGAAGTTGAGTGTACCAAGTGAATGCCGATCCTTTCAAAGATTGGACAAATTGCCTAATTAATAAGGCGTCATTTAAGGCAGTTTCACCACAAGCAGAATAAAAATGAGCTAGGTGCTCCTGGGGTGAACCGTGAAGGCCATCGAACTTTTCAAAGCTCGGTCTTTGGTAGCCCTGGGGAAATGGCATCGAATCATAGCGTGCTGGATATGGCTTTCTATATCCAAACACTTTTAGATTTTGTGATGCATAAGCTTCTTTTATCCCTTGAGCGATCATCTCTTTGATTTCTTGTGGAGTGATCGATGTGCTACCGCTTGACCCTTCACCATTTGGCCTTGATTGCTCTTGTCTATTTGCTTGAGCTTGAATATTTATTTGAGCGAGGAGTGATGCAATTTGAGCATCTTTTTCATCAAGCTTCCTTTGCAACTCTTGAAGCTGCTCTTCGATACTTGATGTGCTGGTAGTCAATACCAGCATCACATATGTTCCATCTTGTGAGATGTTTGCTTGAGATTTAACCATTGAAGCATTTGAACTCGTTAGCTTCAACAGGTCTTTCTCTCTTGCATCCACTTTGGAGACTTGGCATATTTGTTGAACCTCCTTGTCCTTCTTGGATCTTGAAGGCTTAACCTTAACCTTTGTGGCATTGAGTTCCGTCTCTTCCAAATATGAGGTCATATTAACTTGTACAACCTCTTTCGGATAGATAGGCAGAGACCCAACGAGGATCTCTCTTGGAGAAGCCACTAAGGGAATTTGACCTACCCCCTGCGATCTAAAAAGATCTTTTGCAAGGGTTGCATTGGCTCGCTCTAAAGTTGATGAACAAGTTGGCACAAGAAGAGGTCTCGTCGTGCCGCGTTGAGACCCGCACTTGCGTCCCCTTCTCTTCATGGAGTTGTTTTCCTTCTTGGCATTGAAGACGGGTTGTGCGAAAGTTGCGCTCGACCCCTCATTCTTTTTGATGACGTGAATGATGGGCCTTTGAGCAACCTCATTAGTTGGCTTTGTGCCGTTGTAACCACTCTCCTGCATTTTGAGCTTGTTGCAGATGGGTTGGTTATTAAGCTTGTTGTCACCGAGTCGGGTGATCTTGAGCTTTCTGCCCCCATGGCTTGGAAGGGTTGTAGGCTTCATGTCCCCATCCCTTGAGAGCGTTGTAGGTGACTTCGACACCCACCTGATGACAGTCTTGTTCTCTAGAGCTTGAAGAGCCCCAAAGATGGTGTTGACCGGGATCGTTGAAGATATTGAGTCCCGGGTGATGTCACAGTGAGCTTCGAATGATCTTTTCTTGATCGAGCGGCCTCCTTTGATGATGAAGGTTGCTGGAAGCTCATTGAAGTTGACAATCACTTTTGGTGCCATTTGTACCTTTCAAAAAGATATAACCATGTATTAGTATAAATACAACTAAGAGATGAAAAGGCAAAAAGGGTCCCACTGGGCGTGCCAAAAATATGTTGGACAAAAATGCGCGATATAATTGAACAACACATTTTATTTAGTTTTTAATATTTGAGTTCGACCCCTTTTGGTTATCCTCTTGATTCGAGGTCGTATCGATACCAAGATTTGAGTGGTTTTGGTGATTTGGGCTGCACCCGAATTTTAACGGGTTGCCTACGTATCTCTTGGAAGAGAATCAAGCCTCACGTAGTTCCGAGTGGTTGGGTTTGTGTGTTTTATCACCTTTAAGGTTTTCATGCATCATTGGATCGTATTAGGACCCACCTTCTCGGAAGGGTAGCCCTAACATAAATCACACTATCATATGCATGAGATTTTCTCATGTATCACCCGAATAAATTGAGCACACCTTCTCGGAAGGGTTTCCCAACTCAACGGCTATCACTTACACGGAAAATCTTGTGTATTTAATTTGACGTTAATTTTAACCTCATTTTCAATTTTAAAGTGAATTTAGAGGTTAGCGACTGTACCCGACATATTTTGAGATTTAATATCGGGTTACCTACGTAGCCGTTTTACGGCGTCAAGTCTTTACGTAGTTCTATCGAGGACAAGTTTGATTTAATTTGATCGGGCGACTGAATCCGATATATATGAATTTTTAATATCGAATTTCCTACGTAACTCGTAAACGAGTATCAAGTCTTTACGTAGTTCTTTTAGAAACCAAGTTTGATTTGGTTTTAAAAGTTGGATCGTTCGAGGATCGTGATTGAACTCGACGAGCTCGTAGCTTTATGTCAAGCTTCCTACATACCCGTTTGAATGGGATCAAATCTTATGTAGTTCTTTCAAAAGCCAAATTTGAATTTGGTATTTGTTTTTTGACGTTTTGGTCGTGACCGAACTCGACGAGCGGAAGCTTTGTATCGAGTCGAAGGAGACACTTTTGATTTGATAGAAATTTGATATTTGGGATGACTTAGAGTCAAAAGTGAATTTGAGGAGGTTTGATTTGAAAATTTGGATGTGACTGGACTCGGTGAGAATTTGGTTTACACCGAGTTTCCTACGTATCCACTTATTTGGTGGAATCAAGTCATCGTAGTTCGGAACAAAAATAAATTTGTATTTGAATTTGATCATGAGATCATTTGAGAGTAGTGATCGAACTCGACGAGCAGAAGCTTTATATCGAGTCGACATGGACAATTTGAATTTGTTTGATTTTGACCTCATATTCATTTAAAGAGAATTTAGAGGCGGACGACTGTACCCGATATATTTTTAGGATTTAATATCGGGTTACCTACGTAGCCGTTTTTACGGCGTCAAGTCTTTACGTAGTTCTACCTAAGGACCGAGTTTATATTTGGTAAAACTCGACTTGAAGTTTTGACTCCGTTTTTTTATTTAGAAGTCGATTTGAGACTGACCCACTAGAATTAATTGACGAAGAATATTTGACGAGTTTAATTTTATACTTTGATCAGACTCGAATTCTTAATTTGTGTCAATTATAATTCTTATATTTTAGTGGGTGGGTTTCGCAATTAAACCCCTGTTTTTAACAAAGCCAAAGACATATACATGTATAGTATAGATGCTACCATGAAATGCACCGTATACCAACTATGCATATATACGAGTGATCAATGATCATATATGATTTGCAAATATGCAGCTTGTTTAAGATTTTCGGATGATCGAGCCCAGTTTCAAATTTTGTAAAATCAGGCCCATTCTTTCTCCTTTCATCTTTTTCAAGTTCAGCCCAGTATCCCTCAATTTTTGTTGTTTGTGTGTATTGCTGCTAAACCGGGTTCAAATAATTAACAAATGAACCCAACTTTTTTTTTTTAAGACAAAACACGTATTTTCCCCCTTTGTTCATCTTTCCTCCCAGCGACAAGTGAGTGCGACTGTGACGTTCGAAGCGGCGGCGACACCCAGGCTTCAAGTGCTGAATTTGGGCAATGGAAAGTTGAAACAGAAGGGGTTGAAGCAAGGGATCCGTCTTCGACGACAAGGCACGAAGCAGAGACCTTACAATCTCAAGTGCCTCCAACTAGGTATGTTTTAGGGTTTCTTTTCTTTTGGTCAATTTCCACCCCAATCTGCCATTTGATTCAATATTTGGATGGTTTGTGCTCCAAAATTTGAATCCCCTCTTACATCTCTCTCTAATCAAACGTTCAATTTCTGATTTGGTTGATTTTTTTTTCTAGAGATTGTGATTCGGGGCGTTTTTGGATTAGGGCAATCACCAAAGATGCACCAAATTCAGTGTTCAGGAGGCTGAGAAAGGCAGTGCACCCACTCAGGTGCGACCCTGCGAGGTCGGAGACCGCCCGGGCTCTAGCTTCAGGCTTGGTATGTTAGGTTTTACTTTGCCCCTTTGTTTCTTCTCACTGAACTGGAATCTCAATTTTGGGTAGAGATAGGCTGATTTTGGTTTGTTTAAGTTTCGGAAATTGCTCTTGTAAATCCCAAATTGATATAATTGCCTCACATGGTGCTTAGCTTGATGCTATTTTGTTCGTTCATGCGGGTGTTATTTTTTCTTTTGTCCCAGAAACTACTGCATTTTGAGTGCCTTGCCTGGTTTTGTGTTGTTGCTTGAAAGAACACAACTTGTCCCATTTTCGTTTTCTTTTGTGACAGTCTGTAGAGTTCTGCATTTAATTGCTTGTGAACTCTGGACAAAATCCGGCAGCACTTTGACCCTTGGAGGTCGATCCACGCCGGGATCGGGGTAGCGACGAGAGACTAAACTCTCGAGCCGCTAATGCTTTTTGGTGAAATTTGTGCAGCATTTCAGTGCTATGGATCGATCCACGCCGGGATCGGGGTAGCGACGAGAGACTAAACTCTCGAGCCGCTAAGCCAGGATCGAAGATCGCGACGAGAGACTAAACTCTCAAGCCGCTAGGATCCATCTCATCTTTTGTTTTGTTTATTTTTTGTACCTGCAAACACAAAACAAAGAGTAAGAAGGTAGATGTCTACCCTTTCTTTCGAAGTCTGAGCAGCAAAGGAATTTCTCTCTGTCCGCTCTCTCTTTATACTCTTTCTCTCGGCTCTCTCTTGCTCTCTCCCTCTGTACTCTTTCTCTCCCTCTCTGTTTTTATTTCTTCTCTTCTTTTGTTTGTGTGTTGTATGCAGGTAACTGCTCAGGAGGAAGCCAGGGAAAAGAAAGAAGAAAGCCAGTCGGAAGCAGCCTCTGGCGATGTGCATCAGCACCCTTTTAAAGGAGAGGAGCGAAGATGAATATGGGAAGTTACCATGCCACACCACTTCACCATGTACTGCTCATGTCATCAACTGCCACACATTTTTTTTTAACGTGTTTTGCAGTTTTTTTGTTAACTGCAATTCTGCAATTGTAACTGGCCACTTTGTTTTTGCCTGATATATTTTGGCCTGCATTGGGCTTGTAATGGATATTTTTTTAGGCCCAGTTTTGAATTTGTAAACTTATGTTTAATTTGAGAAAAGCTTACCACATTTTTCTTTATGGGATGAATGTGATAAGTCTATTTATGACATGAATAATAAGATTCATGAAATTTTACTCTTCAACAATGTGATTTTGGACTTAGCATAACCAAAAACGTGCACTTCATTTGGTTGTAAAACACCTAGTTCATTACCAAAATAGATCCAAATCAACATTCAATCTCCATGTAATAAGAAGGCCAACACCTTAGCCAGACCAACAAAGTGAACCCGAATACTCACGAAAATTATAAATAGATCCAAATTAGCATCCAATTTTGTTAATTCCACAAATAGAACACTAAATCGCTTTGTAAAAAATAAGTTGTGGTGATCATTAGACATACGCATGTCACCGGTAATATCTAATCTATGAATTAATTCCTCCTTTTGATTTACGAATTCATAGAAAGAAGAACATAAATGAAGTTGTATACCCAAATACTCACAAAATTAAAAAAAGATCAAAATTAGCATCCTATTTTGTTTATTCCACATCTAGAACACAAGTGCTTTGTAAAGAAATAAGTAGTTATAATCATTAGACCTATGCATGTCCCTGGTAATATTGAATCTATGAATTTCTCCACTTGATTTAAGAATCCATAGAAGAATAGAAGCGAAGTTATATACTTGATGGAAGAGATGGAAGAGAGCAGAAAAGGTCTTCTTCTTAGCAAGATCACCAGGCGCACCAAGAACAGTGATGGAGAGAGATCCATGGTCCATATGTCTTTATAAAGTGATCCAAAAATGCTTTTGCCATTATTATATCTTTAATATTATAGGTACCACAAATGAATTAAAGAATTTGAAATGAAAGACCTCGGTAGAACCAAGTTTTGTATTGGTTTACAAATTAAGCATTTAAAGAATGAAATATTTGTTCATCAAAGTAATTATACCAAAAAAAATCTTAAAGAGGTTTTACATGGACAAGGCACACCCATTAACATCACCTATGGTAGTTCGTTCCCTTGATATACAAGTTGATCACTTTCGACCTAGAGAAGAAGAAGATGAAATTCTTAGCACATAAACTCCTTACTTAAGTGTCATTAGTGCATTGATGTACTTGGCAAATTATACTAAACCAGATATAGCTTTTTCTATAAGCTTATTGTCAAGATACAACTTAGCACCAATAAGGATGCACTGGAACCGAATCAAGCATGTATTTCAATACCGATAAAGTACACATGATCTTAGTTTATATTATTATAATAATGCAAATGACACACTTTTTGGGTATGTAGATGCAAATATTTTTCAGATTCTCACAAAGTGAGATCTCAAAATGGTTATGTACGTGTTCACCTATGAGACACGACAATCTCATTGAAGATAACAAAGTAGACACTTACTACTACATCCTCGAACAACATTGGATATTAATTACTCTATTTGAAGCGGGAAGGGAGTATGTTTGATTGAGATCCATAATTGGTAATTGACAGGGCAAAATCGTTGTGTTTTCCTATAAAAAGAATATCCAAATCAACCAACTAGTATAGCTAGTAAGTCCGGAGTCGATCCGTAGGGAACTACCTTGAATTTATGTGTTATAACTACCAACAAAAGTAAGCAAAGGGGTGTAGAGATGTGAAGATGAAAATGAACTAAAGAAGTAAGTAGGGTGATGATTGTAAACAATGATGAATGAGATGTTTCACATACGATTCTAAACGTTGGTTCGTTTACTTGATCATTGTTCGTCCTTCTAGTTGTTTGTTTTCTATCATCCACTCTTATCTTGATTTAAATAGATTATTAGTCATATGAGTTCTAATAATCCCTTATTCCTAAGCAATCTTAACATGGATTGAGGTTTAATCCTAGGAATAGCACTAACTCTCAAGATGAATCAAGCTTATAAGCAATATTAATCTCATAAATAACAAGTATTTAACCTATAGTCAACTTCTTACATATTTAAGCTTTCCTATGAGGTTCACTCAAACGTGTTCGCTACTTTGGATTAGGCTTCACAAACATATGAATCAAAACACTAGCGATGATGCAAATCTAGCAAGGTCGCAAATCAAGATAGAATCAACACCATTAAACAATTAAAGCACAAGAAGTTGAAGTAGATAATAGAAATAAACTAGAATTTGAAACTCATAATTCAACGAAAAAAAGGTCTTAATGGTAGGCAAAAAAAGATGAGTTTAGTTGCCCATGCTTCCAAACGCAATCTCTCAATTCTTCAAAGCTAAAAGATAAGATAAAACCATCTAACTTCAGTCTTTATATAACTCTAAATACCGTCATAAAACCCTAGAAGACGTTCTTCAAAGATAGAGTCTAACTAAGGTAAGTTAGAGATTTGGCGCGCTTTGCACCAAAAAAAAAAAAAGAATTGGCGCTGAATCGGCCCAGTAAGACCGCGACCAGGCCCCGGGTGCGGCTACTGCAGAAACTCCTCCAATGCTTGCCACAGGGTGCGACTTTGGTGGCCGCAGGTGCGGCTTTTTCTGGGTTTGTTGTTCTTCTGGCCGATGGTCGCTGCTTTCCTTCTTGTACTTCCTTGCCTCTTCCTCGTGCATTTCACTTGACTTCTCTAGCTCGATCTCACCTCCATATGGCCCATGACACTCTCATGGTTGATATTTTTACTACTTTGAATCCACAATATGCGAATACACATTAAACTTGTGTAGATTCCGAACTTTAACATGAAATGAGAAAACAAGTAAACTAACCAATTACCATGCAATATATACATCTAAATGACCATAAAACTACTCTATAATGCCCATCTAAATATGCATTATCAGTAATCGCGCCTATGCACCGCCTAGGTAGCACCTAGGTGCTAGATAGGAGAACGCCTAGGAATTTTTAAGCCTGGGTGGGTTTCTAGGTGGATTTATGCCTAGGCACCTCTTAGCGGTCGTCTGACATCTTTTAGAACATTGATCACTCAAGGGAAAGAAGTATATATCAAAGGGAATCGGACAAAGCACATTTTACCGACACTCTTCTCAACTTACAATCTAAAGAAAGAAAGCACAATGAATATACAACAAATTCAATTAAGTGATAATCATGTTAATATAGTCACAAATTCACTACCCCCAAATAGGTTTAAAGCACTTGTGTACAAGATCGGGACATGTCGACTCCGAGAGGCACATTAAATTAGAGGGAGAAATTGTACGCGTTGCACTCTTTTTCCCTTGGATTGGGTTTTTATCCCACAAGGTTTTTCATGACAATGTTTTTACTGAGGCAGTACAATATCTAAGAAGCGTACAAAGTAATTGTACTATTTTTCTTAGGCTTTGGTTTTTTCCTCTGGGTTTTTCTCACCTACGTTTTAATGATGCAACATTGCCACATTATCTACCCTAGACTATAAAGGTGAATATTCAAGATGGAGTATTGTGATATTTGGTGAATGATAAACTTTTACCATTGCAGTGTCCTGTACATATTGTAGTTGTTTTTTGTATTACGACCCTTTTGAATTTCAATTAATTTTGTTGTATTACTATGTCGTTGCCTATAAAAGGCGATGTACACTTTGTTAATTGTACACACAATCGATACAAATTATGAAATTAGAGCTTTGGATAAATCCTTCAATAATTTCAAAATATTTTTAAAAACAATTTCTTACTTAAATTTGGGAAAACCCCACACCGACATTTAGGAGGAGGAATAATATCCAATGAGAAAAACTGCCAAGAAATTGGTATAAACTGTGGGTTTGGAAGAGGATTATTTTTTAGGGGATGGAGAATCGGAGATTATTGAGAAAGGTAAATATATAGATTATTTTATTTTTTAAAAAATAATGTATATCTTCTCCTCCTTTCCCAATAATTTTCATCCCTTAAAAAATAATCACCTACCAAACCCACATTTTGTTTTTTGATAGTACTTGAGGAAAAGATTATTTTACCCTTATCCTTGTGTGTGGGGAAAAAACTTAATTTAATCTGATAAGGAATCCATTTGTGTTTTTGTGTCGGTATCCGATACTAATCGTGTCATGTTCAAATCAGAGTTTTTGATGTTAACGGTTTCGGATACTTGACACGGTTAATCATTTCATTTTGGATACCCATTTATGCACACCCCTCATTGGAGGGGAGGGGATTCAACAAGGAAGTGGGTTCATCTATAGGGATTTGATTGGGGAAATGAATACAAACTTGTTTGGAATGGAATCCCTAACAAACACCATTACTACTACTCTACTAGCTAGTACTACTACAACAACAGTTGTTGTTGGTGGTGGTGGAGGCGTGGAAGGTGCAACTAGTCGAAGCATCCATTAATTAAAAAAAGTTGAGAGTTTGTTTTGAGGGTGACGAACGACATAAGGGTAAAATAGCCTCTTAAAATCTAAGTCACTTTACTTTTTGATATATATTTAAAGTTAAAAACTCAATAAAAAATTTAACTTTTTTTATTAAATTTTAAAATAATCTCATACTCATTTTGAATTTATATAAAAAAAATTATAAAATGTTAATATTTTATGTATTTTTATTTTCTTAAAAATTGTGCCTAAAGATAAACGAAATGAATTTGGAGATGGAGGGAGTATGAAATATTAATTTTTAATTATTTTTTTAAAATAATTTCATACTAATTAGTTTTTATTTAGTTTTATACTTATTATAAAAAATTGATAGTTTATACTCCGTCTATTTAACAAAATACTAGGTTTATTATTCATGAACTTTTTTTAAAGGATTATAAATACTATATAAAATAAATATTATTATTTTTATTAATTATTTTTATAATTTCAACTTGTTAATCGAAGGATGAAATTATAAAGCAAAATTCTAAAAGTTAATATTTTAGTTTTTATCATCTTATAAAAATGTGCATGAGTAATAATTAATATTTGTTTGTCGATCGAAGGGAGTATAGTGTGAAATTATATAAAAAAGTATCAATTTTTAAAATATAATTTTATATTTATTAAATTATATAAAAAAATTAATAAAAAAATTGATAATTTGATAGCTGTTGTTTTTCTAAATAAAAGATGTTTATTGGGCATACATTAGACGTATTGATACATGTTGCCGGGTAGGGCCAGCCCACCCGAATGGTTTCGTCTATGAAGACTAACATGAATGGATGGCACACCCTAGATCATATACAAATGCTAATCTTAGCAGAGACAAAGACAGAAACGGAACCAAAGGAATCTCTATGGAAAAATGTAGGATTCACAAACATGTGCTGGTCCCCGACTTCTGGACGTGCCGGGGGTATTGCTTTATTCTGGAATGAAAACTCCTTCATGGATGAAAACTCCTTCTGGACGCGCCTCCACGCGCTTGCAAAAATCATCTTTCCCAAACCATGGGGCGGATCCTCCGTCCTCCAATCTTCATTTTCTTCACCTAATTAGCCTGCAAATCAGGCTGATTTTTGTCTCCATAGCCCCTTTATCCCTCTCGCAAACTCCAATTTGGGGTTCCGGTGCCCTCTCTCACATTGTCTTCTTCAGATCCCCTCCAACATCTTCTTCTTATGCCCCGGTTTTGGGCTCTGTCGGCTTGTCTTCGGTGACCCTGCGGTGGTTTGGGGGTCTGTCGGCGTTATGGCTTGTGCTGCTATCCGGTGTCTCGTTACCTCTCGCCGGTTTCGTTATTCGATGGTGTTTCCGTCACGGGGTTGGTGGCGCCGCCGGTCGTCGGCCATCTGGCTCCATCACCCTCCAGCGTTCGCCGGTGCAGTTTGTCCTTCCGGGTGGCGTCGTTGCTGGGCTGGGTGTTTCCGCGAGGGCCTCCTATCTTGCCCCAAATGGGCATGTACGTGGGGTTAAAATAAGGAAGAAAAAAAGGAAAAAAAAAAGATTTCTAATGCTTCTCCCCCATCTACTCCCTCTCCTGGTATCTTACTCTTCTTTTGTGTCTTTTCTTTCGGCTCTGTTGGCGTGTTATGGTTGTTGTTGTGGCTTTGTTTTAGAGTAATACCAAAACCGGGGTGGTGTCATCTGCTCCTTCCCCATCCAACTCCCGAAAGGGCCCAAATCCTCCTAGCAAGGCTAAACAAACGATTGATGGTTCACCGGTATGATTTGAATGGAGTAAATACTTCCTTTGGATCCCACCCTCTAAAGGGTTGTACACACTTCTGGATAATGCTTCTGAATGCATTAATAGTAAAAATCTTTAGAGTAAAAAGAAATTACTTCAATCAGTTTATTATATATGTTAGTGCAACCCAAATCAACAAGTTCCACTTGGGTAAAAGCTTGGATTATTCACATTTGCTTCAAAGTGCCTTCAGTAGGCTTTCTTGGGGGAGTTTTCCCTAGTTGAGTGTGCTCTGCAATTTAGTTTTTTCTCAGCGAACTAATTCATGTTATATTACATCTAAATTTTTAAGCTTGGCCTGTGTTCTGCTGCTACTTGTTCACAGTGCTTGGTTTGGATGGTTTTTCTGGTGGGTTGAGCCCTGCAATTTTTATCTCTCTTTGTTTATAGTTGTGTATAATCATCCATGCAACTCGGTGTCTCCGACGGGTCGGGTGGCTTCTTTGGCTACTTTCCTCGTTCGTCCTGGCCTCTTCAGGCTCACTTGCAAGCTGCGGTTGTATCCCAATCCCTGGGTTTCCATGTTTCAACAAATGTACCTGCTATTGCAATTACCTATAAAATGCTTACTCTTGTTGGGCTTACTCACCCCACTTAAGTTAATCTATTACTTGGATTCCATGTTCACTTTTATTGCCGACCCAATTGTCTGCTTGGTATGTCAACTATTTGACTACTTAGTATATAATTGCACTGAGCATATTAATCCACGTAACAACACTAACTTGATGTCAGAAATCATGCCATCTCATAAAAATAATCCCCAACTCTATTATTTGTTACACATTTTTAGTGTGAGGTCACTTAAATCTTGGCCTCACACCTCTGACGGTTATATATGAAAATCACATATTGGAATTGTAGAGGCATTGGAAGCACAACATTTTGGACGGAAATCGATAGTAAGTGCAAAAACGAACACATTCAAGTAATGGCCTTAGCGGAAACTAAATCTGAATCTGTCCCTGAAGACAAAATTTGGAAAACGGTGGGCTTCGATGAGGCTATTTGGTCACCTGCCACCGGTCGTTCGGGTGGTCTTGGTATCCTTTGGAAATCTTACCAATTAACAAATGAAATTATTATGGTAGAAATTCACTTACCCAAAATTATAGGACTTCGATACGAGAATATTACTAATAGATTTATGACTCTACTGCTGTTTGTTTACGCACCTCCGAGCCCTCAAGAGAAAGTTTCGTTTTGGGATACATTAACATCCATTGTGAGTAATTCGTCCATTCCTTATATTATTTTGGGTGACTTGAATGAAATTCTATGCAGCGATGACAAGCTGGGTGGTGCTAACCTTCGTCCCGCTCGATTCACTAGACTCCTACAATTTAAAAATGAATGCGCTCTTCTGGATCTACCCACTTTTGGAAATCCATTTACTTGGAGAAAGAACCCACATGATGAAAACACTATTCGCGAAAAACTTGACCGCGTACTAGTCCATCTTCAGATCATCCAGAAATTCCCTAACCTGATCACTTTCAACGGAGCCTTCTTGTCATCTGACCACTGCCCCATTTCGATAACTCTTGAGTGTGGATCGGTTTTTAAAGCTCCTCCGTTCAAGTTTGAGAATACTTGGCTTCAACGGAAAGATTTCCGAAATATTGTTAAACAATCATGGCGAGCAAATTGTTTGGGCTCGACTATGTATCAACTTATGTTCAAACATAAAATTCTGAAGAAAAAAGCAAAGGAATGGAACAAACGAACCTTCGGAAATATTTTCCGCCAGTTAAATGAAGTGGAAGCTGAGCTTCTCAATATTCAAACTTCGGTTTCAGGAGGTAATAACAGGACAATAGTTAATAGAGAAAAACGTCTTATTACTAAAAAGGAAAAACTACTTCTTTACCAAAAAACTTTTTGGAAACAAAGAGCCAAGACAAAGCATCTAAAACTTTCTGATTCAAACACAACTTATTTTCATCGGGTTGCTTCGGGTCGGAGACATAGGAAACAAATCCGCAATATAACTTCTGCTGAAGAAACCTTGATAATAGGAGAAGAAAATATTAGAAATGAAATTAAGAGTGATTTTGAAAAAAGATTCAAAAAGGAGCCGATTGATGATAGACTACTACAAGAAATGTTAAATCTAATTCATCCTTCAATTACCCCTGATGAAAATAATTACCTTATTCGACACCCATCTAATAATGAAATTAAGGCAACTGTTTTCAGCCTTGGCAACAACAAATCGCCAGGCCCAGATGGTTTTACAGCCGAATTCTATAAGAAATACTGGGACATTGTTGACTTATCTATCATTAGAGCTATAAAAAGTTTTTTCCACTCTGGAAAAATTCTCAAAAAAATAAACTAGGGGTGGGCATGGGACGGGACGGGACGGGATAGGGGTAATCCCGCGTCCCGTCCCGCGTATGTTTTGCGGGACGGGATCGGGACGGGATTGAATATATTTTTTTCAAATCCCGCCGGGTCTTATCCCTCACGGGACGGGACGGGATCGGGACGGGACGAGATTTGTCCCTCGTAAAAAATAATTAAAAAAAACTATCCAATTAACTTGAAAAATAGCAAGTAGAAATGTGAAATTAAAGTTATTAAGTACAAAATAGTGAAAATACATACAGTAAGTGTTTACCAATAACAAAAAAAAATCAAAAAATACAGTAAGTATACGTAGTACTAGTAGCAAAGACGCAAATCCATTACAAATACAGTAAGTAGGAAAGACGCTAAGTACTGTGTAATTAATCCATTACAAATTTGATACAGTAGGTCTCATTTTAGTTATTTCAATATTTTTTAGATGTTTGAATGTTTTATTAGTATTTAAATTTTAAATTTTGGGTTTTAATAAATGTTAAGGTATAATATAAATATATTCTTATATGTTTTCATTAATTTTAATTATATATATAATTTTATATATATATGCGGGACGGGACGGGATTTGCGGGATGCGAACACTTCGTCCCGCGTCCCGTCCCGCGTAATTTTTGCGGGACGGGATCGGGACGGGATTAAATTTTTTTCACCAAATCCCACCGGGATGGGGACGGGATGGGGACGGGATGCGGGACGGGACGGGATTTGCGGGATTTGTGCCCACCCCTAAAATAAACCATACATTCATATCACTACTGCCAAAGCGGGATAACCCTACCAATACCAGTCACTACCGCCCAATCAGTTTATGTTCTATATTATACAAAATCATTTCAAAGATTTTGACAGAAAGAATCAAAACAATTATCGGTAAACTAATTCACCCACTACAAGGTGCCTTTGTGTCGGACAGGGCCATCCAAGACAATGTCCTAATAGCACACGAAATCTTCCACTCCTTCGGATCGCGCAAGGGTCGGGAGGGATGGTTGGCAATAAAACTTGACATAGAGAAAGCGTACGATAGAGTTGATTGGAACTTCATAAAAAAGGTTTTAGAAAAATTTGGGTTCCACCCAACTTTTATTACGTGGATTATGGAATGCGTAACGACTGTGTCCTTCTCTATACTAGTCAACAATGGTCCTACTGATATGTTCTTCCCCTCTCGTGGCCTGCGTCAAGGGGATCCTCTATCTCCTTTCTTGTTTATCTTAGGGGCAGAAATTTTAGCTCGAAAACTCTCAGCGGAAACAAATGTGGAAAACGGTCCAATTGGATTTTCCTTCGGTAGGAGTGGACCTAAGGTCCCCTTCCTATCTTTTGCCGACGACATCATTATTTTTACAAGAGGCAGTGCTGCCGCGGGACAGAAAGTTAGGGATATAATTGACTCATACTGTAAAGTTTCTGGACAAAAAGTCAATTATCATAAATCTAGCTTCCAAGCCACAAAAGGCATTTCGAACTCTAGGATATCAGAACTTAGCAGTTGCTTAAGTATTACACATGAAAAATCATTAGAAAAATATCTTGGATGTCCGATTATTAACGACAGAGTAAACAAACATACCTTTGAAGACATCATATGTAAATCTAAAGAGCAACTAAGTAAATGGCGAGCTAATGCTCTATCTCAACAGGGACGTGCAATCCTCATTAATACAAACTTATCGACCAAACCGTTGTATACAATGCAAAACTTTTTGTTACCCTCGTCAATACATAAAGAGCTTGACCAGATTAACAGAATGTTCTTTTGGAATAAAGATCTACAACACCGCCTGCTTATTAGTTGGGATAAGATTTGCAGACCGAAAAAGTATGGGGGAATTGGGCTTAGGAAATCGAAAGAGATGAATGAAGCCCTTCAAATGAAACTACTTTGGAAACTATTGGCTGAACCAGATAATGTCTGGGTGTCTCTCATTAAACACAAGTATCTTCGTTCAACCAACATCCTTGAATACGTAAAAAGTGGAGATTCTTCATGGCAATGGGCCAAATTGACAACTCTTATAGATAAATTTAAGACTGGCCTTATTTGGTCTGTAGGAAATGGCTCTTCTATCAAATTTTGGACGGATAATTGGATTACAACAAGCTCTCTGCTATCTAGGGACGATTGCCCCCAAATTAACAACATAGAAGAAACTGTTAGTGACTATATTTTAGGTGGTAGATGGTGGACGGAAAAACTTAGTAATACATTACCAAATGACGTAGTCAAAGAAATCCTAGACATTCCACTTCCCGTTTCCCCCTTTGAGGATCGATTATACTGGTGGCCGGATAGGGCTGGTTGGTTCACCACGTCAAGTGTGTATAAGCTAATCACGGCTCAATTCTCACTGAGCATAGACAATAACGCCTGGATATGGAATTTAGATATTCCGCCTAAGATCAAAAACTTTCTATGGAAAGTTTGTCAAAATGGCCTCCCTACTACCTCTAAGCTGGCTCAACGTGGGACTTCAGTACCTTCCACCTGTCAATTGTGCAACTACGCAGTTGAAGATGACGTTCACTTCTTACTGGAATGCCCATGTGTGCGCCCTCTCTTTCGCTTACCTACACACGTAGACTCAACTATATCCAGTATGATAAATCATTCACGGGAGATAAAACCTATCTTTTCATTCATCGGAAACAAGCTTACATCCGTTGCCATGGTGGAGCTTGCCTTTTCTTGGTGGACGGCTTGGTACATTCGAAACCAATTTGTTTTTAGACAGGTCCCCATACCTCATAAAGAAACTGCATTACGTATCATTAAAACCCATAAGGAAAATTGGAGTAAAACAACTCTCTTTGAGTATAGCTTGGATGAGGACTTCCCGTTACGCACACGAATCTCCAAGCATCCAAGGACGAAAGGAAAGCATGGTAACATTACTTGGCGAAAACCGCCTAGGGGAACTTTCAAGTTAAATTTTGATGGATCCACAATTTCAAATAATGATAGTTCGGCCGGAGCCGTAATCCGGGACTGGGAAGGACATCCGATACACATCTGTTATAAAAAACTTGGCAAACAAAATCCTTTGAAAGCGGAAGCGCTTGCTCTTAAACTGGGAATCCAAAAGACCCTACAACTCCGTATCAATAAACTCCATATTGAAGGTGACTCCATGATAATCATAAACCACCTAAATAAAATATCTACCTGTCCTTGGGAAATCGAACTGATTTTATCAGATGTTAAATTTCTACTATCGACTTTGAAAGAAGTTTCCTTCTTTCATGTTCCCCGATTAGGCAATAGAGTGGCTGATAAGGTTGCACACCTTTGCCACTCTGCCTGGGGTGTCGATATTAACAACGATTCTGGTCTGCTAGACCTCATTCGTAAGGATGCCATCGGGTAGAGCTCGCTCACCCGAATTCTTTCCTAATCAAAAAAAAAAAAAAAAAAAGAGAACTTTGAATGCTTAATGTTGTTTGTATACGCCCCACCCAAACCCTCAGAAAAAGAGGACTTTTGGAGAAACCTATACGATCTAATTATCCAGAGCGACATTCCATGCTTAGTTATGGGAGACCTAAACGAAATAAGCCAACCATCAGATAAGAGCGGAGGGGCAGAAACTCTACCGAATAGATTCTTGAGAATAATGGATTTTAAAGATGCATGTTCCTTGTTGGAGATCCCCTCGTACGGTAACCCATTTACTTGGAGGAAAATACAATTAGGTCCAGATAACATATTGGAAAAACTTGACAGGGTGTTAGTCCATCATGAAATAATCGACATGTTCCCCGATTTAGCAACTAAAAATGGAGCATTCTCTAACTCAGACCATTGTCCTATATCAATTAACATCTCCAAAAGCACTACCTTTAAACCACCCCCGTTTAAATTCGAAAACATTTGGTTGCAAAGAAGAGATTTTCGAAATATTGTCAAACAAGCATGGAGAACATCATGTGCAGGCTCTGCGATGTTTCGAATTACACACAAATCAAAGGTCCCCAAACAAAAGGCAAAAATATGGAATAAGAAAACATTTGGAAACATCTTCCGGAAACTACAAGACGTTGATGAGGCCCTAATCGAAATACAATCAACTCAACAAACTAATCAAAACCCCGAATCATACAAAAAAGAACAAACTCTCTTATCTAAAAGAGAAAAACTACTCATTTTCCATAAAACGTACCGGAACCAAAGAGCTAAATCTAAACACTTAAAGTTAGCAGATACCAACTCCTCCTATTTCCATAGAGTAGCCATAGGGAGAAGCAATCGGAAGATAATCAGAACAATTACCTCAGCAGAAGGAACTAACATAATAGGCGACGAAAAATATTAAAAAGGAAATTCAAAGAGACTTTGAAACAAGATTTAGTCGAGAACAAATGTATAATACCCCCCAACCGGAAAAATACCTATCAGAAATCAACCCTGTCATTACAGAAGAGGAAAACAAATCACTTATTCAACAACCAACAAATAGTGAAATAAAAAAAGCAGTCTTCTCACTAGGGAACAACAAATCCCCCGGGCCTGATGGAATGACGGTTGATTTCTACAAAAAAATATTGGGACATTGTTGGTGTAACGGCCCGGAATTATGATTTCCGGGTTACGTTTCAAGGGATGAAACCCCTTGTTCGGATCTTGCAATCCAGGTACGGGTCGAGGTTTCAAACTCATTTGTATGGTCAGTAATAAAGAGGGATTTTGAACCCTAAAAATATCGTAGGGCCGTTGAGTACCCTTAACCTGTCTTAGGGACTAACTCGCGAAATTCATTTCAAACGGAAGCAAAATTAAGATACAAAGCGCCACGGCAGAGCCGGGTCAAAACCAAAACATAAGTGGATGATTACCATTTATAACGAGTTAGGGATTTAGCCAGGTTCTTCAACTCGCCAAAAAGAAACCCCGTCATATAGACATCGAGCACTCAGAATCTGTAGAAAATACCTTTAAAAAAAGAACGGGGAAAGGAGTCAGATCGAGCCACTCATGCGGGACCAGCAGTCCTCACTGAGGCCACATAGTATGTGCTATACCTAATAAAGATGCTCTAATGCAGTACGAAAGTCAAACACACTAGCATGCCCCTAGGTAAATAATGTGCAGAAATACTGAAAAGGGTCCAAGACAATTCCAAGTGGCATATCCCTCTCCTACCTCCACCCCCTTCCGATAGGGCGGAGACTGGCCAGCTCATGAATGCATTCCATCATAATCGGGCGGCACGCATGCCTAACCCGCTCCACAATAAAGCCCGCATGCATATCATAATATAAGGAAGTTCATGACTCGATTGACTCAGGGTACTGTTGTTGCAGGAGTAAATCGAGTATTGAAATGAATATGAAATATAGTTCAGATTTGACTTCCCTGTCTCAGCAAATAAATACAAGACTTCCTCCCGTTGTAGTAAGAGATAATCAGGATCGAAATCACGAGGAAGCACGTCAGCTACTCGAAGTCGAGTAACTGTCCTCTAGATCGACTAAGGTGGTCGACAGCAGAAATTCAGAAACAGAAAACAAACAACTCGACGAACAAAGGTGTACTCGACCTCGACTACCACCAACTCGATCTCGACAAGAGAAGCAAAAACAGAAACTTGAAAGCAGAAAATCGACAAAGACAGAAGAACACTCTACTCGACTAAGACAAGTCCTACTCGAGATCGACCAGATCTCCTCTATGTCGACAAGAAACAGAAAACGCAGAAATTGCAGACTTAAACACAAACACAGATTCTTGACTGAAATAAATCAATATAATAAAAGACTCCCAAGGTCAGGGTATCAACACCACAACGATAACCATGCAAAGTAACACATAAAGGCACAAAAGATCATGCTTTCCATCAAATAATTTTCGTCATTAACAAATAGGCAAATAGAGGCTTTCGCATAAACCCTAATTGTTACTAACCCTTTTTCACATAATTAATCCAAGTTGCATTAAGATCACTTTCGCTTCAATAACACAAACAACGATCACCTTCAACTCTCGCAAAAGAATCATGCTCATAGGGATAGAAGATGAATTGCACAAAAAGATGTGACCTTTATCGCATCGCCTCACATGGCCACCGTCGGGCTCACCCCAGCCCCAGAAGTGGGTGGACTACTCACGCCTCATTGCAATAACAGAAATTGATTGATGAAAAGAACTAAATTGCATTAAAACTAAATTCAAAGCCTTTTACAATCCCGACAATCAACTTTCGCAGAATGCCAAAACCCTCAAAACCTTAGAACTCCTAAACTTCTCTATGGAATTAACTAATTGTCTCCGAAATTGAATTGTGATGGAATTGAATAAAACTGAGCCCCCTAGGGCCTTATTTATAGCCTTCCTTCCCTAGCTATTCTAGGAAAGAAGATATCTATCTCTATCTAAAATTATATCTAAATTGCTAAAAGATAAATAAAATGTTTTAAAGAAATAAATCTAAAAGGAAAAGATAAAACTAAATAGGTAAGTCTTCATTTCTTGATAGATCTTGTCTCCTTGATGATAGAACTTGATGGAATCGGATAGAATTTCGGCCAAATCGACACCTTCGCGCTCAAGGAATCTCAATTCTACTCGGACAGGTCTCGTCGAGAAGCTGCTGGACACGGGTCTACTCGACCTCGACCACGGCTTGTCGACCTCGAGTAGGGTGGTTCGTCGACTGGACTTCCTCGGCTAGATCTGCTCGATGTGCTCGGACTTGGTTCACTGGGCTCTCGTCGACCTCGACAAATCCTTGTCGATCTCGAGTAGGATGGCTCTGTCGACTAGGCTTCCTCAGGTTGGTGTGCTCGACTGGCTCGGATCTGGACTCAGGCGCTTGTCGACCTCGAGTAGCCCTAGTCGACCTCGAGTAGGATGGCTTGCCGACTAGGTCTTCTCGAGTGACTCTGCTCGATGGGCTCCGGACAAGGCTCAGGGTCTCGTCGATCTCGACAAAGGGTTCTCGAGATCGAGTTGGGTTCTTCGCTTCCACGAGTTGTCTCTTCTGCTGGCAGCGAGTTTTTCCGCGGCAGCGAGCAATCCGCTGCAGCGAGTCGAGTCGCTGGGAGCGAGTCCTGCCTGGTCGTCCTCGGCTTCTCTCCTTGTCGACTCCGGGTGGGGTGTCTGGGCTTCGTCGATCTCGACTAGGGCTTGTCGAGATCGAGTAGGGTCCAGAGCCGGGTTGGTCTGACTTGCTCGATCCGGCTCTGCTCGACCAAGCTGTGCTCGGACATGCTCGTCTATGTCGAGTAGGGCCCACTCGAGATCGAGTAGCCTTGACCTTCAGCTTGGTTCCGCTGCTTTGACCTTGGACTTCTGTAGTGGTTTTCCGAGCTTTTCCGACCTTATGTAGAATTGCTGTAAAACGTCTCGATTTCTGCGATTTAAACAGAAACTGATGTAGATTCCATAATTTGGCAAATAAACATAAACTACATAGATTATGTACTGTTCTAACCCAAATGAATGCAATGTATACAGAAATCGATATAAAAGTTACTGTAAAACATGGCAGGTTCAGCTCACAACAAACACCCCATACTTAAGCTTGCTTGTCCTCAAGCAATACTTCTATTTGTCATTCAGGGGAAGAATTCAAACTCTCAACATCTTAGATTCATTCTTATATGTCCCCTGCAGTCAATTACCATCATTGAAAAGGTACTAGTGTCACAGATTCATGCACGTGCAAATATGTAAAAGCAACATCTACTCACAAAAGGAGGGTTATGCAAAAACAATTTATGCGACAAAGCATTGATAATCAAGAAGACTTTAATTTAAGCTCATGAAGGAGTAGATTGGTAAAAGGCTAAAAGGCGGGCAATATTTGGCAATGTGGTGCTAATGATCCGGGGAAATGGAGTACTTTCCAATTTGAATTTCATACCACATTCTTTCTCCATTTGATTCATCACCTTTCATAATGCTTTTATTCATAATAATGCTTTTACCTCTCTAACCTCAGCACTGCCTTCTCGCGAGTCGCAAACATGGGTGTCATGAATGGCCCCGGATACTTAGTGCTTTGGACTCCTCACAATGTGTCCCATCTCTCCAAACTATTATCTCGGAGAGCAGGGTCAATCTACCTTTATCTCCTGAGGTGATTGGATTTTCTTTCACTCATTAAATTTTCCATATATTTCAAAATAATTTCCCGCCAAACTTCAATAATGATATTTTACAACACAACAACCATATAACATCTCCATAATGTAACATCATTCTCAACATAATCCCCGGATAAGGTAAAGAATGGAAAATATTTAGATCATGTGGAGCAATAATTGAAATAAGGCATATTATGGCTTTTGTGATGCATAAGCATAGGTAAGGCTAGGAACATATGAGCATTATATGAAAATATAAAGTCCTCCATCATCTTATCATGCAACATGTCAAAAGCAACTTCAAATTTTACCTCCTTTCATGGTTTTCAAGAAATAATGCACTTCATTGTGACTTCCCTTTACTAGGCAATTTCATGTTATATCTCTAATGAATCTAATTTTGCATCGTTGAGTTCAATATAAGCTTCCATGACATTATTTCAAAATTTCAAATGGGGTCACTTTTCAACACTTTGGAAAACATGCATATATAAGCACATAAATCAATAATGAATTCCAAAATAGCCATGTAGCAATTCAAAGAAATAAATTCCAAATATGCACAAATAATGTCAAATATGCACAAAGTAAGCCGTTCCCCCACCCCATACTTAAATATTACAGTGTCCTCACTGTATAAAAAACAAGGTAAGGGTAAAGAAAGAAACTCACAGGACAGATGTGCAGAGCCTCAAAATTTCGAATGGAATACCTCCTAGCCGAGTTTTAATGTAGCTTGGTTCCATCCATGGACCTGAAAAGTAGAAGACATATACCCATAATAGCAAAACTAAAAGTGTTCAAAACCAAAAACAAAAAAACAAAATCTCAAATGTCCTAAAAAGTCTATGTACATGCTCTAGATTTTATAGTCGCTAGGCCGACTTTCCATTAATGCTCAAGGTGGCATTTGCAGGGCCCATGTAGCTTGGGCCTCAAATAAGACTCCATTCTTGTCTATCAGCTGTAATCCTCCAGAATGGATCTTGTTCACCACGAACGGTACCATCCGCTTCTTGTTGAATTTATTGGGAAACCAATGATCCTTTGATTTAGAGACATAGAGCTTGTCTCCAACTTCATATTCCTTAGGCTCATCATTGGATATCCTGCACAATCGCACATACCAAGGCAGACCTCTCCCATGTATAGATAAATCTTTAATGGAAATAGGAGAAGAAAAATCCATACCCTGGCTTACCTTCGCAGAGACGGAATCGGGGACCACTGTATTTGGTCGATCTCGACTAGGGCTAGTCGATCTTGACAAGACTGCTAATCCTGGTGGTGGTCTGGTCGAAGAGGCAGAAGTCGACGAAGACAGGGGCTTGTCGACCTCGACAAGTCTGGTCGACCTCGACGAGGACTCCGCTCCTGGTGGTTGGCTCATCGAGGAAGGCGGGGCTGGGCCCTCCGAGTGGTGGTCGATCTCGACAAGCTTAGTCGAGATCGGCGAGGGCTCTCCTCCTGGTTGCTACAGCGCCGATGAAGCAGGCTCTGGTGGCGCCGGGTGGTGGTCGATCTCGACAAGCTTAGTCGAGATCGACGAGGCTGGTTCGTCAGGCGACTTCTGTGTCGAGGAGGATGGAGTCGAGTTAGGGCACTGGTGGTCGACCTCGACAAGTCTACTCGAGGTCGAGTAGGGTGGCTCCTTTGGTTTGCTGCTTGACGATGCTGGTGCTGGTGGAGTCTCCTTGATCTGGTCGAGATCGACTAGGGCTCTACTCGATGTCGAGGAGCCTTGGTCGATCTTGACCCCATACTTAGTCCCTGTCAAGGCATCCGAAAAATAATGAATCCACAACGACTTACCTTGGTCCATGTCGATTGGATTCTCTGTGTTCTCCTTGAGGATTGCCATGATCTCCTCCATATGGGCCTCCATGTCCCTCTTTTCCAGCTCCTCAGGGGTCATATTTCTGACCTTGGGTTCCCCGCAGGTGATATAGCCAGCTGAGATAGATTTGACCTCTTCTATTGGACCTGTATGCCTTTCAGTTTTATTAAAGGAATACTCAATTACCTCATCGCTGATGTTGAAGGTGAGCACTCCTTTCCTTACGCTTATGTTGGCATCCACCATCGCCAAGAATGGTCTTCCTAAGATAATTGGACAAGCAGGATCTTCTTGCATATCAATTATTAAGAAATCAGCAGGGACGAAGAATTTACCTACTTGTACTAGGACATTTTCCACCATGCCTGTGGGAATGACCACCGTGTTGTTGGCCATGTAAAGTCTAGCATCCACAGGCTCCAACGCACCTATCTTAATCTTAGACCAAATTGTTAAAGGCATTATACTCACACTAGCTCCAAGATCACATAGGGCATTAATTTTGTATGGACCAAATCCAATAGTTATAGCAAACTTACCTGGATCCGGCCTCTTCTCCAATATGTCCAGATGGCTGCACTCCTCTGTGATTTCAGCCATTGATCGCTTTTTGCTCAGAATCTCCTTCAGGAACTTGACATAGGATGGCATTTCATTGAGAGCTTCTGTGAAGGGGATGGTGACGTTGAGTTTCTGAAGCATCTTGATGAAGCACTGAAACTTTTTCTCCGCCGGGTCCTTTAGAGATTTTGTGGGGAAAGGCAACTTCTTTTTCTGATTCGGAGCCGGAACAGATGTCGGAGATGCTGCAGACTTCTCTATGTCGACTAGGGGCTCCTCGACATCGACAAGGCCTTTGTCGACATCGACCAGATTGGGCCCAGTCGAGTTGTTGTGTGGTGCAGACGAGGATTCTGGAATTTTCTCCTCGAGGTCAACGAAGGTCTTGTCGAGATCGACCACGGCTTTGTCGAGATCGACTTGCTGTTCCTCGTCGTTCTGCTGCTTTCCGACCTCTGGCTCTTGTAGTTGATGGCCGCTTCTGAGTTTTATAGCAGCGATGTGTCCAGTCTTTCCCTTAGGATTTGGTTCTGAAGATCCTGGAAGTGTCCCTGACTGTCTGGGGATTCCTGCTGCTAGCTGACCAATCTGTGTATCAACTGTTTTCCGCCAAATATCAATTTGCCCAAGCCTAGAGTTGACACCTTGCATCTGAGTATAGACGGAGTTGAAAGATTGCCTAGTTTCTGAGTGGTTCCTCCGTATTTCCTCCAGGACTGTCTGTATATCATCCTTTTTCTGCTCCCTTTCCGGATGTCCTGGGGCTCTGTAGGGCGGGGGATTCCTAGGGACACCTTGGTTCCATTGTGGTTGCTGAAACCTTTGGTCTCCCATGTAGCGATTTGGACCCCCTGCGTAAGCTGCATCCTCATGGTGCTCTGCCAGCCTGACTTGCTCTGTGTGTGGGCACTCAGGAGTGGTGTGCCTTTGCGATCCGCATTCTATGCAAGGCTGGTTGACATAGAGATACTTTACTTGCTTGATGAGCTTCTTATTCTGGTCTCTGTAGTATTGCTCCCTAACATGAGGATCAATCTCCTTAGGTGGCTCATATAGGGGCATGGATGGTGCTGGCCTGGCGTATGGGTTCTCTTCATAGGTTGCAGTAGACCCATACTTGTTGTCGTAGGTAGTGAGCTTCTCTAGTACACCCCATGCATCACTTGGCGGCATCGTCAGATACTCGTAGAGAGTATAATTGTTGATTCTGTCCTTAGTGACTTGATCAAGAGAGATGAAGAAGATCTCCTGAATGATGTAGGGTGGTTGTCTATGAGTAGGGCAAGATCGTAGCAGTTCCTTGTAGCGTTCCCATGCCCTTGCCAGCGGTTCCCCTTTCTGCTGTTTAAAGGCGGTGATTTTCTGGCGGAGAAGTGCTGTCTTGGCAGGTGGGAAGAATTTGTTGAGAAACTCTTGCTCTACTTGGGCCCATGTGGTTAGTGATCTTGGTTTCAGCCCTTCTAGCCACTTCAGTGCAGGTCCAGCGAGTGACCAACGGAAAGCTTTCATCTTGACATATTCCAGAGTTGTACCTTTGATAACATCTATTTTAGTCATATTTTAGGGTTGCATTTGCATATTAGTTTAGGTCATTTCATGCATATTTGTCATATTTTATATTTTATTTATTTTATTTTACATTTTCGGAGTCTACACCTCGTTATGATTTGTTTCAGGCATTTTGATGCTAATATTGAGGAAATCAAGCTTTTATGCGGAGCGGAAAGCATAATGGATCGGACCCGAGGAGCTAAATTGTCAAGTGCGGAAGTTGCTAAATTTTGGAGCTATTTGGTGGAGTTAATCTCTAATTGGGTGTTGGGTTAGTTTTCAATTATTAAATTTTGTGGGTTAAAACTGTAATTTTCATAAAAGTCTATACATATACTCCGTACTGTTTAGAATTGAAAGGGGGGCTAGTTCGGACTCTTTTGCCGGACAACACAGGCTTCGGTCGTAGGTTTAGTTTCGTTATTTGTTTTTCATGGCATAAGCTTTGGATCGATGACGGAGATTTCGGTTTGCATTCTATTCTAAACTTTGATCTATTTCTGTCTATAATCTAGTTCACTGTTTGTTAGATTATGCTTTGCTAATTTCTCCGTTCTAGGGTTTGGGTGATCCAAACGATGATTTGGTAGTGTTAAAATTGATATTCGTTTGTCTGATTATTGTTATATTTAATCCTATTGCGCCAGCCCTAATTGATGAAAATTGGTTAGAACTGATTTAGGGTTTGAAATCGAAAGACTAAAACCCTAAGTTAGAATTTAGATGGTGAATTTAGGCTGAAAAGCTATTGGATCCATCGGAACCATAGGATTAAACCTGAAGTTTGATTTATCGAAAGATAGTTAAATTTCTTGAGGAATTATAGATTGCCATAGATATTTTAGATGATTTTGATATCGATCGAGACCGAAAGGCGACGTTGATATGATTATCATCTAGAATTCTACGAACTTAAAGGGTCTAAATTGGTTTCTTGAGTCCGATAGGAGATTGTTAACCAATTTAGACACATTTGCTTTGATTCCGAAAGGAGATTTGCGATTACCTTAGACAATCTACCTTCAACAAATTCAGACAAGGATGCACGAATATTAATATTAATCTACTAAACCATCGTTGGGGTGATCCTTACCCTAGATTTGCCTCGTATCCATTGTTTAATACCTATTTTTGCATAGTTGTTTCTCATTAGTTGGTTACTTTCTCCATCCATATAAACAGTTCGCCTTTATTTTCTTGACTTAGTTAAATCAGTTGAATTGATAATCGATACCACATAGTCCTTGTGGATACGACACTCGATATACAACAACTGAACCCCATACACTTGTGGGTGTAGGTTTTAGCCTATCAAGTTTTTGGCGCCGTTGCCGGGGACTATTTTTTGTATTGGTTGTTTATTTAGACTGATTTTTCTAAGTCATTCTTTTGCTTTTGATTTTTTTCCCTTTTGTTTCTGATTTCAGATTGTGCTCAAATGGATGGTATAAGCTATTGTGAGTTTTGCGGAGCTTTTGGTCATGTTGCTAGTGATTGCCCGATGTTGTTTGGGAATGAACAAGAGGTGTACTACTCGTTGCATCCTCACCTTTCTTACGAGAGGGATATCACCGAGGGATACGCACCGCCTGGGTGTCGAGAACAAGCTTCAGAAAATTAACAAAAATCGTCCAAGTTGATTTATATGGAAGAGTACTTCACTTTCTTGGAAACCCACCTCTCAAAGATCCATGTTGTTTTTTAGGATGAGATGTTGCGAATCCAAGAGACTCAACGGATGAATGTTTCAAGTATTTCTGAAATTTTCCATGTTCAAGATGAGATAAAGTTCAATGATGATTGGATTGTCGTTTCTCTTGACAGGAAAATTTTAGAAGATAATGAGGATTCGGAAGATGAGCTTGAGGACAAAAATTTCATGGAGGGGTTTTCATTTGGATTTAGTGAAGACACAAAAGGACGATATGGTAAGAAGAGGATGGGCACATTCCTTGAGAGCTTGAACTTCAACGAATTTCTACTATTCCGCTCCAAAAAGACTCTGCTTGATGGATGGGTCAAGCCATGGACCATCCATTCGGGAAGGTTCAAACGCTTTCGAGGTAAACCCAAGGTAAGTAGTAGGTAAATTTTCTTTATTTTGTTTTTTTTTTCATTCTAAATAATAAACCCAAGGATCTAATAGACTTCCATGAGTCGTAGGAGAGTCTCCGCGAGTCGCGGTGGCCGTCCCAAACCTTGGTGGACTTCTCTGTAAAGCGTCACGATCCGCGGGATGCTTCCCACGACTCGTGACACCTTGACCTAAAAAAAAATATTTGGAGAGGCGCGTTTTTCTTTCTCCCACATCTCTCCCAAACCTGTCTCTCTGCCGCCTAGCTCTCTACCCGGCAGAAGCACAGAGCCACAGACCATCGTCGTTCCTCCCTCTCCTCTCTCGCTCAGCGCCGCCGGACCACCAGCCTTCCGCCTCGCTCCCATCCTCACCGGCGATCTTCCCTCATCACCACCGGATTCAGCTTCTTCCCTGCTCTCTCTTCCTTGTTCTCTCTCTCGCTCATCATGCTCTAAATTCCCGTTGCTGCTCGTGCCTGCGGCCTGCCCGCCCCTCTCTATGTGAACCACTCGCCCAGCGCACCCCTTCCGCCTTCCTTGCTCCGGTGTCGGCAATGGCATCCCTCGCGTTCACCCAGGCAGGCTACAACAGCCCAAGAACCATCCTTCTTCTACTTTGTGTGCTCAATCTTCTATCCTTCCTCTTGTGCTCCACACTTTCGGTATGTATCCTCAAGTCTTGTCCCTTGTGCTTTGATTTTTCCTATAAATTGCTGTGGTTCATGATAATTTGGAAATTTCAATTTTTCTGGTTTAGGTTGATGGAATTGATTTGGGGAAATTGAGGATTTGTGATTTGGATGAGTTCATGAGTTCCCTTGTACTTCATTACTACCTATTACATCTGCTGATTCTTGTTACTTGTGGTTAATGAGGTTGATTGGTAGAATTTGATGAATTTGGATTCCATTGAAGCTTGTGTTTAATTTGCTAATTGTGTTCTTGAGTTTTTGCAAGTTATGTTTGATTATTGATAACTTTTTTGACTTGCTAAAATTTCGGAATTGTGCTCACTTGAAAGTCAAATAAACACATTTTGGATTCATCAATTCGACCATTTGGATTTGGTGAGAATTTTACTTAGAAATTTTCAAGTTTCTGTTATATTGAATTGGCTTGTGAACTTGTTAAATTTCTAAGCATTGGGTTGCTTGTGGCGGTGTTTCTGATCTGAATGTGTGATGGTTTAGGTGTGCTTCTAATTCTTGCTAGTTTTGCACTCTCTGAAGTCACTTGAATTCTATTGATTTTTATCGGCATGTGACTGAGTGCAACTGCAACATTTGTTTTGATTGAACCTTGGCTTTTGATCATTCTTCTGGGCTTGATTATTGATTCTACATGTTATGTTCATGAAGCTTGTTTGATCTAAAGTGATTATAGCCTACTATTGGTTTTGTTATGATGTGGTGCCCTTGGTGTTTGATAGAACTTGTGTTGTCTTGTTGGTTATTTGCTTTGTTTTTGTTGTCTTGGCCATACTAAATTTCAAGGTGATGGAGCCAAATTTTTATGAGTTCTCAGTCGCACCCAAGTGAGGATATTGCCTACTGTTTTGATGAGTTATCGATGCTCTTTTTCTGTGGAGCTTAAAGATGGGACTGGTCTACTGAATTGTGTTGCCCTGATTTTTGCTCATTTGCCTGATTCGTTTGGTGAGTTTCTTTACCTCCTACTCTTCATTTCTCTACTTTGGGGACAAAGTAGATTTTAAGCATGGGGTAGGGACCTTCTAGTGTAACTCCGCTCTTGCATTATTATTTTTTTCTTTTTCATGTGCATTTCATGCATTGCATTTCATTTGCATATAGATGTTTTGAGATGAACCCTTGCTAATAAAAATTCCTTGCTCTTCTTGAAGAACATGTCACTTCCTTGATTGAAATTGGTTGATGATATCCTCTAAGGCATGTTGAAAAAAGCTTGTGATGATTTGGATATTTGGGTTTATGCTATAATTCTTTCAAAACTGATCATTGCTTGAGACTTGTTGAGATTGAGATTCTAAGACAAAAGTCGTGAGCTTTTGAGCCTAGGACTGACATTCATGAGTCCTCTTTCCTTTGTGTGTGAATTGCTCATCTTGATTGCTCTATCTTCAGAACTTGCGTTAGAACCTCTCGAGGTCACATATATGATTTGTGTGCATTGCATAAACATGATTGAGGCAACTTTTGTTAGCCTATTATTCCCTTCCTACCCTATTATGATATCCTTTGCTTGAAGCCCGTTGAGCATATTTGTCTATTAATTTGTAGCTCCACAAGATTATCCTTAAACCTATTTTAGCCTCGTTTACCCATCCGGGAATTAGGATGAAATAGATTTATGTGTCGTTTTGTGGACAAGAAAGAATACTTGGCTTTGAGTGATTATATATTGAGTGGGGGATTTTGTGCTTCAATTGTAAGTTTCTCTTGATGAAGAAAAGAAAGAAAGAAAAAAAAAGTGAAAAAAAGGAAAAAAAATAGAAAAGAAAAAGAAAAAAACAGAGAATAAATTCTTCTTCATCACTAGAGAATATTTTGTAAAAAGGGAATGGGTTATCAAAAGTTGTGAGTCTTGAGCTTATTTGATTACGTGATGTTGTTGTTGTGAGAAATTTGGTATGTGTTGAAAAAGAAGATGAATTGTGGTGGAAGTTTAGGAAGTAATTCTATTTCCCGGATTTTAGCACCACATGGCCAAATAATCCATACCATTTGTTTCTTACCTTGGCCCCATTACAGCCCATGAAAAGACCTCATGATTTATGTTTATGTGCATAGTCCAAGTGGTGGAGAGTTAGGACGCTAATTCAAGCTTATGGTAGATGAGTCTTCAAGATTTGAGCAAGAGCGGAACTTTTATACCTTAGACACATGAGTGAGAGTGTTCCACAAAATATGTCCTATGTGAGGTCTTGGAATTAAAGTCTTGACTTGTCTCTTGCATGATTTGCTTACTCTTGTTTTGAACCCAATGTCTAGATCTAAATGAGCAAAAGCATTGCTTGGATAGAAACCAAAATCTTTCTTGTGAATATTTACACTTGTTCTTGCTTGAGGACAAGCAAGGTTTAAGCATGGGGTGATTTGATAACATCTATTTTAGTCATATTTTAGGGTTGCATTTGCATATTAGTTTAGGTCATTTCATGCATATTTGTCATATTTTATATTTTATTTATTTTATTTTACATTTTCGGAGTCTACACCTCGTTATGATTTGTTTCAGGCATTTTGATGCTAATATTGAGGAAATCAAGCTTTTATGCGGAGCGGCAAGCATAATGGATCGGACCCGATGAGCTAAATTGTCAATTGCGGAAGTTGCTAAATTTTGGAGCTATTTGGTGGAGTTAATCTCTAATTGGGTGTTGGGTTAGTTTTCAATTATTAAATTTTGTGGGTTAAAACTGTAATTTTCATAAAAGTCTATACATATACTCCGTACTGTTTAGAATTGAAAGGGGGGCTAGTTCGGACTCTTTTGCCGGACAACACATGCTTCGGCCGTAGGTTTAGTTTCGTTATTTGTTTTTCATGGCATAAGCTTTGGATCGATGACGGGGATTTCGGTTTGCATTCTATTCTAAACTTTGATCTATTTCTGTCTATAATCTAGTTCACTGTTTGTTAGATTATGCTTTGCTAATTTCTCCGTTCTAGGGTTTGGGTGATCCAAACGATGATTTGGTAGTGTTAAAATTGATATTCGTTTGTCTGATTATTGTTATATTTAATCCTATTGCGCCAGCCCTAATTGATGAAAATTGGTTAGAACTGATTTAGGGTTTGAAATCGAAAGACTAAAACCCTAAGTTAGAATTTAGATGGTGAATTTAGGCTGAAAAGCTATTGGATGCATCGGAACCATAGGATTAAACCTGAAGTTTGATTTATCGAAAGATAGTCAAATTTCTTGAGGATTTATAGATTGCCATAGATATTTTAGATGACTTTGATATCGATCGAGACCGAAAGGCGACGTTGATATCATTATCATCTAGAATTCTACGAACTTAAAGGGTCTAAAATTGGTTTCTTGAGTCCGATAGGAGATTGTTAACCAATTTAGACACATTTGCTTTGATTCCGAAAGGAGATTTGCGATTACCTTAGACAATCTACCTTCAACAAATTCAGACAAGGATGCACGAATATTAATATTAATCTACTAAACCATCGTTGGGGTGATCCTTACCCTAGATTTGCCTCGTATCCATTGTTTAATACCTATTTTTGCATAGTTGTTTCTCATTAGTTGGTTACTTTCTCCATCCATATAAACAGTTCGCCTTTATTTTCTTGACTTAGTTAAATCAGTTGAATTGATAATCGATACCACATAGTCCTTGTGGATACGACACTCGATATACTACAACTGAACCTCATACACTTGTGGGTGTAGGTTTTAGCCTATCAACCTTCTGCAAGAGTACGACACATATCATGAAAATTAGTAATATGTTCAAGAGGACACTCATTAAATCTGCCGTAAAAGGCATTATTTTTAAGTTCTATAAGAAACTGAGTGCGAATTTCAAAAGAGTTTTCAGGGATTAGAATCGCCGATTCAGGCACGACGAGAGTTGGGTGCATGTAGTCCTCTGTCGTGGTTGGATACTGGGCAAGCTCAGCCTGTGCTTGTTCCCTTGCTGCTCTCTCAGCGGCGATAGCAGCATCCTTTGCGGCCAATTCCCTGGTAAGCCTAGCGACCAGCTGTTCCTGTGTTTCAGCAGCCGCCATGATCCTTTTGAGTTTGGAGTGGATGTGTAGGTAGCGCTCCGGTTCGTCTAAGTTGTCAAACTCAGGTGTTTGACCAGAACGACGCATACACCTGCGAATTCACTCAAGAGAAAAGTGAGAACTGACTATCTAAGGCGCGAATGATTGCTTCCCCGGCAGCGGCGCCAATTTGTTGTTTGCAGGAGTAAATCGAGTATTGAAATGAATATGAAATATAGTTCAGATTTGACTTCCCTGTCTCAGCAAATAAATACAAGACTTCCTCCCGTTGTAGTAAGAGAAAATCAGGATCGAATCCACGAGGAAGCACGTCAGCAGTTCTTAGGTAGCTGTAAATTCTCACAGAAGCAGCAGAAAGACAGAAAGGAAAGAAACAAATAAACCCGGGAAGGGCAACTAAGCATAACAAGAAAAGACAAAGCGAAACAGCAAATAAAACAAGGACACAGAAGCTACTCGAAGTCGAGTATCTGTCCTCTAGATCGACTAAGGTGGTCGACAGTAGAAATTCAGAAACAGAAAACAAACAACTCGACGAACAAAGGTGTACTCGACCTCGACTACCACCAACTCGATCTCGACAAGAGAAGCAAAAACAGAAACTTGAAAGCAGAAAATCGACAAAGACAGAAGAACACTCTACTCGACTAAGACAAGTCCTACTCGAGATCGACCAGATCTCCTCTATGTCGACAAGAAACAGAAAACGCAGAAATTGCAGACTTAAACACAAACACAGATTCTTGACTGAAATAAATCAATATAATAAAAGACTCCCAAGGTCAGGGTATCAACACCACAACGATAACCATGCAAAGTAACACATAAAGGCACAAAAGATCATGCTTTCCATCAAATAACTTTCGTCATTAACAAATAGGCAAATAGAGGCTTTCGCATAAACCCTAATTGTTACTAACCCTTTTTCACATAATTAATCCAAGTTGCATTAAGATCACTTTCGCTTCAATAACACAAACAAGGATCACCTTCAACTCTCGCAAAAGAATCATGCTTATAGGGATAGAAGATGAATTGCACAAAAAGATGTGACCTTTATCGCATCGCCTCACATGGCCACCGTCGGGCTCACCCCAGCCCCAAAAGTGGGTGGACTACTCACGCCTCATTGCAATAACAGACATTGATTGATGAAAAGAACTAAATTGCATTAAAACTAAATTCAAAGCCTTTTACAATCCCGGCAATCAACTTTCGCAGAATGCCAAAACCCTAAAAACCTTAGAACTCCTAAACTTCTCTGTGGAATTAACTAATTGTCTCCGAAATTGAATTGTGATGGAATTGAATAAAACTGAGCCCCCTAGGGCCTTATTTATAGCCTTCATTCCCTAGCTATTCTAGGAAAGAAGATATCTATCTCTATCTAAAATTATATCTAAATTGCTAAAAGATAAATAAAATGTTTTAAAGAAACAAATCTAAAAGGAAAAGATAAAACTAAATAGGTAAGTCTTCATGTCTTGATAGATCTTGTCTCCTTGATGATAGAACTTGATGGAATCGGATAGAATTTCGGCCAAATCGACTCCTTCGCGCTCAAGGAATCTCAATTCTACTCGGACAGGTCTCGTCGAGAAGCTGCTGGACACGGGTCTACTCGACCTCGACCACGGCTTGTCGACCTCGAGTAGGGTGGTTCGTCGAATGGACTTCCTCGGCTAGATCTGCTCGATGTGCTCGGACTTGGTTCACTGGGCTCTCGTCGACCTCGACAAAGCCTTGTCGATCTCGAGCAGGATGGCTCTGTCGACTAGGCTTCCTCGGGTTGGTGTGCTCGATTGGCTCGGATCTGGACTCAGGCGCTTGTCGACCTCGAGTAGCCCTAGTCGACCTCGAGTAGGATGGCTTGCCGACTAGGTCTTCTCGAGTGACTCTGCTCGATGGGCTCCGGACAAGGCTCAGGGTCTCGTCGATCTCGACAAAGGGTCCTCGAGATCGAGTTGGGTTCTTCGCTTCCACGAGTTGTCTCTTCCGCTGGCAGCGAGTTTTTCCGCGGCAGCGAGCGATCCGCTGCAGCGAGTCGAGTCGCTGGCAGCGAGTCCTGCCTGGTCGTCCTCGGCTTCTCTCCTTGTCGACTCCGGGTGGGGTGTCTGGGCTTCGTCGATCTCGACTAGGGCTTGTCGAGATCGAGTAGGGTCCGGAGCCGGGTTGGTCTGGCTTGCTCGATCCAGCTCTGCTCGACCAAGCTGTGCTCGGACATGCTCGTCTATGTCGAGTAGGGCCCACTCGAGATCGAGTAGCCTTGACCTTCAGCTTGGTTCCGCTGCTTTGACCTTGGACTTCTGTAGTGGTTTTCCGAGCTTTTCCGACCTTCTGTAGAATTGTTGTAAAACGTCTCGATTTCTGCGATTTAAACAGAAACTGGTGTAGATTCCATAATTTGGCAAATAAACATAAACTACATAGATTATGTACTGTTCTAACCCAAATGAATGCAATGTATACAAAAATCAATATAAAAGTTATTGTAAAACATGGCAGGTTCAGCTCACAACAGGTACCCGATGAGGCTGGGCTACCCTATGACCCTAGCAAAGACTCTAGGACTATCACAGATAACGGCCGTTCTGTTTCAAACGCATAAAGTAAACAGATGCTCATTCAATTAGTGCAACATACACAGGATACTACATGGCATGCTTCTATGCATATGCAACACCTAACATAAAACGCAACAACAGGCATGAATCTCAAACCTGGGTAAGCCCCCTAGGGAACTTACCTGAAGATGCAGAACAGCAGAATAACACAAGGGCCCAAGTGCAAGTCCAAAGCAATCCAAAAGCAATACACACCTATCATCAAGCCATTTCCATAAGCGACCGGACCAACATTCATACACACGAAACCCAAGTTTCAAACATTCCCAAAACCAATCGATAGTAAAACCATTTTCCAAAACCTTTCCGATACGATCAACATTAACCAAAATCATTCTTTCAATTTCCTTCTCAAAACCAACATCATCAACCAAGACAAAGAATCCCAACATTAAACATTTAAACCTTAAAATCAATTTCTCAAATCCATATTGTAGAATAATTCCGGCATCTTGGTTTTCCAATACAAATCCTAAAAGGGTATCTCCAAAAACTTGAAAACTCCTTTTTAAATAATCTACCACACGATACTTAACTAGATAAGATATCAAAATTAAATTCTCTTCACAATTCCAATTATAAATCCAAGCCAATAAATCATTTTACAAATTCCTAAAATCCCATTTTAAACAACATCTAATAACATACTCCAAATAATATTTGATATAATCAATCACCAAATTACTTTACCATTTCTAAAATACTATATTAAGCATCACAAAATACATATTCCAAATAATGTTATTTTCCATATACCAATACATGAAATTCCAGGAATATATTTATTTTTTTATTTTTCAAAATAATAACAATAATAATAATGTTAGTAACGGCTTAACAATTTAATACTACAAGGTATACAAATCCGAAATCTCGTGAAGAGGAATACTAACAACAACAATTCACCAAAATGAAAACAGGCCCAAAACTCCCTTTAAACAAAATTCTGATCCAAAAGCCCAATGCAGATCCGGCCCACACCCTTCCCTCAATCTGATTTGTTTTAATCCAAAACCGAACCGGTCCAACACTTTTATAATAAGAGAACCGAACCCATCAAATTAAAAAGGGAGGACCGAACCCTCCTCTAACCTCCGCCCAGATCCACGGAAGAAAGAAAGAAGAAGGAGGAAGAGGAGACTCGTCCTGCCGACGGCTCTCAACCCGACCACCCGGAATCTGACTGGAATCCTTACCCGACAGCATTCCACCCAGCAGTACCCAAATGAGTGCAAGGAGGAAGGAGAAAGAAAGAGGAACTCACCGAGGCGGAGATCTTCGCCGGAAGCACTCGCCGGAGATCGATTAGGCTTGCCGAGGGCAGGGAAAACTCCGGGGAACCTGGGTTGGAGTTAAGGAGTCATAAAGGCACACCTTTAGGGTGTTTTTGAACGAAAAACGGAGAAACGACTCTCACCGACCTTTCAATCGGAACCAAGGGAGAAAGGAGGGGGTGCAGCGGCCTCGGCGGGGACTCCTGGGCGGCCTAGCGTCGCAGAAGGTGAGGACGGAGATGCTGGCTGCTGCCGTTCGCGTAATCGAGGAGGAATGGGGTTGCAGCCTGCAGGGGCTCGGCTCCCCTTTAATGGAGAACAGGAAGGCTAGGCTCGTGACGGCGACGATGGGCTGCAAACGGACGGAAGGAGCTTGGAAATTTCAGGGATAAATGGGGTTGTCTTGTAGATTTTTGAGATGGAGGAATGGAGGAGAGGACAGCAATGGCGAGGAGGGGTTTTTATTACTGGTGGTTTTCCGGGCGATTTCAGAGAAAGGGGAAAGTGGGATCTTTGTTGAACTGTTGGTGTAATAGAGTGAGGCAAGGTAGAGGATGAAAAGAGGTCAAATTTTCTCTAATTGTCCAAACACTAAAATGATCCTTATCCAAATCATACCACAATTGATAATAACTTTAAAATTGAAATTGGGATAAAAGACCGAGACATTTAAGGTGGAAGACATAAGGAATATGATCCTAAGGAAAATACCCGGAAAAGAAATAGAATATAATAAAATAATCATGAAACCCGCTCACTCGACTTTAACCCGACTCAAAAGATATAAAGCTTACAACTTCAAATTTAAATCGAATTCTCGATTGAATCAAATAATAAAATTATATTATACTTTGAAATTTTAGCAAGCGAAAGCGAAAATAAATCGGAACGAAAGTCTATTTAGAATAATCATATGCCGGAATTCATTTTAAGAGATTTTAATTAACCCGATTTAATTTCATTTTAATTATTATTATTATTATTGTTTTTTTTTTTTTGAAAATTAGGATTTAAAAATCCGAGCCTTTACATCATCCACCTCTAAAAACAAGTCTCGTCCCCGAGACTAAATCCACAAAGTAGGGGGTGAAGTTTGAAATTGATGAGTCCAAGGACCATGTCCAAGGATCTTGTAATCATCTCGGTTGCGTCTTCCGGGATTCTCACAACATCCTAGTCATGGTCGTGACATCTCCAATTGGCCTTGACAAGTATGCAATAAGCGCCCCTATCACATCCTCGCTTCGACTTTTCGGAAGTACCACAACTTTAGAAGTTCTACAATAGCATCACTAGGTCTTAGCAACACCCTATAGGCGCCCCCATAAAGTGCATGTATCCACTTCGTGAAGTATCATAGAGTTGCCCGGGTTTGAAAAGTTTCTAAAGGGATTCCATAATTGAAAATAAAGATTAACCTCAAAATCGTTGAAATTCTCGGTATCGTTCATTCTTTTACAACCCAAGTTGGTCTTTTTTCAAAATCGTTCAAAATCTTCAAATCCAATCGTCTAATCAAGCAACCTTATACCAAAACAAGTCAAATCCTTTCAAATAAAGATTTCGTCAAAATCTTCCAACCACCAGATCAATTTCTCGCATACCAAACAATCAAATTCAGAAGCTGGGAGGTGGAATCATCCACCTCTAAGGGCTAATCCCATATTCTCTTCCTAGTTTCCAAAATCAAAACAAACTATCAGTTTCAATTCAAGCAAGCTTCACAATCTATAAGAAATGCATAACCAAATAACCAATCGATCATCAACGAGTACATCATATAACAAGTCTCAAACATATGCCAGCACACTGCCACAAGATCACATCAACGCCTCCACCACATACTAAAGGTCATAATACACATCTCAACAATATGCCAAAATCATAACACATGGCTCGATATCACACCAAAAGTCATAAAGGATATCTCACTATCGCATATCATCATCGCAATCATAGTAGGGTCAGTCACAGCAAGGGATATCATTTAACCCATAAATTCACATAGTCATCATATCTAATTTCTATCCAGCATTAGCATAACATTTTTATCACGTCAATCATTGGTACATGCAAGGTTAGCCATAGCGAAATTTCATCATAAGTCAACGGAACAAAACTACTTATCAACACATCAATATAGTCAAGGTCATGCTATTAAGATTCAATAAAAAAGGGAAGATCAAGAAGTATATCACCATCAAAATGTCAATGTGCTCTCTAGAAATCATCTTAACTCATCACAATGTCATATAACGATCATTTAGTAATCAGGCACCATTATCTCATATATATACAAATCATATTCACATTCCAAGTCATACTCGTCATTTAACGTATCAATAGTCATGCTTGTCAACCATATAATACAACATCATGATTACTACAACATAATATAACATCATGTTTACCACCACATAATATAACACCATGCTTTCACATAATAACACATTATTATCTCATAATTCATACAACACATCGTAACATGCTTCTAAAACGCATAGCAGAATAGCAATGCTTCGATATATCATGATAACACCAGTCACTACCAATTAGATTTTAATATTGCATATCAACATGTAATTCCATATCAGGTTCATCATGATCGTTATCTAACATCATGCCAGCAGATATAAATAAATCACAAAATCAAGAAAATTCCTCACATCATACCAGTCAAAATAAAACGCAATCCCCACTCGCCCATCCTCACTCTCAAGCCAAGACCAATCTTCTTCTAGACTCGCCAACGTCAACTCGGACAAAGATTCCCCAAAGAATCCCAATTCATCTCGATGCTCAAATCTCGCCCCTCCTTCCGCCAAGCACTACCACACCATCCACCTCTAAGAATCCAACTCCTATCTCTAACTTCACACCCGAGAACCCTCGCATACTATATCCTAAATACTCTCAAAAGTCATTCCCTACACTTCATATGCTACTCAAGACATCACAAGCATCATACCCTGCTAACCACATGGATCCCTCTCTCGCGTCTTACCTCGTAATACCATCGATCATCCTAACCGGCTAGAATTCTTTTACCACTCATCAACCACTCCACAAGATAACCCTCACCCACAAGTTCAAGGAAGAAGCAATCATGGAATTCGTCACACATAAGATCTACATCAGGTCAACCAGCATTTATAAACATAGCATCATGGGTTCATAATCAATTATTGCAACTATGTAAACAAGTCTCAATTTACCATCATGCTCAATCATTATTACAAATCATCATCTATGCACATAATCAAGTCAAGATAGCAAGTTGCATCATAACCTCAGAAGATAACCAATTCAGGTTTTCAGCATTTGCAATTCATACTTTTATAGGTACAATAATTTAGATCATGCTTAGCAACTCCGAGTATCAACACATAAAGGCATCATGGTTCGTGGCACATTAGAACTATAAGGCGTAAAATCATACAATCACAGACAACAGACAATCAGGCAATAATCATTACCAAGTCAGCATATCAACACGTAAATCTCATCGTCAGGTTAGTGCAATATCGTCACCAACAATTTCAGAAGAATTAGCAATTCGAACAAAGGACACTCTCGCTTGCAAGTCATATCGCACTCAGTAACCGCATTCCTCGATACCTGCTTGTCCCACCGACATCATCGATCCTGAGGCCCGTGGGTTTTGGGCCCACGCTTCTGCTGCGTCGCTTTATCATTATCCCACCTTCCGTTCTCTTTTCGATGCGGTCGCTCATCCAAGTATCGCAGAGGAGTCTAAGTTAGCAGAGATAGGGGAGTGACAAGAGAAGACAATCCTAATTCCTTTCGGAGGCAAACACGGACCAACACTAAAGACGATAAACAAGAGACAAGGCTCCGACCCGAGAATAGCAACGATGCCCTTATGGAAGTCTATTTAGGTGATAATTTGTGACAAGTAGCAAGAGTTCATCACAAGGAAACCAACCATATCAATCCACACTAACATTTACCTATCTCAAGGATCAACAACATACATGTACATTCAAAAGACACATTCGAGTTCTACCTTGAGGGGCATGCGAGACAAGCTAACAGTCTATCGATTCATGAAAGCCATAATGCCTAGTAGTCTTAAGCGAGATATGCGGGATTTACCAAACCGAGCAAATATCACATATATGAGCAAAGCACTAGCGGGGTATATATATCAACAATCAAGGTCAATGCATCATGATGAGGTTATCGTACAATCCGACCTAATGTTATACGAGAACACATAAGAGCAGCATAGTATCTATCACATATGGCAACCATGATCATATAATAAGTCAAGAATGGCATGCAATCAGACGAAGGGTCACATTCAGAAAGCATAGGTCCTACATGATGCTAGCGATGCATGATAAGGCATGGGCATAATCAAGAGTCATTTAAATGAGTTCAACATAATATTCACGAAATATGTGGCATCGTCAAAAGTAACAAGGAGGAAATCAGGGGCGATATATTATAATAATGCTAGGAATGAAATGTCATAGAGCACGTAAATGGTCCAATAGCTATCACATTGTAGAACAAGTACGGCATGTAATCATTTAGCGAGTAATATTGGAAATCATAAATCCTACGGGATACTACTAGCACATATCGAATCATGACCACAATCAAGGTAACTCGACTAAATTCATTCTTACATTAATGCGTCATGTCATAATATAACGTGGTGTGTGATCATGCGAGGTGTCAAACCATACGTTCATGCAAGTACGAGAAGATGTCATATAGTAATAAAGGAATACCACTGAGTGAGAACATGTAAGCATGCTAGGATTACCCATTACGGAAAGCAAGTCAATCATCGAATTCAAAAGTAACTAATCGGGATAAGTACAACAATTTAAGATGATAGCAAGGGGAAGAACCACACTATCAGGGACCTAGCTCAAGAGGATATCAACAATACGGTAGACAAGATATAAATTCCCACAAGTCACAACCAAGGACCCTACATGATGCTAAAGGCTCAACTTAACATACGATAAATGCACGCAACTAATCATGACGATACGTAAGAAATCAATTCAATCACATTTCGACGATATAGAAGCATGATGAAAGTTTAACGATGTACAATACGAGTCTGAGTATTGGAAAGACGACTATAATTCAAGGATATGAGCTCGAATCAACACATACTAGGATAAAACATGCATTCGTCAAGACTCAGTTATACCACATGTTCCCCATACAACACAAGTAATTACACAACAATCTTAATGGCAAAACAACCAACATGGGTTAATCCGACAAATACAGAATAGATGGGCATGTTGTAGATTCGTGTCACAAACGAGTAATAAACATTAAGGCGTCATCAGCTAGTATACTAAAGAGATCATTTACAAGCATTCATACGAAGAAGAGTTTATCACACTATCATGGACCTAACCCAGGAGAAAACAACTATCATGTAGGTTCATATCATGTGGTTTATGCTTTCAATCAATCATTAGCATAATTAATACGATAAGTCAAGTAGGCATGCTATTACAACGTATCATCATGATAGAAAGCAAGGCACAACACGAGACTTGAGCAATATAATCAATCACATATGTAATAGCAGGAGCAGTCTGTACTAATGGTCATTCGCAAAGTATATGCAGGAGGCTATAAAATCATGTCATGCAGTTCAGAGAGAGCAAGCATTACAACCAGACAGATATCCCTAAGGGCAACCATTCACCTTTCCCAATTGACTCTTCACCCCTCATTCCCGTGGGACTTTGGTACGACTCTTGTGGTAGGAAAACACCGGTTAATCATCATAAAAATCAAGAAAGACAGCCTCATAAACACCTTACTCTCGACTCAAAATGACATCAAGAACTACCTTCCAATACTCACTCAAACAACCTTCATACCCATACATGACCCTGACACAATGTGTTTACCGACCCGTTTCCCCATGGAAGACACTGACATCTGGGAGAAAGACTCAATAGGAGCGTCAAAGGGTCAACAAACATAGTGGAAGGGGCTCTTTCGCAGAAGCTGAGTTTGACCACACAGAAGCAAGGGTACTCCCACTATCTCGTTTGCACAATTTAGTCAATACACAACTCATTGTTAGGCATACCAAATCAGATCTCTAGCATAGCAAGCACTCAGCATAGAATCAGTTAATAACACTCATAGCAATCTCCTTGGAAACTTCCAGACCCATCTGTAAAGAGCAAACTAGTATTTTGCCTACCGTTCCGAACTACACCCAAAAGGGGTTGTCTAGCGCCTTTACTACCCACTCGTGTCCCCGTTTGGTCGGTTTTCCTCTTTTGTTACAAGTCAAGTTCAATACTTAGTCCAATTTCGGTTAGGCATCTTAAGTTCATTTTGCCCTTTTTAAAATCCTTTCAAATCCTTTGAAATCCATGGGCGGTTTCCCAAAACATACACTCGACCCTTGCGTACCCGAATTGCACAACCTCAGCTCTGATACCATCTTTGTAACGGCCCGGAATTATGATTTCCGGGTTACGTTTCAAGGGATGAAACCCCTTGTTCGGATCTTGCAATCCAGGTACGGGTCGAGGTTTCAAACTCATTTGTATGGTCAGTAATAAAGAGGGATTTCGAACCCTAAAAATATCGTAGGGCCGTTGAGTACCCTTAACCTGTCTTAGGGACTAACTCGCGAAATTCATTTCAAACGGAAGCAAGACGGAAGCAAAATTAAGATACAAAGCGCCACGGCAGAGCCGGGTCAAAACCAAAACATAAGTGGATGATTACCATTTATAACGAGTTAGGGATTTAGCCAGGTTCTTCAACTCGCCAAAAAGAAACCTCGTCATATAGACATCGAGCACTCAGAATCTGTAGAAAATACCTTTAAAAAAAGAACGGGGAAAGGAGTCAGATCGAGCCGCTCATGCGAGACCGGCAGTCCTCGCTGAGGCCACATAGTATGTGCTATACCTAATAAAGATGCTCTAATGCAGTACGAAAGTCAAACACACTAGCATGCCCCTAGGTAAATAATGTGCAGAAATACTGAAAATGGCCCAAGACAATGCCAAGTGGCATATCCCACTCCTACCTCCACCCCCTTCCGATAGGGCGGAGACTGGCCAGCTCGTGAATGCATTCCATCATAATCGGACGGCACGCATGCCTAACCCGCTCCACAATAAAGCCCGCAGGCATATCATAATATAAGGAAGTTCATGACTCGATTGACTCAGGGTACCCGATGAGGCTGGGCTACCCTATGACCCTAGCAAAGACTCTAGGACTATCACAGATAACGGCCGTTCTGTTTCAAACGCATAAAGTAAACATATGCTCATTCAATTAGTGCAACCTAAACAGGATACTACATGGCATGCTTCTATGCATATGCAACACCTAACATAAAATGCAACAACAGGCATGAATGTCCAACCTGAGTAAGCCCCCTAGGGAACTTACCTGAAGATGCAGAACATCAGAATAACACAAGGGCCCAAGTGCAAGTCCAAAGCAATCCAAAAGCAATACACACCTATCATCAAGCCATTTCCATAAGCGACCGGACAAACATTCATACACACGAAACCCAAGTTTCAAACATTCCCAAAACCAATCGATAGTAAAACCATTTTCCAAAACCTTTCTGATACGATCAACATTAACCAAAATCATTCTTTCAATTTCCTTCTCAAAACCAACATCATCAACCAAGACAAAGAATCCCGACATTAAACATTTAAACCTTAAAATCAATTTCTCAAATCCATATTGTAGAATAATTCCGGCATCTTGGTTTTCCAATACAAATCCTAAAAGGGTATCTCCAAAAACTTGAAAACTCCTTTTTAAATAATCTACCACACGATACTTAACTAGATAAGATATCAAAATTAAATTCTCTTCACAATTCCAATTATAAATCCAAGCCAATAAATCATTTTACAAATTCCTAAAATCCCATTTTAAACAACCTCTAATAACATACTCCAAATAATATTTGATATAATAAATCACCAAATTACTTTACCATTTCTAAAATACTATATTAAGCATCACAAAATACATATTCCAAATAATGTTATTTTCCATATACCAATACATGAAATTCCAGGAATATATTTATTTTTTTATTTTTCAAAATAATAACAATAATAATAATGTTAGTAACGGCTTAACAATTTAATACTACAAGGTATACAAATCCGAAATCTCATGAAGAGGAATAATAACAACAACAATTCACCAAAATGAAAACAGGCCCAAAACTCCCTTTAAACAAAATTCTGATCCAAAAGCCCAATGCAGATCCAGCCCACACCCTTCCCTCAATCTGATTTGTTTTAATCCAAAACCGAACCGGTCCAATACTTTTATAATAAGAGAACCGAACCCATCAAATTAAAAAGGGAGGACCGAACCCTCCTCTAACCTCCGCCTAGATCCACGGAAGAAAGAAAGAAGAAGAAGGAAGAGGAGACCCGTCCTGCCGGCGGCTCTCAACCCGACCACCCGGAATCTGACTGGAATCCTTACCCGACAGCATTCCACCCAGCAGTACCCAAACGAGTGCAAGGAGGAAGGAGAAAGAAAGAGGAACTCACCGAGGCGGAGATCTTCGCCGGAAGCACCCGCCGGAGATCGATTAGGCTTGCCGAGGGCAGGGAAAACTCCGGGGAACCTGGGTTGGAGTTAAGGAGTCATAAAGGCGCACCTTTAGGGTGTTTTTGAACGAAAAACGGAGAAACGACTCTCACCGACCTTTCAATCGGAACCAGGGGAGAAAGGAGGGGGTGCAGCGGCCTTGGCGAGGACTCCTGGGCGGCCTAGCGTCGCAGAAGGTGAGGACGGAGATGCTGGCTGCTGCCGTTCGCGTAATCGAGGAGGAATGGGGTTGCAGCCTGCAGGGGCTCGGCTCCCCTTTAATGGCGAACAGGAAGGCTTGGCTCGTGACGGCGACGATGGGCTGCAAACGGACGGAAGGAGCTTGGAAATTTCAGGGATAAATGGGGTTGTCTTGTAGATTTTTGAGATGGAGGAATGGAGGAGAGGACAGCAATGGCGAGGAGGGGTTTTTATTACTGGTGGTTTTCCGGGCGATTTCAGAGAAAGGGGAAAGTGGGATCTTTGTTGAACTGTTGGTGTAATAGAGTGAGGCAAGGTAGAGGATGAAAAGAGGTCAAATTTACTCTAATTGTCCAAACACTAAAATGATCCTTATCCAAATCATACCACAATTGATAATAACTTTAAAATTGAAATTGGGATAAAAGACCGAGACATTTAAGGTGGAAGACATAAGGAATATGATCCTAAGGAAAATACCCGGAAAAGAAATAGAATATAATAAAATAATCATGAAACCCGCTCACTCGACTTTAACCCGACTCAAAAGATATAAAGCTTACAACTTCAAATTTAAATCGAATTCTCGATTGAATCAAATAATAAAATTATATTATACTTTTAAATTTTAGCAAGCGAAAGCGAAAATAAATCGGAACGAAAGTCTATTTAGAATAATCATATGCCGGAATTCATTTTAAGAGATTTTAATTAACCCGATTTAATTTCATTTTAATTATTATTATTATTATTGTTTTTTTTTTTGAAAATTAGGATTTAAAAATCCGAGCCTTTACATCATCCACCTCTAAAAACAAGTCTCGTCCCCGAGACTAAATCCACAAAGTAGGGGGTGAAGTTTGAAATTGATGAGTCCAAGGACCATGTCCAAGGATCTTGTAATCATCTCGGTTGCGTCTTCCGGGATTCTCACAACATCCTAGTCATGGTCGTGACATCTCCAATTGGCCTTGACAAGTATGCAATAAGCGCCCCTATCACATCCTCGCTTCGACTTTTCGGAAGTACCACAACTTTAGAAGTTCTACAATAGCATCACTAGGTCTTAGCAACACCCTATAGGCGCCCCCATAAAGTGCATGTATCCACTTCGTGAAGTATCATAGAGTTGCCCGGGTTTGAAAAGTTTCTAAAGGGATTCCATAATTGAAAATAAAGATTAACCTCAAAATCGTTGAAATTCTCGGTATCGTTCATTCTTTTACAACCCAAGTTGGTCTTTTTTCAAAATCGTTCAAAATCTTCAAATCCAATCGTCTAATCAAGCAACCTTATACCAAAACAAGTCAAATCCTTTCAAATCAAGATTTTGTCAAAATCTTCCAACCACCAGATCAATTTCTCGCATACCAAACAATCAAATTCAGAAGCTGGGAGGTGGAATCATCCACCTCTAAGGGCTAATCCCATATTCTCTTCCTAGTTTCCAAAATCAAAACAAACTATCAGTTTCAATTCAAGCAAGCTTCACAAGCTATAAGAAATGCATAACCAAATAACCAATCGATCATCAACGAGTACATCATATAACAAGTCTCAAACATATGCCAGCACACTGCCACAAGATCACATCAACGCCTCCACCACATACTAAAGGTCATAATACACATCTCAACAATATGCCAAAATCATAACACATGGCTCGATATCACACCAAAAGTCATAAAGGATATCTCACTATCGCATATCATCATCGCAATCATAGTAGGGTCAGTCACAGCAAGGGATATCATTTAACCCATAAATTCACATAGTCATCATATCTAATTTCTATCCAGCATTAGCATAACATTTTTATCACGTCAATCATTGGTACATGCAAGGTTAGCCATAGCGAAATTTCATCATAAGTCAATGGAACAAAACTACTTATCAACACATCAATATAGTCAAGGTCATGCTATTAAGATTCAATAAAAAAGGGAAGATCAAGAAGTATATCACCATCAAAATGTCAATGTGCTCTCTAGAAATCATCTTAACTCATCACAATGTCATATAACGATCATTTAGTAATCAGGCACCATTATCTCATATATATACAAATCATATTCACATTCCAAGTCATACTCGTCATTTAACGTATCAATAGTCATGCTTGTCAACCATATAATACAACATCATGATTACTACAACATAATATAACATCATGTTTACCACCACATAATATAACACCATGCTTTCACATAATAACACATTATTATCTCATAATTCATACAACACATCGTAACATGCTTCTAAAACGCATAGCAGAATAGCAATGCTTCGATATATCATGATAACACCAGTCACTACCAATTAGATTTTAATATTGCATATCAACATGTAATTCCATATCAGGTTCATCATGATCGTTATCTAACATCATGCCAGCAGATATAAATAAATCACAAAATCAAGAAAATTCCTCACATCATACCAGTCAAAATAAAACGCAATCCCCACTCGCCCATCCTCACTCTCAAGCCAAGACCAATCTTCTTCTAGACTCGCCAACGTCAACTCGGACAAAGATTCCCCAAAGAATCCCAATTCATCTCGATGCTCAAATCTCGCCCCTCCTTCCGCCAAGCACTACCACACCATCCACCTCTAAGAATCCAACTCCTATCTCTAACTTCACACCCGAGAACCCTCGCATACTATATCCTAAATACTCTCAAAAGTCATTCCCTACACTTCATATGCTACTCAAGACATCACAAGCATCATACCCTGCTAACCACATGGATCCCTCTCTCGCGTCTTACCTCGTAATACCATCGATCATCCTAACCGGCTAGAATTCTTTTACCACTCATCAACCACTCCACAAGATAACCCTCACCCACAAGTTCAAGGAAGAAGCAATCATGGAATTCGTCACACATAAGATCTACATCAGGTCAACCAGCATTTATAAACATAGCATCATGGGTTCATAATCAATTATTGCAACTATGTAAACAAGTCTCAATTTACCATCATGCTCAATCATTATTACAAATCATCATCTATGCACATAATCAAGTCAAGATAGCAAGTTGCATCATAACCTCGGAAGATAACCAATTCAGGTTTTCAGCATTTGCAATTCATACTTTTATAGGTACAATAATTTAGATCATGCTTAGCAACTCCGAGTATCAACACATAAAGGCATCATGGTTCGTGGCACATTAGAACTTTAAGGCGTAAAATCATACAATCACAGACAACAGACAATCAGGCAATAATCATTACCAAGTCAGCATATCAACACGTAAATCTCATCGTCAGGTTAGTGCAATATCGTCACCAACAATTTCAGAAGAATTAGCAATTCGAACAAAGGACACTCTCGCTTGCAAGTCATATCGCACTCAGTAACCGCATTCCTCGATACCTGCTTGTCCCACCGACATCATCGATCCTGAGGCCCGTGGGTTTTGGGCCCACGCTTCTGCTGCGTCGCTTTATCATTATCCCACCTTCCGTTCTCTTTTCGATGCGGTCGCTCATCCAAGTATCGCAGAGGAGTCTAAGTTAGCAGAGATAGGGGAGTGACAAGAGAAGACAATCCTAATTCCTTTCGGAGGCAAACACGGACCAACACTAAAGACGATAAACAAGAGACAAGGCTCCGACCCGAGAATAGCAACGATGCCCTTATGGAAGTCTATTTAGGTGATAATTTGTGACAAGTAGCAAGAGTTCATCACAAGGAAACCAACCATATCAATCCACACTAACATTTACCTATCTCAAGGATCAACAACATACATGTACATTCAAAAGACACATTCGAGTTCTACCTTGAGGGGCATGCGAGACAAGCTAACAGTCTATCGATTCATGAAAGCCATAATGCCTAGTAGTCTTAAGCGAGATATGCGGGATTTACCAAACCGAGCAAATATCACATATATGAGCAAAGCACTAGCGGGGTATATATATCAACAATCAAGGTCAATGCATCATGATGAGGTTATCGTACAATCCGACCTAATGTTATACGAGAACACATAAGAGCAGCATAGTATCTATCACATATGGCAACCATGATCATATAATAAGTCAAGAATGGCATGCAATCAGACGAAGGGTCACATTCAGAAAGCATAGGTCCTACATGATGCTAGCGATGCATGATAAGGCATGGGCATAATCAAGAGTCATTTAAATGAGTTCAACATAATATTCACGAAATATGTGGCATCGTCAAAAGTAACAAGGAGGAAATCAGGGGCGATATATTATAATAATGCTAGGAATGAAATGTCATAGAGCACGTAAATGGTCCAATAGCTATCACATTGTAGAACAAGTACGGCATGTAATCATTTAGCGAGTAATATTGGAAATCATAAATCCTACGGGATACTACTAGCACATATCGAATCATGACCACAATCAAGGTAACTCGACTAAATTCATTCTTACATTAATGCGTCATGTATATACGAAATCATAATATAACGTGGTGTGTGATCATGCGAGGTGTCAAACCATACGTTCATGCAAGTACGAGAAGATGTCATATAGTAATAGAGGAATACCACTGAGTGAGAACATGTAAGCATGCTAGGATTACCCATTACGGAAAGCAAGTCAATCATCGAATTCAAAAGTAACTAATCGGGATAAGTACAACAATTTAAGATGATAACAAGGGGAAGAACCACACTATCAGGGACCTAGCTCAAGAGGATATCAACAATACGGTAGACAAGATATAAATTCCCACAAGTCACAACCAAGGACCCTACATGATGCTAAAGGCTCAACTTAACATACGATACATGCACGCAACTAATCATGACGATACGTAAGAAATCAATTCAATCACATTCCGACGATATAGAAGCATGATGAAAGTTTAACGATGTACAATACGAGTCTGAGTATTGGAAAGACGACTATAATTCAAGGATATGAGCTCGAATCAACACATACTAGGATAAAACATGCATTCGTCAAGACTCAGTTATACCACATGTTCCCCATACAACGCAAGTAATTACACAACAATCTTAATGGCAAAACAACCAACATGGGTTAATCCGACAAATACAGAATAGATGGGCATGTTGTAGATTCGTGTCACAAACGAGTAATAAACATTAAGGCGTCATCAGCTAGTATACTAAAGAGATCATTTACAAGCATTCATACGAAGAAGAGTTTATCACACTATCATGGACCTAACCCAGGAGAAAACAACTATCATGTAGGTTCATATCATGTGGTTTATGCTTTCAATCAATCATTAGCATAATTAATACGATAAGTCAAGTAGGCATGCTATTACAACGTATCATCATGATAGAAAGCAAGGCACAACACGAGACTTGAGCAATATAATCAATCACATATGTAATAGCAGGAGCAGTCTGTACTAATGGTCATTCGCAAAGTATATGCAGGAGGCTATAAAATCATGTCATGCAGTTCAGAGAGAGCAAGCATTACAACCAGACAGAGATCCCTAAGGGCAACCATTCACCTTTCCCAATTGACTCTTCACCCCTCATTCCCGTGGGACTTTGGTACGACTCTTGTGGTAGGAAAACACCGGTTAATCATCATAAAAATCAAGAATGTGTTTACCGACCTTCATACCCATACATGACCCTGACACAATGTGTTTACCGACCCGTTTCCCCATGGAAGACACTGACATCTGGGAGAAAGACTCAATAGGAGCGTCAAAGGGTCAACAAACATAGTGGAAGGGGCTCTTTCGCAGAAGCTGAGTTTCACCACACAGAAGCAAGGGTACTCCCACTATCTCGTTTGCACAATTTAGTCAATACACAACTCATTGTTAGGCATACCAAATCAGATCTCTAGCATAGCAAGCACTCAGGATATAATCAGTTAATAACACTCATAGCAATCTCCTTGGAAACTTCCAGACCCATCTGTAAAGAGCAAACTAGTATTTTGCCTACCGTTCCCAACTACACCCAAAAGGGGTTGTCTAGCGCCTTTACTACCCACTCGTTTCCCCGTTTGGTCGGTTTTCCTCTTTTGTTACAAGTCAAGTTCAATACTTAGTCCAATTTCGGTTAGACATCTTAAGTTCATTTTGCCCTTTTTAAAATCCTTTCAAATCCTTTGAAATACATGGGCGGTTTTCCAAAACATACACTCGACCCTTGCGTACCCGAATTGCACAACCTCAGCTCTGATACCATCTTTGTAACGGCCCGGAATTATGATTTCCGGGTTACGTTTCAAGGGATGAAACCCCTTGTTCGGATCTTGCAATCCAGGTACGGGTCGAGGTTTCAAACTCATTTGTATGGTCAGTAATAAAGAGGGATTTCGAACCCTAAAAATATCGTAGGGCCGTTGAGTACCCTTAACCTGTCTTAGGGACTAACTCGCGAAATTCATTTCAAATGGAAGCAAGACGGAAGCAAAACTAAGATACAAAGCGCCACGGCAGAGCCGGGTCAAAACCAAAACATAAGTGGATGATTACCATTTATAACGAGTTAGGGATTTAGCCAGGTTCTTCAACTCGCCAAAAAGAAACCCCGTCATATAGACATCGAGCACTCAGAATCTGTAGAAAATACCTTTAAAAAAAGAACGGGGAAAGGAGTCAGATCGAGCCACTCATGCGAGACCGGCAGTCCTCGCTGAGGCCACATAGTATGTGCTATACCTAATAAAGATGCTCTAATGCAGTACGAAAGTCAAACACACTAGCATTCCCCTAGGTAAATAATGTGCAGAAATACTGAAAATGGCCCAAGACAATGCCAAGTGGCATATCCCTCTCCTACCTCCACCCCCTTCCGATAGGGCGGAGCCTGGCCAGCTCGTGAATGCATTCCATCATAATCGGGCGGCACGCATGCCTAACCCGCTCCACAATAAAGCCCGCAGGCATATCATAATATAAGGAAGTTCATGACTCGATTGACTCAGGGTACCCGATGAGGCTGGGCTACCCTATGACCCTAGCAAAGACTCTAGGACTATCACAGATAACGGCCGTTCTGTTTCAAACGGATAAAGTAAACATATGCTCATTCAATTAGTGCAACCTAAACAGGATACTACATGGCATGCTTCTATGCATATGCAACACCTAACATAAAATGCAACAACAGGCATGAATGTCCAACCTGAGTAAGCCCCCTAGGGAACTTACCTGAAGATGCAGAACATCAGAATAACACAAGGGCCCAAGTGCAAGTCCAAAGCAATCCAAAAGCAATACACACCTATCATCAAGCCATTTCCATAAGCGACCGGACCAACATTCATACACACGAAACCCAAGTTTCAAACATTCCCAAAACCAATCGATAGTAAAACCATTTTCCAAAACCTTTCAGATACGATCAACATTAACCAAAATCATTCTTTCAATTTCCTTCTCAAAACCAACATCATCAACCAAGACAAAGAATCCCGACATTAAACATTTAAACCTTAAAATCAATTTCACAAATCCATATTGTAGAATAATTCCGGCATCTTGGTTTTCCAATACAAATCCTTAAAGGGTATCTCCAAAAACTTGAAAACTCATTTTTAAATAATCTACCACACGATACTTAACTAAATAAGATATCAAAATTAAATTCTCCTCACAATTCCAATTATAAATCCAAGCCAATAAATCATTTTACAAATTCCTAAAATCCCATTTTAAACAACATCTAATAACATACTCCAAATAGTATTTGATATAATCAATCACCAAATTACTTTACCATTTCTAAAATACTATATTAAGCATCACAAAATACATATTCCAAATAATGTTATTTTCCAAATACCAATACATGAAATTCCAGGAATATATTTATTTTTTTATTTTTCAAAATAATAACAATAATAATAATAATGTTAGTAACGGCTTAACAATTTAATACTACAAGATATACAAATCCGAAATCTCATGAAGAGGAATAATAACAACAACAATTCACCAAAATGAAAACAGGCCCAAAACTCCCTTTAAACAAAATTCTGATCCAAAAGCCCAATGCAGATCCGGCCCACACCCTTCCCTCAATCTGATTTGTTTTAATCCAAAACCGAACCGGTCCAACACTTTTATAATAAGAGAACCGAACCCATCAATTTAAAAAGGGAGGACCGAACCCTCCTCTAACCTCCGCCCAGATCCACGGAAGAAAGAAAGAAGAAGGAGGAAGAGTTGACCCGTCCTGCCGGCGGCTCTCAACCCTACCACCCGGAATCTGACTGGAATCCTTACCCGACAGCATTCCACCCAGCAGTACCCAAACGAGTGCAAGGAGGAAGGAGAAAGAAAGAGGAACTCACCGAGGCGGAGATCTTCGCCGGAAGCACCCGCCGGAGATCGATTAGGCTTGCCGAGGGCAGGGAAAACTCCGGGGAACCTGGGTTGGAGTTAAGGAGTCATAAAGGCGCACCTTTAGGGTGTTTTTGAACGAAAAACGGAGAAACGACTCTCACCGACCTTTCAATCGGAACCAGGGGAGAAAGGAGGGGGTGCAGCGGCCTCGGCGGGGACTCCTGGGCGGCCTAGCGTCGCAGAAGGTGAGGACGGGGATGCTGGCTGCTGCCGTTCGCGTAATCGAGGAGGAATGGGGCTGCAGCCTGCAGGGGCTCGGCTCCCCTTTAATGGCGAACAGGAAGGCTTGGCTCGTGACGGCGACGATGGGCTGCAAACGGACGGAAGGAGCTTGGAAATTTCAGGGATAAATGGGGTTGTCTTGTAGATTTTTGAGATGGAGGAATGGAGGAGAGGACAGCAATGGCGAGGAGGGGTTTTTATTACTGGTGGTTTTCCGGGCGATTTCAGAGAAAGGGGAAAGTGGGATCTTTGTTGAACTGTTGGTGTAATAGAGTGAGGCAAGGTAGAGGATGAAAAGTGGTCAAATTTTCTCTAATTGTCCAAACACTAAAATGATCCTTATCCAAATCATACCACAATTGATAATAACTTTAAAATTGAAATAGGGATAAAAGACCGAGACATTTAAGGTGGAAGACATAAGGAATATGATCCCAAGAAAAATACCCGGAAAAGAAATAGAATATAATAAAATAATCATGAAACCCGCTCACTCGACTTTAACCCGACTCAAAAGATATAAAGCTTACAACTTCAAATTTAAATCGAATTCTCGATTGAATCAAATAATAAAATTATATTATACTTTCAAATTTTAGCAAGCGAAAGCGAAAATAAATCGGAACGAAAGTCTATTTAGAATAATCATATGCCGGAATTCATTTTAAGAGATTTTAATTAACCCGATTTAAATTCATTTTAATTATTATTATTATTATTATTATTATTATTATTATTTTTGAAAATTAGGATTTAAAAATCCGAGCCTTTAGAGTTGGCACTGATATCATCCGGGCTACAAAAGCTTTCTTCCATTCTGGCAAACTGTTAAAACAAATAAATCACACATTTATCTCCCTCATACCAAACAATGATAACCCCTCCATGACTACACACTACCGACCAATTAGCTTATGCTCTACCTTATATAAACTTATCTAAAAATAATAACAGAACGACTAAAAATGGTAATAGGAAAACTTGTACACCCACTACAAGGCGCATTTGTCTCCAACAGAGCAATCCAAGACAATATCCTAATAGCACACGAGATTTTCCACTCCTTTCGCACTAGAAAAGGTTCCAAGTGATGAACTGCAATAAAACTTGATATGGAAAAAGCATACGACAGAGTAGATTGGAAATTCACAAAAGCAGTGCTCCAGAAATTCGGATTCAACAAAAGAAGTGTGGATATAATTATGGAATGTGTGACTACAATCTCCTTCTTTGTTTTAGTAAACAACGGTCCTACATACCTTTTCAAACCTTGGGTTTGAGGCAGGGGGCCCCCTCTCCCCGTTTCTCTTCCTTCTTGGGACATAAGTCCTTGCTCGTAAACTCTCAAGGGAGGCAGAATCTAATCACAACGACATCGGATTTAAATTTGGCCATTCGGGCCCCTGCATTCCGTTCCTAGCCTTCGCAGACGACACAATAATATTCTCAAAAGGAAGTAATTTTGCATGTATAAAAGTGAAAGAGATAATTGAGGACTACTGTAAATTCTCAGGGCAAAAAAGTAAACTACCACAGGTCGTCCTATCAAACCACCCCAAGAATTCCTAGATCAAGAGCCCGAGACTTAGAAGGAATACTGAACATCCCCCTAGAAAGAAATCTTGAGAAATACCTAGGTTGTCCCATCATAAATGGGCGGGTTACCAAAGAAACTTTTGGCGGACTGATATGTAAATCAAAAGATCAATTGAGCAAATGGCGTGTAAATGCACTATCACAACAAGAGAGAGCAACCCTAATAGTGTCTAATCTATCATCAAAACACATATACTCGATGCAAAGCTTTATACTCGATGCAAAGCTTTATGCTTCCGGCAGCTGTCCATAAACAATTAGACCAAATCAACAGAACCTTTTTCTGGAACAAAGACGCTCAACATAGCCCATTAATCAGTTGGGATAAAAATATGTAAATCAAAAGCGGGTGGATGATTGGGAATTATAAAAAGCAACGATATGAACGAAGCTCTCCAACTAAAGCTTCTTTGGAAAATTCTGGCTGAACCAGAGAATAACTTGGTCAAAATCATACAATACAAGTATCTAAAAGACAGTCACATCCTTACCTACTCTAGAAAAGGCAATGCCTCCTGGCAATGGTCGAAACTGAGTGCTCTAATCCCGAAATTTAAAACGGGACTTATCTGGCAGGTGGGGGATGGGAAATCAATTAAGTTTTGGGAAGACAATTGGGCTGCTATGACACCTCTAAAAGACATAATAGATTCCCAACACAACATTAACCCACATGATTCCGTGAGCGGCTTCATTATAGGAGGACAATGGTGGAAGGAGAAACTTGAGTCGGTGCTTTCCGAGCCCATAATAGAGGATATTATGAAAATACCCCTGCCAATCACCCCATTTAGAGACAGGCTGTATTGGTGGCCAGTCAAAAAGGGCTGGTTCACAACGACAAGTGCTTACAACCTAATCTCATCTTACACTACAAAGACCATCAGATGAATTCTCATGGATCTGGAAACTTGACGCCCCTCCAAAAGTTAAGAACTTCATATGGAAAGTAAAACAAAAAGGCCTTGCCACGGCTACCCGCCTAGCACAAAAAGGGGTATCGGTACCGAGCACGTGTACCCTTTGCCATCAGTCCGCAGAAGATGATATCCACCTATTCATAGAGTGTCCTATCAACAATTTCCAACAACAATTCCATGGACAAATATCCCAAAGTATTAACACCCTTATTTCAGAAAACAGATATATGGACAAAATTCTACAAATTTTAGGTTTCACCCTCCCTATGGAGAAAAAACAACAGATGACAATCAGATGGTGGACCATTTGGTTTATAAGAAATCAAACAATTTTTAGAAATGAAAGTATCTCCTCTGCCGAGGGTATTAAGAAAATGATCAAGGACAATATTGAAAATTGGAGAAAAGCAAGTAGATGGAATGAGACGGAGAATGACGGCATACAGAAACAAAATCAGGGGAAAAGTCTCACTAAGAACAATAGGAAAACCTACCGCTAGAGGAAACCCCCGGCTAGCAAATACAAATTAAACTTTGACGGATCATTTAAATCAACCTCAAACAGTTCCATTGGGTACATCATCCAAAATTGGCATGGCGACCTTATCAACATTGGTGGTAAAACTATCCGAGCACAATCACCTCTCGTGGCGGAAGTTCTTGCCCTACATCTTGGGATAGAAAAAGCTAGAGAATTAAAGATAACCAATCTCATAATAGAAGGAGACTCAAAGATTATCACGGACTACCTACAAACTCAAGTTGGGTGTCCTTGAGAAATAGAAATGGTTTTGCCAGATATCCAAGCTATTCTCCAAGAAATAAATAATATAGAGGTATCTCATATTCCCCGCATTGGTAACCGGGTAGCGGATAAGGTTGCACACCTTTGATACTCTACCGGGGGGCAAAGCCATACCTAGATATAGGTCTTCTCGACCTCATCCGCCAGGATGCTTTCGGATAGGGTTTTTCCCATCCGAATTTTTACCTAGTCAAAAAAAAAAAAAAAAAAGAAGAAGTGCTGAACTCTTAAATAATTTAGTAGCTAAGTTGGTAATATTAATATCTACTAGCTAGTTTTTGAAAATACATGAATACTGGGTCCCTTTGTGCAATTTATCCTTCTAAAACGAATCCAAGTATCGATTTATCTTTCTTCGGGCCATTGTCGCTAAAACCCTAAATCCCCAAATCAGCGGGCAACTGAGCAAGAAGAAAGCAACAATGGCTTCATCGACCTTCGACTACGATGATCACTCCCACCAGAGACCCGCAATGTCGGCCTCCTCCGCCGTCGCCGTCGACTACGACCCCAACTTCGTCCCCGATTCCGTCAAAACCTTCGTCGTCCACCTCTACCGCTACATCCGGGAGAAGAACGTGTACGAGATCCACCAGATGTACGAGACCTCCTTCCAGACGCTGAGTGATCGCTTGTTCAAGGACACTCCATGGCCATCAGTGGACGCCATTGCACCCTTCGTCGATAACGACCACGTCTTTTGCCTCCTCTATCGCGAGATGTGGTTTAGGCATCTTTATGCGCGGCTCCAGCCAACGCTTAAACAGAGGATTGATAGCTGGGATAATTACTGCGGCCTGTTTCAGGTGGTCTTGCACGGCACTGTGAATATGCAGTTGCCTAATCAGTGGCTGTGGGATATGGTGGATGAGTTTGTGTACCAGTTCCAGAACTTCTGTCAGTACCGGGCGAAGATGAAGAACAAGACTGAGCAGGAGATTGCTCTTTTTCGCCAGTTTGATCAGGTTTGCTCTTTTCGCCTCTATTGTTGTTGTTCCTAATTTGCATCTGCTTGTGGTTGCGCAAAAAACATATTTTTTTTTTTTTAGATGAATGTGTTGATATTCTGTTTGGTTTAGGGAATTAGTTGTCTTGTACTCGATTTAGGACAATGTGCAGTGATCTTTGCAGGCCTTGTACTGCTGTAGATTTCCGGTTGATTGAAGCCGGACATTGCATTGTTTTGGGCTAGAAAACTGATTTTTTGTCAATGGAAAGATCTTTTTGTGTGTCTAATTGTTCCTAATTTGCATCGGCTAGTCTGTGGACACGACTTTTTTTTCTTTTTTTTTTTCCTACTGATGGATGTGTTGATTTCTGGAATGATTTGTGCTGTAGAAATTCTTATATATTCAGGATAATGTGTAGTGATTTGTAAATCTTATATATTTACCATAGCCTCTTTCTATCTGTTTTAGGCTTGGAATGTCTATGGTGTGCTCAACTTCTTGCAAGCACTGGTTGACAAGTCCATGATCATCGACATTCTGCGCCAGGAAAAGGAGGGTCTCGAGCAGTTTACTGCAACAGATGGTTATGATTACAGTGGGGGAAGTAATGTTGTGAAGGTATTGGGATATTTCAGCATGGTCGGCTTGTTGAGAGTTCATTGCCTTTTGGGGGATTACCATACCGGATTGAAGTGTTTACAACCTATCGACATAACTCAGCAAGGTGTTTACACTAGTGTCATAGGAAGCCACATCACCACCATATATCATTATGGTTTTGCCAATCTGATGATGCGAAGGTATGCATTTATGCTACTGGCTTCACCTAAAGTAACGCATGAATTTTATAGGGTTCGCACTCAAGTGGCATTTTGTTCCTTCACACCCATTTGTTTAGTCATACAGAAACAAGAAGGATGTTTTTTTTTAAAAAAAAAATAAGAGCTTTGGCTTCATGAGCAACATTCTAGCATCATAATCAGTTGGCCATGTACAAGGAGAATTCCTATGGCACTGCAACCTCTTCTACTGTTCCACACACAACTTAACCATTCTCTTTGCAGAGTGCCCTCAATATATTATTTTCTTTTGACAGATATGTTGATGCAATCCGTGAATTTAATAAAATCCTGTTATACATCCTGAAGACTAAGCAATATCACCAGAAATCTCCACAGTATGAGCAAATACTGAAGAAGAATGAGCAGATGTATGCATTACTTGCAGTTTCTCTCTCTCTTTGTCCTCAAGTAAAGCTTGTGGAGGAAAATGTGAACTCCCAACTGCGGGAGAAGTATGGTGAGAAAATGAGTAGAATGCAAAGATGGGATGATGAGGCTCTTGCTCATTTTGATGAGCTTTTCTCGTATGCGTGTCCCAAGTTTATTACTCCTTCAGCTCCAAAATATGACGAACCTCTTGTCAATTATAACCAGGTAAACACTTCTAAATTGTAGTGCAGGGATGAATCATTGAAGGAACTTAATACATTTGTGTATTTCTTATTCTTGCAACTTGGCATATTAGTTATTACAGTACTTTATTAAAAATGTCATGTGGATTCTTAGAATTCGTATATCCATTCTTTTGCTTCTTAAGTATAAACCTTCAAATGCCCCTCTGTTGTTGGATCTAGGTGTAAGCACCTTTGGGTATCATAGTTTCACTTACCATAAGTCAGTCAGCTGAAGCTCTCATTTCTTTGGTTTTGAGCTATGATTCTGAAATTCGCTTACTGATCAATGCGAAATTTCGAAACATTGGAACATATCAAAGACTGATACAATATATCTAGACTGTTTTGGAAATTTCTAGGCTTGGAATTTTTATAGAGTTATCAATTGTTATGCTGTTGAAATTTTACAAATAGTGAGTATGCTGTTTGATTCCTGCAGGATGCCTATAGGCTGCAGCTAAAGTTGTTCCTTTATGAAGTTAAACAGCAACAGCTATTAGCTGGTGTTCGAACTTTCTTGAAGGTTTACTCCACAATCTCCCTTGCAAAGCTTTCCATATATGTAGAAGTTGATGAAGCCACCCTAAGGTTAGGACTTCTGTGGGTTTATGCATGCATGTATGTGTGTATGTTGCTTAACTTCGACATTTATTGCTAATAAGCTGGTTGTGGCTTTATGTTTCTTGGCAGGACAATCTTGATGACTTACAAGCACAAGACACATACTGTTGACATTGATGGGAAAACAATCTCCAATGCTGATATTGATTTCTACATTGATGATGTATGCCTGCATTCCATGCTTTCCATTCTGATCTGGTTAATCTAAATTTGGATTTCACAGCTTCATTATTGATTTTGCCACCCTTAAACAACACAATAAAAAACAAATTCATGAAAATGCAAATCCAAACAGGGAGTTCTACTCTGCTGAGTGTTCTTATAGTAGAAACGTTGCTTCTTGTTAGCCTCAATCTTATTGATTACATTGTCAATGCAGGACATGATTCATGTGATCAAAACGAAGCCATCCAAGCGATATGGGGATTACTTAATGCGCCAAGTCGCCAAGGTCACTTTTCTCTTGCCTTGTCAGCGCATCCTTGTGCCACTCCTTTTTTTCTTTTTAACAGCCCAGTATGACACCTTCTCTTTGCAATTGTATTTGTGGTGGTGCAGCTTGAAGGGATGATGACCGAGCTGGACAGGGTAAAACTGGAGGTTTGACGAGCTCCCAATTTTGACTCTATTTGGTGAAGGCTTTTACCCTTTACTGTTTTCCTAGTTTGATTTCTCAAGTCTGTTTTGGATCATGTAAGCGTAGAATCTGTAAGCAGTTAGGCGAGCTGCATCCGAGAGTTAATTTTATCTACTGGAATGAAAATTGTATTTTAATTTCTGCCCATATCTTGCTACATCATTTATTTCATTTGTATCATCCGTTTCCCTATACTCGTGAATCCCAAACTCAGGTCAGCTCACCAACGGAAAGCGGTAGGTTTGAGCAGCCGAGAACCTGGCTGCCTGGAAATTGCCCTGCATCTGGCTTGCCTGGGTTTTTGTATGATTGGCCGGTTGCTGGTACACTGTAATGTTAAATCAGCATCCATAAGAACACCAGGAAACTGGGTGTGTATGATTTGGCCGGTTGCTGGTACAATGTGATGGTCAATCAGCACCAATAAGAACACCAGGAAACTGGGTGTTGTATGATTGACCGGTTGCAGGTACACTGTACTGGCGGAAAGTGATAGATGAAAAAGAAACCCCTCCCCACATGTATGATACATCTCCCTTCTGTCTGTCCAATACTCTAAGGGCTTTAGATAACTAGGGAATGGTAATCATTACTTTTCCATACCAAAAAACAAACGGGGGTAAATCTAATCCCACATTGGCATCGACCATTTGCCAATAATTGAGAAATTCCACTTGTATAAAGATGAAATTAGAGATGGCACATCTCCGGATATTACAAAATTCCAACGTGTGGTTCACAAAAATAAACAACAATTAATGATTAGGCGAAATTGCAGCAAACCACCCCTTAAATGGGGTACTTTGCAGAAAACCACCCTTTAAATTTAACATTGCAGAAAACCACCCTTTAAACTATACCCATTTAAAAACCACCACCCACCACCACTTTTCATTTAAACACTGTAAACTTAATCATTACCCATTCTTTTTTTAATTATATTTTAATGCTATTAGATACAAATAGAAATTAAAGAAATTATTGAAAGAAATAAAACATTAAAAAAATCAAATGGGTTTATGAAAGACATTCCCAATCCCAACCCTATCTAATCCCACCACACACACACTGTAAACTTAAACTCCATCCCTCTCGGCTCTCTCTTTCTTGGTTGAACTTCCATGGCCAATTTCAAAAATCAAAAGCGAGAAAATGCATTTCAAAGCAAAGGTATGACTTAAATGAACTCCATCCCTCTCTCTGATGACTAGGTATGTTTCAATAGCTAGTCTTAAACTTCTTCGTTTATGAAGAGATAAAAAACCCCTAATTTGTGGTTTGTGATGAACCCTTTTTCCCATTTGTAACTTTGAATGTCAATATGTTTGTGTGTGAGTGATATAGGATAAGAGGAGTAGTAAAAGTTTTAAAAAAGGACTTTAATTTCTTGTTTATGATGCAAGCACCGTTGCCTCCTTTTCTAATATTTTACTTGCAAATATATTTGTGTGAGTAGATGGTGAATGTAATCAGTAAAAGAGGTCATATTTTCAATAAATTTGCCATTGTTTCTTTGTTTGTTATAAGAATCTTTGTCAATACTTCTCTATTTTCATGTGGGGGCCAAAAAACATGTTTCTTTGTCTGTATGTGTTTTTTTTGGATAAACAATTGATGCATGTGTGTTGAAGTTATTTTTTGTTTCATTATTGGAGATGATGTATTAGGCTCAGACAATGAAGGAAGTGTAGTGGGATCAGAATCTTCAAACTCAGATGATGATTTTAACTTTAAAGACAGTGAAGATGAGGATGATGACTTATTTGAGAATTATGTTGATAAGGGTGTGGATGAAGATTTCTTTGGTCTAGGAGATGAGGACATTGTTTATGAAGATGATGATCAAGTTGTGGATGATTCCGAGGATTTGATGAGTATTACTGGGTCTGATGACGACGCACATCATGTTAGGTATCCTGAATTTAATCATTTAGTTGATTTTACAAAGCGTATTTGTTTGAAGGTTGGCATGAAATTTGGTAACAATGATATCTTTAGAAGGGCTTTAAGACAATTTTCTATAGAGAATGGGAGTGACTTCTATTACCTGCACAATGACAAAAATAAGGTGACTGCCTATTGTAAATTCAAGTGTGATTGTCCTATGGTTCATGGTAGGAAGAAATGTGTTTGCAATTTGAATTTATGTGGGTTTAAGGCTTGTGCTAGAAGGGTGGGAACTGATGGTACTTTTCAACTAAAGAGTTTTGTTCCAAATCATGAATGTGGTTGGCAACATGAGAACACCAAAGTGTCATCTGTATGGCTGGCAGAGAAGTATATAGAGTTAATCAGGGATGATCCAGATTGGAAATTAAAATCATTCATGAATGTTGTTCGAAGGGATTGTGCTATTGATATCTCATACTACCAAGCATGGAGGGCTAGGCTTCGAGCTTGCTTGATGACTCAAGGTGATAGCAGGGAACAATTTGGAAGGGTTTGGGACTATGCAGCGTCTATTCAGAAATGGAACCCAGGAAGCTCCGCTTATGTGAAGGTTTGTCTAAACAATCCAGAGAAGCCTCTGTTTCAGAGATTGTACATTTGCTTAGATGCTTGCAAGCAAGGATTCATGAAGGGCTGTAGACCCATTATTGGGCTTGATGGATGTCATTTGAAGGGTGCCTATACGGGCCAGATATTGGTTGCAGTGGGCAAGGATGGAAATGAAAACATATTTCCAATTGCATGGGCTATAGTTGAGGCGGAGAGGAAGGAAACTTGGGCTTGGTTCTTAGATATCCTAATGCGAGACATTGGATCCACAAACCCCACTTTCATGTCTGATAGACAAAAGGTATAAAACTTGAATTTTATTATATTTCATTCAGAATTCATAATCACCTATCTACTGCTTGCATGCATATTAACTAGTTTGTTGGGATTTTTACATGTAGGGACTAATTGAGGCATTAAATGAAGTCGTCCCTATGGCTGATACAAGGGTGTGTGTGAGACATTTGTACAACAACTTCAAAGTTAAGTGGCCGGGTAAGACTTACAAAGACACACTGTGGGCTGCAGCTAAGGCATGTAACAAAGCTGAGTTTGATTCTGCTCTAGAAGAAATAAAGAAATTGGATGAAGCAGCATATAACTACTTGCTAAGGGCGAATCCTCATACTTGGTCGAGGCATGCATTCAAGTATTACACCAAGTCTGACATGCTTTTGAACAATGTTTGTGAGAGCTTTAATTCATACATCCTACGAGCAAGAGACAAGCCTATTCTTAGCATGTGTGAGTGGATTAGAAGACAATTGATGAAGAGGTTTGTTTCTAAGCATGATGGCATGACCAAGTACAATGGCACATTGACACCAAATACGGTCAAGAGGATAGAAGTAGCCAAGGAAGAAGGTCTAAAGATGTGTAGATGTCATTGGGGAGGAGGGACTAGGTATGAGGTCGACCATAAAGGGACTATTTACCTTGTTGACTTAGCTCTTCGAAGTTGTGGATGTCACAAATGGGATCTCACCGGTATCCCATGCTCTCATGCATTATCTTGTATTATGAAGAGTAGGCTAAAGGTTGAGGATTTTGTGGCCTCGTATTACACTAAGGAGACATACATGAAGGCATATTCTCATATAGTGGAACCAAGTATGTTGTGCAGCCGGGAAGGCCTAAAAAGGCTCGAAGAAAGGAGTTGGGAGAAGATAAACCAAAGAGGGTAAGACTTTACAGACCAAAGTGCTCTCATTGTGGACATGAAGGTCACTATAGGAACAAATGTTCAAACCCTTCGAAAGCACCACAAGCAGCTCCTACCTATCCTCGGGGTCATGGAGGCAGGCCAAGAAATCCAAAAACTGTCCAGCTTGGTACTCAAAAGAAGAAGTATGTTAAGAAGGTAATTACCACTTATAAGACTTTCTTCATGTGCTATTCACCAAGCTTAATTATGAGCTTAAAGGTGATAACTAATGAATCTTTGTCAGGTACCTCAAGCTGAAGGTCGAGTGCTTGGAGTTTCAAGTACCAACATGCCATCTTTTGGAGGACTTGAATGCCAGATTGGGACGCAAGCTTCATCATCTTCGCAAATGGTCACCCAAGATGTTTGGAACCCTTAGACTCCTATGGATCAAGACTTTGGTTATAATTAGCGTTTGACATATTTTTGTATGGCTATCATAGTTCCAAAGTTGGGTATTTTATTATTGTTTTGTAATTATCTATTCTCAAACTTTGATGAGAAATATTGGTACATTCCCAAACTTTGATGTAGTTACATTGTTAGCAATGTCAAGCTGAAACAAACATATTTTGGTATAGTTTATTGCATAATGTAAAACTAGCATATTTCCATTATATTATAATAGCAAAGTACTTTGATTAATATACCAGTAGAAAACGAAATGTTTGAGAAAGTAAAAAAAAATCAAATGTAATGTGGTGGTGGGTAAAACATACAAATACAATTTCTTTTCTAACAACCTTAAAATAAGAAGGGTAAAAGAGTCATTTCCATTTACTTTAACATATTTTAAATGGAAAGTGGTGGTGGGTGGTGGTTTTTAAATGGGTATAGTTTAAAGGGTGGTTTTCTGCAATGTTAAATTTAAAGGGTGGTTTTCTGCAAAGTACCCCATTTAAGGGGTGGTTTGCTGCAATTTCGCCTAATGATTAATGATTAATGATTCCTTCCTGTTTATTTTGCAGTGTGCTCGTTTCATTTCTGACTGTTAGGCAGAGGGATCCGCTGACATACATGACAAAACAATATCCACCAACTCAATCGTTAGCCACATTGAGAGGGATTACACACCTCCTCGAGAGTTTGATGACTTTATTTCGAGTGATATGTAAATTATTATGTATATCCTCTAAATTTAAATGGTTTTTTTAAAAGATATGTGAATATACTTCAAGGTCATAGATTAAACCTCATGCTTTAGAGATGATTTTCGTGATTATAATTGTTTCGTCGTAATGATTTATATTTCCTAACTTAGATACCCATTTCCAAAATTTTAGTTTTAACCTAGGTGGTTGTTCTTGTTGTTGTTAAAATGAGACAAATTTAAATTTGAAGGGATCACTGTTGCCATATTGGGTAATTGGGATATAGATATACCCAACTTTTTCGACCAAAAATGTCAAGTCATTATCGACACAAAATACCCCATAAAAACAAATGGTAAATTGCAAAAAAGCACCCTCTAAATAGGGTATTTTTACAAAACAACCCATATAAGTAGCAATAAATTAAGTAATTCAATTGTCAACTGTTGAAGTTCATTTACATTGTCTTTAGTTTGTTCAGGTTGTTAAATAGCAGTTAGGATCCTGAGGTCCTTGTGTGTCCACGTCACCTTGTACATAGCATATATACTCTCCTTTCCTCAGCTGTAGAAATCAATTCAGTCATTGTTTACAGAAATGCAAGAATCAGTTGCTTCCCTCTCTCTCTCTCTCATTGTCTTTGATTGAGTTCTTCACTTGCATTTCATGAGGAATTGAGCTGAATATCATCTAAATTCATGCTCAATTCATCATCATGGTATCAGAGCGATCTCACCTGTGATCTGTGAGTGCTCAATTTGTTTCCGCAAATCTCTGATCTGGTGTTCGAAGCTTTTGTTCTTGCTTCCATGGCGACTCCGACTCCGAATGGCGAGAGAGTTGGAGAAAGGACCGTAGAGCGACGACGAAATGAAGCGATTACTGCCGCAGACTTGCAGAGTCCATTGTTCATCCATCCGTCGGACAATTCAAGCCTGGTGCTGTCCACAATCCAACTGACAGGAGACAATTATAGACGATGGAAGCGATCAATGTTGAAGGCGCTCTCAGTGAAAAACAAGGTATGGATCCTTGACACTGCTTCTGCTAGAACTGAGGAAAATCTTATGCAATGGAATAGATGTAACGATATTGTCTGTTCATGGATCTTGAATACTGTTTCTAAAGAAATCTATAATTCAATCGATGAGTATGAGACAGCCTATGAAATGTGGAAAGATCTGGAAGAGAGTTATGGTCAAAAGAATGGACCATTAATCTACCAGATCAAGAAACAGATATCTGATTGCGAGCAAGGAAGTGCTCAATTGACTGAGTATTTCACACAGCTCAAAGGCTACTGGCAGCAATTGTCGTCAATTTCCACTCCGATTGTCTGCAAGTGTGGAGGTTGTACATGTGACCTGCAGAAGCAACAAGAAGAGGCTGATCAGGAGGCAAAACTTATGAAATTTCTCATGGGACTAAATGAGAAATATGGCAATGGCAGGCGTCAGATTCTGCTTACTGTGCCATTGCCTAATGTGAGTGCAGCTCATTCTTTATTGTTGCAGGATGATCTAGGAAGGAAACCAGTGAGAAATGGCCAATCTGAGAGCACTGCACTCATGGCAAACAACTCTGGTGATTCCAAACCTAGAAAGGATAAATGTGGTCACTGTAATGGTAATCACAAAATGGAGAAGTGCTGGGAGTTGATAGGCTACCCCGAGTGGCACTCCAAAAGCAAAGATAAACCACAGTTGGGCAAAGGGCAGAAATACACTGATCAGAAGTATGGTGCTTATGGTGAGCAGAAGAAAGAGTTCAAGAAATATAGGGATCAGAAGGGACACAAAGCAAATGCAACTAGCTCCACATCATCATCCCAGGGATTGCTTGGCTCATCACCAGACAGCAGTGGTGCAACTGGTGAAAGATTCGCTCAACTCTCACCAGATCATATGCAACTGGTGAAAAATTTCATATCCTTTCTTGGAAATTCAAACTCCTCTAATCATGCATCACACCTAGCAGGTAACCTTTGCCTTAATGCATCTAAAGTCTCTAAACTGTGGATCATGGATAGTGGTGCAACCGATCATATGGCCTATGATGTGTCTTTGTTCACAAATCTCACACCCTTACAGAATACCTTCATTCACTTGCCTGATGGAAGTACCTCTTCTATCTCTCACAAAGGCACATTGCACATAGCCAATCTCACCTTGCACAATGTCCTGTGTATTCCCAATTTCAAATACAACTTACTGTCTCTAAGCAAAATCTGCATTGATCTAAACTGCAATGTAATCTTACAGCCTGATAATTGTCTTGTCCAGGACCGAGCAAAGAAGAAGATCATTGCATTTGGTAGTCAGAATGGAGGGCTGTACTACATGGATCCTGACATAGCTTCTCCAGACTTCAAACTAAGTGCAGCTGCTCATACCTCCCTGGATTTTAATCCATTTCCTATCTTTTTACCTAGCCAAAATAAAAGCATTACAAGTACTGCTGCCTTGTGGCATCTCAAACTTGGACATGCACCTTTTGTCAAACTTAAACACATTTCTGCCATACATAGTGATTTAGATAGCTCTCATGAGCATGTATGTTCTGTGTGCCCCATGGCCAAACAGACAAGAAACTCATTTACTTTTAGTAAATCACATGCCCTTATGAGCATTCCACTTACCATGGCTTTAAATACTTCCTTACTATTGTTGATGACAAGAGTAGAGGTGTATGGGCATTTCTCATGAAACATAAGCATGAGGTGTCTCATCACCTTCAATCATTCATCAAACTTGTTGAAACACAATTCCATTCCACTGTCAAAGTTGTCAGGAGTGATCTAGGAACTGAATTCTTTAATACCTCTGTCAACTCTTTTCTCCAAGACAAAGGTATTATTCATCAAAGTTCCTGCAAAGACACTCCACAACAAAATGCTAGAGTTGAAAGAAAACATAGGTACATTCTTGAGATTGCTCGATCTTTAATGATCCAATCTACTGTACCTATGCAGTTTTGGGGTGACTGCATCCTTACAGCCACCTACATCATAAACAAACTTCCCAATCCTCTTCTCCAAAACAAATCTCCCCATGAGGTGATCTATGGTGCCTCTCCTGATTACTCTCATATCAGAACCTTTGGTTGTCTATGTTACATTTCCACTACCACTGAACCCCTCACAAAGAAGTTCCATCCTAGATCTCACCCATGTATATTCCTGGGATACCCTTATGCTCAGAAGGGTTACAAAGTCTACAATGTAAAGCTTGGGAAATGTCAGGTAAGCAGGGATGTGGTTTTCTTTGAGCATATTTTTCCATACTCTCAATACAATATCCAGAAAGCTCATACACAAACCACTACCCTCTCTGAGGTTATAGATCATTACTTTCCATATGACTATATCTCACACCTTGACACATCAAATGAGCAAGCTGTACAACCAACTGTTGTTCCTGCAGAGTTGGATAACCATCACCATGAACCTCCTTCACCAGCCCCTTCAACTACACCACCTGATCTTGATCCATTTGATCATATGGATTTTGAAACCTCTATTGCACCTGAGCCCACTGAAATTGCCATTAGGCATTCCTCTCGAACTCATGCCCCACCTATATGGATGAAGGACTATGTAAGTACGGCCTCCATGAAGACACCACCTGCATGGTCTGATTCTACTAAGGTTACTCCTCTTTATCCCATTTCATCTTTCATGTGCTATTCCTCTTTATCTTCCTCTTATCATGCCTTTATTCACAATGTTGTGTCCCACAAAGAACCTTCCTCCATCCATGATGCCATACAAAGTCCTGACTGGTGTGATGCAATGCTAGTGGAGTTGAGTGCCCTTGAAAGGAATGATACCTGGACACTCATGCCTCTGCCTGTTGGTCAATCAGTGGTTACATGTAAGTGGCTCTTCAAGCTCAAATTTAAGGCTGATGGCTCACTTGAAAGGCACAAAGCCAGATTGGTTGCAAGGGGGTTCTCTCAAGTGGAAGGTCTGGACTACTCAGAGACATTTGCTCCTGTTGCCAGATTAGTGACTGCTCGGACTCTTCTTGCTGTGGCAGCTGCTAGAGGTTGGCTCACTGTCCAGATGGATGTCACCAATGCCTTCCTCCATGGAGAGCTTGAGGAGGAGGTATTCATGGCTCTTCCTCCAGAATATCAAAGACTCAAACTTCTTCAGAAACAGAAGGAAACTGGTGTTGCTTGTGCTCAGGAGGAGTGTGGAATTAATGAGCACAAGACCAGGATGGTATGCAAGCTGAACAAATCCCTATATGGTCTAAAACAGGCACCAAGACAGTGGTTCACCAAGTTTGCTCAAGTGATAAAGCTGGCAAACTTTGTTCAATCTGAAGCTGATCATGCCTTGTTCACCAAACAAGATGGGAGTACATTCACAGCCTTACTTGTTTATGTGGATGACATGATCATCACAGGAAACAGTAAGGAGGAGATAGGAAAACTGAAGGAGCATCTACACAAGCATTTCCAGATTAAAGACCTGGGAAATACAAGGTACTTTTTGGGAATTGAAATTGATAGAAACCATGAAGGAATGTGGTTGAATCAAAGGAAATATGCAATAGAGCTGTTAGAGGAAGCTGGAATGGAGAATGCAAAGCCTCTCTCCACACCTCTGGATGTGCATTGCAAACTGACAAGTGAAGGAGAGAGCTTTGATAAGCCAAAGCTGTATAGAAGAGTAGTTGGAAAACTGATCTACTTGACTGTGACAAGGCCAAATATTACATACTCAGTTCACATTCTGAGTCAGTTCATGCAAAACCCAACCATAGTGCACTGGCAAGCTGCAAAGCATCTACTAAGGTACATCAAACAGGCTCCAGGTCAAGGAATCTTCTTGCCAAGCAAATCAGACTTGAAGCTCAGAGGATACTGTGATGCAGACTGGCAAGCTTGTCCTATGACTCGAAAATCTCTCACTGGATATTGCTTCTTGTTGGGTGATGCATTGATATCATGGAGAACCAAGAAGCAATCCTTTGTCGCCATGTCAACTGCTGAAGCAGAGTACAGGGCAATGGCCATGACATGTTGTGAATTAATCTGGTTGGTAAGGGTGTTAAAGGACTTGAGAATTGATCAAACTCAAGCTGTGACTCTACACTGTGACAATCAAGCAGCCCTACACATCTCCAGAAATCCAATGTTTCATGAAAGGACTAAGCACATAGAGGCTGATTGTCACTTGGTCAGAAACTTGGTAATGAGCAAAGAAGTTGATACTCAGTACATATCTACCAAAGAGCAACCTGCAGATGTCTTCACCAAAGTGGTGAATCAAGTGCAACATACAAAACTGCTAGGCAAGCTTGGAGTTAGAAATCAGTTTGCCTAACTCTAAGCTTGAGGAGGAGTGTTGAAGTTCATTTACATTGTCTTTAGTTTGTTCAGGTTGTTAAATAGCAGTTAGGATCCCGAGGTCCTTGTGTGTCCACGTCACCTTGTACATAGCATATATACTCTCCTTTCCTCAGCTGTAGAAATCAATTCAGTCATTGTTTACAGAAATGCAAGAATCAGTTGCTTCCCTCTCTCTCTCTCTCTCATTGTCTTTGATTGAGTTCTTCACTTGCATTTCATGAGGAATTGAGCTGAATATCATCTAAATTCATGCTCAATTCATCATCATCAACAAACACTTTTGAACATATTAACATAAAAGTGCTCATGAATTGTGTTATCCCCAGTCAATAAACGATTTTAATATAACCGAATACATGATTTTTTTTGGGGGGGTGAAAATCAAAATCCCAATAAGGCAATAATTGATTGTTTTTCTTATGTAGTTTCTATTATAATGGCGGTTTTAAGAAAATACCCCTAATGAGTGGGCAAATCATGTAATTAACTCAAAAGTAAATTCAGGTCATTTGGCACCTTCAGCATCAACACACCTCACTTTCACATGGCCTGATGGCCTATCTATCCTCAGCCTGAAATCCCACATTATAAAACCCCTGATTGCTGCTTACATTGCCAAAAACGACACCGCATCATTTCCTGTTCAGCAAAAACTTTTTATTCAATCAGCCATTTTTGAGGGCTGTTACAGATCAGAAAGAAGATGAGAGTGAGATGCGCAAGGTGCTGCTTGCGGAAATCAGTGAGATTACTGAATGTGGGTTTGATTGTATTCGGTGTTGGAATGATCATTTACTCCCTTTGGCTGGTCAAAAAGTGGGATGAAGGTGTTTTTCAGCTCTCTGCATCTATCAGATCTCATCTTCCCAGGCCCTGGTAATTTCTTTACCCTCTTTCTCTAATTTCTTGATTCATTGATTGATGCCTGGATTTGTTTCAATTGTTGATCTGGGTTCTGAATTTTGTGCATATGATCTGATGATTGCTGCAACCGGTGTTCTTTGATACTAGTGTTATTGATCTCTGTCTCCGATTTCTCGATTTTCGATCTACCTTATTGGATTTGGAAATGAAGGAATGTGTTGTTTTTCCACCGATAATTCTTTATTGTATTGATTTCCCCTTTCCTAGCTAGGCTTGTCATTAAGTGTGAAATTTTGATTAATATTATTCCACGGTCTTAATTTTGATACATTTTTATTTTATTTTCTGATTATTCGGATAATTATTGATCTTATGATTTCATATATAAATGAATTGAAATTTGAAAGTTGTCAATGCAAAGTTGAAAAACAAACAATGCTGTCTTCAAAAATGTAATTTTTATACATTTGAAAGTCAATAATGTGTTTTTTAAATGCACATGATGTATTTAATTAGTGTGAATATTTTCTGATATATGAAAACCTATCAAATTAGCATAACCTTCTCCATCTACTAAAACATATGATTTTAAATTATTTTTCAATTTATCGAAAACTACAACTAATCATGACTATCAAATTAATAATTAAGATTAAAATATTTATAATTATATTTTTTTTCTACACAAAAATAACAATATAAAATGACATGTGTTCGAAGTAACTATAAATATTTATGCAATAATAGAAGGGAAAAATCATGCAAGCAAATTAATCATGTGTGTCTAAGAATAACTAATACTCCGTATACTTTGATTGAATTGGACCGTTAGCTGAAGTTCTTATCAATCTGAGGCGTTGGTTGGGTGTTATAAAATATTAAAATTAAAGTTTTTGGAATTAAAATTAAAAAAAAACTTTTTAACAAGCTAAAAAAAAATATAAAATATTTTTATTATTATTTAATACTATAGTTTTTAATTTTTTAAAATACGTATGGAAGGGAGTATTTAATGTAATATGTTTTTTGAAGAGGTGATTATGGCATGATAAAAAGATGTGATTTTGACAACTTAAAGTTTATATTTAAGGTTTAATTTGAGTTGGAAAGTGTTAATTATATTAAATGTTGCAGGTTCATTTTGACATGTTTAGGAATTGGAATGGTTGCTTGCCTAAGCACAATTGGTGGTTACACTGCTATGAATCGAACCAAGAACTCAGTGTTATGTATAGTATCCTTTTTTGTTTTTTCTAATAAACTCATAATTTAAAGATAAGACAGACCTTTTTTTGCTTTCATTACAATCAGTTTTTGTAAAATTTACTTCTATTTTAAGAAATTTATGTTTATGTGCAAAGCAAATTTAAGATTAAAAAACAACACATATAACTATTTATAATTAATAAATATAGATTAAAAATAATATTTTTATACAATTATATTAATGTCATATAAATAATAATCATAACAAAAAAAGAATCTTGTAATACACTGTAATTATATAATGAAAGGTTTAATATAATTCATAATTTTCTTAAAAAATACTAAGAAAACTCATGTAGTATTTTCGAACAGTGGAGTACGGAGTATTATTTTACAATTTTCCGCATAAATAATAAGTACTCTATTCAATCCAAATTTATTATCTGATGTTTTAAAGACTTGTCCCTCCAATCCCCTAACTCAATCCTCTGGTCCCACATGTATTAATTGTATAAAAATAAAAACAAAACAAAAAAATCAATTAAAAGAATAAAAAGTTTGTGTGGGGGCTAAACCTTCCTCGTCACAAGATCCAATTTTTTTTTCTAACATACTCCCTCCTTAACGTTACGCAATATTTGTCCATTGGACATTGGGAATATATGGATATTGGGAGTATATAAGCACTACGGAGTACAGATGGTGTAATTGCAGCATGGAGTAAAAAGCAATAAACATTAATTACATTGGGATGACCGACTAATAATTTATTCATTTAATTATAGATTCTATCATCCACTTACTATTTGTAGGTTTCTTAATAAGTGTGAAAACAATCAAATGGACAAATATTGCGTTACGGAGGGAGTAGAAAATTAAATTAAACAAAAAGAATGAATTAAAAGAATAAAAAATTTTGTGAGAGGGGACATGGAGCAGTTTTGATAGAGTTTGTAAAAAAAACTCTATCATAGAGTTGAGAGGATCTCAACCATTGATTTTAAAATCAGTGGTTAAAAATCTCCCCCTCCTTTCCCTTCCCCACTACCATTTTGTAGAGTTTTCCTTGAACTCCACCGGAACAAGACCGTGGAGGATAAGGGAGGGGATTGTTATTTCCCTAATGGATCATAACTTTGAACAAGGGCAATTGGTAGGAAAAAGAGAGATTTAAGGAAGAAGATGATGAATTAGGGATTAGATTTTAGATGAGTTTATAGAAAGAATGGGAAAGAGAAAGGTAAAGGAAGTGAGAGAGTAAGGGTAAAGAGAGAAAAGTGTAATTGGTTGTTTGATTATTGATTGGATAATTCCCACAATTACAAGTTTACAACTAAACTAAGGGTATATATAATAATAATAATAATAATAATAATAATAATACCCATATCACATATACCCCAATATATGGCCCAATACATGACAGGGATATTTTTTTTTTTTTTTGATTGAGTAAAAATTCGACGCACCAGACATGTCCAGTGGTCGATAGGCCGAAGAACAGCGACGGATAAACCGTCAAACATGCTACATGCAAAAGCAAACAACAAGCAGAAAAGCCAAAATACAAAGGTGAAGTTGCAGATACAGTCTAGTACAAACTAAAACGAACAGAAGCAGTATGTGACAACTCTTCAATCAGTTGGTAGAGGCGACGCAGGGTATCCCTGGGGAACAAAGTGGAAGTCTCAGATTTGGACTCAGTCAACGAGCCTTCAGACTTCGATCACGCCCACAACCTCTCGCACATCGACCAAAGAGGAGAACACCGCTCAATACCACTAGACTTCAGCACCAAACAACACCACTTTATGAAGATCGGCCCCCTGCTACAAGTTATTCAAAATAAAATAAAGATAAAGTATACTTTATTTTATATTATTTTAACCAAACTTCCCCGGGCTGCCCCGGGCCCAAGGCTAAGCCTTGAGCCCGAAGGACAAACTTACGGGCCACCCCCAACTGGCAGCGGGTCAAGTGGAACCAGAGGGGGCGACAACGGTGACGAAGGAGGGCACACAGTCGACACAGGGGAGAAGGGCGGACGGAGGAAGGCGGCGCGCGAAACGCAGCCCACCCAAAACCAACCTCCACCCCAAACCAACGTCGAGTGTGGCCGGGGAAGTACGAGAGAGGGGAAAACAAGGCGTTGGCGTCGAAGATGGCAACCGGAGGAGGCGACGGAGAACCACCGGAGAACCAACTTCGGCGGCAGACCACCACCACCAAGCTGGATACAGTAGGCGAGGAGGCGGAGAGTGGCCAAACAGATGGGATAAACATTTGGGGATTTGCAGAGATTACATGACAGGGATATGATTAAGGCTAGAGGAATTGAAGCCTTTTAAAAAACATGATTTTTTCCAATAAAAGTTTATAAATATGTAAATATAAGTATCTTAATTGTAAATAATTTTTAAAAATTTTTTCAAAGTAAAATTATACCAGAAATAATTTAGAGTTGCATTGTAGGGTACGTGCACTGTGGAGTGTAGGAGATCTTGACTCGGGGAGGGGGTATTTGGAGCCGTGGTAAGATTATCTGTTGGAAATACGAAGGTGAAGGACCGAAGGCAAATATAGTGATTTATGAAGGCAAAATGTCTAAAGAGTATTAAAAAAAAAAAAGAGTAAAATACCAATAAAATTTGAAGTTAATGTTTCTAATTGACAACTCAAAAAATAAAAATATTCCTTAAATTTTTTTCCCTATTTTCAATACATTGAAACTATTGCTTTCTTTATTTTTTAGATTTCTAATATTAGCAAAATTGTTAAATTTTTATGAGGGACGGATTATCATTTAATAAGTGGATAGAAAAAGTCATTTATTTTTCATTAAATTCAAAAGAAAAAAAATCAGTTAGTTTAGGCATTGTTTGGTTGAATATAGAAGGTATATTTATTAGGAATTTCCTTCTCATCAACTCAATTCTCATTAATTGCAATTATTATAAATTTAAAAAAGTTGTCTACTTATAAGATGCATTGAATTTAAATAGGGGAATTGATTTTTTTTTTTTTTCTAAAAAATAATAGAATTAGAACTTACCTAATCACCCCCTAGATAAATGAAATTATCTCATTTTGTAGGATGTGAAATTATAAGGAGGTCAATTTTTTGAGGTTAAAAAACACAATCAAACACCGATATTTATCCAATTTAATAAAATTTTAAATTTATAGATTTTTCAGTTGTTAACCAAAGGGAATATAGCAATTAGAATTAGAATATTTAAGTCCTTAATAATTATATATATATGAAATAAAAAAAAAGAGGTTGATAAAGCATACATACATGTTAGTATAAACGTTACATAAACCGAAGAGTGTTGACTACTTAACCAAATGAATTAGTACATAGCTTCAATTTGCTCCGTGGTTTTGCTGCAAGGAGCTGTCATTGTTGCCATTTTCTTCAACATGGATTTAATATCGGTATGTCCTTTTAATTTCCCCCCCATAGCTTCCTTTTATTACCTAAATTTTACACATTAATTTTGGATTAATTTGCAGAAAATAATAGATGTAATAGATGAGGATCATGTAAAGTTCCGGAAGTTCATCATTCTTCATCTCCGCATTTGTCGATTTCTTACTATTATTGTCGTTATCGTACAGGTATTATTTCTCTATATGGATTTCTACCATTTCCTAATACTACTATCCCTATTTAGTATTTAGTATTTAGTATTTACTACCCCAAAATAAAATCTAAATCTAAATCAAACTATTAAAGAAGAAGCTATGCCACCATTTATAAAAATTTAACTTGTGGTGTGGTGTGGATACTAAATTTTGTATGATTTGGCACATCTATCATCTATGGCTAGGCTGGATTTCATATATTAAGGGTTCGTATGGGACGGGGTTAATAAACCGACTAAAATTATAAGCAGGGTAAAAATTTATAAACTGTTGGTAAAAGTAGTTAAAATTTTATGAAAAAATATAAACTCCGTATGGGACGAAAAACAGTTTATTTGTAAAAAGTGGGGTTTATTTGGTTGTTATTATGGGTATACTTGTCTTTTCAAACCAAATAAACCCCCAAAACCCAAAATAAGCAGCAAAAACAAGCTTATTTTTTAACCCCCCATTTTAACTATAAACTAGCTAAAATTAATTACCATACCCAACTTATAATTTAAACTACCTACTTCTACTACTTTTTTAGTAGTTAAAAATGCAACCATACACACCCTAAATCATCCTTAAAAGGGAATCTTTGATTAAATTATTTATAAATTAGAAAATTAAATTATACAAAATCAATCATAAATTTGATTTTTTTTTCAAAAATATTAAATTTCCGCTTTATTCTTTTAAATTATTTTAATGAATTTATTCTATGATAATGTGGACTTTGATTAATGGAATAATATTGTTTAAGCATTTTTAAATCATCAAAAAGACTTGCAGGGGTATACTTATACTGTATTAGAAAAAAAAACAAATTTCTAATTATTTTCATAATTTACTAATTTATGAATAAATTTAGAAATCACAAGGTAGCTTAATTGAAGTTTGGTCACACACATGACACATGACACATGACACATGACACATGACACATGACACATGACACATGACACATCACATCCATTAAGTAGAGTAATTTATTAATAGCACATGCTTGGTTTGGTCTATGCAAAGACAATTAAGTAGAGTAATTTATTTTGTACTCACTCCGTTTCAAAATAAGTGTCGTTTGTCTTTTACTGCACGCTTTTTGAGGAGTTAAAAACACTATAAAATATTATTTTTTTAATCAATTTTTTTCAATAATTTCATAGTTAGTATTCATAAATATAAACTTATAAAAACAAATTCATTAAAAAAATAATATTTTATATAGTTTTGACCTCCTCAAAATACGTACATAAAAGTCAAACGACTTTTATTTTGGAACGGAGTGTTTGAAAATGAGAAATCTAATTGTAGTAATTGTTAAATTTGCAGATAAATTTGGTGGTTCTAGCAATCTCACTGTTCGTGGTTGGACCCGACCCGACACACCACTCCCGGATTCACTTACTGGCTTCAGTTCCTGACTTCAGATACTCGTTTCTGATTCCACCCGGAATTGTAAATAATTCGCAATTTACCCCTATAGTTGTGGATGAACCCAGAGATACCCACACCCACTCAGTCGATACCTCCATCACTTGAGATTTGTACTCGTTTATGTGCCTCCTATTCCTATCAAGTATCAACTACACACAAGTTACCATACAATACAAGGACCCAAATCCATGTCTGCTCAGAAACAAGATTCATATATATATTTTTGTTGTTTCTTTTGGTTTTGTTTCTTGTTCAAAAGAAACAGCAATACAATGTCAATGAGATAGATGACAAGACGCACAGTAAGTTTTCAACATCATATAAATTTTGCATCCCATTGCCCTCTGGCTCCGCCTCTGATGTACAAGTTCGCTATCATCAAAGCTCAAAGATGCAAGCAAATTCAATGCAAACATACTTGTAAAGATGCACCTTGTTATGTGTCATTCACTCTATATTGTTTATACTAAAAGACTAGAATAAAAGAGGCATTTTGAAGGAGAAAAAAGCAGGACAAACCGAAAGAGCGACGACGGTTGAGGATATTGAGTTTAGCACTTTGTTCAGAGATGTCCTTCAAGCTCTGATGGCCTCCCAAAGCATCACGTACCACTCGGCTTTATAGCAATCCCTTCTGTGGACTCAACACGTACACAAGTTATGATCCGTAAGGACTTGCCTCATAATAGTTGGAAGATTCAAGAAAAAGTATCAAATTGTTGAAGTAACAGCGTAGAAAACATCAAAGCACTCACAGTTTCATCATTCTCCTCGTTGGTATGAAATGAAGGATCACCGCCAGCCTTCATGTCTTCTTCATTCAGAATGGCCATGGTTGGTTATACTTATATTAAGTAGCTTTGTCTCTTCAAAAAAATGTACGTATTCAGTAATTTAATACTATAAGAAATAAAAAGACAGTTTCATCTCCAAGAAAAAGTTATCTTCAAAAACTCCTGTTCAGATTAGAATATATCACCACTTTTTTTTTTTGTAGGAATTTGATGCACCAGCTCATTTACAAAGGACCTGTGCCTGCCTATACAAGTCTGTCCGAGTTCATTGATTTTTCGTCTTTGAGCTGGTCTTCTACTAGAACCATAAACATACCAGCATCTCAACAGAGTTAACTTTTCACTATCTACAGACAGCTTGGGAGTTGTGTCAGGTCTCAAGCTCTGGGTCAGTTAAAGAACACCAATTTACAAGAGCTGACCATGTGGCTGTACAAACCAGGATGTCCAGCTATCTGCCTCTGGCTCACAATGGGCAGCCTAGCTCCAAAGCGGCAAGCAGATGTACTGTCAGATAGCCTCATTTGGTTGCCGCGAGTGGCTGGTGCTGACCCTCCTTTTCTATCGGAGACGTTCCCATGCTTCTGATGAAGTTTTTCCAGCCTTGTGGCTGGAAACTCGTTCTTGCTCTTCTCTCTAGTTCTGGCCATTTGGCCATTCCTGCGGTGATGTGCAATCTTGCTGTCTTGTTTCTTCAACCTGACTGCACCACGAGCCTCAGCAAGACACCTGAAGGTGGACGGCTTCGGTTGTATTCCTAGCTCCTCCATTATGTGTATCATTTCCTCTGCTTTATCGGACTGTTTTACCTTTCCATATCCCCAGATCAGGGTTTCAAAGGTCATAAGGGTAGGAGAAACACCGAGTTCAAGCATCTTTTTGAAGACCCCGATTGCACGATCCATTCTACCAGCGCCACACCATCCATTCATGACAGTGTTAAATGTCACAGCGTCAGGGTTGACACCGGATTGGATCACAGTGTCTAAGAACTCCTCGGCCTTTTCAAGGTCACCGGCACGCACATAGCCCTTGGTGAGGATGTTGTATGTGTGGATGTTTGGTTTGATGCCAGCGTCGATCATGCTGTCGAAGATTTCCTTGCACTTGTCCATTGATCCCATGTTAATCCAGCCATTCATCATCGTGCAACACGTTATCACATCAGGCTTCAACCCATATTCATCCATCAATTTCCAAACCTGGAAAGGTCAACAGTTCTATGCGTTACGAATTGTGAGCAAACTAAGAATAGTTCAGGTAATCGCAATGCCAGGCTAAGATATAACCGGATAGACAAATAACGTCCCCTTTCAGGTTATAATGGAATTTCATATGCAATCTCAACATTGAAACTCTTGATATTCTGATAATTTTCATACCAACCAGAATCTTGAATATAAGCAAGAGAAAAATATCATAGAATGAGGACAAGTGTTTTCCAAACCCACCTCATTAACTCCATCCATGTACGAAACCTTTAGCAGCTCTTTGATTAGTAAGTTGAAAAGAGGAACATCAGGTGACACTCCAAGATCCTTCATCCTATGCACAAACCTCAGTGCATCCTTCATCCTACCTTCAGCACAGTATCCACTAACTACAATCGTGCATGTTCTTACATCAAAAGGCAGATCACTGATTTTCATCTCTGAAATCATTTCCTCAGCCCGATTAGTCTCTTTGTTTTTAACATAAGCTGTTGCCAAAGTATTACAAGTCATGACATCAGGCTTGAAACCAGAATCCATCATTTTGTAAACTACTTTCCAAGCCTGCGCAATATTGTTTTTGTTACACCATGCTCTGATCAGAAAGTTAAATGACCTGACATCTGGTTTCGTATTTTCATCCATAGACATCTCCTCAAGCAATTTCATCGAATCTTCAGGCTTACCAGCAATATCACATGCTTTAATCAAGGAGTTGAAAGTCCATGTATTGGGTATAAGGTCATACTCTTTAATCTTTTGAAGAGTTCTTATAATCTCTTCATACTCACCAGATTCTGCAAAAGCATTAATGGCCGAATTGAAGAATACTAGATCGGGCTTCATCCCACTTTCTTCAACTACGGAGATGATAGCATGTACAAATTCATATTGTTTCTGAACTGTGAAGATGGTCAAAAGGGTAGTGTACGTTGGTAAAGATGGCCTGTGGCCTCCTTCAATTAGTTTCTCAAAGATAGAATAAGCTTCGTCATACTTCTCTCTTTCCAGCAACTTATTCATTAGCATTGTCCTTGAACAAACAACTCTGCATTTTGCCTCTCTTCCACATGATGGGCAATAGATTTTCTCAGGCAACAGCTGGATCTCATCACACAATAATTTCTTTTTGCTACGACGAAAGGCTCCACTTTTTAGATAAGCTGCTGCTAGAGTATCATACATAGCAGCATCCGGTTGCAAACCAGAAGCAATCATTTTATCAACCACATTCCAAGCTTGACCAATGTTCATCCTGTCACACCATGTCTTCACTAATAGGTAGCATAATGATAACTTGGATTTCATCTCCCCCCCTACAAACATCTCTTCAAGCAATTTCATTGATTCCTCAAACTTCCCGGCGGCATCAGATGCTTCTATAACTGCACCGAGAGTGGCTTTTGTGGGCATGGGGCCAGACTCTTTCATTTTCCGCAGAATTTGCATAGCCTCGTCTATATTTCCAGATTCTCCAAGGGCCTTTATGGCAGAATTAAGGAACTTTAAATCAGGCACCACCTCAGCCTCTTCAACTTGGGAGATGATAGGATGTACTAACTCATAGCGATTCATGGAAGTAGCAACTGTCAACAGAGATTCAAAGGTTCTCAATGACGGCGTGTGTCCTTCTTCAATTAATTTCTCAAAGATTGCCAGAGATTCCTCAGGGTTCCCTTTAGAAACCAAAACATTCATCAGCTTTGTTCTAGAACCAACAGTATTACAATAAGATTTGCTTGCACACTCTGAACAGTGAACTGTCTCAGGAAATAGCTGGATCTGATCATCTGAAATTTCTACCTGAAGGACCTAGGAAGAATAAAGATTAACCAGTAAGATATCACTATAAACACCAGCCAATCAGAATGAAATAAATGAGACAGTGAGCAGTCATTAGAAAAGATCCATTCAGGAATGAATGATAAAATGCCAGGTGATGGAGAAGATTACCAAAACTTATAATCTACAAGCTAGTAGGCTATAGATCAGCTCTATTGGACTCCATTGCCATATTAACTGAAGGATTTATGCAACTCAAAGTTCAAACTGACGCAATCGTCAACTAAAAAACATTTATTTCTTTTCATTACATATCAACCAAAATGCAGCCCATAAAAACACCCCAAGTCCTGAAAGATACCTGCTTGGATCTCCCCTCTTCGTTCCAATGCTGCTCATCTTTCATCATTTTGTTCTTCCCATTGTTGATTGTTCTGAATCACACGCTCATCAAACCACAAAAGAACATTAAAAAGGCATTAAAGCAATAAAACTCTTTACCCAATCCCATGATCATATTAAGCATAAGAAGGTTAATCTTATCATTATACTTACTTCCTGCTAACCACCCCTGATGCAGATGAATTCAAGCTGACTACCATTGTTGACAAGCTTGGAGCTGTTCTTTCTGCTTCGTTAACTATGATATCCATTTCAATTCACATAACTGGGAGAAGATGATTTGCTGACACGTTCAACTGAAAACCTAACAGATGTTGAAAATCAAGAACTTACTCAAACACAAGATACCTATAACCCAATCAATCTAATGATCACACAACCAACAAAAATCAGCACATTTGTTGTTCCGATTTCCTTGGCGGATGGCATTTAGTTATTAGATTCATCATCACCCCAACACACCACGTTAAATTCTCGTGCAATTCATTCACGCACTATTGGTGTAAAGTTCTTTGGCAATTCGTTATCCGACGACCAATTTATAGAAAGCTACGAGTAATCATACCTAGTTTCCTACTCCTCAGCTCACAAATCAGCTGATAAGTACTATCTTTTCCTGTTTCCATTTCATCTTTATTAATGGAACAAAGCATCAGCATAAATGAAAAGGCGGAAACCTAGAGAGAGGGGGAGAGAAGAGAGACCTGAACGAAGAACATGTTTAGCTTGCTATCCGAGAGAGAGAGAGGGGGGGGGGGGAGGGCGGTCGTGGGAGGGAAATTGGCCACTGACAGGGTGAGCTTTTGGATAAGGGAGTCAATTTTATTATTATTTAAATAATTTTGTGTGATAAAGTTAGGATCATCAAGTCATCAACATCTTTTGATTAAATGCATAGTTGGGTTGCTCGTCTGACTCATAGCTACTGTCAATAATAGCTTCGTCGAAGATTCAAAACTTTATATTTTCGTCTCATAGTTCTCCTTTCGATAATAGCTTCGCTAATGATTTAGATGTACTTTCATCAGTTTGGACGTGCTAGGAAAAAAGTCAGAACGTCGGCGGCTTTTCTAATCCTTATCTCACTTCTAAAAAAATTAATGAATGGTTGGATCGCCTATATGTTGCGGTTCCATTTATCACACTTATGGGGGGCAGGTTGCAATTCACCAAATCACCGGCAAATAAGTTCCGATCCTTATTTTTTTTATTATTTGATAAGTTTTTTTTTTTAAGTTCCGATCCCTAATTTTTTTTCCCCCTTGCTATTGGCACGGTGATATCTCGTCATCTGCACGGTGCCGTTACCGGTTTTCGAAGTCGACAAAACCAATACCGAAGCCTGATGTCGAAGTCGGTAAAAAAAGGTCGGTCTGCAATTTAATCATACATCAATTAGAGTCATTGTATTGACCCAACTTCTTAAGGATAAATAAGGCCCAATATATTGGCCCAATCTAACTAATAAAAACAAACCCTAATTAATGAAATATGTATCGGCCGCCACTTATCTTCTTCTCCCATGGAAGAAAGCGGACGATCTCCCTCTTGAAGGTCAAGCCCAGCATCGGCGTAGCCAAGGTGGCGGGGAACGCCGACGGTGCCCCTCGAAGCCCTCATCGTCAAGGCCACAAGCCATGATGTCGGCGCAGAGATTGGGTCTTCACGGATTGCTTGTCCATGGCGGGAAGGTCGTAAGAGATGGAGTGAGTACACAGTTTCTGATGTCACCCTGGGTACCGACCCAACCCGTCGCCGACTCCGGAAGTCGGTACCGGTGCCGGCCTTGTCGATTTCAGGTGTCGGTGTCGACGAATGGCTTGCCGACTCCGGGAATCGGTACCGGGACCGTGCAATTGGCGAGATGAACGTCGTGCGGATAGCAGAACCCTTTTTTTATATTTTTTTTAATATAAGGAAAGATTTAGAATAGGACGGACGAGAACACGCAGTTCTTCGTTGGCCTCCATAACTTCGTCGGCAGGAATACAGTAAGCCAGATGCGCAATCCAATCTGCAACCGTATTAGCTTCCCTGAAAATACGACGAATTGAAATAGAATTGAAATTAGGGAAAACTAATTAAAATACCCTCACCTTTGGGTTATGGTAAAAATATATCCTCAACTTTTAAATGCAATAAAAATATCCCAACCTTTGAAGGTAGTGGTAATATATTACCATGAATTTTCTCACAAGCCAAAAATAAATACTGCCAAGGCAGCTTACGTGGAATTTTTTTTTTTTTTTAATAAAGGTTTTCTTGAACGGTTTCTTTAGGAAAAAAATAAAGTATTTGACCGGGCTCATACCCAACGCCTTCTTCCCTTGTGGTCGCTTATCTTGAGCCGTCGCTCTCATATCTTCTTCTACTTTGATTCGTTCACGGATTTGGCTGAGTAAGTTTTGTTGTCGGTTTGGTGTTAGGAATAGTCGTGTTGTGTTAATTTGAGGCAACTTTGATCGGAATAGTTGTTTGGTTGAATCAATTTCATTTTAAAAGGTTTAATTTTGTTGTCGGTTTATTTTTCTCATAAGGAAACCGTTCAAGAAAACCCAATTTCAGTGCTAATTTGTAAAAAAAAAAGTTTCCACGCAGGCTACCTTGTTAAAAAAATCCACGCATGCCGTCTTGTCAGCATTTTTTACCCGTGAGAAAATTCGTGGTAATATATTACCACTACCCTCAAAGGTCGGGATATTTTTATTACATTTAAAAGTTGAGGATATGTTTTTACCATAACCTCAAAGGTGGAGGTATTTTAATTAATTTTCCCTTGAAATTACACAATAGTAGTCTAATCTCCGTTACCAGGATCTCGATAATCGAAGGACAACTCCATTCACCCAAAAGAACTTTAACTATTGTGAGGTTATCCCTCTCTATAAGGATATTATCCAAACGCAAAGTGTCAACCCTTAGCAAGCCATTACGGAGGCCAAGAGCTTCTGCATAGATAGGAGGCATACCACCACATAAACCCCAACTAAGGGAGATGACAGAAGCGTCCGAGCTGTGGATAACAAAACCAAAGGATGCCTTTCCACACTGCAGACTAGAACCATCGAAATTTAGTTTTAAAATTCCGATCCCTTATAGTTATTATTGGGTGTACACCAGATTTCTAATGAATCCGCATTTATATGGGTGGTTTTGAAAATTTGTGAACAATTAAATGGATCATATTTTGCACCCAAATCATCATATTGTGTCATATTCAAATTCTCATCCATAGGCTTTTCGGTTTGAATTGTTGCTATCAATTCGGCCTGCTATAAATCAACCATCTCTATAATCAATTGAGCATATTATACTTATCCATATATTTGATGATACACTGGCGACGAACTCGGAATCTTACTTCAGGAGATGAGTTATGACTTATGACACCCCAGCGTCCATACAAATCAATGAACCAACAAAAGGCAGCCATAAAAATGTCATGACACCCCAACCGCCTCCGTCGATTCAAGGGTGGTTGGTCGTGTCTCGAACAAAATTTCCTAGCTATGCTTAGGATAAAGCCGATAAGAAAAGTGCAATACCTGGTTGTCACCTGCAAGGAAGGGAGGCAAGAGAGATTATGATAGGCACATCAATCTTGCAAAAGTAAGGTAGCCCGTGTGGCCCCTTGCTTCGTCGGATGGCTTTGCCATGATTGTAGTAGAAACGGAGGACTCAGAGGGATTGCTTTCGTCCCTAGACCGTTGTCTCCTCTTGCACGGACGAGCAAAGGAGCTACCACTGTCACCATTTTGGGAGGTTTCCATTCTGATTTCTTCCACTTCATATGTACGAAGCAGAACCTCGAATGTCCTAATATCTACACAGAAGAATGAGAAAGTACTTTTGGTAAGACTTTCCTCTGAAGACAACTGGAGTAGGATCCTCACAAGCAGGAAAGTATTTTACCCGTGAACTTTAACCTAAGAGTCTCGCAAGTGCGTTGTACTTGTTCAATGCAAGGCGAGAAGGAGCATAAAACCCCATCAGGCTTCAACATTTTTCCAGCAGAAGGGATCGTCAACCACGGCTGGGGCAAGTCGAGAAAGATTGCATCTGCCCGGCCTGCAAACTCATCAGGAAACCCCTCACCCTGAATATCTCTAACTCCTACTGTAATTAAGCTACTTAATCCTGTCTTCTCAAAATCCTCCCTGTTGCATAAATAGAGGTAAATATCAAGTAAATATTGTACATGACATCAAACCAGTAAAATCAAATCTAAATTCAGCATATAACCATATATAAATAAAAGAAGAAAATGGCACTATAATTGAGTAATTGTAAAAAGAGAAAATAGTCAAAGATGTTGAAGTTAAAACTGTGCTCCATTCACGTACAACACCAAAATATGAACCATGGGCGTTGCTTAAGTGACCTAGCACCTCTTCCTACATGATCAATAGGTGACTGGGATGGTCTTCCAGCATTAGATGATTATTACTTATTAGACACGAAGACGTTAAAGGGATGATGTCATGCACGTAGCACATGGATAGGGTGCATACATCCTGACCCCATACCCCATTTTAAGCGGGATTATACTGGGTTGATAAGTTTATAATCCAGTTATGTAGGATGACCAATTTGACTAAAAACGGGCATAAGAAAAATCTCTCAATTTGAAAATTGGGTAAATCCCTAATTAATCTCCACTATTAGTATTTTGCCAATGAACAAAACTAGTCCCTAACCATGTCAATCCATCCAAAACTTATCAAACCATGGATGTTGCTCAAGAAAATTGCTTCATCCCACTAGACCAACCAATGATCGGTCGGGTTTTCTATGTTAGATATGATTATTCCACACAAACGTGTTCAATGGATGTTGTGTCACACTATGGAAAATGCATAGGACTAACTGGGAATTTAACCTTTTGATATATGATCAAGGTATGCAGGATAACCAATTTGACTAAAACGGGTAATGAAAGTAGTAATAGTAGTAGTAGTATAATTTTACTCACCGAGCAGAAGCTGCCCTCTGGTCATGAAAATCGAAGGTATAAACATGGCCATTTGGAGCGACAGCCCTGGCGAGGGAAGTAGACAACGAGCCACTACCTGTACCCGACTCCAACACAAGGCAACCGGGCAAAATCTCCAAGTACATAACCACAAAACCGATGTCAGCAAGGTAGAGTATCTGAGTCCGGTGGCTGAGGACCAAAGTCCACAGCTCTGGGGTGGGAGCTAGCAAGTAGACGAACCCTTTCTTGTTGCTCAACACCTTGGTTCCAAACGATTTCCCCACCCAATCCAAGTGCTTGAATGACCCGAATCGGTTCTGGAAAACAGATCCTGCAGTTACCTTTACAGATTTCATGACGCCCTGGCGCTCGTATACTATGACAAGATCGCCTTCTCGGATGCGGCGGTGATGGGTCACAGCCTCTGATGAATCTGACGGTATCATCATTGTTGTGACTGTGGCTAAAAGCTTAAAACCCTAAACCTGTATCTAGAAGGAGGGAAAGGAAATGCAGCCGAAACAAAAACACTCAAGCCATCACATGTTATGCCTAACTGTTTAGTTTGAGTTCAAACCAATCCACCTGCATTTAGTAATAAGTAATAAACAATGAGCTCTAGATTTCATTTGCAAGATGAGGTTGAGAAATGAATCTCCAACATCAAATCAAGTCAACATGGATGATGCTTCCAATTGGAATGAATGGTTCTCTACCAAATTCGAGTTTAAATGGATTTGGAGGCTTGACACAGTGGTGGCCACAAGATTTCAAGGGAGGGGGGAAAAGATTTTTGTTTCGGATAATTTTTTGTAAAAAGAATATTAAAAGAAAAATATAAATTTTGCAACCCAAAATAAGACAATTTGTCCAATCAGACCCTTTTGGGGGCCGATTAACGATCATGAAACCAGACCCAAGAGATCCCCGCAGGCCTCTCAGGGGTGGGTTTCGGGATCAACAAATCACCCTAATCAAGGGTGGAATGCACCACCATATCCAAATTGGTTGCTTTCAACCAACAGACCACCGACTGCAATAAATTCATTCGAAATTAGTCCATCCAGTGAACTAATGTCACATTGGCAGCAAAAACATATCCTAACTGCTACAAAATTGCAGTCATCGAGTTCCCATAAAGACTCAAACAAGCAGCCAAACCTCCAACTAAAAAAAGAAGAATTCAGGAAGTTGATGAAAAGTTTATAAACCACAGATTGCACAAATCTAAACAAACATAATTCCAGTGGGAAAATAAATCAATCAAGCAGAATATTTGCCATCCCATTCTCGACTGTCTCAAACAAGAGCACAGAATGTACCCCATTAGAAGTTGATGTGGGAAGAATTCGTAACCTAAATCATCTAAACTTAAAAATCAAATTGCAAATTTGGGATTGGGGGTTTTCGAACAAGATCCCTAGAACATACCCGGTTGGAGGAGCTTGTCGAGCCTAATTCTTCCGATCTGGACCAGAAGGCCCGACGTGGTGCGTGCAGGGGCGTCTGCTGGTGAGGGATGCACTGATGCAGGCGTCGTCACTTCTTTTTTTGAGAGATGAGCAGCTGTGAGCAGACAAAACAAAACCAAAAAAAAAAAAAACGTACCTTAGGTGTTTAAGCCGAGTTGATAAAATGGACTCAAGTTGAGCCTGATTTTCAACGAAATTAAATTTGTTGTTAAAAAAAACTACGGGCGTTTTGATCCTACTTAAATCAGGTACGTATGACATTTTACATAATATTAAAGCTCATCGGTTCTTCGGTTTGAACTACATAAGGGTTAATTCTTTTCCAAGAGATACGTAGATAACTCGTTAAAATTTAATAGCAGTGAAACCACTCAAGATTTCGGTATTGATATAACTTTGAATCAAGAAAATAACCAAAATGTGTCAAACTCAAATTCCAATTTTAAATAAAAATATTTTTTTGTTGTGCGTAGAAGGGTGAAGAGGTGAATAATTCACCTTGTACTATCTCATTTTTTATTTTATGAATGAAAAGTATGTAAAATCTCCTATAAATAGGAGCATGCCTACCATGAAAAATCAACCAGATTCAACAAGAGGCAATTACAAAGCCTTTTATCTGATCTCATAAATCCACAAATATCCAACACGTTATCAGCACGAGATCTGAAACCAACCGAGTTTTTGAGATCTCAAGGTAAAAACCTCGAATCTCAACTCTTCAATTCGAAAAATGTTTTTACCAAAATTGATTTTTAGAGGAGTATGCTCTGTAGTTGCCCAAATTAGGATCTTCTACATCAAAAACTCATAAAACCCTCATATCTTCCCGTTTTACATCATTCTTGTTCAGATCCGTTTTCAAAACTCACAAAGAATGGAACACAGAAAGAGGCTCAACACATCTTCATGAGTTTTCATACAAAAAAAAAATGAATTTTTCGAAAATAAAATACGGGAATTTCATCATAGAGTCTTTAAAATCCTTCACTCCAAAAACAAAATTAGTAGATTTAGAGTTATTACGAGGTATTTGCAAAAACACTACATAATACAATACCATTTTGGACTTCGTTTTTTGAAATGCGCCTTGTCGGAACCTCCATCAAGATGCCTAGTTACACCGGCAGTTCTTGGCCACCCATACACAGTAGGAAACCACTAGAACCGCTACCGTCACCCCACAAACGAACATCTTTAGCAAAACCCGATCAGTTTCGGTCATCTTTTTTGGTTGAAAAATGAGAGTGGTTCCGGAAAGAGAAGAGGGCGGCGAGGAGGATAGAAGTAAGTGGAGGAGTGAAAGTAATCGGATAAGGGGGTATATATATATATATAAAGAAAAAAAGGGTAAAGAGGGTAGACGTATAAAATGCTTATTATCCCGTTCTAGGATACGAGAGGATAGGGCAGACAAAAATATAAAAGGCATAAAGATCTAGAAGACAATCTTCCACCCGACATTACCGTTTTGGAAAAGTTTTTCCATACCGAACTTGATTTCTTCCCATTTCATACAAGAGGCTCAATAAGTTTTTTTTTGGTAGGGAGAACTTACTTTTTTTTTTTGAAAAAGAATAGACAAAGTGAAGTGAGTAAGTAAGAAAAGTATATGCATTCACTTATGCATTTTTTAATCCTTCCCGTATGCATGCATCTTTGAACTCCTAACTAGTTAACTTTACAAATACGGAGTATAAAATAAGATAAGGTGGTTCAAACTTACAACCCCCACCATACCTTACTTCATCTCATTTCCTTACACAATGTATGCATGATCGTACATAATATAATATATATATACACACTACATCTCACATTACTAGCATGATTTTTACATAATATAATCATATGTCATATGCATGTACAGAGATTTGATTTGACACTGCACTTGCTTTTCATGCAAGCGATGTATGCATATAATATACGTAGTATATGATTTGCACCACATGATGCATATATAATATATATACTGTTTTTTTTGTTTTGTAAAATCATGCATGTGTATTCTAAATAAACACTGGTTAGTACATTTTGATATTATATATTCACCTAGAATTTATATCCCACTAATTAAAATCGTATATACTAAATTATCTCCATCCAATTTAATTTACACTCACGTATATGTCTTATAATTCTTGTAGTGCTGGCTATTATGGCAAACATCACAAAGAGAGAATTTGATATATTGGATCTATCAGGAGACAAGTTCCTTGAGTGGAGGGTGAATGCCTTAACACACCTTAAGGCTGGAGGTCTTGAAAAGACCATTGAGGCTAACAATGCCACCAGTCCACAAGAAAAGGCACAAGTCATTGTGTTCATTCGCCACCATATTCATGAAAGTCTGAAATCTGAATATTTATTGGTGGAAGATCCAAAGGAACTATGGGAAAATCTGATTGAAAGATATGACAATAAGAAGAATATCTTACTCACAATGGCCTTATATGAATGGAACTCTTTAAGAGTTCAAGATTTCAAAAATATCTCAGGGAGTATAGCTCCATTGTGCGGTGAATCACATCGCAGTTAATTCTACGTGGTCATGAGATTATAGCTAGGCAAAAGATGGAGAAGACATTCTCCACAATGCATGCATCTAATGTGTTGTTGCAGCAACAATATGTGCAGAGTGGCTTTAAGAAGCACTCTGAACTAATAGATGTAATGCTAGTGACGGAGAAAAAAAATGAGCTTCTGATGAGAAACCACAACATGAGGCCCCCTGGAGCAACACCTGTAAAGGCTCGGATTTTCAAATCCTAATTTCTGGAAAAAGGAAATTAAAAATGAACTAAAACTGAAATTAAAACTCATTTAGCGGATTCCGACCGAAATATAAAATTTGGCAAATAATTTCCATTGTTTTACCTCGAAAATTCAAAATAATTATTGAATGGTGATATCCCCTTCTATTTTAAAAATCTAATTGATCGAGAAAGCGAGAGTCGGGTAACTATCATTCGAACACTAATTCCGGGATTCAAAATTCGCGTATTCGGGATTTTCTTTCGGGTATTTATTTGACTAAGGTTTTAACCGATTCTACACTCAACATCCCTTACCTATCCCTACCTTACCCTGCAGCCCATCCCCTCCTGCCAATTTCATCGCCATCACCCACCTGCTCCACGCCTTTACCATTCCGCCATCAGTCCATCACCGTCTCTTCTGTTTTACCGAGAGGAAGGAATCCCAAGCCACCTCTTCCTCCTTGCTTTCTCCTATCCACCTCCAGCCAGCAGCGGGAGTCCTCCTCAAGGACCTCGACCCCTCCTTGTAGCCATGAGCAGCAGCGGCAACGGTAGGAGCTGGAGACGAAGCCGCAACCCAGCGCGCAGTGCTGCCTCCCGTGTCCTGTTTTCCCGAGCCTAGAGACAGCCCCGAGGTGTCCAGTAGTCCGTGCACCTCCACTCCACCTCCATCAACATCCATCGACACACCGGAGCCACCCAGGAGCCCTCCAGCGCCACCACGAGCCACCGGAGCTCCACCTCCCCTGTTTAAGCGCGAACCACGTTCCGGTAAGCGATTCTCCTCCGTTTTTAATCGGAATCGTCCTCGAGCTTCTCCATCACACTCACCCATGTCCGACGTAGGTCCGATGAGCCATCGAGAGCCTTCGGTGAAGCCCAGAACTCCAATCGAAGCTCCGACGTCCCCGAAACTACCCCGGTGAGACCCCAAGCCTTCCTTTCTTTCTTCGTTCGATTCTATGCATCCTTGTGCACTTATACTTGTCGGGAGGGTAGTGGGGGGTCGAGTGCGGGAACCTGGGTTGAACTCCGTCGAGTTCCGACGAGCTCAAGAGCAACGGAGAAGCAAGGGCGGGAGCGTGAGCGAGGGCCGTGATTGCGAGCGAGAGTGGCTGTGAGGGAGTCGGGGAGGGCGAGCAAGGAGCAGGCGGCGAGGGCCAACCTGTGGCGAGTCCGGACGAGCCAGGGCTGAGACGAGGCGCAGCGGCGGCGTGGCGGAGCGCGGGCCACCGGCGTCGAGCAGCTGCTCCTTTCGAAATTGAATTGGAGGGAGACGATGAGTCAGCAGTGGGGCCCGTGTCCAGTCATCATGTGGGCCCTCCCTTTTTATGACTTTGGTCTACCGATTAAGATAGGAAATAACGGGTTCGTTTCGGTTCGGTTCGGGTTATCCGTTTATTTATTTAGCTAATTAGCGGTATTTAAATTATTATATAATATTATATGAGGTTTTAAGAGATAAAATATTATTTCGGGAGATTTATAAAGAATTGGTTTTATCGAATACAAACGGGTTGGAATTATTTCATAAAGGATTTAGAAATACTTTACAAGGGCGTTTTATTAAATGGTGTTTTAAAATATAACATAAAATCATTGGGATTTAGAAATAAATTATTAAGACTCGTCGATTTAAAAAGAGAATTCGAAAAAGAATTTCAAGGTCGGAAAATGATTTAATAAATAATAGAAAAAGGGAATTCTGCTAACACTTTCAAGGGTCGGGATTCTAACGCGGATTTGACACAGATTTGAATCTAAACTTGGGAATAAGACTTATTCGATGATTAACTAGCATGATAATATGAGTGTTTGACTAACGACATGATATGTGTGACTAATAGCATGACTTGCGGTGATTTACTATATGAGATTAAATGTTAGATATTATGATTTTGATATATATATCTGTATGCCAAGTGTGAGTATGAAACGGTAATATGTGAAATTGGCTAAGTATGATATGGAGGTTGTCATGAGCTGATGAGGATGATGTTATGATCGAATGGAGGAAGATGTTAATTTATGAGATATGATGAGACAATATGAGAATTGAAGATGAGATGATAATGTTAATAATGACAAGATGGTTGAGTTATCATATGTGTGTATCTTACATGTTTCATATGTGACTTGTGTGCTTTGTGTAAATTAGACTTAGACTTATTATGTTATTTATGGGATTACTAGGTGATCTCTGATATGTTGGATTGCTTGCCATTGCTGATCGTTGTTTGGATTCTGCGCTTCTCCAGGTAAGTTCTTTGAACTTACTCATGATGGGCGCTCTATGCACTGGGTGTTATATAGTAGGCTAGTGTCCATGCACCATACGACTTAGAATCACGCTTAGGAACTAAAATGAAAATCATATGATTGCTATATGTCCTTGCAAGAGAACGGCCGTTATCTGTGATAGTCCTAGAGTCTTTGCTATGGTCATAGGGTAGCCCAGCCTCATCGGGTACCCTGAGTCAATCGAGTCTATATGATTAGGATATGATAGCCCAGCACCATCGGGCAAGCGATGAGATGATATGATATGATGATGTCGTGGTTTGTGCACCACCACGAGGAAATTGCTATGCTATAGCACCGAACTGGCCAGTGTCCGCCCTATCGGAAGGGGGGTGGAGGTAGGAAAGGGACATGCCACTTGGCATTCTGTGTGGATCCATTTATCGCTTTCTGCATTATATTAAACTGTCAGTATATATATGTGATTTAATTGACGCATGGCATTACGCATTTCATCTTAAGAATAAGATGCTTATTATATGCCTCTCAGAGTGTGTTTACATACGCGCATGAGTGACCTGATGATTGACCCAGATCCCCCTCTTTTTTTTAGATTCAGGTAACCACTAGCCGTTATCGTTGCCTATGTGGATGCTTGGTGGGTTCAGACTTCTGGCGTTAGATTGAGAGGTTGAGAGAGCACCACACTTCCTCTCTTTTATACTCCTTTTCGGATTGTATTTAAACTCAACTTTATTTTTGCTTTCGCTCGATTTCACGATTAGACTAAGACAGGTATTTGGTCCCCAATGGATCCGCGATCTTTAAGGGTTCGAAATCCCTTCTTTTAGTACAAATATTTTGTTTTAAAACTCAACCCGTACCTGGATTGCAAGATCCGAACAAGGGGTTTTATCCCTTGAAACGTAACCCGGAAATCATAATTCTGGGTCGTTACAACACCATACCCCGAAGCTAATGTCGCAGATTCTATGAATGCCAACCCAAAAGGGGGTAATGACCCTAAAAGCTCATGGGGGTACAAAAGGGGAAAGTATCATGGTAACAATCGCAAACAAAGCTATGGGAGAAACCGCTTCTTCTATAAGAAAGGCAACCATGGAGAATCATTCTCTAAGGGGATGAAGTCAAAGGTCCAGAGGGGCTCAACAGAAACCCCAAACAAACCAAAGTCACAATGGTACCCATGTGGGATGACTGGTCATTGGGCAAAAGTGTGTCACACAGCAAGACACTTATGTGAACTGTATCAGGCCTCTCTCAAGAAAAAAAAAAAGGGCAGGATATGGAAACAAACTTTGTTGCCACTAATACCCCAATGATGTCGGGTGACCTGAATATCAATGACTAAATGGATAATGAGCTTGGTGATGGATTTGGCCAAGATGAAGGCACTAGCTTTTAAATTTCTATGCATGAAAGAAATTAAGGATGCTTGTAATATATGTTTCCTTGTATTATCGCTGTAATGTAAGATATTCATTATGTGATGTATAATATTTGTGTAAATTTAATTTCCACCATGTAATATAATGTCTAACTCTATGTTTTTCCTAATTATTGAAGTCATGAATCCATCTGGAGTTAAGCCTGATTATAAGCAACAATGTCTAGTGAATAGTGCAACAACCCACACCATTTTGAAAAAAACAAAGAATACTTAACTCAGTTGACAATCTTTGAAGGAAATGTCAACACAAAATCAGGTGTGGCAAAGATGATTGAAGTATCTGGGAAGGCTTGCCTTTTTCTTCCGAAAGGGACAAAACTGGCAATAAAAGACGCATTATACTCAAGCAAGTCTCAAAGAAATTTATTGAGCTTTAAAGATGTACGTCAGAATGGTATTTATATTGAAACCATGAATGAAAATGAAAAGGAATACTTGTGTCTGAAAGCACATGTATCTAACAAAAAGAAAGTGGTAGAAAAACTACCAGCTTATTCCTTTGGGCTATATTATACCTTCATTAGTTCATTTGAGGTTAATATGGTAACCAGACCAAGTCTGGACGACCATAAGATGTTTACCCTCTGACATGACCGAATGGGCCATCCAAGTACAGTGATGATGCACAGAATCATTGAGAATTCACTTGGTCATACATTAAAGAACAAGAGGGTTATTCAGACAAGTGATCTCAATTGCACTGCTTGTTCGTTGGGCAAATTGATCACCGGGCCCTCGAAAAATAAAATAGCAGTTGAGGCTCCTGCATTCTTAGAACGAATTCAAGGGGATATATGTGGGCCAATTGTCCCACCGCGTGGACCATTCCGTTATTTTTTGGTGCTAATAGATGCATCCACACGATGGTCACATATGAGTTTATTCTCAACAAGAAATGTCGCATTCGCTAAACTTCTTGCTCAAATCATACGATTAAGAGCACAATTCCCAGACTATACAATAAAGAAAATCCATATGGATAATGCAGGAGAATTCACTTCTCAAGCATTTAATGACTATTGTATGTCCATTGGGATTACAGTTGAGCATCCGGTAGCACATGTACATACACAAAATGGTCTTGCAGAATCATTAATTAAACGATTACAACTAATTGCTTGACCACTGCTGATGAAATCCAAGTTACCAACATCAGCTTGGGGACATGTAGTATTACATGCTACAACCTTGATTCGACTCAGGCCAACTGCATATCATAAATATTCCCCGGTGCAACTTGTGTCTGGCAAGGAGCCGAATGTGCCATAAAGGAGTTTGGATGTGCAGTTTATGTCCCAGTTGCATCACCGCAACAGACAAAGATGGGTCATCAAAAAGACTGGGAATATATGTTGGTTTTGAATCTCCCTCATTATTAAATATCTTGAACCAACTACAAGTGATTTATTTATAGCAAGATTCGCTGATAGCCACTTTGATTAATATACATTCACAACTCTAGGGAGAGAAAAGAACAAAATTGATCCTAATAAAAATGAGGTCACATGGGATGCCATGTCACTGTCATATCTTGATCCTCGAACAAAAGTGTGTGAACAAGAAGTGCAAAAGATAATTCATTTGCAAGGAGTTGCTAATCAGTTACCCGATGCATTTATTGATATAGAAAAAGTGACGAAGTCACACATACCTGTTGTAAATGCCCCTGCAAGAATTGAAGTACCTATGGATCTACCAAATAAGCCAATCACTAATGAATCTGCTATACGTAAAAGACGAGGTAGACAACTTGGTTCAAAAGATTTGAAACCAAGACAGCCGAGGAGGCAAAAGGGCATGATTGGTAATCCCAAAATAATTCAGCCAAATGACGAGGGCAAAGAGGTCAATAATGAGGATATCTTGAAAGGCAAAGCAAACTCCTCGGAAGAAGAGAATCTTATTGAACAAGATGAAAAAGAGAGTCTTCTTGAAGAAGACAGAACAATCGACAATTATGAAATTTCTATAAACTATGTATCCACATGAACACAGTGGAACTAGGGCTGGCACGGTACGGTATCATGGTAAATTTTTCATTACCACGTACCGTACCGATACCCCTCGGTATGGAATTTTATGTACCACGTACCAACCGAATAGTTTCGGTACCGAAGCTCTTGGTACCGAAAGTATCGGTTACCGAATGTCGGTACCGTGGTAACCGATGCCACTATTTTCATTCTTCGATTTTCGTTTTATACACTATGGTACCATCGGTACCGATGGTACCGATGGTACCAATGACAGATTATGCTTGAAAACGAACAGACTATCCTTGGTACCAACGGTACCACGGTATTTTATTTTTGTTTAAAATAAAATATATATTTTATTTTAAAAAAAAAATAAAAAATATTTTTTTTAAAAAAAAAATTGAAATATATATTCGGTACCAACGGTACCACGGTATTTGGGTTGTCCATACCGTTACCGTACCGACTATCCTTGGTACCAAGACTTCGGTTACCGATTCAGTCGGTTACCGACTTCTTGGTACCAACGACATGTTGGTACGGTTGGTAATCGGTTGGTATGGTAATTTTCGATTACCATACCAACCCTAAGTGGAACATGAAAGATGTCGTTGTCGATGAAATTTTTGCCTATTCAGTAGCAGCTGAAATGATGGTTGAAGACGACGATACTGAACCAAAAATAGTTGAGGAGTGTCGCTGTAGGAAAGATTGGCCTAAATGGCAAGAAGCGATTCAGGCTGAATTAAAATCACTCGAGAAACGTGAAGTTTTCAGTCATGTAACTCAGACACCAAAGGGGATAAGGCCAGTGGGCTATAAGTGGGTCTTTGTGAGAAAAAGAAACGAGAAAAATGAGGTAGCAAGATATAAGCCAAGGCTTGTGGCACAAGGTTTTTCACAACTGCCAGGAATAATTACTAAGATACGTATTCCCCGGTAGTTGATGCAACCAGTGTTCTAAATATCGGATATATCGGCCGATATATCGGCGATATATCGGGGATATTTAGAACCCGCTACGATATCGTGGTATCGGTTGGGAAATATCGGTCAACGGGTAATACCGGGTCAACGGGCGATATATCGGTCAATATCGGCTTGACCGATATATCTTGGATAGGTAAATAAAGAGCGGCCATTCCGGGGTTCGAACCGGGGACCTATGGGTACTACCCACAAGTCCTTTCCGGTGAGCCATTCCGGAATGGTTAAATGATGAATCGAACTCACAACCTCTGCGAGAATTTCCGCGTCCCACATTTTCGCTTGACCGATATATCGATAGCTCACAAACGACGTCATTTGATTATTAAAAAAATTTGTTGGGTGCCTGGGCGAGGGTTTTCTCTTCGAACAGACGAACCGCTGTCGCCATTGTCGAGTGGGCCAGGTCATCTTCATCTCCTCTTCATTCTTCATCGGCTTGACACCACCTCGCTTTCGACTGCCCTCATCCATCGTTCCTCGATGTTCACTTGTGCCTGATTCTCCGATTGCCTCACTTCCCTCGTCTGTCGGCGACCTCGCTTCCCTCACCTGTCGACGACCTCGCTTCCCTTGCAGTCGCAGCGCCCATCTTCAAATCAGTGAGTAAACCCTTTCAATTCCTCTTTCGATTTGGTTTTGACCGGTTGCTCTGGTTGAATGAACGGGTTAGTTAAGGCTCTGAAATTTCGATTTCTGAAACCTGAAATTCGATAGATAAAGCTCTGAAATTTTGATTTGGTTTAGACCGGTTGCTCTGGTTGAATGAATGTGCTATGGTTGAATGAATATGCTTTGAAATTTTGAATGGGTTAGATGTTTACTGATTGATAAGTGTGTGAATGACTTACTGTATTCTGGTTTCTGAATTTGAGAGAATAGTAAAAAGTTTTGTTTTTGATTTGGTTGATGCCGGATTTGTTAATGCTGGATCTTCGGGAAGTTTCAATTCCAAAATCTAATGAAGTGGGTTCCATTTCAAGTTTTTCAACGCACTCCATCTAGGCCTGTCCACGGGTCGGGAAAGGCATGACCCACACCCGGACCCGGGAAATAGCCGGGTCGGCGGGTCAGCTGGCCCGACGGGTCACGGGTCGACCCGCCGGGTCAACGGGTCGATCCGGAAAAAAAAACTTTTTAAAAAATTATGCTATAATATTTATAATAATATTATAAATATAAATATAAAATAGAATATATTTTATATTTATAATAATTATAATTATAATTATAATTATTATAATTATTATAATTATAAATATAAACATAAATAAATAAATTATAAACAAAACTAGAATTCATATCCATAAAATATAAATATAAATTCATATTAATATGCCACTCATATGCAATATGCAATATGTAATGCATGGTAAGATTCATCACTTGCTTATCTCCTTTTATAGAGCCGGATACTCCCAACCACCTATACTCTCGTTTCCGATGTGGGACAAAAAATCTCTCATTTTCAATGTGGGACAAAAAAGATGGAACTTATTCATCACTTGTTTATCTCCTTTTTTGCCTACTATATTGATATATTTGTATAATTGTCTTTGAAGATGATTAATTAGTTATGATATGTAATGATTAATTCACACAATTCGAATTAAAATTTCACATTTGAAGTCTATATGTGTTGTTGGATACAATAGTTATGATCAGTGGCTAAGACGTCAAATATAGCCCACAAAACTTGGAACAAAATGTACATTACTTAAATCATGGATTCATGGGTAATTTGGGGAGGCAAGATGCTTTGATAAGAAACAAGAAATTGATAGGTGAAAAAGAACAATTGAAATTGTTGGAGTTGTTCACGATTTCGAAAGAGGCAAAACATTCATGTCTATCAAACTCTTTATGAATCAATAACTTTAACAATAGCCATTTTATTATCTTTAACAATCACTTTTGTTATCTTTAACAATAACTTTAATGTTAATATAATTCAACAAAAAAAACTAAGTGAGTATGTGACATGATCACATGTAAAGAGTGTTAGTATGTGAGTTCCATCTTTTTTGTCCCACATTGAAAATGGGAGGTTTTTTGTCCCACATTAGAAATGAGATGGTAAGTGGTACCCTTAACTCTATAAAAAGGGTAAAGGAGTTCAACACATGTACACATTACATATATTGCATATGAATGCATATGAATATGAGTTCATATTTATATATTTTATAAGTATGAATTCTAGTATTTTTTTTATAATTTATATTTATAATTTATAATTATAATAATAATAATAATTATAATATAATTATAAATATAAATTCTAGTTTTTTGTTTATAATTTAATAATAATATTATTATTATTATTGTTATAAATATAAACTTATATTTTTTTTTTTTTTGGTTTTTGTCACGGGTTGCGGGTCAACCCGCCGGGTTGCCGGGTTTAAATATGCTCGACCCTAACCTGGACCCGTAACCCGCCAAGACCCGCGACCCGCTCGACCCGGACCCGCCGGGTCCATGACCCGTCGGGTCACGGGTTGACCCGTGACCCGTGGACAGGCCTAACTCCATCTACCCATTATGAACTACAGTATTATCGAGGATGAGTTCAAGCAATATTGCAATTTAAATATTATTTTTTCAAGTGTATTTTTATATTTCGAAGTATAAATATAATATTTATAAGTAAAAATTAGCGAAATCGATAAATCCGATATATCCCAATATATCCCCGATATATCATTTTTACTCCTAACCGATACGACCCCGATAGGCGATATTTAGACCCTTGGATGCAACTACCCTAAGATTTCTGATTAGCCTGGCAGTGGCTGAAAAGTTACAGATGCGCTTAACACTGACATTTATATGACACTGACATCTATATGAAAGTCCCTAAAGGACTAAAGTTGCCTGAATCTTGCAAATCAAAGCCTCGAGAAATGTTCTCCATCAAGTTGAGGAGATGATTATATGGATTAAAACAATCTGGGCGAATGTGGTACAATCGTCTTAGCGACTACCCTTTGAAAGAAGGGTACAAGAACGACTCGAGATGTCCATGCATCTTTATCAAAAGATACAAATCGGGGTTTTCCATCATTGTAGTATATGTTGATGATCTAAGCATTGTTGGAACCCTGAACGAGATTGCAAGTACAACTAGGTACTTAATGAAGGAATTTGAAATGAAGGATCTTGGGAAAACCAAGTTCTGTCTCGGTTTGCAAATTGAACGCGTGAAAGATGGAATCTTTGTCCATCAATCAAATTATACCGAGAAAATTTTAAAAAGATTTCACATGGTCAAAGCTCATCCTTTGAACTCACCTATGGTTGTTCGCTCCCTTAATATACACGATGACCCATTCAGACCCTGAGAAGATGACAAAGAAATAATTGGCCCAGAAACACCATATCTAAGTGCGATTGGTGCCCTGATGTACCTAGCCAACAATATAAGGCCTAACATCGCCTTCACTGTAAATTCACTATCGAGATATAGCTCAGCTCCTACAAGGAGGCATTGGAACGGAATCAAACACTTGCTTCGTTAGCTTAGAGGCACACATGATCTTGGCCTGTGTTATCAAAACTGTCCAAATGCAACTCTTGTTGGTTATGTAGATGCAAGATACCTATCAGACCCACACAAGGCCAAATCCCAAAATGGATATGTCTTCACCTTTGGAGAGACGACCATATTATGAAGGTCCACAAAGCAGACTTTGACCGCAATATCGTCAACCCATGTTGAACTGATAGCATCATACGAAGCTGGTAGAGAATCTGTATGGCTCAGAAAGGTGATAAAGTACATACAGAGGGAGTCTGGAATCAAGTCAATCAAAGACAAACCAATTGTGATATACGAAGACAACTCGGTTTGTGTTACGTAAGTGAAGGAAGGCTATATCAAAGGAGATCAGACCAAACACATATCGCCAAAATTCTTCTCTACTCATGAACTTGAGAAGAAAGGGAAAATTGAAGTCCAACAAATCCGATCATATGAGAACCTCGCTAATTTGTTCACAAAGTCCTTGCCACCATAGAGGTTCGAACAACTGGTACGCAAGATCGGAATGTGTCGTCTTCGAGAAGCTCATTAAGCATGTCAAACTCAAAATGAGAATCATATGTGATAGATTACATAGGTCTCATATTGTATAGTGGGTCCAAAGACCCAATATCTTGTAACCTATATATATCTTTGTCTATTGAATGAAACCCTCGAGGAGGACTTTAGATAAATTCTGTCATTCTACATGGTATCTGAGCCTCTAGGGTTTATCTAAACTAACCCTAATTTTTTTTTCCAATCCCTCCCCGCCTAATTCCCTGCCTACCGCCGTCACCGGACCTCCCCCACACCCAGTTGCCGGTTATCCTTCTCAATCTCACGATCTCTCTTCACCTGCTCTCCTAATTTCAGATCTGGGAGCGATAGCTCGATCTGTTGTTCTTCCTCCCCGTCGCTCTTCATCTTCAACCTCAAGCTCTTCATCTTTGACGGATCACCTGCGCCGCCATCCCCATCTCCCTCTCTCCTGATCGATTTCGACCTAACTTTCATCCGCCTCCCTCCTACTCTCTCCCTCTCTCCATATTGCACACCATCACCGGTAACCTCCATCCTGGATCCACGCTCGCCGGTACGCCGAAGGAACCCAACCGCAGCCTTGTCCTCTCCTTCGCCTCCCTCGCAGAGCCACACAGCCACCATCGCCACACCTTTAACCTCCAGATCCAGCCTCGACTTCCTTCCCTGATCCGCCTCCTACAGCCGCCGAACATCACCGAGCCCAGACCTCGTCTCTAAACGTGTTTCCAAAGAGAAGAAAGCAGACATTTTTAATCTATTTTGAAGAAATTCCAGAAACATCCCTTGTGTTTTCCTATTTTCGTTTCTGGCCCTAACTTAATTATTTATTAAGTTAGGTGGCCACCAAAAAAAAATCTTACCATGGCCTTCTACGATCACCAACATCACGCCTTCTCCTCTATGCAGCCGACATCTCCAGACTCTTCTTGGTACATGGACACTGGTGCCACCTCCCATATGACGAACTTCTCATGTAACCTCTCTTCTATTTCCTTTAAAGGTCCTGCACACTCTATTATCGTCAGCAATGGTGGTCGCCTTGCTACTTAGGGGATTGGCCATGCCAAATTAAGGACCCCAACCCACCCACTACACCTTAACAATGTCCTCATTGCCCCAAAGATTGTCAAAAATCTTATCTCTATCCGTCGGTTCACTACTGACAATAACGTTTCCCTTACGTTTGATCCCTTTGGTTTCTCTATGAACGATCTTACTACGGGGGTTACTCGCATGAGATGTAACAGCAACGGGGAGCTCTACCCTGTCACACCACCTCCTGCGTCCAGTCAGTTGTGTCCGGTCGCCCTCTCGGCATCGTCGTCCAGCCCGTGGCATGCACGCTTGGGCCATCCCAAAGCTGCCGTTCTAGATGTCCTCCGTTCTCAGAGTCTTGTCTCCTGTCAAAAGGACCTACGCTCTAGTCTATGCTCTTCATGTCAGTTAGGCAAACATGCCAGACTGCCGTTCCAATGGTCTTTGAACTCCACCCTTGCTCCTTTTGATATCATCCATAGTGACATTTGGGCCTCTCATGTGCCTAGCAAGGAGGGTCACAAGTACTACCTCTTTTTCTTGATGATTACACTTATTTCTTATGGGTCTTCTTGTTGCATTTCAAGTCCCAAGTGTTTCCTATCTTCGTCAAGTTCCATGCCTACATCAAAACACAGTTTCAAACATCCATCAAATCCTTCCAATGTGACAATGGCCACGAATTTGACAACAAAGACTTTCACTCTTTCTTCGCCACAAATGAGATCTCCTATCGGTTGTCTTGCCCCTATACTTCCCAGCAGAATGGCAAGGCCGAACGAATCATTAGAACCATAAACAACATGATGCGCTCTCTCCTCTTCCACGCATCTATTCCCCTTACCTATTGGTCTCACGCCTTATCAACCACATGTTACCTCCTCAACATTCTCCCATCTACTACCCTACATCATCGCTCGCCAACTCAGGCACTCTATTGTACCTTGCCTAGGTATGATCACCTTCGTACCTTCGGATGTTTGTGCTTCCCAAACCAGTCCTCCACCGCCCCATACAAGCTTCACCCGCGCTCCACTCCATGTGTCTTCCTAGGCTATCCGTATGATCGTTGCGGTTACCTTTGCTTCGATGTTCGGACCCATAAGCTTATTGTGTCACGTCATGTCACTTTTGATAAGTCTCGCTTTGCCTTTTCTCCTCCCCCTCTCCCCTCTTCCACACCTCCTGTGTCTCCGTCTGAGTCAGAGTCTTCCTTTCCTCACTTTCTCTTTCCCTAGAGCTATATCGGTACTCTTGCCTCTCCCCCTACACCGCCCCCACCGCCACCTCCTCCTCCTACCACCAGACCGCACACCCACAACATCTCCGGTGTCTTTAGACCTCGTCAGATCGTCTCTATGAACGCCACCCTGCACCCCGCCAAAGCTTCTCCTGCGTACTCCAGACCACCTCCTCCATCACCCCAGATGCCGCGACCGCATCATCTTGCTGCGCCCGCGGCATATCAACTCGCGCCGCGACCGCAGCCTTTTGTCGCGCCCGCCGCACAACCTATTACCACCCCCACCGATTCCCAAATCTCTCATGCTCCAAACCTGACCTCCCTTTCCCCTATCCCCACCTCCCACAAAACAACCCTCCTCGACCCGAATCGGCAGGCGGTTATGCTCGACGAATACAGGGCCCTTACAAGGAATGGTACATCGGTAGAGTTCCTCGCCCTCATGAGGAGAACGTCATCCGCTGCATGTGGCTCTTCCGCCACAAGTTCCGCTCTGATGGGTCATTGGAACGCTACAAAGCTCGTCTTGTGGTTAACGGTCGATCTCAGCAGGCAGGTATTGATTGTGATGAGACATTCAACCCTGTGGTCAAGCCTGCCACTATCCGAGTGGTGTTGAGCTTAGCGTTGTCGCGACAGTGGGTCATTCATCAACTGGATGTCAAGAACGCCTTTCTGCATGGCCATCTGAATGAGACAGTTTACATGTTTCATCCACCGGGGTTCGCTGATACTGATCGCCCCAAGCACGTGTGTCTCCTGAAGTGCTCTCTGTATGGTCTGAAACAGGCTCCATGGGCTTGGTTCCAGCGCTTTGCTTATCATCTACTACGATTGGGCTTCGTTGGCAGCCGCTCAGATACGTCTCTGTTTATCTATCGTAGAGGCACAGACATGGCCTTTCTGTTACTATATGTCGACGACATCATCCTCGCCGCCTCTTCTGATTCTCTTCGAACGTCTATTATTTCCTAGTCGCCGAGTTTGCCATGTCAGATCTGGGTCCGTCGTCTTACTTCTTGGGTATCGCCGTGCAGCGTCATGCGTATGGGTTGTTTCTCTCACAGAGTAAGTATGCTGCCGAGATTGTTGCTTGGGCCAAGATGAGTAACTACAAACCTGTTGCCACCCATGTGGATACTTCCAACAAGCTCAGTGCTCACTCTGGTCCTCTGTTTGATGATCCGACGTTGTACCGGAGCCTCGCCGCTGCTTTGCACTATCTTACGTTCACTAGGCCAAACATCAGTTACGTCGTTCCGTTCAGCAGATCTGCCTGTTCAGGCATGCGCCCAGGGAACCGCACTTTCAAGCCTTGAAGCGGATCATCCGCTACATCAGCGGTACCCTCGAGCTGGGCACCACAATCACCTCTTCCTCTCGGCTTGACCTCGTCGCTTACACTGATGCGGATTGGGGTGGTTGTCCTGACACTTCACTCTACGTCTGGCTAATGTGTCTTCCTCAACGACACCCTTGTGTCGTGTTCTGCGAAGCGACAGTCTGTGGTGTCTCGCTCTAGCGTCAAGGCAGAGTACAGAGGTGTCGCCAACGTTGTCTCCGAGTGCTCTTGGTTGTGCAATATCCTTCTTGAGCTCCGCTGCCCTCCACCAAGGGTTTACCTCGGCAGTTATTCCTCGATTTTTGGTCCAGTCTCACTGTACGAGACCCTCCACTTTCGACTGCGGGGGTTTGATAGATTACATAGGTCTCATATTGTATAGTGGGCCCAAAGGCCCAATACCTTGTAACCTATATATATTTTTGTCTATTGAATGAAACCCTCGAGAATGAATTTACATCAACTCTGTCATTCTACAATATGCACTGCAGTTTTTTTTCCTTCGATCATGTTTTTATCCCGCTGGTTTTTCCTGACAAGGTTTTTAACGAGGTAGCATTACCAATGCATATGACAGAGGTAAATTTGTATATAACCCCTAAGAGTCATGACAGAAGTTGATTATTCAAGGGGGAGTGTTGTGTGTAGAAGTGTGAAGAGGTGAATAATTCACCTTCTGTACGTACTATCTCATTTTTTATTTTATGAATGAACAGTATGTAAAATCTCCTATAAATAGGAGCATGTCTACCATGAAAAATCAATCAGATTCAACAAGAGACAATTACAAAGCCTTTTATCTGATCTCATAAATCCACAAATATCCAACAGTTTTACAATTATTGACGCATTTTTGTTCAACATATCTTAGTTTATTGGAAAAGAATTGCTTAATCGAATTTAAAATGATTTCTTGAAGACCATGATCAAATTTATTCATAGAATACATAGATGACATATTGTATAGTGGACCAAAAAGCTCAATCTCTTGTAACCTATATATATGATTGTCTAATGAATGAAATCTTCAAGGATGACTTTACATCAATTCTATTATTCTACATGGTATCAGAGCCTTTTTTTCCTCATAGAACCCTAATTTGATCCTCTTGCCCCACCTCTCCTCTTACCGCCGCCGGAGTCGTCCCCTCGCCGCCGATCTCTCTCTCTCTCCCCTCGCCTCACCGGCCCGCTAATCTCTCTCTCCCCTCACCTTACCGCCACCGTCGATCTCTCTCTCTCTCCCTCTCTCTTCACCAGCATACGCCGCACCACTGTCCCCTTCCCCATCTTGGCACCATGCCCAGCATAAGCGGCGGTCGCGACATATGCAGCGGCCGCGACCGCAGCTTTTGCAGCACCCGAAGTTATCGGCAACGCCTGCAACATCCGTGGACTGGTGACCCTCGATGGTCCCCGGTGCATGGCTTCAACCCTCATTGGATGCCATCCGGCTTTCCTGCCCCTTGACATGCCGGTCCTCATGCCTATCTAACATCGTCTGATCAAGGCTATGTTCCGCCTGCTGGGCATCACACATTCTCCTCTATGCAACCGACATCTCCCGACTCTTCTTGGTACATGGACACTGGTGCCACCTCCCACATGACGAACTCCTCAGGTAACCTCTCTTCTATTTCCTTTAAAGGTCCTGCTCACTCTATTATCGTCGGCAATGGTGGTCGCCTTGCTACTTCGGGGATTGGCCACGCCAAATTACAGACCCCAACTCACCCACTACACCTTAACAATGTCCTCATTGCCCCAAAGATTATCAAAAGCCTTATCCCTGTTCGTCGGTTCACTACTGACAATAACGTTTCTCTTGCGTTTGATCCATTTGGTTTCTCTGTCAACGATCTTACTACGGGGGTTACTCGCTTGATATGTAACAGCATCGGGGAGCTCTACCTTGTCACACCACCTTCTACATCCAGTCAGTCGTGCCCGGTCGCCCCTTTCGGCATCGTCGTCCGGCCTGTTGCATGCACGCCTGGGCCATCTCGGTGCTGCCGTTCTAGATGTCCTCCGTTCTCAGAGTCTTGTCAACTGTGATAGAGAGCTACACTCTAGTTTATGCTCTTCCTATCAGTTAGGCAAAAATGCCAGACTGCCGTTTCAGCGGTCTTTGAACTCTACTTTTGCACCTTTTGATATAATTCATAGTGGCATTTGGACCTCTCATGTGCCTAGCAAGGAGGATCACAAGTACTACCTCTTGTTTCTTGATGATTACAATCACTTCTTATGGGTTTTCCCGTTGCATTTTAAGTCTCAAGTGTTTCCTATCTTTGTCAAATTTCATGCTTACATCAAAACACAATTTCAAACATCCATCAAATGTTTCCAATGTGACAATGGCCATGAATTTGATAACAAAGACATTCACTCTTTCTTCACCACAAATGGGATCTCCTATCGGTTGTCTTGCCCTTATACTTCCCAGCAGAATGGCAAGGCTGAACGAATCATTAGAACCATAACCAACATGATGCGCTCTCTCCTCTTTCACGCATCTATTCCCCTTATCTATTGGCCTCACGCCTTATCAGCCACATGTTATCTCCTCAACATTCTCTCATCCGATCCACTACCCTACACCATCGCTCGCCCACTCAGGCCCTATATTACACCTTGCCTAGGTATGATCACTTTCGTACCTTCGGGTGCTTGTGCTTCCCCAACTAGTCCTCCACTGCCCCCACACAAGCTCCACCCGCGTTCCACTCCACGTGTCTTCCTAGGATATCCGTCTGATCATCGCGGTTACCTCTGCCTCGATGTTCAGAGCCATAAGCTTATTCTGTCACGTCATGTCACTTTTGATGAGTCTTGCTTTCTCTTCTTTTCCCCTTCTCCCTCCTCTCCCACCCCCACTGTCTCCCAGTCTGAGTCAGAGTGTCCATTCCCTCATTTCCTCCTTCCCAGAGCTCTACCGGTGCTTCTGCTTCTCCCCCCCTACACCGCCCCCACCACCGCCTCCCCCTACCACCAGACCGCACACCCGTAGCATCTCCGGTGTGTTCAGACCGAGACAAATTGTCTCTATGTCCCCCTCCGACCACCCCAACACCACCCACCCTCAGCCTCGCACCCCTCACATCCCGCATCGCCAGATGCGGCGGCCCTTTCCTCCCCTCCCTTGCCGCGACCGCAGCCACATGTTGCGCCCGCCGCACAGTCCCCACCCGCCCCCACCGTCCCCGTGGCTCCTCATACCTCCCCTCCGGCCTCCCTTTCCCCCATCCCCACCTCCCACAAAACAGCCCTTCTCGACCCGAATTGACAGGCGACTATGCTTGATGAATACAGGGCCCTTACAAGGAATGGTACCTGAGTTCTAGTTCCTCGTCCTCCTGAGGCGAACGTCATTCGCTGCATGTGGCTCTTCCGCCACAAGTTCCGCTCTGATGGGTCGTTAGAACGCTACAAAGCTCGTCTTGTGGTTAACGGTCGATCTCAACCGACAGGTATTGATTGTGATGAGACATTCAGCCCCGTGGTCAAGCCTGCCACTATCCGAGTGGTGTTGAGCTTAGCGTTGTCGCGACAGTGGGCCATTCATCAGCTGGATGTCAAAAACGCCTTTCTGCATGACCATCTGAATGAGATAGTTTACATGTTTCAGCCGTCGGGGTTCGTTGATGTTGATCGTCCCAAGCACGTGTGTCTCCTGAAGCGCTCTCTGTATGGTCTGAAACAGGCTCCGCGGGCATGGTTCCAGCGCTTTGCGTCTCATCTGCTCCGCTTGGGCTTTGTTGGCAGCCGCTCGGATACATCTCTGTTTATCTATCGCAGAGGCACAGACTTGGCCTTTCTGTTACTATATGTCGACGACATCATCCTCACCGTCTCTTCTGATGATCTTCGGACGTCTATTGTTGCCCAGTTGAGCGCCGAGTTCGCCATGTCAGATCTGGGTCTGTTGTCTTACTTCTTGGGAGTCGTTGTGCAGCGTCATGCGTCTGGGTTGTTTCTCTCTCAGAGTAAGTATGCTGTCAAAATTGTTGCTCTGGTCCTCTGTTTGATGATCCGACGTTGTATCGAAGTCTCGCCGGTGCGTTGCAGTATCTTACGTTTACTCGACCAGACATCAGTTACGTCGTTCAGCAGATATGCCTGTTTATGCATGCGCCCAGGGAGTTGCACTATCATGCCTTGAAGCGGATCATCCGGTACATCAGCGGTACCCTCGTGTTGGGCACCACGATCTCCCCTTCCTCTCGGCATGACCTAGTCGCTTACACTGATGCGGATTGGGGTGGTTGTCCTGACACATGTCGCTCCATGTCTGGCTACTGTGTCTTCCTCAACGACACTCTTGTGTCATGGTCAGCGAAGCGTCAGTCTGTGGTGTCTCGCTCTAGCGCCGAGGCTGAGTACATGGGCGTCGCCAACGTTCTTTCCGAGTGCTCCTGGCTGCGCAATCTCCTCTCGAGTGCCAAAGGCCACCCTGGTCTACACCGACAATGTCTCCACCGTCTATCTGGCCAGCAACCCAGTCCAGCATCAACGAAGCACATTGAGCTCGATCTCCACTTCGTTCGGGACAAGGTTGCTCTTGGACATGTTCGTGGTATGCATGGGTTTACCTCGTCAGTTGTTCCTCGATTTTCGGTCCAGTCTCATTGTATGGGACCATCCACTTTCGACTGCGGGGGTTTGATAGATGACATAGATGACATATTGTATAGTGGGCCAAAAGGACCAATCTCTTGTAACCTATATATATATATATATGATTGTCTAATGAATGAAACTCTCAATGAGAACTTTACATCAATTCCAGTATTCTACATGTATCATGGTTGAGTCTCTTCTCAGTTCGAACAACTTCAACATATTTATTCACATAATCCTCCAGGTGGATTAAGTCTTCTCTTCCCTGATCTTGGTTTCGTTGTAGGGTATCCCCATACTGGTCACATCCTTCCTTATATCTTCGTGGCTTTGCTGCACAGTTACCATTTTTTGAGCCAAGCTTGTTATTCCTTGTGTTATTTGTGTCTTCAAGGATCATATTTCGGTCATCATATCCTCCCTAATAGACTCAAATCCTTCAAATGATCCACCTGCACCAAGAGATGTAGCACCGCGCACACATCGAGTCTTCTCCATTTGATCAATTAAGTATCAATTCACGATTACCACCAATAGATAATCAATCGAATTTGTAATCATCATCCATGTTGACTTGATTTGATGTTGGAAATTCATTTCTCAACCTCATCGTGCAGGTGGATTGGTTTGAACTTTGAACTCAAACTAAACAGTTAGGCATAACATCTGATGGTTTGAGTGTTTTTGTCTCAGCTGCATTTCCTTTCCCTCCTTCCAACAGGTTTAGGGTTTTAGCCACAGTCACATCGATGATAATACCGTCAGATTATCAGAGGCTCTGGCCCATCATCGCCGAATCCAAGAAGGCAATCTCGTCATAGTGTACGAGCGCCAGGGTGTCATGAACTCTGTCAAGGTAAATGTTGATAACACGTACAAGAGCTATTTTTGATTAACTGCTTGATTAATTTCCAATCCCTTCAAATGGGTATATAAGGATACATCATAACAATATATGGAGAGATATCGGCGTAGTGGATCTAATTAAGGAGAGAGATATTCTCAAACCAAAACTAACTAATTAAAAGAATAAATATTTAAATGGAAAATAATCCTTAACAATAGGATATTATTGTTTAACATGCCCCTGCAAGTTGGACGCCATTGCAAGTCCAAGCTTGGAAGACAGAGTGTGAAACCGTTGCCGATGAAGAGGCTTTGTGAGAACGTCGGCAAGTTGATCGGCAGATGGTACATAGGCGACCCTAAGGGTGTTGGACTGAACTTGTTCCCGGACAAAGTGAAAGGCTAAGGCAACGTGCTTCATTCTTGAGTGAAACACCGAGTTCGAGCTGAGACTTTTGGCACCGAGATTGTCACAGTATATCACCGGTTGAGTGCAATTTAGAACACCCAATTCAGACAAAAGCGATTGGATCCAGACCAATTCAGAGCAAGAATCTGCAAGGGCTTTATATTATGATTCCGTGGAAGACCGAGCAATGGTCTTTTGCTTGCGAGAGCTCCAGGAGATCGGAGTTCGACCAAGGAAGAACACATAGCCTGTAGTAGATGTGTAATCATCCTTATTACCGGCCCAATCGGCATCCGAAAAACCATGAAGAACAGATGAGCCGTTGTTGTGGATGACAATGCCCCTATCCATAGTGCCTCGTAGGTACCGAAGGATCCTCTTGACGGCAGTCCAATGGTCGGTGGTGGGAGTGTGCATGAACTGTGAAAGCTTATTCACTGCAAAGCACACATCAGGTCGGGTAATCGATAGGTATTGGAGACTTCCAACCACCATCCTATACTCCGAATCATTCTCAAGGGTGGTGCCTGATCGTTGAGTTAGAGAGGAGGATGGATCCATGGGCGTCGATGCAGGGCGACAATCAAGCATATTGGTCTTACCCAAAAGATCAAATATGTACTTACGTTGATTGAGGAACAAACCTGACCGGTGATGTTGAACCTCGACACCCAAGAAGTAAGAGAGGGAGCCCAAGTCCTTCAACGAGAACCTAGTTGAGAGAGAACTGATGAAGGCCTGAGGCGGAACGTTGGGCAGGCAATATGGAGATGGAGGGCGGATAGATGGTACTTGTTGACGGAACACTGGACAATAGGCAACAACATGACCCTTTTGACGACACCATTGACAATTACCTAAGAAAGGCTTTCCAGGGGGTCTCGGCGTTTGCAGAAGAGGAGGAGACGGAGCCCATGGACGAGGCGCAGCCTGTGGTTGTGACACGGACGACGATGCAGGTTGTTTTGGCTTTGATTTGGACGGCCGCACCTACAAAGTCATGGCAGACGTAGGAGCGAGAGGTGGAGCGACATCTCGACGAAGCGTCATCTCCTTGATTAAGAGCTTTTCATGAAGCTCTGGAAGAGGTATCGGTGTGTCCCTTGTGCGGATCCTGTCAATCACTGATTGATAGGAGGAATCAAGGCCATTGAGGATTGCATCGATCACATCTTCGGGATCCTGAGGTTTGCCTAAAGAGGCCAAGTGATCAACAACACCATTTGCATGTTGAATGTAATCAAACATTGATTGGGTGCCCATAGAGAGTGATTTGAGACGCTCCTTGAGGAGGTTAACGTGAGCCCGTGACGGGTTTGCGTATGTGGCCTCAAGCGTGCTCCATGCCTGTTGTGTTGTGATGTCTCTGCTCGAGCCACCAAGGAGGCCACCGTCGGTGACAAGGTGCCAACGAGAGCACCTAGAAGAAGTTGGTCTTGACGATGCCATGTAGCATAGGCTGGGTTTGGAGTTTCAACTTGAGCAACGAGGGTTTTCTGGGGAGTAGTTGGCGTAGAACCATCAACAAAGTGGAATAAGCCATACCCGATAAGAGTGGACTTAATCTGGTTGCGCCATGAAATATATGTGGTTGGGGTTAATTTCAAAGCATTGGCAAAGTGCACAATAATGAATGGTTTGTTGGGTTCAACCAGGTTGGCTAGAGTGTGGAAAGGAGCAGCCATTGAAGAGTGGAGAGGGGAAAAAAAACAAAAATTGGGGATCTTCAAGCTCTGGATACCATGATAACACGTACAGGAACTATTTTTGATTAACTGCTTGATTAATTTTCAATCCCTTCAAATGGGTATATAAGGATACATCATAACAATATATGGAGAGATATCGGCGTAGTGGATCTATAAGGAGAGAGATATTCTCAAACCAAAACTAACTAATTAAAAGAATAAACATTTAAATGGAAAATAATCCTTAACAATAGGATATTATTGTTTAACAAATGTAGGATCTAAAGCTGATCAACCAATCGGATCTGATTGTTATGCATTGCACAATTTCAGCTGAAAGTGTCCATGAGAGGTTATTTTTCATGTTAAATGGTAAAGCAAAATTTCGCAGATCCACATCTGTTCAAAAATTGTGCAAATATTAGTCAAGGATGACAAGAGTTTACCCCTTTAACTCAAGCTCTATGGAAAAAAAAACATCTATAAAATTTGCTTGCGTGAAGCAAGATCTGTTAATAATTCTTTGATGCATATACATGAAACATTATGTTAGTGTGATGCTTTGTCAATCGATATTAGCAAAAGACTAAAAAAAAACAAGTATTGTTGAAGGATTCATATTTCATCCTCCAATTTTTGTTGCACTTTTTCCTTACTAGTACACATTACAAGTCCTTGGCCATGGCTGCTAGCAAACACAGCTGCCTAGCTGAGATGCTTTCTCTCCGACAGGCGACAGCGACAATTGTTGAAGAGGACACCTTAACGTGAAGCTGAAAGCTAAAAAGCTTTGATCTTCTGTTTGAGATTCCAACAGAATTAGTAGACCAGTGCACCAGATGACACAGGTGCCCTTTCTTCAGGTTGGATTCAACATTTGCATTACTCATAAAGTCTCTTGATGTACAAAGAATCAATGAAGAACCTTGTCGATCATCAGCTGAGCAGCAAATCAAGGGTTTCAGTGGACTCTCTCGCGTGCTTATTCTCAATCATTTTCCCCACCCTTCAACACTACCTACCTCTGGTTCCTTTTCTATAACTCAACTAATGGACTTAAGCCAATATATGTTGCAAGATCAAGATAAATGCTTTGCCATTCAAATGCCTTTATCTTCATCCAACATCATCAGAATTCAACATCCAACTGATCAACATAATCACAGCATGTCCTGACAGAAGAAGTTGAGATGGCTTTGAATAAGGTAGCCTCCAAAGGCTCCAAGTATATGACACTGCAGTTCAACCCGGATAGGCATATTTTGAGCCAAACTACTTTATTCTTGAAAAAGGATGACTAGAGGCTTCAGCACAAGCTTCCTTCAAAGTTTCACGGCACTCAAGACTTCCAATCTCGCTTATGTGAAAGAGCAGCACTCAATGTTTAAGCCAAATCAAGATATTGAGGCAGGACTCTGGTTAAACTATTCAACATCTAAAGGATCCAGTGATCCCCACGTCTTTCCAACCTTCAGTTTTACTTGCAAGGGGACTGAAAAGCCAAAAAATCTCAAGTGAGTATGTAACATGCATTTAACAAAAAAAAATGATTCATTACCAATAAATTATATAAACTACAGACCTAATAGAGACGCGGCACTCTCCATGCATGTTTTCAACAGATTCCCAGCTTCCTTTACCACAGAAGGATCTGCCTCTAGAACCAACTCATCGTGTACCTAAATAGTCATCATTCAAAGCAATTGTCAATCATGCACTTACCAAAACTCGTCTTCTGTACTAGTTAAGAAAAATGGAGTCTGGTGATGGGGAAACTAGCAATGGTTTTAAGGTTCAAGGAAGACCTGCAAAAGAATCCTGCAACGGCCTCTGAGCACATGGAACTTCTCTAGAAGTGGACTGTTTGAAGTTGGGCATTCACCTCCGGCAATCACAGAGTAGATGTTTAACATTGCAATTTTGATTATATCTGCAGCAGAACCCTGTAGAAAGGACTTGTTGATCAGAACATCTCTACAAGGACAAATATAACTGAAAGAGAGATATTAAAAGGATTTTCTGATGTCCAAAGCACTTGAATGAAAGAGAGATATTAAAAGGATTTTCTGATGTCCAAAGCACTTGAATTGAGGAAATAACTGCAACATGTACTTAAGAAAGGATTCCACCTGACATGTAGAATTCACTGCTTGTCTCTCCGCTTTAGATTTCTCCTTGTCATTGCCTAATTTTATTTTCGACAAGAAGCGTTTTCTTCCCTTTAACGTCTGCACATATCTGTACCAAGAAAGATACATGAGCAAAAGAGTCAAATAGGTGTCAGAAAGCTGAGGAAAAAGACATGCCATCATATCAAGGGAGTTGTTCCTACCCTTTCTGGCGGCAAAATGCAACTGCTTCCTGAAGCCAAGATGCAACTCCAGGAAACGAAGCTTTGAAACTCTTAATTTTCGCCTTAGCTTCATCAGAACTACAATTTAGTTGTTCGGCAAGGGAATTAGCTCCCATTCCATACAAAATCCCATACACAAGCCTTTTGGTTTGGTCGCGTTCTTGGGAAGTAATGGCAGCTTCAGGCTTGCGTACCCATTTAGATGCTATCATGGTAAAGACGTCTCCATCTGGCTTACTCAGTAATTCAATTAGAGAGGAGTCCTTTGAAAAGTGAGCCATCATCCGCAATTCAATCTGAGAATAATCTGCTGTTATCAATAACCAATTCTCCTGCAACAGATTCACACTACTTTAAATGACTGCGTTGACATCAATCCTCTAACAGGAATAAAAGTATAAAAAGAATAAAGCATTGAAAACACACATTGATTGTTCAAGGAGTGATAGATTACCTTTGTTGGAACGAAAAAATCTCGAGCATTGACCTTGTAATTTTCAGGATCAGAATCACTCTGGAGTTCACTTTCCCGACATATCTTGAATTCAATCATATGCTCAACACACTAAATGTAATAATAACACAACAACTTCAGTTTTACATGATTAGAGTTTAATAGTAGTGATCGGTAGCAAAGGAGATAAATATACACCTGAAGATTGGGCTCCTCCATAGCAAGGCGACCAGTAGCTGCTGAAGTCTGCAGCCAATGGCCATGTAGTGTGTACCTCTGAGTCGATATACACAATCTTGCCAACTTACAGATAGATCCTAACGTGGAGTGAAATAGCTTTGATAGAGTCCTGTGCTCCCTAATAACTAGAACAATAGGATGATCATTCCTGAAATAAGGAAACACTCACGATCATGAGGCATGAGAAGGGAAAAAAAACTAATTCTAAAACATTATGTTACAGGGGTTAGAGCTTTCAAAAGTCAAAAGAATTGTCCTATTTCAGTATTTCCTACAAACCATTTTGAAGGAGGCACGTTGCAAGAATGCTTCATAAATTTACAATTTACAATTAATAACAAACAAATTTATAAAGAAGAAAATAATTCATCCAGAATAAGATAGATTCAAGAAAATACTTCAACAGATCCAAACAGTTTTTGTCGGTACTAGCATGCTGTTTGCCTTTATTATGTCCCTCAGGTATCGGAAGCTTCAATTTTTCATAAAGAACATTAGCAATATCAGCTGGCGAGTATAATGAAAATGTCATCCCAGCCATCCTGTAAGCCTCCTTTTCAAGAATTCTGAGCTTCTTGCTTAAAACGTGACGTGCCTGAAGGCAACCCTCCATATCAACACCCATTCCACATGCCTCCATGTCTACAAGAACATTAACCTACAAACAGAGGTACACTGAATGTGTCAAAGAAGTAAACAACAGAAAGCATGGCCAGAAATTTGAGGAAAAAAACTGGTAGGGTGCAAGTCGAGCATTTTGAGAACTACAATTGCCCCCCCCCCCCCCCCCCCCCGATATGCTAAAAGAACATTTTGAGAACTAGTAGAAAGATAAAGTACATTCTTGTAAAATTCGGTGCTCCCTTGATCCCCCCTCAGATATGCTCAGGAAGCTAACCATAAATTATGGTCATAAAATCCAAAATCATGCAATGGACACACTCAGTCTTAAGAATCGAAAATTGATGCAATGGAGTAACTCACTCATCAGAACCCAAAATAAAGAAAGGGCAAGGATCACATCCTACTACCAAGTCCGTTAAAACTGACATCCCATAACACAGAGAAGTTCAGATGCCATACCAATGGAATTTCAATATTCATAAGCACTTGATCAAGTTCTTCAGAAACAAGTAACTTCATGAGAACAGAAGACAAGGCCCTAGTCAGTGCAATGCGGCGGCAGCAACCATTATGTGCAGCTCTTCTCATCTGATTTTTCCACCTTCCACTTCGACTGGCAGCTGCCAGTGCCTCACTGGATAACCGCTTCTTGACTTCCTACATTGTGATATAGGTAAAGTTCATTAAACCAGCCTTAGAACATAACTATCAGCACCAAGCTGCAGCATATAATAAAAAAAAGTGGCAATATAATTCTGCATACCTTCTCAAGATTTGGGTTAGAGCTTCGTTCCTCATCAGGCCAAAGAATCCATGCAATAATGCACACATCAATTGCATCTACAGCACTGATTGGAAACAATTTATAATAGAAGCCATCAGAAAGTTCAAACCCATTGTTTTGATACGGAGGACTCCCACTTTTAAATCTACCAAGAGAAACAACTGCATTTTTTAATGCATGAAGTTGAGCTTTCAAGTTCCAGGTTATTTTTCTTACATTACTTTTTCGCATTATCCTACTAATCCTGTCCCATCGAAGATTTGCCACCTCCAAAGAACTTTTTTTATCCAAAGTGCTCTTTTGAGCATCCCGTTCACCGGACAAGAAAGCATCAGTACTTTTCCGACATGACAATAGGTCCTTATGAAAATTGATGTAAAAGACAGATGAATTTTCCCAACAGATGGCTACACCATGTACTTCAAACAAAACCTCAGAATTTGCTTCAGACTTCTTGTTGAAGTGAATATCAAAATAGAACTCTGCAACAGAATCCCACAGATCCAAGAAAGAATCAAGACCACCTGGTGCACAGGACACACTAACAGGACCTTTTTCAATGGAATTGTCATTATGATCAGTGCATGTAGTTTCTCTGATCTCTAGTCTCTGCCCTTTGGTGTTTATTGTGTTTTCTTCATTGACAACGGTTAGTCTGGTGTTCATAGTTTTGTCTTCCGTCGGTTTGGAGTCATTGACCGAATAACTGGGAACCAATCTTCGATCCAATCCAGAACTGCCACCAACTGTGCTATGTGGCATGTCAGTGTCCAAGTTTGTTTCTGTGCAAGCATTCAATCCAACATCTAATAATTTCTTCAACTTTGCTACATCAGTTTCAGAAGCAATTTTACTCATTTCTTCAGTATTTCCAGCTGGGCTGTGCTTTACTTGATTTTGAAGCCCAAAAGACTGTACAGAGCTACTGGTATTCCCATCATCTGAAGATGTCGATGCAACTTTCCTTGTAGATTTAGCAGCACCATTTGATAAGAGAGGCCCAGAAAACTGGGGAACATCTAGTCCAAGAGATCTAAATGCTGAGAAAGCAGCAACTCTTGCCTCCTCAGCTTTATCAAGAACAATTTTTCGAGCACCATTTTTTATCTTCTTCGCTACTCCAAACTGCTTATTCCTTTGCGCCAAACTTTCTAAAATGGAAAGATTAAATTTCAGAAAATTGAAAGGCAATATGCACAAAGAAAAGAAGCAGCTAGACCGCAACAGTAAGTAAAATTGCCACCTTGTGCAGTCCATGAAGAAGACTCAAAAAGGGCTTTAGCAATCTCCTGTACTGACGCTTCAGCAACTGCTTGAGGTGTGCGCAACCCTGCTTTATATAGTGCTCTTGCCCGAGAACCCTAATGTTGAGAGACAGCAAGAAACAACAAAGTGACATATCAGGTGAAACTGTTCATACATCTAAAGTTATGTTAGGCTCACAGCATAAGTTTGGATAATATTATACCCATAGACCCACCTTGACATATGGTATAGTCGTCAGCTCAACAATCTCTGCTCTTACTCCAAATGATACACGATTTTGGAATTTGGCAACGAGTCCTTCAAGATCATGCCATCCAAGCCTCTCACAGAATGCGGAAACCATAGATGCAAACCTGCCAGCATTCTCTTGTAAGCCCTGAACCATACCTCTAGCCACTTTAAAGGCATCACAAACCTCAGCAACAGCCACTTCCTAAAACCCAAAATCAAGAGTCAAATCTAATATCAATACATGTATATGAACTGTAGACACTAGTAGAGATCTTTCTTTTTATTCTTCTATTCCTAACAAAAAGAAGTTAGTCGAAATTATAAACCAAAAGAAATACAGTATAATTTATACATATTTTAATATTTACTATCTTCGCACAAACCAAAGACACTATGAAAGAAGGAAACAAGCCACGTCAAAAGAAATAATCTTTATACCTGGACTAATCGTGATAGAATAAGTGCAACATAAAATCTTTTGCACACGCGAAGAGACTTTTCCTCTGATAGGATATTATGATTAGCTGAAATAAGTGAATCAATGCGACCATGCGATCCCTTGAGGTTATCTCTTGATCTGTTTGATGGCCGTAAAGGTGCACCATGAGCCATCCGCATCAAAAATGGCTCTAGAACTCCAACACGACTTCCAACTGTCTACATTTCGTGGAAATCCGGTTGACATAAATGATATTTTAATTATGAAGTACAAAGGAATCTAAAGAGTACAATTACCTAATAACTGAATAAATCATTGCAAAAACAACATAGTAAAAACATCCTTGACATTCTCCCAGATGTTCGAGCAAAACATACTCATCAAACAGCACAGAAATTAGAAGAGATGAAATTGTATTTTGAATCCTTTCCTACCCTCCCAATCTTTCAAAAACTAACCATAAACCATTTGAATCTTTTACCAAGAACAAGGTCAAACGAAGACTGACCTGATCTAAAGCTGACAGTTCCATGAATCTTTCATAAAACAATTCCCAATCAGGCTCCACTTCAACGTTAATGGGGGTCACTAGATAAACTATATGCAGATCAGAAGCAAGAATAAATCCTTCCCTTGCCCTTGAAAGATCTTCCAGAACAATCTATGAAGAGTGAGAAATTTTTTAGCACAAAGATCCATAATCACAGTGGAAAATACATAACATGAATAAATTGAGCCTCCAACATTAAGGGAGCGTGATAATCAACACAAGGTTAATAAGGCTCATGCTAGGGTAGTATTCCATAAATACGTACAAGGGATTCCTCTGGTGATAAAGAACTGCCAAAAGCCGCGCGTCCAAGAGGAGTAGCACTATATAATTTGGTTTCCTCGTTCCATTCAAGGAACTTTCGGTGGCATAACCACTTCAGAGATTCCTGTGCAGACTTCACTACATCTTGGAATGGTTTAGTAGAATTTAGAAGGGTGCACCTCACATATCGATTGATATCATTAGCAGTTTGCACAATCCCACTAGCCACAACTTCCATGATTGCATGAGTCATTCCATTTTTATCTTCAGAGAGACAAGATTGCAGTGGTGGACAATTATCATTTAGAAGACTCTTTACCCGTTTGACCTCCTCTGGTCTACAAATCAGTACCTGGATTAAATAAGAAGTTGTAAAATTTCAATATCAATACAGTCAATATGCCACAATTAAAATTAATCCCTTTACAAACAACAGTTCTCTGACAGTTTTTTTCTCTTTGAAAACATATAATCCAAATTACTTACCTACATCTTCCATTTAGGTTACTGTTCTTCAGTCAATTGGTTTATACCTTAATGCTAGATAAGAATGATTCAATGCCATATTGCCATGTCAACCAACTTTAAGTAAAATTCATCGTTGTACAAAGGTCAACTCAAGATGCAGTTACACTCTCCCTTCAGTACCAGGACAGTTAGGAAGAGAGCAGACCCCAGATAAACACTAAGCTATAAAAGAGAAGGATAAATGAAGAAATTTGTCAATAACTCAACATACACTTTCTCCTTTTTCATCTATTCCAGTTCGGCCAGCCCTACCAGCCATTTGTCTATATCTTGTCACATCTATAAAATCACGACCAATCTTGGGTTGCCGAAATATGACCCGTCTAGCAGGCAAATTAACGCCAGCAGCTAAGGTAGATGTAGCAGTTAGGACACGTATGAGTCCTTTGCGATAACAAGTTTCGACAATCTCTCTCTCTTCAACCTGTATAAACAAGATAGCCATTTTAATTTGGGTAAACTGCAGAAAACCACCCTTTAAATATGCTATATTGCGCTAAACCACCCCTTATATACGAAATTGCAAGAAACCACCCCTTAAATACAAACCGTTAACAAAAAGCCACCCGTTTTCACTATTCCGTTAGGTTGTCGTTAATTAGTTGATAAAAATATGTTAGATTACCATTATACCCTTCTACCTTTATTATTAGAGTTTTTTTTCCCTAAATATTGTTATTTTAACAAAATCTTTTATTATATATTTTTAAAGAAAAACAATTTATAGAATATATTCCATTTAATTTAAATATCAATCTCTATTTTGGGCAAAATATTTCATTTTTTATGATATTTTATTCTATTGATTGAAATGCTTTGATTTAATTAATTTTTTTACAAAAGATTTTTTATGTAATGGATTTTTTTTAACAGAGCTCCTTTTAAAGTATTTTTAAAAACAAAGACAGTATATAGATAGTATAACTCCATCAATTCAACCACCAACCTTTATTTTTTGGTCAAATGTTTTATTTTTTTAGTGAAATTTTATTTTAGTAACCGAAATGTACTTAATTAATTAAATGTAGAAAAAATATTATAAGATTTTTAATTAATAGACCTCATTTAGTATTTTTACAAAATAAAGCACATATTTTTTATTTAGGATTTAACAATAAAATAAAAATGTATTTTTTTTTCTTTTTGAAGGAAAATTTATATTTTCATTAGCTATTTAATTAATAGATAACTAAAAAATTCTAGGGGTGAAATTGTAATTTCAAGCATGTTAACGGAACATAAACGGAATTGAAGTAATGGGTGGCTTTTTGTTAACAATTTGTATTTAACGGGTGGTTTTCTGCAATTTCGAATGTAGGGGGTGGTTTAGGGCAATATGACATATTTAAGGGGTGGTTTTATGCAGTTTTTAAGGTACAAAGCTCCACTTCATACCCAATCATAAAATAGATTTCCAATTTGGAATTTTATAAGTTAGAACCTCCATAAGATTACTAGAAATTAATCCAAAACCAGAACAATGTAAGAAACTTAACACACTCAAGAGAGACAAAAGATACTCTAGTAAGCAAATTATTCAAAATGAGGTTTTAAGTACCTACATAAAACAAAGCAAAAAAGTGCTCTGCTATTTTTGCAATGAATTAGCAGACCACAAGTTATTTTGCAACTTGCATAGTTACAGGAAAAGGTCGACATCCATTGACCTCCTTATTCCATAATAATGACAATGGATATTTCTTAGGGTTTGGTTTTAGCGCAAAAAAACAAGAAAGTTGTTGTATCACTGACAAACATGTTGTACATCACCACTAGGAAAGAAAAAGCATAAGTATTTTCATAATTATATACCGTGAGGCCAGCGTGATGATAGGCTACACCAGAAGGAAGAGTTTCCTCTAGGGTAGGATCCAAGCCTACAGGACACCTCCGCAAGGCATCAATAGCTTCAGAAATGTTACCGAACTCACTTTGCTCAGCTTGAACTTTTGCAGAGAAATTCCTGAGATACTTGGAAACATGTCTTGCAGTGGATTCACATCCTTTTCGACTTGAGCAAAATAGCAGCACTGAATTACCCTCTTGAACAATCTAAATGTATCAAAATGCAGATTTTAGTTCCCCATATTACATTAATGGAACAGCACTCTGTGATGAATATCTTACCTCGTTGCATAATTCCACAATATGATCAGGATCCTTGCCACCAAGCTCAGCTGCTTTGGACATAGTTCTAACAATTTCCATATTTTTATTATAAATAGCACTTCCCACTTTAAAATATTCCTCTAAGGGAACTGGCCGGAACTCTGTCTGGTACAATGCTGCCTGCAGAAGATATAGCATATTTTTAAATAATGGTATTGTTTTGAATTGGAGGAATTGATCACCTGCTTCTCTTTGCTTTTAGTTTAATAGAATAAAATATAGCTGCTGGCATAATACCGGTATAAGTGTGTCTCAAGGGAATAAGATAAAGCTAAGCTATGGACAGTTTTTGCAGAGATAGCAGGTTGGTAGGGTATCACAACTGATGATATTCCACCATCTGATTGAAGCCTGACAGTTCATAATGACATATTGGATCAATTAGTTACTAAGAACAGTCTTTTATGAGACAGAACTGCTTACATGAAGCCAATCAGCAACTGCAGCTACATTTGGCATTGTGGCACTCATCCCAACTATCTGCATACCATGAGCAGAGTCACTTTTACTACTGCTTGTTCCAGAACTTTCACCACTGGATGATTGACTGTTGCCTTCCCCAGCTGCATATCTTAGCTTAGTCAACAAAAGCTCCAGAAGATATCCTCTGTGCCGATCTGCCACCTAAAAACAATCATGAAGTTATCTCTTAAATAATTGTCGATAAACTTGGACTGTGAAAGGGATAAAGGAGAAACTTTAGCAAGAAACCAGGAGAGAAGATAGCTCATGAACCAAAATTCATGATCAAGGATGTACCATGTGCAGCTCATCAATGACAACAATTCCAACTTCTGATAAACGATCCTCTTCAAGCAATCTGTTAATCAAAGAGTTAGCCTTCTCAATGGTGCAAACAGCAACGGATGTATCCTTTGGAAGTGTTGCACCTCCTTGGCTTCCATAATAACTACGAACATGTTTGCCAAGTGGTTCCAGGAGGACTTCAAGATGCTCTGCCTACATGAATAATAGGTAGATACATAATGTTTTACACGAAAGGTGAAACGTTATAGCCAAACAAAGCTTAAGAGCCAAAATGGAAATTTACATACAAAAATGTCAAAAGGGAAAAAAAAAAAAAATTGGAGTACCTTTTCAGCACAAATTGATACATATGGAAGTACAAGTATTGCCATTTTTCCGGTCATTATCACCATCCGCAACATCAAGATTTCAGCAACAAAACTCTTACCAGCACTGTGCAGAACAAAAATAATCAATTCTACTATGTAGTAAAAGACCATAAGCTATCAAGATGAAGAATAAACCACCACCAGTTGTACTCAAGAGATACAAATGTAATAAACAACTTGAACTGTATCAGTAGAATGCTATAATCTTTAAGTGGCTAATAATGAGGAATAATTAACCACATTAAAAATCATCCAGGAATTACCTGGTAGACGCACAGTATACAAGGTTCCTTCTCTCCAACACACCATTCACCTGAAGACAGTCGACCTAAAAAAGGAAAGCAGAAATATGTCAAGTTGAGAGCCATTGTATAAAAATGAAGATCAAGTTATGCCCACCAAAAAAAAAGTGAAGATCAAGTTCGCCTAATTTTATGAACTGATTATGGGCAAGAGAGCAGTAAATTTGTAAAATGAATTCACTCAACCCGACAACCATTCTACAAAATGTGAAGGTAGTATTGATACTAATCCCTTGAACAATCACATTCCATTTAGACCAGAAACAAAACTACAAAGTTTTGAAAAGTAGGATACAAATAAATCTGAAGTTAGATGAGCTATAAAACCATTCCATATGTTCAACAACCCACCCAAATATGGAACAAAATGAGTTTTTTCATAGAAGTATGAATTTTTTGCTTACTCAGGAAATATTTCAACAATATAGATAACTTTAAAAGATGATGTAACAGCCTGACTACAACAGACTTGCCCATCATAAATACCAGTGGTGTCAATAAGAAGACATCAAGCAATTTGTCGAAAGAATGTCAGAAGTATACATTTTGCAGTCAAAAGAAGGAACAGTGATAAGGATGATAAGAATTGCACAAATCTTAATTAAGGAGGAGAGTTCAAAGAATTCAACTTTTAATAGACATACAAATCCAGTTAATCATGGGGAAAAATAGGAAAAAAGAAGATGTATGAATGACAATTGTGATCTTGCTGCTCAGTTCCAGGGAAAAAAAATCTGCATACTGTCAAAGATAACACAAACTAAATCCCAAATTCAACCAAGATGTGACGAAAATATAAATGAAAAGCTGCATAAGAAAATAATAAACAAATAAATTTTGCACGCGTCATTCTGCAGTGGTGAATATATTGATACACTGCATTCGATCCTAATTCTACTTTATCTCTTTCGATAACAAAAATACAAAGTATTGTGCATCTGATTCTGAAAATTACCTGCCATTGATAGAGTTTGGACAGCCCCTTCTGCCTATATACATGGCAGACCTCTGGTGGGACCCAATTGCTCAGATCTAAATGATCTTTCACAGGAATAAAGCTAGAAGGAGTACTCACTCCATCGGAAACAACATTAGAAATAACTTTCCCCATATGTGGTGAATGGGATAAGAAATTGTTGCTCTCTGGAGTCTGAAGATCAAACTTTTTATGTGTTATATGAGTTGGAATTGTTTCTGCTGCTGCAGATCCACCCTCTATTCTACCAGCCAGCATGCTGCTCCTACACTGCAGAGCTTTATTATTGGCAGAACTGCACTCTAAAAGTATACTGCCATTCTTTAAAGAAACTTCTTTATTGTCAAGACGAAGTTGATTTGGTGTATTTTCACCCAAATTTTTTTCTTCCATCGAGAAGTCAAAATGTTTGATAGGCAGTGGAGAACCATCTGCATGCCCTTGCTTTCCTGGGAAGCCTAAAGAATCATGCATTCCAGCTTTATTATGCTGAACACATTTTGTTCCTTCAGCTGTAGCACATTCACATTTGCAATCAAACTTTTCCCTATCTGCATCCCCACCAAGCAAACCATCAGCAACTTGTATTGCCTCATCCCAGAATGCATCTCCCGGTGAAAACATGGAACTTCCATGTGTCGATTTGGGAGTTGCCCGTGCATGACTGTTTATATGCATTATGCCAGGAGTAGAGCATTCATTCTTAAATGAAGGTGAATTTCGTATTTTACTGCATCTTATTAAGCTTGCTGCAGAGATGTCACCGCCAACTTCAATCTACATAAAAGGAACAAGGTGAATACACCACTTAACAAGAAACACCAATTCTTTGAACAAATAAATAAAATGATGCAAATCTCATCCAAGATTCGGCTTACTTCTACGTGAGACTGAAGGACAGTTTTAGGTTTTTCAGCTGCCACAGCCATGCCAAGTGAATTTACAACAGATCCCTTTCCAGCACAGACAGGGACTACGTTACTAGCTTGTAACTGATCCGGGTATGATGTACAATGCCTCTTCTTGGAGGCTTTGTCCTCTACAACTAACATTGTAGGGCTTCCCTGCCTCTTGTGTTCATTAGATTTACTATCTAATTGCAGACTTGTAGAAGAGATCTCACTGCATATAACATATATATATAGCATAAGACGACTGCAATATCAGCAAAACAATGACTGATAATTTCAATGGGTTCAATATCAGCAAACCTGCAATACAATGACAGAAAATCGGCTGCAAACCGATTGAGATCAGAGCTTTGGTGGTGAAGAGCCAATGCTGGATCACAAGTTTCATTTACATCCCCTCTAAAGGCTCGAACACCAGCATCATTCACCTCCCCTGAAACTGTGGCTTCTCCTGGAGCCAACCTGGATTGACTTGAATTCTGAGTCTGTCCCCCGGCGATAGAAAGGGATTCCTTGTTTTCAATATTTGTGGACAATCCAATCTCCAATGTCAAATTTCTCTTAACAGGCCCTTGATTAACCAACCTGTTCTCATTCTGTGATGTAACGAGATAGCTGTCCAATGAACCCTTCGCGCTTGGAGAGGTATCTTTGCTACTCTTTGCATCTTTTTCACTTAGCACGGATTTCACCCCCGGCGAAACAGCTCTCTTCGTCTTCTTCTTCGCAGCAAAGAACTGGCAGAAAATTGAGGGAAAGACACCTATATTCAGTAATTGCAATAAATTGGATTTACGAAAATGTTGCCGAAATTAATCAATTCGGATTTCTTTTCTCTACAAAATCGATTATTATGTTACTGGGAGCGAAATTTGAACCCCCTTCGCTATTGAATCAAGTAACAGACAAAAAAAAATGTCGAGTCACTAAAGAAGGACCGAATTGAGGACAAATAGAAAATGTCGAATCACAAAACAGATTAAAAGAAAGGAGCTATTCAAAATCAAAAGACAACAGAGAGCGAATGGAGGGAGGACCTGATCGATACGAGCACGGGGGGAACCAGACGCCATTGAAGAGTGGAGTGGAGATTTGACTTGGAAGTATTTTGGCGAACCCTAAAGCCGGAAGCTTTCTTGGTTGCTTGCTTGTCTTGGCATTCAATTCAAATTCTTTGAAAGACCGCCATGGGTGTGCCGCTGAGCGTACGGAGCGTTCTTGTACAGTGCGCGTCAGTGCCCTTTATATCCAGTTTTTGAACCTCTTTTTTCATTTTATATCAGAAGACAAATGACAAATTGCGAAAAAATGCTTCAACTTTGGGAAATACTCACTACCTGATTCTTCAAGAAGCCAACGGATCGGATCAAACAAAAAAACTGTCGTGATGAAAATAAAAGGCGAAGGTACGGGTTGAAAGCGTCAATACAAAAAGTGAAATCCGAACGAAACGAAGATCATCGAGTTGAAGAAGCTGAAGAAGAATCAAGTCAAACACCACCATAATAGCACTGTTGGCCAGCGGTACAATAGGACTTGAACTTCTGTGAGTGGTGAAGATGAACTCTAAGCAAGTGCCTCCTGGAAATGGAGTCATCTCGAATACGTTACCACGATCTCAGCCAGTCCTGACTCAGGTCATCGCGTCTTCAACGAACTCGAAGCACACCTAGGACCTCCTTGCAAGGCAATGAGGGCAAAATATATAATTATATATATCATATATATGGGTGTTGATATCTACACCGCAAATTTTTATTGTTTCCACCGTTAATCACCGTAGCTCGTGGCAGTGGGTTTAATGACGGTCAACAACCCCATCGTTGTATAAAGCGGTGGATTGGGTTGTGTACATAAACCCACAGTTGTATGCAGCGGTGGGCTCGTGGGGTGTACAGAACTCACCGTTGTAGTAAGCGGCGGGCGCCTCCGTTCCGTTTCAACCCCACCGCATGGGGTGGCGGTGGGTATTGGGTTACTGAATTAGAGGTGCGTAAATGGGGACCGGACCGGGTGCATCACCCACCGCCAACGTATGCGGTGAGTCGCATACCAACCGGACCCGGAAATGCTTAAATACAATAATAGTGGAAAACGACGAAATTATCTGAGAATTAAAAGTGTAAGACCATAAAAAAAACCATTGATGTATACGACAGTGGGTCCATACGGTCAACTACCCACCGTTGTATGTCGCGGTGGGCTCCGGAAAATGTGATTAAGGTTACTGCCAACATCCACGGTAATTAGCGGTGGACATAGTAAAAATTAGCGGTGTAGATATTCGTAAGCTCCGGTGAAAACCAAAATTAGGGTGAAAATCGTGAGGAGTACGTGTTTTGACTAGTAAACACCGTAGGTCTCACGGGTGGGGCTATTTTAATAGCAAATTGCAAAGATACCCAAGTGTTGTGAGCTGAATCTGCCATGTTTTACAGTAACTTTTATATCGATTTCTGTATACATTGCATTCATTTGGGTTTAGATAGTACAGAATCTATGTAGTTTATGTTTATTTGCCAAATTATGGAATCTACACCAGTTTCTGTTTAATTCGCAGAAATCGAGGCATTTTACAGCAATTCTACAGAAGGTCGGAAAAGCTCTGAAAAACACTACAGAAGTCCAAGGTCAAAGCAGCGGAACCAGTCTGAGAGTCAAGGCTACTCGATCTCGAGTAGGCCTACTCGACCTAGACAAGCATGTCCGAGCACAGCCTTGTCGACAAAGCCTGATCGAGAGCCAGACCAACCCGAGCTCCGGACCCACCTCGATCTCGACAAGCCCTAGTCGAGATCGACGAAGCCCAGCCGCCACACCCGGAGTCGACAAGGAGAGAAGCCGAGGACGACCAGGCGGCACTCGCTGCCAGCGACTCGACTCGCTGCAGCGGACCGCTCGCTGCCGCGGAAAAACCCGCTGCCAGCGGATGAGGCAACTCGCGGAAGCGGAAAGGAAGGACACCACCCAACTCGATCTCGAGTACCCTTTGTCGAGGTCGACGAGACGCTGAGCCCGGATCTGAGCTTGCCGAGGAGAGCCACTCGAGGAGACCTAGTCGACGATCATCCCTACTCGAGGTCGACTAGGGCTTGTCGAGATCGACGAGCACCTGAGGAGCCTTGTCCGAGCCAGTCGAGCACACCAACCCGAGGAAGCCTAGTCGACAGAGCCATCCTACTCGAGATCGACAAGGCTTTGTCGAGGTCGACGAGAGCCCAGTGAGCCAAGTCCGAGCACATCGAGCAGATCTAGCCGAGGAGTCCACTCGACGAACCATGCTTGTCGAGGTCGACAAGCCGTGGTCGAGGTCGAGTAGAGCCGTGTCCAGCAGCTTCTCGACGAAGACTTGTCCGAGTAGAATTGAGATTCCTTGGGCGCGAAGGAGTCGATTTGGCCGAAATTCTATCCGATTCCATCAAGTTCTATCATCAAGGAGACAAGATCTATCAAGACATGAAGACTTACCTATTTAGTTTTATCTTTTCCTTTTAGATTTATTTCCCTAAAACAATTTATTTATCCTTTCAAGTTTTAGATATAATTTTAGATAGAGATAGATATCTTCTTTCCTAGAATAGCTAGGGAATGAAGGTTATAAATAAGGCCCTAGGGGGCTCAGTTTTAATCATTCAAATTCAGACACACAATTAGTTAGTTCCACAGAGAAGTTTAGGAGTTCTAATGTTTTTAGGGTTTTGGCTTTCTGCTAAAGTTGATTGCCAGGATTGTAAAGGCTTTGAATTTAGTTTTAATGCAATTTAGTTCTTTTCATCAATCAATGTCTGCGATTGTGATGAGGCGTGAGTAGTCCACCCACTTCTGGGGCTGGGGTGAGCCCAACGGTGGTCATGTGAGGCAATGCGATAAAGGTCAGATCTTTTTGTGCAATTCATCTTCTATCCCTATGAGCATGATTCTTTTGCGAGAGTTGAAGGTGATCCTTGTTTGTGTTATTGAAGCGAAAGTGATCTTAATGCAACTTGGATTAATTATGTGAAAAAGGGTTAGTAACAATTAGGGTTTATGTGAAAGCCTCTATATGCCTATTTGTTAATGACGAAAGTTATTTGATGGAAAGCATGATCTTTTATGCCTTTATGTGTTACTTTGCATGGTTATCGTTGCGGTGTTGATACCCTGGCTTTGGAAGTATTTTAATATATTGAAGTTTATTTCTGTCGAAAATCTGCGTTTGTCTTTAATTCTGCAATTTATATTTTCTGTCTTTCTTATCGACATAGAGTAGTGCTTTGTCGAGATCGAGTAAGCTGTGGTCGATCTCGAGTAGGACTTGTCTAGGTCGAGTTGAAGTTTTCTTCTGTTTTCGTCGATTTTCTGTTTTCTGTCGAGTTACTCTTGTCGATCTCGAGGAGCCTCTTGTCGAGGTCGAGTAGCTCTTTGCCTTTGCCCTTTCGTTTTTGCTTTGTTCTTTGCTTTTGTTTTAGTTGCCCTTGTCGGGTTTATTTGTTTCTTTCTTTGTTTCTGTCTTTCTGCTGCTTCTGTGAAAATTTACAGCTACCTAAGAACTGCTGACGTGCTTCCTCGTGGATTCGATCCTGACTTTTCTCTTACTACAACGGGAGGAAGTCTTGTATTTATTTGCTGAGACAGGGAAGTCAATCTGAACTATATTTCATATTTATTTCAATACTCGACATACTCCTGCCTAGTCAACACCAAGCTTTATAGAAACTACAATTTTTTTCTTATTTTTTATAATTTTATCGAAATGAAACAAAGAAGACTTATAAATGACTTTTTTTGGTACTAACTACCAAAATCTACGAACTTTATTATGAATAATAAATTTTCGATGGTTTCAATCCCACCACACTCTGCAATTAAAAACTTAAAGATAGAGAGATTTGACCAATATCTGAACTTAGTCACACTAGACAACAGGCGTTCCTTTGGCTTTCTAGAGGTGGCTAAACTTCAACCATGTCTCCCTTAGTTCAGGCACATCACATATCTGTTTCGCTTCCTACCTCATTATACCGTAGTCTCTAACTCTCAATTTTTGTTTTTAGAGGGTGAAAGGATTGGAATCAAGAAAACTAATCATTCATAATATAGAGTTCAATTAAGTAGCTTTCCCTTTCTTAAAACATACTTTTATTGAATCTGGAAAATATTACAATACACAAGCACACATAATTTTAAAGCTCACAAACACACAAACATACTAGATTCTCACACGAAAAAGATCCATCGAACGATTCTTTAGTTTTTTAGTGATGGGAAACCAATCTACTCAGAACTCAACAATGCTTCTCTTTCTCTTTCTTTATTACAAGACTTCTCTCTTTTCATATGAGGTTTTTCTCTCTCTGGATTTCGATGCCCTAAGAAATCTGGGAATGGCTCTATTAATTTATAGAGCGGAGTAGAGAACATTGGATGCCTTCCAACATCTCTATAACAAATGGACGACATATGGGCCCCTGCGCACTCAGAAAGCAATAAAAGCACACAGTGCTGACTCAATAATACAAATTACATGCTGAACAGTAAAAAGAAAAAGGCAAAGCCGGTAAAGGCTGACGAGATTTCTTTAATAATTCAACTGCACTCGTCCAGATTCCTCACTCCTTCTCCCATATTGGCCTCGAAGTCACCATCATCGTAATCCAGCTCTAAATCTTTAGTAATATCAATATCTAGATCTTGATCATCGTTCAAATCGAGATCAAACATTAGACCTTGAGTGTATTCTCGATCCCATGCGATTAACATATTAATCAACTTCTCATGGCCTTCTCTTGCTAAGAAGTGTCCAGCTTCTATTTGTGCTAATATGGCTCAATGGACTCGGACCTGTCTATTGCTTGTTGCATCAGTGGCTTGAGTTGTGGGGTTATAATGAAAGTTGTGTTCCCAACCTTGAATATTCCACAGTCGGTGTGCCGATACTTGGTGATGTAATAATAGATGTAGAAGAACCCTTTTCGCTCTTGCTACCCATGGATGTGTTGTTGTATTAATCTGGCTTTCCTCTATTGGATCCCTTACGAACCAGTATCCCTTCTCATGGCCTTCTCTTGCTAAGAAGTGTCCAGCTTCTATTTGTGCTAATATGGCTCAATGGACTCGGACCTGTCTATTGCTTGTTGCATCAGTGGCTTGAGTTGTGGGGTTATAATGAAAGTTGTGTTCCCAACCTTGAATATTCCACAGTCGGTGTGCCGATACTTGGTGATGTAATAATAGATGTAGAAGAACCCTTTTCGCTCTTGCTACCCATGGATGTGTTGTTGTATTAATCTGGCTTTCCTCTATTGGATCCCTTACGAACCAGTATCCCTTCAAAAATAATATTTGTTGTATTAATCTGGCTTTCCTCTATTGGATCCCTTACGAACCAGTATCCCTTCAAAAATAATATGAAGATCAAATAATGTGGTAACCGAATTTTCCCTGGCTAGCATCCATACAAGCGCTGGTAACTCGACATCCTGTTATTCTTCTCCATATCCTCGAACTTTGCTGGAATTAAACCACATGCCCCCCGTCAATTCCTTTGAGAAGACCGCACTCCCCAGGCGGAGTAAGCCCCCGTCAATTCCTTTGAGGCGAACACTCATCGTTTACGGCATGGACTACCAGGGTATCTAATCCTGTTCGCTCCCCATGAACTTTTAATATTCAACAGAGACCAAACCGGGTCTGTGCGCATGTGTGAAACTCATATTTCATCACTCAAACTATGGTTGAATAAGAAACCCTTTTAAAGCAACCCCTCATATCACTAGAAATCAATGTGGGATAAAACCTTTCACCTTCCCTCAAATTCAAGCATTTACTCCAACATTTAGCAAACACAGCCTTAGGGTTTGGTTTAGGCAATGTACCATGTCAAATAAGAAGCAGAACCCCAACAGTGAAACTCTAGATTACTTGATGGATCAATCAATTACATACTCCAAATATTGCACCCTTGAACACACCTTATTTCCACGTTCGTTGAACCCTACTATTGAGCAAATTAAAAGCAAAGATCACGCAGCACCAGAGGAGGGTCGTTGAGCCCTGGTGTTGAGCCACTCAACGATTTCCCGGAAGACCAGCTCAACACTGTTGTCGGGCTCGCCAACTAGCTGGTGCCACATGCCCGGGTAGATCTTCAGCGTCTTGTCCTTGCTGGAAGCGCACCGGTAAAGCTCTTCCACGCAGGCTGGGTCGCAAACAACATCTTCTCCGCCATGGACTATGAGGAAGGGGATGTCCACCTCCTCGAACCTCGACTGCACCTCCTTGCATATCCTCATCAACTCCTGCGCTGTGGCGGCACGCGGCCTTCCGGTGTACCTCCTCGGGCTCGCCAATGCCAACTTCCTCTTCCACTCCACCTAATTACCCAATTACAAAACATCATTCGTAGTCTTTCAACTGTTATTTGCAATTTTGCACCAATCGGCCTCACAAATTACGAGTCTAGTTGATGCAATTTACGAGGGAACTAATGAATTGCAATAATTTGCTTCAACAACGCTTATAAGAACAAGTTTATTCATATACATATATGTACACACAAATAATCACTTGATATCTACAAAATACACAATACACAATAAGATAGGTTTATATAAGATTTATCATCTCTATATTCATTTATTTAAGAGACAGGTTTCGTTCGTTCCGTCTTTTGTCCCGTCTCGTCTCATGAGGAAAAGAGTCCACACACAGTTTTTTTCCCGATCTCAAATTACCCCAATCATATCCCGTCCCGTCCCACCCCATCCTTACACATTTGTCTCTCTAATTGAATACATTTTCAGATATTTATATGATAATGATGATCCAGATTTGTCTTTCATAATAAATGTAGGTGGGGTTTCTTTGAATTTTCTCAAGTTTTGAGAGATGGTAGGTAATATAAACTTTTCAGTAGCAAAGAGTGTGGGCAATTCAATTTGAAGTATGGGCAAAAGAGTGGGATAAAGAAATTGCAATTGGGAAGATGTTAATTAGAGGAAAGAAAGGGGACAGACCTTGAAAGACACGTCGGGGATGGAGCCGCGCGTAGGGACGACGCGCCAGGTGGGGATAACAGCGGCGGCTAAGGAGAGGAGGTGCTCCAGGGGCCACGGGGGCTTGAACTTGGAGCTGATGCCGCACATAGCCCCATTCAGGACGAGTCCGTCGAAGGGGCGGATCTGTCCTGGGCGGAGAGAGATGAGGAGGGCGATGGCGCCGCCGAGGGACTCCGAGTAGAGGAAGGAAGGGAGCGAGGGGTGAAATCGGGCGCGGAAGGAGTCGAAGAAGGAGACGCAGTCGTCGATGACGGGATCGATGTCCGGGATGTGGACGACGAGGCCGTCGAGGGAGTCGGAGAAGCCGTGGCCCTGGTGGTCGATGGCGCAGACGGCGAATCCGGACTTGGCGAAGAGGACGGAGGTGAGCTGGACCAACCAGCTGGACTCGCCGGTGAAGCCGTGGACGACGCAGACGGTGGCCACTGGGGATGGTGGGATCAGTGGGGTCCACCACTGGGTGAAGAGCTTGAGGCCGCGGCGGTTGGTGATGTACTCGGACGAGTGACTCACTGAGTGGCGGGTGTAGAACTCGTCCGGGGAGAGGGACCCGAAGGGACTGCTCTCGTTTGCGTCCGCCACCGGGTGACCCATTTTTGTGGTTTCTTGTTTTCGGTGATTTTAGGGGATCCGATTTGGGGGGGATCGATCGGGGACTTTCTATATATAAAAAATAAAATTAGAAAATAAATTTATAAATGGACGGGACGGGTGGTTGAACATTAGGAGGGGAGAGGAGAGGAGAGGCGGTAGGCGCTGTGAAGGTGTAACTGATTTTATACAAGGGCCCCGACATTTATGATATCTATCAACTACCTAAACCTATCTCAATAATTGAAGCTATGAGATCCAATCCAATCTGGTAACCAACTTACACGTACTCCCTCTCTGCTTCGCTACAAGGCCATATTCATGTACATTTTTTTTTTTTGACTCAAAATAATAGCCTCAAATTAAAAATCATTTTATCCCAATACACAAAGATTAAGACGTAATTAACGTTATGGTACAAATTTGCATTGTTATAAAAAAAACGTAGTACAGTGGCGCCATTAGAGAAAAGTGTAGAAGAATTTCAGGCCACAATGACTAACTAACCTCTCACCTTCCACTACCATTTAAACTTCGAAGCCAAAACTACAATTTAAAAAAAATCAAATGGCTAAAACGACTGATTTGTACTAGGCCTTAATTAATTTGTACTGGACATGGGACTGATTTGTACTGGGCGTCAATTAATTTGGAACAATATAAAATGGCTAAAACGACTTTTAATTTGAGACGGATGGAGTACAAACTATCACATATGAACCAAAAATAATACTCCATCTGTTAATTAAAACTTGTCATTTATTATTCATACACACTTTTTTAGAATGATAAAAACTAAATTCATAATTAACAGTAGGGGTGGGCACGGGACGGGACGAGACGGGATTGAGCCGGGACGGGACTCGTCCCGCGAAATTTTTACGGGACGGGATTGACACTTTTTTTTCGGGACGGGATGGTGTCTGGACGGGACGGGACTTGTCCCGCAAATAAAAATAATAAAATATTATATAAATTTGCAAAGTGAAAAATGCTTTTATAATTCATTAATTTGTATAATATGTTGAATACGGTATTCTTCTCAACTATATTATTCAATAATAATAATATTATTATTATTATTATTAATATTATAATACTATTATTAACTCATACAATGATTGTATAATTAATTATAATGTTCAGCATATTTGGCTACATTATCTTACTAGATCGGGACGGAAAGAAATTGAGACGAGATTCACCAAATATTGTATCATTATCGATTGATAGTTGGGAAGAATACCGTGTTTAGCTATTTGCCTCTTGTAGCTATTTGCCACACTTTGACTAGGATTGCGTTTAGTATTCAAAAGGGATGCGGAGAGCAGCTTGTTAGCTGACTCCGATCTAATTTCATGTAAGAACGTTATTATTATTAACATAATAATAATAATAATAATAATAATAATAATAATAATAATAATAATAATAATAATAATAATAATAATAAAATAATAATAATGCCACGTTATAATTAAAAAATAATAATAATAATAATATTACTTTTTTTATTCTTATTATTATAAAATAATTATAATTTACAAGAAAAAATATAATATAATATGATATAATAATAATATAATAATAATATAATAATAATAATAATAATAATAATTTTATTATAAATTAATATTATTATTAAATTAAATTATAATATTATATAACAATAACAATATTATTATTAAAAATTGAAAATTATTATAATTATAATTATAAATAATATTTGCTCAAATAATAATAATATTATTATTATAAACAAACATTATTATTATTATAAATGGAAGATTATGATTATAATTATAATATTTTCTCAAAATAATAATACTAATAATATATTATTATTATTCTATATTATTATTATTATTATTATAAACATTATTATTATTATTATTATTATTATTACTATTATTATTATTATTATTATTATTATTATTATTATTATTATTATTATATGCGGGACGAGACGGGATTTGCGGGATCCCACCGGGATTAGCGTTTCGTCCGGCATAAATTTTGCGGGACGGGATCGGGACGGGATTCGCTATTTTGTCCTAAATCCCACCGGGATCGGAACGGGATCGGGACGGGACCGGGACGGGATCGGGATTTGCGGGATTTGTGCCCACCCGTAATTAACAGTAACAAGTATGTAATTGTTTAAAAAATATTTTAAAAAAGTTAATATTTTATGTAGTTTTTAACACCTCAAAAAACGTGTGTGAATAGTAAAACGTCAAGTTTTAATTAACGGAGGGAGTACAAACTAAAAAAAATCTCGAAATAATACAAACAATCCATCTATGAACCAAAAATAATACAAACTTTAAAATCAATCAAAAGTAATACAATCAATGAAATTTTGACTTTAAATAATACAAACTTTTGAACTTAAATTAGGATAAGATTCAAAATAAAATTTTATTTATTAAAATTATAAAAAAATCTATAATTATTCAAACTTTGCACAAATCCATCTTTTATATTTTAAATAGATCAAACCCACTATTTGGTTGTCCAATTTTGTATAATACAACCCCAATTTTTACAAATTACACAAAATTACATGAATTCTAGGATATGATTCTTTTTTTTAAAAAATAATTATGGATAAAGTGGATGTGATTTTATTTAATTTCAAAATAAAAAGTGATTTTTTGTAAAGTTGAATAAATAAATAGTGATTTTGGTGTATTTAAAAATAAAAGGGATGCATTTGTGCAAAATGTGTCTATATACACATATTTTTGTAATTTTGGTAAATAATGTTTTGTTTTGATTCTTCTCCTAGTCCAACTTCAAAAGTTTGTATTATTTTGGGTTAAAAGTTCATAGTTTGTATTACTTTTAGTTGATTTTAAAGTCTGTATTATTTTTGGTTCATAGGTGGATCGTTTGTATTATTTGGAGACTTTTTTTTAGTTCGTATTATTTTTAGTTCATAGGTGATAGTTGGTATTATTTTGAGCCATTTTTCTTTTTTTATACAGAGTATACTTAATCCACTTCTTTTTTTGCCACATCATTATGAATTCCGCTCATATTGGTGTACTTCACCAATTTTTCATCATTTTCTTTTTATCTCATTATCCGAAAGTATAAATTTATTTATTAACTTTATTTATTATTAACTTAATCAAACTTAGCTTATAAATAATTTTTATTAATTATGCAAATTAATTTTATTTTATTTTTCATCCAAATATATACAAAATGGGTGTTGTTGGATATTTTTTTTGAAGCAAGATAAGAGTTCGGTTCCCTAGACAAGCCTAAAGAAACCGAGAGACCGGACAAGCCGGTAGATGGACTAACCATCATGTACAAACTGAAAGCAAATGACAGAAAGAAAATTACAGAAGCAAATGACATAAATAAAATTACAAAAGAAACGTACAAATCATCCTACACTGAAATCACAAGCTAAAGAGACAAACGAAACGATCGGTCAACAGGACGACGCACACAGAGAACTCTGGGGACACAAGTGGACACCTCAGATTATGGACTCAAAAGAGTCGTTATATGTCAACGCACATCCACGACGTCATCGAACATGACAAATCAAAACACCACTCATGAGAAGCCTGCAACAAAGCAAGAACATCACAACAATCTAACCTGAAAATATATCCAACCCAAAGCCAAACCATTGTCCATTAAAACCCCAAACTCATCCCAAACCCTCAAAGGACGATAACAATATCGTGAGCGACTACTACTAGGTAGTCAAAATAGAGGCGGATGAAATGGGCTAAAGCAGAGAAAATGAACAACAATAAAAAGGCATTGAGGCAGATGAACCGATTGAAATTAGTTCGAAGGCCCAAAAAAAAAGATTAAAAACAATGGCGGGTGTTGTTGGATTTATAAAATTAAGGCCTATTCAAATATAAAATTATTATTTTTTTTACTTTAAACATAAAAAAATGAGGTATAAAGTTAATAAAATGTTTAAACATTAACCACTTGGCCACCGGCTGCTGTGTACTATATTTTGAACCTGCAGGAGTACACTTTCCATGTGAACTTAGCATTTTGCTTTTATTTTTATATATTTAATCCCGAAAAATAGGTAGAGTACACCAAGTGCACAGGGGTGCCGATGCTCTTATCTCGTGAGTGTTTTTGTTGAATTAAGATTAATATTTTTTGGAATAGAGTAAAAAGATATATAATCCCTAATCCTTATAAAACTAGAAGTAATCTCTTTACAAAATATTGAGTCACGTGTAAAATCCGAGTCATTGAAAATAAGCAAAATCAAGCCCAAATCTAAGCTGTTAAAAAAAGAAAAACAAAATTAAGCCCAAATCCGACCCAATAAACGCGAGGCTAAATTTAGTTTTGAATAATTAACCTTGAAATTATTATTCGGTATTATATAGCCTCGAATTTGAGGGAACTTTCCATACCCCAAACCTCGAGCCTTTTGGAGCCTTTTAAAGGCTAATCTCAAAGCCTTTAACCTCAAATTTAGGATCAAATAAATTACGAGACATTATTCGAAGTTCAATGTTTCGAGGTTAAACAACATCGAATGTTGCTACGAATTTATTTAAGATCGAAAAGTAAGAAAACAGCCTCAAAATGTTATTAAAAATACATCTTTATTTTTCAAATTGTTAAAACCCGAGGCTAAATACAAAGTTGTTTTGCCCACGAATCTAGCCACATATTTACTCTCAGTTTTCTTTGTACCTAATATTCATCAGATAAAAAGAAAATCTTAAATTAAGCCCTTAATCATTCAAAGTAGACAAATTCTACACTACCATAAAAGAGTAGTCAATTTAACCATAAAATAGTAGACTATTCCAATCCACAAAATATACCTTCAAAGTAAAAAACTCAGTCATGTTCCTTCAAATAACTACCTAATCTACTAAGTCACATATGTAACGGCCCGAGATTATGATTCTCGGGTTACGTTTCGAAGGATGAAACCTCGTTAGAATCTTGCACCCCGAGTGCAGGTTGAAGGTTTGAAATCAACAATTGCGCTTCAAAAGTGGGATTTCACACCCAAAAAGCCGAGAGGGATCGTTGGAATCCCTGGGGTAAGTCCCTTGTACCTGCCCTATGACCTAAGTCATGGAATTAATTGATCATACAAACTAGTAAAGTTTCCAAATTCATGCATAAGGTTGCCACGGTGGAGCCGAGTCAAAACATGATCAAAAGATTCAAAACATTCAAATCGAAACCGTTATTGATTTAGTGTAGTCGGAGTCTCAACTCTCTCTTTCCTCCAAGTCAGAACCCCGTGGTCATGGAGTCAAACCAGCATCAATAGTGGTAAGCATAATGGATACCTAAAAATGTTACTACGGGATCAGATGATGCCCACTTGCTCTTTCCCCACCCTAAGTACACACATACGCTATACCTAATAATCATGCTTCTAGGATGCAAGGCGGAAATCTTCACACACTAGCATGCCCCTAATTTTAAGTGCATAATAATAATAATAAGACCTTAGCATAGAATATCAAATGACATATCCCTCTTCCTAACCACCAACCACTTCCTGATAGGGCGGAGACTCGCCAACTTGTTAATGCATTCCAATTCATTAATGGGCCGAGGTCCGTATTGGTACCTGGCCCCATATTGCATGCTTATTAATAAATCATGAATGTGGTCTTAAAGGAGAAAAGAAATAGATAATGTGAAAGGTAAATAAAGAGTAATAATAAAGTTGTAACCATGACTCGAACGACTCAGGCCGAACTCGATGAGACTCGACCGTCCTATGACCCTAGAAACGACTCTAGATACTCCGCAGATAACGGTCGTTCTGTTTACAAACGCATACAGAAATAGGATGCTCAATGATCAATGCAACCTAGCATGATATTACATGGCATGCTGATCATGAATGCAAGCACCTAGTATATCATGCACATAAAGCAGGGAGTTCTCTTTATCGAACAACATAATAGAAGATCCGACACACATCAATCATAATCACAAGGTATCACCTAGATACATATCAGAACACACATATATAAGTCTACGTCTAATCATTCGAACACTCAAAGCATACATATGATTCAATGAGAATAAAAACCATATCGCAATTGTCATTCCATCAAGTTCAACCATTCATCACATGTCCACATTCGGTAAGACCACATCATTCTCATCGTTCCATTCATCCACATTCATATGTTCATAATAATCATATACCCGCATAATCATATATCTCAAAAGTCCATCATGATCATCATAGTTTATAAGGCATAAATCAATGGTATATAACTTTAACATCTCATCATGCTATTAGTCACTCAATCATGCTATTAGTCCACACAAGTCATGATATTAGTCAATCAATCACATCAATATGCTAGTTAGTCATTGATCACAAATTTCCCGAGTTAGTCCCGAAACCATTTCGAAAACCAAGTTAATTGATTAGGATATTCGACCTCGAACCTCGTGAAATTTGTTTTCCAAAACTCCAAACCCGATCACTAAGTTAGTCCTTGAAAATCCTCAAAAGCGTTGAAAACAAGTTGTGTAAACGATCATTGAAAACATCGAGACACAAATTCAAAACCATCGGACAGGAGGTCTGTCACGTCCGCGGGAGAGGCTCTCACACCCGCGAGACCTGGGTACCGACGGGATTCTCACGGCCGCGAGCATCTCGCGCCCGCAAGATCTCGAGTCACAACCGCGAGTGCTGGGTGTCCCTTAGGGCATCCCAGCTGGGCTTCCTCGCCACTGCGAGTGCCTTCTCGTGGCCGCGAGTAAGAACCCTAGGCCAGGTGTTCTAACTCGCGGTCGCGAGTTCTTGCTCGCGGTGGCGATTCCGGGGCTAAATCCTAGATTATAGCCCCGGTTCTGGCCTTGTTTGACGTTGTTAGTCTCTCCCATTTTTTCCCTAAGACTTCTAATATCATGTTAGAACAAGGATTGAACATAAAAATCGAGGATTGAAAGGATTTCTCACCCAAGTTTCTTCTTTTCCTTCGGTTTGCTCGTGAAGCTTCATCCAGGCTCGGCGACCGGGCAACGGTCAACCAGATACCAGAGGAGACGGTACCCGACATTCCGACAGCCACAGTAGATGATCTGCTTTCGTCTGCAGAGGGCTACCGGCAGTCGATGGGGACCCCCCCGGCCGACGAGCACGACAGCTTCTAGAAGGGTCTGCCAGCTTGGGATCCTTCTGGTGATGCGATGATGGGGTTGCAGCCTTCTTTAGAGACCGCTGATGTTTTGAGCAGCTGCATTACTGACGTAGTTGTTGGGCGACAGACCGACATGGGTAGACCGCATACTCGTGTACCACCCACCATCTCCGAGGCATCTACTTCAGCCGTTCCGGAGGCTTCTACTTCAACCGTTCTAGAGGCTTCTACTTCATCCATTCCAGAGGCTTCTACATCCGGCACCCACGACGCCGAGCCTTCGACCTCCCCCACACCAGCGGCGATCTCCTTGGCCTCTGCATATGATGTGATCCCTGACGTCGTTGAGGAGGCTGACGACGGTCAGGAGGGGCAGGCTGAGGGCCAGGGGGCCCACAGGTGGAGCCCGAGCCCATCCCTGCACAGGCTGCCACACCGGCTGTGCAGGTCGACCCTTTCTTGCCGCCGGGAGAGCTGCTTGTGTCTTACAGGCATCACCGCGCGTATCAGGTGTGGAGGGAGCCTACTGTGGAGCTGTCGCTGCTGAAGTTCCACCACCGGGCGACTCACCTGCAGTGTTTCGACCGCTACATATTTGAGGGAGCCTACTGCAGGATCTGACCTCATCTGGCATCCCACAGCTAAGGTCCCTCCACTGGGAGTGTGTCGACGAGTTTACCTGCACAGCCTTCCTAGAGCATTGGCACCCGGAGACCAGCTCCTTCCACTTTCCATGGGGCAAGATGATCATCACGCTGCATGATGTTACCTGCCTCATGGGACTTCCGATGGATGGCCAGCCTTGTACGTCACATCTGCCCGCGGGCGCGTTGATCCCCACCGTCGCGGAGTACTACCAGCTCACCCAGTAGGCCCTGAAGGCATACAGACACGCCGTCGGCCCTCCAGTGACTTGGTTGACTGCCCTGTGGCAGCTGAGACATGGGCCGCTCGTCGACCCCGCCCCCGCTGATGACCCAAAGGCCGCGGCTGATCCTGAGCAGATTCGGCTGCGCGTGCATGTGGGAGGGGGGCAGCCCCAGGATGACCCTGCACAGCGTCGGTTTCTCCACATAGGGTACATGGCCATCCCTCTCGCCGCAACTCTGTTTGTGGACAAGTCGCAGAGCCGGATCCCATGGAGGATGTTCGGCCTTATTTGGGACATCCTGCTAACAACCCTCAATCAGCAACCCTTGGTGTAGCCTGCATCGGAAACCAAGACCATTTTTCCGCGGTACGACTTCAAACGTCTTTTTTTATTACCTATTCTTGCTTTTCATATATATATATATGTCAATACTCTAACTCTAATTTTCCGTTCTCATAGATCTGGTTGCGTTCTAACGCTCCTATTCCTCCGCCTCCGACAGAATGGGTCGCACATCATCATTCGAGCGTCGAAGGATGGGATGCTCCGTTTCAAGCTCAGTTTGAGAGATTTCGAGCCTTGCGTGTCGAGTCCGGTCGCCCTTTACTATTTTCCTAGATTTTATTCCACGAGTTTATTAAATTTATGAATGTAAACCTTTTTTCCGTTCCTTGTAACGTTATTCGCATATTATCCGAATGAAAACCTTAACAATTATTGTTTTCTATTTAATTTGACCCTAAATCCTTCAACTCCACTAGCTAAACACTTCAATTTTTTCAATTAACATTACAAAAACATAGGAAAACCTAAACCCTAAATGCGAAACCCTAACTAGGGTTTGCACGTCCTTAACAACGTGCTTACACGTCCTTAAGGACGTGTAAGCACGTTGTTAAGGACGTGCAACTGTTTGCTAGTGGACGTGCACAGTCCCAGACTTGCACGTCCTTAAGGACGTGCAAATCCTTAAGGACGTGCAAATTCTTAATCGTCTTTTCCGATGTATATATCAACACCCAAAAACAATACCATGTCGAGAAACAACATGGTATTGCTTCTCAACATGGTATTCTCAACATGTTGAGCAAATTTCCACCACTAATTGTAACTAATATCAGTGTCAGCACTAATTGTAACTAATATCAATGTCAGCACTAATTTTCACCACTAGTTGTGCAAAAATAAAGTATTGATGAGCAAAAATAAGAGCATGTTGTACAATAATTTATTGAGAAAGTATGAAATTATATTGAGATAAAATAAGATCATGTTGAGAACAAATTCACAAGTCTCGATTGTTGTGCAAAAATAACCTATAGTTGAGCAAAAATAAGATGATGTTGAGCAAAATTTCACCAATCCCCCATGTTGTGCAATTATTGTCTATTGATGAGCAAAAATGAGATCATGTTGTGCCATAATCTATTGAAAAAGTATAAACTTATATTTACAAAAAGTAAGATCATGTTGAGACACAATTTCACAAGTCTCGAATGTTGTGTAAAAATAAAGTATTAATGAGCAAAAATAAGAGCATGTTGTGCAATAATTTATTGAGAAAGTATGAAATTATATTGAGAGAAAATAAAATCATATTGAGAACAAATTCTCAAGTCTCGATTGTTGTGCAAAAATAACCTATTGTTGAGCAAAAATAAGATGATGTTGAGCAAAACTTCACCAATCCCCCATGTTGTGCAATTTTACTCTATTGATGAGCAAAAATAAGACCTTGTTGTGCAATAATCTATTAAAAAAGTATAAAATTATATTTACAAAAAATAAGATTATGTGGAGACACAATTTCACAAGTTTCAATTGTTGTGCAAAAATAAAGAATTGTTGAGCAAAAATAAGAGTATGTTGTGCAATAATCTATTGAGAAACTATGAAAACATATTGAGAGAAAATAAAATCATGTTGAGAACAATTTCACAAGTCTCGATTGTTTTGCAAAAATAATATCAGTGTCAGCACTAATATCTTGTCGTTGCAATTGCTGAGCGAAATCTGAAATCTTGTCGTTGTTGTTTTATATTTGTGATTGATATGTTGTTTTATGTTTTGCACATAACATGTTTAATGAAATGCCCCAATAGGCCTAGTGACTGAATGTTTACGAGCCGATGTTTCCTTTTGCCGACTTTGCTTCTTTGCTTCCAAGATCACTGTCGATCAATTTTTATGAGTTGATGTTTCGATCTTTACTTATGTTGAGCGATTCTTCAAGCTGCGTATTTGCACACTTCAAGGAGATGGGGCACTGCTGAGCAATTTTGAACTTCGCATGTAGATTCTTCAAGGAGCCTGAAAATTTGTAACTAATATCAGTGGCAGCACTAATATCAGTGTCAACACTAATTGCTAGTGCTATATTTGTAACTAACATCAGTGTCAGCACTAATTACTTGTGCTATATTTGTTTATTTCTTCCTTTGAATTATTGTGTGCATCATCTTTTCTTTTCTTTTGGTCTAGATTTTAGTTTTGTCTGTATTTGATTAGGAAGTTCTTTATCGCCCTTTTCACCCCATCTACAAAATAGTGATGGAGTTAATACCACCTAAATATCAGTTTACCAAAGCTCTCCCCATCCCTTCATGATCAGTTTCCACTTGTTCTCAACTTGAAAGGAAAGCAAAAAAAAAAGAAAAAAAAAGAGACAAGCATAAATAGTCTATGCGGGATTTGAACCCGCATCATTGTGCGTATGCACATTGCTCTACCATTTTGAGCTAATAGGCTTTAGTTGCACAACTGTATTTTAGAGTTGCACAACTGTATTTTATAATTGCACAAGTGTAAAAATTTCAGAAGCTTTTGATAAAAGAAATTAAAATAAAAAGAGTTGATAGGTCATATTACCCAAAATTCAACAAGACACGTATAAACACATCAAAATTTACCTACTGTCAGCAACAAGGAACTAGAATGAACAACAATAATTACAGTAACAAAGATTATACTACCTCCGTTCCAAAATACATGGGCTTTTCCTTTTTGACACGTTTTTTAAGGAGTGGAAAACTCTATGAAATATTATTTTTTTAATCAAATTTTTTATATCATTTGATACTTATTACTAATAAGTATCAAATGATATACAAAATTTGATTAAAAAAATAATATTTCATAGAGTTTTTCGCTCCTTAAAAAGCGTGCCGAAAACTAAAAACCCATGTATTTTGGAACGGAGGGAGTATGTAGCTAGTAACATGAATCAAAAGATGGACTTGTTGATCCAACAGAAACAGGTTGCACATCAAATCCAAGTCACTGAACAATCAAGTGTTGTACATGTGCTGGAAACATCAAATTCATATTAAAGAATTGACATAGCAAAAGATAGTTGGTATGAGGATAATCTTCTTCGGACAATTATTAATTTATTAGTATTTCAATTGACAAGGATTTAGATAGATTGTGAGTTTATGACAGTAAACACATAAAAAAGGGGCTTATTCAATTGAACTAGATTACAATGCATTTGCTTTATAGACTGTTGTGCTCCATACTAAAGTCTATAAACCATGAAAAGTGATAACAAAAAAACTTTGTGCAATTGATCCAAAATCTCAATCAAGCAAATGCTCACAAGATCAACAACAAGCTCACAAGGACAGCAATTGATCACAAATCTGAAAAATAAATCACCTAAATGAATTGCAGCCGAACTTGCTATCAACGACAACACACAGCTCCGGCTGCTCGCTCGAACTCCGGCGATTGCAATTGCATCTGAACGCCGATTGCGACGGAAACACACAACAATTTATCACCTTCACTTGAAAGTAGATTTGTTCAATTAACTCCCTAATGACAATAACAGAAATCAGAATATACAGAAATCATACAAATTCAAGAGCATACAGATTTTTCAGCAGATATCATACAAAAATCAGAATATACAGAAATCATACAGATTTTTCAGCATCATACATATTACAGATTTTTCATATTCAAGCATACAGATTTTTCAGTAGCATACAGATTACATATTTTTCAGCAGCATACAGATTACAAATTTTTCAGATTCAACAAATTATACATAAATCAGAATATACAGAAATCAGAATATAGAATGTACAGATTAAAGTTAAAAATTCAACAAATTATACAGAAATCAGATTTTTCAAAATATAGAAATAAGATTTTTCAGCATAAAAGTTAATCGGGAACATGATTTGATGTTTTATGATTGAACAAAATGGAAGGGAAACCAATACACCAACTCCAAGCTCAAAAATCAGAATTCTCTGCACACTATCAATTTTGACAGTAAACAAATTATAGATTTATCAATTTTGATTTCACAAATTTCCAAATTAGGAGTGAAAGAGACATACCTCCGATTCTTCAAGCGAACTCCGGGAACTGAAAGGGTGTGTGATTTTCGTTGAATGAATCGTTAATATATGCATAAATTAACACAGAAAGCAACAAACAGAAGAGTGTGTGATCAATTTAACCAACCAATAGGGGAAGATGATGAACTAAAGGGAGAAGGCTGGATCAATCGTCACTGAAAGAGATCTGAGATCGAAGCAACAGTAGAGTAGTGGACGATGAACAAATCGAGCAAAAATTCAACAAATTTCAGATCTGATCGTAGATTGATATAAGATGGCTCAAGTCAGATGGATCCAAACCAGTCGATCACCATAAACGCAATCAGAGGATGCAATCGCTCCAGCCGCTCCCTCGATCGCTCGCTCCGGACGAAATTGGATCGCAACAGAGAGAATTGGATGACATATTGAGAATCACCAGGAACGAGAGGCGATGCACCGTCGATGATCATCAGAGATGTGAGCGACAGAGATGTGAGCGAGCGATCTGAGGAGGAGAGGCGAGCAAGAGAGGTGAGCGAGCAAGAGAGATCCGGAGAGGAGAGCCGAGATCTGAGCGAGCGGAGATCTGAGCGAGCGGAGGTGAGCGACCGGCTTCCTCTTGGATACCGGAGCCACGGACAGGAGAGCGGCGGCAACGGCAGGTGGACGGCGGGATGAGGCGGAGGAGGATTGGAACGGGAGCGGTTGGAGGGAGGGAGGAGAGCGATGGAGACGGCGAGAGAGAGGGGGAGGTTAGAGCGAGAGATCTAATTGAATAAGGGTTATATAGCGGACATTTTGCTAATTTGTCTAAAAATGTGGACATTTCACAAATTTATCCAAAAAAAGTGCCTGTTATGCAAAAAATTTCTTAAAAATTTTAGTGATGAGGAGATAATTTTATATTTTTAATTCACATAAAAAATTGTAAATGAAAATGTTGCTTTCAAAATAAAGAAGTTAGGTTGGAAGAGGAGCAAAATGAAGCCAAATTTGGGGAGTGGGAATCGAACCTAAGATGAAGGGTTCTAAAAGTTTAAATGTTTCCTTCTTTACCAGTATACTAAAGTGACTGGTTGATAAATTATGAAATACATTTATTATATAATCAATTTAAAATATATTGCACCCTCGAAAATTCCAGGGCCCCAAAAATTTCGGGGCCCTGTTCCGTCGAACCACCCGAACCCCTTATGGCACGGGCCTGGTTGGGGGAGAACGGAGGGAAGAAGAACATGGGGAGCTTGGCGAATGTCGATGCTGATCCCGTCATTGTACCCAGTGATGTGCTGTCTAAACAGATGATGGAGTGTTCCAACTCCAATTTGGCCATAGAGGATGTGATTTACGCGTTGGACAAGGCGGTTCAAGAAGGGGTGATTCTGTTCGATCAATACTTGAGGAAGGTGAGGCTGTTGTCGCGGGAGCAGTTCCTTTGCAGGGCAACCGCTGCAAAGGTTGGAGCGGCTCAGATACAGGCTCGGGTCGAAAGCATGGCAGCTAGGGGCCTAGGGCATCTCAGTATATGCTAGGTGATCTCACTATCTCAGCAGTTTCATGATGTTGTTTGAGACTTGAGTGCTTCAATTTGATATGTTGGATGATTCATGAAGGTGGGTTTTGTAGTAGTAATGGAACCATTCCGGAATGGCTCACCGGAAAGCCGGAATGGCTCACCGGAAAGGACTTGTGGGTAATACCCATAGGCCCTCAGTTCGAACCCCGAAATGGCCGCTATTTATTTACCAATTCAAAGGGTTTTGTAGTAATGTACAGTGAATTGATTAAAAAATGTAATAATGTATGATATCAAATAACAATATGATCGGTAACTATCTGTTTGAATGTTTCAATGATTGATATTTTTTATAACCGAGGTTACAGACTTGCGCCTAACTCGTCCTTGAGGTTACAGACGACGTAAAGCACTATGTAGGGAATGTCTTTATATCAAGAATGTGGAAATGTACGAGTGATGATTTACCAAAATGTGGTACCTTGGCTAGTTTTCGACTAAGGATTGGCAATAACTCTTCAGTCTTCATGCCCGAAATAAGAATTTATATACTATACAATAACACATCACTAGCAAGTATGAACATTCCATTTCCATGGCGCACCATCTAACATATTCGAGCGCACCAAAATGGCTCCATGTTCATCTACAGGCAATGTACAAAACCGTTCTGCAAAAAACTATTGTAATTGCATACAAACTTTCCAATCAAACAGCCTCAGACTTTAAGGTTAGATCACACATTTTTATAGGATGCTCTAAAGCCTTTCAAGTCAAATATAAACAGACCACACATCATAAAAGGAATCTAGGAACTGCGTCCAAGTCCTACGTCTCTCTCTCTCTATATATATGAGCACACCGGATGCAAGTTCTGTTGTGTTTCCCTCCTATATGGGGAAGAGTCCAATGGACTATTTACCATGTGGTTTTTACCATGTGAAGTTTTACCCTCCTCCTTTATAAAAGGGGATGTCTTTCCATTTGGGAAAGTAAGAGAGAGAAAACCAAAGTGTGAGAAAGGGAGAAAAAGAGAGACTTTTGAGAGAATTTCGTATGCTACTATTCAGCCCAATTTGAAGTGCCCCGATCGACGACCAAACGATCTCCGATTGGGACGATTTTCTGGTATGTTGTTCACCTCATCATAGGCTTCATTTTGTACGGTTGGATCGTCGTTTTGAGCCTCCAATCTCATATCCCCTTTGTTAGGGTTCTCTCTTGGGTTTTGTTGATTTCCACCAATTGGGTGATGATAGTTGGAGATTTGGCCAAGCTTGTTGATGCTTGATGATGTTGTATGCCTTTAGCTTTGTCTAGGGAAGATTGTACCCACTTCTTATTGTTGATAGTGGAAGTTTCTGTCTCCCGTGGTTTTTTCCCCGTTTTGGGGTTTCCACGGAAATCTGGTGTTCTTTGTGCTTGGTTATTTATCTTCTGTTTGTGTCTGATTGTTGGTTTTGGTTGCTTGAGTTTGGCTCTCTGGTTTACAGTTCTTGTCCATCCCGATTCGTGTGTGTTAAAAGGGTTTGTCTGACGTCCCTTGCTTCCCGGCACAACAGACTGGTATCAGAGCATTTGGTTTAGGATGGAGGAAAAGAACAGTTTTCAGGGAATGATTGTGTTGAATTCAGGCAACTACTCAGATTGGAAGATAAAGATGGAAGATCTTTTGTATGTGAAAGATTTGTATGAGCCGATTGTGCACAAAGAGATTCCAACGGGTGTCGTTGATGTTGAATGGAAGATTCTGAATCGAAAAGCGGTAGCTACAATCAGACAATTTGTTGATGTGAGTGTGCTCCAGCATATTGCCAATGATACGAATGCTTATGAGTTATGGTATAAGCTTGAGGGGATGTATGAGAGGAAGAACGCTCTCAACAAGGCGTCATTGATGAGAAAGCTTGTGAAAATGTCGTTAGATGATGAGTTGCAGGCTCTACTACTTCTCTCCTCATTGCCGGATAGTTGGGGCACACTTGTCGTGTCACTTAGTAATTCCACTCCGGAAGGCAAGCTGACTATGGAATGTGTGAAAGCTAGTCTTTTGAACGAAGAGACTAGAAGGAAGGATATGGGTGTCTCCTCACAGTCAGAGGCTAATGTGACGCAGGGTTCTGGTAACAACAAAGGAAGGAGTAAGCAACGACAGCAGCAGAACAGAGACAAGTCCAAAGGGAGATCGAAGTCTAGAAGCAAGTACATTTGCTATTATTGTGAGAAGCCGGGTCACATTCAAAAGTATTGCCGAAAGTTCAAGAGGGACAAAGGCAAAGAACCTGAGAAGTCAGAGACGTCGAGAAATCAAGAAGATAAAGACACTGCTGCTTTTACAATCAGTGATGAAATTGTGGAGTTGTTTGTGGCGGTTGATGAAGGTTCCTTGAATCTTGCAAGTGATTAGTGCACTTGGATTGTTGATTCAGCTGCTTCATATCACATTACTCCACACAAGGAGTACTTCTCGTCTTACACTTGTGGAGATTTTGGCCGTGTGAGGATGGGAAATGATGGCGTGTCCAATGTTGTTGGTATGGGCACAGTTTGTTTGTTGACATCCACTGGTTGCAGTTTGATTTTGAGAAATGTTCGCCATGTTCCTGATATCAGATTGAATTTGATATCTTCTGGGATACTTGATGATGATGGGTATGCTCAAAATGCACAAAGCGGTGTTTGGAAGTGCTCCAGGGGAAACTTGATTGTAGCCCGGGCAAAGAAGCAGAATACCATGTATGTGATGCAAGCCAAGATTTGCAGAGAAGAAGCAAATGTGATTGATGATGGTGCCGGAGAGCTATGGCACAAGCGGCTTGGACACATGAGCGAGTGGGGTTTGCAAATGCTTGCCAAGAAGGACATTCTCCCGGATATGCAAGGTATTTCTCTCAAACCTTGTGTTGATTGCCTAGCTGGAAAGCAACATCGAGTAGCATTTCATACTCGACCTCCATCTAGAAGAAAGCATGCATTAGATCTTGTTCATACTGATGTGTGCTCCATGGATTGCAAGTCACATGGTGGTGCACAATATTTTGTCACTTTTATTGATGACTATTCTAGAAAATTGTGGGCTTTTGTGTTGAAAAGCAAAGATCAGGTTCTGACAGTTTTCAAGGAGTTCCAAGCCAGAGTTGAACGAGAGACTGGTTTGAAGTTGAAGTGTGTCAGATCAGATAATGGTGGAGAGTACAGGGGTCCATTTGAGCAGTATTGCAAGAGTCAGGGCATCAGGCTTGAGAAAACAGTTCCGAAGACGCCACAACTGAATGGGCTTGCAGAGAGGATGAACAGAACCATAGCAGAAAGAGTCAGAAGTATGTTGTCGACTGCAAAGCTGCCAAAGTCCTATTGGGCGGAGGCAATGTTGACTGCTGTGTATCTCATCAATCGCTCGCCTTCAGTTCCTCTTGATGGTGATGTTCCACAGAGGGTTTGGACTGGAAGAGATGTTTCGTTCCAGCATTTGAGAGTCTTTGGATGCCTAGCATATGTTCATGTTGCTAGAGATCAGAGATCCAAGCTTGATAGCAAGACAAAGCCATGCATCTTCCTAGGGTACTCAGAGGATGAATTTGGGTACAGATTGTGGGATCTTACAGACAAGAAAGTGGTCAGAAGCAGAGATGTTGTGTTCATGGAAGACAAGACTATTGATGATTGGAAGCTCCAGCGACCGTCGTCTTCCTCTCCTGCTCCAGTCACATTTGATCCCGTTTTTCCTCAAGTTGTGCAGAGAAGTTCAGTTCAGAATCAGCAGGAAGATGAGAATGATGATGGTGATGTTGATCCACCAGAAGTTCCACAACCTCAACAAGAGGAGCCCCCTATCCAACCTGAAGTTGAGTTGAGAAGATCCACCAGAGAGAGACAGACTTCCTCCCGATACTCAACCAACGATTATGTGTTGTTGACTGATTCAGGAGAGCCTGAATGCTATGAGGAAGCTATGTCAGATGTGCATCAGAAAGAGTGGTACAATGCCATGCAGGATGAGATGAGTTCCTTGCATGAGAACCACACCTATGACTTGGTGAAATTGCCTAAGGGCAAGAAAGCTCTCAAGAACAAATGGGTTTTTCGTTTGAAGTCTGGAGAAGATGGTACACCTCCCAGGTTCAAAGCCAGAGTTGTGGTGAAGGGTTTTGAGCAGAAAAAGGGTGTAGATTTCGATGAGATTTTCTCTCCAGTTGTGAAGATGTCATCCATCCGGGTTGTTCTAGGCATGGCTGCTAGCATGGACCTAGAGGTCGAGCAGCTTGATGTGAAAACCGCCTTCCTTCATGGTGATTTGGAAGAAGAAATCTACATGGAGCAACCTGAAGGTTTTGAAGTCAAGGGAAAAGAGAAGATGGTTTGTCGTCTCAGAAAGAGCTTGTATGGTTTGAAACAAGCACCTCGACAATGGTACAAGAAGTTCGAGTCTTTTATGATCGACCACAAATTCCACAAGACACATGCCGACCACTGCGTGTTTGTAAAGAATTACGCCGAAGGTGACTTTCTGATTCTCTTGCTTTATGTGGATGATATGCTTATTGTTGGTCGGGATACCAATAAGATTGCTAGCTTGAAAACTGCGTTGAAGAAGTCCTTTGCTATGAAGGACCTTGGCCCTGCAAGAAATATTTTGGGTATGCAGATTACCCGTGATAGAAAGAATCAGAAGTTGTGGATATCACAAGAAAGATACATTGAGAAGGTGCTGCAAAGATTCAACATGGACAAGGCTAAACCCGTGAGTTCTCCACTTGCAGTGAACATGAAGCTGAGTTCTGATGAGTGTCCTACAAGTGAGAAAGAGAAACAGGAGATGAAGAAGGTGCCTTATGCTTCAGCCGTTGGTAGTCTGATGTATGCCATGGTTTGCACTAGGCCAGACATCGCCTATAGAGTTGGGGTTATCAGCAGGTTCATGAGTAATCCTGGAAAGGAGCATTGGGCTGCAGTGAAATGGATTCTCAAGTATCTCAGAGGCACTTCGAGAGTGTGTTTGTGCTTTGGTTCTGGAAAACCTATGCTTGATGGTTTTACAGATGCAGACATGTCAGGTGATATTGACACGAGTCGATCCACATCTGGATATCTGATTACATTTGCAGGGGGAGCAGTCTCATGGCAATCGAGACTGCAGAAGTGTGTTGCTTTGTCAACGACAGAAGCAGAGTATATGGCTGCAGTTGAAGCTGGTAAGGAGCTGATATGGACGAGAGACTTCCTAGAGGAGTTGGGAGTGGAGCAAGCAAGCTACCCACTCTATTGTGACAATCAGAGTGCCATCCACCTTGCCAAGAATGCCGCCTACCATTCTCGAACCAAGCACATCCGAAGAAGGTATCATTGGCTTCGAGAAAGAGTAGAAGATGAAGATTTTGAGCTCATGAAGATCCATACAAATGACAACGGATCAGATATGCTGACGAAGACCTTGTCAAAGGAGAAGCTCATCAAGTGCCGCTCAAAGGCGGGCTTGCTCGAGCCCCCCATATAGGATTGAGGGGGAGCTATGTTGTGTTTCCCTCCTATATGGGGGAAGAGTCCAATGGACTATTTACCATGTGGTTTTTACCATGTGAAGTTTTACCCTCCTCCTTTATAAAAGGGGATGTCTTTCCATTTGGGAAAGTAAGAGAGAGAAAACCAAAGTGTGAGAAAGGGAGAAAAAGAGAAACTTTGGAGAGAATTTCGTATGCTACTATTCAGCCCAATTTGAAGTGCCCCGATCGACGACCAAACGATCTCCGATTGGGACGATTTTCTGGTATGTTGTTCACCTCATCATAGGCTTCATTTTGTACGGTTGGATCGTCGTTTTGAGCCTCCAATCTCATATCCCCTTTGTTAGGGTTCTCTCTTGGGTTTTGTTGATTTCCACCAATTGGGTGATGATAGTTGGAGATTTGGCCAAGCTTGTTGATGCTTGATGATGTTGTATGCCTTTAGCTTTGTCTAGGGAAGATTGTACCCACTTCTTATTGTTGATAGTGGAAGTTTCTCTCTCCCGTGGTTTTTTCCCCGTTTTGGGGTTTCCACGGAAATCTGGTGTTCTTTGTGCTTGGTTATTTATCTTCTGTTTGTGTCTGATTGTTGGTTTGGGTTGCTTGAGTTTGGCTCTCTGGTTTACAGTTCTTGTCCATCCCGATTCGTGTGTGTTAAAAGGGTTTGTCTGACGTCCCTTGCTTCCCGACACAACAAGTTCTCACCTCTCCAGCTAGCTGTCGTACTGTCTACTTCCCAAAAGTGCTCCACATGTACAATGTCCATCTTCGTCGATCCTCAAAAAGCTTCATCTACAAAAAGAAATGCTTGTTTCATCAGTAGAGCAGCGTAGTCACTAGTTTTAGGGTACTGCATTGCAAGTCAAAGTAGGCTATGGAGCGCCCACTTCGCTACAACCATATAATTTTTACAATCCAACATCAGACGGCAACAACACAGTACATGCTTGACTCTCCCATTTCTTTAGTATCAGTACCGCACCCCCAGATCGCCCAGCATGACAAGAGGTCATCTCGGCTGGTAATCTTCATCCGAGGATGAATCACCGAAATCCTCGACATCCGACTCATCCTCGAACAAGGCAGCATCACCATCACCGCACTTGGGGTCTTTGATCCCCGACATCACATCGAAGAGCTCATCCATAATGAGGGATAATTTAACATCATCTCGAATGCAGGACCTTGTGCCCTGAAGGCAAAGGCACCCTTCCTAACGACATTTGTGGTTCTCCACCTCATAAGATCGTCTGGGGTCTTGCATTCATTAATTTCGAGCTCACCATCCCCATTGGTCAAGATGCCTGACTCCGCAGCCCATGACGAGGCTACCATCCGTGCACAAACGATCGACCTCTCATGGTTAGACTCCTTATTGTCGGTCAGGACTTTGCTCGCCATCTCAATTTGATCCCCATTCGAGACCACCACTTCATCCTCTATAGTTGCACACCCATCCTGCGTCTCTACCCCATCCATTGTAGAGACCACCTCTTCGGTTTGTATTCCAATAGATGCGACAGTAGCAGCATCCCTTTGCAAGCAATGCATAGGCAGCAGTAGACCATCACCATTCGACTCCTCTGTCATGGTTCCATTCAAATACGCAAAATCAAGACGGTTGGCATTCTCTTTGGGACTTTCATCACAGATCAGTGTCATGTCAGGGGTTTGAGAATCCTTCAAAGATGCTACTAATGGCCTAGTAGAAGTGTCATCACTTGTTGTTTTCTTTGAACGGAGTTTGATTTTACCAAGATTTGTTACATGTTTGACTTTACAAGCTCTTTTTGCTTCAAAATAAGGTACCTTCCTATTCCTCAAGGAATATATCACAACTTCTTCCCTGAATCCAACATCTGAATCATGTTTATCATCATTCACACATGCATCTCTGTCATGAACACTAACAGTTGCATGTCTGTCCTTGTCATGGTTTTCAGCATTGGATCTAGCATCCCTGAAACTCCACTCTTCAACTGAATCAATGTTTTGATCATCCTGCAAGTCAGCAGTTTCTTCTTGTGCTTCATCTGTAAAATGCTCAAGCTTGTTATTAGAGTGCAAATCCTTCCAAGGGTTTGCTTTAGCTTAAAGGTAGCATTTCCACAAGTAAGATAGACAATATATGCTATCATGCAAATCATTCCCAACAAATCAACACGACTTGTGCAATCCATCCATTGGATTAAATCTAACTCCAAAATGAATGAATTTGGAAAAAAAACCTGAATTTAAGTCAGCATCTGCAGTAGCTTCGGAACCAATGACTTGATGGAAACATTTTTCAGTACAGTTTTCCCAATTGGAAGGAAAGCCAATGAAGAAATATTTGAAAACCTGTTTAGAGATGGAGAAAAGAAGGAAAATAGAAGATATATAAAGCACCAAGCATTTGAAATGATTCAATAGAAAAAGGCTTCCCAAAATAACTAATTAACAACTTTCCACTATATCAGGTCAGGGATGCATCTACTTGTTCAAGACACAAGTCCCTCTCATGCAAATCTAATCTTTTCCGAGCAGAACCATAGGATTATAGAACCATAGCCTTTTCTACATAAATTCCAATTAAAGTGGTGAAAACTGAAAAGTTGCAGGACAGCTGAAGGATCTAGAATTAGGTCAATCCCCAGCCACATAGCAAAATTTATCATGAATCAAACATAAGATGAAAGGGTACATATAAAACTCCACTTAAGTCTTATGCATAAGTGGCAAGGGTGAAGAGAATTGAAGAATATGGAACAAACCTCTTCTGAAAAACCATTCTCACGAGTGCGTTCCTTGTTTATAGGACCCTGCAGTGTTACAAATACCCCATATGCTGTCTTGAGAGTGCAGAAGTAAAATCTCTTCGCAATTGGTGCAGAAATAAACACCCGTGCAGCTGGTTGCCTGCAGCACACACGTCGCCAAATGCCCATCATGATGATGCAAATGCAAAAGCACATGTGTATTAATGATTGAAAAGATCTTTGAAATGATTAGCTAGTGCTAACTACTCCATCCGTTCAACAAAACTTGTCGTTTACTATTCATGCACGCTTTTATAGAATGATAAAAACCATATAAAATATTCATTTTTTAAAAAAAATTTTTTAACAAGTTTGTACTTATTAATAATAACTACGAAATTGTTAAAAAAAATTATTTAAAAAGTCGATATTTTATATAGTTTTTAGCTCCTAAAAAAGCGTGCATGAATAGTAAAACGTCAAGTTTTGTTGAACGGAGGGAGTATAAATTTAGAAACACATAATGCAGCTCCAAAGAGCATGGCTAGCTCAAAGTCAAACATGAAGCACCTGAAACTACATGAAATAAAGTGGCAGCAAGAATAAGCACGATTCTCAGTAATCGGTATATCTGGAAATGTACTAAAAAAGAAGGAACAATACCCGGTGGATTCAATTCCAGCAACAGCCAGAGTATTGAGCTTAGAGTTATTATCAGCTTTGATCAACCACCAATCTTTAAGACAAACCTAGATGAGAGAAAAAGAGAGAGAATATCATCAAGGAAAATTCACTTCAAAAGAATTTCCCATTTGATATATTTTCAAGATATTTCACCTTTCATTGATTGATAGAACATGAGACAGTTCTTCCAAAAACACACAATGTTCAAATATTGAATCAAATTACTTTGTATCTCAGTGGTAAGATTTCACTACTTGACATTTCAATATTAAATTTATATCAAAATCAGTAAATGTCTCATTGCCAAAGAGTAGCATCCTAGTTTCAAAATTAATTAGAGAGGAGACAAATGCAATATCTCACATACAGTCATTCAAAAATGTAAATGCTTTATATATATATATAAGCAAAAGATATATTCACTGATAAGCTCAAAAACGGAACAAAAAGGAAAGGTGAAGAAGCAAATGGAAAACATACAGTTCTGACGTAATGAGAAGTTGAAGTAGCCATTCAAAGGTCCCTCTTCTGCGTATCCAAGTGCCAGAGCCTCTTCTTAGGAAAGCACTGAAATTGGAAAGCGAGATGAGATTACTGAAGTTGAATTCGTGGTACGCCGCACAGTTTCCGGTCACGGGAACATCGAGCCGAAATCGGTCGGAAAACAATCAGCGGGGCGAGGAAAAAACAGAGACGAAGTGAAGAAAAGAGATGTAAAGGGAGGAGTAGAAGAACGACTTACAGAGGACAACTGAAGAGCAGGAGAACGACAAGGGATCTTCGTCTGGATTACACTTGAGAGAGAAGATGAGGTCAAGGGTTTGTAAATAGAAATCCCAATCCCACGAACAAAACCCAATGAATCAACCCCAAAATATACCGTAATTAGAATTTGATTATAATTCATACCAAAAAAAAAAAGAATTTGATTTTTTTTTTTTTAATCCTTTTCAGTTCAAGTGGGTTTTGCCCACTCTACATCTGGATCGGGTTACTGTAGTCCCATTTAAGGGTTGACTCTCCCACTCACAAGCGTGGTTCCCTGTGGTTTTTAAGTTTTTCACCTCGTGCCCTTCTATGGTTAATTTTAACCGACTTCTCCTTCTCCGTTACTTTTAAATTAGGAAGAAAAAAAAAAAACTGGAAGTCGGGAACGAAGAACGAACGGCAGGGAGATGTGGCCTCCGGCTGAAGCAGGTTGACGACGCCGATCGAAGGAGCCCTCCGGCTGAGCGTTTGGGCGACGCCGAGGCGATAGGAAGTCGAAGCTATAATTGGGAACTGAGCGACTAAAGAAGGTATGTATACGTTTTTCTTCTTCGAAATTAGGGTTTCGAATTGGGGGTTTCGAAAACTAGGTAAATCTTCTTGATGTTGGTCTTATTCTCTGTAGCAAATCCGTGTGCCTTTGTGAATGGTTTCGAATTGGGGGTTTCTATTTGTGTTTTGAATTTTCATTGCAGTCGACTCTAGTTTCTTGTTGTGGTTCATTCATGTTAAAATTCGTTAGCTGAATTCGTCTTAGGGGTTCATTCATGTTAAAATTCGAGATTTGATTTTTTTTTCTCGTGTGTGTGTGATGCGGTTTGTGTGATTCCAAGTACCATGAGGCTTTACACTTTTTCCGACCAAGAGACAATCAAATTTCCATTATACCTGGAAATACTGGTAATATTGAATGAGTTTAATGTTTTCTTGTTCCTTCAATTAGGTTCCTGAAAATGAATTAAGGGATACATTGGATGATTTTGCTTGGGCTGAGTTTAATGTTTTCTTGTTCCTTCAATTAGGTTCTTGGTCCTCTAGCAGAAAATTATAAACCATTTTTTTGTCGTATTCAGCAATGGATAGCTAAGCATTCTCTAATTCTCATGTCAGTCTTGCACTGGTATCTAATTTTCATAGAAATCTTCTTAAAACCTAATGCTTACATTATTTACATTGAGATTTCATGAAACAACGAACCCGAGTCTGCAGCAAACTGATCTCATCTCCATAATGTAACTATCCTGGATGGATAATAGAAAGATTATGATATCTGCATGATTTCATTGAGATTTCATGAAACTTTACATATATTTATCTCTTTTATATGCTAGGTATGCAACATACTTGAAGAGAATGCATTGATGTCAAGAAGCATGACAGATGCAGAGAGTTGGGTTGTTGGTTCCAGGTTACGGGATCATGTTCTTTCACCTCTGGAAAGAAATTAAGGACCTCCAGTTGTGGAAGAAGGTCTATTTTCTTCTCCCTTTGTCCTTTATTTTTTTGGGTCATGACATGGTGTGAATTTACTTTAGTTTACCATTCATCAGATAACAAAACCTATGCTAAATAACCCTTCTGAAAGAAGATGTTGTCTAATTTTAGTCTCTTACAGGTGAACATGATTAGTTCGAGCAGTTTTCAGTCTCTTACAGGTGTATGCTGTAAATTTTAGGTTTTTGATATGACTCTAACCAATGTGTTTGTTCTAGTTTTTCAGGTGTGCAAGCTTAGATGGAGATGTTGACCGATTTGTATACTTTCTTGTACAACCAAATGGAAAGAAGATTGATCTTGTTGACAGAGACAAAATTCATCAAGGAGCAACTAAGCTTTCTAGATGAAAATGAAAAGGAAAGCATAAATGCTCATCATTATTCCCATGTTGGTGTGGTACAGACAGCATATGCCAATGGGGCTTCTACAGCTTGCCTTGCCAATGAATTCCCTTGTCAAACTACTGCTCAAATTGACAAACATGCATGCTCAAATTGACAAACTAAATTCTTTATTAAACTATTGAACATTTATTTTAAGCCTTTTAGCTCAAATGACAGAGCATTGTGCTTAGGCATAAAGATGTGGGTTCGAATCCCACACAGGCTATCTAAAATTACGAGTTATAGTCATTCTATCATGGTCATTAATTCATTTCTACCCGAGTGTTTGATATTCCATCCAGAAGCATTTATATGTTGAAACAAGGAAAGCCCCATATACCTTTCACAAACTCCACAAACTCAAACAAGGAAAGCCCAAATATCCAACTAGTTTTGAACCGGGTAATCAAGAGTCAGGGTTCTTTTACTGCCAACTCTAATTAAACAACTCTTGTCCTTGACACAGCTTCATCTTAACAGCATTTGCTGGATCAACATCGTGTGTTACACTGTCGCTGTCAAAAACTTCCCACTACAGCTATAGGAATTTTCAAATCCCCCCTCTAAAAACACTATGACAATAATTTCATACCTTTTAAAGATCAATTGGAAGTTATATGACAACAATATGACGGCCTTGCTACCATTTCTAATGTATTTGTGGCCTATGTAGGATTCGAACCCACATTTTTGTGTCGAAGCATACTGCTCTACCGATTGAGCTAATAGGCCAAAAAAGAAATTTTAAATACAACCATGAGAATAACCTACAAGTACCATCTGTCTTGAGATCTCACAAGACACCAAATGCAGCCTCCATTATGGCTATGTAGTGAGCTCCTTAGCTATTTTGGCCACTCACCCATAGATAAATAGCATCCATAGATCAATAATTATGTGAGTGAAGCACCTACAATTTCAAACTTATCATTGCTAAATAATCGATGCTAAATAAACACTAGGCTCCTGCAATATCAAACTTATCATTGTTAAGTATCAAGCACCTAGAATCCAACAATAATCCTAAGGACACAATAAAACTTCAACTGAGTTTATCAAAGTAAATAAGCTTGCCAGTGCTAAAACAAGATAGGTCCATCATATATGAAAATAGCATTTGAAAACCTAAGCATATTCTCAAGGATCCTTAAATGAATCAAGGGTTTTGAATGAATGGGTTTTACAGTAAACTATCTAATTCCTAAGCTTACATTTTCAACTGTTATAGGTTCTACTAAAGTTCACTATGAGTAACATGACTGCTTAGAAACCTTCGTTAATTTGCTCAACCCAACACTTACAAGAACACAGTAGAGAGCAAGCATGTGAATCGAAATAAATGGTTGTAACAGAATCCATTTACAATGGTTCAACTTCAACAGCTACCATAGGGCATCAACACATTACATCCAATTCCAATTGCACACAGAAACAAGAAGCAAATATTCAAATCGAAAATCATAATTCCCAAATACCCAATTCCAATTGCACACAAAATAGAATTCGAGCAGCAATTTCAAGTCTTCCCCAATTCCAATTGCACACGAAACAGACCCTCATATTCTTCCCCAATTCGAGCAGCAGCAGGCTCACCCCTAACCCCTAAATTCTAACCTGCCTTACCCCTAACCTCCAGCTCCCCAAACCCTAGATTATGGTTCATATACTCACCTGGCTTAGCAGCGTCGGTCACCCTTCGAGTAGCAGCAGCAGCGTCTCTTCTTCGGTTGCAGCAGCTCCGACCTGGCCTTCGAGCAACAGCGCTGTTCTTCTCCTTCGCTCTCTCTTCGTCCTTTCTTCGTCGAGTTGCGTTGTTGTTCTCCGTTTTCTTTGTTTTTTTTTTTAATTGCAAACTAACGGAGAGTCACAAGGTTAGTTAGAATTAACGAGAAAGGGCATGAGGTGAAAAACTTGAAAACCACAGGGGTACCACGCGAAATATGCAAAAGAGTTGTATACCTCGCAAAAATTGCAATACCTCAGGGGTACCTCGTGAAATTTCCGATAATAGATTTTTGGGAAAATGGACAAAAATAATACCAAGTGTCAACTTTTGGGCAAAAATAATACGAACTTTGAAATTGACCGTTTCCTATACGAACTATCGCCCTATTAACCGAAAATAATACATATGTGTATTTCGGTGAACTTTCCGACCAAATACGCCACGTGGACGCCGAAAACATACATGGCATAAAATTTTGTCACGTCACCAAACTTGTAAGTTATGGCATGTCATAAATTTATTTTTCTTTTTTTTTTAAAGAAAAAATAAACAAATATGCAAATAGCTACAGTACATTTCGAAACAATGGAATCGAGGGTGGGCGTCTTCACTTTCTTCTCAATGTTATATGCTCGTTCTCTCCTCCATTGTTTCGAAAGGTACTGTAGCTATTTGCCTATTTGTTTAATTTTTCTTTTTTTTTAAAAAAAAATGAATAATAAATTTATGACATGGCATAACTTAAAAGTTTGGTGACGTGGCAAAAATTTATGGCATGTGTGTTTTCCAACGTCCACGTGGCGTATTTGGTCGGAAAGTTCACCGAAATACACATATGTATTATTTTCGGTTAATAGGGTGATAGTTCATATATGAAACGGTTAATTTCAAAGTTCGTATTATTTTTGGCCAAAAGTTGATACTTGGTATTATTTTTGTTCATTTTTCCTAGATTTTTTTATCTTTACTTTTTACTTTAGATTAAACATAAATTGCCCATAACCTTACCTTGTCATTAAAAAATTACAATAAAATTTCGCATGGCACACCTTAGTAAGGGCTTTTTCGCGGGGTGTACCAAACTTTGGAATATTTTATCCGGTAACCCTGGACTTTTTTTTTTTCCACCGGGTGCCCCTCACTCCATTCCGTTAACCTTTTCCGTTAAATTAAAAAAAAAAATTGAAACAAATGAATGATGGTAGATCGAGGAGTTCCACGACAAAGCGATAATAAATAAGATCCTTGTTGAGTTATTTGATGTTTTGAATAATCTATGACTTACCCGAGCAAGTATTTTAAGGAAAACCCGAGCTTGATTTGAAGTAAGATGTTTTGAGGAATGATCTTGGTGGAAACAAGGTTAATTGAGAATGATGGTTACGATGAGAATGCTAGATTACGTAAATAAAATAATATTTAATCTTGTGTTGACTTGGAAGTCTGCTTGTGTGTTGATTAAATATGTATTGATGAGTTATTCATTTGTTTATTACTTGCTAGAGTGATTGGATGGTTATCTGAGTGGCTTGTTTGCCGATGGATGATTCTCTGAGTGGCTTGTTTGCGGGCTAATTGGATGTGAAGACTCCGAGTAAGTTTCCTACGGGAGCTTACTTGGTAACCAGGACCTTATGCCTGGTGTGTCATATAGAGCGTAGGTGTTGCATAATCGCATGCCATATAGTAGCATGTTGTTTGCAGACGAGATAGTGTTAGTGGACAACTCTAGATTAGGTTTGGCTAGCATGCTGGAAAAATGGAGAGAAGTGCTGGAGGCTAAGGGTTTTAGATTGAGTAGGTCCAAGACTGAATACGTTCAGTTTCGTTTTGGTGAGGTCAGATATCCAGACGCGTCAATGGCTTTGGGGGAGGATCTTGTCCCCAAGAAAGAGTTTTTCAGGTACCTAGGATCTTATGTTCAAAGCGATGGGGGAGTCGACATGGATATCGATCATCGAGTTCATGTGAGGTGGATAAGATGGAGATCAAAGAGCTTCGGGGGTGCTTTATGACAAGAAAGTCCGGGCTAAACTGAAAGGGAAATTATACAAGGTGGTTGTCAGACCGACCCTGTTGTATAGCTCCGAGTGTTGACCAATCACTAAAGCTCAAGAGCAGAAGTTGTCAGTGACAAAGATGAGAATGTTGTGTTGGATGAGTGGACATACGAGACTCGACAGAATCAGAAATGTTGACATACGAAGAGAAGTTGGAGTTGCGAGTATTGTAGACAAACTGCGGGAGTACATATTGCGTTGGTTTGGACATGTCCACAAGAGACCTAGTTCGGCACTAGTTCGGAGGTGTGAGATTTTGGTTCTTGGAGCTATCCGTAGGGGGAGAGGTAGACCAAAGAAGAGCTAGATGGAAGTTATCCGTCAGGACCTCAATTTATTGAACCTTGATGAGGATATGGCTTTGGATAAAGACCACTGGAGGAGTTGCATTCGGGCTAAAGTTGGTTAGAGTTAAGGGTGTGATGTTGTGTTCGTTTATCTCTGCTTCTGTTTTGTCCTCCGTTATGCACTTGATTGGCTCCTTGTCATTCCATGTGACATGTTTCCCTATGGTTCTTGCTTACTTTCATTCTGGGCCTTTCCAAAACACTCTCTCGACTCAATCGGGGAAAGAGTGCGTACATCCTGACCCCTAGACCCTTCTTTATCGCGGGATATATTGGGTTGTTGTTGTTGTTGTTGGGTTCATACCTAATCGAGTCGAATCTTACGAGTTTGATGATACGAGCATGATTATTGATACTATCGAGATATTCACCTGAGCATAAGATTGATATGACATGATTCGGATATGACATGTTCTCCACGTCTAGGTATGGACGTAGAGTGCTCTCTACGTCTAGGTATGGACGTAGAGTGGTCTCCGCCCTAGGTATGGGATTGGATGAGTTGCCACCCTAGGTATGGGCGTTGTTTTTGAGTGGCATATGCCGCTTGGCATTCTATGTGGATCCATTTATCGCTTTTTGTATTATATATAAACTGTCAGCATGCTTGTGTGATTTCAATTCCAGTACCGCATTAAAGTATCCTTTATTCTAGGTATAAACGTATTATATGTCCTCAGCGAGGTCTTTAGGGGCCGCATGTGTCTCTTGGCCTGACTTCGTGGTTAGTTTCAGGTACCCGCTCCCTTTCGCTTGCTGATTGCTTTTATGGAGGAGGTTTCTCATAGGACGAGAGCGTTAAGAAGACTTCGCACCTATTGTAACTTGGTTTTACAAACGTTTTGGTTAAGTTGGTGATTTAGAACTGTTTTGTATTTACTTTGATTTACACTCATTTTGTTCCTTGGTAAGATTTGACTAGTTGAAATAGGACAGGTTCCCGTGCGAAAGCACAAAATCATGTTGGATTATTTACCTATTTTGAGGGTTTGAAATCCCATTTTCTCTTGAATTATATCATAAAATTCTTAAGATTTAAACAGGGTTATAACTTGAATAAAATAGATAAACAGCTCGTACTTGAATTGTAAGATCTAGCAGAGAGATAATCCTTCCCTCTAAACGTAACCCAGATTTTAAAATATGGGTCGTTACAGTTCTCTTTTGGCTGGACTTCATTCTAGTTGTATTTATTTCTTCTTCTGCATCCTCAATTGGCGCTTTTCTCCAACTTATCCCATACTCCCTCCGTTCGGAAAAACTTGTCGTTTACTATTCACGCATGCTTTTTTAGAATGATAAAAACTATATAAAATATTCATTTTTTTTTAAAAAAAATTCACAAGTTTGTACTTATTAATAATAACTACGAAATTGTTAAAAAAATTATTAAAAAAACTAGATATTTTATATAGTTTTTAGCTCCTAAAAAAGTGTGCGTGAATAGTAAAACGTCGTGTTTTGCCGAACGGAGGGAGTATTGTTTTATACTCCCTCCGTTAATTAAAACTTGACGTTTTACTATTCACGCACGCATTTTTAGGTGTTAAAAACTATATAAAATATTGACTTTTTTAATAATTTTTTTAAATAATATCATACTTAGTACTATTAGGTATGAGTTTATAAAAACAAATGTAACAAAAATTTAATATTTTATATAGTTTTTATCGTTCTAAAAAAGCGTGCATGAATAGTAAACGACAAGTTTTAATTAACAGAGGGAGTATGTTGTACTCATTCTTCCATGTTTCTAATATCGTTGTTGTTGAACATAATTTTATTTCTCATTGACCAAATTCCCCATAAGGAAAATGTCATAATCGATTTCTGCTCCGTTTATAACTTTGTGAAAATTTTAGTGACTATTTCTTTATAAAGTTTCCTATTTTTATCAAATGTTTTGTAGTATTCTCTTTATCTGTTTCTCTATTATTCCAACAAAGGTTAGTGTTGTCTGACATTCAGTAAATAAATGTGTTGCATCTTCTTCATTGTGGCCACAAAGCTCGAGAACATTCCAAAGGTACGTGCACTCCTTTCTTTCACAATCTCATCTTCGTCGGTGTTCCATTTAGTATGCTTTTCTAAAGAATTTTTATTTTTATTTTTGGTGGGCAGTCCATATTCCAAATCCAGTCAAATGGTTCTGTGTTTGCTCTTCCATCTCCGTGTTTGCTCTTCCAAAGAAATTTTTTCATCTTCGTCGGTGTTCCGTTTCTGCTTGGTTTCCAGTATAATCGGTCTTCAATTTCATTCATTGGTATGTAAATGTCAAGTATTTTCTCCATAATATCCATTTGGGATGGATTCTTTTAATCTTTCTATGTTCCAGATTCTGTTTGGGTTTATATATTGGTAAGTCGTTTCTTGTTCTACTATGTGAACTTGTAGCCTTTTTCCTTGTAGGTTAGCATCAATGTTTATTCATTTATCTGTCCAGAATATTATAGTTTTCCCGTTTCTAATTTGTCATATTAGTTATGTGCAGAACTCTTCTTTAACCTTCATCAATTTCGCCCATTGTCATGAAGTGTTTTCTTTTTCTTTTTCTGGTGTACTCCCAAAGGTTTTTTTTTTCCTTTAACTATTTTTCTCTTATTATTTTCACCCATTAATTTTGTGGTTCCGCAAGAATTTTTCATAGAAGTTTCACTGCAGAGCCTTGTTCATGTCTTTTGTCTTATGTAATCATTGTCCACATTCCTTCTTCGGTCTGCAAACTTTGTCCCACACAATTAGAGGTTGTATTTTGGGTCCTTATTCCAGAATAAACTTCTGTTGATTCGGTCAAGCTCAGTATGCATACTCGCAAGGAGCATGAAGTTCTGCATGATATAGCTCGGTTTGGCCACTAAATTTGTTTTGACTAAAATAGCCCTTGTTGGTTTAATTCATTTACCTTCCAAGTCATCAATTGGTTCTTTGTTTTCACTAAGGTGTTCAAATGTATTCTTATTCACTCGGCCATTTATGATTGGACATCCAAGATATTTTCTAGGGCGAATTGGCTAGTAATTTGTAAACATGATTGGATTCTTTGTTTTTGGTCATTTGAGATCCCTCTGGTTGCTTGAAATGCAAATTTTTTAAAATTCAACTTTTTGGTAAGACGTCTCGCAATATTCATTTAATATTGTTTTCATGTACTCTTATACATGCTTCCGGGGTCGCGTTGGAAATATCATTATGTCATCTACAAATGACAAAAAAAGGGACACGGGTTCCATTACTCGAAATCTTAAATCCGATTGTGTTCCTTGATTGGTCGCTTTGTCGTTGAATTTTTCTTCTAAGAATCTCAACACCTATGATAAATAGGTAGGGAAAGATTGGGTCACCTTGTCTCATACCCTTTTAAGGCCGGAACGTTTCAGTTGGTTCATCGTTTAATAAAATGAAACTGTTTGTATGCATTCTTTTATTCAGTCAAAGAATTTTTGGCATAAGCCAAATTTTGCCATGACTGCTAAAAGTAAATCCCAGTCCATTATGTCGTAGGCTTTTTCCATATCAAGTTTTACTGCAATCCATTCTTCTCGACCTTTCCTATTACAAAAAGAGTGAAAGATTTCATGTACTATGAGTACATTGTCTTGTATTGCTCTATTCGAAATCAATGCTCCTTGTAATGGGTGTATTATTTTTCCTAGTACAATTTTCATCCTCTCCACCAATAGTTACACAATCGACTTGTATATAATCGAGCAGAGACTAATTGACTTATAATTGTTCGTTGTTTTCGGATTTTCGCATTTTGGGATCAGTGTAATGAAGGTTTCATTGATTTGTTTTAACATTCTTCCATAATGGAAAAATCCTTTAACACCTTTAATATTCTAAGGGCCCACTATATCCCAATATTGTTGGTAAAATTTTGTTGTCATACCATCTGGTCCCGTGGATTTATCATTTCCTATTGAAAAATGACATTTTTTACTTATTGGTTTGTAATGGGTTTTGTAAGAGCATAATTCTCCTCTTGTATGATTTATGTGTCTATTAAGTCTAGATATTCATCTAATAGTCGATAGTTTATATGCTCTTTATTACTACATCCGTCCGATAATACACGGGCTTTAAGAAATTTGCACAAATTTTAATAAAACACTTCACTTTTAAAAAACATCATCCTTTCACTAACTTTTTCATAAATTTTACAGTATTATTTTTAACACCCACCCCACATTTTAACCAATCAAATTCTTTTAAAAAGTTAACAACACACAAATCAATACAAATCATTACAATCTCCCACCTAGAAAACATAAAAAGCCATCTATTATCGAACGGAAACTCACTTCTAAAAACCCATGTATTGGACAAATGGAGTATATCTTTTTTCAAAGTCTTCCCGGATTTCTCATCGGATGTTTTCTTCCTCTATAATCGTTGTTCCTTCTCGTTGGAGTATATCTTGTTGCCACTTTGTGGTGGTATCGCGAGTTTGTGTCAGATAATTTTAGATGCTTTGTTTTTGCTCTTTAACTCCAATATGTTTTGTGGTATCGTAATCGTAGTAGTTTGTTCTTTTTATTCATGAGTCTTAGTTGCCATTTGCTAGTTTCATTTCTTTGCATGGGATTGTTATTTTGTTGTAGTTCCATTAGTTTTTCTTCGATTTCTTTTAGTTGTCAGAATATGTTCCCAAAAGTTGTTTTGTTCCATTCTTTCGACAATCTTTTTAGAAGCTGGGTTTTTTTACCACTTGAAACATATGAGATCCTTCGTATCTCATTTGCCATCCTTTTGTTACTAAGTTTATGTAGTCTTTTCTCTGTAGCCACATTTTTTTCAAATTTGAAAGGTCTATCCTTTATGTTTTGATTGGTACTCAGGTTAACTGAGATTGGGCAATGGTCAGATGAGAAAATGACATGGTTTTTTGTTTCTATTTCTAGATACCATGGTAAGATTTGATCTTGTACTAATGTTCTGTCAAGCTTCTCATAAATTCCAAAATTTGGGAAAAGAAAGGGGGGAGAAAATTTGGAGCACCCCACCATTGGGGGTGCTATAAAAGCGTACACTGAAGCTCAAACGACTTTTAATATACAAAAGTAGTATCATTCAAGCCAAGTAGCCAACATGAATATGAACATAAGATAAAAACATTACTCCATCCGATAAAAAAAAATGTCGTTTGACTTTTTAACACGTATTTTAAGGAGCTAAAAACTATATAAAATATCAACTTTTTTAAAATTATTTTTTTACAACTTAACATTTGTTGGTAATAAGTATTAGATTATTAAAAAAAAAAGTTAATATATTATATAGTTTTTAGCTCCTTAAAATACGTGTTAAAAAATCAAACGACATCCTTTTTGGATCGGAGGTAGTATTAACTTATTATATATTTTAAGATTAAATATTCCAACTATACAAACAATTTATTATTCATTTGACTCCTCATAAATTAAATGTTTGTTGTATTACTATAGAATCTCACAATTCGTGTCATTTTAAGGTCTTCCCAGCGCACATTTAAAACACTCATCTCCTCGTACCAGACACATATACCGAACTAATATGTTGTATTAGCTTAATTGGTAAGAAGTGAAATTATAATTTTGACTAATTTTAGATACTACATGAACTCAAGTATAAATGTTAAAAAAGACATAAATAAACCATTTGATAGGTCAAGGACATATTTAAAATGGATATGAAGTGTTGGAGACCGACCAAAAAATTTACTCTATTAGTAATATAAACTAAAATTCATATTCATGTTACATTCAATATTTGTAATCTACACAGTACTCGATATTCCTAAATCATATGCAAACTTACTCAGCAAGTTTAATTGGAAAAGAAATGCAGGACTTACTGAAAAGAAAATGATACAGCGTTTAGATAATGCCACAATGGAGGAATATGGTGAGAAATGTAATGGAGTACATTAATGGAGGAGATCATGATAATAAGCCTTGCAGGATAAATCTAGTTTAGTGAATCACTCACTCCATTCCACAGATGCACTTAAGTTACAACAGGCATCCATTGAACAATAAGACGCCCAACAGATCCACAGATCAATGATTTTTATTAAATGGCCCCATCAGATGTCTTCAGTTACAATATGCGTCAGTGTTTGTGCCCACACTTGCACTCTGGTTTCAGGTTCTGGGACTTGAGCTCATCCCCGGCAACAAGAAAGAACGCTGTGTGCCTGAAAGATATCCGCGAGTGTTACTGACAAAGTTCTTACCTAAAGTCTAAAGAAGCTAAAGATGGGTATCGCAAAGTTTTTACCTAAAGAAGTGCATCATTTTAACCTTTGATTCAGCATCTATCTCTGGAACACTATCCAATGCCAGTTGCATATGATGCAGCCACCTCTCTGCAGCCTGATGTGTGACAGCGAATGGCTTGTGGCGAGCTATCAGTGCTGGGTGGCCTGCAGATACAAAGGACGGGCAGTTGATGCACAGAAAAATAAATCCAACTTCTCACGAAGCTGAAAGCGTCACACTAAATGTTCATGTTTTCCTGCCCTTCTAATTAATATCCCGAGCTCAAAGTTATAGCCATTTGTGACGAATGGTCCCCTGTGAAGGCCATAACCTTTTTTCACACGATCGTGCATCTTGCCTTTGAGCCATGTCGCCTTTGTGACAAGACATTGACTATTTGAATGGGCTTCATCAATAATTATCATAAAAATCACACTCAAAAAAATAAAAAACCTCAGCAAACATATTTGCAAGTATTGTTCACCGATTATAACTGCATGTTTAAGCATTGTTGGATTTTATTTTGGCCGTCTGTTATCAATTTAGGCTTAAACAAAAAAACACCTGCATAAACCTGTCAAGTTTTCAATCTTCTTATCTTCAAAGTTTTCCAAGAGCAGATGAATGCCTAAATGCAAGTTCAAGAATGGTGCAGCTGAACGATTAAATATAAATAGATTCGACTGTCTCCAGACCTCTAATTCTGTAAATCTGCAGTTAACATCTGACATCCACCAGTACAAGCCACTACAGATCAAACTCCAGGGTTGAGCAACAAGTTCTTATAAGAACTAACCCCTCGTTAATGGTTAACCTTCCGAATCCTAATCATTGTTTAAGTTAAGATTCATTGATCAATATTCTAACCATTACCTTCCTTCCCTAATCTCCCATACAAAATCTATTTCATTTCCGAATTTGATTACCTAATTTGAGCATCGGTAACCATATCCCCTAGATGCTCTAACCATTTCCCTAAGTGATCATATAAATATTAGATATAAAATTTGATTCCTTTCCCTTCTACTCAAACAAACAAGCCCTAAAATTCTGCCTGAACAGCCTACAGATGAACAAACAAAGCCTACTTTAACCCCCATCAAATTTCCTAAACCTGCACATCATGGGTATATGACTTGCTAACCCCATCAACAGTCGAAAGCATGGATCTTTAACTTACCCATACTGAAGCCAAAATTGAATCGAGTTCCATTATTCAACAATAACAGATCCTCCTTCCATTCAATGTTAAGAAGACTAAAAAGAACTTTCATTCGAAATTAAAGCATAAGAAAACACTAGCACTAGTTTACTGTTCCACTGGCAAAGTAAATTTAAGCAATTTTCCGAGTGAGTTTGCTAATTGAGCTAATTCACGAAGCTAGGGTTTGAACAAAAATTGTGCTTGATACAGCGAGTAAATAGAAATTGAAAAAAGACTATTTTTTTAATAGTGATTTGAGAATCAACATACAAGGTGTGGGATTATTTGAGGGGTTTAATGGCGGTGCTTTAAGGCAGACAAATCCTAGAATTTCGCCCCCAAAACAAACCCTAGAAGAATTTCACAATTACCTCGTCTCTGAGAATAAAGGGGAGGACCACCCATCCTCTGCACGAAGAACTCGTACTGATTCTGAATAGCATCTTCCTTCTTCGAATCGGCGAAAATGGATCGAAACCAATCCTCCTCGTCATCGTAAACCCTGCAAGCACCATCACTATGATCATCAAAACCAAACAATAACTATAAAAAGAAATAAAATGAAACAAAAGATGGAGCAAACAGAACCTGGTGTAGAATTTGGTGGAGAGATCAATGAAGGTCTTGAGACCTAGCTTCTCGAAGAGGTTGGTTTCGTCAATTGCAAACGCGTCGTTTTGGTCGACACCACTGTACTGGGATGCCTTCTGCTGAAGAGACTGCATTTTGCTTCAAGATTAAAAATGCTCCTTGCTGAGATAAGGCTTGAGAGAGAGAGAGAGAGGGTGTGCGCTATAAATACTGTGTAGTCTGTATTCCCCACGCTTTTTATATTCCACAATGAGTTGACTATTTTGGGTGTAGGGAGATTTTTACAAACGATACAAAACTGTGGGCTGGTTTGAATGGCGGCGACCCCTCCCTGTCAATGTCATCCACCATGGCCAAACAAAAGGCACCTGCAATTGCAGTAGCACTCCGAACCGGAGCTCTACCGATCAGGCAACTCGAAGACCTGTTCCTACCCTTGTTAAACGACTGCAAGAACACCAAAGACCTCTGCAAAATCCACGCCCATATCATCAAATCGTCGCTGTCGCAGAGCAACTTCTTGTCCACCAAATTGATCGACATCTGCTCCAACTTCCGAGCGTCTGACCACGCTTCCTCCATCTTCCGCCACGTCAGGGATCCCAATGTGTTCGTGTACAATGCAATGATTAGATTGTGCAGTTACTGCAAGAAGCACGAGTTGGGGATTTCTCTGTTCAGGGAGATGGTTGAGGATGAAATCGCCCGCCCCGATAAGTTTACCTACCCGTTTGTGATCAAGTGTTGCGGGGGGATCGGAGGCCATGATTTGGGCAAGCAGTTTCATGGTTGCGTTTGTAAGGTTGGGCTGCTGTCGAATTTGACTACCGGGAACGCGTTGTTGGATATGTATGGGAAGTGCGACAATCTTGGTGATGCACACAAGGTGTTCGATGAAATGCGTGAGAGAAATGTGGTGTCTTGGAACTGCTTGATCTCCGGGCATATTAGGGTCGGTCAGATGAAGAGAGCTAGAGCGCTGTTTGATCAGATACCGGAGAGGAGTGCTGTGTCTTGGACGGCGATGATTTCTGGGTACACTCAGATTGGATGTTACATGGACGCATTGGAAGTGTTTAGGGAGATGCAGATGATGGGCGTCGCACCTGATGAGATCAGTGTGGTGTCGGTTTTACCCGCTTGTGCGCAGCTTGGAGCCATTGAGATGGGGAAATGGATTCATTTCTACTGTGAGAAAAATGGGGTTGTGAGGAAAACTATTGTTTGTAATGCGTTGATTGAGATGTATTGTAGATGTGGAAGCATCGATGAAGCGCGCCAAGTGTTTGTAAAAATGCCCGAAAGAGATGTCATTTCTTGGAGTACCATGATTGGAGGTATAGCCAGGAAGCTTTTTGACCTCACTTTCATGTTGATATGAAGATGTATTCTGTGCTAATGGATGCTTGCTATTTCTTGCAGGGTTAGCCAATCATGGAAAAGGCCATGAAGCAATCGAGTTGTTCCAGGAGATGAAGAGGACGATGATCAAGCCCAACGGGATTACATTCGTGGCCATCCTCTCAGCCTGCGCACATTCAGGGTTCCTAGAGCAAGGGTTGCAATACTTCGAGTCCATGAAAAACGAGCACAATATGGAGCCTTCAATCCATCATTACAGCTGCTTGGTCGATCTCCTTGGTCGCTCTGGGCAGCTCAACCGAGCTCTCGAGGTGATAGAGAAGATGCCCATGAGACCAGATGCCAAGATATGGGGCTCCTTGCTTAGTTCATGTAGGACTTATCGCAGCATTTATGTTGCTGAGATTGCGATGGAACACCTGTCAGAATTCGAACCTGATGATACTGGGAACCTTGTCATGCTGTCGAATATATATGCAGACCTTGGACAATGGGATGAAGTTAGAAGAATGAGGAAGCTCATAAGAAGCAAGAGCCTTAAGAAGATACCCGGAAGCAGCGCAGTTGTGGTCAATAATGTCATTCAAGAGTTCATCTCTGGTGACGATTCCAAGTGTTGCTCTATTGACATGTCCTGGGTGCTAGGAATTTTGCAACTGCATCTTAGAGAGAGGAATCATGGTTTTGAAACGCTGCCAGAGGAAATCGTCGAGCTATTCTGAATCGTTTCAGGAATGACATTTCTTTTATGTAGCAGGAGAAACATTGATCAATACTCAGTACAGTTCAAAAAGGAAATTCAAACACAACCAAATATGTTCAAGACTTGTAACTTTAACCTACTACTCGGTTTCAGTTGAACTGTGTTTCTGATCTCTTGACCAGAGGATTGAGTTTCTGTACTCATTGATTTTTATCCTCAAAATTAGTGACATTTTACTATTACATTTACCAGTAACTGGTGCCAGCACTAAAATGCAATGAACACAGTGAAAGGAGGGGAGTCTATTAGAGGCAAAATGCTATAAGATTGGACCTTGCTATCTGATGATGTCTTTACCAAAATGACAGCAAGGCTGTGCATAGTTGAACTGTCAGAGCCTGAACTGAAAGAGTACAAACAACAGTTACAAAAGCTTCCATTGCGGCTTCTACAAAAAGAACCTGCCATCTGATCTTCTTCTCTTATGAGAGACTAACGCTTCAGGGAAAGATTAATTCTTCTCATGCAAGCAAACCTAAATCTACATTTTTGTCAAAATGGTTTTGTTAGAGTTGTCTTTTCAGCTGCTGGTTTCATCTTCAGAGTCAGCTGCCACTAAAGAGTTGTCCTGTTGGCTCGGATCCTTGGATGAGCTGCTGCCGTCTGAATCAGAGGCAGTTGATTCCATGGCTGACTTCTTGCAGTTGGAATGGTTCCTGAGGCTATTCAATCTTCTGGTGAACTTCCCAATTGAACCGTTGGCATTGTTTTTTGTTTGCTCCTGAGCGTTGAGCTTTAAACGCTTGGTCTCGATGACATTGTCATTCTCAAAATCAGGGTCGCTCTTGTCCACTTCACTGTTGCTATCATGATCATCCTTTTCTGTGGATAAATATTCCTCAGAATTATCTGCATTTTCTTTATCTTCCATCTCATCACTTTCGTGATCCTTGTCCATGGAGTCTACAGATCCATCTCTATGGTCATCACCATCATCAGAATCCGTGTCGGAGACCATATTAGTCCCTTTTCCACGGTCATTACGTTTTTGCTTTTCAGCAGCATTACCTTTCCTGAACCAGAGAACATGTCAAGAGAGCTGGGGGAAAAATTGCACACAGCTACCTAGATGTCAAACGTGCTTATACAAGATTTTGATTTGGCCAAGCAACATCTGAGCATTAGTTAGAAGATGAGAATGCTGACATGTTACAACAACTTACTTCGTCATTTGTATAGCCTCATTAATTGCCTGGTCATAATCATCTGCAACACACAGAAACAAATATGCTTAAAGCTCAAAGTATCCAAAAACACTAGTTCAAAAGAACATTATGACCAGAGGATCCAGCTTATGGACATTTCCATACATGATACATCTCAGAATTCACGATTTGCAGCATGCTAGGAAAAAACACGACTGGTGAGTTGCATTGGGGTCAGCAACAATTAGATGGCAAGCTGAAGTTAACTTCAACACAATACCGGATTATTATGCATTCCCATGTAGCCTTTTCCAACAGTTGAGTTCATATTTATGGAGTGTCAAGCAAACTACAGTTGTTCAAGATTAAGTAAATCAAACTTGCTAGATTTGACACTTCCAAGGGTGCTCCAAGTGGATCAATTACTGAAATTGACAGGATATTCTGGTTAGGCATGCCCTCACATGTTATCCTCGTCTAAATTAACACAAACTCTTAAGTTATGTTATTGAGTTGAATATTACCAACACTCGCTTGTCAGTGCAAATTGTGATACAAACCTTAGTTATTAATTTCATTAGCCTAGTTATTATGTTATTTTCCTGCGATTTCGATTTAGTTCCATGACTTCACATTCCCACGTTCCTAGTTTTTAAGCACATCTCCCACTTACCCACTTCTTCCATTTTTTCCTACATTTTAATTATTTAGTTTTAGGAGTTGGTTATTTGCTTTCTATTATAAAAGGAGGAGAACCTGTAGCTTGTAAGAACAGACTTGAATATAGAATTGAATATAAATTTGAAAATTCTCCACCAATTTCCTCATGCAAGACACTAGCAATTCAGTGGTTTTCCTAGGAGTGAGATCCTTGGTTTCTATCAAATTGAACATGCAAGTTTACTAGCAGGATGCTAAAAGAGGAATCAATAGGCAGAAAGTCAAATAACGGTTGGCAGTAATGATGCAATCACTAGGATAATATCAAGCTGCAGCTAATTCTGATAGCACAGTTAGCTTTGATAAAATTCCAAACTTACCAAACGTATAGTTGACAGGTTTTCGAACACGGCAAGAGCGTGTTGTGCCTGATACATATGCATGAGGATGAAAACCATTTAGGAGAGAATCTTGTCTTTGTTGTCGTTTCAAGGCCCTTTCTTTCTTCTGAAGACGTACGCATCCATGCCAAGTGCCAACCAAAAACAAGCAGAATAAATATGATACTCTAGCACTGAAGAATCTAATGAAATGTATACTGTGTAATAAGAAGGCCAAAAAATTGACCTTTTGCAATTTCTCAAGAGCAGGAATCACACTAGTTTCAATGATTGTACAGACAGCAACTTCTGCACCTACTTTACTTGATGAAAATTCCTCCTGCAATCATTATGAAGAGGGTAAAGGAGTATTCTTTACCATACCACATTAGAATCTGACTGAATATTACCAAAACTTTACGAAATTCATCAAGATTTGTAGCCAGAGTATCCCACTGCAAATTGTTGGTAGGTGGATCAATACATGTTTTGCTCTTATATTTGGACTTTTCAGACTTGTTAATTTCCCGGTACAGTCTATGACCAATTACATCATTACCATCATACCTACAGATACGAAATAAAAGAAATGAGAAGAACCTACAACATTTTAGCAACTCCAAAACCAGCATACAGATTACAAAACTTACCAGTAAGAAGTATTGTTTCCATCTTCCCCAACTTTACCCAACCTGAACGAAGAAGGGTCGCTTCCTTGCTTTAGCAAGTCATTGATATAAGAGATCAAATCATCTTGCTGTGTACCAAAAAAAAAGGGAATAAGAAAAGGAAGCACTAGATCACTGCAGAGAAAATTGTAAATTGTGATTAATCTCCATGCAACATATTCAGTTCAAACATGAATACAAGTAAATTACAAAGAAATTTAATTGAATGAGAAGGTGCCAATTATTACTTCTGTTCGAACTTCACACAGGGCCTTCAGCATCAATAAACGTTCAGTAGGATCAAGTTCCTTGTATCTTACTATTTCTTCTCTGCAGAGGGCAGTATCAAAGAAAAAAAAAAGAATGTTAGCAGAAGGCCTGTGGGAATCCTAGCAAGCATCATTTTCAGGCATTATTAATACCCTTTATCAACAGTGAGAGGAATCTCTCCTTCAGCTACCTGCATCAAACAACAGAAGTAAAAAAAAAAGAAAATTTTGTCACTCCATTAAAACGGATGGATGGGAAGACTCACTAGACTTGTGCAATATATTTGCTTACCCATGGCCACCACTCATCAAGCTTCCTACACAGGATTGTCACCCACGCATCTGACTTGGACAAGTTCTTATTTACAGGCGGTATTCCCTGTTAATCATCACAGTTTCTTTATCAGAAAGCAGTCGAATAAGATTAGCTTAATGGTGTAAAATACGGTTATCTAGTTGCCTTGTCACTGATTCATTCCTGAATTATAACTCATGAGGTTCACCTTTGACAAACTTGTTACCATAAACTTGCAAGCAAATTAGCTTGTAATTTTAATACTTCAATTCTAGCGGCTTCGATTAAAATTCAAAGAACATGTTCTGACCTGGACTTTCCTAATTTCATCTTAATTTGTATGCAACATTCATACTAAAAAATTTCAAATACCATATCATCAAGTTTGTATCATTCAAGTATTATAGAGAGCTACATCATAGAGATACATAAGGGGCATAAAATTCAAAATAATTGCCTACAATATAGACATGTTAACCTATAAATTTGAAGAAACCCGTCATACTATAAATTTAATACTTCAATTGCCTACAATATATACATGCATTGCCTTGAAGGATAGGACTAGATATCAAAAGTGATCTTTCAGTAATCAACCCCACACTTCAGTTTATTAAAAAAAAAAAAAAAAAGGCAAACCCAACACTAAGCATGCAGCATGTAATAGTGAACAAGTTTCATTAACTTCATAAGAGGATAACTTAATGAATAAGAACTGTTGATGATGATTCAACCGAAGAAACATAAGATAACTTCAAAACACCAAACCATCTAATAATGGAAGCTACAGATTATCACCCAAACTACATTGTGGTAAAGCAACCTGGACGAATATGGGAAACCCTATCACAAGTGATGGTTGTTCGAAATAGCAAATCTGCTACATACCAGTATACCGCCTCAGTAACTTTGTTTTCAACACTCCCAAATTAACAGATGAATAGTTTCTTTTCTTCCATTCAAATGTGTGACAGTCCAGGTTTCCAAGAGAAAAAGCCAACAGTCCCCTACCAGATATCACAATTGTTTGTCTTATACATACATAAGAACGAATTGCAGTTAAACACATACAGCAACCATCCATTAAGCTGAGAGCGAAGCATCATCAACAGGTAAAAGTTTGTCTAGTCAGCCATAAGCCGACCTTCAAATCATTAACTATAGCTAGAAGGGGGGAAAACAGCTAAACAACGTGAAATACTGGTTAAGCAATGCTATAATACATGTTCCAGTAATCTTCATTACTAAGACTCCAATCTAACAACGCTCGGATATTAACAGAAATCAAACTTTCTCAGTAAACAAAAAGCAGAAAGCATTGAAATTTGAAACACTAGAGACAATAGATGAATTAAGCCATATCCACAAAACCAAATCCTCGACCTCCAACGAACCAGCCTTTTCCAAAACAATGCCTTAAGGCTGTGCCCTAAAAAGGGGACCTTTCATCCTAAAAAATACAAATAAAACCAAATTGTTTCATTTCAAGTGAAAAGTGTAAGATAAACGACCTTCAAGAGAGCAACATGAAATTTGGCAAGAGAAGAGTCGGGCTTTATCAGAGCCATCTCAATCTCCTCCGCCGTTAACTTCAATTTGCCTTCAATTAGAGGCTCAAACACCTGCGCAAATGAAAAACACACAAGATTGAGAACCAAAGCGCCATTGCTCGCTCAAATACACGCCCAGGTGAAACAAAAATCGCATCTTACGCCCAGGAAATTAAGAACCGAGGCCAGCTCCCAGCGCTTGCGAAGCCGCATCTTAGCGGCCTCCAACTCGTCCTCGTTCGGAGACGAAGCCGTCGCACCGTTTTCCTCTCCGCCGGCGCTCTTCGACTGCGATGTCGATGCACTCCGGCGGCCGTTCTCCGCCATGGCTATTAACCTAGGAGAGAGATGTGGAATCTCAACAATGGAGTCGCTCGATCGGTTAGGTTTCGAATGCGCGTGCGAGGGTTTCGAAAAATGGAGGAGGAGGTTTTTGTAGAGACGAAGATCTCCCGCCCAAAAGGGGTCGAGCGTTTCAGTGAAGATTTTAGAACTACTAATTTCCTTTTCTTTTTTTTTGGTTGATAACTTTTGCAGGGGAGTGAAATGAATTTTAGGGTTTTCTAGATTCGATTTGAATTCCTAAATGAGGATGAATCTTGTTCTAGAGGTTCTTTCTCTCAATTTTTCTGAAATGAAATTAATTGGTATTCTTTTAACTGTTTTTTCAATTCAGTTGGTATAAACTATACTGTAGAAAACTATTCCGGAATGGCTCACTGGTGGACCTGTCAAAACGTGACCCGACCCGAGGACCTGACTCGACCCGTAAAACGTGGGTTTTGGCGCAAATATTTCAACCCGAAATCCGAATCAACCCAAACCCGTTCAACCCGCAAATTTCTTAGTCGGGTTGGGTCAACCCGTGGGTCACCCGTTGACTCAAGCTTTAAGATAATAAAAAACATAAATAAATTACAATTTAACCTAATATTGAAATATATTGCTGATAATAATTAGGATTGAATATTATATTTTTCATCATCAACTTTACTACTATATAATTTAACATTACAATTTGTTATTTATATAAAATTACATATTACTATTGTAGCAACATTAATTATTATTTTTCAATAATATAACTATTATTAGGATAATATAACAATTTTAGATTTAGGAACTATGTAAATAGTCATTAAAAATACTCTATCTGTTTACTTTTAAATGTCGTTTACTATTCATGTATGGTTTTAAGGATGATAATAATTATATAAAATATCAATTTATATATTATATATAATTTCATACTTCAAAAACTAAAAAGAATGAAATTATAACAAGTAATAAATTTTTATTGATATTTTACATATTTTTATCATTTTAAAATAACGTGTATAAATAGTAAATGACATTTAAAAAATTATGGATGAGTAGCGCTCTTGACCCGTTGGGTCGACCCGAACCCGTTAAATATGGGTCTGGGTTGAGCATTTCACGACCCGTAACCCGAAATGACCCGACCCGAAATGGACCCGAACCCGAGACGACCCGACCCGCCCGACCTGTTTGACAGGTCTACTCACCGGAAAGGACTTGTGGGTAGTACACATAGGTCCCCGGTTCGAACCCCGGAATGGCCACTCTTTATTTACCTATTCAAGGTATAAACTATAGAAATCATTCCGGAATGACTCATCGAAAATGACTTGTGAGTAGTATCCATAGGTCATTGATTCGAACCCCGGATGACCGCTCTTTATTTACCAAATTCAAGGTTTAAACTATAGAATAAAATAAAAATATAATGATAAAAGCACATTGAAAATTTAATCCGAGTATGTCCCGATTATTGGTGGACTTTTCACTTGGCAAAAGAAGGGGGGTTCGGACAATAGCTTAGCCAAGCTGGATAGGCTCCTTATTCATACAGACGTACTCCCTATTTTTTAGGGTCTTCGGATTAGAATACACCCGTTCATAAACTCATACCGTGTACCCATTTCAGTCGATTTCAAAAACAATAACCATGTTATCAAACACCCATTCTACTTTGAAATGGATAAGACTGCACGAGCAGATTTTAAAAATGTTGTGAAACATGCTTGGAGACTGGATTCTTCGAGCTCCCACATGGTTAAACTTGTTAAAAAAACAAAGCTTCTCAAGAATCTGGCTAAAGCATGGCATAAAAAAAACTATCAAATTACATCAATAATCAGACTTTGCTGACCGACAACGCTTTACTTCTTCTTCAAACCAAGCGTACTCAGAGTTGTAATGCTCATGATATCAAAATTCAAAAACAATTACTCAACAAAAGGGAAAAAAATGCTTGACTTCCAACGTCGATACTGGAGCCAACGGGTGAAAGTTAAACACGTCAAATTAAACGATACAAACTGGCCTACTTTTATAGAATTGCCTCTTCCAAACGTGGCAGAAAATTGATCAAATCCATCTGCCTGGACAATGGAATTATCATTTCCGATTCACAAAAGGATTCATGAAGAGTTCGAGAAGGACTTTAAAGCTCGTTTTCGTTCAGCTTTTGACCATGCCAAACATGTTTCATCCGAACTTGATGTTATCGGTCGGGAGGTCACTTATGAGGACAATAACTTGCTCATTGCACTTGTCTCTAATATTGAGATTAAGAATGCGGTGTTCAATATAAAACATGATAAAGCATCGGGTCTTGATGACATGTCTGCTAGTTCCTATCAGAAATATTGGGATACGGTACAGTAGGCTCAGGCTCGGCTCGGGCTCGAAACAAGCTTAACAACTTGTTCAGGCTCAGCTTGTTACATATTCGAACGATCCCGAGTCAAGCTTTAGGAGGAGTAGCTCACTGACTCGTATACTAAGACTTGTTTGTTCATATTTTCAATGTGTGACTCTTTGGTCTCTTCATATCTCTCAACAATTTTACTTGTATTTTTGTTATTTGCTCACTAATTATTATCTATGTTCCTTTAGGTTTTGTTGCCTCTATATCTTTTGAAAATATCCTATTAACTATGTTAGGGAAAGTGTGCATATATTATGACTCATCATATTATTATTCGTTCCAAGATTTTTTTATTATTATTATGAAAGATTTCGGGTGAGAGAACTCTACCCTAGAGCATTCTTTCAAATGAGGTCAAGAAGACCGGAATTGTTGGAAATGTCGATACCCTGGACAGATTGACCAAAGTGTACAACATTGCCAGCTACTCTATTGCCCATACAAGGAATGTGAAAGAAAGAGACTTCTTTCCCTCACAGTCGACATAAGGATTTTGATATCTGTCATGATCATTTCAATTTACCAAGGGCAGTTATGCTTGTTTGTCAAGTGGTTTATTGTTATTAGAGAGTCGCCTTCAATATGTATTTTGTTGATATGTAGTTGTATAATTTTCAGAACTCCTTGTTTAAGAGCTTGAGCTTCATTCCAAGATATAATTGCTATGAACTTAATGATATCTTAAAGTAAATATGTGTTTTTCATTTTTTGGCTCTTGAGTCTTATGTGGATGTAAATGGAGGAAAGGTGGTTGAGATATTCATAATACATTCAACAAAAGATACATCATCTTTTTCTAATTAAAATGTACTTGAGAATGTTGAGCGAGCATCACCAAATGGCATCCGACCCTGTTCAAGTGAGTCCTTACTTGCTGAGTGCGCCTAAGATATGGTCTATAATCTTGGAAGTGTATCGATGGGATTTTCTTGAAAAAGAAGGTTTGTTTATATCGATTGATTTACTCTTTGAAAACTTAGCTTAGGCTGCAATGAAACGCCTTAGATAGAAATCTTTGCTGCTGCACACTATGCACCAATGTCATTGATTTTTCCGATGGAAAAGTAGGAGTTATATTGCGCCTTTGCTGTTGATTTTTGGATCGAAAAAAGATATGTAATTTGCATTTGCCACTAATTTTTCAATCGAAAAAAGGAGATGTATTGTGCTGTCCAAGGGCTCATGCTGTTGTGTTTGATATTGTGTTGATTTGGGGACAGTTGCACAAATTTTCGTCGAGCTGTTGAGTATGATTTAATGCTTGTTGAAGCTGCGGTTCAACTAACTTGGGGCTGTGTTTGAATGTTTCTGTTGCTATACTTGTGGTTACTGTCCGGGACTGCTATCCTCTTTCATTTGAAGACGTTAACCATGAATCCTGGCCACATTTCATCTATTTCGAGGGGATGCGAGGACGTGTTAGCTTATGTTGCATATCCAGTGGTGTAGCCGATACTTCAGTTTTTGGTGTTGTTGGAGCTTGCTTTGTAGCCTCTGTCTGAATTTTAAGGGCTATTTTAAACACCTTGGGTACCGGTTACTTCGAGGTGGTTTAGCTACACCTCTGTTTGTATGTTTAGGGCTGCTTTTGATGGAGATGACATCAAATCTTGATTGTTTCTCTTTGCTGCGATGTTGACTGCTTTGTCGAGCTTGTTGCTGTTGTTCGGGGTTAATTATTTACTCCCGATCGATGGTGTCTTTCCTGGATTCATCCCATCATTCTCCTCCTGTTTTGAAGGGCTGCGAGCATGCGATGGATTTTTAGGGGTTGTTCTAAACATCTTATGAGCTTTTCTTCCATCTTCAATCTTGAGACCTTAGGGCTAATTTCGAGCTGCTTTTGCGGGTTTGAGTTGGTTGTTTGGGATTTGGATTGTTAGTTGGTTCCTTCTATTGGTTTCTTTCTACAATGGTAATGATTACTCTGTTTGAGTTTTCTTTATGGTATATTGGCTTTATTTTTGGGATTTCGTAGGTATGGGCTGCTTGACGTACTTGTCCTTTTCCCTTATTAGTGGACTTCTTTTGGGTCAATAAAATGAACCTCCTCATTGGGGTTTTGGTTGTGCCTTGAGATGGAGTCTCCTTATATTTGGGCAGAGTTGGAATGCCTCACTTGGTTGTTCTTTGGTGGCTTGGTCCATATCTCTTAGATGGCGGTTCGTATGGTTTTGTCACGCTTGGTAAATTCTAGCTTCAAAGACTAGCAGTTCGTGTGGCTCTTATTCCGCCCGATCAATTCTAGCTTTTGAGACTAGTAATTCGCGTAGCCGATATTGCGCCTGTTCAATCCTAGTTTCCTTACTAGTAGTTTGCGTGATAGGAGTTGCGACTGATCCATACTAGATCCTTGCTAGCAGTTCGTGGGATAGTAGTTGCGCCTGGTCAATTCTAGATCCTTGCTAGCAGTTCGTGTGACAGAATTCATGCTTGATCAATTCCAAATTGAGATGTTAGATTGGTCCACTTGATGACTTTGCTTGTAGAGTTTCCTTCTCTAGTCGGAGAAGAGGAGCACTTGATTTTGAGTTATGATTGATTGCTCATGGTAGGTGCTTTGTTGGACTTTACTTGATGATGATCTTTGATTTGGAAAGGTGACCTATCACGGCGGGTACCATCCACCTTACTGGACGGGCTTCTCTCTGAGGACTTGTGGATTAGTGGGTGACTTTATTTGGCTCTCTGTTGAGTCTCCACCATGTGTTGGCAAAGCTAGCTATGGTTGATCTCCTAGGCTTCGACTACCTTTTGGGTACCTTTGTGGCTCTCTTGAGGTTAGAGTACAAGCAAGGCGAATGGAAATTTTATTGGTATAGTTGCTTCTTCAGGCGAATGGAGACTTTACTGGTATAGTTGCTTCTTCATGGTATTGACTTAGTTGGGGATCCTTGTTTGGACAACCCACTTGTGAAATTTCGAGAAATTTCGGTCGGGTCGTATGAAAAAGAAGTCATGTCGGGTTTATATTGTTTTTGGTTATAAGACCGGATCCACCTTTTTAACACAAAAGCTTAAACCATTGTGTATGAGGCTTCATCTCCTCTTATATTTTGTGTTCTTTTACCACTCACAATCAATGTATGATGTTTTTGTATCCCAACACCACTATCTACTTACTCCTTGGTGTAGGGACAATTGACTGACCTATTGTATCGTGACTAGGTTACACCTAGTGGACCTAGCTTGCTTATTTTTGTCTTATTGCCATGATATGGTTACTAAGTTCGGTAGGGTTATGCCTCCCTTGAGCTTAGACCATCTGCAGCCATGGGGTAACCTCTTTTTTTTTTCCATCTTCCTATCACAAGTTTACATCTCATTTATTTTTTTGTTTAAAATAATTTTTACTTTTTCTACCTCTTTCTAAAAGGTTTCCTCCACAACCATGAGAAACCTCTTTTACCTCTTTTCAAATTTATTTTCACTTTTTCTTTTCCTTTTATATATCTTTTCCTTTATTATATGTGTATCATCATATATTATTATGAATCATTTTTATTTATAATTTTATAAATAAATAAAAATAGCAAGTAGTTAATATAAATATATTTTATTACATCTAGATTAAAATTTTAAAAAAAAGTTAAAAATATTATAACATACGTAAATACTAATCGAACTACCTATAAATTCATATCATAGCCTTGGAATTGGTTCCACAAGTGCTCAACAAAATCATTCTTCAAAAACATCACTTGTAATGGGTGGAGTATTTGAATTATTGTGATCCATAGGGTAAAATTGGGCTCAAATTATAAAAAAAAAAAAATTAAACAAATGGGATATTTTATTTTAAAAAATAATGAAATATAAATATATTTTTATTCCATTTTAAACACTATTACAATTAATAAATCTAAATGGAAAAGAGAAGATCATACTTTATCATTTAAAAAAAAAATTAAAAAGGGAAGAGGTTACCTCTCTCTACCAAGGTAACCCCTTCCCACCCCTTACCTTAAGGTAAACCCCACAACCATGAGCTTACCTTTTAGCAACCTTAAGGTAAGTAAAACTCATGGTTGCTCATGCTCTTAAAACCCATGTTTTTGTAATTGAAACCCTGTACTCTCTTTTCATATTAATAAATTTTAACCTTAAAATAAAAAAAATGAAGATCTTGTTACTTTTTCATATGTTTATCTAATATTTCGAATTTTTGTGTGATAATGAAAAAAAAACTCTTTAAACATATTTTTAACTCTTGAGCCTCGAATCTGATTTTTAACTCTTGAGCATTAGGAATCAAATCGTCAGAACAAAAAAAACATATTCTCTTGATGAATCAATTTGCTCTACATGGCAAATTACAAACCCTTATTACTAAACTGTTCACCAACCCATACAAATTCGCAAAAAATCCACCTTAATTTTTTAAAGCCCGTTATTATCATATCCATCAATCCATCTTATCTTCTCCCTCCCTTGCCTCTCTCGTTGAATCTCCCAGATCTCAATCTCCCTCTCCTTCTGATGAATTGTGTAATAAAGAGTTAGGGGCATTTTGTGTAAATAGGCACTTTATATACCTCCTTCATTTTTTTTTGATTAGGAAAAAATTCGGGTGGGCTGGCCCTACCCGGCAGCATCCTTGCGGATGAGGTCAAGAAGACCTGGATCATTTTTAATATCGACTCCTCGGGCAGGGTGGCTAAGGTGTGCAACCTTATCCGCCACTCTATTGCCCATACGAGGAACATGAAAGAAATCTACTTTTTCCACAGTCGATAACAAGACTTGAGCATCCGAAAGTATTAGTTCGATCTCCCAAGGGCAGTTAGATTTTCTATTTAAGTGGTCAATGATTATCTTGCTATCTCCTTCAATTTGGATCTTTGCTATATTCAGTCGCCGCATTTGTTGGATCCCTATTTTAAGAGCTAATGCTTCCGCTGTGAGTGGTGTTTGTTTGCCCAACCTTTGGTGGTGTATAGAAATTGGGTGGCCTACCCAGTCCCTAATGATGGTACCAGCAGAGCTGTCGCCATTAGAAAGGGTTGATCCGCCGAAATTGAGTTTGAACGTGCCCCGGGGAGGCTTGCGCCAGGAAATTGTTTTTTGTTTCGGACTTTTTCTAGGAGGGTACCGACGAGGAGGGCGAAAGTCGTCCTCGAAGTCAGCCTCAGCTGCAGATGTTTTATTCCAATTATCTATATGAGATTTAATTAGTCGTAAGACTTTATCTTTTTGCGGGATTGCATCCTGCTGAAAAAGATGTTGGTTTCTAATACACCACGTCGTCCACCACGAAAAAGCGAGGTTGGTTAGAGAAGAAGAATTTAGGCTCCTCCCTAGAAGAGATAGAATGAGCTTAATATCCCGGGACTGTGCAATCAAGAAGGCTATATTTGATTGGACTTGGGACGGAAGCTGGTGGATCACTTGGATAAAGGGACATTCCAGAAACAAATGGACCTCGTCCTCTGGTGCCGCATTACACAGAGAGCAGGTGGAAGGGACAGACGTACCCCTGTTGGACAACCGAGTAGCAGTTGGGAGCCCGTCCTGAGCTATTTTCCAAAGAAAGTTTATGACTTTCGGGGGGATATTACTCTTCCATATCCAGGCATTACTGTCCGGGAGTGATGATGACTGAGCTGTTATCAATTTATATGCACTAACAGTAGTAAACCAACCTTCCCTATCCGACCACCAGTATAAGCGGTCTTGTAGAGTGGAGGCAGGAAGAGGGATGTCTAGGATCTCATTCACTATATCAATAGGAAGATCCTCTTGGAGTTTTTCTTTCCACCACTTCCCCCCCCCCCAAAATATAATCATTAACAGTTTCGTCCTGATTATAAATTTGAGGGCATTCTTCCTTGGCCGACAGAGAAGAGGTTGTGATCCAATTATCTGTCCAAAACTTAATTGATCGCCCATTTCCTACGGACCAAATAAGCCCCCTTTTAAATTTATTAATTAAAGCAGACAACTTTGACCACTACCAAGAGCTAGACCCCGTGTTTTTGTAGTAAAAAATACTGGCAGAACGCAGGTATTTATATATGATCAATGACACCCATACATTACTGGGCTCGGCCAGAATTTTCCACAACAGCTTCATCTGGAGAGCCACATTCATGTCGTTGAATTTCCGAATCCCCAGCCCCCCAAAATGTTTCAGTTTGCAGATCCTGTCCCAGCTAATCAGCAGACGGTACTGAAGATCCTTATTCCAGAAGAACGAGCGGTTTATCTGGTCGAGTTCTTTGTGCAAAGCAGCGGGGAGCATGAAATTCTGCATAACATATAGCGGCTTAGCGGAGAGGTTGGAGTTGATAAGGGTGGCACGACCTTGTTGGGAGAGGGCATTAGCCCTCCACTTTGTCAATTGTTGTTTAGATTTACAGATGATATCTTCTAACGTGGTTTTGGTAACTCTTCCATTGATAATGGGACAACCTAAATACATTTCTAAAGAATTGTCATTAGAAATATTGAGGCAGGTACGCAGCTCAAGGATCCTGTGGTCTGTAATACCTTTCGTGGCTTGGAAGCTAGATTTATGGTAATTGACCTTTTGGCCCGACACTTTGCAGTATGAATCAACAATCGTCTTTACTTTGTTCCATGCAACCAAGCTACCTTTCGAGAAGATTATGATATCGTCGGCAAAGGAGAGGAACGGGATCCGAGGGCCGTTATGTCCTATCGGGAACCCAATGTGTGTTTTATCTAGACTAGCTTCAGCAGCCAGTTTCCGAGCCAGAATCTCAGCCCCTAAAATAAATAGAAATGGGGATAACGGATCCCCCTGGCGGAGACCCCGTGTGGGATAAATCAGATCCGTAGGACCATTGTTGACTAATACCGAGAAAGAAACCGTCGTGATACATTCCATTACCCAAGAGATAAACGTGTCGTGGAATCCAAACCTTTGAAGCCCCTTTTTTATGAAATTCCAGTTGACTCAATCATATGCTTTTTCCATATCTAGTTTTATTGCTAGCCATCCTTCTTGGCCCCTTCGACTTTTGTAAGAGTGGAAAATTTCATGAGCTATCAGGACATTGTCTTGAATAGCTCTGTCTGATACAAAAGCACCCTGAAGAGGATGTATAAGTTTACCAACAACTTTTTTCATTCTGTCAGTCAAGAATTTGGATATAATTTTGTAGACATTGGAGCATAAGTTGATAGGGCGGTAGTGACTGGTGGTCGTGGGATCGTCTCTTTTAGGGAGGAGGGAGATAAAGGTATGGTTTATTTGTTTAAGCATTTTTCCAGAGTGGAAAAACCCTTTGACCGCACAGATTACAGATTTACCTACAATATCCCAATATTTTTTATAAAATTCAGCTGTGAACCCATCAGGGCCCGGGGATTTGTTCCTCCCAAGGTTGAAAACCGCTGTTTTAATTTCCGTGTTAGATGGGAGTTTTATGAGAAAATTGTTTTCCTCCAGCGAGATGGAATGCTGAATAAGGTCCAGCAACTCATTGAGGAGTCTGTCGTCTATTGTTTCTTTCTTGAATCTCTTCTCAAAATCCTTTTTTATCTCATTCTTAACATTATCTTCGCCTATAACCACCGTGCCAGAGGAAGATGTGATGCTGCGAATTTGTTTCCTGTGCCTTCGACCTATCGCCACTCGGTGAAAATAAGCTGTGTTGGAATCCGAGAGTTTGAGATATTTGGTTTTTGCTCTTTGGCTCCAAAACGATTTTTGAAATAGTAGGAGCTTCTCTTTCTTAATGACGAGGCGCTTTTCCTTGCTTTGATTTGATTGATGGTTAATCCCGAACCCAGAGGATTGAATATGTAGGAGCTCCGACTCCACCTCTTTCAATTGACGGAAGATGTTTCCGAAACTCATTTTATTCCATTCTTTTGTCTTCTTTTTCAGGATATTTTGTTTAAACATTAATTGGAACATGGCAGAACTAGGACAATTAGCCCGCCAGGATTGCTTAACTATATTACGGAAATCTTTCCGAAGTAGCCAGGCATTTTCGAACTTGAAAGGTGGGGCTTTGAAGCTAGGATTAACCTCAAAGGAGATGGAAATTGGGCAATGGTCCGAAGAGGAGAAAGCACCATTATAAGTGATTATGTTAGGAAAAGGTTCAATAACCTGTTGGTGGACAAGCACCCAATCAAGCTTTTCACGGAAATTTTCCTCCGGGTTCTTCCTCCAAGTGAACGGATTACCAAAGGTGGGAAGGTCTAGAAGTGAGCATTCGTTTTTGAACGAGATAAGTCGAGAAAACCTGGATGTCCGGGGAGAGGCCCCGCCAAATTTGTCAGCACTGCAGAGGATCTCATTAAGATCACCCTAAACAATGCACGGAATAGGTGAGTCGTTGACAATTGTTTTTAACATTTCCCAAAATGGTTCTTTTTCATTTGGTGTAGGCGGTGCATAGACAGATAGAACTAAGATCGGAAACCCATCAAGCAGGCTTTCCAACCTAAGGCCGATTATACACGGTAAGTGGACATCAATGGAGATATTTGTAACACCCCTTCTTAGAACACTGAAGAGATGTTGCAGCGCTAGCAATTACTCGGACTTTAATGTCCTTGTAACCGCCTTAGGCTTATAGGGACATGCAACCATGCTCCCATAAACAAGATGATCTAAAGTAAATTATAATAGATATGAAATTAGCGGAAGACTTAAATAAAAATCAATCATCTAAAATAAAGTAACCCAAAGTAACGGGTCCAATCTTAATATTTAAGTAGTTTAAATAATAGCAGCGGAAATATCATTAAAATAGTTATAGCGGAAATAATAAACTTTAATACAATAAATTTTAGGAATTTATACCTTAAAACAAAACTTGAACAAAAATATTAGACTTCTTTATTCTTCGGCGCCTCAAGACCGTTTACCTAAACCTGCGGATTAGTGGCTGAGGTATAGTATGCAAGCCAGGGACCCCAGCCGTCCAAGGGAAGAAAAATAGGACGGTTAGTCTTTCTACGACTAGCAAATGGCAGAAAGTAAAATGTCCAAGACTCCGTCTACCACCCATTGACCATAAAAGGGTATTGGTGATTGTAGACTAAATTATAAATTAGGAGTAAATATTTATGTGGAACATGACTCGTTTGATTAAAATAAAATAAAATAACAAGATGATCAAAAAGGACCGAGTGGTTGAATGGGATGCGGGTCCGAAGACCCTCAGGAATCATATTCCGAGTACGGAAAGAATATGATATACTTCACTGAAAATGGGTCACCTATTTATAAAATAATGTACATCACGATGATGATGATGATAATAATAATAATGTAATTATACACAACGTTATTATTTACTTAGGACAAGTGATACCGGTCTCGGCCGCATAAAACGGGCAGACGACCTACTACCCTTAGGTAGTGTACCCATTCGAGAGATTTGCAATTTCGAAGGGGCATCTCATGAGACGTTTTATAGAGCAAGGTATACTCAACCTTGACCTGACTTTACCATTTTCCATTTATTAAACACAACTCAATAATAATAATACTGCAATAGTAATACACAATAACATTAAATCACAATTCCATCCTAGGTGACCACAAAAGGTATGTTGTGCACTTTAAAACTATAAGGTGCACGAAATAATATCACTGACAAACATGGATATTCAAAACCAATAATATACACACTTAACTAGCATGAAGGAAACAAAATGAACAAATCATGCTTTTAGGAAGTTCGGACATTTAATATAATTTCCTCAAATAACAGGATCAAATTGTAATTACCCGATTTGTCATGCTATGTGAGATTAAGGAGTTGATAAATAGCAACAAACTGATCTAACTTGGATATTTATCACAAATTCATAGCATGGAGTAAGAGACACGAAACACAAGACAATATTTGAAAAATGCACGAAATTGCAGAAATGCACTAATTGGACCAAACCACTTGCCTTAACTCCTCGAAGAAATGGTCAACGAGGCTGAGTATAATGATTTGATAAGCTACCTGAGATTTTACAGATTTATACAAGGATATCAGTAACTTTTCATAAATTACGGAAACAGCCCCGTAACTTTTAAAAAGTGGAAACTTACCCTTGATTTCTTCCGAAAGAAACCTAAATCCGAAACCAAGCAATCTCAGGAGCCTAAATGAATTACAAATGATTCAAGATGACATAAAGATTAGTGTAAGGTCTTCGGCTCAATCAAAACTCGAGAAAACGCGAGGAACGGAGCGGATTTTACCCAAACAGGACTCGAAAACGTCCAAGTTTCGAGTCGACAATCCCTTGGTATGGTATGGATCTGTGAAGGAAGGATTTTTATGAGTCAATAGCCCTTGGATTGAAGGAAAGAAAGAAAAACGAACACAAAACCCGTTTTTCTGCACAACAGAAAAACTGCTCACCATTCAACTCCGGGGCTGTAGTGTGAGTGCCTCGAAATGTTTATGGGCAAGAGGAAAAGTTGGGGTCGATAGTCGGTGATGCAGAGAGCATGTAGATGTTGAAATAGAAGGCTTCGGAGCACTGTGGTGGCGGTGGAAAGGCCCGACAGGTGGGCTGTCGAACACTGTTCGGCAGCAACTTCCGGCGGAAATTCCGGCCACTTCCCGACGAGCTGCTGTGTAGGGGATTTCAAGGTCGTGTCCTGGGTGTTGGAGGAGACCTGTGGTTGTGGTGGTAGGCTCTGTTGTCGCCGGATTCGTGATCGAGCACGATCGGAACAAACAGAGATCGTGTGTGTCGATGAGTTCTTTGGGGTTGGTGAAGAGGATGACTGAGAGAGCTTTAGCATAAGCGTAGGAGGGTCTAAGGGAAGGTTGCAGCGTGACCTTCATATCTTACAAAATCAAATCCCGTGATTGTCGGATTGTGTACTTGCAAATAAGGCAAGAAGATCACTTGTGTATACGTTTCTGAAAGAAAATGATTTTTGAAAAATAAATCTGAACGTCCTCATAAATCCCTCCTAATAAGTTCCTAATCAACTAATCTTAGCCATTAAAAAAAATAGAGGGTCAAGATTAGTTCTTCTAATCAATTACTCCAATTAATTCCAAACTCAAAACCCTTATCCCTCCACCGCCTCTTCCAAAGAACGATTGAAATTGAAACCCTCTTCCCTCTGCCTTCTCTGTACGTGTGATTCAATCAGCGTCTTCCTCCCAAACAGCGCTTGATTCAATGCCTCAGTTGAGCCGATTCAGGGAGAATCTGATTCCAAGGAGAAGAGACAGCTTGTTAGACGATTCATCGATTGATTCAACGTCGTCGTCGAGTTCCATTCCAGGTTCGGTAATTCTCAGCCATTGAAAGAGGCATCTTCGAGTCTTCGACGGGAGAGGGAGAGAGAGCTCCGCACGCTCGTTCCTCATCAGACCATGGGGTTCTTGTTCGCCAAAGGCTGTCTTCACCTCCGCCCTCCAAATTTGCCGCTACACTTCAAGTTTGAGATACGATTCCGACTGGTAAGTGTATGTATATATATACTCGTACCTCATCGTTTTTGGAGTTTGAAATTAGTAATTTATTGTGATCAATTTGTGAATTTTGGGTGTGTTTTCTGTGGTTATGACCAAAGGCATGACTTGGCTGATCGAGTTGGTTGTTGTATCGTGTTGGCTGATTTTAGATGGAATGAATTAGCTTGATTAGTTGTTAATGTAAGTTATTATTCTGCTGCAAATTAAATGGCTTATTTTAGATGGAATGAATGGAATGAATGGCTGATTTTAGAGGTACTTATGTTTGTGATATAGGCTTAGGAATGAATGGCTGATCGAGGTGTTTGTGATGTAATTTGCACTTGAAGAGATGTTTTGATAGGAACTGCAGACTGAAGATAGGTTTTGATAGGAACTCAGCAGATCAACTGAAAACAGGAATCTTGAACTCAGGAGAGTTAGACTTAATCCTTGGTTGTAATTAGGTGTTTGTCTAGCAGCGATAACACATTGATAACTCAAGGGAATCAAGGCTGCATCAACCTTTTTGCAGCTGATCTCTTTGCTATGACTTATTATTTTGTAAAAATTTCCCCCTTCTCTTGTAAACTTTGGATATTATCCAATTAGCCTATTAGCTCAATTGATAGAGCGATGTTTGTGCACAAGGATGTGGGTTCAACTCCCACATAGGCTAATATATTCTCTTGAACAAACTAATCAACTATTCGAAACTCCAAAAAAGAAATTGAGTTTTCTGCTTTAAGTTTATGCCTAGCAAATAGGAATCTGAGCTAAAATCTTTAATTTGCTTGTTTGAGTGGTTTGTTCTGGAAAATTTTATCAATATTTGATAAATCAGTCAATAATTTGATGTTCCACTCTTGCAAAACTTGAACTGTTGCTAAGAAATATGGATTGGGGAAACTAAATTGTCTTGAAAGAGTTTAAAGTGGTAGCAAATGAACTAAAATATTTACACTATGAATGCTGAAATTCATATAGAGAATGCTCACGTGATTAACAAAAATAAACTGAAATTTATATATAGAGTTTAAAGTGGTTTGTTCTGGAGAAGGCTGAAATTCATATTTACACTTTAAAGTGTTTAAAGTGGTTTGTTCTAAAATACACAAGCTTTGGGTAATCATGAGATTTTAGATAGTCAGGGCTAAAAACTCAGTTCAGCGTGATAGGATTCTTAGAAAAGTAGGGAAATTTGTCTTGCACAACCAGGATGCGCCCTTAAGCTTCCTTTGCCATTCATTTCACTGCACTGACAATCGTGATCATTCCCCTTGATATCCTTAGCTGACAACCTGATGCTATTTCCATACTTCAGGCCTAAAGGGGAAATAAAAAAAAAAGTGTTTATGTGATTCAGCTCCAGCAGGCAGCATACACAATTCGGACTCAATTCCAGTACAAGAATAAAAAAAAAAAAGGTGTTTATGCTGCAATATGCTGAGAAAACATCCAAGACATTGCTTTCAGAACAAGAATAAAACAGTCTAGAATATATGTTCATACACTCCTTCCAGTGCATGAATAAAGGAATCTAAAATATATGATTACCCTAAAAAAATTGTCAATTTGCCCATAGACTACTTTTCTTCACAATTTGAATCTCCTGGATCTTGCATTGCAAAAGGAGGCCTTGTGATATGTGATGTTGTTGATGCTTGTGAAAGACCCGATAATTCTTGATTAGGAATCCAAGGCATTTGGGTTGACATGTTTAGCATTGGTACATCCATCTATCAAAATACCAATAATATAAATCAATATTAACCAATGACAAAATATAAATAATTATAGTAAACACAGACTCACATTATAAGGATGAAAGAGCATTGACATGTATCCATCATTAGCAACCGGAGGTTGAAGTGAGGAAGGTATAGGAGATTGGTCCATTGCAACATTTTTTTTCGAAACCGCATTTACCTGTCATTATATAAAATTAGGGGATTTGTGTGGTAAATAATACTTACCTATCCAAAAGTCAATAATATTCCAAGTCATTACCTGTGCAAACTTCTTTTTCCTTTTGTTTAATTTCACTTCAAAGTCTCCTTTTGGTCTGCGCCTTCCACGGTGAGTAGCTTCTCTCTTCTTGAATCCTTTTGCATTCAAACTTGTAGGATCATTAGAGGAATCGACCAATGCATTTTGGTCTAGATCTTCAACGACTTTGTCCCCGTTTATTTCTAAACGTAACAAATCTTCAACCATCCTTGATAACTTATCAACCTCAACATTAGCTAGATCATATGTCTTCTCACTCTCAGATGCTCTAGATGCTACCCGAACCAGTTTATAACAGAGACTTCTATAGCGAGAAGTCTGCTTCATTCTTGGATCTGCTACAATCTCTTGTCCACGCATATCTTCCACAACACTATCAACCCTTGCATTTTTGGTCCACCTCTTCAAGACATATTGCTCAGGTATCCTTTTTACTAGTGTAGTCTCTCTTCCTTCCGCCATGACCTTGATACAATGTCTACATAAGACACCTACAATCTCAAACATCCTACAATTGCAAGATACGGTAAACTCGCCTTCTCTTGTCACTACTCGCTCCTTAGTGAATCCATCCCTCACAACCGTAAAGATAAATTTCCCACCATTGGACACACAATTCGTAATGGAAGACTTCAAAGAATCTTCAAACTGAGCTTGAAATACTTTAAATATCGCTTTGGTGTAAATTTCTCGTGCATGTATCAACAAACTTACCTCCATTTTGCAGTGAACAATACGAAAAACTTGATCATACTCGGCTTCCAATTCCTTATATCGTTTATCATATACCACTCTTTCAAAGTGAGAAAAAAACTCAGACAACTGCAAGTCTGATTTCAAATAGCCCTTCAAAGTAGCATTAAGGCTTTCACTGAGTTGTGTAGTTTGCATTCCTGCCGACCATGTCCACTTAACATACGCATGCCCCCATTTTTTTCTTATTGCATATGTCGCATCCAACCAAGGATCATCACGTACATCATATTCGTCAAGCATGGACTGCCAGGTGCTCATAAACTCCTCCTCTTCTTCAATCTCAAAAATAAATCTGTTGAACACATTAGCTTCATGTTCATGGCGGTCTCGAAATAAATAGCCTGCTTTCTTTAGAGAATTTTGCATCAAATGCCATATACACAAACGGTGGTAAGTATCAGGCATCACATGTAAAACAACCTTAGCTATCGCTGCATCTTGATCAGTAAAAATGGTCTGTGGAGGCTTGCCACTCATTACCTTCAAAAAGGTTTCAAACAACCATATAAATGATGCAGCAGTCTCATCATACATCAGAGCAGCTCCAAATATAACCGTCTGTTTGTGGTGATTTAGTCCAACAAACACTGCAAATGGCCGGTTTGCTTCATTCAATTTGTAAGTAGTATCAAAACTTAGCACATCTCCAAACAAACTATAATCCATTATCATCTTTGCATCTGCCCAAAAAATGTTGGTGATATGCTCCTCGACGTCTAGCTGCATCTCATAGAAAAACGATGGGTTTTCCAATGTCTGCTTTGCGAAGTATTCCATCAGAAAACCAGCCTCTCCAAATTTCAACTTTTTTTGCCGAACACTTCGAAGGTAATTCTTATGGTCTTGCTTTGTAAATCCCAGCAACTCCCTTCCACCAGCTTGTTGACCCATTAACTCAAATGCACATTTTGGCGGCAATCCGGAATCTGCAGTCAAGTCTATAAATGCACTATCTATAGTAGTCATATTTCGCTGAGATGGCATCATATGCACGACCTCTTCATTGATAAGAGGATGATTATGCTCTTCGGTAAAACGGTAAACCTGATATTTACCAATATGCCTAATCAACCTAATCCCCATATGTGATGCACATCCCGTCCTTGTCTGTGCTCTTGGATTTCTTGTCAAATCATCCCTCTTATCAGGCTTTCGAAAACCCTCCTTACAACATACAAAAGTTCTAGAAGTCAGTTTACCTTCTTTATCCTTGGGACCAACTTCTCTTCTAATACCGAATCCTTCATTGCATCCGTACGCATTGTAGAAATTATATGCATCAATCTCTGAATCAAAAATCATATCAATACTAGGTTTCAAACTTTTTTCTTCCATTTGCTTCATTCTCAAAACCTAGATTCAATCATCATTAGAAAAAAAAGAAAAGAAAAATATGTGAGTATACAACGTACTTAATTCAGAGTTGATATAACAATACAATATCTAAGTTCCATTAATTGAATCTAAAATATTGAAAGCAAAGAGCCTCCTACCAAATCAATTAACAATTAAGTAGGCATAAGAATAGACATAAAGAATAAAAACAAGAACACTCCATCCATTATAAATAAGCAATTCATACGAATAAGCAATTCATGAAATCATACGAATTAACTACTCGATTAAATTGCAACTAATATCCCAACCTTTAGGGATAGTTGCTTTCAATACCCTAACCTTGTAAAATTTCACAAAATATCCTAACCTATACTATTAGTTGCACTTAACACCCTAGATGAGATTCTTAAATTTAAAAAATTACCCGCATCATACAAAAATTACAAAAATCACCCATATTCATAAAATGTTTTCAATAAACTCCTAATAAATTTTAAAATTTGAAATTAAAAAAATCTCTTACAATTTAAGCCCACCCAACCCACCATTCAAAAATAATTATAACAAGTATATAAAATCTACTCCTTTAAAAATATAATATAATTATTTTAGCATTTACTCATTTAATATTTTAATATAATTACTCAAAATAATTAATTATGTATCTTAAACATAATACTTTTACAAAAATAAAATAATGTGGATTTTAATAAATAAATGCTATGAGATATGATAACTGTTTGTAATATATAAATAGTTACATGATAAAGATATATTAAAAATAATATGGTAAAATTATTATTTTTAACCATATTATTTTAGTATATCTTTACTATATAATTATCGATTGCAAATGGTTACCGTATCTTTTACCATTTATTTTTTTAAATCTACTTTATTTTATTTTTGTAAAACTATTATGTTAAACATTTCTTATAGAATCATTTTTTTAATACCATGGAATTTATGTGTGATACATTATAAGATGTTATGTATTAGTTTTAGTATATATAACATAATATTAACAAAAAAAAACAGTATATATCGTATCAAATAATATATAGGGAATATATAGATGTACAAATCGGCATGTATCGAGACAAACTTATGTAAATTTAGATTTTAATTATAATGTATGTTTTTTAGATAAAAAAATAATTATTTTGATTGATTATATTAAAATTTTAAATGAGTAGATGCTAAAGTAATTATATTATATTGTAAAGGAGTAGATTTTATATACCTGTTATAATTATTTTTGGATGGCGGGTTGGGTTGGCTTAAATTGTAAGAGATTTATTTAATTTCAAATTTTAAAATTTATTAGGAATTTATTGAAAAAATTTTATGAATATGGGTGATTTTTGTAATTTTTTTATGATGTGGGCAATTTTTTAAATTTAAGAATCTCATCCAGGGTGTTAAGTGCAACTAATAGTATAGGTTAGGATATTTTGTGAAATTTTATAAGATTAGGGTATTGAAAGCAACTATCCCTAAAGGTTGGGATATTAGTTGCAATTTACCCTTATAAAATAAGCAATTCATCACTAGTTAATTAACAATTAACAACTATTCCAAAGAATTTAACAATGGATCGATTAATATTAATTAACAATTAACTAAGCAACAAATTGAGCATCTATAATAACTAAGCATCGATCATAACTAAATTGAGCATCGATCATAACTTATAAGCATAACTACGCATCGATCATAACTAAGCATCAACCAAATTGAGTATAGTTCATAACTAAGCATCGATCACATACTAAGCATAACTAAACATCCATAAATTAATTAACAATTAACCCTCTTCCTTGGAATAAATAAACTATGAACATGATAAACTAAACAACGTACAAATTGAGAGCCATACATACTAAAACTTCACTGTAATTTGATCTTCACCAGCAAAGAGAACTTGATGACCTGCAATTCAATCGCGTACGGAGTATTTTGGAAAAGACGGTAGACGGAAAGGAAGGGGGTTTTCACTTTTGATTTTGGAATTAATTGGAGTAATTAATTAGAAGATCTAATCTTGACCCTTTATTTTTTTTAATGGTTAAGATTAGTTGATTAGGAACTTATTAGGAGGGATTTATGAGGAGAGGATCCTCTTCCGTAGTTTGCTGGACAAGGAGAGATTGAGGTGGGTTGCGGTTGATGTGGGCCAGCTTGCTTCGGGTTTGGCCACAAAGGCAGGTAATAGGGTATACAATTATATAATGTGTTTGTGTCGTATAGTTATTCTAAAACTTTATATTATATTAGGTATTTTATGTGCACTGATAAAATTTAAATTCAACTTATTTTACCAATTTTAATATAAAGATGATTTATTTATTTATTTATTTTTCATTAAAACTGAAATACTCAAAAATACTTTGGGGTATTTCATATCTCCCTCCTTAAAAATAAGTTTCATCCCGAAACTTGAACAACGAACAGGGAAGAGAAAAAGGATAGAAAGAGCAACGAAAAGGGAAGAGAGATAGGGTAGAAAGAGCAGTGAACTTGGTATTTTATCAAGTAAGAGTACGAATGAGCTCATGAAATTGTTTGGAGGGGTCGACATTATTAGCTAGCTTGACATGTAATGACCTAACCTTTTTTTTTTAGATTATTTAAAGTAATGAAATGTGAATTTAATCCATTTTATTTTATTTTTAACCTTCAAACCTTAGCAAAAATATATTTAAAGCGTTAACCTTGATTTTTCTATTTTACTTATGGATTCATCTCGCTTATATATGATTGATCATTTTATTTACTTACTGAATTTTATTATTATTATTTCAAACATCAAAGTTTCCTTTTGAGAAATTGATTATAGTTGTACTCTGATAGACACTGGTTGTAGAAGTACTCATCCCTTAATGAATCTTCATAATTTGCTTCAAGAGTTTAAAATCCCTCTTTCAATTTTCCGTCTTTATATTGTAAGACATATTGTAGGAATTATATCTTAAAGATAATGGTGAAACAACTTGTAGTTGGATTGCTAAGATCATGAAGAGGGGTAAGCCTCACCTTGAAACGTATCTCAGATACATTCCCAGTTTTTTTTTTTCCTTACTAGAATTAGATGGAGGGCAAGTTGAGGGAAAGATGGAAAAGAGGAAATATCTAGACCATTACATGGAACACATATGAGTAGATAGAGGACGAGATCTGAAATCTAATGGGGACCTAAAGAGTAATATGCTCTTAGCTCCTTGTTGCAAGGGCAAAACAACTTAATTACATCCAATGCAATTAGTTGTCCACCAAACTCATCATGGTCAAAGTCTGAGAATTATTTCACAAGCAATAAATAAAATCCTTTTAACGTACGCCTAAGCACATATAATTGATGCAATGCTAATACCGTGAGTTGAAAAGCGATCGTAGTTAAGTTTTCGTTGTTAGGGGTTAGTAACTCATACCACACAACAAATATGGTTTTCTAGTTTACCATTGGCTTTCGTCTCAACCTCATTTGGCTCCCTTTTCCAGGTTACCAAATGATCCGGATAGGTTTTGAAGGCAACCACTATAGGTAACACTAGCCAACCCGTTTCGTATGTGATGAGTGCTCGATAATGAACGATTCTTCTATTGGTCTTCTTTGTCTTCGATGGTTGATGCGTTGTTCGGTGTGTTATATGTTTCATGATCTTCTTCGCATCAGATGGATGCACAATATATTTTATGAAAATAAAAGAAAGGAAAAATATTGGGGATTTCTTCCTCAAACATTAACCAGAGAGTTCGGATCACGATCACAATAATGTCATCAAGACATTACCCCTAGATCGGTTGAGGGAATGTCGAATCACAGATAAGATACGCATGGAAAAACAAATTGAAGGATTAGAGCTTTACCTCAACAATCAAGTAAAACATGAGACAACTAATCGATCCCTAACTCAACAACCTAGGTGTGCATGAGTTTATAAGAGAAACATGGATAATCCCTAGAATATGAGATGGGTTTCGATCCCTAACATTAATAAATTCTTTTGCAGGATATGTCTCTTTGTCCAACTTGCAATCGTAATTTCTTGACGAGGCGTTCGATTCAAGACGTCTGCTACAACATTGGTCTTCCATTCACTCACATTGAGATTCTTTCGAGTAACAAAGTACTCCAGCTCTTATGATAGGTAAAGATTTGGCACTGGCTATCGTAAAGATTTTGTCTCGAGATTTTCAAAGCATGTACAACCACAGCTACATCTAACTCTTGCACTAGCTAACTCTTTTCATACTGCTTGAGTTGCTTGGAAGCAAATGTGATCACTCTATCATCTTACGTCATCACCCATTCAGATCTTTCTTAGAAGCATCATTATACACCAGGTATTCTTCCCCGTCTCTCATCAATGTTATAATTGGCACAATGATCAGCCTTTTCTTCATATATTTTTTTTAAGCCTTGCTCGCACTTCTTCTTTCAAACAATCTTCTCCCTTTACAAACAAAGAGGTAAGCGGCGGGACCAATTTTAGAGAATCATTCCACAAACCTCTAATAGTATCCCATATGTCTTGGAAAAATTTACCTTAACATTCTTTGGCCGAACCCAGTGTTCTATCGATTACATTTTCTAAGGATCTATCATCACTCCCTCATCAGATATGATGTGACCTAGAGAAGTCACTTGCCTAATCCAAATGTCCCGTTAAACAAATTTAGCATAAACTGATGTTGCCGAAACACTGACAGTGTCATTCGAAGATACTTCTTGCAGTCTCCCTACTTGAAGAATAAATCAATGTCTTTAATAAACACCATGCACTACGAACTTGCCCATATACTTATGAAATCACTTGCTCATCATCTCCATAAACATATTTGAGGCTTGATCAAACCAAACAACCTCACTGCAACCTTAATATCCCCGTATTTGGTCCTGAATGCAATCTTTAAAATGTTCTTCTAACGAATCTGTAGTCGATTAAATCTTGATTGAAGACCGATCTTGTAGTACTCTGTATCCGAATGTATCTAGTCTAACAATTCCTCAATCCACGACCACATACACCTATTCTTTATCGTCACATAGTTTGACACACAATAACTGATGCACAGATAGAACGGTGTATCTTTCTTCTTCATGAACAACAACATTGAACTACCCCAGGCGACACACGTGGCATGATATAACCCTTCTCCAACAGATTCTCTAATTGAGACTTCAACTCCTTCATCTCAAGGAGTGACGTATGATACAGAGCTATGGAGAGTGGATACGTCCCTGGTTCTAGACCAATAGTAACCTCAACAAAACGGTGCGGTGGTAACTCGGTAATGTCATCAGGAAATACATTGGGAAATTCCCGAATCACTAGAATATCGGAGATTGTAACCATCTCGGACTTAGAGTCCGATAAATAGCATAATAGGCTCACACAACCTTGTCGCAGTAGCCTCACTGCATGCATCATGTTAATAATATGGTCGTTCTCAACGGAAACGCGCCCGCAGAATTTGCACACGCATGTGCCATCCGGTGATAAGGTCACAATCCTCCGCTCGAAGTCATTCACCGCACACGCCATGTTGCACTCATCAATCCATTCCTAAGATGATATCCAGCGACATAAGCAGAATCACCACTAACCCAGAGTCGAAGTCTCGACATTCACTCGTGATAGGAAATTGGCTCAACATCTTCGTTCCTATCATTGTTCACTCTTTTAGAGAGTCTGACCCTAAATGATTCGTCTAAAGGCACACTACCTAACTGAAATCTATGGACAACACTCTAAGCCATAATAGAATGAGTAACTCTCAAATCGAAAGGAATATCGATTAACTCAATTTGGTAGTACATAGTACATTGAGTTATTGGTGCGTTGGCATTGACTTCTTGTCTCATCGCGTATACCCTCTTGTCTAGGTTAAATGGTCCAATTATTTTGCGTTCACCCTCAATGTTCATATAGGCGTATAGGGAAGGGTAATTCATTTGCAACCTTTTTCGTCTTGGGAGGCTAGTGAGGGCTTTGTAACATCTCGTCTCTTGCTCAACTACTTTTATCCATATATGGGTATGAGCCAGAATTCTCCTTTCTTCTCCCTCCTTAGAGAAGTTGTACTGCAATTGCCAGCGAGGGGCAGATTGAAGGCTTGCATTCTTGAGATTGCTTAACATGTTTCTACCATAAACCAACTTCATCCTCTTGGCAGAAAACATTAATGTGCAACCTTTTCTAATTGGTGCACATAGTACTCGAAAGACCTGAGCCATAGAGATAGCATTTGATGTCATTTATACACTGTTCACTTATATGACATCCAAAATTTCACCCAATTATAATTACTCTCAAAACCAATGTAAAACCAATTCATACTTATATAGTGTCATAACCTCAAACAGCATTACGAGGAGTCTCAAAGTTTTCAAATGCGGAGAGTACTATGTCTTAGAAATGGCTACTTGGCATCTAGGGACACGTAGGTCCTTCACCCATTATTGAATTGAAATATTGTCTTAAGTCCCTCTAGCTTTTCTTTAATAATGAGGGTTTCCATAAACAGGAAAGCAATATCCACGACGTATGCCCAACAATGGATTCAAATACTTAAATATGACACCTCGATTGATGTCATACTCCAAATCCTCCTCCATTATCTTGTCGAGTGCTTGTAGCTCTGCAACCCTTTGTAGCTTCTCTGTATGCAACTTCATTTGCCATGAGGTTGTTACATCACTTGTTGAATGTAGGCCATGGATCATTCGATACCTCCACTCTCGTATACGCTCATTCACTTCACTAAGATGATCCAGTGTCTCACAAATGAGGTGTTCTAGTCGGAGACGTCTCTTTTCTCCGGCCTCCATGTGACCAACACAATGCTTCTCATAAGTATAGATCGGTGACATTTCAATCATGGTCTTCCTTACCAAATTGTAAGGTTGCGGCCCCATCTTGTAGCAAATGACATCCATTGGTGGAAGCACATCATCAGATTGGACTATCGTTCCTTCCACCTTGTAGTCCGGACCAAAGCGTATCATACGACGCCAATGGTTGATGCCGGCAGGGCGTATGAGTAGCATAAGTCGATGAGTGTCCGTCCGAAGAGTATTCTCCAAGTCCTCCCACTTCCTCAACTCCATATCACAAAACCTCTTATAAGGGTGAATCCATTCTGCAGAATCTGGAAGATAGTCTCGTGGTTCCATATTGCGCGATTGAATTGCGAGGCGAGTCATGAAAAAGTTGATCGAGATGTAGTATGGCCTCGGTGCAGCCAAGGGGACGAATTCTCCCCCATTGGTTGCACTCTCTCCATGCAGGATTGCAGACATCTAAAAAAAATGCATTATGAGAGTGTCAATACCCAAGTTGACATAACTTACGGTCGAACTACTAACGACTCTAAGATTACAGGTTAGGTACTTGAGGGCTAGAATGTTTTAAGATTTTAAACACTTAAATCACCATGATATGAAATGCACACATTTTTTTTAAATAAAATTTTAAACACCTTTATCATTATTTATGAAATACATTTATTAATATTAATATTATTATTTATTAATATCATTATTATAAAGTTTCAAACACCTCCAAGTATTTTTTTTAAATACCTTTTTGTTTTAAACAATTTAAAAAAGAAATTTCATTTAAATACTCGTGATAAAGAAAGCATTCTTACATTTAAATTGATTTTGAAATATATTTTGTTTTACAAAGTTTAATTTAAATTTAAATTCTTATCATAAAAAGATATTTATACACTTGAATTAGGTTTTATAATAACCCTTTTTTTTAACACAAACATTTTTAAATACATTTTAAAATACATTTAAATTCCTTTTAAAGTTATAAAACACTTATTTTTACTTTATTAAAAACCATAAGCTCTGATACCACCTTCTATAACACCCCTTCTTAGAACACTGAAGAGATGTTGCAGCGCTAGCAATTACTCGGACTTTAATGTCCTTGTAACCGCCTTAGGCTTATAGAGACATGCAACCATGCTCACATAAACAAGATGATCTAAAGTAAATTATAATAGATATGAAATTAGCGGAAGACTTAAATAAAAATCAATCATCTAAAATAAAGTAACACAAAGTAACGGGTCCAATCTTAATATTTAAGTAGTTTAAATAATAGCAGCGGAAATATCATTAAAATAGTTATAGCGGAAATAATAAACTTTAATACAATAAATTTTAGGAATTTATACCTTAAAACAAAACTTGAACAAAAATATTAGACTTCTTTATTCTTCGGCGCCTCAAGACCGTTTACCTAAACCTGCGGATTAGTGGCTGAGGTATAGTATGCAAACCAGGGACCCCAGCCGTCCAAGGGAAGAAAAATAGGCCGGTTAGTCTTTTTACGACTAGCAAATGGCAGAAAGTAAAATGTCCAAGACTCCGTCTACCACCCATTGACCATAAAAGGGTATTGGTGATTGTAGACTAAATTATAAACTAGGAGTAAATATTTATGTGGAACATGACTCGTTTGATTAAAATAAAATAAAATAACAAGATGATCCAAAAGGACCGAGTGGTTGAATGGGATGCGGGTCCGAAGACCCTCAGGAATCATATTCCGAGTACGGAAAGAATATGATATACTTCACTGAAAATGGGTCACCTATTTATAAAATAATGTACATCACGATGATGATAATAATAATAATAATGTAATTATACACAACGTTATTATTTACTTAGGACAAGTGATACCGGTCTCGGCCGCATATAACGGGCAGACGACCTACTACCCTTAGGTAGTGTACCCATTCGAGAGATTTGCAATTTCGAAGGGGCATCTCATGAGACGTTTATAGAGCAAGGTATACTCAACCTTGACCTGACTTTACCATTTTCCATTTATTAAACACAACTCAATAATAATAATACTGCAATAGTAATACACAATAACATTAAATCACAATTCCATCCTAGGTGACCACAGAAGGCATGTTGTGCACTTTAAAACTATAAGGTGCACGAAATAATATCACTGACAAGCATGGATATTCAAAACCAATAATATACACACTTAACTAGCATGAAGGAAACAAAATGAACAAATCATGCTTTTAGAAAGTTCGGGCATTTAATATAATTTCCTCAAATAACAGGATCAAATTGTAATTACCCGATTTGTCATGCTATGTGAGATTAAGGAGTTGATAAATAGCAACAAACTGATCTAACTTGCATATTTATCACAAATTCATAGGATGGAGTAAAAGACACGAAAGACAAGACAATATTTGAAAAATGCACGAAATTGCAGAAATGCACTAATTGGACCAAACCGCTTGCCTTAACTCCTCGAAGAAATGGTCAACGAGGCTGAGTATAATGATTTGATAAGCTACCTGAGATTTTAAAGATTTATACAAGGATATCAGTAACTTTTCATAAATTACGGAAACAGTCCCGTAACTTTTAAAAAGTGGAAACTTACCCTTGATTTCTTCTGAAAGAAACCGAAATCCAAAACCAAGCAATATCAGGAGACTAAATGAATTCCAACTGATTCAATATGACATAAAGATTAGTGTAAGGTCTTCGGCTCAATCAAAACTCGAGAAAACGCGAGGAACGGAGCGGATCTTAACCAAACAGGACTCGAAAACGTCCAAGTTTCGAGTCGAAAATCCCTTGGTATGGCATGGATCTGTAAAGGAAGGATTTTTATGAGTCAACAACCCTTGGATTGAAGGAAAGAAAGAAAAACGAACACAAAACCCGTTTTTCTGCACAACAGAAAAGCTGATCACCATTCAACTTCGGGGCTGTAATGTGAGTGCCTCGAAATGTTTCTGGGCAGAAGGAAAAGTTGGGGTCGATAGTCGGTGATGCAGAGAGCACGTAGATGTTGAAATAGAAGGCTTCGGAGCACTGTGGTGGCGGTGGAAAGGCCCGACAGGTGGGCTGTCGAACACTGTTCGGCAGTAACTTCCGGCGGCAATTCCGGCCACTTCTCGACGAGCTGATGTGTATGGGATTTCAAGGTCGTGTCCTGGGTGTTGGAGGAGACCTGTGGTTGTGGTCGTAGGCTCTGTTGTCGCCGGATTCGTGATCGAGCACGATCGGAACGAACAGAGATCGTGTGTGTCGATGAGTTCTTTGGGGTTGGTGAAGAGGATGACTGAGAGAGCTTTAGCATAAGCGTAAGAGGTCTAAGGGAAGGTTGCAGCGTGACCATCATATCTTACAAAATCAAATCCCGTGATTGTCGGATTGTGTACTTGCAAATAAGGCAAGAAGATCACTTGTGTATACGTTTCTAAAAGAAAATGATTTTTGAAAAATAAATCTGGGCGCCTGTACCTTGCGGGACAAGGAGAGATTGAGGTGGGTTGTGGTTGATGTGGGCCAGCTTGCTTCGGGTTTGGCCACAAAGGCAGGTAATAGGGTATACAATTATATAATGTGTTTGTGTCGTATAGTTATTCTAAAACTTTATATTATATTAGGTATTTTATGTGCACTGATAAAATTTAAATTCAACTTATTTTACCAATTTTAATATAAAGATGATTTATTTATTTATTTATTTTTCATTAAAACTGAAATACTCAAAAATACTTTGGGTTATTTCAATATTAAAATTTAATAGCTGGTGAGATTTCCAAAGGACTCCTATTCCACCGGATCGCCCGATAGCCGGTGACCAAACCCCTTCATCAAATCCAATATTTCTCCACATCTTGTCGTCTGGAATGCTTTCCGTCTTAGTTTCCGCTAGTGCCATGATTTGAATATGTTCATTTTTACACATTGAATCAATTTCCGTCCAGAAAGTTTTTTTTTCTATCCCCCTACAATTCCAAAAGCACATATTCATATATAACCGTCGATGATAAAAGGACTAGTTTTCAGAGTCCTTAAATCAAGATGATTTTGATGTATTGTTATGCGAGGAGCCACCTTGGATATTTTGATTTGAAAGTAGTTGATGCTGATCCGAAGGGCCTTTTTTTATATAAGTGCAATAGCACTTTCGCCAATCTTGTACAAAGGGAAAGATCAAACATGTCCGTAAGTGTCCTCGACATGAAATGTTTTATTCTTGTAGCCAAAGAACGGATGCAACCTTTGAAAGAATTTAGTTGATATATAGGATTCCTATTAAATTGATCTTTATACCAAATGTACTGATTTAACCCTAAGGTGCGACATTTTCTATGGAAAATCTCCAGGGACGGTCTGCCGACTAAGACAAGACTATAGAGGTCGCATGTCGTTGTACCTGCTGGTTGCGCTTTTTGTGACAATACAGATGAATCGAGGTATCATATTCTCCTTTGCTGTCCTATGGCTACTGCCTTACGTAAAGCTTTACATATCCATATTCCAAGACATATTTCAGCCAGTGGCATGGGCGCTGCATTTCCTCTTACTGCGATCAAAGTTGCGATTGGGCCTACCTCCTTTGCTACTTTAGCCTCAACTTGGTGGGCCATGTGGTTCTTTAGGAACCAACTTGTTTTCGACCACACTAAGAAGGTAACAGTTAATGAAATTCTACTGTTACACAACACTACTACTCACGTTTGGATACAAACAAAGCTTTTAGATGATGATCCATCTGGCCGTTTGACCCCCTTACCCAGCTGTCGTAGGGGCAATCTGGACCAGCCTTTTAGTATTAGTGGGTCGAAAGCCATTCGACCGGATCGGTCCGGGAAGTGGGACAAACCATCACCGAATAGTTACAAGCTAAATTTCGATGGTTCGGTGATCCAGAATGGTAACTCGTCTTATGGTTTTGTCATCCGCGACTCTGACGGCTTAGTTGTCTCGGCTGGCAGATCCGTTTGCATGAATATTTCGGTCATTTATGCCGAGAATCTCGGTCTCAGGATGGGATTGTCACGGGCTATGGAATTGAACTTCTCTACACTTCTAATCGAAGGAGAGAATCTTTTGGTGATAAAAGTACTACTAGGGGATTGGAAATGTCCCTGGTCGATCGAGATGCTACAAGCGGATATTCTGTCTGATATTTCATCCTTTACTCATATAGCTATTCGTCATATTTTCAGGGAATCGAATGTTGTGGCTGACTACCTTGCGCGTAGTGCCCATACCTCCCCTGCCGACGCTTGCTGTGAGGATGATCCAGAACAGCGAGTTCTCCTCCGGAAGGATGCGCTAGGAAGGGCCTTTGCTTTGGCCGACCCGACCTAATTTTTATCTTGCTTCAAAAAAAAATGTACTGATTTAAAAAACAAATATATGTATCAACACCCCAAAAGGAGATTAAACCCATCCACGGTGGAAGCTTGCAATTACACAAACGGTAGTTGTTGTCCTTAAAATTAAGGTGTATAATAAAGGGGCTAACTAAGCATGAAATTACTTTAGTCCCAACAAGCAAGGCTCCAATGAAAACCAAGCTACAGACGAATTGGACATCGATGTGGCAGATGAAAGCTATTTGTTTAGTTTCGATTTGAAAATATTCTGAGCCGTAATTTGCACCCCACATGTAAAATCTATCTTGAAAAAATTTGGTGAGGACAAGCAACAAGGTAGTTGCACGTGGATTATCATACACCTGCATACAAGGAGTCCAACTCGATCTAATAATACAGCCAGATTTTGGTTGCAAATTATTGGACACAAGCTGTCCAAAAATGGGAGGAAAGAGGACAGACCAGCCGGCAAGAGACCCGGGCAGACAAACCCAAGTAGAACAGATATCAACATACACCGGGGGGGTGGTTAGGACTTCCGAGGACATGAACATCCCACCCAAAGGGAACACATCGGTGAAGCAATTAAACCAACAACAGGCACCCCCACAAAAATCATAGTAGGCAATTTCATACAAAAATGAGTGAGATTGAAGATAAGATAAATACATAAGATGTATACTGATGAATTGGTTCTTAAGGGAATTTTGTCTTGCTGTAATAGATTGTTTATAGATTGCTGAATTAAGAGGATAATACACATCATTATCCAATCTTGGATATATCAAAATATTTTTGGAGATGCAGTTCAACAAAACAAGATGAATGGAGGAACTGATTTTATTTTTAACAAGTTGTATAGCCTTAAAACTAAAATTACCAGGACAACATCCAACCGACAAATAGTCAGATTGCAAGAAAATGTTATGTTGATCACGACACTGCAGGGCCAAGAGCAACTCTCTATCGATCGATCTCCACTGGATTTTCTGCGCAACCTTAGATGACTGATCTCTTCTTTCACCTTCATGTGAACATTTAAGTTTTTCTAGAAATAGGGATTGTTTTTCCTGTTTGAGCTTCCTTGTGTCTGCCAATCGATGAATGTTTCCTGCACCAGGAAGTAAAACACCAACTTGTTGTTTTGCCTCATTACGAGGATTTGGGCCCTTTCGGGATTTGGGTGGGGAGAGAGCAAAGTACTCTGACCCCGATGTGTTTTTTCCAACCTTTGTGGACGGGGATTGAGGATCACCCGTGTTTAACAAAACGCCAAACGAAAATTGTTGGCAGAAAGGAAAATTGAAGAGAAGAAGAGGAGGGGGATTGAGAGGGGGAAAGAACTGGATCCAAAACTCACCACACAATGCGCTGAACAACGGCCTTAAGGGGAATGACGAGAGAGAGACAACGATTCAGCCCCGATTAGGCGAAGCACAACTTAAAGCAGGCACTCGACATCCACAAAAGATGGATGACAAGAGCACCACTCCCCGAGAAGGGTCCAGCCAAGGAGGGGGAGGGAGGACCCAACGATTCAACCACCACCACCAACAACGAACCGCGAGGTAGAAGTACCAAACAAAAGAGAGAGGATTGATTTTGGATTTAGGGGGGATTACAGGTTTGGGGAAACTTGTGCGAGATCGACTGATCATTCTCGCTAATCCATATCGAATCAACGTTTTTTACACACCGATTTGATAAAGAAACACCAGAGAACTGGAATTTGGGGGCTAGATGTTTAGGGTTTGCAAGGGGAGTTTTTTGGGGCTCTCTCATCGGGAGAGTTTTTTTCTTTTGGCACGCTTTGTTCCGCATACCTCCTTCATATAAAAAGGAGAGGTTGGTTGTATTTTCTATTACAACAGACATTAATACACAAAGGAAGCTTCAACTCCTTTCTCGATTTTCCTTCTCTTGTTCTCTATCTCTTTATCTTCAATTTGTGATGATCTTCATGTGAATTGCTGAGTTGCTTGAAGATCAACATGGTATCAGAACATTGATCGTTGCAATTCTCACGATTTCTGGTGATTCAAAGCATGGAGAATTCCGCATCATCCATAGAGAGAGAAAGACGCCGAGATCATATCACCATGATCGACCTGCACAATCCGTTATTCATCCATCCCTCTGACAACTCCGGTATGATTCTCACCTCAATTCAATTAGTAGGTGACAATTACATGAGATGGAAGCGTGCTATGATGAAAGCCCTTTCAGTCAAGAACAAATTGGGGATTGTTGACGGATCGCTATCTAAAACTGCAGAAAACGCCTCTCAATGGCATAGATGAAATGATATGGTGGCATCTTGGATCTTGAATATTGTTTCGAAAGAAATCTATCTAACCTTGGATGTGTTTGATTCTGCAAAGGAAATATGGGATGATCTAAGCGAAAGCTTCGGTCAGAGAAATGGTCCGCTAATCTGTCAGGTTAACCGAGATATCTAGGAGTGCACTCAAGGAAACTCGAAGATTTCATACTACTTCACTTAGTTGAAAGGGAACTGGCAACACCTCTCTGGAATTTCACCTCCCATTCGATGTGTATGTGGGAAGTGTGAATGTAATGTGTCTGCCAAAATAGATGTTGCTGAGCAAGAAGATAAGCTAATTTGAAATTTCTCATGGGGTTGAGTGAGAAATATGCTCAAGTTCGTTGTCAATTTCTTCTGTCTACCCCACTGCCAACTACTAGCCAAGCTCACTCTCTCTTGGTTCAAGATGAGTCAAGTTCTGGTGCTTTCAGTTCATCTACCAGTGCTGGACAACCAAATATGACTGCTCTGATGGGGAAATAAGGTGGTGACAAGCCAAGAAGAGAAAAATGAATGCACTGTAATGGGAGTCACAAGTCTGATAGGTGTTGGGAGATGTTCGGGTATCCAAGCTGGCACAACAAAAGCAAGTTCAAGCCTCAGGTTGAGAGCAAAGGGAAAGAAAAGTCAGGCTTCAGTGAGAGAGGACCTAGCTCCTGGGCAAATCTTGCAGATGTTAGCAATGAGAATTCGCCTGTGGATGGTCTAAAAGCTTTTCAAAATCTGTCAATTGAAAATAGGAAACTTATGAGTTCTCTATTGCAGCTCATGAACTCAAGTGGTAGCAAAGCTGTATATGAAGGAATGGCAGGTAAAACCTTGCACTATAGCAATCTTGTAGGCAGGTTGATGTGTTGCAGTGCTACAAAAGATCCTAAGGTATGGATACTTGATAGTGGTGCCACAGATCATATGGCTTGTGATATCTCCCTCATACATAAGCCAAAATCTATTTCAGAATCTATCTTCATTCATCTCCCTGATGGTAGCTCAAGCACCATTACCCGCTCTAGCATTATGCAGCTCTTAAGTACCCTTGATCTTCATCATACTTTCTTTATACCAGATTTCAAATTCAATCTTATTTCTTTGAGCAGATTAGTCCAAGATTATGCATGTCACATTCATCTAATTGGTGACAAAATGTTTGTCCAGGACCCTGTAAGGAAGAAGATGAAGGCCATCGGTAAAGAGTTTGGGGGGACTGTACTACCTAGTTCCTGAAGATCAAATGAGGGACATCATCACCAAATCTTCTTTCTGTTAGTACGTTCTAAAGTCAAATACATATCTGGCTCATGTTGTAAACACTACTCATACTTTACCTATGTTTTTTTCCATCCCAATGTACCTCTGATCTTAGCACTCTCTGACATTTGAGATTAGGACATGCTCCTTTAGCCAAAATGAGAGATGTTACAGATATCAATTCTTCTTTGAATAATGAATATACTTGTTCAGTTTGCCCTCTTGCGAAACATACTCGTGTATCTTTTCCCTTAAGTACGTCTCTTGCTGATAATGTGTTTGAAATGATACACTGTGACTTATGAGGGCCTTATGACCAAGCTACTTATGATGGGCACAAATACTTCCTCGCTATTGTAGATGAAAAAAGTAGAAGTGTGTGGGTTTATCTCATGAAAACCAAAACTGAGACACCAACCCTTCTCCAAAATTTTATCTCTATGGTAGAGAAACAGTTTCAGTGCAGTGTCAAGGTTGTGAGGAGTGATCAGGGGATAGAATTCATAAATAGGGAAACACTGATCTTCTTTCAAACCAAAGGTATTGTGCATGAATACTCTTGCACTACCACTCCACAACAAAATGGGAGGGTTGAGAGAAAACACAGATATATACTTGACACTGCTCGTGCTCTCAGATTTCATGCTTATCTCCCCCTTAAATTATGGGGTGATTGTGTGCTTACTGCTACACACATTATAAATAGACTTCCCACAAAATTACTTCACTCAAAAACACCACATGAAATTCTCTTTCATCAGACACCACAGTATGACAGACTTAGAGTGTTTGGTTGCTTGTGTTTCATGCCTACTGCCACTATGTCCAAGAAGAAATTTGATGCAAGAGCTGAGCCTTGTGTGTTCTTGGGGTATCCCTTTGGAGTGAAAGGGTATAAACTATATAGCTTGGTCACTCATAAAACTGTTATCAGCAGAGAATGATGTACAGTTCATTGAACATATATTTCCTTTCAGTGAGTCTTTTTCCACTGAGTCTCTAGACAAAGGTCTATCACCTATGAGTTCCTCTAATTCTCAATGGGTGGATGATCTAATTTCCCTAAGTTCTTTAAACACAAGTCCTCTACCTCAATTTCACCAAACTCCTCTACAAAATCATTCTCCCTCCCCTTCTTTGAATCTTGAGAGTCCTACAGACAACATAAAAGATCACTCTCCTTCACCAGTACCAACAACATTTGATGAAGTCCCTCTCATTGAGATTCATGAGGCTCGTGTGAGACGTTCCTCTCGAAACCATCAACCCCCCCCCCCCCCCCCCCAATTGGTTGAAGGACTATGTTTGCAGTGCCTCATCCTCAGCACCAAGGGCTTCATCTTATTTTTGTAAGACCTCTCCTTATCCTATTACCTCTTGCCTCTCTTATACAAATTGCACCCCTGCATATCACAAGTTCATATGTAATGTGGTGTCTCTATCTGAGTCAACCTTTGTGATTGAGGCTATCAAGAGCTCAAACTGGTGTGATGTCATGATTACTGAACTCTCTGCTCTTGAGAGTACATGCACTTGGTCTCTAGTGCCTAGGCCTGCAAATCAGTCAGTTGTGAGTTATAAATGGCTCTTCAAGTTGAAGTACAAAGTTGATGGGTCTCTGGATAGATACAAAGCACGCTTGGTAGCAAGAGGTTTCTCTCAAATAGAAGGGATTGACTATAGTGAAACCTTTGCCCCATTTACAAAAATGATTTCTGTAAAGACTCTTCTTTTAATTGCTGCAGCAAGGGATTGAAAAGTATGCCAACTTGATGTTACAAATGCTTTTCTTCATGGTGAACTTGAGGAGGAGGTGTTTATGGAACTACCTCCTACATATGGTTTTCTAAAGAGGTATCAATCTCATCCTCAGGAGCAGTGTCATGATAATGATGATAAGATTGATACATGAATGGTATGCAAGCTGGAGAAATCATTGTATGGTCTCAAGCAAGCTCCAAGGCAATGGTTTGCAAAGTTCTCTCAAGTTGTTAAAGCTCTAGGTTACAAGCAGTCAATGTCAGATTACTCCTTGTTTACAAAGAAGACTGAAAAATTATTCATATCATTGCTGGTGTATGTGGATGAGTTGATAATCACATGAGATAGCCCTCAAGAAATTGTAGCTCTAAAGGCTCATCTGAATCTCCATTTTAAAATGAAAGATCTGGGAGAAATCAGATACTTCTTGGGAATTGAGGTAGACGGAAGAAATGAAGGGTTCTACCTAAACCAAAGGAAGTATACACTGAGTTACTTCAAGAAGTTGGGATGTCTGATGCAAAACCCGTGAACACTCCACTTGATCCCAAAGTAAAGTTGACCTTGGAAGGGTCAAGAGATGTAATTGATGTAAATCTCTACAGAAAGATTGTTGGGAAACTGATCTACTTGACAATTACTAGACTTGATGTGTGCCATGTTGTTCAAGTCTTAAGTTAGTTTATGCATCAATCCAATGATGATCACTGGAAGGCTGTGAAGCATGTGTTGAGGTATCTAAAACAAGCTCCAGGACAGGGACTGTTATTGTCAAGAGGATCAGACTTGAAAGTGAGTGCATTCTGTGATGCTGATTGGCAAAGCTGCCCGATGACAAGGAAGTCCCTCACTGGGTTATGTGTCATGCTTGGGACCTCTATGATCTCCTGTAGGACCAAGAAGCAATCATATGTTGCTACATCATCAGCGAAATCAGAGTACATAGCCATGGCCACCACTTGTTGTGAAGTCACTTGGATTATGAAGCTTCTCAAGGACTTGCAGATAGGTCATGAAGAACCAGTGAAGCTCTACTTAGACAATCAATCAGCATTGCACATAACAAAGAATCCAATATTTCATGAAAGGACAAAACATATCGAAAGTGATTGCCATCTAGTTCGAGATAAGCTGATCAAGGATGAACACTAGTACAAATATAGGGGGTGGAGCACGGTAAGTTGGGTACGGTTTTTGACAAGCGTGCTTATTTTTTTTATTTTAAGCACGGTTTTATATTAAAAGTGTGTTCCCAACCCCAAATTCAACTAAAAGCAACACGCTTTTCCATAAAACCGTTCTCGTTTATTTCTAAAAAAATATTTAGACCGATTTTCGTGTAAAGCGTGCTTAAAAAAAACTTAAAACGAACACGGTTTAATTTTCAAAGTGTGTTTCCAAAACCATTTTTGACTAAAACAAACACGCTTTGCTATAAAACCGTTCTCGTTTATTTGTAAAAAAATATTTAACCCAATTTTCGTGTAAAGCGTGCTTAAAAAATTACAACGAACACGGTTTAATTCTCAAAGTGTGTTCCCAAAATCAAATTTAACTAAAACGAACACGCTTTTCTATAAAACCGTTCTCATTTATTTCTGAAAACTATTAAGCTCGGTTTTCGTGTGAAGCGTGCTTAAAAATAAATTAAAACGAACACGGTTTCATTTTACAAGTGTGTTCCCAAAACCAACTTTAACTAAAATCAACATGCTTTTCTATAAAACCGTTATCGTTTGTTTTTAAAGGAATAATTAGCTCGGTTTTCATGTAAAGCGTGCTTAAAAAAAATTAAAACGAACACGGTTTTATAAGAAAAGTGTCTTCCCAAAACCAAATTTAACTAGAGGGAACACATTTTTATTTTAAAGCGTTCTCATTTATTTTTATAAACCGTTCTCGAAAAAAAAATATTTTTTTTATATATTTAGAGTTTTTTTTTACAGTTTCTCTATATACACCCCAAATCATGCACGTCCTTAAGGACGTGCATGGTTATAAGGGGTTAATTATTTTTTTTAAATGTTAATTAGTCACAAGGCTTGCACGTCCTTAAGGACGTGCATTTTTTACCTTGGATTTATGGTGTATACACTACAAAAAAAAAAGATATTAGCAACGGCTATTTGCCGTGGCTAAAAGTCCATTTGTCGTGGCCAAAGGGTATTAGCCACGGCTGTAGCTACGGAAAACAAGCCGTGGGGAAACATGGGGTGGCAAAAGAGATTAGCGACGGCTATAGCCGTGGCTAAATTGCTAGCCACGGCAAACTGCCGTTGCTAAATGATTTCTGGGAAGTAAAAAAAACACTACTTTTTAGCCCGGATTCTTTAGACCCGGGCTAAAAAGTCCCATATTTATAAAAAAAAATATAATACCCAGATAATTTAGGCACAGGCTAATAAAAATCCAATTGGAACCTTTCGAAAATCAAATAAACAAATTTACATCAATATAATTATACAAAGTATCCACCAAAACTACATAATTTACATAAAACTCCAAATTTACAGTTCTAGAAAAAAAAAAAAACACCGCCATGGCTTGTCCTTGAGGATTTATGCAACCTGCACCATTGTGGGTTCGAAGATCCACTAGATCACATGCTCACACTGCAACTCTAGTAGAACCATGAGAAGTGGCAACGATTCCAATGGATTCGAACTAGGCTAAGAAAATTAATGACATTCTTATACAAAAATAAACAAACACAATCCAACTACCTATTTCATTCTCTAAGTTATTTCTTTTCTTTCTAAATGTTAAAGAAAATACGAAGAATTATTTTTAATGGGTCACTATCCTAACATTTAAGGACTGGAGCAAAACAGATAAACCCATTTGAATTTCAGCCTCAAAAGTTAAATGGTTGAAATTAAACAAAACAGCCAAAATCCAACATCTAAAATTAAAGAGGAGATCACTAAAAACAAAGTCAATAACACAGTCTATAACAAACACTATAACCAAAAACAGTCAAAATCTAGCATGTAAAATTAAGAGGAAATCACTCAAAAGAGTGCATGTCAAGTGACAGAAAATCAACACAATAAACTAATCAATCAAAATTCAAAGCAGCTAAGCTTTGCAGAGACTACCTGCACAACACATTATTGACAGCAAATGGCATGAGTGCTGGATGAACCAAGCAAACCACAAGGATTGTAGCGCTAGCTATAACAAGCAATGGACCTGTTTCAAAAATGAAAAGAAAAAAAGAAGTCAAAGGACAGTAGTTTACAAAGAAAAGCCATCGCTTTTCTTGAGAAGACATCTCAATAAACCCAAGAAGATACACACCTCGGGAACTCTATACCAACAAGGCTGACCTCGTCGGGTTTGAGAGTTGTCCATCATGTCATCATGAACAAGAAAAAATGCCTGCAGCTGCAAAAAGCAAGGAAGAAACATTTAAGCAAACAAGTAGCTTGAATGCACATAACATAAGCAGATTGTAGAAGCTAAAGATACTCATTCGATGCACCAGCCGAGTGCACTGGCTTGAAAGAATTCATCATCTGTCAGCTCACTTCCTTTGAGCAGCTTGTAGCTATCAACAACTGAAATCCCTCTATTCAGCTTCCCTGGCACCCAAATTCATCAGCCATTATCATCAACAGACAAAACACTCCCAAGTGATGGGAAAAATCAAACATATTGGGAATAAAAAACGAACAAAAATCGGGAAAAATGAAGAGGGAAAGAGCACCTAGAGGGACATTGTAGTCCAGCACCTACAATCAAACCCATATCATTGGGAGTGACATACCCAAACCTGCAAAACCATGAATATAAGTTCCAATTCCAGACAGTGGTAGCTGACAGAGGAAATGCATGAACAAAGACACATACAAGGCACATATCAGCAACTGAAAAAAGGAATCAGGCAATATTACCAGTCACCAGTAACTTTCCCCTCAGAGCTTGTGCCAAAAATGATCACATTTCCTGCATACTTGTGTCCACCAATGTGCGAGCAAGCATAAGCAGAAATCTCCTCAGTCAATTCTCTGGATTGAATCTCCTCCTTGAACTTCTAGATAAGTAGAAGGAGGAAACCAAAACTAATTAATTTAATCAAAATTCAATGAGATGGATAATTCCAAATTTTATATAAAACTTGGAAAACCATTATTAAAGAGTTTGTGATTTTATTCCAATAAAAAATCTTCATGAAACAATAAAAAAAAAGTTCATTTAATTTGGCAATTCATCAAACACCTTGAAGGCATCTTTAACTCTCCCAATTCAAAGCACCATGAGTATGAAGTTACAACAAATGCTAGTAATGGAGAATTTGACAGTTTCACACACACGAAATGATTCCACAATTAAAAGAATATCTGATTGACTTAAAAATGCAATCAAACTCAGAGCAATCAAGTGTACTACCTAAAGAACATTCCTAAGAAAATTGCCTAAAATGCTAATTATTACATCCAAAATAACTTTTTCATCCAATATTTAATTGGAAATTTTAATAACTTGTGTTGCTGCAAGGTTTAAGTAATTGTCCGTTTAAAAAAAAACAGTATTCATCAATAGATCAATTTTATTTTAGTACTTGAAAAATGTTGAACTATATAACTATAACTATATATAAGAAACTATGTATATCTATACTTATAAGAAACTATATTTATAAGAAACTATACCAGAGTTACTACATATATCTATACTAATAAACGTATATTTAAAAATCTGCTATAAGAATCTCATGTACAAATAGTGAACTACATAAGAATCTCATGTACTTGAACATGAATACATATTGAACTATATAAGAATCTCATATAATAAGCCAATAAACATGTATAAAACCTGAACTACATAAGAATCTCATATAAAAAGCCAATAAACATGCACAAAGGCGATAACCGACTCAAAATTTGCAAAGCAATCAATTAGTGTATAGGGGCACACGAGGCTGGGATACAACGTCAAATACCACAAGGGCACCCCGCGAAATTTCCCATAATTAAATAAAGGGATACTGGGATACAACGTCAAATAGAGGTGCATAGGGGCTAGAAATCTCACAATTGTGAAGGTGTTAACATCAACCATTACGCAACAAGTTGAGATGTGTCTACCGAAAAAAATGATAGAATGCTTCAGATTAATTAAATTGTTTGCTTTGTCAACTGCATTTTTTTTTACTTTAATTTAGGTGCCATGAAAATATATTATTGATCATGATCATTTTTGTGGCAAGAATTTCCGAATATGGATAATTAAGTATAAATGACAAGCAATAATAATAACTGGGAAAAAAACTAATTTATATGACGAGTTGGTGTTGGCAATATGATTTAGGGAAAATGACATGTAGAAAATTATATAACAAATTGATTGCAGAGAGAGTAGGTATAGTCAAACAACTTGCCTTGGTTTGGCATGCCATTGCACAGGCTGAGTAGCTGGAAGCTTCAAACACCTACCAAGCCATTCAAGGAAGAACACCCGAGAACTCTTTCCTGTCATGACCAAATGAATGCATCAGATCGAGTGATGAGCTATGCAGACAGAAAATGAAGCTTGAAGGAGAGAACAGAGATGATTACTCGTATTTATTATTAGAACAACGGTATAATCTTTAGCAATTCTACGATTGGAGAACTCATATTTATTATTAATTATTAAAAAAATAAAATAAAATAACATATACTGAAATAGAGAAAAGTTGAATGAATATCCTAGTAATATTTGGAGTATCAAATGATTATGATTCAATTTTGGTCAAGAAATGATTATGATTCATGACAAACCATTATTATATTTAAGAAATTCTTGAGATCGAATTTAGGACTTATACAGGACCTTACCTTACATGCGGTTTGTGACTTAACTGATTAAATCACTAGATTGCTATAAGGCTGGTTTGTGAATTAACTGCGCCCATAGCCTCTATTGCTTCCACACACTGAGCTGCTCCCAGTGTGGCTGCAAAAGCCACAACCATCTCAGTCCTATCCATTTCTTGGTCCTTTCCAGATTGCCACTGCAGATGCAACACCAACAACAGACATTGCAGCATGAAGCTGGGCATTATTGCATTTCATAATTGATTACAAAAGGATAATAAGCATACAAGAATCCAAGGGTGTGAAAGGAAATGAGAGCTATTGAAGTACTCAAAACACATACAGAAGCAAGCAACAACAGCTCAATTAAAGTGCAATTAAAGAACAAGATAACTTAAATTTAAATTGTAATTTAGCTTCTTAGAGGAACCACAGGGAAGATTTAGATCCCTCAATCTCTACTGTATCTAAGGAAAAGAGACATGTCTTCAAGGATTTGAGTAAAATAAAAAGACACCATAAATGATCAATCAATTTAAGTACACTCCAATTAATTGCACAGTAAGTGATTCCACATGTTATAAATTAATAAGCTACAGAAAACATCAGAATCAGTTCATCCAGGATCAAACTAAAAAAGCCAGAGACAACCTTGTTTAAGTTCTGGTAAAAAAACTCAAAAACGAGGTACCGTAAAATGACCAAGTCAACCCCAAAAAACAACTTGAGGTGAGAATACATTTACAAATCAAAGAACATATGATCATAATAAAAGCAAACTGGAAATACCTTCCATATAAAATCAAAATGGAATTCTAACCTACCCATTCTCAATCTATTATGCCAATCTATCTGGTAAAAGAGTACCAACTGACCTCTTTCGGCTACTCAATATGTTCCTCGTAACAGACAACCAGAACCAAGCAAGCCTTGTATCAAAGTAGTTGGCTCTTTTTAACCATAACAGAAAATACGTCCCGGGATATAGCCTATAGTCGTAATGCTCTGAGTTTCAAACGGGATACTTCGGGGGGCAACTGGTATATAAAAGGGTAGTGAACTTGTTCTATTATTCTAAACTTGTCATAAAGGAAAATTCATATCAAGGCAAAGCATTCAACTCAAAATCCATGAACTCAATTTTGACTTAACTCAATTTGCATCTCCTGCCTATCATACTTCAAAATGGCATACCCCAAATAGTTATCATAACCAAAATGAGAGCAAAATTGAACACTCGCTTTATACAAACATCCCCATAACCTTACTGCAAAATCCATACAAATTGAAAGTAAAACCAAAAGCAAGGAAGTTATCCGGCAAATCAAACCCTAACCAAACAACAACTTTTCCCCAAAATAAACCCTAAAACACAGTAATCACGCTTTTTAATTGAAATTGAAGGGATTTGAAGAGATTACCTACAACTGAGATGTCGGAGATCTGAGGAAGGTCCCCAAGGGGTCTGAGATCTGACGAGCGCAAACGAGTGACCCTTTAGCCAGGAAGGTCACGGAACCGACGGTGTCAAGGCGGCGTAACTTGGGGCGGAGGAGATGAAATCAAAGAGAGGAGGGTGTGAGCAAGGTTTAACCATAGGGATGAAGAAAGAGGCGTACCTTGGGGTGGAGGAGAGCGGAGCACTCGACACATTGGAAGGAGACGAGTCGAGGCAAAGCAATGACGAAAGTAGTGAAATAAATGAGGAACGAAGGTGTGGATGTGCATCAAGGAACCCGCTAGGGCCAACCAATGTCGCCAGTGGAAGCCAAGATTTGAGACCAAAAGGGGGAAGAGGAGAAGAAATCCGTGAATTAGTAGATCTGATTTGGGAAGATGAAGGAATAATTGTTGAGATGTTGGTGGTGCCGGAGGTTAAGCTTGGCATGGATGTAGATCGAATTACAAAGATGGGAGGTGAACAGAGATTTGGGAGGGATGGAAAGGGAACCAGCGGAAGCGAGCGAGAGAGAGACAAGGGCTAGGGTTATCTTGGCTTTTATACCCGAGCAACTAAAACATCAAAATTAGCAACGGCGTCCCTCTACCGTGGCTAATTTTGCCCAGTCGTAGCAAAATTTAAGGGACCACGTATTAACCGTTGCTATGCCGTGGCGAAAACCAACTTAGTAGCCACGGTAAAGCCATGCCGTTGCTACCAGGGGTGGCTAATTTGTTTTTTTTTTTTGTAGTGATATAACAACACCCTTTTTTTAGTAATTAGATTAAGTAAATGCACAAAGTTACAACAAAATTTCGTAGCTCGGGTGGCAGGAGTGTAAAGCGGACGAATTCAGTATAAGGGTGCAAGAGTTCTTGGGTTCGACTCTTGGTTCGAGTGTGCAAGAGGTCTTGAGAGAAATATGAAAGAGCTTAAATAAAAAGAGCACACTTGTGTAATAAAGAGTTAGGGACATTTTGTGTAAATAGGCACTTTATATACCTCCTTCATATAAAAAGGAGAGGTTGGTTGTATTTTCTGTTACAACAGACAGTAATACACAAAAGAAGCTTCAGCTCCTCCTTTCCCGATTTTCTCTCTCTTGTTCTCTATCTCTTTCTCTTTAATTTGTGATGATCTTCATGTGAATTGATGAGTTGATTGAGTTGCTTGTAGATCAACACCTTCCTCCTCTACAATTTACCCAATCGATCCACCGGAACTCCGATTCCGATTTCATCGGGCTGAGCAACACAAACGGAGTAGGCAGAGCCACCGAGAATGCGATTTCAACGGCCGGAACTCCGATTTTAATTTCAACGGCGGCATAGACCTCGACGACAGTTCTGTTCCCCGTCGATCTGTTCTGATTGCAATCCATATCTCGAAGGCGTGCAACACGAAGTACATTTCCGATTGCAATCCAGAGGTACGCCGTTTCCCCGATTTGTTCCCTATCGACCTGTTCCCTGTCGATTTGATGATGACGGCGTAATCTGATAGTACAGCGGAGAGATCCATCATCGAAGATGATGACGGTGACGATGATGACGGGGAATCGAAGTCGAAGTCGGATTTTACAGAAGTCAAAGTCAGTGAAGATGAAGATGATCATGATGGCGTAGCGTAATCGGATTCTGCAGAAGAGAAAGACAGTGAAGTCGAAGTCGAAGACGGTGAACTCGAATTCAGATTCTGCAAAATGATGCGATTCAACTTCTGAATGACAAGTCGTTCAAGCACTCTATCACAGCCTCTGAACTTCGGATCAAGAAGTTAATCTTTTTGCTGACAGTAATGCTGATTGAACCTGGGAGGAAAATAGTGCTGACTCAATATGAGAGGAAAGTTGAGTAACTAAATTAGAGAGGATTGAGAACGCGATCGAGCTCGATGTTGATGATGGTTGCGTGTCCTCACTTTTCTGCTGCTTGATCGAGTTCCATGTCCGCACTTTTCTAAGAGCAAGCCCAGCAGCTTTGCTATAAAATCTCTAAAATAGAGATGAATATATCAAAATCTCTAAAAAAAATCACTCAAACTCCAACAGTTTCTCTATGTTACAGATTTTTACATTTATTATACATTATAATAAATAAATGCATTTATTAAGGATATTTAATAGATACATATGAGATTGGTTCTTCTCCCTGACTATTGAATGTTTCTAGAGTTCCTCGGCATCTCCTGATCAAGTTCAGTGCCTCGTTTGATGATCTTATCAGTAAAATATGTCACATCTCCACAAGTTTGCAATGCTTGAGTTTCAAACTAACAAGGTTTTCTCCCATCTTGATGAGAGAAGGCATGCTCTTGGACAGTTTCAAATGAAAAAAGACCTAAGAAATCTGCAAGGTGTGTAGTAGTAGGCACAAGGTCTACTACTCGTGGCATATCCTTTAGACCATCCACAACCATGGGGTAACCTCTTTCCCTTTTTTTTTCCATCTTCCTATCACAACTTTACAACTCATTTATTTTTTTGTTTAAAATAATTTTTACTTTTTCTACCTCTTTCTAAAAGGTTTTCTCTACAACCATGAGAAACCTCTTTTCAAATTTATTTTCACTTTTTCTTTTTCATTTATATCTTTCCCTTTATTATACGTGTATCATCATATATTATTGTGAATTATTTTTATTTATAATTTTATAAATAAATAAAAATAGCAAGTAGTTAATATAAATATATTTTATTACATCTAGATTAAAATAAAAAAAGTTAAAAACATTGTAACATACGTAAATACTAATCGAAGTACCTATACATTCGGATCATAGCCTTGGAATTGGTTCCACAAGTGCTCAACCAAATCATTCTTCAAATTCATATGATTTTCCACAAGGGCTAATTCTACTAATGTTGTTGGTATGGAAAAAAAAGAGGATTGTACACATTGGTAGGATTATGTGGGGTATAATTTGGATATTTGGGTGTTGGAGAATTGTTAAACATTTGTAACATCACTTGAAATTGAGGATTTTTGAGAAGATTTGGATCAAAAGGCATATTTGGAATGGTTGGAGTATTTGGATTATTGTGATCCTTGGTTAAAAAAATAGGTGCAACTACAATAGATCAAGATGGGGTATATATAGGGTAAAATTAGGCTCAAATTATAGAAAAAATTAAAATTAAACCAATGAGATATTTTATTTTAAAAAATAATGAAATATAAATATATTTTTATTTCATTTTAAATCCTATTACAACTAATAAATCTAAATGGAAAAGAAATCATCCAACTTTATCATAAAAAAGAAAAGAAAAAAAAAGGGAAGAGGTTACCTCTCTCGACCAAGGTAACCCCTTCACACCTCTTACCTTAAGGTAAAGGCCACAACCATGGGCTTACCTTTTAGCAACCTTAAGGTAAGTAAAACCCATGGTTGCTCATGCTCTTAGTCCAACGCAACTCACCAGAGAAATTGTCAGACAGACAAAGAAACATTCAGCAACTCCGGATTGAGTGATCCTATACGTTTACCACTTCAAGGTGAAGACTCTCAAGAGACACTGCAGATTTGGTTAAGGCTACCAACCCGTGGTTAGACACAAAGCAAAACTTCCAAAGAGAGATATGTTTTAGTGCAGGACAACCGTTTCCAATGGCCTCAATGCTTAAATCTGCCACTCCCAAGCATTCAGCAAGAAAACAACAAGAAATTAGAAGCAATAGCCCAAAAAAAATTCAGAAGGAATGGTGCTCTACAACACTGGAAAACACAAATTAGAAGCAAGAAAACACTCAAAAAAAATTCAGAAGCACGCGAACAACAACAGAGCACTCGAAAACACTCGAAAAAATTCTGAAGCAACTAATTCGAACAACAACAAAAACATTCAGAAGCAAGAAACAACAAGAAGAATTTCAGCAGCAATAAGAGCACTCGAAAACACTCGAAAACTCAAAAGTGGACTGATCATCAAGCCAAATTTCTCAAAATTCAGAAGCGGATTGATCGTATAGGCCAAATATAGAGAAATCAAAAAGCAAAATCACATACCTATAATACTGGTTTGGAGAAATCGAAATCACATACCTTTGATATAGGGAGAAATCAGAAATCGCATACTTGGAGTGGCGTAATTCTGGAAGAAAAAAAAAACTTATTGCGTGGAAAATAACCTACAGTACTGCGGTTGGGGTTGACGGCAATAAATTCAACATAGGGAGGAGTGCACACATTGAATTATACAGATGAATTCTCTTGCCACAAATATAGAGATTTTCTCTCTCTTTCCATCTCTTTCTTTATTTTGCAGATGCGTTTGGAGAATCTATTGTGGAGAAAAAATGGTATTTTTCTCTAAAATCCCTCATTTTTTCTATTTTAGCACAATTGTTGGGCTTGTTCTAAACGACAGATCTATTCATGTAATTTATGATGGATGATAATCTGACTTCATTCATTTATATGTTGACGTTAATTTTTAATTAATTTTGTTAACGCAATAGACGGTGGTGTTCAACAACTTCGACGTCAACAACTTTCGATTGTGACAAATCCAACATTTAGGAAGTTTTTCTTAATAAAACATTAAAGAAGTAATGTGGGGTCCGTGGGAATTATGTGGTTGCTCGATCATGAACCTTGGATTCAATTTACATATGGGCCGGCCCAATTCGAAAATTAAGTTGATTCTTTTGAACCTGAAGATGGATTTGGCCCAACTCAAAGTCATGTAGACCAAGTAAAAGATTCTCAATCAATTCCCAATACAAAAACATTAAACACGAATGTTTGTGTTTTTTTTTTCGAAGGGAATATTTTCTACCGACTTGTTCGAATATCAATTTTTATCAAATATATTTAAAAGTTTTTTTTTACTCCGTATTATTTAAGGATTTGAAATATTAGATAAACTGTTATTTAGTATATTAAAAAGTTGAAAAACGAAATATGAAAAAAAGAAGAGAAAAAAAAGGCGGTCAGCAAATTTGAAATCCCAACGAGAAACTCTTTACAGCTTGTGTGGAACAAGACAATATATATATATATATATATATATATATTTATTGATTAGGTAAAAATAGCTCAGGTCCCCTGGTAGAGTAGCAAAGGTGTGCAACCTTATCCGCTACCCGGTTACCAATGCGGGGAATAAAGACGACATATATATTTGTATTATAAGAAATTAATATCGTTGAGAGATTTGAAAAGAATAAAGAATCTCACATTGAAAATATGAATAAACAAACAGCATATAGGATGTAACCTCACTCGACTTATATAATAGACCAGATTACGAAGCTAAACCAATTTTAGTGAAGATTAAAAAAAAAATGGTGCTTGTAGATATTTTCAAACGAACTTGAGTTTAATTATTTTTAAAATGGCGGGTTTTAATTAAGTCTCATTTTTTTACCACTCATTCAATTAAAAATAGTTGCATAATTTGGACATTTGTCGACGTACTAATGACGAATGACGATCGACTCTATGATAAATTTATTTACAAAGCATTAAATTGTACTTGTATAATAGTCCATTTTACCTTAATATACCGGCTCCTCCATTTAATTAATAATAATAAATAATTAATACGGAGTAATAAACAAATAAGGGGAAATGACAAAGTCCAGCGGATTATTTTATAAATTTAAAATAAATGTCCGAATAATTCAAGACCACCAAACAGCAACAACCTGACCAATGTATCTTCTCAACGAGCCCACCGATTACCAAAAATCTACTAAAATACACAAATAATCTTCACCAATAACGACACCGAAAATTATTTAATACTGATTAATTAAATTAGAAACATAATTCAGACAAATGCTGTTTAACTCCCGATGGGGAATTTTTCGTTAATGGCGGAGTTTAATAATACGGAGTACTGTCTATAATACACCGTTACGATTTAAAATATTCGAAATTATTAATAAAGTTTTTTGAAATTTTAAGATAAGACTGCCGGCAGTTGACTGATAATGTATCATTCCAAGATTAATTACTTACGATTGTGCTTTCAATCGGATTATATAAATCTTAAATTACTTAAGATTGTGCTTTCAGTCCAAAATATCCAATATTAATTAAGTAAATCAGCTAAAAAAAATCAAAGTAAATGGCTTAGATTTTAGTCGCTAGATCAAAATTTCCATTCGTTCTTTAAACGAGGTTTTGTTTGATTCAAGTGGTTATTTTTTTAATCAAAATAATTTAAATTAGTATAACACCCGCGCTTTAGACATAAGTATTTATAAAACTTAATAACGAACACACACATATATATATATATAGAGGGTGGTTCATGGGAGAACAAACCTTATTGAGTAAAATGAGAACACATCTGGAACGTTGATTGAATGAAATGAAAGACTGGGATTAATAGGCAATTTTGGTTTTTTTTTAAATTAAAAAACAGTGGGACCGACGTCGTTTTTTTGCCCACTTGCTGAATGAGGGCGTGTGGGGTGCACTCTCTTCAAATTATTCGACAGTATATCTAAATTATTCAATCGTATCATCTGATTATGCAATGGTATCGACAGATTATGCGATAGTCTATGATTTTTTTTGTAAATCTTTATAAATAATTGATTATTCGGTCGTCTATCAATGATTATTCGGTGATATATAGATGATTATTCACTCGTATATGAGTGATTATCGGTTGATTATTCGATGGTATTGGTTGGTTATTTGATGGTATCGATGGATTATTCGATGATAACGCTTTATTATTCGATAGAATCACTTTATCATTGACATATTTAAATTCCCCCATAAACAAATTCCACCAAATTATCCTATATACTCGGTCCATACAAACGAATAAATCTAAATTACATACAAACGAATAAATCTAAATTACAGTATCATTGAAATCTAAATTACAGTAACATGACAACACATCGGTCCATACATATGAATAATTCAACTTTTCCTGCGAATACCTCTTAAATTAGATGGAACAACACAAATTCAACGTCTATTCATACACAATTGGCTACAAATCCTCACAAAATAAACGAATAATTGACAATAACATGACAAACCCCAATTGGGATGTCGATAATGATCGATCGACCTCTCATCTCTCTCAATTAGGTCTAAAATTCTCACCAATTGATTCAATTGTCAGACAACCACCGTATTCATCGACTAATCCTAAACCTAACACATCGATCAACCAATCAATTAACCATAAAAAAAAAAAAAATTAACTCACCCATTGATTTACTTCATTCGTTGATGCACTGTTCATGGTGGGGCTCGGATTTGGGGCTGTAAGGGTGGTCGCTGTTCATGGTGGGGCTCGGATTTGGGGCTGTAAGGGTGCCTCGTCTCCGTCGCTGTAAGGGTGGTCGGATTTGGGGCCGTTGGTGGCGGCTGGGTGTGGTGGGGCTCGGATCTGGGCTAAGGGTGGCCGGATCTGGGCTAAGGGTGGCCGGAGGAAGGCCGGATCTTTGACTGGAGAGGCGCGGCGGGGAGCGAGGAAGGAGAGCGAGGGCTGAGGAAGGAGAGCGACGCCTCTGCAACCGCCACCTTCGCCATCGCCGGAGTCGTCGCCTTCTTCACCCGCCACCGCCATCGGACTTCTCGAGATACCCAATCGCTCCTCCAACAGCGGTGGTGCGCAGCCGTGAGCACCTCCAACAGCCTGAAATCCGGGCCGCTTCTACTGTTGGTGCTGTTCGGTCCGACGATCGTCGCGATGTTCAACCCCCTTCCATTGATCGGAGTACCTTGCGCCGACGTCAAACTCACTAGGAGAATCGGAACCCTAGTCGGCCTTTTGGGATTTCGCTATCGCCCTCTCCACTTTCTCTTTCTTCGATGTACTGATTTGTCGATTGTGGGGCTAGGAGTAGGGTTGGGGATGGTTTTTACCCGCGCTTCGCTCCAGGTTCTTTATTGTAAATCACCAATTTTTTTTTTTTTAAATCAATAATGTCGAATAACCTCAGCCATCCGATCATCCGAAATCAATGGCCTACAAGTGTTCTCATTTTACTCAATAAGGCTTGCTCTCATATGATCTATCCTCTATATATTTTTTTTTATGATATAGAAATTTAAAACAATGTGGATTGAACTTAAACAAAATTTGACACAAAAAAAAGCACAAATGATCGACATGCTTATAAAGAGGAGAGCTTGAGCTTATGAAAGTATAATAAAGATATTTAATTGTATCATATTTTAATTTTATATGTTTTTATAAATATAGATGCAATTCTCTATTTTTTTAACAAGTTAGTCCATTACTCGTGTGTCACGCACGAGATTTATTAAATATTATATAATAATATTATTCATATTTTGCGTATGCAATCGTATTATCCATATTTTGTCAAATTTACTGATTGTGTCTCATTTGTAAGAGAGATGAAAACTACAACTGCTACCTTGAAAGACTTGAACTCTAAGAGGTGAAGCCTTGGAATTTTATGTCGATCAAATGTATTAGATGTTCAATGTAATAGTAACTTGGATTTTCAATATGAGCTTAAACACAAACCTCTTATAGTATATTGTATACAGATCAAGCAAAATATGATAGAAACACAGTTGATGAACCTGACCTACAATTAAAGGATAATTGATTAGCCTAATTTACAGTACAAAATTAACGGTTTCACAAATCAAAGTGATACTTACACTCGATTTTACCATTTCCTAAACCATGTTTGAGGTTTTTTAGTATATTTTTGGCTAAACATCAATTTTCAACTAATGGGCAAATTGTTACCTTGGACGGGGGTTCGTGTAATTGCGTCTCCATTACTTACTTATGTTGAGCCCTTGGGATTACGAATGGGCGTCTTAAGGGCTAAGCAATTGGGTACTTAGAATCTCCTGATTGAGAGTGACAATTTGGTGGTTGTAAAGGCAATCATTAGAGACTAGAAGTGTCCTTTGTGCTTTCTCTAATCTAAATTCGGATATAAAGATGGACCTTTGTGCTTTCTCTAATCTTGTTATTTGTCATATTTTCATGAATGCAATATTGTTGTAGATAGGATTTCTCGTCTTGCATACAATATCCCTGTCAACGGAATATTGGAGATTGATACTTGTAACGGCCCAAATATAAGTATTTGGGTTGCGTTTCGAAGGTTGGATACCTTCGTTCGGATCTTGCAATCTAGGTACGGGTCGAGGTTTCAAACCTCAAAAGATTAGTATTTGAAAGCGGGGATTTCAGACCCCAAAACAATCGAAGGGTCATTGGGTACCCTTAACGTGTCATAAGACTAAGTTGCTTAAATTTGTTTTCAAGTAAAACACGCAAACAAAAATTAGAGTACAACTTGCCACGGCGGGGCCGGGCAAAATACGAAATCACTATTCTAAGAAATACTTAAGTCAAGATTGATGGAGTTAGTCTCTCTATTGTGATTGCCCAAGCAATTCCCTGTCATAAAAGCATGGATCAAATATAATCTGCAAACAAACCTAAAAACAATATGAAGGGCAAGGGATCAGACTGAGGCCCATACGCATTCTGGGTCTCACAAGCAGGCATACACATAAGCTATTCCTAAAATAAAGATGCTTCTAATGCGGAACAGAACTTAAACACGCAAGTCATGCTTATCAGGGTATAATATACAGAAATACGATAAATGGCTCAAAGAATACCAAGTGGCATATCTCCCTCCTACGTCTGCCCCTCTTCCCGTTAGGGCAGACACTGGCCAGTTCCGTGCTATAGCATAGTAATGCCATCATATATATGCGCATCAATAATCAACCATCATCAGCACCTCATCATGCTCATATCGAAATCATGCTCATATGGTGAATCAAGCCCGCAAGCTCAACTCATATACTTACTCGATGAGGACAAACCCGATGAGACTGGACCGTCCTATGACCCTAGCAAAGACTCTAGGACTCACAGATAACAATCGTTTTCTTTTTAAACACATAGAGTAAACGAATGCTCATTCAAGTGTGCAAGTCCTAGCATGATACTACATGACATGCTTTAATGCTTATGTAACACCTAGTACATCATATGACTACATGTAGGAAGATGGACCTTTGTGCTTTCTCTAATCTTGTTATTTGTCATATTTTCATGAATGCAATATTGTTGTAGATAGGATTTCTCGTCTTGCATACAATATCCCTGTCAACGGAATATTGGAGATTGATACTTGTAACGGCCCAAATATAAGTATTTGGGTTGCGTTTCAAAGGTTGGATACCTTCGTTCGGATCTTGCAATCTAGGTACGGGTCGAGGTTTCAAACCTCAAAAGATTAGTATTTGAAAGCGGGGATTTCAGACCCCAAAACAATCGAAGGGTCATTGGGTACCCTTAACGTGTCATAAGACTAAGTTGCTTAAATTTGTTTTCAAGTAAAACACGCAAACAAAAATTAGAGTACAACTTGCCACGGCGGGGCCGGGCAAAATACGAAATCACTATTCTAAGAAATACTTAAGTCAAGATTGATGGAGTTAGTCTCTCTATTGTGATTGCCCAAGCAATTCCCTGTCATAGAAGCATGGATCAAATATAATCTGCAAACAAACCTAAAAACAATATGCAGGGCAAGGGATCAGACTGAGGCCCATACGCATTCTGGGTCTCACAAGCAGGCATACACATAAGCTATTCCTAAAATAAAGATGCTTCTAATGCGGAACAGAACTTAAACACGCAAGTCATGCTTATCAGGGTATAATATACAGAAATACGATAAATGGCTCAAAGAATACCAAGTGGCATATCTCCCTCCTACGTCTGCCCCTCTTCCCGTTAGGGCAGACACTGGCCAGTTCCGTGCTATAGCATAGTAATGCCATCATATATATGCGCATCAATAATCAACCATCATCAGCACCTCATCATGCTCATATCGAAATCATGCTCATATGGTGAATCAAGCCCGCAAGCTCAACTCATATACTTACTCGATGAGGACAAACCCGATGAGACTGGACCGTCCTATGACCCTAGCAAAGACTCTAGGACTCACAGATAACAATCGTTTTCTTTTTAAACACATAGAGTAAACGAATGCTCATTCAAGTGTGCAAGTCCTAGCATGATACTACATGACATGCTTTAATGCTTATGTAACACCTAGTAAGCATTAAAGCTGAACAACAGGATATATCGGATTGCAGGATCCAAACAATCCACAAGCGCTTATTATAATTATAAAGAGTATGATAAGCTATAAGGCTACAAATCATACACACAGAGGCCATGTTCCCAAACTGTTTTCAAAACCTGTCAGAAGTTAATTCATTTCAAACCATTTTCTGATACGAGGAAACATCCTAAAACCAAGCCATTTCGAGATTTCCAAATCCCCATTAAGTTTGCATAATTCATCATTACTCAAGAAAAATCCCATTTTCAAAACCAAGCGTAACACCATTAAATCATTTAACCTTAGTCAAGTTGTAATGTTGAAGAATTCTAGCACTTGATTTGAAATATAAGTCCTTCAAAACATTTCTGAAGTATCCAACTTGATAAACCGACACTTCCAAATTCCGTTAAAATCCCCTTTTTACTTATTAAAATAATTATTTAAATAATATTATAAAATCTCATTTTCGAAATCGACCTTTGACCGAAATCCGACCCAAAATGATCCAAACCAAAAACCAACCAGGATTCCCAAAAGACAAGGGAACAACCTCGACCAAAGGCTTCTGGGGTGATTTTCTCGGCGGCGAGATGACCACTTGCCGCGGCGAAAATCCTCCTAGGCTCCCCACAAAAAAGGGGCTCTTGCTGGCCGCGAGAGACAACTTTTTCCGCGGTGAAGGCCGCAGTCGCGACTATGAGAGGCTCCTTCTTCTTCCTCCGTGTTTAGTTCTAACTCGATGCGGCGACTATGGTTTCGCCGCGGCGAGATTCGAAAGTTTTGGTCCATTTTTGCTTCAAATCAATTTCATTTTGATCCAAACCATTTTCAAATCAAAGCTAATCCCATTCCGACACCGAAGAGACACATAAGACTCCAATGAGGACTAGAGGGGGAGAGCGAAAGAGGGATTACCTAAGCTTCTTAAAAGCTTTTCTTCAAGTCCTTCAATGGTGGTCCTTCGAGCTTCGATTCGGCTAGGAAAGAGTGCGACTGCATCTAGGGGAGTTAGAGGATGAATAAAAATCCACCTTTACAGGGTTTGAAACCAAAAACGAACGGAAACGAAGGGGTTTAAGCTCACCTTCGCAGAAACAGAGGAAGGAGGGGAAATGGACTTGGCGGGACTCCTTCAGACGTTAGATCTATTTCTTCTTGGTCTTAGAAGGTAAGGAAAACAGTAAGGATCAAGCATGAAGAGGTGGGGAAGGAAAAGGAACTAAGATGAGGGAGAACGAGTCGATTTACCACAACGGCAATGAAACTAGGTTCCTTCTCATGGCGGCGGACGAGGGACTCGCGGCGGCGACCTGTGCTTTTCCTTCTTCTGGGTTCCTCTTTGCAGCAGTGACAAAGAACTCGCAGCTGCAACTGGGTAAATGGCCTCCTGTTTTTGGGTGGAATCAACATCAGACCTTTATTTTTAGGGCTTGATCTTAGAGGGGAGATTTCTAGAGGTGGGTTTGGGGAGTTTTGTGGCTAGGAAACACAAAAGGAAGGATTTGAGGGAGGGTAAAATGGACTGAAGAGGAGAGGGTGAGTGAAGATATTAGGGTTTTGATTCTCACATGGAGAGAGGAAAGGAGGCTAGAGTTTTGAGAAGTTTTGGCTCAGAATTTAAAGTTGATTTGGGTCTCACTTGGGGATTGATGCTTCCTTTAAATAGGGGGAACAAGTGACTTTCTAGGGTTTTTAAGGGGAAAAGGACAAAACCACAGGGCCGTCCAATCAATTTCGGAGGCCCAGTTCAAAATTTATTAATGATTACTCCTCTATTAATTAAATATTGTCCTTTACAATTCATGCACGTTTTTTAGAATGATAAAAAATATATAAAATAATAAAATTTTTAATATTTGTTTTTATAAATTAATACATAATTATAATATAAATATAAAACTATTAAAAAAATTATTAAAAAGTTAGTGTTTTATATATAAATTTTTAACACCTACAAAAACGGGGGTGAATAGTAAAACGTTAATTAACTAAGGGAGTATATTTTATATATATAATTGTTATTTTTTTAGAATTAGATATTTCTTATATTAAAAGTTTTAGATGATTTTTTGTTACTATTTAATTGAGTTAGTACATTTTATTCTTTAATGATAAATAATATTCCATCCATTCAACAAAACATATCATTTACTATTCACTCACATTTATTAGGATGATAAAAACTATATAAAACAACAATTTTTATTAATTTTTTTATAATCAAATTTATTAGGATGATAAATATTAATATGAAAGTTAATATTTTATATAGTGTTTAGCACTCTAAAAAAAATGTATAATAGTAAACAAAATGTTTTTCCGAACAGAGATAGTATATATAAAGTTGTTAATTTAATAATCTTTTACATTAATTTTTTTTAAATTATTTTTGTTAATATTTAATCACTTGAATACATTTTTCGACCAATCTTTAAAATAGAAATACAAGTATCGAAATAAATAGGGAAAATATAATTACATAAAATACCATTATAATGAAAAAAGAGGAAAAAAGTTACAAATCTGCTTCTACTGGGTATCGAACACTAGGCAAGCTACAAAAACAGGAGGCACGCTTCTCCCTATCCGCCTCCTTGAACTAGTATACCACTTGCTATTTGTAATTTTTTTTGCAAACTCTTATTTATATATACTGTATTAAAATCATTGAAATGAGGTCCCAAAAAATCGGAGGCCCTGGGCGATCACCCACCTTGCACATGCCTAGAAGGTGTGGGACGGAAGGGAGGAGAGAGGTGCCGAGAGAGAGAAAGAGAGAGATTCCGTTCTTCTGACCCCAAATCCCGACAACCTATCCCGAAATCCGACTCCCGAAAATCTGACTCAAAGTTCCAATCATTTCAAACGACTCTCAAGACTCTAAGTTTTAAAATCCGAATTAATAGCGAAATTAGGACCCGTCAAGTTAAGATTTAAAGGGTGTCGGACTTTATTCAAAGGATTTTCCGAAAATAGCAATTTCCTCGGGGACGGGTTTTCCGAAAGCTTTCCAAATTTGACAAATAAATAATAAATATATTCCCGATCTTTTTAATCCTGAACTTCGGGTTCTCCTCTGTAAGGACGCTCTAGGAAGTAGTTAAGCAGTCGGTCATGTGCGGCCTTCCTAATTCCTTCCCTTGTTTCAAAAAAAAAAAAGCTTCTCTAGTGCACTACCCTAATTTCAATCTTTCCACCGTACATAATATATGTCATAAACATTGGAGGATATAGGGGGCTCGGGGTGGTTGCATCCCTTCCCCTAGCCCGAAAGAAAAACGTAGAAAAAATATTTTATGGGTTTTTTTTGTAGTTTTTATTAGTTTTAGGGATAAAGGAATGTAAAATGAGTAATGAATCACAAAACATGTGGCTTCAGAGGCAAGACTTCCGAAATATCATAAAACAAGTATGGAGAATCAAGTGTAACGGATCGGCTATGTATAAGCTATTGTTTAAGACCAAAATTCTGAAAGAAAAGGCCAAAGATTGGAATAAGACCACATTTGGCAATATTTTCTGACAGTTACAGGAGGTTGAAAAAGAGCTAATCCATATTCAATCTTCGTGTTCTTTCTCTTCATGTAAGGAAAAAGCGAAAGAAAAACAACTAATCATTAAGAAGGAAAAGTTGCTTCAATTTCAGAGAGAATTTTGGTGCCAAATGGCTAAATCTAAACATTTAAAACTAGCTGATTCAAACACAACTTATTTTCATAGAGTAGCATCCGGTAGAAGAAATAGGAAAATTATAAGAAATATTATCTCTAGCTCAGGAACACCAATTACAGGTGAGGAAAATATTTGCACATAAATTAAAAATGACTCCGTTAAGCGGTTTTCTAAAGAACCAATGAACATGAGTCTTCTTAGTAGTCATCTTGATTTAATTCCTCAATCTGGTACCAATGAGGAAAATAGAATCCTTTGCCAGTAGCCAAACAATGGAGAAATAAAAGAGGTAGTATGGTCATTAGGATTGAATAAATCTCGAGGCCCTGATGGCATGACAGTTGAATTCTATAAAACTTACTGGGATATCATTGGATCTGATGTTATAAAAGATGTCAAAGCATTTTTTCATTCGGGAAAACTACTTCAACAAATAAACCACACATTCATCACTTTACTACCAAAATGTGACAACCCAGGAAAAACTACGGATTACAGACCCATTAGCTTGTGCTCGACTGTCTACAAAATAATATCTAAAATTCTAATTGAGCGTCTTAAAAAGGTCATAGGAAAGCTGATTCATCCATTCCAGGGAGCTTTTGTATCTCATAGAGCTATTCAAGACAATATTCTTATCGCTCATGAGATCTTTCATTCTTTCAAATCCCGCAAGGGTTCGGAGGGGTGGTTGGCTATAAAGTTGGACATGGAAAAGGCTTATGACTAGGTTGATTGGTGTTTCACGGAATTGGTTCTTACCAAATTTGGTTTTGGTAAGAAATTCATTAATCTAATCATGGAATGTGTAATTACGGTTTCATTTTCCGTATTAGTCAATAATGGCCCGACAGAAGTGTTTAAATCCTCCAGGGGTATCAAACAAGGAGACCCTCTCTCTCCGTTTCTTTTCATTCTTGGAGCAGAGGTGTTGGCTAGAAAATTAACTATGGAGTCCAATCTAGATCAGTCGGGTATTGGTTTTCATTTCGGACATTCAGGTCCTAGAATTCCTTTCCTTGCATTTGCCGATGGTATCATTATTTTCTCAAAAGGTAACATGTCTGCTTGTGAAAAGGTGAGGACTATAGTTGATGGATATTATCAAGTCTCAGGGCAAAAAGTTAACTATAATAAGTCGACCTTTCAATGTTCTCCTGATATTCCTGTTTTGCGTATTCCTGTTATTGAAGGATGCCTGAACATTTCGAAACAGGTTAAGCTTGACAAGTATCTAGGTTGTCCCATAGTGAACGGGAGAGTAAATAAAACAACAATTGAGGAAATTATTGGAAAAACAACGAATCAGCTGACAAAATGGAAAGTAGATGCTCTTTCCCAACATGGAAGATCAGTTCTAATCAATTCAAATTTGGCATCAAAATCACTATACGCGATGCAAAGCTTTATGCTTCCGGTCTTAATACATTCAAGTTTAGATAAAATAAATAGAACTTTCTTCTGGAACAAAGATCTACAATATAAACCGTTAATAGGATGAGACAAAGTATGTAGGACTAAAACAAATTGAGGAATGGGTCTTCGAAAGACAAAAGAAATGAATGAAGCATTGAAAATGAAGCTCTTGTGGAAAATCTTAGTGGAGCCTTTCAATATTTGGGTAAAAATCATTGAATATAAATACTTAAAATCAACTCATCTATTGGAATTTGATGGTAGAGGCAGTGCATCATGGCCATGGACACGGTTAAGAAAACTAATCAAGCCCTTTAAGGAAGGACTGGCCTAGTCAGCGGGGGATGGTAAAACTATTAAATTTTGGAAGGATAAGTGGTCACCGATTCCTGCGATACAAAATCTGTGTTTAGATCCAGACGTGATTAATACGGATGAAACTGTTGATCAATATATCCTTAATGATAAGCGGAGTATGGAGAAACTCAGCTTAGTGTTGCCAATTGGAATTGCCCAACAAATAGCTGATATCCTGCTACCAAAGAACCATATACAAGACAGAATGTATTGGTGGCCAGATAAAAAGGGGTGGTTCATAACAATGAGTGCCTATAAATATAACATAAAATCCTTTGACCAGATAGATAGTGACAATGCATGGATATGACGAATCAGTATTCCTCCGAAAATAAAGAATTTTCTTTGGAAAATTTGTCAAGACGGGCTCCCGACTGCGGCTCGATTGTCAAAAAGGGGCATTTCTATTCCTCCGTATTGTGCCCTCTGTAACCATCATGAGGAGGATGCTACACACCTATTTTTCGAATGTAAATATTCGTTGTTTTATTTTGGTCTCTCCTCAAGGATAAAAACCACGATCTCAAATAGAATCAAAGCATCAAGGGATATAATTCCATTAATGACAATTCTGGATTCTCATTTAACCCCTCAAGAAAAACTGGCATTCCACTGATGGACTATCTGCCTTATTCTTAACCAACTAATTTTCCAGCAGCACAAACCTCCTAACATTGACGGTTTTTTACGAGGAGTTGAATCAAGTCTAAGTGTCTGAAGTAAAGAAGAGAAATACAGCTTGAGGAATGACTATGGATCAACAAACCATAAAATCCCTTAAGGTAAAACGTCTGCACATAGGAAGACTGATAAATGGAAGAAACCGCCAACTGGTAAAATGAAACTAAATTTTGATGGGTCGGCCTCCACAAATCGATCGAGTTCTATTGGCTACATTATTCGTAATGACAACGGACTACCACAAGCAATAGGGTGTAGCTTAGTAGGGAAACAAACGCCGCTAATGGTAGAAGCCTTGACACCAAGAGCTGGTGTCTTAAAAGCACTAGAAATGAAAATTAATAGGCTTATTATCGAAGGAGACTCCCTTATTATCATCAACTATCTCAAGAACGGTACTAAGTGTCCATGGAAAATCGAACTAATTATGTCTGACATTAGTTATTTAATTATAAGGTTTAACGAAGTTTCTTTTTTCTCACATACTTCGTAGTGGCAACTGCGTGGCAGATAAGGTTGCACACCTTGCTCATGCTGCCGTTAACCAATCCCTACACACTGATATAAGTGTTGCTGACCTCATCCATAAGGATGCTATCAAATAGCGTTTTTTCGCATCCGAATTTTTACTCAATAAAAAAAAACCATAGCTGCTTTAGACAATATCCCAAAATGACTATTGTCAAGACAATTTCAAGTAAATTGCACGCATGTCCTTTTCATTTTTTCTAAACATGTTGCAAAAAGGTCCAAAACACTCTCATCTACGAATCAGAGCAAATGAAAAAAATCCTAAATCTGTCGAACGAACTATTGTGATAGAAAGCAAGCTAAAATTGATGAAATTAATCAAGGTATTAATTGATCAATACTCAAATTGGTATATCGATTGTTTTAGATGATTATTGAATGACATTCGATGATTATTACTGGGCATCGATCGAAATATTTGTCGAACCTCGGGGAGGACGAGTTAAATGAGGGACCTTAGGTGGAATAATGTGAGGGTAAGATGGAGCCTTGGCTACTGTTTGCGAGGATACATATGAACCCCTGGATAGGATACATAGGAACCCCTTACGAGTATACAACGTCAGCTCGGCTATTCTCGATGAGGGTGCATAGTAAGCTTGGTTAATATTGCCAAGTGTACACATAAAACATGGTTGTATGGGACGAGTTGACGAGGGGACCTCAGTTTTGCATTTCTAAGGGTGAAATCTTATTTATGAACTTCATGTCCCTTAATATATGATATAAGTCAGACCCTTAAAAATATTGTATAAAGGACATGAATTTGACTTGTGAATTAAGGGACATGAAATTCATTAGGTAGATTTCACCCTTAAAAGTATTTTAGAAAGGAGCGTATGTATATTATGATTAATATAATATATTAAAATAGAGACATGAATTTTTGAGACTCATTTGTTCAAAATTAAAAAAGCAAAAGGATAATAGACATTTTGTTCTTGTAGTTTTATATTTCCATACCCGATAACTTAATGTTACTATTTATGGACATGTGTTTTCATGCATTTTCTTTAATGATAATATTAAAAAGTTGCTTGTTTTTTAGTTAATTCAGACAATGTCTAATTCATACGTTTGTGCCAGGTTTGTCTTATCTACTAGTTGTTCTTACAAACTAGGTATATAAGTTGAGATGAAAACATTTTTGAAGTTATGGCAAGGGCACTAAATTGGATGACACTGTTCAAAGTCCTTGAGCCTCCCTCATACCCTCGTCCAATATTGTCGAGCCTCCCTGATACCCTCACCCAGTGTCGTTGAGCCTTGCACGTACCCTCTCCCACAAAAGCCGAGCCTCATGCGTACCCTTGTCAAAACCTGCCGAGACCCCCTCATACTCTCATTGATTTCCGCCGAGCCTCACTTAACAACAAAACAGAGTTGATTTGCCCATTTCGAATAGCAGTAAATACCCTCTCCCAATTCCTGTCTTTTAATTGAAATTTATACTCAATCAACACCCATAACAATCATTTATTTTATCCACCAGCTTGAACAAGCCTCTTTGTGATTGCAAAAAATTTCAAATCTTGTTACTACTTCTGTTATTTAGCAAGAGTTGAGATCCATATAAATATAACATTACAAATTACAAACATGAATAGTATAAAAGGGTAAACTGCAGAAAACCACCCTTAAAATAGGCCATATTGCCCAAAACCACCCCTTACATACTAAATTGCAGCAAACCACCCGCTAAATAAACTCTGTTAACAAAAAGCCACCCGGCCCTTAATTCCGTTAGATTTTTGGTTACTTTTTCGTTAAATTCTGTTGAATTACCATTCTACCCTCCCTTTAAGTTTGGAGGTTCATCATCCTCCTTGCTTCGCTCTTCTCGCCTTAGCCTTTTCCCCGGACTCAAATTCGTTTACCGGTATTAAATTGCAACTATCCCACTTCATTAAACTCATTAGTCCACAACTTTCAAATCTTACGTAATGCTCTTCAATTGAAGTGGTTAATATCTTTGCCCACTTTTCATCTTTTTTTTTTGGGATAAATTGCCCACTTTTCATCTTTGTTCGACGAGAAGCTATTAGGCCAAATCATTGTTTCAAGTTTCAACCGGGTTCCTTCCACCGTCATTTGAAGATTCCAACCACAACTCATCAGATCTGGACTTCACTGATTCGCATCCATTCGATTCGGGGGTTGTTCTTGTCTTTGCTTGAAGGTACGATATTTTTTGGGTTTTCAAATCCGGGCTCCACTCTTCTTCTTCCTCCAGATTTGAACTTCTGTTGAGTTGTTTGGGTGAGGGGTTGTCCACCTGACCGGTTTTTGGTGGGCACTCGCGGCTTTATGGATCTTGATGTGGGAGACGAAGTTCTCGGAGGAGACGGTGGTCTGGATGTCTCCTTCCGGATCTTTTTCATAATTCATTAGTATAAAAAAAATAATTAAAATATTATTAAAAATAAGGGTAAAAGTGTATTTTCACATGTTTGTTAACAGAATGGTGACTTCAGGTGGCTTTTTGCTAACAAAGTCTATTTAGCGGGTGGTTTGCTGCAATATGTAAGGGGTGGTTTTGGGCAATATGGCCTATTTTAAGGGTGGTTTTCTGCAGTTTACCCTAATATAAAATAAGCAAATAAGATGTATACTGTAAAATATAACACTAGTAATTGTAGACTAATCTCTTAATCGTCCATGACATCATCCTCGGTCTCCTTGTCAGACGTACTCCTCGGTCTCTTCGTCCACATTTGCATTACTTTGGGGTTGTCCAATGTTCCTCCATCATAGAGTTGGATGCATGACCAAACTTTCATCCTTACTCTCCGAGTCGATGTATTTATGTGCTCACGACCCTCTGTGGAGTGTTCACATCTGCCAGCACAAAATATGCCATTAGCAATTAAGGCACTCGTACTCCCAAGAGAAAAACAACATTCATTGAACTCAATTAAATAAAATGCATTAAACAACATGCATTGGTCAGTGGTTGGCTGAAATTGGTATATTTCTTAATAATGTTTATTTATTTAATCATAGTTTTCTAATGATCTTCATCAAATATAATCCTATCTGTATAGAGGACAACTACTCTAAAAATCCACATAAGATCTACCAAATTTACAACAAATATATCTTGGTTTCATAATGTTGTCAGTATTAGCTGCTTTTGAAATCAAAGTAGACTTTAATTGTTTAGGTTTTCTAGGTTTCATCTCAGCAATTTTCAAATTGTCAATACTGATACATTATAAATGGTACCAAACAAAATCCGGCTAGAGATAAACTGCACAATTTTTGTCATGTTCTAAGTCGTGTGGGATCTTGGTTAGTTTACAAAGTTACATGGACAAGAGCTTGAAATATAAACATGAATTGAAGCATAGGACACATATACTTGTTTTTTTACTAGAGAGCATATGAAATTGGATGCATACAATTTTCTTTTGTACAACACTTGTCAAGTAATTCACAATGAATTTGAGAGTTTATAGGGACCCATAAAGGCACAATGGCCCAGACACTAAAATTACAAGAATAGGCAAGAATAAGCCAGATAGACAAATTTCTTTCTGTAACAATTTTAGGATACTTTTAGCAACAAAAAAAAAGAAAAAAAATTAAGTTTTTTTTATAATATATTTAAACAAAAATTTATTTTTCCAGGAAAAAAAATCTAGCCCCCCTAAAAAGATTTTTAGGTCCTCTAGTAGTCATAAAACATAAAATTGAAAATAAATAAGAAACTAAATAATATAAATCTGTAAATAGATTTTGGAGAGTCGATCCTTTCTATAGTCTGGATAGAGACGAATTTATAATCTAGCTTAAAGTTAAAAAGTAAATTAAAGTAGTTTTCGGAAATTTCCGTAGTTTTCGGAAATTTCGCCAGGTACCCCTGGGGTATTGCAAAAATTCGCCGGGTATACAACTTTTTTATAAAATTCGCGTGGTACCCCTGAGGTTTTAACCCATTTCGCCTCGTGCCCTTCCCGGTTAACTTTAACTTTTTTTTGTTGTTTTCCGTTAGTTTGCTCAAAAAAGAAAAAGAAAAAGAAAAAGAAAAGAAAGAAAGAACGGAGACGCGAAGACAGAGCGAGGAGAGAAACGCGAAGACAGAGCGAGGAGAGAGACGCGAGGAGAGCGACGCTCGGACTGGTGGCTGCGCTCGGGCTCGGCGGCTGCGCTCGGACCTGGTGGCTGCGCTCGGACCTAGGGTTCGGACCTGTTGCTACGCTCGGACCTAGGGTTCGGACTTGTTGCTGCGCCCTCGCGAGAAAGGTAACACTTTTGCTCTAACTGCACCTCGTTGCTGCGCTTGGGTCAAGCACCTGTTGCTGCGCTAGCTAGGCTTGAATTTGATTGAATTGGGGGTTCAACTGCATCTCGAAATCTATATAGCGAATTTGATTGAATTGGGGATTCAACTGCATCTCGAATTGAGGGTTTAGGGTTTAGAATTTGATTGAATTGGGGGTTCAACTGCACCTTTTGCTCTAACTGCATCTCAATTTAGGGTCTGTTGAAATTTATATAGCATAAAGAAGTAGCCTTAGCTTACGATAAATTGGGGGTTGAATTGTTTATGTTGAAATTTATATAGGGTTGAATTTCTGTTGAAATTTGATGCATATCGAAATCGATAAATTGAATTTGATGCATATCTCAATTTAGGGTCTGTTGAAATTTATATAGCATAAAGAAGTAGCCTTAGCTTACGATAAATTGGGGGTTGAATTGTTTCTGTTGAAATTTATATAGGGTTGAATATAACCATATTCACATCAGTCCATTCCTGAAAGGTTCTTAATTCTGAAAGTTTCTGTTTGTTCTGGCTGAGAGATTCTGAAGCGCTGCATTTATGCTCTTAAATGGTTGTATTTAGATGGAAAATCTATTCTTCAAAAGCATCTTAATGCTTAGAAAGAGGTACACTACAATATAATTGCATTGCACAACATGTGTCCTGTTCTTTGTATTATGTTATGATCCTATAGGTCCTAAGGGCTTTTATTGCAGAAGGAAGATTTTTTAGATTGCTGCAGTGGGCTTTTATAGATTGGTGCCATGGATATCTTGCAAATTAACAAAGGGAGTATTGCTCATTGGATTAATCAAGCTGCAAGCCTGCAACCATCACAAAGGGAGCATTTACTTTCATGTATATCACAGCTTGCTTTGATCTTAGTTGCCGAATCTGATTTTGCTTTAGTTTTCCTTAGTGCCTTGTTAACATTGTAATAAGCTTTGGGACAAAGCTTTTGTAAGGGGGGAGTATTGTTATGATCCTATAGGTCCTAAGGGGTACCTTTGTAGTGGGTATATTAGTATTACATTGGTGTATAAATACTTAGAGGTTGTATTGAGCAAGGTATGAAATGAATAACAAAACGCTTTACCTTTCTCCTAATCTCTATCCTCTCTACCTACGTTCTTCTTCCTCCTAACCTTCTAAACTCTATATCTCAATCTCCTTCCTTTCTTCCCGAATTCTCCATGGAAGCCTAAACTTCCTTCTAATCGATCTTCGGGTCGTAACATATTAGTCATGACCAAATTCACATCCCTTTCTATTTTGAAACAACATATTTCATTTTTTTAGCCTATTAGCTCAAATGGTAGAGCGATGTGTTCAATACACATATATGTGGGTTCAAATCCTACATAAGCTACAAGCATTTCATCTTATTGAATTATGAAAAGAAAAAGAGTAATTTTGAACTATAGGTGAAAGTTGGCTTACTGCCAAAATGAGAGTGAGGGAAGGTTAAAATTTTATACTTTGTAGAGATGTAAGGTTTTGTTCTAACAAATTGCTAATTTTTTAACTTTTAATTTTGGAGTCTACATGGGATTCGAACCCACATCATGTGTCATTACACATTGCTCTCCCTTTGAGCTAATAAACTTCATTGAAAACACACATAAAGATCCTAGAGTTTAATCCAAACCATACAAGACTTATGTCCAATGCATCTAAAGTCACACTCTTGGAACCCTTAAGCTTTTGCCTATTATACATACAAGAAGGCCTTCATTATCACATTTAGGATCAAGGTCCAGGGGAAGAGTGCTGCATTCACATTCATTCAATGAAACTATCATCAGGAACACCATGAGATTCTAAATGCATTCAATCAATTACTTAACCTTTAGATTTGAACTAAATCATATGTTCATTTCAGTATCTAGCAAAGTTCTATCAGGAACACCAGGAGATTCTAAATTCATTCGCACGAAGATGCATCTAAAGGCAATATAAACAATCAATTCAGCAAAGCTGCAATGAGTATACTAAAATCTGGTTGTTTAGCATTAGAGTTGAGTTATTTCTTCAACCTCCTCTCCAAAAATCCATTGCTTGTTGGAACAATTGGAAAAATGTTTGGTGAGATGAAAGCAAACAATCCGGTCCCATATCTCAACACTGATTTCCCCACTGCATTTCTGCATTTCCAGTTAGTGCCTCAAATTGAATCTTAAATTCAGCCTAGTCAACAATTTCACTACACCAGAAGCTAAACTCATTACCAATGATTCGACTTGCATAGCACAGAGTCTATTTATAAAGTTTGCCAAAAATCACACATGATTCTCAATTGCCCTACTGAAACGAAACTAGTACTCGGAATTTAGCAGCAAGAGAAAACACAATATCAAATTGAGAAGGAATAACTTTTACTAGGGGTGAATCCTTTTACTAGGGGTGAATCCTTTTATGAACAAAATCACAAATACAATACCCTAATTGTGGAATCCTTTTACTAGGGGTGAATCCTTTTACCCTAATTGTGGAATCCCCAAATTTGCAATCCCCGAAACCTAAATCTCTAAAGCCGAAATTGAGAAGGAATAACTTACCTCCTGGCTTGGCAGCGTCGTTCTCCTTCGAGCAGCAGCATCCTCATTCTTCATCGAGCAGCAGCTCCGACCTGGCTTGGCGACCTTCGTGCGCTCTCTCTCTCTCGTGCGAGCTTCGGCCTTTCTCTCTTCGCTTCTGTTCTCCACTTTCTCTCGCGCGCAGCAGGTCCGAGAAGAGGTTGTAGCAGGTCCGACGCAGGTACGAGCCCAGATCCGAGCCCAGGTCCGAGCCGAGCAGGGTATGGCGCCGCTGTATCGCGTCTGGTCTCCCTCGCTCGAGCGCTCTCTCCTCGCTCTCTGTATCGCGTGTTTCGTCTCTCTCTTTTTCTTTTTCTTTTTTGAGCAAACTAACGGAAAACAACAAAAAAAGTTAAAGTTAACCGGGAAGGGCACGAGGCGAAATGGGTTAAAACCCCAGGGGTACCACGCGAATTTTGTAAAAAAGTTGTATACCCGGCGAATTTTGCAATACCCCAGGGGTACCTGGCGAAATTTCCGTAGTTTTTATCTTTAAATTTTACGGAAATTTCACGTGGTACCCATAAGAGCTATTTCACGTGGTGTACCAAAGTTTCACCTAATTCGTGTGGTACCCCTGAGATCTGGATTTTTTTGGCCTCGTGCCCATCCGTTAGGTCTGTTAAATTTTCCGTCATCTTCTTCAATGGAATTGGATTCCACCAATTTCCTATTCCTCCTCGCAGTCGTCGATTCAAGCTCCTAGACCAACAATTCTTTTCTCAAACCTTCCATAGTTCCATGCCCTCTCATTCTTCCTTTTCCTAAACACAAACGTCTCAACCTTCACATTTCAAAAAACCTTCAGATCCGCCTCTTTCTCCTCCACATCGAGCCCCGATTCTCCAGGATTCTTCAAATTCCGCTCCTTGCGATGTTGATTTATACTATTATCTCCGCTCGAAGCCAATCTATTGTTATTGCAATACAACGTTAGATCTGGCTCTTATTTGAGATTTGTTTAATTTCGTCCCTTCCCATGGAGATTTTATGTTCACTTTTATACTAGATCTGAAGAAATGCGAATGGGGTTTTCTTGTGTTGCTCGTTTTTTGCTAGATGGAGCATCAATTTTCGTGAAGAACTTGTTTCTTTAGCCGATTCATCATGGCTCGATCAAGCTGTTCTCACTAGGCGAGCATGGATTGTGGATGAATTGCTATTACTTTGCAGAGGAGGAAATGGTTGCTTACCTGCGTCATTGGTTACGATTGAAGTTGCTTGTTGTGAAAAGAGGTTGTGTGCGTGCTTACTCTATAATCTATATCCTTGGTCGGACGTACTGCTGCGCTTTCTGATCGAAATGAAACTTGGTTCTCTGTTGATTGCGGGAGATTGCCAAACTTTGTCCTATTACTCCCACAATTCAAACTTTCTCCTTGTCCTCTCAAGGCGAACATTTAGCATCATGTCCTCCTCCTTTGTTTTCTTTTAATTTCCTTTTTGTTTAATATTTTTATTAACGAAAAACGTTACAAAAATAACGCAGGGGCACGGGGGAAAAAAATCCAAATCTCAGGGGTACCACACGAATTAGGTGAAACTTTGGTACACCACGTGAAATAGCTCTTACCTCAGGGGTACCACGTGAGATTTCCGTAAATTTTAAAAGTTGTTATGAGTATGCTTTTCTCGAAAATATAAATAAACACTAAAATAATTTGGAGTTTATTTCCCCCCTGCGGAGTCGAAATCCCACGATAGACTTCTGCCTACGTGTCAGTCTCTCCTTAATTCTCTCATTTTCACCAATCAAGTTTTTTCGCCCTTCTTTAATTATTTATTGCCTTTAATTTTTTTTTTTTTATCATTTATCTCTTTAAATCAATCACATTTTTTCTTTTCTTTTTAATATATTTACTAACTATTGTGCTTAATTGAAAATATTCAATTTAATCTAATATAACTATCTATATATCTATATATCTATATCTATATTCTCTATATATTCTTAATTTAAAAGGCTCCTGCCTACGTTTCAGTCTCTCCTTAATTCTTTTTTTTTTATTAGGTAAGAATTCGAGTTCAGACATATCTGAAACTCGACGGCCGGACAAGCCGACAGACGGGAGAACCGTATCGTCTAAAGATCAAACATACAATAAAACAAAATGGTGCAGACTAAGTCAAACACACTCTACAAATAAACGAAACTAAGGAGACCTAATCCAAACAGGATAAGGACGAAGACGACAGACGAAGCCAAGCCCCACACCGAAGTAGAACCGTAGGCCAGCGATACATCAGGACCCGATCATCCTGTGGGCAGTGAGAACGAAACTCCAAGGAAGGAGTCAACCCGAATAGAGGAGGTGTCACGATACACACTGACACGATCCCAACCTATCTCGACTCCGATAGTCAAAACCAAATCCATAGAGAAGATCACCAAGTCTCGCCACTGCAGAGCCGCACACCGTCAGAGTAAGAGCACCCAGAAACCCTATCGGGATTTAGTCAACCCTAACGAGATTTAGGACATGTCCAAACAAGCGGTATTTGATACCCTTGTGGGATTTTATGTCAAACCCTTTCGGGATTTTTATATAAATATATATCTCATTTCCACCAACCAAGCTCTTTCACCATTCTTTAATTATTTATTGCCTTTAATTTTTTATTTTGCCCTTTATCTCTTTAAATCAATCACATTTTTTCTTTTCTTTTTAATATATTTACTAACCATTGGGCTTAACTGAAAATATTCATTTCAATCTAATATAACTATCTATCTATCTATCTATCTATCTATATTCTTAATTTAAAAGACTTCTGCCTACGTCTCAGTCTCTCCTTAATTCTCTCATTTCCACCAATCAAGCTTTGTCGCCATTCTTTAATTATTTATTGCCTTTAATTTTTTATTTTGCCCTTTATCTCTTTAAATCAATCACATTTTTTCTTTTCTTTTTAATATATTTACTAACTATTGGGCTTAATTTAAAATATTCAATTCAATCTAATATAACTATATATTCTTAATTTAAAAGACTTCTGCCTACGTGTCAGTCTCTCCTTAATTCTCTCATTTCCACCAATCAAGCTTTGTCGCCATTCTTTAATTATTTATTGCCTTTAATTTTTTATTTTTCCCTTTATCTCTTTAAATCAATCACATCTTTTCTTTTCTTTTTAATATATTTACTAACTATTGAGCTTAATTGAAAATATTCAATTCAATCTAATATAATTATTGGGCTTAATTCAAAATATTGAATTCAATCTTATATAAATATTAGTAGGCTAAATCAATCAATTAAATATTTTTCCCTTATAACACATTTACTAACTATATTATATTCTTAAAACATAACATTTTTAGCCTATGTGACATTCATCTTTTTTTACCTGTTTAAATCAATCTATTTTTTCCTTTAATTTTTCTTCTTCTTTCAATCATATTTTTTCTTTTATTTTTAACATACTAAATATTAGGCTTAATTCAAAACATTGAATTTAATATAATATAATGTTTACGATATGTACATGTAAATATTTATATATTATTAATATCTAATCTATATATACTACTTACTATATAAATCTTTATGATGATGTGGCATCAATATTATTTTAGATATTGATTATGCCACATCGCATTTAAACAAAGTCTCAATGATATATTATTATTATTTTTATCTTAACTTTTAGGGAAATTTTGTTTGGTGCCCCTGAGTTTTTGACAATTCCGGTTGGTGTCCCACACTTTTTTTTTGTCCGGATGGTACCCCTGAGTTTCGTATTTTCTTCTTTTTAATGAATAAAATATTATTTTCAAAACTCATATTTTCTTCTTTTTAATGAATAAAACCACCCTTTAAATTTTTTTTTCCATAAATATGCCCATTTACTTTTAATATTGAACAAAACTACATATTAATTAACTAAATTCAACACAAAAGTGACAAAACCAACTTTATTTTTAAAAAATTTATCGCAAAATCATTCGTGTTAAAAAAAAAAGAATAAAATCACTACGATTTTGAAAATTGTACAAAAGATCTATTATTTTTCTATACTTTGCAAAAACAAAAAACACTCATTATTTGCAAAAGCAATATTTAACACCTATTATTTTTCAAAACAATATTTAGCTTATATCTCACTATCTTTAAACATTTGTAAATATGATTGATCAATTTAACCAAATGCTCGATTATAAATTTTTTGAAAAAGAAGTAAAATTTATTTATTTTATTTTCTTCTCTTGTAAAAGAAAAATATAATAAAAGATTAATCATTCTTATCTTATTAGGTTTTAATAACACATACTTTTATTACACAAGAAGTGATTTTGTGCTTTTTTTTTTAAAGCATAAATGGTGGTTTTACACAAAGTATGGCTTTACGAAGTATTTTTTATAATTTATAGGAAACTATTTATGTTCACATAATAAGACAATAGATTTGTGCAAAATTTTGTAAATAATGGGTGATTATGTACATGCAATATTTGACAAATAATGAGATTTATTTTTTTACAAAATATGAAAAAATATATAATGGATTTTTTGTGTAATGTTAAAAACAATGGTTGATTTTCTTCAAAATGTTTTTGGAAAGAATGGGTATTTTTTGCTAAAACTTTGGTAATAATGTGTGATTTTGTTAATTTTTAAAAATAAATGTGGTTTTGTCAATTTTGTGTTGAATTTAGTTAAATAATAGGTAGTTTTGTTCAATGTTAAAAGTAAATGGGCATATTTATGAAAAAAATAAAAATAAAGGGTGGTTTTATTCTTTAAAAAGAAGAAACTATGAGTTTTGGGCATGAGCCGGACTTTTGACAAAACTCAGGGGTACCATCCGGACAAAAAAAAAGTATGGGACACCAACTGAAATTGTCAAAAACTCAGTGGTACTAAACGGAATTTTACTAACTTTTATTTATATTTTATAAGATTAATTATTTTTATTTTATTAGGATTTGTTAAAAAAATCGCGCCATGACACAGGAATTGTACTAGTATATTACATTTCTGAGTGCACCTTTTTTAGGTTAACGTTATCAATTAATTTGTAGAACTTAATTTTCCTGTGATCACACCTTTTTTGTCCTTCCAATTTACTGTATAAATTAAAATTTAGAAATGGGTCACCTTGCCAAAAATAATGAATGAGGAGGAGGATGGGAAGCATTGACATAGACGTACAATAAATTGGGTTAATAGGCGGTGACTTTCAATACACGGGTGGTAGGCCCCACAGCGAATTTAAAACCCTGCGGAGTACGGAAGCTCGGGTGGCCATTGTCAGGGTGGAAATTGATTGGTTGATAGGTGGGTGGAGTCATTTTTCCACTCGATCCGTTATGAAAAAATTTCACATGACTCGTCATCCGTCTTTCTCCCATCACCTGATTCATTGGGTGAATCGGGTGGGTAATTGAGTGAAGTAAATTAAAAGAAAATGAGTTACAAAACATATTTAGAAATCGATCATATTCGATAATTTCACAAACCCCGTCAATGTGAAAATCTTATTAAATATATAAAAGATTTATTCATACATTATATCACTATCCCTCTCTTACTAATTAAAGTTAGTATTAAAAGTTTAATATCAAATCAAATGAGATGAATTTTTGTCCGTTGCTAGACTCATAGTTAAAAAAAAAACAACTTGGCTAAATCAAGCCTTAACACACTAAATTCTAATAAAATTGCTAACACTCTAGTAGTGTATGCAAAACAAATACAATAATTTTTTTAAAAAGATGTGATGCAAGGTTAAATAAAATAAGTTCATATTCTTTTAGATTTTTTTTTCTTCACAAAAACAATTAGAGAATAGAGAAGTTAGAATTAGAAAAGGAGAAATATGTAGTTATGTCAGGCTATATTTTTTTATAAACTAAAAAATCGGGTGGGTTAAAGGGTGGTTAAGCGAGTCGGGGATGGCGGGTAATGGATGAAAAATAAGTTTATATTCATTTAGATTTTTTTTCCACAAAAACAATTAGAGAGTATAGAAGTTAGAATTAGAAAAAGAGAAATATGTAGTTATGTTAGGCTATATTTTTTTGTAAACTAAAAAATCGGGTGGGTTAAAGGGTGGTTAAGCCGGTCGGGTAATGGGTCGGGTAGTGAGTGAAAAACATATCACCCATCACTCGTTTCACCCACCATCACCTATCCATCACCCGATTTTTTCGGGCTTTCACTCGTATATTCGGGCTAGGTGGGTCGGATGAGTCGGTCGCCCACGGGTGATTTCAAGCCCTAGCCATTGGATGATTCCGATCGAACACGTACCGTGCAATCTTCAAATCTACACCGTCCGATTTCTCCTATCTTCGCAAATCAAAGCATACACGTCTTCTCCCCATCGTTCTCAATTTTAACAAATTTTAACTTCAAGACTTGTAAGAACAAATTTAGTGAAAAATCTCTAAAATAGAGAAGAAAATTTAAAAATCTTTATAAGTTTTACCTTACAACTTCAACAATTATTCTATTTTACATATTTTATATTTATTATTTTGATCATTCATTGATTCAATTTGAATTAGGGGAACATTTTTTTTTGTGATGTATGTGTGATGGCGTTTTGGGAGCTAGTAAGCATTTAATTTTAGTGGTTTTCCCAAATGCTACAAATATAGAGATTTTTTCATTCTCTCATCTATTCTCTATTTTAGAGAAAGAAATAGAGGAGTTGTTGGTGGAAAAAAACTCCATATTTTGACGAATCTACTTTTCTCTATAATAGAGATGCTGTTGGAAATGCTCATTTCTAAATTTTAACAAACTTTCATTTCAAGTTACAAAATCTAGAGTATTTTTTGATAGGTTTTTTAACTTATATATTTGATAAGATTTTTGTTTTGGAAAATATTTTCTTAATTAAAATTCTTTAGCCATATTTTAAATTAAATTCTTAAAGTTCACCCCCCTTTTTTTGGTAAGGACATAATATAGAAAGATCGTTTTTTGATCAGGATCAAAATCATTAAATTATCAATATAAGAACAACCCCATTAAATTTCCTATTTTACCAATCGATTTTGTCTACACACATAAAAAAAGATCGGTTTTGCTTGTGAGAGATATTTCCTATTTTACCGATCGATTTTGTCTGCATACACAAAATAAAAAAGATTGGTTTTGCTTATGAGAGATAGTAATGTTGATATATAGGATAGAAAATGGGCAATTTTGCTTTCGATAAAGGTTATGCGAGATGTGTCTCCCTCAAATCTGAAGCAAACTTACCCATTTTCTATTTGAAGTCGATGGTGAATCTGTTTCTTTGATAACTTTTGTCCGGTCTATTCCAATATGAGTCAAGTCGTTTTGCTTTGTGTGTTCAGTTAAAACTAACTGCTTACACATCAACCTGCAAATAAACCCCCGCCTAATTGCTTCTTCTTCGTTGATTTTTATCTAAAACTTAAGATTTAATTCAAATTATATTAATTCCTTCTCACTGTCACTCTTCCATCTCTCTCTGTCTTATCCTTACTAATCTCTCTCTCTCCAACATTACTTTTCTTTTTTCACCTCTCTCTCTCTCTCTCTCTCTCTCTCTCTCTCTCTCTCTATGATTTTGTCCAGGTGTCGAGCAGTGGAACCCCATACCCCCCCTCAGTTACCTGCTACGAGCTAAACACTTTACCCCTATATCCGACGGTGAATCTGTTTCACATTAGCTTCTTTAGGGTTTGTGTTTCTCTTCTCCTAGGGTTTTCCTTTGGTTACAGTGTCCATGACCCCGTTTTTATAGTGGTGACATTGTCTATGACCCTGTTTTTATAGTGGTGACAGTGTCTATGACCCTGTTTTTATTTTGGTTACGACGTCTATGACCCTCTTACCCATTCATATATTATAAGGGAACTGTCACCACATGTATTTTGAATTCTCATTAGCCCCTATAGGATTTGTGTCTCTCTTGTCCTAGGGTTTTCCTTTGGTTAAATGTCTATGACCCTGTTTTTATAGTGGTGACAGTGTCTATGACCTTTTTTTTGGTTACATCTTCTATGACCCTCTTACCCATTCATATATCAGAGGAGAATTGTCACCACATTTATTTTGGCTTCTCATTAGCCCTTATAGGGTTTGTGCTTCCCTTGTCCTAGGTTTTCCTTTTGTTGATAGCATTCATCTCTTAATGACGTACTGTACTTAACATTTTAGGGTTTAGGATTCAGGGTGTAGATCGAAGAGAGGAAGTATGGTGGAGGGTGCTTGTGTCTTGGCTTGGTCTCTCAAAAATTGGGTTGGGGGGGGGGGGGGGGGGGGGAGGCCTTCGACTTTGATTAAATAGGAGAGGAGGATGTGTGGTGGCGAGTGGCGGCACTCAGAACATAGGGGTTAGTGGTGTTGCAGGGGCTGAGTGGGACTGCTGATGGTAGTGCAAGCGATACAGGGAAGTGGAGAGATGAAGAGAAATGTAATAGGGAATGTGTTTGAAAGGAAGGGGGGGGGGATGGAGGATGGAGAGGAGGTGTGTGGATTTGGAGGTTGTTGTGAGGTTGAGATCAAATTAAGAGGGTAGAGGGCTGGCGAATTCGACAGGAGAAGGAGAGCACCAACTTCAAATTGGAGGGAGCAACAACCAACAAGGCAATGCCATGGAGGGTGGGTTGTTTGACTTTTACTAAATTTGGGGTAGCAAGGTGTGAAGAAAGGAGAGGGAAATGAGGGTGTGTTGCATCGAAAATGAAAAGGTAAAGCTGAAGAAGAAGTGTGTGTGTGGGCAGCTATATTCGGAAGTGGGAGGAGGAGGAAGATGACAAGATGGGATGGAAGAAAACAGAAATGGTCCCATATGAAATAATACCCGAAAAATAAATCCCCAAACCCACTCTCTCGACCTTATCCTGAATCAATTCAAAATAAACATTCAAATATGAAATAATAACGAAACCGAAAAAATATTTTCAATAGGCTCGGAATAAGAAAGCGGAATAAATTTGTTTTCAAATCAATCTCAAATTTATGCCGGAATTCGCTTCGGAAGAATTAAAATACAATTTGTTTTGATCGAGAACGAAGATTTTCAAAATTTTCGAAATTAATAAATTAAATTGGAATTTAAATCAAAATCTTATAAAGTAATACTTTAAAATTTTGGGTCTTTACACATATAATTTTGTTCAACCCCTTTCTTGGAGCCAAAGAACGAGTTTCAGACCCTATTCTCACTACATCAGGCCTCCTTCAGACCCAAGGGTCACTCATGGAGCAAAGCGGCAGCAGTGCCAAGCTTGAGCTCTGAAATGTCAGGAGCACGGCAAGCCGAAACACCGGCGACCATCGACCACCGCTCGGGAAAGGAAAGTCCAGTTCAAGAGGGGAGACAAAACGGGATGCCGACACAAGGATGTGGGCAAAGCGGCGCCAGACCCCAAGTGAAGAGAGAGAGAGAGAGACTGAGAATGGGAGCAAACTTGCTACCAGGATATAGTTAGGAGGCTGACCGAAACCCACGCTAGTGGACTCATAGCGAGACGCCATGGAAACAGGCTGAACGTACCACGATCGGAGGTAGGAACTTGAATCGAAAGCCACTGAGGAGCTGGGCCCCAAAAATGAAGGTCAAAACCGCTTAAAAGAAAGTCGGGAGCACATCGCTGGCCAGGGATCCAAATCAATTTGGGGAAGGAGGAGCGATTTGGGGACGATGGTGTGAGATTAGGGTTAGAAATTGAGGGTTTTTCTCGTGCATGAGATGCGTTCTTCTCGACTTCTGAAGGAGACTTAGGTCCTCACCAGTGCGGTACCCGCACTCGTAAGGACCTCACCAGCCGCATTTATTCCAATATAATTTTTTTTTATAAAAAAGGAAAAAACGGGTGAAACGCGGATTGACACCGTGTTTCATTTGTTTCACATTCCCTCATCTCCTTCGTCAATCCCTTGGCCATCGGCGGCGACTTCCAGCCAGCCACCCCTCTCGGCCTCTAAGTACAATGCCACGCCACCCTCCAATACACCACCCAGTTCGCCCAACGCACGCCCTTGTCACTGTTTGCCTAGCTTGTCGTCGATGTCGGTGGGCAATTCTTTTGGGTCAACTGCGACTTCAAGTACACCTCCTCCACCGACCGCGGCACCTACAACTTCGCCCCCCGCCCCGACTGCTTCAACAACACCTGCGACCTCCTTGTAGACAACTCCGTCACCCACACCACCACCGGCGGCCAGCTCGACTCTAACGTGGTTTCCATCCCTTCCAACGATGGGTCAAACCCGGGCCGGAACGCCACCGCCGTTAACCTCCTTGTCGTCTGCTCCACCTGACTTTCCTCCTCGATGACCTCGCCAGTGGGGTGGCTGACATGTCTGGGTCGGGCTTCAATCTCTCTTCGCCTCCACGAAGGAGATGATGGAAATGGGAGACAAATGAAACGCATTTCATTTGTCCTTTTTTTATTTTAAAATTTATATTGGAATAAACACGGTTTTAAACATTGTTTTACATAAAATTAATTATAAAATGCGGTTTGAAACTTCGTTTCTTTTGTTTTTTTTTTTTCAGTTCCAAATTTTACTTATTGTGAATGAGACCGCGTTCATCTGACGTCTCTGTAAATTTTGAATATTTTTATAAATATTTTCAAGGTGTGAATTTTTTTTTGTAAGTTTTTATTTTTCTTTGAATATTTTGAAAAAATTCACATAAATCAACTACTTAATTAAATAAATTATTAAACAATAACTAATAAGTCACTTTTTCAAGTTACACATACTATTTTAGAACGGTTAAAATTAGATAAAATATTATTTTTTATCTAATTGTTTTCAAATAAGATCATACTTATTAGTAATTACTATAATATTATTTTAAAAAATTAATTTTTTTTTACAGTAGGCAAACAATGGGAAGGCTCCGCTATAATTGTAAAGCACTTCCTTGATCATTCTGCTTGATCATGTTACAAATATCCCTATTTAAAAAATTAATTAAAAAAATAATATTATATATAATATTTACCGTCTTAAAATTTTTTGCACGATTTAAAAAAGTTACTTATTTATAAACGGAGGGAGTATATATATAGGAGAGTGATTCCCTAACCCACGGGGTAATTACCCCCACCAGAAATAGGAAGGGTATTTTGTGGTTAGGTAGGGACAGTAGTAAGGTAGGGTAATTATTACCTATGTTGGTGATGAATCGGCTAATATCCGGCTTCAAAAAGAGGAATCTAGTTTCTTCATGGGTCTATTATGGGATATAAAATTGATTCTCTGAGCCCAATTCGCGCTAAACCATAAAGATTAACGAGTCCAATATGTTTTGAAAATTGATGATACAACCGATAGTTGTCGACTAATTCGATCCAGTCCGATTTTGAAAGAATTTTGATATTGTCAACGAAGAAACTTTCATATTATTTAGGCTTTATCTTTTAATTATTATTTTATAATTAGATTAGGTCAACTTCAGTTAGAGTAAATCTCTCTCAATCTTTCCACCTTAATCTCCATTACTTCATTGTAATATATATATATATAGGGAAGCTTTAAAATGTAAAATATCCTTAACGTGTAAAATTTGCTTAACGTGTAAAATTTTCAAATCAACCCAACACATACGCGCGCAACCCCGAGCCCTCGGTCTCCCGCACCCGCACCCACCACGAGCCACCTCCGGCCACCAGCGACCAGCCGCCCTCGAGCCCACCCCGGTGCGCAACCCCCGAGCCCTGGACCGGCCTGGTTCGAGCCCAGACGCGCCCAGACGCGAGCGTCTCTCGCAGCACCGTCGAGGCAACAACGGCTTCGGTTGTCGGCCTCCCACGCCACCCACGAGCCACCTCCGGCCGCCAGCCCCGGCAAGCTCAAACCCCCTCCCTCAGGCGCACCCCCCGAGCCCGGAACCCCCTTGGTTCGTGCCCAGCCGAGCCCACACCGAGCCATCTTCCCCAACAGCGCTAATCGGTTCTTTTTGGCTCGGAATACCTTCGAAATCCCGATTTTTCTCCTTGTTTCCACTCGAATTTGGTATGATTTCTAACTCTAAACTTGTTTATTACAGTTATTTGGATTGTTTGAATGATTTAGGTTGAGATTGAAAACCTAGGGTTTGATTTAGGAGCGGAATTTGGGGCTTTTTGATAAAAGCCAAATTGATTGAAATTGATGATATGGTTGTGTTGTTGGGTTGATTTTGAGCTAATTTCATGTTCATAACATTGTCAAATTGTTTATGGATCATGAGATAATTGAATTTTAGAATTTTAGGTTGCGATATGCTTTAGAATTTGGGGCTTTTTGCCAAAAGCCGAATTGATTGAAATTGATGATATGGTTGTGTTGTTGGGTTGATTTTGAGATAATTTCATGTTCATATCATTGTCAAATTGTTTATGGATCATGAGATAATTGAATTTTAGAATTTTAGATTGCAATATGTTTTAGAATTTGGGGCTTTTTGCCAAAAGCAAAATTGACTTAAATTGATGATATGGTTGTGTTGTTGGGTTGATTTGGAGCTAATTTCATGTTTATAGCATTGTCAAATTGTTTGTGAATCATGAGCTAATTGAATTTTATAATTTTATTGCAATATGCTTTAGGTCGATTAGGTTCTTCTATTTTAGCATAAAAATCATCATTTAACCTATTAGCTCAATTGGTAGAGCAATGTGCGTTTGCACAAAAGATGTGGGTTCAAATCCCACATAGGTTACATAATAGACAAGAGCGCAACAATCGCAAATTGTTAATCATGCACATTATAATCTAAGTTATGCACTTTTTAACCTTAATTATGCACATTTTAATCTTATTTATGCACTTTAATTTTAAAAGCTTATACGTAAAAAAATCGATTTCAAACTTACATTTATCAACCTAAATTATCCGAGAGGTGAACCCAAACTCTCAAAAGTAAAAAAAAAACAAAATTAAAACATCGATTTCAAAAGCAAATCTTTTGACTCATTAATGCGCATTATGATCTTACATTTGCACAATTGTATTCTTCATCTGCACAATTGTATCTTACTTTTGCACAATTGTAGTTTAAACTTGCACAATTGTATCATACTTTAAATTTGCACAATTAAAGTTGCACAAATGCACTCTACACTTGCACAAATGCACTTCACAGTTGCACAAATGCACTCCACAGTTGCACAAATGCACTCCACGGTTGCACAAATGCACTTCACAGTTGCACAAAAGGTATCGAAAACGGGAAAAAGTGCATTTACCCATAAAATTAGACATTTTTACCAATTTACCCATAAATTAAACATATTTCAATTAAAAAATTTTATAATTGAAATAGGCGCATTTACCTATTTACCCCATAATGAATTATTTGTCTGCACAAAATAAACTTATATTTGCACAATAAGATGTTATATGTGCACAAAAGCAAGTTATACTTGCACAACAGAAAGTGCTATCACGAAAAAAAAAATTCTGGGCAAAAAAAAAAAAAAAAAAATCGGGTCCGAGAAGGGGGGAGGGGCAAGGGGGGCACACGCATGGGCAGGGGGGGCAGACATCCTACTCATGAAATTAGGCCCATTAGTAATTAAATTAGGCCTATTAGTAATTAAATTAGGCCCATTAGTGATTAAATTAGGCCCATTAGCAAATTTTACACAATAAGCATATTTTACACTTTAAGGACTTTTTACATTTGAAGTAAACCCTATATATATATCCTTGTACGAATCAATAGAAAGTGTGCTGAGTTACACCAATACTTTACATGTTAGCAAAGCCATTAGGCGAAAGGCTCGGATACCATGTAAAGTCTTGGTGTAACTCAACACACTTTCTATTCATTAGTAGAAGGTGTGTTGAGTAATTCGAGTTACACCAATACTTTACATGGTATATGAGTCTTTCGCCTAATGGCTTTGACCCTCTCCGATTTCTGTCTTCGGGCAACTGTCCAAATTTTGGTACAAACCAAAGCTTCGACGCGTTACCAACAAATCTATCATACAACTTAAGCCACCAAAAAATCGCCTACGGGAAACCAAACTTGACTCCGGTGCTTCCTCTGCATCACACAATCCTAAATTTTGGCTTTTGCCAACCAAATTTCGGCAAAAACCATGTCGCCCTTTTATTATGTTCTTGTTTTCGTTGGCCAAAACCCCATGTCGGCCACACCAAACTGCACCACCTTCAGGCAAATCCAGTTTTGGCTTCGGCAATACCAACTCACCTTCGGCTAAAGAGAGACCGCATCGACATCAGGAGGTGTAGTAAAAGTACTATGCTCATCAGGATCGTACTAAATACCACTCCTTGTACATGATTTCAGTATTCGGGCCGAACACATTTCCCCAACAACGTCGATTGACTTCAATACTCAGGCCGCACAACAGAACGACTAACGATGGCTTTTCACAATCTTCACTTGAGGCGGTTAAGTGTCTCAAGTATCGAGATGAAGTGGATGAAATAGCCCCGAAGTATGCGACTAGACGACAAGTCCCGCGACAAAGAAGGGCATCAATCACCTGAAGCAATGACCGGGCATGCAACAATATGATTTGATTACATATGTTACATAGGAGTTGATGTGAAATGTGTGAAAATGTACAATGTCAACTGATATCTAAGTGTTGGGCTAATCTGCGTTGTTGGACTGAGGCCCAAAATACATGGATAGTGTCGTCAATCGTCATACCCTCTGTCGCGGTGAGGCATGGTTGTGATCGCATATACTCCATAGACCGTAGACCCCAAAATTAAAAATGGTTAAGCAGGAGCATGTAGGTTATCAGTTGGCACGGGTCCGAATGGCGGCGGTCTGAATCGGTCATTCAACGTGCGACCCCATGGCCGCGACAACGGAAAAGCAGGGCAGCGATCACCTGAACCTGATACACAATTAAACTGACATCGGTTATGTGCCACCAGCGGGAGCGGGTAGGTTATCTACTGTTAGGGGTCCAGAGAGCAGCGATGAGAACAGTCATTCAAAATGTGACCCCATGGTCGCGACAACGGACAAGCTGGCCATCAGTCGTCTTAACCTGATGCAAAAGTGCACTATGATTACTAATTCAGTTCGGTTATGTGCAACCAGCGGGAGCGGGCTTGAGTTGCAGCGGCCGCCGTCCATCACAATCCAAAATCTCAACTGAAGTACAATACGAAAAGGAATGAACTGGCCAAAACGGCGGAATACAACGTAGACAGTGAAGCGATTGGGTCGGGAAGGTGATTACTTGTCACTTGGCATGAGTTCTTGGATCAATTCGCCAACGTAGCTAGTGAAGCGATCAGGTCGGATTATCGGTTCGTACGATCGTAACATCTCGTCGCTCCCCTTGGTTCTTGCACAACGGAGATAATACGGTTGATCACATGTATGTCAATGTCGTCACGACATTTGTTTCATTTGTACATTGGCGATCAACATTCGACATAACCTATTTCGGAAATGATCTAATCACAAGTTGTTTTCGTACATTGCTCCGGTGGGGTTTGCACACCGAAGCTCACGTGTTTCGCTTTACCTAAATAAATATTACAGTCCGTCAAGTATATGTCAATGTTGTCACGATGTTTGTTTAACCATCCACGGATGTACCCAATGTTGTCTATCCTCTACCCAATCCTTGTTTTCTTAATTCCCTACCTCTCCTTGTTTTCCCATCGTTTGTTTTTTTTTGGTGGGATTTTCTCAACGTTTGTTTAACGTACAATCAACTGTGACTTTTGTGAAAATTGTTCATCACATTAGTTAATTTTTCATTTTCAATTGATTAATGACACACAAGAAGTTTATAACATCTTAGTATCCATTTTCAATTGGTTAATGTCGTTGTATGCCCTAATTAAGGTACATACTCATTCATGTATATGCGTACGGTACATTGTCATCTTAGTATCCATTATCATAAGATCCCTTCAAAATAATGCTACCTTCCCACAGGTAGTGTTCTAAAAAACGCTCGGCGGATGCTCGGCGGTGAGGTACCGCCAAGCGCCAAGACGGTTCGGCGGCGTTATTGGCGGATTCTTGGCGGTCAAAACGTTTTCTTAATATTTCCGTATTCTTACCCCCTATATTAGGACTATAATACATATGATATAATAAATATTCATTTCTAAAGTGTTTACCATCACTACATTAACAAAACATAATGCAAATGAAAGTTAAGTGATTAAGTCATGATCATTTTAACGTTATTCGGCTCAAAACAAACAAAAAGTGACATAAACATATATGTTAAAAAAACCAATCTATATCATCTAAGCTATTGTATTGTATATACAGTATTGTATTTGTATAACAGATTCTGAATTCTCAACACCATTAATTGAACAAACAAACATACATACTGTATTGTATTTGTATATACAGATTCCGAATTCACAATTGAACAAACAACTATTGTATTGTATATACAGATTCTAATTAAATATACATACTGTATTGGCAATTTGGCATGCCAATATACATACTGTATTCTAATTAAATATACATACTGTATTTCAGAATTCAGAATTCACAATTGAACAAACATACATACTGTATTGTATATACAGATTCCGAAAATTCATAATTCACAATTCAGAATCACAATTCAGAAACAAATGTCGATATTGAGAATCACAATTCAGAATCACAATCCAAACATACATACTGTATTGTATATACAGTCTTTACACTTTTACAGTCAGATAGCGAACAAGAGAGAAGGAGAAGGGCATACCGTCGGCGCAAGTGCGCAACCACCAGCCCTAGTGCGCCGCCAGCCGTGATCCACCGCACCGCCACCGGAGAAGTAGAGCAATCGAGCAGATTCTGCAGAGACCACGGAAGACTGGAATAGACCGAAGAAGTTGATGAGGCGATCAAACATTCAAGCCGTCGAGAACGCAGAGACGAAAGAGACGGAAGAGACAGAACGAATTGAACGAATTCAACGAAGAAAATTAAAAAAAGCTTTAATTAGTTTTTAATCCGTCCCGCTCCGCCAAGCCCGTTCCGCTCCGCCAAGGCCGCCGAGACCCGTCCCGTGCCCGCCAAGGGCTCCTGTTCCGGCCGCCAAGGCCTGCTTCCGCCAAGAACACCACGCCAAGGTCCTTTTCGTATCGGAAGGTGGCCGCCAACCGTCTTGGCGCCGTCTTGGCGGCCGCCAAGGCCGAATTTTAGAACACTGCCCACAGGACACTAAATATCGTGTCATATTGTCATATATTGTAATACACGACACCGGAGGGAACATTACCTACATAAGGGTTCATTTGGAATTTGTAACTTGTACTCTATAACTTACCTCTTACAACCATCCCGGAAATTTGAATCCAATGGCTGGAAGGCCTATACACCTGTGATTTGTATATCCAAATATTATGTTTCCATACTTGTACCCGATTGCGTACTGGAGACGCCTTAACAACGGTAGCTGCTCTCTTCTGCCAGTGGTACCGTCTGTTAAGTTTCCAATGGTAATCATAGCCACTCAGTTGATATAATTGCAATCAGACGACTCTCTTTTGGGCGCCCGCTCGCCCAATGAAGCATCATCGTTTGTATAAGCAATTGTATATATAGTCCGTTGTAGGTGGGCGTCTTCCGTCGGCAAATGGGCCTAGGGAAAAGGGAGCACGAAAGGGCTGGTCGTGGCCATCTACTCTTCTATTAGGCTAAAGTAACTAGGATTACTCAAGTACGATTCAATGGCGTTGCCTGGCGGCCCATATCTCACCACATTGTCCACGTTTTCCCGCTCTTCATGCTATATAATCCACCTATCGTATCCAAGAAATATACTCCTCCATCCAGACAACCAGACATAGGTCGCCCCCCCCCCCCCCCCTCCTCCACTCAAACTACAATGGGAAAGAGCCCAAGGACCCCAAATACCAATGCTACTACGCCTATATCGCCTGTAGGAATGACCGCTTAATTACAATGCCAGCCTACATTCAAAGTTTTATAACCTGGAAGCGGAGGTCCTCCATACCATCCGAACCGTCATCAGGACTAGCCTAGGCCTTCGGCTAAAGGAAATATTGGCTGGAGGAAACCCCCAGACATAAATGTTGGTGATGTTTGAGTGGGAGTTCAGCCCCGGAAAGCCTGAAATAGTCGAGGTTAAGGGTACTGCGGGTATTCATAGGAAGCTCCTTCTCGACGACACGCCACCATCGTCCAACGGTGCCAAAAAGAAAAGGTGTGTGTGGGAGGGGGGGGGGGGGGATCCAGCGCCCTCGACTTGTAGCCCAATCATCGAGATCGACGATTAGGATTGAGTCGATCTTATATTTATGTTGTCCACTGTAAGATATAAACTCACAAATTTTCCCTATCGGTTGTAATTGCCTTAACTTTCAGTATTAATGCCATCAATTTCGTACTAAATACTCTGTTTGAAATGCAACCTTGGATTATGTCATCGGAACTATCCTTCCTCCGCTAGCTGCATGGCAATCCAAACGAACAACCCCCACTTCCGCAATTGCGCTATACTTGCCACCTTCTTCATTTTGCAATCACCTAATGACACTACCAGCGGTCGCTGTATACTATGCGTCGGTCGCGGTGTTGCTTGTCAATGCTGACCCCCATGTGGATTTCATTTTATTTCATAACTACAAATGCTACATATATACCGTTGGACTAGTGTACATTCCTGCTTCTGTGAACGGATGATACAAATACAATCTCACTGAAACTGCGAAAGTACGTTCGACAACATTTACCAGTGAACACATAAGCTATTCAGCATTTTCGTGGCATGGCTACGGAATACAATCTCATAGTCCTACACCTAATAAACATGATCCATTAATTACCACATTATGTTGTGTTTAATGCTGAGATAATCTATATATACTTGAAATACGACATCGTTATTTGAACCTTTGTGTACACAAACTTGTCTTTTGGATAACAACGTTCGATGTGGTTACTGAGTTTTGCGGGAAAACTCCCTCTATAGGTTGCGAATGCTCTTGGATCGCCTCTACAGCGATGCTGCGGGCGAGGTTTATCGCAGCACATGCGGCTCGTATTCAGTAATATACGAGTATACGATCACAAGCAGTGAGCGGGTGCAGTTGTGTTGCAGCGGCCGCATTTGTTCAACCTAATTGTCTAACCAACGACCCATAATTGTGATGATATCTGGTTGCTTTTGAATCACTGTTGTAGGAATACACTTTTAAACTTTGCATTGCATAGACACATTGGTTGAGAAGGCCGGGACACACCCATTAGTTCTGACTATAATTGTTGTCTAGCCTGCTGATAATCTGCATCCACATAGGTGATTTCATACTTAGTTCCTAGGTTGTAATTGATTTCATGCACATTTCGCTTCACATTGTGTATCTAGTCATGAGATTACAGTTACAAACATCATTTTAAAAAGGCTCGGTTTGTCGCATCGCCATCGGCTCATCTACGGTATTATACTAACACGAGCAGTCAACGAGTGCGGTTATATTATTGTGTGATTATATTCAGCATGCATGTTGGAGGTTTCATATTAACTTGCTAGGTTGTGATTGAATTCATAACACATATCACTTACCATTTTCATATAAGTACAAAATATGGATTGGGTTTGCAAATTCACGCCAACATTGTCCAAAAATTCGGTTGTCGTGTACACATGATCCAGACCCCACAAACAGACCATAAGGTTCATACTTCATACTTTACAATAACGATCTGAATAACGATTACACCTAGGGGGTGCTTGGTTTATCGTATACTTCAGCTGCCGCAAGCAATGAGGCGGCCATACCCTTCAACCTTTCGATTTCGGCCCTTGCCTCATCTAGCTGGTGGGCCGTCTCGAACTGGCATGACACAAGCCGCTTGTTTTCCTCCTACAGCTTCTTGTTATCGTCCATCAGCTGGCATCTCTTCGCCTCTCCCTTCTTCAAGGCCTCCTCCTGTGCTGATGTCATGGTAGTTTGCTTTAGGATCTCCTGCTTCGTCGCAAACTTCTTCCACTCTCGAGAGAGTCGACATTTGCTTAGATGTTGGTGTCCCTCATTAGCGGAGTCCGCAAAATATGTGCCTTCGCTATGGTATCCTCTCTCTTCTGGCTCATATATTTCAGCCTCTGGGTATTCATCGCTCGACTCATCCGAGCTATACTGGATAAATCCTCTCCTGTCCATTCTACCTTCAACCAACGCACGTTACAGACATGAAATGATGCCTATTATACCAGTAATCACTTTACTATTGTCGATGGCCACATAGTTTACATAAGAAAATTACACTCAATCAACTCTGGACTATATATATTTCAATATAGATTGAGCGGACCTTTATATGTACTTTTCGAAATCTCCACCAGCTATCCGACACGAACGAAAAGCTGATTGAGAAAATTCTTGCACAAGATTCCCACACATACCGCATTTGTTCACCTATCAATCTCAAATGGAATAGGATAGTGATTGAACCAGGGGTTTCAACCCCAAGTCGGACAAGAGTTGAGGGAACTGTACCTACGCTTGGCTGAAGGAGAGGCGAACGTATCCTTTCGACGTTCACTGTTGGATGTTTGATGGGTTCCTACACATGGATGTCTGATGGACGTTGATGGAAGTGGGAAGCTCTAGGCACTCAGTTGTAATAAATACGAAACCCCCTACATTTATTAGTACATCAGTTTTTCGTTCACCTCCTTACGTTTCCCCGGAAAAATTACTTCCAAAACGGATGTATCCATTCCGTTGACTGGGTTGTTATTTCGACCTAGTTCAATTTGAAGGTTTGATAATGTAAAACAAAGTAATATAGAAATACTCTAGAAGGGGGGTTGAATAGAGTATGCCGGTTTTTCGCAGATAGTCTCAAGACTTTTGAAGCTCGTGCAAAACCCTTTGAGATTGGACTTAGTCTTTTATCTGAAAACCTGAATCACAAAGTTAAACAATCGAACCAAGTGCGAAAATAAGGTAAAGCAGAAAATAAAGGACTCGATGAGTTGTTTACGAGGTTCGGCACGAACTTGGCCTACGTCCCCGCCTAGGGTTCTTCCACAACCCTAGGATTCGACCGACTTTTATTGATTCACAAGACTTAGGATCCTAGTAGCTCCCCGAGAAGCCTCTCTCCTATACAATTGCAATCTAGTCAACTCACGTTCCCTTGGAGTCCTAGACCAATCTAGAAGAGCCCCACCTCTCTATGCTATCTAGTACAATCCTCTTACACTTAGTGAATCAATCGCCTCGTGTCTACTTCCTGAGTTACAAACTCTCGAGTATAACACTATAACAGAATATATCCTATAAGCTCACTGTGTAACTCTCAAATGCTTTGAAATGAAATAACAGACGCTTAAGGACTAGCTGAGAGCACGCGAAGAAGACAAATCTTGCTTGAAGGCTTGAGAGTATGAAAGCTTTTGTTCAACGAATGTGTCTTGTCTTCTCTTCTTCCTTTTCTATATAGAGAACAAATCGGCGCCTCCAAAGATGAATCTTTCTCTTCAACGGCTAGGCTTGATCATGGAAATCTACGAGATCTTCTATTCTTGGAAACTTGGACGCCATGATCTTCCAATTTGAATTCTCTCAATTTTGAACGCTTAAGGAAAGATATAAAATTCAAATAACTTCCTGAAAGGTTAGTGAATATATAATAATAATATAGAAGCATATAATACCATAAAATAATATTCGAGCATAATAATATAAAGAACAGGTTTTGTGTTTCATCAACACTGTTAAAGCTTCAAGACCTTTGACACAAACTGTCTGTCAAAGCCTTTGAAACTAATTCCGATTTTCATCAAAGGGAGTGGAGTTATCACAATTTATGAAATTCGGATTTGTTCCCAATCGCTACACTCTCCAATGCAAGCGAACGCTCTGTGAGGCCGACCCATCGGTCGTGGAATGTAGTCGCAACCGCGCCTTATCGACGGTAATACACTAACACATGCCACCAGCGATTGTAGGTCGTTTACATCGACCGTATTTCTGCAGCCCATTTCACTAACCAACGGACCATACCTACAACATTTTTCGCTTTACTCTTCTCGAATTTACAAACATTTTTTACACACACAAATCTAGCACATTGCTTGCCAAGGTAGCGACGTCCCCATGTTCGTGATTGTTGGTTGCGTATGTGAATCAAGCATTGTTTGTACTACTTTTGGTTGTTGATATTATGCATCCATATTGGTGATTTCATAGTCAGTTGCTAGGTTGTAATTGATTTCATGCACAATGGACCATAAGTATTAACCTATATAAACTCTGGGGTTGACCTTACCTCACCGCCCCGTTTTTTTTCATAAACTTGTTCTTCCCTATTGCCGACCTCCAGGCGACCTACACAAGATATGCTCTTCACTCTAACATTGCCTCATTTCGTTGACGGACCCTCTACACAAATTTAAGGAAACGACTGTACTTAAGTATAACTCCAAACATTCCCGTATTCCTTTGAATCCACATATTCGGAACACATTCTTAACCTATTCGTCAAACACATTGGTTGATAAGGTTGCGATACAATGCTACGGTTGTTGTGTGCTTATAATAAATAACCATTGACGTTGCCGATTTCTAAATAATTTGTGACTCATTCATGCACATAAAACTTAACCATTGTTTTAAGTAGTCATAACATTACATAATACGCCATTTAATTTGATAATTAACGACAAGCATGTCCAAATACTTCGTCTTGCCACTTCTACAAAAAAAGGTTCCGAACTTTACAAACACTATTGCAATGATTGTATTCCTTTGCTAGCCAAGAATTTGCCAAAGCCCGACAGTAAAGGATCTATACCCTTTTTTTTCTTTTTTACTTCCCAACTTTTTTTTGTGTGCACACTTCAAAGAAATACCACCAACCCGTGCAATGTGTAATAATTAAATTATATAATAATATATATAAGTTAAAAGGAGGTGGACCTGAATCACCTGAGGCTATTCCATTATTGATATTCACTCATGAGTATTTCACTTTGAACCACTCCAAGTTGACGAAAATGTCTTTTTAATTTTTACCATTGATTTGCTCGAATAGTTATTGATCTTTTCTTATATGGCACTTATCTAATTGAGCTTTTCTTATATGACATTTATCTAAAGTTTGATCGATTTTCATTGAGACCATTTGGAATTTACATGAAATATATGTAAGTCACTTTGTCGCTTGTTGGTAAGAGTTATGCTTTCTTTAAGGCAAATGATAGATAAGAGTTCTGTTAAAATAACAAATTATGATGCAATGTTGGAACAAATGAATATTGTGTTATACTCCCTCCGTTCAACAAAACTTGACGTTTTACTATTCATGCACGCTTTTTAGGAGCTAAAAACTATATAAAATATCGACTTTTTAAATAATTTTTTTTAACAATTTCGTAGTTATTATTAATAAGTACAAACTTGTTAAAAAATTTTTTTAAAAAAAATGAATATTTTATATAGTTTTTATCATTCTAAAAAAGCGTGCGTGAATAGTAAACGACAAGTTTTGTTGAACGGAGGGAGTATATATTAATATAAATATGATAATATATTTGTATGAATATCATGGTTTGTGAATATGAATATAATACTATTTATTTTCTGTTATGTGAATATGAATAATATCTTATTCATATTTATAATCACACAACATAATATTCACATATTCATTTTCACATAACACAATATTCATATAAATGTATATATCACAATATTCATTCATTTCCGCTTCACTGTATGAAGCTCAATCATATTAATTACTATTAGAATGTTAATATTCAACCATATTAATTGAATTTTGGTATTGATGAGGTTCAATTGCACAATGTTTACCTTGTATGACTTGAGATGGCTCACTCCTTGTTTCTAAACACATTAATTGATGGTGGTTTGTGATGATGTGATGAGTGTAGCTTACTTGTGGCCACTGGCTAGCTTTGAGTCATGTACAAAATGATAAAAATCATATAAAATTAATATTGCAGAAGACCACCCTTTATATAGCTTTTGTTTACCAAAGACCGCCATATATCTGATTTGTTAAGTTTTAGAGGAAAGAATCAATAAATTAGTAAAATACACTTATCATATGGAGAGGCGAGATTGAAGGAGATCTCGCATAGGAGTTGTAGAGAGATTTAGTCATGGATTGAAAGGGGTCTAGTATAGGACCGTAAGAGTTGTTGAATAATATCAATTAACAAAGTGTGTGTCGAGTTGTATATATGTACAGAAAGATAGGTAGATAGTGAATGATGATAAGAAAATGATATGGATAGGGGTAATTTTGGTTTTTCAAATATATTTCACGGAACCCTAACAACAAATAGAGGTGGGGTGGTCTTTGGTAAACGAAAGCTATGGAGGTTTTCTGCAATATTGATTTAAGGGGTGGTTTTGACTTTTGAGCAATATGCCCCATTTAACGGGTGGTTTTCTGCATTTTACTCGACATATAAATGTAAATGTGTGTGTATGTGTGTGTATATATATTAATGTATATTTGAATTATTAATTCATTAAATATGCAAGTGTCAAGTGTTTTGTAATTTTTAACATATATTTTTCATGTTTTATGTAAGCGAGTAATAAAATGGCTACGCGGGATAAGAGGAGAATTATAAGTAATCTTGCATCATAAAATTAATTAAAGACCAGAAGGGATAAATGTTTTTATTGAAATACAGGCCCGGTTTTTGGGTGGTGCATTAGGTCATTTTGCACAGGGGTCGGGATTTTTGGGGACCCATATTTTTTTGGGCCTTTGTATATATGTTACTATACATATAATATAAGTAAATAAAAATAAATGGAAAAGAAAAATACTTCGCAGCTGCTTCTCGCCTTCTCCTTCCTGCAAACGTAGATCATCACATCAGTCATTAGACCGCACCTTCTTCTCCCTATCGATCAAGGCAAGTCTGCAGTCCTAAAATCCAGTGGCTCGAGATGTCAGAACGGTTTAATTTCTTCATCCCTCTCCCATATTCCTCTTTAATCGGCCTCCTGCATGCCTCCTCCCCTCATCCTATCTTCATCCCTCTACCATCTTCTGCTTTTCAATCTGCCGGCAATCTACTATCAAAGGAAAAAAAAAGGACATCATTGCATTAAAAAAATGCGTTTGAAAAGACGAGTGGTTCGTGGTATGTATGTTGCTCTATTTATAAGGGCTCGTCTGTTAGGGGCTGTGGGTTGATGGGTCCGCATGGAGTTGCATACCCCTGTCGTTGGGAGGGTAACATTTACAAACAAGTTACCATATTTGTCCAAATTCACAATTTGATATGCATAACAAGTGGGACAAACTGAGGGCATGTAACATTGTCATTAACATGTAACTTGTGAGTGGGCAAGTTGTCATTATGATGTAGCTTTATATTACATAATGCAAGACTTAGTTTACATTGCAATACTCAGTTTAATCACAAAACCTAATCGTCACTACAGGTTCAAATTACATATTGCAACACTCAGTAACATAATGACCAATTTGGTAACATCCGTCGAGTAACCATATTGAAGTTGCTCCATTTTCCCTCTACCGCCAAGGTTTCAGAATGTCTTCGAATTGCCCGAAGCTCTTGGGGGAAGGTGAGAAGATCCGTGTGGCTGAAAGGACACGTGCGGTTGCTGAAAGAAGAGCCACGGTTACAAAAGAGTGAGTCACGGTGGCCAAAAAGCCAATTGTGCTTCGTGGAGGAAGAATGGTCGTACGTGGGCGTGAAACTCTTCACTCTTCTACCAAGTACGTTGAATGGTGCTCAAAGTGCTTCCTTAATCTCTACTACATGTAATGCTTTTTATATTTGGTCGACCAACCCATGTTGTGTAGAAGGTGAGTGTCCGAATGCAACTATGAATGGTGGAAGATGGGTGAGATGACAATGGAACCCGTTGTTGGGGTATTTATAGGCGAACTGAACCAAATATCGGACGGGGATCATTCCTTCCGCAACCACCATTGTCAATTCAAGCCATTTGAATTAGTGATGCTTCGGGTTGGCCACAAATACGGTGGCGATGAGGCATAGAGAGAGACTTCCAATCCCATCGAACGAGCAGAGCTGGTAGATAGGCAGTCACATTCTCTATCTTCCCTACATGGAGAGAAAATAGCCACCACCCCATTTTGTAATTGCAGGTAATTGAATCCTCAGAGTTGTAACAGCCTTCGTTTTTGTATTGAAGCCTACGGGCTTTGGCACATTGCGAGACCATCTTTCGTATCTCGCATTGTCGATGAAGTGACCTTAACATTATGTCCAGCCTACGGATCAACCTTCAATCGCTCACCATCCATACTAAGAATTGGCTACAATTTCCATCAAAATGATTCATCGATCTTTAAACACCTTCTTATATGTGATATATCATTCAATCAAATGTAACACCAATGCATTATATGAACTAACAATACATACAATACAAGATGGTTGTGGATGTGTAAGACAAGGGCATACGGTATGGTATTTATAGGAAACGTTGGGAGCATACTTAGTGAAAGGTACGCAAATAGTTACGGACCTGACGGTCTACAACACAGTGCGTACCATTTGTGGACATTCATGGGCTTTAGTTCACATCAACTAGCGGACCACGTTATCATAAGTGGCCGCAGACCATGGTGTCCCCAACTCCTAAACCTAAGACCTATAGGCTTAGATGAAAATCTAGCACCGATTGACAGGGTGAGTCCCCTTTTTCCATTGCCGGCCCTCACGGTAGCTTAAACGGTCTCAGACTATCCAGGGTCATCGGTCATACAATTCGGGAATTACACGCCAATCGGCCAACTCTTTTGGAAATCTCCATTGAGTAACGCTCTAGCGTCTTTCACATCAGTCTCCAACGACCTCATAAAAATGAGAACCTTTATTCATTTCAAACAAGTACTACTACCAAAGTTCTTAAGAGAATGACGATCATATTGCTTCCACGATCTTTATGAGATTTTATATATGTGAGATGGGGAGGACTAATAAAATAAACAATTACATTGTATGAAATGATATTTTCTCAACATGGTGCGGACTACTGATGCGTAACAAGCTAGATCGTTGTCCCATCCACCAACACATGCAAAAGCCCATAATCAATAAATACCATATATAAAAATCTCATATTTCGAAAGAATTATGTCCAAAGATTAAAAAAAAAATCTCATAGTTCATAGATATTACGTTTCATTACTCTAAACTTTGAAGTTTACATGAGTAGGCAATATTCAACGATCCTAGTAATACAAAGACACACTTCAATAGACAACACAATTAATAGAAATTTAAAAACGGGGGACACAATATTGAGTTCCCATTACGATTACATAAATTATGTAAAATTCTTTTACTCTTGCATAATGCCGCCTTTCATCCAACATATAATTTACAGACACGTATGGCTAGAACATGTTAGACCATTCAAATATTCTTCCCTGAATATGACCCATTTCTCGGGCACCGCCATTATTAATCCAAGTCGTCAGACGCCCGCCTCATTGTCAAGATGAGATGGAGAAACGAGGCGAGGTGGCATAAACCCGCTCACGTCCTCCATCTAGAACCAGGGACACTCAATGCAAAACTACCACCGACTTAAAGGTTCATCCATCTTTCTCCCTTGTCAATCCCGACGACGTCTCACGCCAAGCCGGACAGCTGTTGTATTGGCCACCATCTCGGCATTGCACGCCCCTTGTAGTATTTCCACAGGATTCATTTGAGAAAACACCTATGTGCGTGTACAAATAACCAACCCCCCTTTTGCCTATCCCGCCGAATTACAACCAAAGTGCTTCTATGATCTTTACTCTGTTTTATAGATTTGATACTTATTTGACCTACACATGTCTGCTGTTGTAGGACGAAATCGAGACTTGCAATTCAAAATATAAATAAAGTAAAGCAAACCAGATTCCGTCCATTGCAAATAATTACAAGACCTCCTCCTGATGTAGCAGCGGGAAGTCAGGATCGATCCTCGAGGAAGTTGGTCAGTGGATGCCAGGTAGCAGAAAATCAAACAGACAGACAGAAATAACAGAGAAAAGCAGTAAAGAAAGCAAAGCAGAAGTTTTTGGTCGATATCGACTACTGTTACTCGATATCGACTAAGCAAATCGACTAACAGTGCTCAATATCGACTAACAGAAAGCAAAACCCAGCAAATTAACTCGATTTCGACAAAACTCAACTCGACATCAACCAATTTCCTCGATGTCGACCAAATTTCCTCGAGATCGAGTAACTCAGAAACTAAAATTGTAACTTTTCGAACGAAAACGAATGTAAACACGAAATTAACTCAATAAACTAAAGACTTCCAAGATCAGGGTTTCAACACCACAACGATAACTATGTAAAATAACACATAAATGCATAAAAGATCATGCTTTTTATCAAATAACTTTCGTTATTAACAAATACTACCTCCGTTCGGAAAAACTTGACACTTTACTATTTATGCACGCTTTTTTAGGAGATAAAAACTATATAAAATATCTAGTTTTTTTAATAATTTTTTTAACAACTTCGTAGTTATTATTAATGAGTACAAACTTGTGCAAAAAAAATTTATAAAAAAATGAATATTTTATATAGTTTTTATCGTTCTAAAAAAGCGTGCATAAATAGTAAACGACAAGTTTTGCCGAACGGAGGGAGTAAGAATATAGAGGCCTTCACATAAACCCTAATTGTTACTAATCCTTTTTTCACATAATTAATCCAAGTTGTATTAAGATCACTTTCGCTTCAATAACACAAACAAGGATCACCTTCAACTTTCGCAAAAGAATTATGCTCGCAGGGATAGAAGACGAATTGCATAAGAAGCTCGTACCTTTACCGCATCACCTCACATGGCTACCGTCGGGCTCACCCCGACCCTAGAAGTGGGTGGACTACTCGCTCTTCATCATGAATAAACTCATCAAAGATTTCAGGAAAATAAATTGCATTAAAAATAAAACTAAAAGAAAGCTTACAACCGAACAAGCCAAATCCGCTCTCGCCTTTCCACCTTTCTCTCGCCACAAGCTCTCTCTCCCTCTCTACTTACTACCTCCTCTCCTTCTCTATAATTGAATGTATAAAAATCCAGCCCCTAAGACTTTATTTATAGGCTTTCAATCCTTGCTAATCAAGGAAGAAAATTCTATCTAAATCTAAATCTATCTATCTTTTATCTAAAGATTAAAACATGAAAATAAATAAATATATCCAAAAGGAATTATATCTAATGTAGGTAAATATCTTTTCCTCTTGATAGCACTTGATAGATCTTGATGGAATTTGATCTCGAAAATATCTCAATCGGATTCGGGATAGAATCTTAACAAGACTCGGACTACTCGATTTCGGCTTCTGTGGTCCAACTCGATATCGAGTAACTTTCTCGATATCGACCAAGATTTTCTCCGTCTTCAGCTTCTTGACTCGATCTCGGCTCCCAGGATGCTTGTCGACTTGATGTTTACTCGATATCGACTTGAATGTTCCAGCTCCAGCTTGCTTCGTCGATTCCTGGGTCCTTGACTCGATATGGGTTACTCGATATCGAGTTCAGCAACTCGATATCGACTAACTTTCTCAGCTCTGCTCGATTCTTGTTAACTTTGGTGGAAATCGACTGATGTACTCGATATCGACAAGGCTTAGTCAATATCGACCAATGTGTTGTCAAGTAGATTTCATTCTTTCCAGCTTGATTTGTCCTGGTTCCGCTGCTCCTTGACCTCGGACTTCTGTAGTTGACTTCAAGCTTTTCCTCCTTTCTCAGAACTGCTGTAAATTGCTTCGATATCTGCGAAATTAAACAAAAACTGGTGTAGATTCCATAATTTCGCAAATAAGCATAAACTACATAGATTTTGTACTATTCCAGCCCAAATGTATGAAATTCATGCAGAAATCGATATAAAAGTAACTATAAAACATGGCAAATTAGGCTTATAACAAACACCCCATACTTAAGCTTGCTTGTCCTCAAGCAATACTTTTAATTGTCATTCAGGGGAAGAAATCAAAACTCTCAACATCACAGATTCATTGTCATATGTCCCTGCAATCAATTACCATCCTCGAAAAGGTACTAGTGTCACGAATCCATGCATGTGCAATTAAAAAGCAACATCTACTCATAAAAGGAGGGTTATGCAAAACAATTCATATGTGACAAAGCATTAATAATCAAGAGGAATTTAATTTAAGCTCAATAAAGAAGTAGATTGGTAAAAGGCTAAAGGTGGGCAATTTTTGGCAATGTGGTGCTAATGATCCGGGGAAATTGAGTACTTCCAAATTGAATTTCCACATTCCTTCTCCCTTTGATTTCTCACCTTTCATAATGCTTTTATCAATAATAATGTTTTTACCTCTCTAACCTCAGAACTGCCTTCTCGCGAGTCGCAAACATGGTTGTCATGAATGGCCCCATATACTTAGTGCTTTGGACTCCTCACCTATGTGTCCCATCTCACTGAACTATTATCTCAGCGAGCAGGGTCGATCTACCTTTATCTCCTGAGGTGATCGGATTTTTTCTCACTCATTAAATTTTCCATATATTTCAAACATTTCCCTACCAAACTCCAATAATGATATAACCACAACACAAACGCCATATGACAATCTCCATAATGTAACTTTCATTCTCAACATAGTCCCCGGATAGGAATAAGGTAGAGAATTGACATATTTAGATCATGTGGAGCATAATATGAAATAAGGCACAATATGGCTTTTTGTGATGCATATAAGCATAGGTATGGCTAGGATATAAACAATATGAGCATTATATGGAAATATAAAGTCCTTCATCCTCTTATCATGCAACATGTCAAAAACAACTTCAAATTTTACCTCTTTTCATGGTTTTCAAGAAAATATGTACTTCATTGTGACTTCCCTTTACTAGGCAATTTCATGTTATATCTCTAATGAATTCAATTTTGCATCGTCGAGTTCAATAAAGCTTCCATGACATTAATCAAAAATTTTAGAGTGGGGGTCATTTTTTTCAAACTTTGGAAAACATGGTTAGAGTGGGGGTCATTTTTTTCAAACTTTGGAAAACATGCATATAAGCCCATAAATCAATAATGAATTTCAAAATAACCATGTGTAAGCAATTCAAGAAATAAACCTAAAATATGCACATATATGTCAAATAAAGCCTCATATGCATAAAGTAAGCCCTTCCCCCACCCCATATTTAAACATTACAGTGTCCTCACAGTATAAAAAAAATAAGGGTAAAGAAAGAAACTCACTAGACAGGTGTGCAAATCGTCAAAATCGAGTGTAATGTTGCTGCAGAGGTGGTCGACATCGACAAGGGCTGGTCGATTTCGAGGAGATTGGTCGACGTCGACCAACTCTACTCGAGATCGAGTAACTTGTTGCCTCCAGGGTGGTTTTCCTCGACCACAGGCTCCTTTTTGCTCAATCTGTTTGGTCGATGTCGAGTAATTTACTCGACGTCGAGTAAGTCTGCAGCTTTTTCTTCCCTGCAAGATTCGTTAGAAAAGAAATACACACAATAGAAAAACTTTAAAATAATGTCCAAAACTAAAAACAAAAATGTCCAAAAATCTCAAAAACTAAATGTCTATTTACAAGCCCTAGACTTTATAGCCACTAGGCCGACTTTCTCCGTTAAGCTCAAGGTGGCATTTGCAGGGCCCACGTAGCTTGGGCTTCAAATAGGACTTAATTCTTGTCCATCAGCCGCAATCCGCCTGCATGGATCTTGTTCACTGTGAAGGGCCCCATCTTTTTCTTGTTGAACTTGTTAGGAAACCAATGATCCTTTGATTTGGCGACATAGACTTTGTCACCAACTTTATACTTATTGGGCTCATCATTGGAAATCCTACATAATCGCATATACCAAGGCAAACCTCTCTGAAGGTTCGATAATGTAAAAACAATGTAATAAGAAATACTCTAGAAGGGGGGTTGAATAGAGTATGCCCGTTTTTCGCAGAAAGTCTCAAGGCTTTTGAAGCTTGAATCAAAACTCTTGAGATTAAACCTGAATCACAAAGTTAGACAATCGAACCAAGTGCGGAAATAAGGTAAAGCAAATAAGTAAAGGACACGAGTAATTGTTTACGAGGTTCAGCACAACTGGCCTACGTCCCCGCCTAGGGTTCTTCCACAACCCTAGGATTCAAAGGCTTTATTGAATGCTTAGCTTAGGATCCTAATAGCTCACCGAGAAGCCTCTCTCCTATACAATTGCAATCTAGTCAACTCACGTTCCCTTGGAGTCCTAGACCAATCTAGAAGAGCCCCACCTCTCTCAGCTATCTAGTACAATCCTCTAACTCTCGCAAATCAATAGCCTAGTGCAACTTCCCGAGTTATAAACTCTCGAGTAACACTTGAAATGAATATATCCTATAAGCTCACAGTGACTCTCAAAGGCTTTGAAATAAACAACAAACTATTTGAGCGCATTGCAGAGAGACACTTGGAAGACAGATCGCTTGAATGAATGAAGCTCGTGTGTAGCACTTGTACGTTCTTATTTTTTCTGTCTTCTTCTTTCTTTCCTTTATATAAGAGTGGAATGGCGCCTGAGGATCTTCACCAACGGCTCCATGAATCAGGCTTGATTCTTCAATCTTCTATTTATGGACACTTTGAAGCCATGATCCATTTTTGAAGAAGATCTTCACAATATGTCTTTAAAGGAAAGATATAATCTCGAAAATACTTCCTGAAACAGTTAGTCCAACGAATATATATATAATATAAAGGAAGTATATAATAAGATAAAATAATATACGAATAATAAGTTAGGTTTTGTATTTCATCAACTGTTAACGCTCCAAGGCTTTTGACACAGACATCCTGTCAAAGCCTTTGGAACATCTTTTCCGATTTTCATCAAGGGAGGGAGTTATCAATCTCCCCCTTGATGAAAGACAAAACATGTGCATCCCTGCAACTTAGTCAAACAAATATATCATAATAAAAAACAGACTAAGTACCTGCAAGGGTTAGACCAATGTTGGATCAAATAATTTTTAAAGTAAGAAAACATCCAACCGAAAACCAGAAATCAAAAAGCAAGGTCTTCCAAGACCTTTAATCAGAGGTTTTCAAGGTCTAACGATCATCTCCCCCTTTTTGTCTTTCAACAAAGGGCGGAGGTAAAACAGTCACCAAAAGTTTACCAAAAGTTTTGAAAATGTTTCCAAAAACCAGCAAAGTAACAAGTTTCAGGGTGGGATAGGGTGGGTTAAGGTTTAGGCTTGGTCAATCCAGAGCATCATCAGTGAGCCTCGTCCATAGTCCTTCCAGCAACGTTGAAATCCCGCTCATCTTCGTCATCACCTCCGTCTGCAGCTCCTTAATATCCAGGCGAACTTCCTCCAAGCCCAACTCTAGGTTGTCCATGCGTTCATCGAAAGCTGGAGCAGTGGGAAAGGCTTTTGAAGGAGTGACAAGACTCAAGGTCCCTTGGGGAGACCGAGTGATGCCAATCTTTTCAAGGCCTTTAGAGTCGAACATACCCGTATGACGCAGCTGCTCTTCATTTTTAATATCAATTCCAGAAGCTTTGAAGATAGGGGTCAAAAGGGTAGCAAAGGGGAGGGGAGAGCCTTTCCTGGCTTTTCGAGCATGAGCCATGGTACCAAGGATAGTGTTGGCCAGATCAGGGTCAAGGCCATTTAGAATGCGGTAGAGCAGGACCATGGCATTGTCGGTAAGGAGTGAGCCAGAGTTGAGACGGGGTAAGAGGCATCTAACAATGATGTTAAAGATAATTTTTGCCTCAAGGGTTAGGGATGAGTGGGTGGGTTGCTTTGAGGTGCTGTTGGACGCTTCGGGTAGTAGATATTTGGCTCGGGCTAGGATGATGCAGTTTTCTTTTGAGGGGTGGATTTCAGATGGTGGAACTGGGGTAGGTAAGCCTAGAGAATCTGCAAAGTCATTGGAGTTGAGATGGATTCTAACCCCTTTGACGACAGACTCCAAAGACCAACCATCGTTATCGCTTTTGGCTTTTAGGTTTATATAGAAAAGCCGGGTAAGCTCGGGGTAGTAAATAGTCTCAAGATTAATAAGGTTCCAGGCAGGGGATTTTTTGAGGAGCTCAATGCAAGGTAACTTCAAAGCTTCAAAGAACTCGACATCTAAAAAATCAGAACAACTAATCTTACGAGTTCTAAACTCGTCTACCCACTTACCAGCAGTCTCAGCATCTTGAAACCAAGAGGAGGGCAAGGATTGATTTACCTGGATATAGGCCGGGGGGTCTGCGTTCTTTCTGCGCGCAACAGTTGGAGCAGCTTTCTTGGCAGGCGCTACAAGACTCTTGACAGGGCCCTTCCTGGTACGCTTAGGGGATGGAGGCTTGACTGGAGTAGGGGCTTTCCGCTTCTTCGGACACGGGGGAGGAGGAGGAGAAGGAGAGGGAGTTTCTTCCTCCTCTTCCTCAGACCCCGAGTCCTCACCGGACCCCGCATCATCACCTTCAGGTTCCTCGTCCTCTCCGGATTCCTCGTGCTCTTCCTCTTCCTCTTCTTCTTCCTCAGGCTCCACCTCGGATGGAACCTCTTCGGCTTCGGATTCCTTTCGAATCCGCTCAGCTTCCTCCTCGGCCAGTCTCTTAGCAAGCTCAGCCTCCTCATCGGCCTTTTTCTGTTTCAAGGCCTCCTCCTCGGCTTCTCTGGCAGCATCTCTTTCCAGGGCGGCATCAAGGTCGTCTTCCTCTTCTTCCTCATCCTCTTCCTCAGCCAGAATCTTTCTCTTCCCCTTTTGTTTAGCACTCAAGGGTTTCTTAGCAGCACGTTTTTTAGAGCCTTTGGGAGCCGTGGCTGAGCTCGACTTGACGGTGCTCTGGACAACTGCTGGGATGATGGCTTGAGTAGCAGGTTCGGGTGTGGGAGAGGTGGCAGTGGCCTGGCGTCCCTTTAGGGTGGCGCCAAGTCTTTTGGGAGTGACGGCTTTCTTGGTTTTGGGTGCCATGGAGGTAGTTGGTTAGGGTTTCTTTGAGAGGTTGAAGATGAAGGAGTGGAAAGGTTATGGGAAAAATCTGAGTGTGGGTTGTAATCGGGTACAGAATGGGTTTAAGTAGAGAGAGAGGGTGACGGATTGATGGGATGGGTTTAGGGTTCCAAGGAAAGAAATCATTACCTTGCCAAGTTGAAGGATTTTCAAATTCAAATTTGAATTCAAATTACCATAAAAATCGGACTAAACACAAACCAATTTAGTTCCATAAATAAAATATCTTAACGGTTAAGGAAATCATGAAAATAGGCAATTTTTTGAAATCCGATTAAAACAAATATAATTGATTAAATATCTAAAAAGATATTAACCAAAAATATATGATCCGATATATGTACTCCACTGTTCAGTTAGCAGACCTTGACATAACTCTCAAAGGTCTTGACACTGAGTGGAGTTTATCTTTCGTAAAGGGAAAGCTCCCCCTACGAAAGTGCATCCTTGTCAAGTATCCCAATCTCTCGTCTAATGAAGGTGAACCTGTCCTCTGCCAAAGGCTTAGTAAAAATGTCAGCCCATTGATAATCAGTAGAAATAAAAGATATGGACACATCACCTTTTTCAACATGATCTCTAATGAAATGATGTCTTACATCAATATGCTTGGTCCTCGAATGCTGAACAGGGTTCTTAGTGATGGATATGGCACTTGTATTGTCACACTTAATTGGGATACTCTTGAGGTTGATGCCAAGATCTCGCATTTGTTGGGCTATCCAAAGGATTTGGGAGCAACAAGCTCCAGCTGCAATGTATTCGGCTTCTGCAGTGGATAGAGCAACTGAGTTTTGCTTCTTTGAGTGCCAACTGATCAAAGATGCTCCTAAGAATTGGCAACATCCTGATGTGCTCTTTCTATCCACCTTGTAACCTGCAAAATCTGCATCAGAATATCCAATTAAAGTGAAATCCTTTTGCTTTGGGTACCATAGTCCAAGTTCCTTAGTGCCATTGAGATATCGAAAGATCCTCTTCACAGCCACGAGGTGAGATTCTTTGGGATCAGCTTGAAACCTAGCACACATGCAAACACTAAACATAATGTCAGGTCTACTAGCCGTGAGATATAACAAAGATCCAATCATTCCTCGATACTCCTTTTGATTGACACTAGTTCCAGTCTTGTCTTGATCTAGAGACAATGTTGAGCTCATGGGAGTCTTGGCTGCTTTGGATTGATCCATCTTGAACTTCTTCAAGAGATCCTTAGTGTACTTGCTTTGGTTGACGAAGATCCCTTTCTTGGATTGATGAACTTGTAACCCCAAAAAGAAATTTAGTTCACCCATTAGGCTCATCTCAAATTCACTGCACATAATGTCAGAAAATTCCTTGCACAAAGATGTGTTAGTAGCACCAAATAATATATCATCAACATAAATTTGAATAACCAAAATGTCCTTTCCTTTGGTCTTGATAAAAAGAGTCTTGTCGATCAACCCTCTTTTAAAATCATTTTCTAAAAGATATTTTGACAAGCGCTCGTACCAAGCTCTTGGGGCTTGTTTCAAACCATAAAGCGCCTTGTCAAGTTTATAAACATGATTGGGAAATTCTGAACTTTCAAAACCTGGGGGTTGAGCCACATAAACTTCTTCTTCTAAAAAACCATTAAGAAAAGCACACTTGACATCCATTTGATATAACTTTATGCTCATGAAAGATGCAAATGCTAATAAAATGCGAATGGCTTCAAGCCTGGCTACGGGAGCAAAGGTCTCCTCGTAGTCAATACCTTCCTCTTGATTGTAGCCTTGAGCAACAAGCCGTGCCTTGTTCCTCACAATCTTGCCATTCTCATCTAACTTGTTTCAAAACACCCATCGAGTGCCAATGACTGATTGATGCTTTGGTCTAGGCTTCAAAGTCCAGACTTTGTTCCTCTCAAATTCATTGAGTTCACTTTGCATAGCTATAATCCAGTCTGGCTCTTGAAGTGCCTCATTTACCTTCTTTGGCTCAATAAGAGAAACAAACGCGTTAAAAGCACAAAGATCTTTAAGTTTAGAACGAGTTTGAACACTAGAAGTAGGGTCAGAAATGATATCCTTTAATGAGTGTGAAGAGGAGTATTTGAATTTCCTTTTGCTAGTCTCAGCTCCTTGATTCGTCACACCATCAGGATCGATTTGTGGTACATCTGACTCCGTGGTCCTGTTAGGTTCAGTTACAGCAGTTTCTGACATCTCAACACTGTTGGATTGGACACCAAGGGCTTTGGACGCATCTTCAACACCTTGGGCCAATTCTTCAGTGTTAAGAATCGGTTCCTGCATGTTCCTTTTCTCTGTGTTCTTGGTGGCAGTAACATCACCTTCCTCGTTCTCTTCATGGATATTAAGATCTATATCTGCAACACTTTCACTCAAAGCACCATCATTGCATTCATCAAAAATAACATGTATACTTTCTTCAACTACCTGGGTCCTTTTATTGAAGATTCTATAAGCTTTGCTATTCGTGGAATAGCCAAGAAATATACCTTTATCACTACGCGCATCAAATTTCCCAAGGTTATCTTTTCCATTGTTATGAACAAAACAAGTACAGCCAAAGGGTTTAAAATAAGATATAAGTGGTTTGCGGCCTTTGAAAAGTTCATAAGGAGTTTTCTTTAAGATAGAACGTATAAGACAACGATTTAAAATGTAGTTAGCTGTGTTAACAACTTCAGTCCAATAGGTTTTAGGTAATGCATTTTCTAAAAGCATAGTCCTGGCCATATCCTCTAAGGTGCGGTTCTTGCGTTCCACAATCCCGTTTTGTTGAGGTGTCCTAGGAGCAGAAAAGTTATGGGAAATGCCATATTTAGCACAAAACAAATCAAATTGAAGTTGATCAAACTCCCTACCATGATCACTCCGAATAGACACTATGGGCTCATTTCTTAAAGTTTGCAACTCCTTACAAAGTTTTGAAAACTCAAATAAGGCCTCTGATTTTTCTTTCAAAAATGCAACCCAAGTATATCTTGAAAAATCATCGACAACAACTAGCATGTACTTTTTACCATTGGGAGATTTGACTCGCATAGGACCACATAAATCCATATGTAAAAGTTCAAGGGGTCTAGAAGAACTTACAACCTTTTTGGGTTTGAAGGAGCTACGTGTTTGTTTACCTCGTGTGCAAGCATTGCACATGTCAATACCTTTGAAGTCCATCTCAGGTAGCCCTCTTACAAGCCCTTTGGACACAAGCTTCTGTAGTGTATGTGGACTCACATGACCGAGTCTCCTGTGCCAAAGCTTTGGATCGTCCGTCAAGGCCTTTAAACAGGTTAAGCTTCCTTGTGCCACTTGATCAGCATTTACAGTGTATATGTTGTTGTAGCGATATGCAGTTAGAATAACTTCACCTGTATCATCTCTGCACAATATACATCTTTTCTTGTTAAATCTGACATTGTTACCACTATCACATAATTGAGAAACACTAAGCAAATTATACTTTAAACCATTGACAAGATAGACATTTTTAATACTATGGCTGGAATCACTTCCAACACTACCAATACCAACAATGTCGCATTTCCCTTTGTCACCAAGAGTGATTGTTCCCGTGGATTGCTCCTTTAGATCATGAAAGAGAGAACTCTTCCCACTCATATGCCTCGAGCAACCACTATCAATAATCCATTTGTGTTCTTTCACCTTGGTGATCTCCTGCAAAACAAACATCAACCTTTGTGGCTAGACCAATAAGCAAATTTGGATCCATTGTTGGGATAAACCATATTAGGTAAAATAGTGCCTTTTGGGACCCAAACTTGTGTTATCCGTTCTTTTCTCAAATGAACAGGAAATGTATTGCGAATAATATAAGGATCCTTTCTTCTATAAGGGCAGATCTCTTTTACATGTCCCTTTCTAGCACAATGGTGACATATAGGAGAGGTTCTGCTTCCTTTAGCCTTTACAAAAGTGGTAATGTGTTGCTTCTTTAAAAACTTTGGATTGTAACCAATACCACTTTTGTTTAGAGAGCTTTGTTGTTCACCCAACATCTTATCGAGAGTGCCTTTGGACTTGGTAAAACTTATGAGGGCTGTCTGTTGGTCTAGAATCTTATTATTCAGGGAGATCTTCTCGTTCTCTAAGTCATGATGCTCATTTCTTAGAGAGGAGATATCTTGCTTGAGTTCAGATTTCTCCGAGTCAAGCGTCTTGACTTTAATGTCAAGACATGAATAAGAAGCTTCAAGACCTTTGACCCTCATAGACAGATCCTCAATAGTTCTTTTCTGATCCACAATTCTCTTAATAAGAATGTTAGTTTGGGCAATAAGCTTCTCTTCATTGGCAATCATATTTGAAAGGAATTCCGATAATACCTCTTTTGGACTTTCCATTAGTTCTCTTACAGTAGCTTCAAGCTTTCCATCGTGGGATTCGTTTTCTGAGGCCATAAGACAGATGTTGGCTTTCTCATCATCGGAGTCAGAGTCGGAATCACTCCAAGTAGCCACCATAGCTTTCTTCTTCCATTTGTCACCTTTCTTGGGCTGGCTCTTAGTCTTTTGAGGGCAGTCCTTCACAAGATGATCTGTTTCACCACATTCAAAACAAGACAACGGTTTAGTCTTCTTTTCATACTTGTTGTATTGAGGCTTACCTCGAAATTTTGAAGACTCTGATCCATCCTTGTTGTTGAATTGCTTCTTCATTTTGAGAATTCTAGCAAGGCCTCTTGTGATAAGAGCAAAAGGATCATCCTCATCGTCATCCTCATCTTCAGAATCAGATCCATCCTTGGACTCATCCTTCTTAGACTTGAGTGCCAAGTTCTTGGTGCTAGCGGGAAGTTCTCCATCGTCTTCATTAAGGATCATCTCATGCGTGATCAGCTTCCCAAGGAGGTCATCAAGGGGTAGAGTGGTGAGGTCCTGGGCTTCTTCTATAGCTGTTACTTTTGGACCCCATTTCTCCTTTGGAAGGCACCTCAGTATCTTCCTCACTTTCTCAACGTTGGTAAAGCTCTTGCCGAGAGAGTCAAGGTTGTTGGTGATTTCTGTGAATCGTGTGAACATGGCTTTGATTGACTCATCGGACTTCATTTTGAAGAGCTCATACTTTCGAAGGAAGATGCTGATCTTGGTGTCTTTTACTTGGCTCGTTCCTTCATAGGTGACGACCAACTTGTCTCAAATCTCTTTAGCTGACCTACAAGAGGAAATACGGTTAAACTCATCAGTGCTAAGACCACAATAAAGTAAGTTGATAGCCCTGTAGTTTTTGGAGATGGTTTCAAGGTCTGCTTGGGTGTAATCAGACTCCTTCTTTGCCACTTTGGTATTGTTTGGTCCTTCCTTCTCTGGAATCTTCGGACCATTCTCTATAATGTTCGAAAGCTCTAGATCTTGGTCAATGATGAACATCTTCATCAAAGATCTCCAGTGGACAAAGTTGTTTCCTACAAAGAGTGGCGGTCTGCTTGTGGACCTTCCCTGTGCAAATCCTCCGCTTGCTTCACCAGACATGATCGAAAACTCACAAGATTGTTAGATCAAAAACATTAAGTAAAGCTCTGATACCAATTGAAGGTTCGATAATGTAAAAACAATGTAATAAGAAATACTCTAGAAGGGGGGTTGAATAGAGTATGCCCGTTTTTCGCAGAAAGTCTCAAGGCTTTTGAAGCTTGAATCAAAACTCTTGAGATTAAACCTGAATCACAAAGTTAGACAATCGAACCAAGTGCGGAAATAAGGTAAAGCAAATAAGTAAAGGACACGAGTAATTGTTTACGAGGTTCAGCACAACTGGCCTACGTCCCCGCCTAGGGTTCTTCCACAACCCTAGGATTCAAAGGCTTTATTGAATGCTTAGCTTAGGATCCTAATAGCTCACCGAGAAGCCTCTCTCCTATCCAATTGCAATCTAGACAACTCACGTTCCCTTGGAGTCCTAGACCAATCTAGAAGAGCCCCACCTCTCTCAGCTATCTAGTACAATCCTCTAACTCTCGCAAATCAATAGCCTAGTGCAACTTCCCGAGTTATAAACTCTCGAGTAACACTTGAAATGAATATATCCTATAAGCTCACAGTGACTCTCAAAGGCTTTGAAATAAACAACAAACTATTTGAGCGCTTTGCAGAGAGACACTTGGAAGACAGATCGCTTGAATGAATGAAGCTCGTGTGTAGCACTTGTACGTTCTTATTTTTTCTGTCTTCTTCTTTCTTTCCTTTATATAAGAGTGGAATGGCGCCTGAGGATCTTCACCGACGGCTCCATGAATCAGGCTTGATTCTTCAATCTTCTATTTATGGACACTTTGAAGCCATGATCCATTTTGAAGAAGATCTTCACAATATGTCTTTAAAGGAAAGATATAATCTCGAAAATACTTCCTGAAACAGTTAGTCCAACGAATATATATAATATAAAGGAAGTATATAATAAGATAAAATAATATACGAATAATAAGTTAGGTTTTGTATTTCATCAACTGTTAACGCTCCAAGGCTTTTGACACAGACATCCTGTCAAAGCCTTTGGAACATCTTTTCCGATTTTCATCAAGGGAGGGAGTTATCACTCTCCTATGTATAGATAAATCTTTAATGGAAATAGGAGAAGAAGGATCCATATCTTGGCTTACCTTCGCAGAATTGGATTCGGGGACCTCCTGTTTTGGTCGATTTCGAGTAAGATTACTCGATATCGAGGAATTCGGCTCGTCTGGTGGACTGCTGGCCTGGTCGGTCGAGGAAGGAGAAGTCGAGGAAGAAAGATGTTGGTCGACTTCGACCAATTTGATCGATGTCGAGTTGTCCTCGGCTTCCAGTGGATTGCTCGTCGAGGAAGGTGAAGTCGAGGAAGTAGTGTTTTGGTCGATGTAGACCAATTTGGTCGATGTGGAGTTGTCCTCAGCTTCGAGTGGATTGCTCGGCGTTGCTGTTGTTGGTGGAGGGCTCGAATTTTGGTCGACGTCGATCAATTTACTCGACGTCGAGTAACTTTGGTCGACGTCTACCAAAAAAGTCCGCAACCTATAGCGGATCAAACTCTGTAACAGATTGCAAAAATTAACAGTGTATTCAATATAAATTACGGATGTATTTAGCTTCCCGTAGTTTTATGATAATATATGGGAAAATGGAGATTTTTATGAAAAGATAAATTAACCAGGGTTGTTTATGAAAGGGTGCCACTATATACACCGCAAACGTCCTTAAGGACGTGCAAGTCCTCAGGCTTGCACGTCCACTATTTAAACATTGCACGTTGTTAAGGACGTGCAAACCCTAGTTAGGGTTTTGCGTTTAGGGTTTAGGGTTTAGGGTTTAGGGTTAGGGTTTAGGTTTTGTAATGTTAATTGATAAAATTGAAGTGTTTAGCTAGTGGATTTGAAGGATTTAGGGTCAAATTAAACAGAACACAAGAATTGTTAAGGTTTTCATTTGGATAATATGCGAATAAAGTTACAAGGAACGGAAAAAAAGGTTTACATTCATAAGTTTAATAAAGTTGTGGAATACAATCTAGAAAAACAGTAAAGGACGGCCGGCATCGGCACGCAAGGCTCTAAATCTCTCAATCTGAGCTTGAAACGGAGCATCCCATCCTTCGACGCTCGGATGATTATGTTCGACCCATTCTAGTGGAGGCGGCGGAAGAGGAGCGTTAGGACGCAACCAGATCTATGAGAACAAAAATTTAGAGTTAGAGTATTGACATATGTATGAAAATCATGAATAGGTAATAACAAAGACGTTTGAAGTCGTACCGCGGCAAAATGGTCTTGGTTTCCGATGCAGGCTACACCAAGAGTTGCTGATTGGGGAGGGTTGTTAGCAGATGCCGGCGAGATCATGGGGAGACATGTGAACGGATGATGCTAAACTAGGACGACGAGAGGAATCTGATATACCGTCGCAAATACTAAACCCATGATGGGAAGCTCTATCCACCGTCTCCTATCACCATGTGTGGCTCCGGCACATCTCTGGTAGTCGACGAACTGCTGGAATAGGTACTCTCCCGTATAACAACCGGCGTACAGATCGTCGTGATCCTCCAAGTGATTGCATAGTAAAGTTTTGAGTTCCGGGAAAGCAGTCTCGCCGATCGGTGATGTCAAAGCCGCCAAAGCACGGTAGCCACAATGACCATCTCCAGCAGTGTCCCTCACCCTCTCAATATGACCTAACATGAAGGGATCAACGTTGTTTCGACCCCATATGAACCCTCCGAACACATCATCACGTCCACGTCGAGCTGAGGTCGCTTGTGGACGAGGCCGAGCAGCATTTCGAGCAGCACGCGCTTCTTCTCTCTCAAACCTTTCTCTTACCTCCTCGTATGGCAACGGGTTGGTTCTGCAGGCATTTCTCGACCCCCGAGGCCTCCCCTTCCTTCGGACGCTTGCTGATGAGGGTGGGTGCAGCTCATCCTCGCATACATCGTTGGAAGTCGTATATGAAGATGACAACTCATACGATAGTGGGGTGTCGTCGAGGTCAGTCCATGTCAAATCCATCCAGAACGGGTGGATGTCCTCGGCGGGTATCGGAGTGCCGGAGTTGACGTATGCCTGAATCTCATGGACACAAGGGATCCCGTAACAAACCCTCCAATGTCGGTCCGTGCATACCGGAGGAACCTTTTGGTTCACGACGTCCTGCCACATCTTGTACAGATAATCGAAGCACTTTTTGGAGATTAAAGTCTTTACCTCATCGAAAAGGTTGACTTTATACGCCGTTGTTGGCCATTTGAAGCGGTCGATCTCCAAAGCAGTTTGCAGCTCATGCAGTTGACAATCGTTGACTCTATGGATTGCATCGATCACGATGCGGAAGTCACCAGTCGATGAGTGAAGTGCCTCCTTCAGAACCTTGTGTTGACCCTCAACTATGTACACATTGAAGTGCATACCACTAAATATTCGATATTATATCATATTGTAATGGGAGATATGAAGTAAGGTTGTACCTGTTTGTCGTACGGGTGCCGAGATGGAAGACATTATCTACGTAGCACCGAACTATGCTCCTGCTGTATGGAAGCCAAACCGACTCCAAATACGCCACCACACCTGGGAATGGATGCCATGCAGCTCGTAGCGCCCGACGACGTCGGTTGAATGATTCCTCCGACCTCGATTCGAACAGCCCCCAACAGTTGCCCTTAAAGATGCCAGCATGGTTTAAATTCTTCGTGATCTTCAGAGCTGCTTCTTCGCATCTTCTCGTCACGTGTAACCAACAAAGGAGATGCTGGACGTCGGGGAAGACAACATTCAGCGCCGCCAAGAGACCTAGCTCTCGATCAGTCATGATAGCTTGAGGCTGAACGCTCCCAAGCAAGATCTGAAGCTGTCGCAACACCCAGGCGTATGTGTCTTCGTTCTCTTGCGACATGAAGGCATAGGCGATGCAGTAAGTATTGCCTGAGGGTGTGAGCCCGACCACCTCACACAAAGGAATCCCATATCTGCAGGTGTAAATATGTTACATATAAAATACTTTATAATTGGCTATATGTGCAATAATGTAATCGTAATTAAGTAACTTACGCATTTGTTTTGTATGTGCTGTCCATTATGATGACGTAATGGAACCTTCGGAGAAGGCGTATCCCGTCGGGATGCGCGAGGAAGAGGTCGCTCAAGACGTTGTCGTCATCCGGATGTCGTCTGAAGTCGTAGTAGTACCTTCTTTCCCGCAGATGGTGCAAGGTATCCTGGGTCATCGTCCGACTACCTCTTTCTTCGGCGACCATCATGGCGAGCGTGTTGGTAAGGCTCTTCCTTGACGTGACGCTGGTATCATCCAACTGCCTCAATCCGTACCCAATGGTTTTTGGAGGAGTGCCAACTTCCTTCATCCACCTCGCCATCTTCTTTCCCCCCTCTGTCATCTGTCCGGCGATGGAGTGACCCTTCAAGCTCGTGGAAAGCCCGTGGTTATGAACACCATGGGTTACCGTCATGCGCCACTGACCCGGCGGAGCTTCGTGTCTGTGTAGAGAGAATGGACAACCACTTATCTTCGATTGTGTGCTCCGGAGCTTCCTCCCGCGTGGTCGGTACTCCCCAAACTGCTCGCAAGCAAGGAGAACCCCGCCTGGACGATTCGACGCCCCCGTCCAAGACCGCTTGATTACTAAAATCATGCAGTGTCTCCGACCCAAGTCCTTGAAATGCGTAACCATTTCGTCACGGTCATTCCAAACCCTTGGGTCCGAGAACTCAGACGTAAAGTCTCGAAACTGTATTCATATAATTGAAAATATGAACAACACGGAACGAATACGAAATATGTTGACTCTACGAAACCTGTGCGTACCTGAGATACTTGGAGACGAGGATTGCTTTGCGGCTCGGCCATAACGATTCTAGATGTCCTCCTTCGCTTCAATTGTAAGAAGTCGGACTTATTTTTGGAGTGCGGAATCAAGCTGTTCTCCATCGCTTATAAAAGGCACTATTTCGTTAATTGTAAGCAGAACCCTAGCCATCCTTAAGGACGTGCAACACGTCCTTAAGGACGTGCTAGGGTTTAGGGTTTGGCTAGGGTTAGGGTTTAGGGTTAGGGTTAGGGTTTTAGGGTAAGGAAACTGCACGTCCTTAGGGACGTGCAGTTTCCTTACCCTAAAACCCTACCCAAAACCCTTAAACCCTAGCCAATCTTGACACAATCGGGCAACCTTATCATATTAACGTTTTCGTTTTCGTTATCGGACAACCTTATCATATTAACGTTTTCGTTTTTGATGTTTACGTTCAATATGACTCTGAAGAAATGAGAAGAGTCTAATAGAAATATATAGATAGATACAAAATCCGAAATATAAATGTATAATATCAACATACAAACTGCAAAAGTACATCACTGGCCAGGTGGATGACGTACAGCATGATCCAAAATCCCCGTCACCTCGTCCAATAGCTCCCCAAGGCGAGGGTCGGTAGACAGAGCCCTCCAATAGCCCTCTATCTCGTGCAATCGGGCCGCCAACGCCGGAGGGATGACGGGAGGCTGAGGGAGGTCCACCCATGGGTCCAGGCCGATCGGGTGGACGGGCGCCGGCGGGTCGGGATGTGGTGGCGTGGTCGGCAGCACGTACGGCCGGCTCTGCGACGCGAGCCACGGCAAGTAATCTGCAGTGACACCGGCCTGGCAATCCTCGCTGGTGCGCCTGTGATCGGCCAGCCTGTAGAAACGACCCTCGTCCTGCAGGTCCTGCCACCTGTTCTCGCCCGGGGCGAACACGGCGCTGTACTTCGAGTTCTTCAGGGTCGTGTCGCGGCAGACCTGAACCGGCGCGATGACGGCCTGCGGGATCCCCTGGACCCGTCCGAACTGCCGGAGGCACCTATCGGGCATATACGGCTCCTCCTCCCAGCAGAAGGTGATGGTGCCCCGATAGGTGGACTGACGGTACTGGCCGTCGAAGTCCAGATCACGCCCAAAAGGCATCCACCGAACCTACAATTAAACAAATCAGATTTAATTTACAGCTAAGAATTATAAGATATATATATAGAGTCTCGAATACATACATCATCGACGGTAAGATGGTCCCCCTCGTCCCGCAGCTCCCGCATCTTTGTTAGCTTCGCGTCGTCCTTCATCCGCGGTGGCTGCTTCGGACTGATGAACTTTGCGTAGAAGCGAGGGTCATCCTTCATAGCCGGGTCGCTGGAGAAATCACCTCGGAAGCGAGGGAAGTACGCCCATATCCAAGCCTTGACACGAAAAAGTATTTCGTTAGCATATAATTTAAATATTTGTAAACTAAAAACTCTAATTCAACGGTCTCGTACCTGTAGGATCGGCGTGCAGCTGTCTATGCCCTTCGCGCCGGAGCGGGTAGCCTCGCCTAGGCCCTTGTAGAGACATGCGAGGGCACCAGCAGCCAATGCAAGGGTGACCGTACGTGGGATGTCCCAAACAAGGCCCAATACCTTCCATGGGATCCGGCTCTGCGACTTGTCCACAAACAAAGTCGCGGCGAGAGCAATGCATGCCCATGTAGGTCCTGTGCAGAAACAGACGATGTGCAGGGTCATCCTGGGGCTGCCCCCCTCCCACATGCGTGCGCAGCCGAATCTGCTCAGGATCAGCCGCGACCTCTGGGTCATCGGCGGGGGCGGGGTCGACGAGCGGCCCGTGTCTCTCCTGCCACAGGCGAGTAAACCCAGTCACTGGAGGGCCGCCAGCGTGTCTGTACGACTTCAGAGTCGCAGGGGTGAGCTGGTAGTACTCCGCGATGGTGGGGACCAGAGCTCCCGCGGGCAGATGTGACGTGCAGGGTTGGCCATCAATCCGGAGTCCCATCAGATAGGCAACATCATGCAGCGTGATGGTCATCTCGCCCCATGGAAAGTGGAAGGAGCTGGTCTCCGGGTGCCAATGCTCCAAAAATGCCGTGCAGGTGAACTCGTCGACACACTGCCAGTGGAGTGACCTCAGTTGGGGGACGCCGGATGGGAGCAGATCATGCACCCAGGTCCCCGGTCCCTCAAATATGTAGGGCTCGAAAGGCACCAAATGAGTCGCCCGGTGGTGGAACTTCAGCAGCGGCAGCTCCACCGTAGGATCTCTCCACACCTCGTACGCCCGGTGATGCCGGTAAGACAATAGCAGATCTCCCGGCGGCAACAAAGGGTCGACCTGCGCAGCCGGTGCGGCAGCCTGCGCAGGGATGGGCTCGGGCTCTACCTGTGGGCCCCCCTGGCCCTGAGCCTGCCCCTCCTGACCGTCGTCAGCATCCTCAACGACGTCAGGGATCACATCATCTCCAGACCCCAAGGAGATCGCCGCTGGTGTGGCGGAGGTCGAAGGCTGAGGCTCGTGTGTGCCAGATGTAGAAGCCTCTGGCACAGCTGAAGTAGAAGCCTCCGGGATGGTTGGTGGAACCCGAGCAGGCGGTCTCCCCATGTCGGCCCGTCGCCCACCGACTACGTCGGTAATGCAGCTACTCAAAACCTCAGGGGGCTCTAAGGAAGGCTGCAACCCCATCGTCGCATCGCCGGAAGGATCCCTAGGTGGCATACCCGCCCAGAAGGTGTCGTTCTCGTCGACCGGGGGCGTCCCCATCGACGGCTGTAAGCGCTCTGCAGACGCGAGCAGATCGTCGACTGTATGGTCGGGGGGTGCCGTAGACTCATGTACCTGGTTGACCGCTGCCCGGTCGCCGAACCTAATAGGCCGAAGGGTACCATCATCCCTCATGAGCCTCCCTGCCTGTTATTATGATCCAGTTGAATATTAATGTCTTTTCAGTATATTTTAATATATTGCAATGTATTTTAATGTCTTTTGATGTATTTTAATATATTTTCATATGTTTTATTGTCGTTTATTCTATTGTAATGTTATTTAAGTATTACAATTATATTTTAATGTTTTTTATTGTATTCAATATAAATTTATTTTTATGTATTTGAATATATTTAAATATATTTTAATGTTAATTAAATACTTTTGAAGTATTATAATATATTTTAATGTTTTTTATTTTCTTTCAATATATATTTATTTTTATGTATTTGAATATATTTGAATATATTCAAATATATTTTAATGTTAATTAAATACTTTTGAAGTATTATAATATATTTTAATTTTTTTTATTTTCTTTCAATATATATTTATTTTTATGTATTTGAATATATTTTAATATATTCAAATATATTTTAATGTTAATTAAATACTTTTGAAGTATTATAATATATTTTAATGTTTTTTATTTTCTTTCAATATATATTTATTTTTATGTATTTGAATATATTTTAATATATTCAAATATATTTTAATGTTAATTAAATACCTTTTATTCACTTGTAATTATTTTCTATGTATTTGAATATATACTATCTATTATATTCTATCAAATTACAACTATATTATTTTCTATCACACTATCTATTATATTCTATCAAATTACAACTATCTTCTTTTCTATCACACTATATACTATAAAAAACATTATAATATATAAAAAAAATAAAAAAATATAGTTTCAATTATATTCTATCAAACAATATATATTATCAATCATATATTCTATAAAATTCTATTATAAAACTATATTATCTATCTAATTATATTTTAAAACTCTAAAAATAAATCAAACAAAAATTAATTCAAATAACATACCGGTGGAGTCGGGATCGGGGACATCTCAATGGTCCGACGCTTCCGCGGCGGTAATAGACCGTCGTCCGCCTCCGCCACAGCTCCGCCTCCATCGCCGCCGCCAGTCGCCGCCCCACCACCACCGTCACGCGCCGCCAGTCGCCGCCCCACCACCACCACCCTTCTCAGCCGCCAATGTCGCCAGCACCACTAGACCGGGAGCCACCGCCTCCACCTCCACCGCCGTCGCCTCCGCCTCCAATGCCGCCACCGCCGCCTCGAGGTCTCCCTCTCTCTCTGCCTCCATCTCTATCGGTCTCTCTCTCTCTGGGTCTCTCTCTCTCTCTCTGATCGTTCTCTCTCTCTTTGCCGGCTCCGGCTCTCTCTCGCTCGATTTCAGACGAAGAAGAAGACGAAGAGGCACGTCCTCTTTCGTCTTTAAAGGACGGGCTTGCACGTCCGGGTTTGGAAAAAAAAAAAGTACACCCCACTTGCACGTCATTAAGGACGTGCAAGCACGTTTTTAAGAACGTGCAAGCACGTCCTTAAGGACGTGGGGATTTACGGTGTATATAGCCGAAATGTTATGAAATTTTCACAAAGGAAAAAAGAGCACCCTTCAGACGTGAGAGATGATCTCAACCGTCCAATCGTCCATCTCTTTCTACTCCCATTTCTATCAAAAAAGCAAATAAAAAAAGAAAAAAGAAAAAAGAAAAAAGAAAAAAGAAAAAGCAAATAAGGGAGGAGTATTTCAGAAGCTCACTCTCCCCGCTCTCTCAAATGCATCAAAATCAGCGAACCAGAGAGGGCTGAGAGAGAGAGAGAGAGAGAGAGAGAGAGAGAGAGAGAGAGAGGGGGAGGGTGTAGTACAACACATTTTTCTTGCCCCAATTTCAGCCATTTCCTCCTTTTTTATTCAATTGGATTCGAAGGGGTCTTTCATCTTCTTCTTTCATCCTTGAAGCTTCTGGAGGGACGCAAATTGAGCACAAAAAAAAAAAAGGTTAGCTCCTGCCTATCCTTCATCTCATTCATCTTTCCTCTCTGATTCAAGAAAACCCCATTTCTCAGTCCTTCCTGAAAAACCCCAATTTGTTTGAGGGGTTTTCCTTTTTATTTTCGTTTAGTTTTGATACAGTCAGGAATCTTTGCTTCTTTCGCCTGCGCATTGATGATATTTCTCATCTGGGTGTTTTGATTTCAGTTCGGTGGTTGGGCCTTTCGATTCAGATTGGTGGATGATTTGATATGTCTGGTGGGTCTTTCTTGCTTTCCCCCAATCAATTCTTAGATGCTCCTTCTTGGCCACTAGATTGAATGATCAGTTTGTGTTTTCTTGAAATTTGAGGTTCTGTGCAAATTGGGGTTTCTTCCATTCTTTAAACCTCTCTTTCTGGGCAAGAAACCCTCATAAACTTGGAGTGTATTCTTGATTTCAACTTGCATTTACAATCCAACCTCCCAAAACAACATGCAATCTTGTCTATTTCTACATACTTTTCCTAATTTAGTATTGCTAATTTAGAATCTGACTGACTTTGTTGTTTGATTGTGCGTTTGGCTCAGAGGGTTCTGAGATTATGCTAAGGAAGAGAACCAGATTAGGTCAAAAGGAACAGCAGATGGGTCAGCTTACTCCTGATGATGATTCTGAGGCCAATTTACAACCTGCTGTTTTAGTCCAAAAGCAAAGGACCAGCTCCTTCTTCAATGTCTCTGGTCTTTTTGTGGGTATGACTTCTACGGGTGCCTTGGACTGTGATTCAGTCAGAAGCCCTACCTCTCCTCTAGATTTTAAGATGTTCTCTAACCTGGGAAGCTCTCTGAGGTTCCCTAAATCCTCCCATGGAGGTAATCACAAGTGTTGGGATTGCAGCAAGGTGGGCCTTAGAATTGTTGATTCTCTTGATAGTGGTGATGATGAAGATTGTGATGGGAAATTATGTGGGAAATCAATCAAAGCATCCAACAGCAAGAACATATTGTTTGGCCCACAGATTAGGACTAAAGCCCCAAATTCCCCAATCCATTTGAGGTTTTGTGAGTCCCCTAAATCATTGCCTAAAAACTACCATGTTTTGCCTGCCACCCAATCCATGGGTTCCAATCTTCAAAAGGGGAAGCCAGATGTTCTCTTTGAGATTGGAGGAGACCCTTTAGAGCCTGACCCATTTTACAAGATCCAATCTTTCTCCCTTGATTTCAAACAAACAGGGTCATACAAGAACCATTTAGGTGACCCAAAAGCCAGTTTTGGAACTAAGGGATCTTTTTGGGCAAAAGAGACTGCCCTTGTGAGTTCTGGATCAGATAAGCTCTTGAATGGGAATTCAAGTTCAATTGCTATACCCAATGGTGGTTCCAGCAATGGGCTTACTGGGTCCCTCTTAGCTAGTGAGATTGAGCTTTCAGAGGACTACACATGTGTGATCACACATGGTCCCAACCCTAAGACAACTCATATTTTTGGTGACTGCATTTTAGAAAGTCACAGTGGAAAAGAGTTTGGAAACAATAGAGCAAGTTTAACAACTGGGATTCCAGTGGCTGAGAAGTGCTTGGAAGTTCCAAACCCTTATCCATCTAATGATTTCCTCAGCTTCTGCTATTTTTGCAAGAAGAAGCTGGAAGGAGAGGATATCTATATGTACAGGTTTGTTCTGAACTGGAAAACAGACAAACCATGCTGCTGGTCTTTCAAATTGATTCTAAGCCTGATGTGATTCTTGTTTGTGATTCTTCATCTTGCAGAGGTGAGAAAGCATTCTGTAGTTCGGATTGCCGTTTTGAGCAGATTCAGATTGAGGAGGGAAAGGAGAAATCCGCCAGTGAGGCTCCCATGGAATCTGGTGAACACGAAAACGGTGACCAAATTTTTGAGATGTTTGTTCCAGTGTAGACTGTAGAGTCATTTGCCTTGTGGTCCCTTTTGCAGCCATGATAAATGAAATCCATCATCACTAAGCTTGGACCCACACGCTCGCCCGTTTGATGATCTTCTGTTAATAAAAAGAGCTGTTTGTTTCCCTTTGATTTTTTTTCTTTTCCTTTTGTGCACCTTATTAGCAGCCACTGATGTTCATCTGGGTAGGGCTCATAAAACAGCTAGTGATAATTCTGAAATCCTGATTAGCTTCCTATTGTTCCAATGGCTGAGGGATCGCAGTGCCCGGCTAGGTTTTTGTTCTTACTTAGCTATGACAGTAAAGGGTTTGTTGGGATGCCAATCTTTCATGGCTCCTCACAGAGAAGGCAGTTTTTTCATGTGAACAAATTATTGACTGAATATATCCTTACATATTTGTATTCCTTGAGTATAATTCAATGGTGATTTCTCTATTTCTTCATTTGCTGCACATAACTGCATTTGCTTTGTATGCAAAACTTGTTCTGATAATCAAAGTAATTTTCAAAACTGCAAACTAGAAGAGGTTTCCCTAAAATCTGTAATCAAAACTGCAAGCTGAAACAAAATTGATGCCAAGGTCTAGAATCTGGCGGTGGTGCCTGTGAAATTAGTTTTGATGAAATGGCCCTGGGTGGTGTAGTGGTTGCCATGGGGAAATAGATTGAATGCACCGAATTGATCAGTAACAGTACTATCAATCTATAGCGCCATTTCAGGGGATGGCTTTTGTCTGAGTTTCAGTGCTCCACTTAAACTTATTGAGTGAATAGCTTTTTCTCTGACTCTACAAATTTATTTTGTTAGGACTACACAGTACTAGTTTTGCAAAATTGTGTGCCATGGTTTTCAGTTTCATGGTTAGAAAAGTGGGGCCTTTTTTGCAGTTTGCTCAATTGCTCTAGTTTTGTGGTTTTGGAATCCTAAATAAAGTTTCTATGATTACCCCTCCTATAGAAAAGTTATTGTTAATCTCTAGCACTATCATCATTAAGTATAATGTACACATGATTGTAATTAATTACAGTAAAACATATCATAACATACTTTACGATTTTTTAGAAAATTAATAAATAAAACCAGATTTCCACCAAGCATAGAGAAATTTAACTTTCACCAAACAAACAAACAAAAAATTGATTTTTATAAAATAACTAGATATCGGCATAGTGAAAAATTGGTTTCCAAGTCAGTGAAGGAAAACAGATTTACCCTCAAATTCCATTAGTTCTGGGGCATAAAAGAATAGAATTTCATAGTTAAGGATAAAAAACAAATAAGTTGCTTTAAACTTTCGTTTATAGATTTGAAAGTTACATTGAAGCTCTAAAGAGCATTATACACTTGAAAGTTACATAACTTGGTAGGTCATCTAGTTGTATCAATACATACAAGCTACGATTATACAAGTTGGTGGTGTTGAATGTCTTGGTCACTAAAGTCTATTTCTTCTCTATACGCGTTAGAGAAATTACTTGGAAGATTCGAAAAATCTAAATGTTTTCATTATCGTCGTCAACTTTCACAAATATGTTAACCAACTTGAAATATATATAGACAAAACCCGATTATACACAAATCCCCTAATTGTGTATTAACCGATTATTTGTTAGAATCAAATTATTTGATAGAATGAAATTATTTATTGGTATTGACCGATTATTTATTAGAATAAAATTTACATTTTTTTTACACTATTTGTACGGACGAATAATTAGATAGTTATAGACTTACAAATAATCACATGAAAATAGACGAATAATAATGAATAAATAGATGAATAATTTCTACTTATATATGATAAGACTTGTGTACACGACAAGGGATGTATACACCAGAACTAACCCCTCTGGCCCCCTTCTCTCTCTCTCTCTCTCTCTCTCTCTATATATATATATATATATATATTATATGCAAAGATTCAAATGTAAAATTTTCTTAGTGTAAAATGGGTCGAATTTTAATAAGTAAATTACTAATGGGCCTAATTTATAAGTAAATGGGCTTAATTTAATTAGCAAAAATGTTAGGCCAAATTGCAGAAAACCACCCTTTAAATATGCTGTTTTGCGTGAAACCACCCCTTAAAATGAAAATTCCAGAAAACCACCCTTTAAAACCTTTTTGTTTGCAAAGTCACACCCATCACCCATTTTTCGTTAATTAAATGTTAAAGTGTGTGGAAATTTAATTATACCCCTTATTATTATTATTTTACTCATTTCAATTGATATTAGTTGATATTTAACTTTTAACATGTTTTTCAAAAGTAATTTTTTTTAATAAAATATCATTTTTTGAAATATAATTTCATAATTATCATTAAAAACACTCTATAAAAAATAGATATGATTGATGTTTTATACGGAGTATATTTTAAAAAGTGTATATTACTAAAGGGCTACTCAAAGAAAATAAATTTTTAAAAAATGATATGTTATATAGTTTTTATTATTCTAAAAATAGGTTCACTATTCCACATACATTTTTAGAATAATAAAAACTATATGAAACATTATTTAAAAAAATATAATTTCTTCAAGTAGCCCTAGTATTACACATTTTTTATATGTATAAAACATAAATTACACATCGATTTTTTATAGAGTTTTTTTGTAAGTATGAAATTATTTAATTTTTTTTTTATATTTATAGTGTTTTTGCTTTTGAAAAACATGTTAAAAGTTAAATATCAACTAATATCAATTAAAATGAGTAAAATAATAATAATAATAATAATAATAATAATAATAATAATAAGGGGTATAATTAAATTTCCACACACTTTAACATTTAATTAACGAAAATTGGGTGATGGGTGTGACTTTGCAAACAAAACGGTTTTAAAGGGTGGTTTTCTGGAATTTTCGTTTTAAGGGGTGGTTTCACGCAAAACAGCATATTTAAAGGGTGGTTTTCTGCAATTTGGCCAAAATGTTAATCTCATGTGCCCCTTGCCTCATGCGTGTGCCCCCTGCCCGGTGCCCCCCTTCTCGGGCCATTTTTTTTTGTTCGTGTTAACACTTTCTGTTGTGCAAATATAACTTAATGTTGTGCACATACATCCTGTTGTGCAACTATAACTTTATGTTGTCACGGGAGGGGTCCATACAGTGAGACTGGAACGAAAATCAATGAACAACTGTCTAGGTAAACCCTTGGTGAATATATCAGTGTACTGATAAGAGGACGGGACATGTAGAACGCGGACATGTCCAATGGCAACCTTGTCCCTGACGAAGTGGAGATCAAGCTCAATATGCTTCGTGCGTTGATGCTGGACTGGGTTGCTAGCCAGGTAGACGGCGGAGACGTTGTCAGTGTAGACCAGAATGGCCTTCTGCAAGGGGCATCGTTGCTCAAGCAGGAGATTGCGAAGCCAAGAGCACTCAGAAACAACGTTGGCAACACCCCTGTATTTGGCTTCAGCGCTGGAGCGAGACACGACGGATTGACGCTTGGCTGACCAAGATACAAGAGTGTCATTGAGGAAGACACGGTAACCAGACGTGGAGCGACGTGTGTCTGGACAACCACCCCAATCCGCATCAGTGTAAGCCACAAGATCAAGCTTAGAGGAAGGAGTGATGGTGGTGCCGAGCTCGAGGGTGCCGCTTATGTACCGAATGATCCGCTTCAAAGCCTGAAAGTGAGGTTCCCTAGGGGCATGCATGAACAAGCAGATCTGTTGAACGGCGTAATTGATATCAGGCCTGGTGAAAGTGAGATACTGAAGAGCACCAGCGAGGCTCCTGTACAGTGTGGGATCGTCAACCAAAGGACCAGAATGAGCACTGAGCTTGTTAGATGTATCGACTGGGGTCGCGACGGGATTACAGTTGACCATCTTAGCTCGAGCAACAATCTCAGCAGCATACTTACTCTGTGAGAGAAACAGACCAGACGCATGCCGCTGAACAGCATCTCCCAAGAAGTAAGACAACTGACCCATATCAGACATGGCGAATCCCGCACTCAACTGCGAGATTATAGACGTCCGAAGAGCATCAGAAGAGGCGGTGACAATGATGTCGTCGACATAAAGCAGCAGGAATGCCAAGTCCGAGCCTCTGCGATAGATAAACAGAGATGTATCCGAACGGCTACCAGTGAAACCCAAACGGAGCAGATGAGAGGCAAAACGCTGGAACCACGCCCGTGGAGCCTGTTTCAGACCATATAGAGAGCGCTTGAGGAGACAGACATGCTTTGGACGCTCAGCATCAGTAAACCCCGGCGGCTGAAACATGTAAATTGTCTTGTTCAGATGACCATGCAGAAAGGCGTTCTTGACATCTAACTGATGGATGGCCCAGTTGCGCGACAGAGCCAGACTCAGGACCACTCGGATAGTGGCAGACTTGACCACAGGGCTGAAGGTCTCATCACAATCAATACCGACCTGCTAAGATCTACCGTTCACCACAAGACGGGCCTTGTAGCGCTCCAACGTCCCATCAGAGCGGAACTTGTGACGAAAGAGCCACATACAGCGAATGACGTTCGCCTCAGGAGGGCGAGGAACAAGAACCCAAGTACCATTCTTCTTAAGGGTCCTGTATTCGTCGAGCATAGCCGCCAGCCAATTCGGGTCGAGGAGGGCTGTTTTGTGGGAGGTGGGAACGGGGGAGAGGGAGGTCTGGGTGGGGGCAGAGGGTGAATGGGAGTCGGGAAGGACGGGGGCAAAAAGGGCTAAGTAAGGGGAAGAGGCGGCGGGCGGATCAAAGGCGGCGAGGGTTGCGGCGGCCGCCGCCAGGGAGGGGTTTAAGGCTGCGGGCGCAGCATTTGTACATGCGGCGGGCGCCGCATGACCTGCTGATAGCGTCTATTCTAGCATTGTTTTTGGGAACTCTTGTGTAGAGTTTAGGGCGTTTTTACTAGAGTATGCTACCTATTTCTTAGCCCTTTGTTTCCCATTTCGAGGAATCGGTGTCTACCGCTAGTATGTTATGATTTCAGGTACTTTTGAGCGATTTTGGAGCAGATTCAAGAGCTAAAGGATAAGGAGGTGATTAGAGGCGCTTCCATGTGGAAATAAGTCATCAAAGACGGGCTAAAGGGGTCAAGAGATGAGCAAAGAATATGAGACAAGAAGCAAGCATATCAAGTGAATCACTAATAGGAGCTCAAGACGATGTAGCACGACTCACAAGACAAGGGAGTTTGTGCAATTTTCAGCTACAGCAAGCTGTCACGACCCATGGGAGACCTTCACGAGTCGTGACAAGTGAACTCATCTCTTTGTGGCGTACTGCAGGCTGTCACGACCCGTGACAGACTCTTCACGAGTCGTGATAGTGCCAGATCAGCCAGACCTTTCACATTTCCGTTGCTTGTTTTGGATGAATTAAAACCAATGTAATTTCCAGATTGGAAGGGGGTTACGCTTTGGAAAAGGGCTGAAAAACTGAGATTTTGGGGAAAACACTTGGGAGGACCCTAGATTAATTAGTTGAATGGTAGGAATTGCAATCAGATGCTTTTGAGACGATTTCCGCTATAGAAGATCAAGTATTTCTCTTACTCTTCTTGGCTATGTCATCTTATTTTGCTTTTGATTTGTTCTCTTTCATCATGTTTGGCTAATTCGATTGTTCTAGGGTTGGGGTGATTCCGCTATGTTGAGATAGACCATACTTACTATTGCTTGAATGTAGTTTGATTTTTGTTTGATTTAATCCTATTGAGCATATAGCCTAATTGATAATCAATTAGATCCAATTAGGGGTTGAGACCGAGAGGAGATAGCCCTAATAGGAAGATAGATGATTGCATGAGACCGAGAGGTGATTGTTGTCATTGGAGCTATAGGATTGAACCTGAGATATTGATGTTTGCTTATAAGTGACATAATAGCATGATTTAAGATCTCTTGAGGATTTATAGATTGTCATAGAAATTCTAGGTTTGTTTGTTCTAATTGAGACCGAGAGGAGACATTTGAATGAACTTGCTTAGATTCTAAGTGCGTAATGGATCTAACTTTAGTTTAACTTTGCGCGAGAGTGATGGTTAACCGGTTAGGTACAATTTACTATGAGACCGAGAGGAGATTAGTAATAAACTTAGACAACCTACCTTCAAACATAATCAAATTCATTCCAGCGAGAAAAATCTCTTTAGTCTATCGACGACACATGGTAGTTAATCCCCAATTCTAGAATATTTTCTCCATATTTGCCCAAAACTTCCATTTGCTTGTTTTAATTTGTTTTATTAGTTATATCATAAAACCTCAATTTCTCTACTATTTTGGCTTAGTAAATTGGTTGCGAAGATTCGATTAATACTCCTATAGTCCCTGAGTTCGACACCTTGATATACTACAACCGATCTCATACACTTGTGGGAATAGGTTTCAAGCCTATCACCTGCGGCGGGCGCCGCCAAGGAAGGGTTTAAGGCTGCGGGCGCAGCATTTGTACATGTGGCGCCCGCCGCATGACCTGCGGCGGGCGCCGCACGTAGGTGAGGCGAGGTTGTTAGGCGAGGTGATGGGAGGTAGATAGCGGGGTGATGGTCGGTGGTCATGGAGATGATTTGACGGGGTCTGAAGACACCGGAGACGCTACGGGTGTGTGGTCTGGTGGTAGGGGTGGTAGGGGGTGGTGGGGGAGGTGGGGGGGGGGGGGGAGACGCAGGAGCACCGGGAGAGGTCTGGGGAAGAATGAAGTGAGGGAATGGTGACTAAGACTCTGTCGACGACACAGGGGGTGTGGGAGACGCGAAGGGAAATCGCGACTCATCAAAGGTGACATGACGAGAGAGAATGATCATGTGAGTCTTGATATCGAGGCAAATGTAACCGCGATAATCAGACGGGTAGCCAAGAAAGACACAAGGGGTAGAGCGTGGGTGAAGCTTGTGGGGGGCGGTGGATGACTGATTAGGGAAGCACAAGCAACCAAAGGTACGAAGGTGATCATATATGGGCAAAGTGCAATACAGTGCCTGAAACGGTAAGCGATGGTTGAGGGTGGTGGAAGAGAGAATGTTGAGGAGGTAGCATGTGGTGGCCAAGGCGTAAGGCCAATAAAGGAGGGGAATGGATGCGTGGAAGAGGAGAGTGCGCGTCATATTGGTAATGGTTTGGATGATTCGTTCGGCCTTGCCATTTTGTTGAGAGGTGTAGGGGCAGGACAAGCGATAGGAGATCCCATTGGTATTAAAGAAAGTGTGAAAATCTTTGTTGTCAAATTCGCGACCATTGTCGCATTGGAAACACTTGACAGAAGTGTGAAACTGTGTTTTGATGTAAGCGTGGAATTTGGAAAAGATAGGGCACACTTGAGATTTAAAGTGCAGAGGGGAAAACCCATAAGAAATGTGTATAATCATCCAGAAATAAGAGGTAATACTTATGACCCTCCTTGCTAGGCACAGGAGATGTCCAAATATCACTATGAATAATATCAAAAGGTGCAAATGTAGTGTTTAAAGATCGCTGAAAAGGAAGTCTGGCATGCTTGCCTAACTGATAAGACGAACATAAACTAGAGCGATGCTCTTTATTACATTGGACAAGACTCTTAGAATAAAGTAAATCTAAAACTGAAGGACTGGGATGACCAAGGCGTGCATGCCAAAGACTGGATGATGATGCTGAGAGGGCGACTGGACTTGACGGGCTGGATGGTGAGGGTGACGACACAGGATAGAGCTCCCCAGTGCTATTACATCTCAGGCGAATAACCCCCGTAGTAAGATCCTTCACAGAGAAACCAAACAGATCAAACACAAGAGAAACATTATTGTCAGTGGTGAACCGACGGACAGAGATAAGGTTTTTGACAAGTTTGGGAGCAACAAGGACGTTGTTGAGGTGCAAAGGGTTGGTAGGGGTTGGTAGTGTGGTGTGGCCAATGCCCAAAGTAGCAAGGCGATCACCGTTTCCGACGATAATAGAATGAGCAGGACCCTTAAAAGAAAGAGAGGAGAGAGTACATGAGAAGTTCGTCATATGAGAGGTAGCGCCAGTGTCCATGTACCAAGCGGCGTCAGGGGGTGTCAGCTACATTGAGGAGAAGGCCTTGTGCACATCAGTCAGGTATGCCTGATCAGACGACGGGTATGCCTCATGACTGACAGAGCGGGGAGCAGGACCCAATAAGCCCTGCTGACGGTTGGGATACGGGGCTGGTCCACGAAACGACGCACCGGGTTAACCATAGGGCATCCAAGGAGGGTAGCCAGGGTTGGGGTACCAAGAGGGGTGGCGGGGATCATACTGCTGTGGGCGGCCATTGTTGCAACCATTGCCGCGGCCGCCGCCTCTTGGTCCCTGCTGGTCGTTGCTGCGGCCAGGCTGGAGGGCAAGCTGCTCGATGATGTCATTGGATGAGACCAACGCCGTCTTGTCTTTGGCGGCGTCGGTTGTCTGACGTTGAAGGCGAGTCTCCTCCAGGATCAGTTAAGATTGGGTCTTCTCGAACGTAGGGAGAGGTTCCGTCTGCTGTATATGAGTAGCAGCAGCATTGTAATCGGAAGGGAGGCCCGAGAGTACCTGGAGGACAAGACAGGTGGCGCTGGGTTTGGAGTCGACGGCGTCGAGCTGATCAGCTAGGGTCTTGATGTGCTGACAGTAGGCAGATATCGACGGGAAAGAAGAAAGCTTGCAACTTGAGAATTTGTGCTCGAAATAGACAGCACGGGTGGACTTGTTGTCTTGAAAGATATCCCGAAGTTTCTTCCAAGCATTCAAGGCGGAGTCTTTGGGGTCGAGTATGGTGGTCAATAGATCTTTTGAGATGGTGTTGAAGATCCATTGAAGGACAATGGTGTCAAGTTGAGCGAAGAGATCGTCGTCTTCGCTTTCAGGGCGTTTGGCGGAGGAGTCAATGTGGTGGAGGACTTTATGAGCCTTAACATGGGTCGTGAAGAGGTGCGACCACATGGTGTAGGTACTGGATTCATGATCAAGAATGATAGGGATGCAATTTTTGATATTGGAGATGGTTAGGGCGGAATGGAAGGGTGATTTGGTGGCGGTGGGTTCGGTGGTCATTGTGACGAGAAGGATGGAGAGAGAGAGAGAGAGAGGAGTAATGAGGAGGCGGCAAGGGGACGGGGAGGCCGACGGCAAGGGGGGAGGGTGGCGGCGAGGAGAGAGAGAGAGAGGTGGCCGAGGTGAGTGGGGGAGAGGAGAGAGAGAGAGAGAGAGAGAGAGAGAGAGGGGTGGCGACTAGGGCTAGGGTTAGAGAAAAAGAAATTTAGGGTCTTTGGATCTTAGGCTGTGATACCATGTGAGATCATGAGATTGATTTTAATGTCCTCCTTGAGGGTTTCCATTCATTGATATAACATATATATAGGTTACAAATGTATTGGGCCTTAATGGGCTTTTAGCCCACTATACAATATGAGACCTATGTAATCTATCAAATTATAAAAATTTATAATTGAAATATGCTTAATTTATGGGTAAATGAGCCTAATTTTATGGGTAAATAGGTAAATGTGTCTAATTTTATGGGTAAATGCATTTTTTCCGTTTTCAACACTTTTTGTTGTGCAAATATAAATGGTATAAATAAAATGATAAAGTGCAAGAATAAAATGACGATTTGTATGAATAATACTCCCTCCGTTCGGCAAAACTTGTCGTTTACTATTCATGCACGCTTTTTTAGAACGATAAAAACTATATAAAATATTCATTTTCTTATAAATTTTTTTTAACATGATTGTACTTATTAATAATAACTACGAAGTTGTTAAAAAAATTATTAAAAAAATTAGATATTTTATATAGTTTTTATCTCCTAAAAAAGCGTGCATGAATAGTAAAGTGTCAAGTTTTTCCGAACGGAGGTAGTAATATGAAGTGCACAATTAAGATTATTCTTAATGTGTCTTGAATCATTTTTCACCGGCGTCGCATCGAGGGGTCCGTGGGGCGGAGCTCCCCGGCAGCGAGTCGGGGGTCTAGGGGCCGACGCGCCCCTGGCGGGGGGGGGGGGGAGCGCCACCACCCCCCCCCCCCTTTACGGTATGCAGTGTTTATTTTAAACGGACTTATTGTCTATCTGTTTTTTACGTATTTCAAATTAAAGTGCATAAATAAGATTAAAATGTGCTAATATAATGTTATGTTGTGCAAATATAACATTATGGTGTGCATATATAATAGGATTTTAAATTAAAGTGCATAAATAAGATTAAAATGTGCTAATATAATGTTATGTCTTGCAAATATAACATTATGATGTGCATATATAATAGGCTTTTAAATTAAAGTGCATAAATAAGATTAAAATGTGCAAATATAACATTATGGTGTGCATATATAATAGACTTTTAAATTAAAGTGCATAAATAAGATTAAAATGTGCATAATTAAGGTTAAAAAGTGCATAACTAAGATTATGATGTGCATGATTAGCAATTTAGAATTGTTGCGTTCTTGTCTATTATGTAACATATGTGGGATTTGAACTCACATCTTTGTGCAAATGCATATTGCTCTACCAATTGAGCTAATAGGTTAAATTATGATTTTCATGCTCAAATAGAAGAACCTAATCGACCTAAAGCATATAGAAATAAAATTCTAAAATCCAATTAGCTCATGATCTACAAACAATTTGATAATACTATGAACATGAAATTAGCTCCAAATCAACCCAACAACACAACCATATCATCAATTTCAATCAATTTGACTTTTGGCAAAAAAAATACCCAAATTCTAAAGCATATCGCATTAAAATTCTAAAATCCAATTAGCTCATGATCCATAAACAACTTGACAATGCTATGAACATGAAATTAGCTCCAAATCAACTCAACAACACAACCATATCATCAATTTCAGTCAATTTGACTTTTGGCAAAAAAAAAACCCAAATTCTAAAGCATATCGTAATAAAATTCTAAAATCCAATTAGCTCATGATCCATAAATAGTTTCACAATGCTATAAACATGAAATTAGCTCAAAATCAACCCAAAAACACAACCACATCATCAATTTGACTTTTGGAAGAAAAAAAAAACACAAATTCCGCTTCTAAATCAAACCCTAGGTTTTCAATCTCAATCTAAATCATTCAAACAATCTAAATAATTGTAATACACAAGTTTAGGGTTAGAAATCATACCAAATTTGACTTGAAACAAGGATAAAAATCGGGACTTCGAATGGTTTCGAGCCAAAAAGGCCGAACAACACTGTTGGGGGAGATGGGCTCGGTGTGAGTTCGACTGGGCACGAACCAAGGGGGTTCCGGTCTTGTGGGGTGCGCCTGAGTGAGGTGGTTTGAGCGGGTGGGGGCTGGTGGCAGGAGGTGGCTTGTGGGTGGCATGGAGAGAGAGGAGAGAAGAAGCCATGAGGGGGCTCGACTGGGCAGCAGTTGCCTCGAACCAAGCCAAGTCAGGGCTCGGGGGGTGCGCACAGGGGTGGGCTCGAGTGCGGCTAGGCCAGAAGCGGATCTTATGGAGAGCCCACCCATCAATTGTTGGGTCAAAAATTTAGAGTAGGTAATAAATTCTGCTCTTTTAATTATTTTGGGTCAAAAAAATTGGAGAAGGTAATAAATTCAGCTGGGTTAATTATTTTGGTTTGCTAAACATTTTGTTTGTTGGGTCTCAGTTATTTAGAAGCTCATGATTCAATTATCTCAAACTTCTCTATTTTCAATTTTACGCATTAAAGACATTAAAGATATCCATTCTATATGTAATTTAATTTCATTTTTCATTTTATAATTTTTTTTTGATTAGGTAAAAACTCGAGTTCAGATAGGCCTGATACTCGAGAGGCCGACGAATCGACAGACAGACTAACCGTCAACATACAACATAATAGACACATAAAATAACACAGATGAAAAGAAACAACCCTAAGAGCCCATATAAGTCGTCAGCCATCGAAGGAGTCGAGGGAGATCCAAGAAGAGCCACGAATGCCGAGAACACGGGAGAGTGTGGCGACTCTCACGACATCTCGACGCCGAGTAGGCTGAATTCATTCTTTTGCTTTTAATTTTTAGCATCCCTTAAAAGTAATAAAATATTCAAAGCCACATTCTTTGCATACCAAATAGTATTTCATAATCACATTTTAACTTGATATTTTTTTGTTTCTTCACCATGAAAATTATTTCGCACACCTAGCTTTGTAACTCTAGATCCGCCACTGGGCTAGGCGCTGGTGGTCGGAGGTGGCTCGAGATGGGTGTGGGTGCGGGAGTTCGAGAGTGACGTTGCTGCTACTGTTAGACGCGCGCATGTGGGATTTGAAAATGGGGCGCGTGTCCACAAAATTTTACACTTTAAGAATTTTACACCCTATGACAATTTCACACACACACACAACATATCTTGACAGTCAAATTCAGTATATATATATATATATATATATATATATATATATATATATATATATATATATATATATATATATATATATATATATATAACAACAACAACAACAAGCCCAGTATATCCCGCTCAAAGAGCAGGGTCTGGGGGGTCGGATTGTACGCACCCTTTCCCCGACTAGGTCGAGAGGGTGTTTCCTAGTGACCCAAAGACAAGACAACAAGGGAAGATGGTAGCACATATCCTACATAAACTGTAATTCACACGGTGTAAAGGATACGCGTAAAAAGCATGATGCGGTAAAATGTTGCACCCGACTAAAGTTCGTCAACCCGAATAGCACTCCTCCACTGTATCCTATCACGCGTCATCTCCTCTGAGAGTCCCAAAGCGGCCAGATCATGTCTAATCACTTCACCCCAACTCTTCTTCGGACGTCCTCTGCCCCGACGAACGCCTTCGATAGCCAAATTTTCACATCTGCGTACCGGCGCACTTGGATCTCTGCTTTGCACATGTCCATACCATCGTAGTCTCGATTCTCGTAACTTAGCCTGAATACTAGCCACTCCCACCCTTTCACGGATAGTCTCATTTCTGATTCTGTCTCGCAAGGTAAACCCACACATCCACCTCAGCATCCTCATCTCAGCCACCAAGAGTTTCTGTTCCTGTGCCTTCGTTGTCGCCCAACACTCTGCCCCATATAATAAAGCCGGTCTCACCACCACTCTGTAGAACTTACCCTTGAGTTTCAGAGGAACTTTTCTGTCACATAAGACTCCTGACGCAGCCCTCCATTTATGCCAGCCTACTTGAATCCGATGCTTGACATCCAAGTCTACACTTCCATCGCTCTGCATCACAGATCCCAGATACTTGAAACTATCTTTCTCCGGAACAAGATCCCCACCCATGCTGACACCCCCGTCTCCTTCTTCCTCTTCGCCCAGCCTGAACACCACGTACTCTGTCTTCGTCCTGCTCAAACGAAAGCCCTTCTGCTCCAGCCTATCCCTCCATAGATCAAGCTAGCTGCTAACCCCTACTCTCGTCTCGTCCACAAGAACAACATCATTTGCAAAAAGCATGCACCACGGGATCCCACCCTGGATACTACTCGACACCACATCCATGACAACTGTAAAGAGAAATGGGCTCAAAGCCGAACCTTGGTGCAACCCCACTTGCACCGCAAAGTAGTCAGGGTCCCCACCGTGTGAGTACACACTAGTCTTCGATCCATCATACATATCCTTGACAACCCTCATGTAAGATTCTGGGACCCCTTTAGCTCCCAAACATTCCCATATAAGGTCTCTTGGTACTCTATCGTATGCCTTTTCCAAATCAATGAAGACCATATGTAAATTTCTCTTCCGTTACCTGTATTTCTCCACCAAGCGTCTCATCAAATGTATAGCCTCTGTAGTAGACATCCCTGGTATAAAACCAAACTGGTTCTCGGAAACGCTAACCAAACTCCTCATCCACCATTCAATAACTCTCTCCCAAATCTTCATCGTGTGCCTAAGGAGTTTAATTCCTCTATAATTGTTGCATTGTTGTACATCGCCCTTGTTCTTGTAAATTGGCATTAACTTGCTGAGTCTCCATTCCTCTGGCATCCTCGCAGTTCTGAGAATGACGTTGAAAAGCTTGGTGAGCCACTCCACTCCCTTAACGTCCAAACACTTCCACACTTCAACTGGGATCTCGTCAGGCCCCACTGCTCTCCTACTCTTCATTCTATATATATATATATAGATGCATACTAAAGTATCTGAATTCATATGTGTTGGGCTCTGATCAAATTCGATTACGTGTCATATTTTGATGCACCCTGGTCCAGTATTTTTTAATTAACCACCTCTTTTAGTATTTCCACATCTTTTATTTTTAATTAACCACCTCTTTTAGTATTTCCACATCTTTTATTCACGCAAAGCAATGGTTCCACCTCTTTTTCTCCACATGCCATCCTATATATTTATCTATTCATAGTACATATAATTATTCATAATTTAAATCAATAATGGGTAATTTAATCGTTTACAAAATTTTAAAGGATGAAAATGATTAAATAATTATTTTATTTTACCATTAACTCATATATACTACATACATTATTTAATATAAAAAAATATTAAAATATTTTTAAAAATCAACTATCTATTTAATTACATGAGATTTAATTAACGGTATATTAGAAAAAAAACCGTTTACCTTATAAATATGAATTGTATTTATATTTCGAGAGAATACAAATAAAAGATAATTAGATTATATATCATTTGTTGAACTAATTTTAATTATATCTATATTATTTTTTGGTAGAAAACATAATTTTTATTTTTATTTTTATTTTTATTTATTGGAATTTATCTAGATTATTTGTAATATTGCATTAACGTATTGTCCGTGCACGGGACAAGACCTACACTAGTAGACGGTAGAGTTAATCCCGTAGATTTTAGTACCAAGATTGTGCCTTATGATAAATTTTTGTATTGCATGAATGTCCTCCATTTGGAGGAACTCCCTTGACCTCTGTGATGTGTGTGTAGGCTGATGACGGACCTGGGTCTGCCCAGTGCAAGACTTAGAAAAGTAGAGGGGTGTTTGTAATGCTATGTGTTTACTTTCCTAGTCTTGTGTTACATGTAATATTGGTTTATGTGTGTATGATGATCATATGTAAATCATATGATGTATATTGTGCCTATGTGATGCACTATTATGATTTATCTTAACTGAGTTGTATTGAGTCTTTATGACTTGATCCTCTAACAAGATTGACCTTATAATAGTGGAGTTAATGCTTAAGGTATAGTATGTATTATATGGCATATGTATAAAGTATTAAGTGAGGATTCATGTGTTTGGGCTAAACCCCAAACTCGACCCATGGTATCTCGGAAGCTGGATGGAGCTTGGTATCCTAAAGTTGTCGAGTGTTGTGTAATCCTAAGTGGAACACTGCGTTTGGATGGCTCGGGTCTTGACCTAGCTATATAAGGTCTCTCCTCCAGCAGAACCTCCACTTCTTCAGCTTCTCGCCTTTTCAACTCCTCTCAAAGCTCTGCTAGAGTTTTCTAGGCTATGGATTTTCCAGCTCTTGGTTTATGGTTTGAGAGCTCTCGGCGTCGACGACGGCTTTTGGTGTTTATTTGAAAGTGGTTCGAATTCCGGCGTCTTTTGGGTGACTGCTCTCCTTTTCTTTTGAGATCTAGGGTTGAAGATCGAATCCATCTTTGATCTCCAATTTTCTACACAACGGGATTTTTTCTTCCACTCTTGTACTTCTTATTCACATGCATGTTTAGATCTAGGGTTGTCTTTGTATTCGTTACTTGATTCATCCATGTACGTTTCTATAGTGGATTTGGTCAACTCTCGAGGCCCATGTGGATGTAGGCATTGCCGAACGACATAAAATCGCTTATGTTCGTAGATCTTGCATCTTTTTCAATTCGATCTTGCTTAATTACTTGAGTTTTCGATCGCAATCGCTTCCGCTCAAATCGATTTCTGTTTTTCTAAACTTTTGGTTTTACAATTATGAGTGAAGTTATATTTATTTACTCTCTCCGTTAAGAAAACCATGTCGTTTTAGGAGTAAAATCCTGTAAAGAAAAATATGTTTTTTTAAGTATTTTGGTGTTCACTTTTCAAAATTACCCTTAAGGATTTATTAGTTGAAAACAATAAGGTAATAATTAGATGTATAAGTGTATTTTTATTTATTTTTATTTTCTTTTTTTAAAATGTACAAATGTCTAAAACGACATATTTGAATTAACGGATGGAGTATTTATATAAGGAAATTTTACAGGAAACCACCCCTTATTTATTAGGCTTTTCATTTAACCACCCCTTATACAAAACCTTTCACTAAACCACCCCTTATTTATTAGGCTTTTCATTTAACCACCCCTTATACAAAACCTTTCACTAAACCACCCCTTATTTATTAGGCTTTTCATTTAACCACCCCTTATACAAAACCTTTCACTAAATTAACCACCTCTTATATAATCCTGTCAACAGATGACCACCCCTACCTCTATTCCGTCAAATTTGATGTTAAAAAATTCTGAAAAGACCGAAATGCCCTTTTTTTTTAACTATCCATCTTCAATCATTTTGCTGTCATATATAGAAATCCTACGATCGTCCAGACTTCAGAGCCATCGACGAACTTCAGGCTACATGACCAGGGGATTCGGAGAGGGATTCGATGATGTAAACTGATCACGAATGCAGAAGGTTCTCCAATCACAAGGTATAATCAATGTTCTAAAAAACGCTTGGCGGATGCTCGGCGGTGGGGTACCGCCAAGCGCCAAGACGGTTCGGCGGCCTTATTGGCGGATTCTTAGCGGTCAAAACGTTTTCTTAATATTTTCTTATATTTACCCCTGTACTAGGACGGTTCATTCGAAATTAATTAACAAGCCAGTGAATCCGGTCGAGCACCACCCGAGTCACCGCCAAGCTAGTCGTGATTCACCAGTCCACCACTAGAGAACTGAGATAAATCGAGCACGAGCAGAGGCAAGAGAGCCAACGATGGATAGTTTTAAAAAGGACATTTTGGTCTTTTCATAATTTTTTAACATCAAATTGGATGGAATAGAGGTAGGGGTGGTTATCTGTTGACAGAATTACATAAGGGGTGGTTTAGTGAAAGGCTTTGTATAAGGGGTGGTTAAATGAAAAGCCTAATCAATAAGGGGTGGTTAAATGAAAAGCCTAATCAATAAGGGGTGGTTTAGTGAAATGTTTTGTATAAGGGGTGGTTAAATGAAAAACATAATCAATAAGGGGTGGTTTCCTGTAAAATTTCCTTTATATAATGCAAAAAGAGAAAGGGATGGATACGTGGTCGGCTCCCCAATTTGTTGAAAAAAGAAAACCCTAATTGATGATGCCATTTTATTATGTGATATTGTGATGGATTCATTTGAATGACATGCCAACCACCAAGAAACCAAATTGTACGGTTTCAATTTTATTTTATTTTTGGCCTTTTTTAGTTGTATTTATTTGATGAATATTTTCTGATTTCAATTTTGATTCTTGGGCACGTTTCCACGTTCTACCAAGTAAAACGTTATGAGCAATCAAATTAAAATCCCTATGAAATCCTTTATATATGAGTTTTTGTTGAATCAACATAATTATTTTATTTATTTATTAAATTAAGAGTTCTGTTAATAAAAATTATGCGTGAGAAAATTTTAGTCTATCTAGCCAATTTAAATTTAAATTCCTGGTTCCCACTTGTTAAACCTTATAGTACACAACCAACTAAAAATAAAGTGATTTTGCATCATTTTTTTTTTTTTGGATTCTTTGTATGATGTTTTCTAAAGTTGTACAGAACCATCTAGTACAACAACTATAGAGTTAATTTTACTTTATAAAAATTTCTACCTTGATTCAGCTAATATACACAATATTAATGTGCTTTCTACACACTTTCTTGGTGAAAAAGCATCCAAAAAAATTTAAGCACCATCTGATTTGGTATCAGGAAAAGGGCCACAGATTTCTACAAGAGGGTAACATTTTGTAGTGCATATAACAAAGTGTTCTCCGAGTGCTTTTGGAACGAATCCAATCAAAGATTTATCTCTTGTCCTTTTTTTTTTTCCCCAACCACCACTGAAAGTGAATCAGCAAAATGCAATTTTACTGTAGGTTAATTTATTTTTGCTGTAGAATTTCATGCTGCTGCATTCTCATTGTTTGTTACCCACTCCATTCACTAGGGCGGTTATATGAGCTGAACCGCTCGAGATCGGCTCGAAAAAAGTTCGACTCGAACTCGTTCACTCAGCTAAACAAGCTGAGCTTGAAAACGATTTGTGAATGAGAGGGGGTTACAACATAGGAGGGGATAGACAAATATGGAGATAGAAGATTTGGAGGGTACATAAACCACAGTGCATATTCCAACTTTTAGGCCCCCAAATAAAGATTTATGCAAAAAATAGTTAGCTTGGATAACCATGTATTATAACTTATAATGCATAATATTGAATTATAATATATAAGTTTTAATCCATAGCTATCCAAACAAGCCAATTTAGGGGAAAAAAAAAAATTTTATTAAGAATTCGAAATACCCTGTCGATGGTTTTTTAGATTGGGGATCAAATCTCGTACGAGATTGTGCTAGCTTTGCTGGAGACACACAGCAAGATCGAAACAACCTAAAGTAATAAACAAATCCAAAGTAGGTTCCTGACTTGAAACTTGAACATGGGTATCATCAAAACCCCTCAGGGTGGTTCATATCTCCCTAAGAAGGGGTGATATATGTAGAGAAGATTTACTTAATATTTTGAACAACAATACGCGCATGATCCTTGGGAGCCTACAACCCAAACCCACGGGAAAAAAAGTGAGCCAGTTCGAGTCGAGTTTTTTCGAGCCAATCCCAAACTGTTCAGTTCATATAACAGTTCTATAAATGAATGAATGTGCAAAAACATTACACAGTATGAAAAACAGTAAAAGTGGGAGTGAAAATTTAACCACGGGAAAAAAGCTGTCAATTCGGTGGTAAATAGGTTGCAGCAAGCAGCATCCAAACAGAGCCGCAGCATCTGTGGGGCCACACCAGTGACTAGGAGTTGAGGTTAAAATGGCCGTATTTCTGCCATTGAAAGATGCTATATACTATGCTCTCTCTATAGTACCTACTGGTCACAAAATAGTTGAGATTCGAGTTGCAATAAAACAAAAACGACATAGAACACGGTGCAGTTTATGTGAAACAGACTTAACAATGTCGAAGCATGTTTTTCCAACACGACGACGATCAAAACTGCAAGAAACAAGGAACAAAAAAGAAGATACCAATATATGATATGAAAACAGGGAATGGGATCCGACGAAGCTCCCTGTGAAGTATTGTAACTTGTAAGCCGGCATAAGTGACAACTGTGACTGTGATAGAGTGAGCCAGGCCCGAAACAAGCTCCCACAGTAGCGAAACCTGAGAGGGACAGGGGGATTGTAGCACCACATAAAAACATAAAACCACCAAGTACAGAATCAACATGAGATATGCCAAGCACACCCACTCAAGCTTACGATTATCCATCCCAAGCAAAATGTGTAAACATGAGCCCTGATAGAGCGATATATAGATCCGCAAATGACAAAACTACGGAGATGAGGAAATTTAGCAGCAAAATATAAACAGAGGGCGAGGGAAACGGAGAATCAGGAAGCATTTTTAGCTCCTCCCTCTATCACTGAAACTCTATGAAAGGTCACCACTTACAGAGTTCTCTACTGCTGTAAACGCGCACTCACCTACAAATGTGCCTGAGGTATCCCAACAACCATGGTAAACAGAAACTTCAATGGAGATGATTTACTGTCATCCAAAGAGAGCTATATTGTTTCTAATTATTTCACTTCTAGAATAAAAGCTTCAAAAACAAAAACAAAAACAAAAAAAAATGGAGGAGGGGAGGGGAAGAGAGAGACTTCTGTACAGCAGAAAATGTCCAAGCACCCCTTGAAGAGCAACAAAACCTGCAGGTCAGTCGAAAATTACTTGATAGAGCCGGGGGCAAAATAAGCATATCTTACGGACCTCTCCTACTATGCTTGCAGCAAATGCCAAACACCGCCATGCTAATTCAACTTCCTTTCTTCATATCTACAAGTGAATGAAAAAATTGCCACTATTCTGATACAAGTTCATACCCCCCGTGCCCGTTCCATTTGCCAGATACGGGTGACGGATGAAGGGAGGCAAAATATCCTCCATGCTACAGCCCTAGTCATGTATCACCCTTCTGAACAGGCATCATTGGTTGACTCCTCGCGAGACGCTTTCATTGCATCAGCAGTCATCAGAGCAACCACAGCCTTGTGGATTGCCAGATCTGCCTTATATAGCAACCTTTGGGCATTCTCCCTTTTCAGCTTGGCCATGGTAATAGCATGTTGGGCTGCACCAGAAGCATCCCGCAACCTAAACTCATCAAGATCAGAGGGATCCAAGTTCTTAAAGCTGGACCTTTGTGTCACATCTGGATGAAAATATCTAGGACTTCGTCCGATGAACCTTTGACTATGGAGTGAAACTACGTGCCGATCATTTGACGTTACAAGGGTGCCAATCTTCCTCGACTTTGTCCGATGAAGTCTTGGGTAGTGAATCCCTTCATATACATCATTATTTAATGACATATATCCTGGGACTCCTACATCCCTCGGAGATGATAGCCGTGCAGATGATTGGAATCGTGGAGGAGAATATGAATACCCATGGTGATACAGAATCTTCTCTTCTCCTGTGGCACAGCCATTGAGCCTTCTTTCTGTTTCATAATAAAAATAATGCTTCAGATGCCAGAGACCATGAATTTCATGTGATGGGAAAAAAAAAGCAGCAAAAAGCAAAGGTAGATTATCTGGAGTCTGGACTGGAAAGCAATCTAAATAAAACAAGGCTGGAATATTACCAAACAAATGGAAAGACTCCGGATCCCCTAAATAAACATTGCCATGCCCAGTAACAGGCTGCTTTTTTTGTGATCTATGCTTTGTCCCTCTGTGATTAGCCAATTCCAATCCCCGTGGTTTCATACAGAAAGCATGCAATGGTGGCTTCTCAAAAGCCTTCCCATGGCATCCAGTAGAAACAGTTCCATTACTCCTATACATGGCTGATTCCAACTCTTTTACTTGCTGCTGATATTTCTCCCAAAGTGGAGGCTACATGAAGCAAACAAAAGTTAAAGGCGTGCGCTCAATGGAAGTATACACAAAAAAAAAGGAAGTAATGCTGTAAATATAATGGAAGAAATAATAGAGCAGCTCCACCTACTCTAACTAAGGTTCCCAAGGATTTATACATCAATGTTTATATTGGTCATCATCTATGACTGAAAGTATGTCATAAATCATGTTCAAGCAAAAGGAAGAATGGATTTTGATTGCATAAATTCAAGGGGTTCCAGGCGAAAACCAGCCAACAGGAATTTACCTGGAGATGCCGAAGCAAAGGCATTCCCCTTTTCTGCCTTTTCTCTAGCCAATGTTCATAAAAAAGTTTGACAGATTCCACAGGTCTGCCTTCAACAGTTAGCTCCTCTAGTTCATCAGGCTTGAAATGATCCTGCTGTTTGGCATATGCAACTTTCTCAAGTGTATCCATGATCTTCTCGAACATCTGATCTGAGATGTTACCCATTTCACAATTATCCACATCAGAAGACCTTATTTTTGAGATCCATGCCTCGTCATCACTGTCCATGTCATAAATAACACGTGATGGATCCATTGCAATATCAACATCAGTTTGCAACTGCTGGATGTATCTGGGAGAAGACCGAACAAATTGTATCTCCACTCCATTGACATCGTTTTCTTCAATAAGGCAGACCCCGGGTATAGGGATATTCTTCACTGAAGCAGCACGGAAATTTCGATTATAGCATTCTTCATGCATCTCCTTGAAAAGAGTCCACTGGGACCTGTCAGGGAACTCCAGAGTCCAATGCTTTCCCCCTTTCCACATCATAGCATGAGTGTATCGATTAGTTGTTCCAGACTGCAAAAACTGAGGCGCTTTGTACGCATACCATGTACAGCCTAAAATCTTCACTGCTAATCGCCACTGGCTATCATCAACCAGTTCTAGCACAACTTTTGCTCCCTCTTCTCTCCACCCCCTATCCTCCTTAGAGACCAACACATTCACATCACATGATAAAGATTCAGTATCCCTCACATAATTTCTACAGACATCTGATTGTTTCTTCTTAGTAGCTCTTCTAATACGTTTAGGAGAAAACCCTTTTGTATGGTGTGCTCCGTATTTCATAGAAAAATCATGACCTTCAAGAGGAATGGAATAAGAAACGTGTGTACGTGGCTTCTTAGGTCCACTGCAAAGGAGATCTGATTTGCCACCCAATAAGTTTCCTAGCAAACAACTCCCAACTTTCTTCATACGCCAAGAACTCCTTGGAGCGGTAGGGATGGGGCTGTATCTACCACCATTGGTAACATTTGTTGGTGGTTCAGAAGACTCAGCATTGTGCAGTCCACCAGTAGAAGGCTTACCCTCAACTTCCGAGCATTGATCTTTAGGACATGAAGGTTGTGCTTGTGCTGATGAATGACGCTGGTCAGAATTCATTCCATTGCTGTTATTAAAGATATCATCATCCAGAACTTGAGATCTCTGAGATGCTCTAGGGATAATCTCAGCATCTTCACAACCTGCTGATGCACCATTGTTTCTTATGTCTGCATTTGAACATGACAGTCATTCAAAATTCAATCCATTACTTAATGTATTGCCCAAGTTAGTCCTACTAAATTTAATTTGAGTTGCAGTTACATTCACCTGAGCAAACGTTACCCTGCTCCACTCCATTCTCAGGCGCTGAAATAGAATTATGGTCCTTGACGTTGACACATGGGGTACTGCATTCCATCAGTAGCTTAAGCTGTAGGCTCAGAGCAAAAGTTGGTGCAGCAGAAAAAGAAAGAGCAAACGAAGGAAGCCTTTTCGAGATTGCTTCACTAATAACCCGTGATTGACTGTGGTTCACAGTAGCAGAGGCACCTATCATTGGCTGTCTGGTTGTCTTACGTAAGGGCTGCTCAAATTAACAAAATGGAAACCAACAGTGATGAGCCATCTTGTACAGTGATAATAAACCATGAAAAGTAAAACACCAAATTAAGTAAAAACAGCTTTGCTATGATGAACATATATTATCTGAATGTGATCATTCCAGGCGCATAATCAGATGTTAATAATCCAATTAATAAGTGGCACGTATCACCATGTAGTAGCAGTATAGGGAACTGAATCATACAATGAGGAAAGGGATAATCAAATTGAAGGGAGAAACAATCATCACACTAATGGCAACAGATCTGGATACATAATCATATGACAGCAAATCAGACTTTTATTTATAATGTAACAGCATTTTAGGAATCTGAATCAAATATGAAATCACTAATTAGAAAAAGGGTAAACTTCACAACACTATCCTTAAATTACAGCACTTTTAACAAAACCACACAGATAGGTTTTCTTTGAAAAACCACCCATTACTCTGTAGTCTCTTTTTATGCTTAAAAATGTGTACAAACATTAGATTATTATTTTACTATCAAAATTAACCTCACATAAATACATTTACCATAATATTTAAGAACAAAGTGGTAATTAGGATTTTTTTAAGAATAAAAATAGTTACGGTAGTTATTTGAAAGAAAACCCAGTTTATGGGCGGTTTTGTGAAATTTACTAATTTATGGATTTTGTGAAAAATGCCCTAAATTAAGGGTTTCATTGTGAAATTTACGTTAAAAAGAGAAAGATGTCCATTGACCATACCGATGGAAATTAATTTCAAACCATTGGTAAAAGCAGGAAAATTCCACGTCCTAACCCTAATGAGATAAAGGAGACAAATACATGGTAATAGTGCAAAGAAGTGAGCTCTTGAGCCTTATAGTGCAATAATTAATGTTCACTTTCCACCCCAATCGATATACTTATTGAATTCCATCACCACGTGACCTATTTATTTAGCATTTATGGAATGACCTATTTATCCAGCATACTCTATTGCAAGAGAATTGAAAGGGATGAAGGAGAACGACACAAAAGAGAGAAGGTTTACCAATCTTGAAGAAGGCTCCAGAGATACCAAGGGCAGATTCAAATGGTTCGAACCATTTTCAAGTGTCCGGATATTGTCATATGAGCACTCAGAAGGAGGCAATTGCCTGGCAAACAAACAATGTTTCTGAAGCATGTGGTCGAGGAATACCCATCTTGAGGTCTTCAACCTACAGAAATTGTGAAGTGCAAACACTAGCTGCTTTGTAACATCTTCTAGGCAGGAAAACTGAAACCATATTGAAGTTACAGGAACCTCTTCATCAACATGTGTCCTCTGCTGATTTGACTGATGAAATACATTTAAGATGGAAAACACAAATGCAATAGCCTCCACCAAGCACCCTTCAAATAAGAGAAGCCGCAATCCAACAAAATTATCAACAAAAAATATCTCCAGATGAACCCTTGGCCATAGACACATCAAAGTACCATGCTGAAGCATTAGTGCTGCATGGATCAACCTCAAATTCTCCACCCCAAAAGAGTAATAGGGGACCAGAAATGGTAAAAAGTTCAGCTTAAACCTAAAGATCTCTGTGTATATCACAGGGGCACTTAAGTTCACGATCACTAAATCGTCATCAAAATGAGGAAGCTCAACACTGCACAACTCAAAAGGATGGGATCTATGGGGAAGAACAGCAAGGGAATCAACTGAGTCAGATATAATGCTATGAACAGGATGTTCCAGAGGGAAATGACCCAGCCTGTTCCTTGAAACTGAACACTTACTTCTACTGTATACAAGCTGTTCCTCAGGAAAACTACCCATTCTTCCATCAGACCCTTTCCTCCGCAATCGTCTCCTGAAATAAACAACCGGAAATCTACTACTGCTCTCTATTGGAGATTTTTTAGCCACTTCCTTACTAAATGAGCTATCTGATAAACCAGGATTGCTCATCAGTTTATCTGCAGAGTTTTGAGCTGATCTAATGTCTAAGCTTTCAGATGCAGTGCCTCTGACAGTGGCTGACGATGATGGACAAGCTTTCCCAGACTGATCAAATGTCTTTTGTTTCTTTGAATTGCCAAGGGGAGAAGATTTCATCCGAGAAGTAGACCTTGCCAACCATGCAATAATAGGCTCACCATCCATATAGCTGCTAGTAGGATAGCCATCTTGCACCTTTGCATCAGGCATTACTTTCAAATCATATTTGCTTTTTATCCCAGATGCTCCCCTCCCAGCCTTTAAGGGAAGCTCACTAGGAAACATTAAGAGTTTGAATCTCTCATTTTGAAGATCAATCCACTCTTCTTCGCGATCATCATATTTAATATGGTGAAGCATTCTCTTGGGATCATAACCAATGACTTTCCCGAAATACCAAATCTGGTCCAAAGGCCAATAGACCTTGATCTTCTTCTTAACCATCCAGTAAGAATCCACATCCTTGGAGAATACTTCATAGAAGTGACGTCTTTTTCGAAAAACACCCTTCTTTAGGCACTGATCTCGTGGCCGCAAAACTCTAACATCTTTATCATCAGATACAACATCTGACTCCAGCAGATTAGACCGATGATCTGCATCATCCCTACCCACAGGAAAAGCAGACAGAGCATTTGAAGATCTGGTGTCAGACGAAAAGCCTGTGCAACTTGGATCAAATCTAGATGAAAGCATTCTTGCTGCATTCGCCTCAAGATTCTCCTGGTCATCGTCTTGTGACTTGTCACAAATCCTACCAGTCTGCTCAAGCATAGGCTTACCATCCTTCGCAACATCATCAATTTCGATTCCTATTTTCTTTTTATTACGATTTCTTCTGACCTTGTTTGGGCCACCAGCGAGAGCATGAGAATTTCCATTTTCCTTCTTCAAAAGCACAGGTAAATCAAGCTCACTTGACCTACTTTCCTTTTGTTCGTTAAAACCCTTTTTCCGTTTTACTTTCTTGTCCAAGTCTATACTAGAACTGCCCTTAGAATTACCATTTTGGTCAGGTTTCCTATTTATTTCACCATCCTGGCCCATCTTTCCTTTTGAACCGACAATCAAAGCATCTGCCTCGTCACTGGAACAAACTTTACTGCCCAAAATCCCCTCGTGTTTCAATTTGTAACTAACATCAGCCTTCTTATGCCGTGCCAGATCACGCCTGCGCTTGGGTATTTGAAGAATGCCGTTGCCTACTTTAAGTGAAATAGCTTTATCATCAGATTTCTGAATCAGTCCATATTCTATATGCTTCAAATCACCGGTTACAGAGCTTGAACCACCCATATAAACTTCCCCTAAACTCTTCTTAATTTTTCTCCCAGATGGTACACTACTAAGCAGAAGCTCCTTCTTACTCTTCTTCTTTGCTAGGCCAGAATCATCATTACAGCGCTTTCTCTTCAAGGAACCAGTCTGTTTCTGCTTCTTACCCACAGACAAACCTGGATTCTGATCATACAAGGTCTGCAGATCCAAGGATCTTGGTTTCTTAGCATTTGCAGCATCATGAGAGTCCTGTACTCTATTTTCCATTAACATGCACCTAAACAACTGGCCTTATACAAGATCCCTAAGCTTCCTCGTCCGCAGAAAAACGTCCCTGAGAAAAATTCAGATCTGAAACAGGATATTTACTCGAGAAACCCACTCACAATCACGTTTAACACAATTAACCAACAATCATACAAGTTCAAACGCCACTGACAAGATCAAAAACCATCTAAAACACTCTATATCGAACGAAAACATTCAGAAAAACATTTTTAAACGAAATTGATAACGAAAGCATCCAAAGGCGATGGAAATGGGTAAAATGGGCATACCATGGAGGAGGAGTAACCACCTGCGGAGATAGATCTTCAGAAAAGGACCGAAATCAATGGCACCGGGGCCATAATTACGGATTCAATTGCACCTTCCAGTAGGAGCGTCGATATGATTTCACCTAATTCTGCCGATTCAACGAGCCAGACGATGAAGCTAGGGTTTCGTTTTGCGTTTGATAGAGAGCGCTCAGAAAGAGAGGAGAGAGAGTGAGATGAAGTTTTGATTTGAAAATATTTTTAAAAAAAAAAATGGAAATGGAAATCAAATAAATTTCCTACCGAAAAAAATAAAATAAAAGGGGTAACTGTAGACCGTTGGATGTAAAATAATGGACGGCTGGGATCGGAGGCTGATTTGTTAAGAAATTCCGGAAATGTGACAGGGTGAAAATGGACGGCTACGATATGGGGGTTTGTGGAGTGGACGGATGAGATTTCAAGACGAGGAAGCCAAATTATAAGGGACACGTTTCAGAAATTCAACCAAATTTCGGTGAAAAAGCTAATTTTCCCACAATTTTTATTGACCCTTTCGGGCTTTACTAAGAGCCCCTGGAGGTTTACGTAAACTACGAAACTGCCACTCAGGTCAGGTCCCTTGCGTTGCGGTCGCGCCGCAGATTCACCCACACCGGTACGGGGAAAAGGTGCTGACGAGTCGGATTACAATTTAAAATTGCGAAATTTGACTCCCATTGACGGGTGGTTCATGAAATCCATCTCAGATTCGGCACTACACTACTGGTGACACGTGGCAAGGCATTAAATTTAATGGAATTTAACACCAAACTACGGAGTAGTGCATTAGAGCTTTCCTAAATTTTCTTCTTATTTATGACAATCCATCTTCCTTAAAAAAAAAATTTAATCTAATTCCAACCGTTTCTTCATATTAGAGAATTATAATTTAATTTTTTCATTGTAAATTAAAATTTTTAATTGTAAATTAATTTTCAACGGTTTATTTAAGCCTCTGGTCTTTTCAACCTCTTGCTTCAGAGGTCCTACTCTGACTTCAATTGTTCCACGGATTCCTCGTTTTGAGAAAGACTCCTCTCAAATCCCTTGGCCTTTTGAAGCTCATGCTTGAGAAATTTCAACTCCAACGGTTGATAGGATGCCTCTCTTTGACAGAGCTTCTCCTCAAAGCCTTTTGCCTTTTAAAGCTCTTGTCTAAGAGATTCTAACTTCGAATTCAGCTATTCGAAGGATTCCTCTTTCTGAGATAGATTCACTTCCAAGACTTTTGTTTTTTGAAGCTCTTGTTTGAAAGATTATAAATCCAACTTCAGTTGTTCACATGATTCCTCTTTCAGAGATAGATATTCTCGCAGGCCCTTGGATCTTTCAAGCTCTTCCCTGACAAGAGCTAGCTCCAACTTCAGATTCTCAGAGTATACGTCGTTCTGTATCAGACTCCTCTCGAGTCTCTTGACTCTTTCAAGCTCTTCCTTGCACTAAGGTTCATCTATGATTTTGATTTTATTGCGATGAAGACTTGTAAATTTGTAATCATGTATAGTTATACAGTTTTAAAACTTTTTAACAGTGAACCCCAAAATTAAAAAAGCAGAAAAGGGCATGGTGTTCTGTCCTAAATCTTTGAGTTCAGCTGCAAGCAAGGATAGCAATGGCAAAGCCACAACGCGCTAGAGCTGCCCCAACCCCAAGAACACTTCCATTTTGTCTGTCAAGGTTGCCAGCTTCGGTAATCCAGTAAGATCGTGGGAACTGCGATGATCCCAACGCTGCCTCAGTAGTCGAAAAGGTAAGCACTCAAATAGCACACTAATCAGTTGTTTCTTAAGCGCCTATTCTTTGTGTTCTTACCAGACGCTTTTTGTTGTCGAACATGCATGCTTAAACCAAAAGGAATGTGTCGTTGAATTGAGTGAGGACAATTGTTATAGCGGATTGTGCAGAGGCGCTGATAGACAACTTCTTGTCGAAGTCGAATGCAGCAGAAAAAAGAGAATGCAAACTATGACAACAAGCAATACTAAGAATTAACAACTATATATGTCATCAATTTTGTGAGTGTTATGGTCAGAGAATGAAATAAGAGACAGATTTAAAAGGGAAATATTCTGTAGATGTGTTTCATTTGTAAGCTCAAGTGTATGAATGCATCCTTATGTTGGATTGTTGTGCATTTTTTGGAGTGTTACTTGTACTAAAAGGTAGTGAGAGTGAGATTGCTTACGATGAGTTTTTTTTTCCTAAAAAGCATCATTAGTTTAAACTTCAGAGGAAAACATGAATGGATTTGAAACGAGTTGACATGTAACTCGAAACGATCTAACTTCATCACTACCTAGGCACTGGCGGAGCCAGGAATTTTGAAGGGGTGGGCATAATTAGGTATAGAAAAAACCTTAGACAAATTATTCTTGTAATTTTTTTAATAGTAAAATTACAATAATATAAAAAAAATCTTGGTGTACTTTAATCATTTTATACTATTTTACCTAACATTTTTAAAGGAAATCAAATTAATGAATGAATGAAAAATAAGGAGAATGAATTAATGAATGAATGAAAAATAAGGAGAATGACTGCACATCGGATTCAAGGAAATCAAATTAATGAAAGAATGAAAAAAAGAGAATTGTTGTCAATGGGATTCGAGCCTGGCACAAATAAAACACTCAAAAAGCCTAATGTCCTAGGAACCAACAAACCAATTTTTAAGTTATGTCCTTATTTGAAATATACCTCTCTATTATTTTTTCAAATTGGGGTGGGCTTGTGGGGCTTGGGCCCATACAAGCCCACCCCTAAATCCGCCAGTGTACCTAGGCCAACCACTATCACTTGCCAGTGCTACTGCTTAAGTAGTGCCTTGCCACTGAAAACACACTCTACAACAGTGAAAAACTCACTCTGTGCACGTTTCATAATTGTTGGGTTTATAGCGACAGTGTAAAACTCACTCTGCATCAGCTCCAGGAGCACCATTTGCTTTAGCTTTCATTGTAGCAGGAACTCCAGTAAGTTCCTCCCTCTTCCTTAAAATCTGATTTTTCAAAATCATTTGCAACCGCACACTCATTACATTCCTCCTCCACTTACTAGGGATGGCACGGTACGGTACCATGGTAAATTTTCGATTACCATGTACCGTACCGATGCCATTCGGTATGGAATTTTTTGTACCACGTACCAACCGTTAATATCGGTAACCGATATTGTTGGTACCGAAACTTTCGGTTACCGAAGGTCGGTACCGTGGTAACCAACACCGCAAATTTCAATAATCAATTTACGTTTTATACTATGTGGTACCGACGATACCGATGGTACCATTTATCAAATATTTTATTTTGTACCGACTGTACCGATGGTACCGATGGCACCGCAAATTTTTTGTACTATTTATCAAATACTTTATTTTAAATATATATATATATATATATATATATATATATATATTATTGGTACCAATGGTACCACGGTATTTGGGATTTAATACCATCTACCGTACCGACTTCTTTCGGTACCGAGATTTCGGTTACCGATTCAGTCGGTTACCGACTACTTGGTACCAAAGTCCCGTTGGTACGGTTGGTAATCGGTTGGTACGGTAATTTTTTTACCACCGCCAACCCTACCACTTACTGTCATACAAACTGAATGCAAATCTGATTTTTAAGATTTGCATTCAGCTGAGCTGTTGATCAAAACTCCTAGAAATGACAATCAATTCAGCTCTTCGAGTAAGACAACCAAACGAAATCAGTGATTGAGCTTCAGTTAGCAATAACAACAAAGGACCAAAGATGTGTTTGTGACAAATAGCAATTGCTCGTAATAAAGAAACTGGATCAATTGAACACCCATGCCACGAATCCAAAGATGAGTCAAGTGCAATGACAATAACAAAGAGGAAATAAAGAAACCATAAAAGGAGTTCAACTATAAAAACAACATAACATGTACCTAATAAATAACCATAACATCATCCAAAAGAAAAACCGTAAAAGGAATAGTGTAATCACATAAAAGACTACCGACTTCCATACTTGTTGGCTCTTTTTGCTAAAATTTCTCTTTGTCAACCGAGGATATATTATGCTTGAAGAGCTGTCAGCACACTAGTATCCATAGTCATTATTTTAATCTCCTCACTTAGAGCTTGCTATTCAATTTCCTTTTCTTTAAGAGCGGCTTGTTGTTCAATTTCCTTTTCTCTTAGAGCAACCTGCTTTTGCTCGATCTCAATCAGCAACTTCAATTGCTCAGCCTTAACGCGATCACTTTCAAGTCTCCTTGCCCGAAACTCTTCCAACCCTGAATGGATTCGTGAAGATTCCATCTCTGCGTCATCCCCTTTCCCATTGGGTTTTGGTTTTTTGTTTGATTCTTTCGCAGCCTTCCTTCCCATAGGCCTCTGCAAGGGTGCAGGTTCAGGAGCAATTGCAATATCATCATCCAAGTTGATTGGAAATTTATCCTTAGCAGCACATGCCTTGGCGCTTCTACTTGCTTCAATTTTTTGTTGTTCACCCATCCATTTTTGTTGAAACCTCAAGAGAGTCCAACAATGATCTAACACAAATGGATGGCCTTCCTTCTCTTTGTACAACGTTTTTTCCTGTTGTATCTGCAAACCCAAATAAAAAACCATGTACAAAAAAATATTTTGATGATCTAATAGATTAATAGTATGTGTCATATGAATAACTATTATGCAATGTTTGCAGATCATAACCACTGAGTGGGGAGCACTTAAAAAACATATTTAGCTCTTTGTTCTCCATTTGGTGTTTCCCTAATTCCCTCTGTCGTGTTATTAATCTGATCATGTCAATGAACTGAGTTGTATCGAAGGTGCAATATGTTTCAGTCTGTCATCCAACTTTGACAAAATTGCTAACTATTCTCATATCATAGGTGTTTGTTTTTGGAATCTCTCTTTTAAAAAATAGTGTTGGTTGAGCAAAATGAGGTTGCCTTTAATATTTGGATTTTTCTTCAACAAATAATAAAATCAGCAGATCTCTACCCTAAATCTTCCCATTATGCTAGGGTGAGGAAAAAAGATCTCTACCCTAAATCTTCCCATTACCATGGTTTTGCTGAGCTTTTCCAAGTGACATGTCCTTTCTTCTTTGATTACCTTTCTTTTGGGTTTACTTTGTATAAGAAATGAATGTTTTATGCAATATCAATATCTTTTAGTTTTTTTTGTCCAGCACATTGGAACATGTTTGTGCACATTTTACGTACTAGTGTGTTTGATACCTTAGGGCTTAGGCATTTGCTTCTACATTGGATAAAATATCAAGTATTGATGTGTATCATTGAAATTGCCCTTTAGATTTCAACTTATATGGATCAATTACTAAAAGTTAGCTGGAATGTGTCTTGCGACATTGCTGAGGGGCAGCAGGTGAGTTAATAAGCTATTGACAAAGAGAAAGGCCACAATCAGATTATTTATCAAGAATGAGTAGATGATTGATAACATAGAAGTCAGGGATAACTATAGCCATAAAAGAGAGATCAAAGACCTAATTGGATCAAAATACTATAGCATGCATAGGACAGACAACGAATTTATAAATTGGTGAAGAATTACAACGAATATCAGCAAAGAGAGCTTTGTAAAAGTTGAAGAAGCACTCACATGCACAGTCGTTCTAGGCAGAGCTTCAATTGCAGTTTTTTTTTTATGAAGAACGTGGGAAAAGTGGGAAAAAAGAGCCGCCAAATAAATTTGGTGTTGCTGCAGATATGGGGCATGCTCTTGTATTTCCCTGACAGATCTCTATTTTGGAGATTGGATTGGGGAAACTGTTGGGCCAAATTTAAGCCCAATATTCCCCAAAAATCCAACTTTCTCCAAAATAGAGCATCTCTTGGGGATGCTCTTAGGGCAACCGCGCCTATCAGTTTCTCTCTCCCCTATAGTTACCTTTTAGCCTTCTTATGAGTGTAGACTTAGGGGGTGTTTGGTAGGCGTGTGGGAGGGGGTGAAAGGGGTGCGCTGGGGTGGGGGAGGGTTTTCGATTTCCGAGCCTCGGTGTTTGGCAAGGGGGTGGGATGGGGTGGACTGGGTGCGAATTAGGGGGTGGGACGGGGTGGATGGGGAGATTTCTCCACCTTGTAGGAGAGAGGTGGGAGGGGGTGGGGAGGGGAAATGCCCCGATTTGCCCCTCTCTCCTCATAAATACACCACTGATCCGTCGATTCGGCTCACTCGTCTCAAGCACGCCACAAAAATTTTCAAAAGAAGAAAGAAGCGACAATCGGGGGATTGCTTCATTAGTGGTGCTCCATCTTCATCAACCTTCCAATTCCAGGTACGTCCAACCCCGCTTGGCCTCTTTTTGTGATTGATTTCGGTTTCGATTTGAGGGTTTAATCGAATTTCAGTTTGTTTGGAATGAAATCTGATTGTTGTTAGGGTTTTCGACATATGGTATGAATACAGAATCAGTTTTACTTATTGTTAGGGTTTTCGACGAACCCTTATCAGTTTTCGACATATGGTTTGTGATTGTTGTTAGGGTTTTCGACAAACCCTTATCAGTTTGTTGTGATTGTTGTTAGGGTTTTCGACATAACCTTTCATTTGATTTTGATGAGTTTCGAATTTGTCAATGTCTTGCTTGCCTGCTTTGTCATTGTTGAATATATACATGATATGACAGTGAGATGTTGATTCACCTATGTATTTGGTTAAACATGGTAGTCATGTGGTTGCTCAATAGCATCTTGTTTATCTTTCTGATTGTTGCTTACTTTCTTCTCTCATATGGTATTGTTGTCTTCCCTTTGGGCTCATTTTCTTCAAGGTTCCCACCCTTTATGCAGATTTCCCTCCTTGTCAATACACTTCAAACATGTTTGTGTTAGAAATTATATTACAGACAAACTTTGGTTGTGCTGTCCGTGGTTAGTAAAGTCCCATTCCCAACATCCCTTATGACAAAAAATTATTTCCCTTTTTTATATAACAATTTGGGAAAACTTAAATTGATGGATATGAGTTTGTTATCAGATTTTCAAATCAGTAGACCACCTGTTTCATCTTCACAATTGAACTTCTGTAATTTGCAACCAAATGGCATCTTATATAAATTGCATCTTATAAATTTCCTTTCAAGGACTCGTCAATTATTATAAATTTCATCTTATAAATGTCCCTTGAATGTCTTGCAACCCTATGTGTTTCCCACTTGTGCTCCATTCACTGATATGGATAATTTATATGAAGTTGAAGTTAGATGCATTTGCCCAGCACATTGCCAAACACGAATCAGTTATATGGCCTTTATTTTTTCTTAGTTGTGGTCATGTCATCTTGCATAAGGTGCTTTGGCAGTTAACTATTGGAAACTAGCTTGGTCTTTCTTGCTGTTTTCTCATCATAAGCTGTTGTTGTCTTTGCTTTTTAAACCCTAAAGCAGTTCATTTGCAAGTTTTTTAGTACATCTGCATTGATATGCATTTGTAATGTCATCACCTTTCATTTCAATTGATGAATGTCAGTACAAAATCTCTTGCTTGGGTGCTTTTCCATACTTGCATATAAACATGATATCACATTGACATAGAAGGTTGATGAAACCAATCTATGTGGTTATAAATGGTAGTGCTTTTGGAGTAAGGTTTGCATCGTTTTTTTCTTTCTCATTGTTGTGAGCTTCACTTTTCTGATATTTGCTTTGGGAGTTCAACTACGACCTCAAAAGTTCATGATTTATGTTTGACTCTGACATACCTTTCCTGGTTTCATTTTTGTTTATAAATTCTGAACAAACATAGTGGGGGCAATTGGAGTAAGGTTGTCCTGACAGTGCGATTGATCACAACTGTGGAATGAATAAAGAGTAATAACTAACAAGCTGAACAAGAGGTAAATCAAATAATAAATGCAGTGAATGGAAGGACAAGAGAAACGAATCTATGTGTTTTGTTTGATATTTTATTATAGACAAACTTTGGATAAGAATAACCAGAAAGCACTAGCTACCACTTTCATTTCCATTTATTTAGGTCCAATTGCATCCAAACTGTCACCCAGTTATATGTTGTTTTCTGGGTTCATTTCCCTTGAAGTTGTTGTTTTTGGGGTTTCCCTAAGCTTAACCCTTTTGCATACAAACAGTCTCTCTTATAGATGTTTTTCCATATATTTATATTTCTCTCCACTTCCCTTGTAACTGTAGTGTTCGTTCCATTATATATTTGACAAAGATTTGCATTATTACAATTCTTGTTGTTGTTACTCTCCTTGTACATGTGTCATGATAGAAAATATGTCTTCCATTCATCTTCTTGCTTGATACACATAATTCCTGTCTTTGAATGACAATTTTCCCGTTTGGCTTTTTTATCTGACGTGTAAGTTGTGTTGTACTCGTAGCACTCATGTGGCCATACGACGACGGTGACGTCGACACAGACTCAGACAACGACTGCAGCTACTAGAGCGGCGACTCGAGGAAGTACTTTTGGCTGAGGGCGGACTATGACTACGAGCGCAGCAGCCGGGACCATGCACATAAGGAGGAGGATGACACTGAGTCGGACATGAGGGACCCCGAGGATGTGGCCGAGGACAATGCTCTCTAGGACTACGCCGCCTCAGAGCTCACTGAGCTCCGCGACCGAGTGCAGTCGCTGCTGACCCGGGATGCTGCTAGAGAGGAAGCTATGGCCACAACGACCACTCAGTTGCAGGCTGCCAACACACAACTCCAGGCCCCCACCACTCAACTTCAGGCCACCTAGTCCAGGTTGTAGGCCACTAGGGAACACAACGTGGACCTCGCCAACAGGTTGGTGGCCTCCGAAGCTAGCAACGACCACCACCTGGTGCAGCGGGTTGCCAACCACTTCTCCTTCCTCTGTGGCCAGTGGGTGGAGCACGCAAGCGACCAGCTCCGCACCCGACAGCTCACCCGCTGGAATAGGATGTTGGGGTTGATTCTGGTGGTCATAATGGGTGTGATGGTGCGTGTGGTCACCAGGGGTTAGGACCTCCGAAGCCACTTCAAGCTCCTTTTTGCGAAGACTTTGTTCCGTTGTTGTTGTAGTTGCCATAAACTGATTTGTGGACAAACGTAATGTTGTTTTTTTACTTGGACAAACTCTGTATGTGCTTCAATATGGCCCCCATTTTGTGTAGTTCGGGGCCATTTCTATAGGTACAAACAATGTCTCACCCACACTCGGCCAGTTGTTGTTTTTTATAACGCCGAGTGTGGTTGCACCCTTTACGAATGGTGCAAGTATGATCGGATAGCCGTATTTAGAGGGCATTATCCCTCATATATAAATTAATGCATGTCGCTTAAATGATCTGTACTTGTTGTTATGCACTTCAACGTTGTTAGCTCGTCTGCCATATTACATTAAATACTTGCATCTCGTACAAAATGTTAACTTATCCGCATGATTGCTTGCCTATGAATCCTGCAAGTAAGGGAGATTTCCCATACATGGCAACTGTTGGGGACAAAAAATACAACCCTTAATTAAACCATTCAACCATAATAACTAGACAAGTTTGTGATGAACCAACCAAAAAGTTGAAGCCCCTTGGCACTGGATGAGGAGGAGTGCCAACCTACCTTTACATGCGACCTCCACGGTCATTCCATATTTGCTGAGCAATGTCGTCCCTCAGAGCTCTGATTTGTGCGTTTCTACTCAGCGCCGCGTCGTCGGGGAAAAAAGGGTCGTCGTCATCGTGGCCAACCTCCTCTCCCGTGTCGTATGCATCTTCGTCACCATCCCCGTCGGACGGGATGTCATTTCTCATGGGCTCCCTGAACCTTGGATCGTCTTCTTCATCGGAGTCCGATGCTTCTTGCATCTCCCGAACGTAATTGTGAAGGGCGAAGCATGCAATAATAATGCAAATCTTCTTACGTATCGGATACTTGGGAAGCTGATGGAGGATCCTCCACTTCATCTTTAATACCCCAAAGCACCTTTCTATCGCGCCCCGGAGGGAAGAGTGCGCCTTGTTGAAGGCTTCTTTCTCGATTTTTGGTTGGGTTGCCATGAAGGTCGGGTGGTGGTACATCGTCGTCGAGAAAGGAATCATGTATCCATTTCGGAACGGGTATCCCTTGTCGCAGAGGTAGTACCTACCTGGCGGTGGATGGGGGAACCTAAGGGTGCTCATCCTCAAGGCGTGATTGAACACACGAGCATCGTGAGCGCTTCCCGTTCATCCGGCGGATATGAAGGTGAATCGAAGCTCGAAGTCACAAACGGCCATGACATTGTATGATGTTGTGCCCTTTCTGCATCGGGACCGTATCTGGTCCTCTTTAGGTATTTGTTCTTCAATATGCGTCCCGTTAATAGCGCCAATTGCACCTTTGAAGTAGGGCCAGTACTGGTTGTCGCTCCTGATCTGCTCCGGAACTTTGGCAAAATGAGGGTCTCGAGGCCGGATCAAGTCCCCCGCTAGTCCACGATAGCCATTAGATGGCCCCCCACATATGGCTTCTAACATTTCCAAAATGGCCTCCGAAATGGTGTAAGTCGATCGAAGGAAACGCTCGCATGAATTCCGTTGACTGGAACCCCATGCCATGGTATTGACAAAGATGGCCACCTTCTCCATTAGGAAAAGTTGATCAGAACCCTGAAGCCCATACTGGTGCTCGAGCATCCCGCGCAACCGGATGAAGGCACTCTTCTCCATTCGGAAGGCGTTGACGCTCCTAGATTGGGAACGGTGGGTGATGATCTGGTCAACTCATTTTGCACCGGTGTACTCTCCTAGAAAGTGCGACACCTTATGCACCCTTTTGAAGTAGTGCTTGGCAATGGGGATCCAGTTGCGAAAGAGATCGAAGAAGGCGGCGACGCCCTTTGCTTGTGCACGCCGACGTCTTTTTCGGTGCTCGCGCAACATGTCCTGGTTCCTGCAGGGACAACGCATTGTTTATGACAACAACCAAAGGTAATTGCATAGAATTTATCAACATTGTTTCCTGTTTATGGACACCAAAGTACCCAAAGCACAACGCAGAACATACATAAGGTAATGGCATATCATAGAAACTGTGAGAAAAGTCTTATTACACATCATGGAAACTGTATCTAAATCAACCTCTGCACGAACCTCTGAAAGGGTTTATGATAGTACCGACAAAGAACGACATTAAATAATGTAAAACGTCAACCTCATCAGTGACGAACAATCTTATTCACGATCATAAAGTAATCGCATGTAAGGTTCACAAACGTAACAACTTTGTTAAGGTAATGAGGGTAACACTCGGCCTCAAGGTGGTATGGCGGTCAGCTGCTGCCCATTGTTGGTAGAGTACAACCACCGAAGCCACTTCAGTTTGGCATTGTTGTCAAGCTGAACGAAGACATCCCGTCGCTCGGGTGACTTGATGATTGCTAAGCTGAAGCACCATAGGGGGTCACCTTCGGCGAATATCCCCTCGCCAACCATCGACCTCACAACGGCAAGCACTTTTGTTGTTGTATCCGGGGGGCGGTCGACGATGCCTCATCCCGATGTAGCATGTCGACGATCTCACGCGACCTGTCTTCCATGATCCCTACGCTCATTTCAAACAGCCTGGTCCCCTCCGACACACGGAGGTTACGCTTGGAACTCCAGCGGGAGGAGGGTGTGGATGACCCTGGGCCGCGCTTTGACCTCGAAGGCTGAGAAGGCCCAGCTCCAAAAGCGCCCGGTGCTTGACTTGGGGGTGTGTCGTCGTCGTTGGAAATGTCTCGAACAACATCTTCCATAGAGGGCGTTCCACCTTGGCCACGAGGGGTGGCGAAGAGTTCATCGAACTCCTTCTCCACCCCCTCGTATTCTGACCCAATGGGTTCAGCTTTTGGGTCGGGGTCGTCGTCACAAGTGGGGGGCTCATTTTGCTGCTCTCTTTCAAGGTCAATGGTTGTCTGCGCCGCCCGTGCTTCAGGGTCCATGGACTGGGCGACGCAGTACTTGCCCGTTGCGACGGTGCCTCCGAAGACTTGGTGGAACAGATCTTCAAGATCGGGTGGAATGCCCTTCTTCCGGAACCTGCTGAAGTTGTTGTCCTCCCGCGCAATGGGGGTGTCCATCACATTGCAGTGGTCGTTGGATTAAGAATATAAGGCAAAGGGAAGAGGGGCACATACCGCGATTTTCTTTTCCCACCACTCGTCGGGGGCCATAATTGTACCACATGCCTCATCCCATCCGAGGTCGGTCTCCCCTTGTTTGAGCTTCTTCCAAGATTGGAAGATGGCCTTCATCTCACGAGTTCGGTTCTTCAGAGTGTACAGGTTGCACCTCTTCCCTGTCGCTGCCTCGAACTTAGTATTAATTGGTCCCCATTTGAAGGATTGGTCCTTACCATTTTCCCGCTAGTACGCAAGGAGCACATGCATCAACTTCTTGGTCAATTCCAATGACCAGTAGAACGCAGCGGGCACATCGTTCTTCTCGTCAAAAGCCAACTTAGCTTTCTTACCCCTTTCTTTGCCTTTCCCCTTGATCGGAGCAGGGGAATCCATTTGGCTAGGGAGCGTAGTTCTGTCGTCGAGGGTGACAATTAAATGGAATAACAAATACGGTAGGTTGTGGCCGATTTCAGGGACAACAAACAAGTGCATTAACGAACGGAACATTGCTTATGACAACTAACAAAAAGCAGCAGACACAATATGGATTTGAATTCATAGCTAATCAATCACTGCCAATTTCAATTCATAGCGTTCATAGCTACACAATCCTTACCCGAACACCTCTAACTCTAAATCAATGTCAAATTGAGGGCCTGTCGCCCCCAAATCGGTCCCTAAACCTTAATACCACACGATTTTTGGATTTGTAACAGAGGAGTGAAATTCATGTAACCCCAACTTCATCAACCCTAATTGTAATTTGTGTACGTCCTATTAGGGATTTTGGTATACCCGAACGACGAACCCCACAACCCAACCCCAATCGACTATATCCAAACCGAAGACAACAGAACGAAGGTCGGGAGAACTTATATGTGGTCGGCGATGCTTTGCAGGGTGTCGGAAGTGCAGGAAGAAGGCCGGAGCTGCACCGCGAGCTGCGTGGATGGATAATTTCTCATAAATGCTCCAATTGCTACGAAAGGGGAACATGGGTTGGGGGTGAGAGGCAATTGGGAGGGGCATAATCATCATTTCAGGTGGTTTAGTGGGGGCAATTGGGTCTTTTGGAGTCCCTCCATCCACCAAAACTTTAAAACCAAACCAAACACGAAACCGGGTGAAAGATGATTAAAAGGGATTCATAACTCCACCCCGTTCACCCCGAGATTCATCCTCATCCCGTCCACTCCCAAAAATCTATTCCCATCCACCTACTCCCACCCCGTTGCCAAACATGGCCTTAATCTGATAGGAGGGATATGGAGGGCCAGGGGCAACCTGGGTGGGAAGGGGTAAACCCTTTCCCTTTTCCTTTTCTCCTTTTTAATAAAAGATACACTTTTATCATTAATTTATATGTATTTATTAAATGAATTGTGTTTTGATTGGTTAAAAATGTATAGTGGGTATAAATAAATTTTAAAAATAGGTAATAGGGTAGACTTATGGATGTGGGGAAAATCTTAAAGGGAGAGGTAGAAGTATTGAAAAATGAAGTGTCGAAATATTACGAAGAGAGATAAAAAATTGGGAGTGGGTTTGCCCCATGAATGCGGACTCTCTTAGTCTTTATGACAAACGGAGAGATGAGTGTTTTATTAAAACTTATGCACAATTCTAAAATGACTTAGATTTTAAAACGGATGGAGTACTATATAGGAGTGTTTGTTATCTATGTATGATTTTCAAATAAAAAAAGTTAAAAATAAATTGTATTTGATCGGTTGTTTTTAGCAGATTAATTTATCTGAAAATCAAGAATAACGGAGTGTAAGAGCATTTTTTTATTATGATATTCATATTGAGTTCCATAACTTATTTTTTGTCATTTTTCTCTCCACCTCATTTTAATATTTGATACTCCACAACCATGGTACTTGGCAATAGTATCTTATTTCACTTTTTGCATCAAAAATATATTTTTTGGGAAATAAAAATCAAATGGGATCCACTTTTAATGTTTGATTGAGTAACATTATATAATATTCTGTTAGATTGAGTACCATCTACATGATACTTGGGCTCAGTTTTTTTTTTTGGTTCTTTAAAAAATCTGTCTTTTCTTACATTTCTTTTTTAAATTATTATGGTATTTGGAGTACCACCATTAAAGATGGTCTAACAACTAACATATTGCTTTTAATTAAAAGCATCAATGTCTAACACTTCATATACATTACATTCACACACGTACAGAAATGCAAATTGATTAAAAAAACTTTTTCACCTGTTAGGATCGAAACAATATATGACAAACTTCAAACCAGTCCAAAAATAGAATATATTATATAAACTTTTTCTAATAAGAAATAAATACAAGTTTAGCTGATATAAGTTACACATTATGAAAAATCTCTTTGTACACTACTTCTCACCACCTTTTACTGAATTACGCGACTTTTCACCACCACTTCCAAACAACATCCCACTCTTTTTTTTTACATTAAACAACTTTCCACTAGGCTACTACTAAGTACTAAGCAACTTTCCCATTACTTTTCACCACCACTATTATGTTATTTGTTCTTCAACCAATGGGAGGTAATGCACATCAATGAATAAGAGAATTATTTATTTTATAACAATCTATAAAAATGATATATTTATCTACAAAAATCAACTAAGCAACTTAAAATAATGATGGAAGCTTGATGATGCATATTTCATATAGGCATTATATGTAGTTCTCGTTGCATTTAGATATGAGTTTTGCATATGTTTTCGTCTATTTCCATATCTTTCGTGTGAAGTGTACGAGTTCAGAATCTACACATTTTTAGTGCTTATTATGCAGTTTTACATTCCGACCTTGGATGGGATCTTGTAGGAGCTTAAATGACTTATTTTGGATCATAAGAAGGCTAAGGAAGGAGCTACAAAGGATCAAGGAAGCACAACGTCGAAGCTAAGGAGAAAGATGGTCACTGTTGGGATGGCGCCCATCGCTTTTCCACCAGCGCCCGCCGTTATCCCGTATTAAGCAATTGTCGATTTTAGTCCGAAGATTAGATTAGATTATTACATTATTATATTATTCTCTAGGGTTTGTCACGACTCTATTTAGATTATTTTCATTCATATTCAGCCTTGTGCTGTTTTGTTGAGATGAGAGAAATACTTTGAGAGAGATGAGCCTTACTTTGGCTATGAGTTGCTAAACTCATAGTATCGCCTGTGATTCGAAGACATGGTTGAATGAATTGTGAGGATTTGATTTCTATTAGTTATTTCTAAGTATATTTATGTTCTTATTGATTATATTTGTGTTCCTTTCTATGATGGATCACTATGTTAAGTGTTGCGTCTATGCTATGAATTCGTTGTTGTTTTCTAGATAGCAAACGAAGTCATTGATTTAGTGATATTTCTATGTCTTTGTAGTGGATGATTTCGATTGATCTATGTCGAGTAGGTGTTTATAGACCGAGAGGGTTGCTTCCTTGTCTTCTATTTGCATTGAATCGATATGTCAATTGGTCTTAGAACTTGAGTGTAATGCTATTCTTTAGTGATATTGAATAAGAACATCGTATCTTTGCAAATCTATCAACCTTAGTCAAGTCGACATATGCTTTATAAATATCTATTGAATCAATCCTAGGATCTTGAACCTCAACCATTTTCGAGAATTACAGGTGAAATGTTTTTCTATCATATTATTCATACTTTGCAATCATTGATCTATTCGTTTTACATTGTCATCAATTTGCCATAAACTATTGCTATTGTCTTTAGAATCGTTGTTAGGAATATTGCATTGCAACCGTTTTTCCCTGTGGGTTCGACTCCGGACTTCATCGTTATAGTAGTTTATTGGTTTATCATTCTATTAGTTTACTAATCTATTGGTTTGAGGATTGAGTTAGGATATTATTGATATTTGGCAAAGGACGAAAAAGTCAACGACGTTCGTCCCGCACCAAATACTTGGCGCTGTTGCCAGGGAAAGAAAGAGTTTGCTTTTCTATTTTCCTATCATTGATTCCTTTTTATTTTTATTTGTTTTAGTTATTTGTTTTTCTTTAAGTCTTTCTTGTTCTTGTATGGTTCAAACTCTCTCTTCTAATTCATCACTTTTATCTTTTGATCCCGAGTTTGAAAGATCTCTTTCTAGGTTGAAAAGAAGGCTCGCTTTTGATCAACACAATGAGATGGGAGACGAAAACAACAATAACGCCATCATCAATCCGCCAAGAAGAACCCTGAGAATCTTGAAGGAACCTGACTTGAATGCACAACCGCTTGCAATTAGACTTCCTAAATTAAAAAAAAAAATTCCTTACTTCCCTACTCTTTCAGAACACCACCCACACCGCTTCTTCTCCAATCTTCTGCTCTTTCAAAGTGCAGAAACCCTAAAATTTCTATGAACTCTTCCTCCACCATCTCCATCGTCGTGAACACAACCACCTTCGTTATCAATTCATCGACATTAGCCTAGTTGTTGCCCAATTTCACATGAGTGATCACATCCAAACCTTAACCTTATCCCAACCCCGATTGCTATCTCCTTTATATCCAAATTCAACACATATGTAGATTCCAAACCTTTCTCCATGACCTTATCAATTGTAATGGTGCACCTGCGATGAAGAAGGCTCGACCTTGACGAAGCTTGACAACAACGAAGCGTTTTTCTTCCCCCTCCCTGCTTGGCAAAAAGCGATTATTAATGTAAAGCGTTCTCGAATTTGATCTTATCCCGAAATTGCTTTGAGTTTTTAGCCGGAAATTCGTAGCCTAAATCCAACAAGATTATTTCTAGCTATGAATTTGACAAGTTTTCTCCATGACCTTATCAAATTTGTAGCCTTAAATTTAAGTCTATTCAGGTTGCACCAAAAGTCAAATTAAATAGACTGAAATTTTGGCAATTTGATCAAATTTTGATGGTTTGGTCATGTGCAAAAGAGAGACCGGAACGCAATAGTGCGTACATGTGATAACATGGATATAGAGCGCATTAGGCGTCCTAAAGGGAGACCGAAGAAGAGTTGAAAGGAGGTGATTAGACAAGACCTTGCCGCTTCAAATATCACCGAAGAGTTCACAGAAACACCCTCTCAACTTTTTTGGGGAAAGGGTGCCTACTACTAGACCCCCAGACCCTGCTTGGCGGCGAGATATACTAGGGTGGTGGTTGTTGTTGTTGTTGTTGTTGTTGTTGTTGATCAAATTTCAGGCTTCTTTCTCCGTGCTTGGCGCAACATGAATAGACTGAAATTTTGGCAAAAGAAGCTCGACCTTATAATCAATTTAGGCTACAAATTTGCTTTGAGTTTTCATAACATAGTGTTGATTTTTTTTTTTATCATTCCTTTTTGTATGGTTTCAATTTATTTATTTTTTGCAAAAGCTCGGATTTTCAAATCCTAATTTTCAGGAAAAGGAAATTTAAAATGAATTTAAAATTGGAATTTAAAGGAAAACTCGTTAAATCGGATTTAAAAACTTATGGAACGGATTTCCAACCTAAATAAAAATTTGAAAACTAACTTGACATGGCAACCTTGATTCTCGGATTTTCAAAATATAATTGCGCGAGAGAGACACCCACAAGTGCCTTTTCTCTTCTCACTACCTTGCTGTAACGGCCCGAGATTATGATTCCCGAGTTACGTTTCGAGGGATGAAACCCCTCGTTGGGATCTTGCGCCCCAAGTACAAGTTGAAGGTTTGAAATCGAAGATGTGTAGTTTAAAGTGGGATTTCGCACCCAAATATGAAAGGTCCGTTGGAGACCCCGTGGTAATCCCCTGTACCTGTCCTAAGTCTACAACGCGGGAAATCATTTATCATGCAAATGGAATAAGTTCTGAAAATGATACAACTAGTGCCACATCAGAGCCGCGTCAAAACAGAGTATAAGTAGAGAGAAATCCCAAAAGCATGAATCTGGTGAAGCCAGGTTTCAAACACTCACTCTCCTCCATATGAATAGACCCCGTCATAACAGCACAAAATCAAGCAGTGTATCGGGTACCTGAAACTATACCACCAAGTCAGGCCAAGATTCCGCCCGCGGGTCCTCTGACCGCGCTGAGGACATATAATACGCCTATACCTAGAATAAAGGATGCCTTCATGCAGTACTGAAATATTAACCACACGATCATGCTCCTAATTCATATATGCAGAATATCAATTAAAGCCTTAACAAAGAATACCAAGCGGTATATCCCTCTTCTACCACCACCCCCCTTCCACGTAGGGTGGAGACTGGCCAGTTCGATACTATAGCATGTAAAATCTCATCATCATAACGTATCTCATGCTCATCTCGTATCTCATGATATATATATATATATATATATATATATATATATATATATATATATATATATATATATAATGACTCGAGGAGGACAACACCCGATGAGGTTGGGCTGCCCTATGACCCTAGCGAGGACTCTAGACTCACAGATAATGGCCGTTTTGTATTCAATCGCATACAAAATAAGAATGCTCATTCGTAAGTGCAATTCCTGAGCATGATATTACATGACATGCTTTTAGGCATATGCAACACCTACATACTATATGACATATCAGACAGGAGGTACTGGTTACTGAGTAAGCCCCGGAGGTACTTACTTGGCTAGAAGATCAGCAAAAGAAGAATCCAGCACACAGTAATCACGATCACAGAATATCCCCTAATTACATAACGAGATTACACTGAGTATAATTCTATAGCCACTCTGAACACATATATCACACACTCATATCACATATTAATAAACAAGTTCACATCCGCCATACTTTTAGTTCATCACGATCAACCATCTCTTATCTCATACCATTCATCACAACTTGCCACCTCATCAACCTAAGATAACATCCATATCATACTTAGCCAAATTCGCATATTACTATTTCATACTCACACTTTCCATACAGATATATATAAACAACATCAAAATATCTAACATTTAATCTCTTATAGTAAATCGCCGCAAGTCATGCTATTAGTCACACATATCAGAACACCATGCTAGTCAGTCACCGAGCAAATCAAATCCTCAAGTTTAGATCCAAATATGTTTCAAATCCGAGTTAGAATCCCGACCCTTGAAAGTGTTAGCAAAACTTCCTTTTTACTCCCTCCGTCTTAAAATACATGTCTTTTAAGCCCCTAAAATTTTGTCAAAAATACATGTCTTTTTAGATTTAATCATTACCTCTAACATACTTTTACATCTAATCATTATCCTAATTTTTACATCATCACTACTCTTCCTCTCACAATTTTTTTTCTAAAAAAAACAAATACTCTATTACCAAAATTTAATCATTACACTTACCCTACTTTTTACATCTAATCATTACACTTAACCCACTCCTTAATTCCCGTGTTCCGTCCTAAAAGGACATGTATTTTAAGACGGAGGGAGTAGTTATTTAATAAATCATTTTCCAACTTGGAAATTCTTTTCCAAAATTCTCTTTTTAAATTGACGAGTCTTAATAACTTATTTTTAGGGTAATTTGCTAAAATAACCCATTTGGGTGAAACCCTTGCACACATAACCCCATCCGAATTTTTTTTGCAGAAATCCGGATAACCGAATTTTTGGTTCAACCGGTAGCAGGTTAGTGGGGGAGACTAGACAGTGTGAGTTTGACAGCTGGACAATTGAGAGAGGGAGAGAGAGAGAGATGGAAAAGCGAGGAAGAGAGAGAGAGAGAGAGAGAGAGAGAGAGAGAGAGAGAGAGAGTCTGTGTGTGTGAGAGAGAGAGGGTGAAAATCCTGATCATTATTGACAAGACAGGGAGAGAGATGGAGCAGCTGGCTACAGTAAAAAGGAGGGAGCCAATTGTTCCCGCCCATGGATGGCGCCAAAAAAAAGGGAAAAGGGAGGGAGGAGGGGGAGGGTATATAAGCTTTGAAGAATTTCTGAGGTAAATCATTAGTTCCCATTAATGAATTGTAGGGGAAATGGAACTTGAAGAAGGCGAATGGCCGGCGTTGGATTTGAAGAAAGAGGGTAGGTGTCCAATGATGTGTGGTCTATATAAGGAGATCAGAGAAATTCTGGGCGTCACTTTTATTCACAAAATCTGAAGAAAGAGAGAGAATCCATTGAAGAAGAAGCAAGTGGGCCTAGGTTCAGTAAACGGTTTACTTGTACGAAGCCACTTTTCACTGGACAGTTAAATCATACCCACTGGACACGTGTTGGAAGTTACTGGACATTCCTCTGGTATGACATAAAATGGGTAAGTGTTCTCTCTATGTTTGGTAAGTGTTGTTCATATGTAAATACCGTCGATACAAATTAATTTATGTCTCCCTATGTAATGCAACAAGGGAAAAATCATCAGTTTGTATCACTGCATTGGTTGGAGGATGGTGGGCGTGTGATGGCGGCACTTGGGTCTTCACGGGAACAAAGAGCCAGAAAGCCATACTGGTGGACGAAAGGATTGACTATGTAAAGCTGAAGAAACAGGCGATGGACAAGTTTAATGTCGATGGGAGGAGGAATGATGTGGAGCTCACATATGTAAAGCCAAAGAAGGAAGGGTCCAGGCCGTTTGCTATCGGGGATGACGAAGACTTGGAGGCCTACAAGTTTGTAAATGAGATGTCTGGAGAACGAAATTGGCCTATCGACCTCAATGTCTCCCTGCGACACAAGGTTGGTGGAGACGTGCCTGAAACACAAGGATCGACAACGGATGACTCAGACGGTGGTGGTTTGTCTCCTGCAGGCTTGGAGGATGTTATAGTGCCGTTAACTGGTCCGCTCGTGACCCAAGAAGATCACCCAAATACAGATCTCCCCGTGGGGCTTGACGGAGAAGACGAAGATTTGGGAGAAAAAATTGTCGAGGTAAACCAAAAGGATGTCCAGTTAGAATCATCGGATGTCCAGTTAACACAGACATTCATCCAGTTAATAGAGACTTCTGACCAGTTAGGGATAAGTGAGGAGTTGGAGTTGGAGTTGGAGTTTGCGATGAGGGAAAAGAATGACGACGCAATGAATAAAGGGAAGCAGGTCATATATGTCAGCAGTGACATGGAAGATGGAGCCATTGACCTTGGTAGCTCCTCCGACGAGGATGATGCAATCCCAAAAGTGGTTAAACATGAACACGGTAGTTCTGGTTTGACGAAGTCTTGGTCATGGGATTATGAGGCGGAGCGAGCGGTGAGGGAAGTCGAGGAAGCATACGCAAGACGAAAATGGAAGTCAACCACTTCTCCGAAGCCTGCTGAAAGTGAACCAATGGTGGCGGGGAACCCATTGGATCCCAGCCAGTGTGGTATTAAGCTCCGAGAAGGACAACGACCATTGAGAGAGGGGGAGAGAGACTCGCTGCTTCAAGACGACGGTGAAGAAGTCAACGACCACCTTGTATGTTGTAGGGTGCGCTACTCCCAAGTGCAAGTGGTCATGTCGGGCTTCGACTTACAAGGGAATGGGGTTATGGAAGATCTGAAAGCTTGTGGACGAGCACACGTGCTCGCTGAACGAGGCGGTCAGCAAAAAACGCAGTCCCTCATACACACAGCTGGGGCGGTGCATTGTCGAAAGGTATGTGACCCAATACGTAAAAGTTAACGGGACTCTTGCCAAAATGCAACTGGACATATAGATATATAAACTGGACACACAACTATCTTAACTGGACACACAACTATCTTAACTGGACACACATATATCTTAAATGGACACACAACTATATTAACTGGACACATGTGTGTGTGAATGGGCATGTGCAGTTTCGGACGGTCAAAGAAGCCCCTCGATCCGGATCAAGTGCAGAGGATGATGAAGTCGCAGCTGGGGGTCACATGCAGCTACTGGAAGGCGCGCCGAGCCCGGTTGAGTGCGAGGGACAACATGTACGGAACGGAGGAGGAAAGCTATCGGAGCATGTACTCGTACATGTACATGCTGGAGCAGGCCAACCCTAGTACGTACACGAGGATAGAACGCGACACGGAGGGGCCATTCAAGTATGCGTTTGTGAGTCTTGGAGCATGGCGGAGGGCTATCCCCTACCTACGGAAGGTTAGTCCTTCCTTAAATGGAACATGACGCTCAATTATTATCAACATGACGCCCATACGAATAAAACATGACATATGTTTGAATAGACATGACACCTCTAACGCCTCAAGATGTTTATTCTCCAAGTTATATCGGTGGACGGGAGCGTCTTGAAGGGGAAATTTCGAGGGTGCTTGCTATTTGCTACTGCACAAGACGCTGACCACCACATTCACCCCGTAGGCTTCGCCATGGTTGACGGCGAGAATGATGGGTCTTGGGGGTTCTTCTTCAGGCAGATGTTGCGTGTCGTTGAAGACACGACTGATCTGGTGTGGGTATCTGACCTCCACATGAGCATCCTGAAGGGCATACGGGATAGCTAAATATTCGCGAAGCATGGCATATGCACATATCACTTATTTCAAAACGTCCGTTTCCGGTTCAAGTGCGAGGGCTTGCAAGAAGAGTTCATGACGATGTGTAAAGCTTACACGTACGAGGAGTTCCAGGTGTTGTACGCGGAGTTCTGTGCACGGGTTCCCGGAGCGGGCCAATATCTGAAGAAGGCCGGGTTCATCAACTGGGCAAGGGCTTTCTACGCTGGGAATAGGTACAACATCACAACCACTAATAACTCCGAGTGCTTGAACTCGGTGTTCAAATATCCTAGAGATTTGCCGCTAACAGCCCTTGTAGATGCCATCCTTGAGACCGTCGGCACGTGGTTCGTCAAACATAGGAAGTCAAGAGGCGAGCAGGGGAAAGTCGTAAGCGACTGGGTTGGTAACGCCATCAGAGCAAACTTCGTGAGTCCCTTTCCATGGTCGTCAGACAGCTGAGTGCACATGAGTTCGAGGTACGCAAGAGAACCTCCACCTGGCTTGTAAACCTAACAGGACGTTTATACAGCTGCAGACGCTTCAATGTCGACCAGTACCCATGCGCGCACACAATGGTAGCATCCCAATTGCACGGGACGGATGTGTACTCGCTCGTCAACGACTTGTACAAGGTAGACGCGTGGCGTGCGTGCTACAAGGACGTGATCTACCCAGTTCCGTCGCGAGAGAATTGGAGGGTACCCGAGGCAATCGCCAAGGAGACTTGCCTCCCCCCACTTATCAAGGTACCCCCTGGCAGGCCGAAGACATCTAGGTATCCGTCTGAGTGGGAAAGGAAGTTCCCGAAAAGGCGCAGCACATAGTAACTTGCCAGGTGGTATTTTGGCATGACGGGTACATATTTTGGCATGACATATAATGGGTTAGACATGACGGATAGCTATTTTGACATGACATATTATGGGTAAGACATGCCATTAGGTATTTCACGCGTTTTGTCACCAGAGCTCACTTATTCAGAAACGTTATCGCTCCCCTTTTTACATTGAAGTATGAACTTCGCCCGTGTTTTGTTATTAAGGCTTGTTGGGTCTGGGTGCAGCTAGGTTTAATTTGTACATGACATGCAGTTATATTAACTTGCCAGGTGATATTTTGGACATGACATGTTTTAATTGTGCATTTTCAATGGAAATGCGGACGACGTAAATATATAAGTGTCAACCATCGTACGACCTACATGATAACATAGTTTCAAAAACAACAAGACATCATAGTTTCAAAACCTGAGCCCTAGGTTTCCCAAAACGACATACCGTCGATACCAAAGTCAACTAAATTAAATCCTACGAAAGCACAAATGTTCAAGCCACCAACAACATGTCCAGACAACAGTACAAACAACAATGTTAAATTGAAGACGAAGGCAATGACTACTGAGGATCGGGGCTGGGTCGGAAGGCACCGTGGTAGATGGCGACACAGAGGACTAGGCGGTAAGCATCGATAAAGGCGTCGTCCACCTCTTTGAATACGCGGTCGCTTGATGCGAGCATCTGCATGAAACGGATAGCGTAGGGGCCGGAGTCTCCTCTGCGTCGCAAAAAGTATGTGTCAAACCCAATTCGCACCAATTACATTATAAATCAGAAGATGGACTACGGCGACTTACGATTGCTTGTTCTGAGGGATCCCCTTCACACGGTTGTACTTTAACGGCTGGGGCAGTTTCCCTGCATGCTTGGCGTGCAGTTCTTGGTGGCCATCCATCTGCGGGGTAAGGGTGTGCGTAATGGGCTTCAGAAGGCCGGCCAATTGTCGCTCAGGAGTCAGACGAGTGTCCAGATCATACACACGGACAGTCCACTCGGCCAGGTCGATCTCTAGCGCTACCCAATGGTTATTTTTCAGATTCCATGGGGCCAACAAACGGTCGACGCTGGCCCAAGGCTTCGGACACCTCTCAGGCAATATACCGCTGAAGTACGGTAGTACTCCAACTCCTCATCGATGGGCATGCCGGTTTGTCTCTGCAGCAATACACCGAAGTAGGGGTCGACGACTGCCACGCCTGCATACTTCGACTCGCTGGCTACCTCCTTTCGGAGGATGCCGCATGCTTCGTCGATATGCTGCAAACAAGAAGCACGAGTCCAGTCAACCACAAAATTGTCATGTTATTTGAGCACGGGTGGGTGGACTTTACCTCTGAGCCCACCACTTTCATTGGCGTTTTTAGGTCCCCGAAGACATCCCTCTCGAGGCGGGTGCCCAGCATTGTACGTGCGGGTTCAGTCCCTTGGGCGTCGTCGATGGTCAACCACACGGTGAAGGCGTTCACGTCGTCCCTGGTCATCAGGTGCAAGGCCACGACGTCAACCCCCACAATGACCTTCTTCCCCTTGGTGGCTCGCGGCTTCTTCTGCCCCTTCGTCACGTCCTCAACCACCTTCTTTTCCTTGTTCCCCTTGTCGACATGCGGCTTATTCACCGGCTGAGTAACTTCGTGGCCCTCTAACGTCGCATGCGCTCGCCTCACCCTTCCGCCCTTATGCTGAAGGGGAAGTACGGCCTCCTCATGTGCCTCCTATGGTTGATTACATGACACAAACTTAAAATACCATGACACATACGTGATTTAACATGACAATACCATTAACACGACCTACCTCATGGGTTGTCTGTGTCGTGGGTGCTTCTGGCTCGGAGATGGTTGACTTGGTCCCATGCCCTTTGGCCACAGTCTTAGACCCCTCAGCTAACACCTCATTCTCATTAGCCCGATCCTCATACATGACAACAAACGATTTTTGACATGACAACTAACAATCTTCACATGACATTGGGCGGCAGATGACTTACCTCAGCGGTTGTGACTTTGGTAGTGGCTGCTACTGGCTCAAGCCTGGTCGCCCTTACCATTTCAGTTGGCCCTGTGCTATCAGTGTCACCCTTTTCCTTCAACACTTCATCACCCTGCGCAAATATGCGAAGGAACTTAGTCTCGACACCATTATCAACAGTCACATCGCAGTACGACAGGGATGACTTACCTGTGTGGTGGGTGTTTCTTTGGGGGGTTCTTGTGGATCAGCATCCTTCTCCATTTCGGTCTCCTCGTACAGTGGTCCCTTACTCTTACCCATCTCCTACATATTATAAGTTCGTGTCACCGTCATTCACAAAACTGACATCACGGTTTCAGTTAGGGTACTTACCTTAGAGGTTGTCTTGGTGGTTTCATCTTCACCTGCATCAGTACCCGATTTCTGGTCCATTTCCTTAACAGTTTCCTCAGCCTACGCAATTATGGGAAATGTATGTTACCATGACGCCTATATTGTTATACATGACGCCTATATTGTTATACATGACGGTTAAGGATACTGACATGACAAATTGAACATCTTACCTCCTTCAACTGCAACTCAACATCTTCGCTTTCCTCACCGTAAGCTCCATGCCTGTCCTGCGCGTGTGTCACCTCGTCCTCACCTCGCTTCTTCCCCCTCACCTCCCTTCTCAGCTCCTGCATCGCCGCCTCAACCCTTTCCATCCTCTCGTTAAACGTTGCCAATAAGCTCGTCCCCAAATCATCCATCTTAGACAAAATCCTTGACACATCCATTTGGGTAGCCGTCGTACTTCCCTTACCCTGCGTGCCTGACTCGGATGCTTCCGTCGTGCTCGGCGCATGTTTCGCTTTATACTCCACCACAAGGTCGTCGAAGAACTTATGCGGCTTCTCTGTCGCGAACATAGCGCCAAGGATAACCCCCTTCCTGACCTCCTCGACATCCGGGAGCAGGACTGTCCGAACAACGTCCACCTCGTCGAACATGCCCAACTCGTCCTTCGACCGCTGGATGAGGGAGGCAAGAGAATCGTACATGATATTTTTCTCTTTCGACTTATATCGCAGGCATCGAGGGTAGGTTGTGCTGGTGTCAGCAAATTGTCTTGCAACTGGCCGCAGAGCCTCGTACACCCACAACTACAAACAAAAAAAACAAACCAGGTGATGACATGTCCACAATTTGCATTTAATCGTGTTCAGTTTGCATTTTTCAATGCACAGTGCCTATGTCCAGTTACCACGAGTCAGTGTCCAGTTTAAATCATTTTTTGTCGTGTGAGATTTATGTTCATACCTGGAATGCAAGGGGGAAGCCGCCTAACAAGTACGAAGGGTGAGAGCTGCTGACCCCATGCTGGAGCTTGCGCTCAACACACCGGTAGAGGAACTCGTGGGTTCGTTCGTAGCACAGTCGCCCCCACGGATAACGCAAGAACGCCTTAGTGTCAGACACCATGTTTACAACCCACCCGTGAATAAAGTTCCGGGGTTCCTTCGCAAAGAGCACCGCCTCCACCAGCATTATGAGCGCGAACTTAAAGCGCTTGGCGGTCAAACGCTCTGACTTCATCACCACTTTGTACTCCGTCTCGAAGTCCTCCATCCTCATCTTCTCCGCCCCTAAGAAATCTAAGTAGGCAGCCTTGTCCGCCTCAGTGTCCACGGTCCGCATCACGTTTGACGAGCACTTCAGTCCGGTCACTAGCGCGAACTCCGCGATGGAGAACCGGACTATGGACCCCTGGATCATGTACCGGGTTTCATCCTCCTTTTTCGACCACAGCTGCCGCTGTAGGACGTAGTGGACTAGCTGTGTTGAGAACTCAACTTTGGCACCGAGCCTCGCAATGCCGCCAAACTTGCTTTCACATAGACGCTTCCAGTCTGAGGCGCTCAGGTACTGGTCTAGCTTTGAAAGGACATTAGGCCTGGCGTATTGGTTGCACCTACACTTGAAATGCTGGTCCTCGGGGACTGCATATGTCGCCATTGTTTGATACCCTGCAGGTTGGGGAGCAATACTTTAGCATTCTTCAAACATTTGCACATTTTCATCACACTAGTCACAATGCACATGACAGTAAGTTCATTTAACATGTCATATGACCATTTTAACATGTCATGTGACCATTTTAACATGACAGACACCAAATCTTACCCTATACTTATCACAGATGACAGTAAATTTCTAGCCTCACCATATCTTACCCTATACTTATCACCTGAGCATTGCAACCATTTTATAGCTTCCACAAAATATAAGCCGCGCAATTTTGCATTTAAACATGGTAGGAAACCTATTAAACATGGCAACTAAATATTAAAAACATGATATATTACAATGTAACAGCATTTACATTCAATAACTTGTTCCTGAAATTTTTTTACCCACATATAGGTTCCCCGATTTCCCTCTATCTATCCAATTTCCCCAATCTCACCAATTTCCCCAATCCCCACATTTTCCCCAATTTCACCAATTTCCCAAATATTCACACAATACATGTATCGATTTCCCCTAATTTGCTTCCTCATTCAAGGCCTTTACCATATCATCACCACAATGGTACTTCCACTCTCTCCTCGACTCGAACACCCCCGTTCCCACATTTCCACCCATTGTTCTCATACTAGACGCATGTTACATCCCACATGACAGGGGCGGATATTCCACCCGTTCTTTCATCCAATTGCAAACCATGGCAAACAAATTAGGTTCTTCAAATGGTCCCTCATTCTTTCAATTTCTGCAATCAGTACAAAATCGGTAGGGTTAGGGTTTACTTACTTCAAAACCGTCGGTCTCTCTCTTCTAAACGCCCACAGGGTCGTCTTCTACACGTCGGGTTTACTGGCTTGAAATCCGCTGCTGTCTTCTCCTCCTTACTCCCAGGTTCGTCTTCTTCTTTTGCCTTCTTCTTCTCCTCTCTCGTTTTCGTTTCAAAAATGGCGGTTTCGTGCCTTCTCCCCTCCCTCCTCTCTGTTTTACACAGTTGGAAGAAGCGACAGGTTTTTAAAAACTGTCCTCTTTCTCCTCCTCCCTCCCACACACTCTCCCTTCTTTAATGATTCCCAACAACCGGTTTCAACACCCTTATCCCAACCGGCTACCTTGCCATTTTTTAAGGGGGGGGGGGGGGGGGGTCTAACCCTTGCAATTAGAAACGGTTAGTGGGTTAGGCTAGCAAACCAAACCGGGGCAAGGGTCATTTCCTTTAATTCCCTCTTATTTTTAACTCCCAAAAGATTTTATATTATATTTTAAAACACCATTTATTAAATAATTTTATAAAACATCCCTAAATCCTTTATACAATAATTCCAACCCATTCTTATTTAATAAAACCAACCATTTATAAAATCCCCAAAATAATATTTTATATTTAAATCCTCAATTATAATATGATATGATATATTTACCCATTACTTAATATTTTCATAAAATATTTTTACAAATCTTTAAAATCCCTTTATTTCCATTTGAACACATTTCCAACATAAAATTAGGCCCAATCTCCTTTAAAAAGTTCGGATCCCATCCAGCCCAACCATTAAAATCTGATTTTAAGTGAACCAAACCCTTTTTATTTTATTTAAACACATCTGAACTGGTTCAAACTATATAACCATAAACCGAACCCTTATTGCACTCTCATCCTCTCCAACGCTCTGATTAGGGGCGGACCCACGGGGGGGGGGGGGGGGGGGGAGGCTCAGGGGGGCTTTAGCCATTCACTGGGCCCGGGAAGAAAACCGTTTATATATATACGGGTCTTAATTTGTAATTAATAAATAAAGAGTGAGCAAGTATTCCAAGTTCAAATTAGTCCAAGTGGTAAAGGCAGAGTTTGGAGGGGAAGATAAACGGGAGGTTGTGAGTTCGATTCCCCATAACTTCCAGCCCCCAACCTTTGCTTTTTACTCTTTTATTTTTTACCCACCCGCCCCTTTTTTTCAATTCATTCTTTTGCTTATTTTTTAATTCATTATTTTGTTTTTGTTTTTTTCATCTACCCGTCCACTTTTTTTTAATTCATATTTTTTTTATTCTTTTGTTTTTTTAACACAAGTTAGTTTGGTTTTTTTACACACTAATTGAGTTTTTTTACACATAGTTCCACTTAGCTCATTTTTTTTCTTTTGTGAATCAATTTTGTGAATTGAATTTGAAATGTGTGGTTTTTTTTATAGGAATATATAATATAAACTGAAAAGGTTAGTGTTTCATACTTATAATTTGTACTTTTTAGTTTGGTTTTTTTACACACTAATTGAGTTTTTTTACACATAGTTACACTTAGCTCTTTTTTTTGTTTTTTTTTTAGAATCAATGTTGTGAATTGAATTTAAAATGTGTGGATTATTTTTTTATAGGAATATATAATATGAACTGAAAATGTTAGTGTTTCATACTTATAATTTGTACTTTCTAATTAATACTCTAAGTCATCTATTCCTACGGTTAGATATATTCCTTTAATCAATCATATGCATCTTCCTAATCCATATCATAATGTTGAACCGATTGGAAGTGGAGATGTCATTACTAGTATTTGTAGAGATAATGTAAGAGTGGGGAAAAAAACTCCATTGGAGGAACAATGGGGGATTATTAGTGATCCGGGACTACGAAAACTTATTCAGGAATATCATCGTTCTTTATAATTTTCAGCCCCCCTCTGGCGAAAATTCTGGATCCGCCACTATCTCTGATCGATTGAAGGAAAGGGAAGGAGGGAGGAGGGAGCTTCTCGCCGGAGACGACAACCTGCTCCGACCACCCACCCGACACCCATGGACATGGAATTCGACAAGAAGGAAGAAGAGAAATGGGGGTGTGCTCACCGAGGGAGGGTTGTCTCGCCGGAATGCTCAAAGCTTCGGTGTGGCTTCGTCGGAGCTGGGACAACGTCGGAGATGGCCTATCAGGATGAGAAGGTGCGCAAGGATTCATCTTTAAGCGGTTTGGAGGTGATAGGAAGAGAAAGGAGGGAGAAAGGGGGGTTTACCATTCAAAATCGAAACAGGGGAGAAGAGGACGATAGTTGCGCTCGGGCTCGGTCTCCGGACTCCTGCTGGAGCTGCTACTGCTGGCTCCGGGGAGGCATCGAGGTTGCTACTGCTTCTTGGTTCGACGGAGAAGATTGAATGAGGAGGTAGTGGGCGATGGATTCTCCTCTTGGCAAAACAGGGGTGAGATGGGGACGGAGGGTGCGGCGGCTTCTGCAAGGAGAAGGAAGAAGATGGGGGCTGGTGGTGGAGGCATTACTGGGGTGATGGTGGAGGATAGTAGGTGGTGATGATGGTGAGCATGAGGGATGAAACGAAGATGGAAGAAAGAGAGAGGTGATGGTTTCGGAATGGTGATGGCGTGGGGAGGGTGATGATGGAAATTGTGATTTAAAAGGAAGGTTAGGAGAGGGATGGGTTACAGGGTAAGGTAGGGGAAAGGTAAGGGAGGTTGAGTGTGGAATTGGTTAAAACCTTAGTCAAACAAATACCCGAAAGAAATCCCAAAATTAGTTTCCAAGTGTTAGTTTTCCCGACACTCGCTTACTCGATCAATTAGATTTTTAAAATCGACAATGATATCTCCATCCAATAATTATTTTGAATTTTCGAGATAAAACGACGGAAATTATTCATCAAATTTTATATTTCGGTCGGAATCCGCTAAATGAGTTTTAAATTTAGTTTAAGTTCATTTTTAATTTCCTTTTTCCGAGAATTTAGAATTTGAAATTCCGAGCATTTACACTTGCTTGCCCTTGATTTGGAAGGAGACAACGCCTTTCTTATCCATCCACATCTCTCATCCATCTTATCTTTTAGAGAGGCATTTGGAGGTATTCACCAGCCTGGAAGACCGAGAAGGAAGCCCTGGAGTCCTATTCGTCCACTTTTGGTCTAACAAGGGTAAGAGCTTCATTTCCCTCTCATTTCTCCTCCAACCTACCAAAGTCAGTACCTTTAACCCTCCTAACACCTTCCCAGCTCACCCAACGATAAGATCCAAAAGGAACGAGCTCGGAATCGCCCTTAAGCTACCACGAAGAAGAAAAGAAGAGTTTGGGTGAGAAATCTCTTTCTCCCTCGATTTTTACGTTCGAATTTGGTTCTAACATGTTTCTGGAAGTCAGGGTAAAAATTGGGTAAAGGGGGAAGACCTAAAAACAACAAACAAGGTCGAGAAAGAGGTTGAATACCCAATTCAGGTCCGGACTCGTCGCCGCGAGTAAGAACTCGCGACCGTGAGCTAGAACAAGCCCTGAGGGTTCTAACTCACGGCTGCGAAGGGCTGTTCCATGGCGGCGAGTGAGCCCATTTGGGATGCCCTAGGGTATCCCTGAGTTGCGGTCGCAACAGGGTGTTTCACGGGCGCGAGATTTCTCACGGCCACGAGACCCCTCGCGAGCACGAAGATCTCGCGGGGGCGAGTGGTGTCCCGCGACCGCGACACCCCTACTCTCGAGGGGTGGTCATTGGGTTATCTCGCGGCGGCGAGAGGCCTTTTCTCCGCGGCGAGTTGATTACAAGTTTTTGATCGATGTATAAAATCCTCCCATGGTTGCATAACAGAAGCGGAAAAATTAAATACAATAAGCTGAAATTGAATAGGCAAATGAAAAATAATAAAGTCTCAACAAATTAATGAAAATTGAAAATAAACATGGTTGGCAATGTATCTAACAACTCCTTAAAGTCCTTTTTCTCGCAAGGATTGACAATTACCTACACATTAAAAATTACAATTAGAAGGCTACATAAAGAATAACAGTTATAATTAGAACAAGAACACTTGATGATTTCTAACCTTTTTTGTTCTGAATAAGACATATCTTTACTTTCAGCTAATTCTCCAAAACATCATTTAGTTGACCCTGAAAAAATCATTTTTGTTTTCATTTGTTATGCAATTAACATAAATCAACAAGATCATACTCAGCTACAAGAAATTAGCTTTGAACTGAAACATTTAGGTTGTTTTTCATTTTTACCTAAAGTACACCAATGCTTGTCAATAATGTCATGTAACTGAATTGAGAATGCCGAGTAGCTTGGATTGGTATTAGATTAACATCCACTTTGTGCATACTCCAAAGGTGTAGAATAACTTAATGGAGACGGATCCCTCAAATTAATACCTTCAAAAGCCGATTGTTGTGGACCATTTCCATCATCTTGAATAATTTGGTTCCTCTGCGTTGAAAAGAATTAAGTATACATACACACACACATAAAAAAAAAAAAGTTAACATATGCCACAAAATGATGAGTAATTTATTTATACATGTGCCACATGTGAAGGAATCATATTTTTTATTACATTCTCCGGCTTCTTTTTTCTCTTTTGAGTTATTTCAAGGGCATTTTTGGGCCTTTTACTTGATTGTCCTTTAGATTTTGGCTTCGGTTTGATGCCTCTTATTGCCTTCATTGCATCACTGGCATTCTCATGGATATCATGACTCGGATCACTTCTTGCTATATGACAATCCTGCAAAAAGACCTTTCAACAAATTTTAAATTAAGTTGCCCTAGAAAACCAGTAAGTCATTCCATCACAATGTCATATTCATCTTCAAAATCCGATGCCCATGTTGCCAAGCGATTAGATAAACGACACATATTTTTGTAGCGCATCCATTGCTACTGTAGGCTGCTCATCAATATTTGATCTATCACCGGTCACTTTATTGGTCCCCTTTTTGGCATCTTTTAACCATCTTTTCAGAACGCATATGCTACGCACTTTAGTAATACCTTTGAAAGAGAATAACTTCAATATATGACTACATAATAGGCCAGCAAACTCAAACTTTCTGCAGTTGCAACATATGATTCATTTTGCTTCACCATATAAAACAATAAAGCTATAATCCTTAATGTGAGGTTTGACCATATATTTCAGAAATTTACCCATCTCTCCAAAAGGTTCAATATGAAAATCATAAGATTTACCTACTTCTACCTTAAATAACTTAAAGACAGCAGGTGTATATACATTTGCAGCATCCTTTAAAATCTCTACAGGAACAGGAATTGCTACTTTGTTGTGGCTTCTCTTAAAGTCTGGAACCATCTCACCATAGCGTCGATCACTAAGTAACCATTAAAAGTGCTAAAAAAACTCCTCAACTCATGCTTATAACTTACGTAGTGCTTGATTACCTTATTCATGCTTTTTCTACGTTGCGTAGTTATCATGTCTACACCAAATGTATCATTTCCATAAACCAATGCCCACTTTTCCTTGATAGTGAACATCCTATTTAGCCACTCATTGTTTTGTAACTCATACTTATCAAGCATTCCACTCCAACCATCTAGAAAATCATCCTCATGCGGTGAAGTCATAAATGCATTTGCTAAAATCTCTTGCAAAGTATGGGTACATTGAAAAAACACTACTCAAGTGAGTTGTCACATTTTAAAAGATATGCCATATACAAAGTCGATGGCAAGTTGATGGCCACTGAATTTTAAGTGTTTTTGACATTACAATATCTTGATCTGTCAACATAGTCTTTGGTAGTTTTCCACCCATAGCCTGTGGAAACGTCAAACGTGTCAAACAAACACACAAATGAATATGAGGTCTCATCAGACAATAATGTTGCACCAAAGATAATTGTTTGTCTATGATGGTTTAATCCAACAAATAAGTCAATCAGCCGACCATCCTTATGTTGTCGATATATAGTATCAAAACAAACAACATCACCAAAGTCCTCATAATCATCCATCATTATCACATCATCCTAGAATATATTCGTGATTAGATCGTCTTCATCCACTTGAAGAGCATAAAAGAAACCAGGGTTGGCAACTTTCATACTTTGTAAGTATTCTATAACTCCACCTTTTTCATCTGCCTTTATTTCTAAACTACGCTAGAGTGCAAATAATTTTTATAATCCACTTCAGCGAATCCAAGACATTCACGGCCTCCATCTTGCCGAGCCATTACCTCAAAGGCATTTTTGGAGCAATACTTGAAATTTTAGCCAAGTTAACTTCTGTTGCTTGAGAGCTCGAAACCTTTCGATGTGATCTGAATAGATGTGCTTTGCTTGAACTTGCCAAATTGTGTGTATGCTTAGCATTAAACCAGACTACATGAAATTTTTTGGTTTGGCGACAACTGATCTTTAACATAGCCAAACAATTAAATATATATTGTCTCTCACCGGTGTGACTTGTGAAAAACATCTCTCTTATCTGGTCCTTTTGTACCTCGACATGCACACACAAATATCCTATCAACTAGTATCCCCTTGATTTTATGAGATGCACTTCTTCAGATAGAAAAACCAACTCACAACGCATAAGCATTGAAGAATTCATAAGTCGCATCCTCAGATGCATACTTCATAGCAATTATTGGAATACTTTCACTCGACACATTAGAATGTAGTGGCTTTGGTATTTCATCACCCTGACAAGAATTTGACATATTCTCATCTTTCTCAAATTCAAGTCGATGACATGGTTGTATTTGTGGTGCAATATTGTCTTTAGGCTGCAATTAAAACAAAAGAGTTCATAATTTTGAAAATTTTCAACTAACGAAAGAAGCAATAGCATTTACCTATTGAAGATCAAGATGCAAACTTAAGTCATACATATTGGGACCTTTTTTTTCAATTGCATACACAAGATATGATATATGCTGATGAACGGTGTTTGGATCATAACAAATTTGCAGGAAAGAATTTGACCTAATGTGGGAAAATGATGAAGTAGAAAGGCAATTTTTTCTTTTTAATTTAGGAAATAAGTTATGTATTTTAATTAAGAATTACTCAATAAAGTTTTTAAATTTGATTAGATAAATGATTTATAGGTGGATCAATAGAAATCATGTAAGAGGGAGAGTGTGTCGAATTCACTATTGTCGGTGTTCCGTCCCGACCTGGGTGTTGTTGTGAGCCTAATTTGCCATGTTTCATACCTACTTTTATATCTATTTCTGCATGCATTTCATACAATTGGGCTAGAATAGTTCAGAATCTATGTAGTTTATGCTTATTTGCCAAATTATGGAATCTACACCAGTTTCTGTTTAATTTCGCAGAAATCGAGGCAATTCACAACAGTTCAGAAAAAGGAGGAAAAGCTCGAAGTCAACTACATAAAGTCCGAGGTCAAGGAGTAGCGGAACCTGGACAAATCGAGCTGGAAACGAGAAAATCGAGTCGACACCATCTGGTCGATATCGACCAAGATGTCGAGGAGTCCAGTCGATTTCCACCTGAAGAGCCAGAATCGAGTGAAGGAGAGAGTTGGTCGATATCTACCACACTTGGTCGATATCGAGTTGACCAAATCGAGTCGAGATCCAAGAATTGACCCAGAAAGCTGGAGCAGGAAAACGCAGGTCGATATCGATTCACAGTTGGTCGATTTTTACCCTGGAAGCCGAGATCGAGTATCTGAAGTGAAGCTGAGAAGACGAGATCGATATTGACCTATGTTGGTTGATATCAACCTGAACCCAGTGACCGATTTCGAGCATATCCGAGCTCTAATCCAATTTCTATCCAAAGTCCAATGGAGATATCCACAAGAGAAGATTTATCAAGTTCTATCAAGATGGAAGAGATATTTATCTACTTTAGATATAGTTTCCTTTAGAGATTTATTTCTTTTATTTCCACAATTTAATCTTTAGATATAGATAGATAGATTTAGATAGAGATATAGTTTTCTTTCCTAATTATCTAAGGAATGAACACTATAAATAAGGCATTAGGGGCTGGATTTTATCAATTCATTCAATCCAAGCTACAAGCCACATAGAGAGAGAGAGAGAGAGAGAGAAAGTCGAGTAGGAGTAGAGAGTCTTGGAGCCGAATGGAGTTTGTGAAGCGATAGCGGAGTTGGCTTTATTCGGTTGTAAGTCTTATTTAGTTTATTTAATGCAATTTATTTTCTTGAAATCTTTGATGAGTTTATTCATGATGAAGAGCGAGTAGTCACCCAACTTCTAGGGTCGGGGTGAGCCCGACGGTGGCCATGTAAGGTGATGCAGTAAAGGTACAATCTTTTGATGCAAATTCGTCTTCTATCCCTACGAGCATGATTCTTTTGCGAAAGTTGAAGGTGATCCTTGTTTGTGTTATTGAAGCGAAAGTGATCTTAATACAACTTGGATTAATTATGTGAAAAAAGGGTTAGTAACAATCAGGGTTTATGCAAAATCCTCTATCTTCCTATTTGTTAATAACGAGAGTTATTTGATGAAAAGTATGATCTTTTATGCCTTTATGTGTTATTTTACATGGTTATCGTTTTGGGGTTGAAACCCCGATCTTGGAAGTCTTTTATTTTACTGATTTATTTCACAAATTTCGAGTTTAAAGTTTCTGTTCTAGTCGATATTGAGTTTCTGTGGTCGATTTTGTTGGTCCATATTGAGTGCATTGGCTCGATATCGACCGGTTTCGTTTTCTGTTCTGTTTCTGCTTTCCTTTGTGTTTTACTGTTTCTCTGAGATTTGGAACTGAAAAGGTGGGAGCTGACATGCTTCCTCGTGGATCGATCCGACTACCTTCTACTACAGCGGGAGGAAGTCTTGTAATTTATTTGTGGAGATCAGGGTGTCGAATTTGAGATTTATATTTCATACTTGATTTTCCTCCTAACAAATTTGACGCCGTTGTCGGGGAAGCCATCAATCGCGCCCTTTTTAGTTCTTTTTCTCTTCTTTATATTTGTTTTTGCTTTTTAGTTTCTTTTTACTTGTTTCTTTTTGTTTTTGTCTTTCAGGTGCATGCGAAGAACTGATCGCACGCCTATAGACCCAAATCTCGAGCCTGAGCGATTTTTCCATCTTCAGCAAAGGCTTAGGAGGAAACTTATGTCGACATCTGACACCTGCATAGGAGCTTGAGCAACTTCGCCAACAAATTGAGGCATTCACCACCAGAGAAACAGAACACGCTTGACGAGAGGCGAAATATGCACAGAACCAGCAACGGAATGAAGCAAGGGTAGATCGCGAGATCCACACAAGGAGGGAACTTGAGGAGCAGATTGGGCATGTCCCAGCCAATGCAAAGGAATATCTGCATCCTACTCTGGAGGTTCCAGAATCAGCGATCGTTCTTCCCGCTATTAATTTCGAAATTCGACCTTCTTTTATTACTGAAATTAGGAGGAGTCAATTTAGGGGAAGAATCAATGAATGTCCCTTAGAGCATGTCACCACTTTTATAGACTTATGTGAAGCTATAGCTGATGGTGCTAATCTTGAATACTTAAAACTAAAGGCTTTTCGTTGGTCCCTTGCAAGAATAGCACAGCAGTGGCTGGAAGGATTGCCTGCGCGATCAATTCGCACTTGGAACAAACTCCCGGACCTGTTCCTCAACAAGTTCTTTCCTCGTGCAAAGACAACTGCTCTCAGACAATAGATCACGGCTTTCAGACAAAAACCAGGGGAACCATTAGCACAAGTCTGGGAGCACTACAAGAGGCTTCTGAAATCCTGTCCTACGCATGGAGATCCACCATATGACATCCAGGAGATCATCTTCAACTGCTTGGATGCGCCTACTAAGGATCGGATCAACAACTACACCAACTATGAGTACCTCGGATACACTCCACGTCGAGCATGGGAGGTATTTGAGACACTGGCCAACTACGACAACCCATATGGGACTTCTGCGGCCGCTTTTGACGAAAGGTATGAAAGGTCTGCCCCATATATGCCGTTGTATGTGCCACCCAAGGAGGTTGATCCAGACGTCAGGGACCAATTCCACAACGATCAGGTACGCCGTCTCACCAAGCAGGTTAAGTTTTTGTCTAAGGATAAACCTTGCTTAGAATGTGGGTCTGTGAGGCACAACACTACTGCGTGCCCACACGTCGATCAAGTACATCAAGGAGAGACCCACGAGGAGGTAAGGTATGCTGGGGGATACTACTCAGGGCCGCATTAGAATCAGAACTAGAGCTACAATCGCCAGCCCCAGCATCAGAATCCCCCTCCCTAAGAGCTCCTGGTCACCCTGATAGAGAAGGTAAGAAAGATTACCTGCAGACTATTCTTGAGGAGATGCGGAGGAATCATTCAGACACCAAGCAGTCTATCAATTCCATCTACACGCAGATGCATGATGTCAACTCTAGGCTTGGGGAAATCGATATCTGGAGGAAATCGATTGACACGCAGATTGACCAGCTGGCAACATCCGTCCCCAAACAATCAGGTACGCTCCCTGGAACCTCTGAACCTAACCCTAAGGGTAAATCTACTAGACAGGTAGCTTCTATGAACCTAAGGAGTGGGCGACAGATGCAAACGCCTGAGCAAACGACGGAGGAAAATGGCACTGGAGTGGAGACCATTCGATATCGACCAACCCAGTCGATATCGACCAGTCCCCAGTCGATATCGACCTCCCACTGGTCGAAATCGACCCAATTCCTCCACAAATCCCGAGGCCAGTCGATCCTGTCAATATCGACCAAACACATGTCGATATCGACCCAATGTCACTCAATATCGACCCCCTCCGCTCGACATCAGCACCTCCGACGAAGAAAAAGCTGCCTTTCCCGACAAAATCTCCAAAGGACCCGGCAGAGAAGAACTTTCAGCGTTTCATCAAGATGCTTCAAAGGCTCAACGTCACGATACCCTTTACAGAAGCTCTTAATGAGATGCCATCCTATGTCAAGTTCCTCAAGGAGATTCTGAGCAAAAAGCGGTCAATGGCTGAGATCGCAGAGGAGTGCAACCAGATGGACATACTTGAGAAAAGGCTAGATCTAGGTAAGTTTTCTATAACCATTAGATTTGGTCAATACAAATTTAATGTTTTATGTGACTTGGGAGCTAATGTGAGTATAATGCCTTTATCAATTTGGTCCAAGATTAAGATATGTGATTTAGAGCCTGTGGATGCTAAGCTTTATATGGCGAACAACACGGTGGTCATCCCAATAGACATGATGGACAATGTGCTAGTACAAGTAGGTAAGTTCTTCGTCTCTGCTGATTTCTTAGTTATTGATATGGTGGAGGACCCTGCTTGTCCAATTATTCTAGGAAGGCCCTTCTTGGCGACGGTTCTACGATGGCATGACTTTGTGATCTTCTCTATGGATCTGGTTCAGTTTGTCAGAGTCGGGATAGGTTGGGGTCGTGGTAGTGTGTATCGTGGCGTCTCCACTACTCGGGTTGACTGCTTCCCTGGAGTTTCGTCCTCACTGCCCACAGGATGATCGGGTCCTGATGTACCGCCGGCCTACGGGTCTGCTTAAGAGTGGGTCTTGGCATCGTCCGTCGTCTTCCTCCACATCCAGTAGGTTTAGATCTGCTTGGTTTCATTTTTTTTTGTAGAGTCTGTTTGCTTGAGTTTGTACTGTTGTGTTTTTTTGTATTTTTTGATATTTATACGGTTCTTCCGTCTGCCCGCCTGGCCAGCCCTCGAGTTTTCAGATATGTCTGAACTCGAATTCTTATCTAATAAAAAAAATGTAAGAGGGAGAGTTACATTGTAGCTAATAGGTGATCCGAACCGCATGTGTTTAGTTATTCAAACAATTTTTTTTTTGGGGGGGGGGGGGATCTACACACTTTTATTGATTATTTTAGGTAACTGTGGATCCGATGATGAGACATGGGTTGATGACGCATTAGATGAGGATGTCTAGTTGGTCGAAGAAGGTTACATGAAGATCTAAAGAGGTCCTGAGAAGAAGAAGCGAGCATAAACGAAGAACAAGTCTGCAGAAGTTATCGCCAGACATGCTGAACTTGTATTGCAATTTTTGGAGACCTCGGTTTTCCGATTGAATATTATTACCATGAATTGGAAAGCTCTTTCAGAGAGCTACAACTTTCCTGTTGACGTCGAGAGCTGATTCGACCTGAATTTTCCGTAAAAGACTGATGCAGCGGCCGCGACATTTGCTGCGGGCGAAGCAATATGTCGCGGCCGCCGCATTTGCCCAAAGCGATGCGTTTCGAAGTTCAGCGACGTGTTTACTATCCAAAACCCTATTTATTTTATCTTTGTCTTTTTGGCCAAGTTGGACACGAAAAGGGACGAAATTGAGAAAGGGCTTAGCCCTAGGTTTCCCTTCATTCATTAGATTAGGATTCAAGACGATTTTAGTTGGAGATTGAGAGCGATTTTCGCCATGGGCGGCTAAACTCTCTTCGTTTTATTTGCGATTTGAAGCTTTATTTGGATTGGTTGTGAGTTTCTAATTCTTGTTCCTTATTTCCTATATTGAAGGTTTCAACTTCGTTGTGCTTGAATGTTTGATTGTTTTATTCTATCTTGCCTGATCAACTTGGTAGAATCAATTCAATTGCTAGGGTTTTGTAGATTCCTGGTTGCGAACCGTAACCCAAGTGGAAAACTTGTTCCTTTAGGGCTAGTTGAACTAATTGAATGAGTAGGAAGTTGAATGTGTTGTTAAATCCCTCTTTAGGGACTGCAAATACTTTGGTTAATCTCTGAACTTAAAGCTATCAATTGGGTTAAATCCTTTTTTAGGGACTGTTCGATTGATAAGGGTTTCTAGGACTGGTTGGACTAGTAACTATAATAGGCCGGGACAAGGGCATTCATAGGAAACTTAAAAAGGACGAGATGAAGTTACAATATCAATTCGACCAAATAAAGTGGATAATTGTAGGTAGATCGATTCTCTCTAAATTGTTTTGCGTCAATTTGTTTTTATTTTATTTTGTTTTCTTTTCAATCTCAATCAACCAAAACCCCCTTTCTACTAATTGGTAAATACAGATTGCTGAGAAATACTTGATTCTCTGTGGGATCGACCTCTTACTTACTTGCTATACTAGTTTGTAGGTTTGAGTTTTATTTTGATACGGTTTACGCGACTAAAAACCGCCCATCAACTATATCAAAGGGTACAATAAATCACTTACACAGTATAAGAATTCTGTATTTTCACAAAAGAAGGCAAACTCATTACTTCTGAAATATGAAATGGATTCATATGACGATAAGAATAAGATCCAATTATAACATCCAACAAGAAAGTAAATTTATCTTCCCAAATCGCAATAAGTTCATACATTGAGAACAAAGGTTCGCTTGGTTTTTTCGTCAAACCTTTCTTGACCGGAGGACGTGCTTGTGGTGGCATGTTTACCATAAGATCCTAACAAAAATATATAAACATTAACTACTAGCTAAAACATCAATACTATACTTGAAGTTGAAACTACAGAGTAAGAAGGTTTTAATTTCTAATGTTGAAATTAAAGGCATGATTTAAAGCTATGTTCAATCAATTTGGAAGTTGACTACTGTATTTTTTATTTTATTTTTTGAATCAAGAAGTTGACAATTCCTACTTGTTGTTGGTGTTCATTAGTTCAGTAATCGGCGTGATTTTAAAATGGGGGGTCACATACTCACAGTCAGGGACGGACCTAGGGGTGGGCTGGGCTTTGCTACAGCCCACCCCAAATTTTAAGAAGTTATATAATTTAGATTATTTTGCATCACAAAGTTTGTGTAGCACAGTTGGTTGTTATAAATGTTTAACATGAGTGTATCCCATTTTTGCATCACAAAGTTTCGTGCCTGCTCACATCCCTTTAATTTCGAACTACATTGTTGAATAGCGATAGCGAGAGAAGGCCTAGGGTTTGAACGAAGTAAGATGTGAACAAAAAGCAAGATCTGAATGAAGCAAGTAAGATTAGCCGACCTAGGGTTTGGACTTTGAACGAAATTGAACGACTCGGAGCGAAACTGAACGAATCTGAACGAAATGGAAAACCTAGTAAGATCTGGAAGAGGAACACTACATTAGCACTTACCAATTGAAGGAAAACCTGGACGAAGAACAATGTAGTAGCGAATAGAGATAGCGAGGGAAGGCCATCACTCGACAAGACGACAACAGATCTGGGCATGCACTCGATGAAGATGGCGACAAGAAGGTCGGAGGGATGACGGAGACCGATGACAGGAACGACGGCGGCGAGGACGGGTTGAATCGCACCCTACGGCTCTACTCTACCAGTTGGGGACGATTGAAACTTGCAAGGTTGTTCTCTATAGGTTAGAAGAAAGCAGCGAACATTAGCAACCCCTTAAAAAATCCGACCCGACCGGGTCGACCCGGACCCAGTTGACCCAGAAATTTACCAGGCATTTCGGGTTCGGGTCAAAAAAAATTCCGGGTAAAAAAATCCGGGTCTTGACCCTAAATTAACCGGGCGTACGGGTCGAGTTGTGTTTTGATAGGTCTAGGGGGGTCTAGTTTGTGCAATTCCCTCAAAAATAAATTTATTTAAATTAAAAAATCTAAAGAATATATATATATATATATATATATATATATATATATATATATATATTATAATAGTTTCTTTAAATTGTATGTTAATTATGCAACATATCAAAAGTTTTGGAAGAAATTAATTAAATGACTGAATGAGTATTAATATCAAATTTATTTTAAATTAAAAAAATGCACATAATGCGGGTTATGAACTAGTTTACTTTAGTAAGTTTGTATACATCCTAAACAATACTAAAACAGAAGCTGTTTTACCACATGACAGCTTATGGTTAACAGTTTTCCCTCCTAAAAATGTATTCAATCAGATTTTGCCACATATTTAACTTTTATTTCTTTATTTCAATATTTGTATATAGATGCATATCTTTTATAATTGGTAACTTTTTTGACATAGTTTTGAACTCAAGTCCGTCTTATAGCATTTTTGATCAGTTTTATTTTTATTTTTAATCAGTTTTTCAATATAAAAATACATTTCAAATAATTTTTTTTATTTTACAAAATTTCAATATTTTTTATTCATTGTAAATTATTTTATAAACATGTTGATGCTTTATTTGATTCAATTTACTATATTTTTTTAATGAATATACAATCAACATTAGAAGTTTAGTTTTCTAATATTTTATACATATAGAGAGTAACAAAATAATCGAGAATAATTAATTTGAATCATCGTGGTACATTTGTTTACATAAGAAACACTTTTACATTTTAATCCTATCATAATAAAATTGAGGTTTAGTTGAAGGAGTTTTCTTGCCAAGACAAATCGCGATCTATGTCGATTTGAGATTTTGAGTCAAGATTTACTAAGTCTGCTATAGTAGTGTAGATAATTGGTTACACTATATTGCTACTAAGTGTGCAACATGTTTGGACAACTTGGTATATGTATTATTTGGTGTATTCATAATTGTCGTCTCTTCAAAGGGGTGAACCACGAGTCATAAGGGCCACATATCATACATTGCCATTGAATGGGAGAAAGTGTTGTCAAATGACGCAAACCAATGAAAAGATTCACAAAATTCAATTATTATGACTCAATTGACAAATATAATGAGTGTGATATTGAAATTATTATTTTAGAATAGGAGGGTCAATGGTAAATTAGTGATGACGGTTGTGAGAGCCATTCCAATGGGTCCAATCTTACATCAGAGGTGGTGGTAGAGGTGGAGGCAATCCTTCATCTTTTCCAATTAGTATGAGATGATAGTTTGATATATATCTTTGTGGATTCTGATTGATAAAACATTAAATTTATTACATATAGAATAAAAATTCTTTTAATGGATGTGTTGAGACTCATTTTGAATAATTTGGTGTCCCGTGCTAGAGATTTTTGAGCTTGCACAACTAAATTTTTAACCTGTCAGGTAATACCTTTGACATGATAGTTGATAGTTTTGACATGGCAGTGTTCTATGTGCATCTTGTTCGATTGACCGGTGCGTTTTTGTGTCACTTATGATGCACTTGGAAATGCGGTTCGCACATTTTATTGTTTTTGGTCAAGTGGTTCGCACGTTTTGTAATTATGAGAAATTCGAACTTGTCATTTATAGACGATGTACATGACATGAACTGCTATTAACATGTCATTCAAATACGATCTACATGACACGAGAAAAGCAAATACTTAAAGCGCTTGGTAGAGGAGCGCTCGGTGGCGGGTTTTCGATTCATTGAAGTTGGTGGCGGAGGAAGGTGTTTGCTACACCCAATCTCGATGAAGACGAAGAACATGCTGAATTTGGCGGAAACTATATTAGTTGAATACATTAAGCATGTCAATTGTCTACCAAGCTTCACAATGCTAAAGTTCATCCAAACGTTGATTTTCAATACATTAGGCATGTCAATTGTCTACCCACACACACACAAAAAAGTCTAGCAGAAGGAATTCTGAATCATAAAAAAGGAATAGAATATGTATGAAATTCATGTGTAAGTAAAAAAATTCAGGTGTCAAGCAAAATACATTATATGTCATGTAAATCCGGTATGGGTGACATGTAAATTCAGTATGAGTGACGGGTAAATTCAGTATGAGTGACGGGTAATTATATGTCATGTAAAACAATTGAGATGTCATGTAAAACAATGGACGTGTCATGTAAATCAATTCATGTGTCATGTAAATAATAAGCCTTTGGTGCTGCTATCATAGAAAAGAGAGGAAAAAGTGCTCGGTTTCGATAGAAAATTGTGTAAATTCGTCCATAGAGCACCAAATCGGGTTCTGTAAATTCCTATAGCTTTCTAAAGAGGTAATCACTCTTTTCCTTCATTTTGTGAAGCGTCAAGCTTAAATTGCTCATCGTATGGATGAACATGAGTTCTTGCGTTGTCTCATTGGATGAAAATTGTAGCCCTTGAATCCTCCCTTTGCCACATAGATTGAATCGCGGGGATAACCTTTTCAATTAGAAAGGTCCAAATCAGCATATAATTACCCGTCACCAATATTGAATTTACATGTCACCCATACCGGACTTACATGACACATAATGTATTTTACTTGACACGTGAATTGTTTTACTTAACACCTGAATTGTTTACTTGACAGGTAAATTGATTTACATGACATGTGAATTTTGTTTACAAGACATGTGTGAAGCTTGGTATTTTATTGAATTTTAGAATTGTGAAGCTTGGTATTTTATTGAATTTAGAATTTGGCTTAAGTTTTAGTAAAAGTAAATGATGCACTGCTTAGAATTATCCATTTTGTATTAGGTGATGAATTCAGATTAAATTAAGGATGATGCATGGGTTCTTAGCTTTAACTCTATAGTATGTAGTCAAGGCTGAATTTTGCGGTGCACAGGAACTTGCACTTACATTAACTCTATAGCTATTGCAGGTACACACCACTTCTTTAACTTTTCAAATTTCGCTATTCCTTGAACAACAGCAACTGGTAGAGGAAAGCAAAGAGTAAGGAGCGAAGCAGCAACAAAGAAGCCAATTTTGTATACCGGCAACTTCCGAGAACGGATTGCAAAATTCTTCCACAACATATCCCTAGGTTCTGGAGCCTCCTTAGTGATCCACACAAACGCATGTAGGTGATGGCGAGCTTGAGCAGCAAGTGCGGCGCCTACCCGGGACTTAAAGGTAACAAATGCCCCATGCAGCTCCTAAGACACAACATAAAGAATCATGCTTATTTAGTTGGCCTATCCTTTAGACCAACACTTGTGTACCAAACTATAACCCTAACAATCAGATGTACAAATTGTACCACAAAAGCATCAAGGGATCCACAAACCCCCAAAGGACTATGATTCTCAAAACTCAAAACCATCATGTAACTAGACCTAAAGCTTTCATATGTTGTGAACATTTTCCAGCTACCAATCAGCGATCACCACAAGTTTAGCTTAGTTTAAATGCAATGCACATCATAGAGGAAACACATCGACCTCTTTAACAAGCAGGAATCACGTTTCCATAATGCATATGCAAGTGAAAAAAAAAATCTTGCTCTAGTTGCTATTGGATAAAAAGGATAGTTAACTAGTTAAAAGGTTCAGCGCTTGATCGATTTCAGCTTACATTACACAAATCTTCACATGAGGCACACAAATCAGAATAATTGTGAAACCTAACTTATATCCAGTCACCCGCTGATTGATTTTTAGTTACCTTAATTCCCAATCAACTTCTTACTTCCCTTGGGTTTTTCGATTGGCTTATTCATGTCTGCCATTTTTTCATTGTACTTGGCCTGGAGAGGATCATTGTATGTCCACCTGCATTTCATGATTGTGGACAGATTAATAACTGAAAATGACTAGATGATGATGCATATCAGACATTGTTACGGCAGTTGAACTGCAGAAGTGTTAGCTGAGTCAACTTTCATTTAGTTCCTCTGTTAAGACAAGCATCTGTAACCATGATTCAATCATTCAACCAACATTAAAGACGACATTACGCCCAACAAAGGCGAACTGCATATGAGAAAAAGGAAAATAGTAACAACAAATTCTTTCTAAGTAACGTAGCATAAAATACTCTCTGCTGAAGAAAGAGCGGTGTCTTTAGTCAATAATGATGTAAATTTTCATTCACCACCAATCAAAGCTCCCTAGTCCCTACATGGGCATAAAGAAAATGAGATCAAGTATTCAAACTTCGATACTTGTACCATCAAACCATCTACGAAGTTACATTGATTAGGCATTTATTGTTCCGTTAAACCTTTCAGGTTTATAGAACACTGAGAAACATCAGGATGTGTGTTAGTTTGAGTATTTTGTGTATTGTTGTTACTTTGTATCAGTTTAGCTTGTAATGCCAATCTTGTAATTAGTTATAAAGACCTAGATATAAAAATAAACCTTTGTATTCTCTGATGTACCATTTGATCTTCTCTTATCATGACTACTGTGAATGATTTCCAATCAGAATGATTCTTCCCTTGTTTCAATTGTTCTGTACTGGGAATTTCCTCTCTTAACAAAGATCCTCTACGAGACTTAGCACATTCAAGGACAACAATATTTTGAGTTCTCAAATCAATTTCCTAAGCTTATTGCCGATTTCTGTAATTGCAAGCATCTTAAAACAATAATTGGAGCCATTACGTTCAAAATGCTAAGCTCGGACCTAAACCTTGGGCGCACACGGAGACTTTTCTGAATCTATATGTGAAATTAGAGACTAACCTAGATGAGCGTTGATAGTGCAGTCTTGGCTCCGAACACGGACGCCGCAAATAGGACAACTCACCCAAGCAGGATTCCCGCCATTCTCGTCCTCCTCCGGATTCGCCAACTCGCGACGCTTCGCCTGGAGTTCGCCATTTGCAGCTCTCGTCGTCTCGCAAGTATCAAATGAGCTCTGCTTTGCAAAAATCAAAATCCGAGAAATTGAAATAAAAAACGGAAGGTGGAAGGAGAAATGGAGGGAGTGAGCGGGAGAGAGATGACTTTGACGGAGGAAGCGAGAAGGCGGTGGCGGTTGGGGAGGAATCGGCGACGTTTGCCGATCAATCGAACGAGACTTTCTCTTCAGTGTAGAGAGAATGGGGTATTGGAATCATTGGATGGTGAAAAGGGCTCCGCCACTGCCGCTTCTTCTCTGGCGCCTCCGCCACCGCCGCTCCCCTTGACTCCTCCGATCCGTCGCCTGCCACACGCCTCCGCCCTCCGCCCCCGTCTCTCTCTCTGATTCTGCCTACGATCCCTCAATCTCTCTCTCTCTGATTTTTCTGCCATCGATGGGCAGGAGAGAGGCAAAGAAAGAGACCGGCTACTCAAGGTAAAAAATTACCGGCTGGGTGCAATTTTTTTAAGGGGGAGGGTTAACCCTTGCAAATTGAAATGGATAGTGGGTTATGGGCGCAAAGTTTTCCGGGTCAATGGTCATTTACTATAATTCTCTAAAAAACAATTGTAAATCTCTTTTTTCATTTTTATTATTTTTTATGAAAACCTTTATTGGCAATAAAACATGATTCATGCTGAATATTTATCTACTCTTTTTTTAGTTAACAGACACTTTTTTTTTTTCATTTTTGTTATTTTTTATGAAAACATTTTTTTTGTTATTTTAAATACATTAAACAGTGGGTTATTTGTTATTTTTTAAATATTTTGTGAATAAAAATTTCCATTTGTTAGTAAGAAAAATATTAGTTTATACTTTACTTTTTTTTATAGAAAATAAAATTTAAAATTCATGCTTATATTTTTATGCATTATCAATAAACCTGTTTGAGATAACTGATAACTTGATAAGTCATGTCTTATTAATTATCTTAAATTATTAAATCAATTAATCCACTTAGCTTAGTTGGTAAATGGGAAGGAGAGGAAATTAAATGATACCAAAAGACATGTGTTTGATTCCCCGGGTGGGATCACCTGTCCCAAAAGGGACAGGCCCCCCTGTATCCCCCCATCCCCCCTAATTAAAGAAAAAAAATTTAATAAAAAAAAAAGAGTAAACAGATGAATTGTTGCTCCCCTTTTATTTCTTGTTTGGATTTTTTATCCCACTTTTTTTTCTTTCATTTTTCCTTGTTTTCTGCTTCCTCGAAAAATAAATCCCCTGCTTTTGTTATCCTTTTCTTTATTTCATTTTTTTTTTTCTCTTAGCTTCATTTTGCCTTTCGTAAATAATTACAGTGAATTTAGACATATTACCTCTTATATATTATTAATTATAACGATGGTAAATAATTTATTTATATTAAAAAAATTAATTATATCTTTTTATTTAGTATATATTGGATGTTTTAGTTTTTCCTAAAAGACTCAATCACAGGATGATGACATTTCAAATTATTTTTCTCAACTTTAGTAATGTATAAGATTTCATAAATATTTTATACTTTTAAAAAAATAAAACATTCAAAATTTCAACATCCTATTAAACAAATTAAATTTACTTAAAATCAATTAGAACCCGTAAAATAGGCGAATTAAAAAAATTTATAATGAAAAGAGACTTATAATTCATTGAAACATTTGTAGAAATAAAAATTCATATTGTATAATGATCTATAATATTTGTACTATATCATATGACATAAATATAAACTATTTAATGTAAAAAATCTCTACAATGAACTTTATAGCCGGAAATATTTTAAAGTTATGAGAATTAATTTAGTGTTGTAAGAATTCGAATACCCTTACATACATAATAATATTAATTCGTATAAGAATTCAAGTGCCCATTTGTACATAATAATTAATATTCATTTGTAAGAATGAATATAATATTATAGGCCTCATTTTAATAATTGTACAGGACCTCCAAAATTGATTGAACGACCCTACAAATCTTAAGTATGTAATTCAGCCCCACCTTTCAGAGGGTCCTACGGTCGCCACTGCGCTAATTTTATGAAAGGTAACTATTTCTCCTATGATACTCTAATAATTCCCAGACTATGATCATATACATTTTCTATGTAAAATTTAATTTATTTGCTTTCCACTTTCTCTTCTACATACAAAGGACCCCTGAATACATATTGTTGAATGAATTTGAATTTTCAATACATATAAGTTAGTTAATATTATTTTTATAAAATTAAGTTTTCGTGATTATAGTTTTTTGAATAATCTAGTATAAAAGATTTTCTCTTACCCACACAAAACTATTTTTCTTTAAATTTAGTAATTTCTAAACGGATTAGTTAAATTAGTATTTATTACCAATTAAGATTAAATTAGTAGTTAATTGCCCTGGAAGCACGCATCAGTCTCGGAATGGAGAGAGGGGCGCATTATAAATACCTTCCCCCGTCCCTTTCCCTTCCAATCAGCGAAGAAAACATTTCACTGGTGCCACTCTCTCTCTCCCCCTCTCTTCAATCGATTGCGGAATCGGTTCAGTTTCATTCGGATCGACCTCCGTCAAACCAATTTCTTGAGGTATTGTTCATTTCTTTTGAATTTTCGAACTTAATTTCCCGACTTGTTGCTCGCATCTATCGCGATCGCACTGGTTTCTTGGAGTTCCGATTTCGATTTCTTGATCTTGGAACTGAAACCGGATTACATCTCTGCCTTGACCGAATATGATGAATTGATTATTTTGTTTGTTTGCTTGTGGATGATCTTATGCGTTTAAGTTTGATGATTGTTCGGTGATTCAAGTTTGGCGATTGCCTATTATCAATCGTCGAATGATACTGTTTATTAGTTCTCTGTTATTCCCCTATCGAATCTGTTTATAACAATGACTAATGAGAAAAGTTGACTTTTTTTTTATCTCTGATTGCATCGGTTCATGCGTGTTGTTAATAGGTCTTGTTAAGATTTTGTAAAATTTCTAAGTAGAATTCACTGTTGCGATTACGTGTGTCCTCTTTTTTTCCTCCTGTTTTTTCTTTGTTCAACTTGTGGTTGGTTGTGTATCCCCGTAGAGGGAGACAAATCAAAAGTATCAGATTGTTGATTCAGCCTTCCTGTATATCAGGTTGCCATTGCTACTTCTTATATTTCAGAGTCATGCTCTCTGTTCCTTACATCTGTTTGTTTTGAATTTTGTTTATTTCACGTTTTCTAGACTGTTTCATCATAATATACTAAGCTGTCCAATTTGACGAGTATGAAGGGCATTTGATAATGATAGTGCTAAACAGTACCTTGGATGATGATTCTTGGTGATAGTGAGGCATAAGTCTTTGCAAGATTTTGAAACGTTGATTTGGGGTTTGGAAAGATTAAAGATTTCATTTTATTAATACAATTTTTACATTGATTATGCCTTGGTTACGAGACCATTCTAATGCGCTCTTTTGAGGTAAAGAGAAGCAGGGAGGGACATATGTAAGTTGTTTTGAAGGATGTCATGTGACACCCTTGGGAAGGTTCTTGGCATGCTATGGAGCTTGCTTCGAATCCCTGATAATCATGAATAGGTGCTTTGATCTGGTCATTGTTTGAGCTTTTGCAAGCTGAGATACCTTTGGACCAGTGTGAAATTGTGTCTTCCTCCTAAAACTAGAATGTAATGAATCTTAGTTTGTAACAGTGGAGTGCTGAGTGCTTGACCTAATAGATTTTCATATACATATCCATTTTGACAGATCTGTTCTTTTGAGTGATCTTTTGATATTCATGATTTTTGTTATTTGTTATATGATGTGTTGATTCTGCTTTTTCTTATAAAAGTTGCTTATTTGCTTTAGTGACTTTTCTCAAGAACCAAGACAATGAAATCTTCTCTATCAACTTTGAATCCCTATGCGGAATCATATGTACCAGTTGCTTTAAGAGATGCAAGCAGTGAGAACCCAGATACTGTTACATCTGATGAACATGGACGGGAGAAGCTTACTATTGCTGACAACTCAAAGCTGAAGGGCCAGAAGGCCGATAAGCCTCAAGGAAATACGTCTCATTCTATTCAAGAATCCGAGATGAAATTTGATGATGACTTTGAAATGGATCTAGCATATCTTCAGATGTCGTTTCCAGACATGTCTGATCAGTCTCTTCTTGATGTTTACACTGTAAATGATGGAGACCTGGATGCTTCAGTTGAAATGCTGAGCCAACTTGAGGTGTGCATCTTCTTATGTTGTTGTTTGTCTTATTTCTTGTATGCCTGATCTGTAACAAGAATTTTGTTACTTTGGGACCAACCGACCAACGTCCTCTTTCAGAGTTAATGCAATTTTTATATACTTTGAGTAGTATATAGGTCATTCTTTGTGACAATTTCTGATAGTACATTTTCTCTTTATCTTCGGCTGCAGTCTATTGAAACTCCTGATATCCTCCCGGATGCATTGGATATTGGAGATGTCCCAGAGGCCCCTTCAGGCGAATGCTCAGCAGCAAAGGCCAAGAATTTAGCCGGGGAATCTAGCAGCTCTTCTGGCAGCTCACACTTGGCTATCGTCTCTTGATATCTTGACAGAATATAACTACATTCATCTCTGATTACAACCCTTGCTCAGTACCTGTGAATAGAGAGTCTTTAAGTGTGTGATACCTCCGATATGGAACTAGGGCGCCAAACATGCTTCTGTCTGTGTAGATTCTGAGATTGTTTTCCTATGCACTTACATCCTAAAATTGGTCATGGGTTCTTCGTTTGGTCACAGGGTTCTCCATGCAACTTTTGATTGGAGGGTCATTTTGACATGCTGTTCTTTAGATCCTTTTACAGTGAATCATACAATCATACATGAAACATTTATAGTATATTGGTGTAAGCATTACTGCGTCAGTATCCAGTTTGCCTGTTATTGGAGAAACATGGCTTTCATATGTTTGTTGCAAGAACATCTTATTGTATGGCTTTCATCAGCTTTATATCAGTGGAGGAAGTAAGATTCGTTCTGACTCGTACATGATATACACACATGTGATGCAGCATTAAGTTTCTTTATCGTCAGTGTAACATGTATGATCTTTGAACCACACAATTTTACGGTTTGATCTGCCTGCTTAGATTAAGCTCTGATCGTACAGAATGGTTCCTTTGGCACCTTGTACTTGTTTATGAAAGGTAAATTGCGAGAAATATCCTTAATTTTTGGAGTAGTTGGGGAAATTAGTATGAACTCCTCCAAATGTCAAAAAATTCATATAGCATTGTCGTTAATGTTAACACTACCAGTTACTGGTAGTTGATGTTTTACAAGTTTCCAATAACATGTGCACTTTAAGAAGCCAATGAGAAGCTTATGTTAGTTAAAGGGAAATTGAGATGATTATAAGATAAATATGAGCGCTTGCTTGCCTTGCCCATTTTGACAATAAGCTAATCAAGCAACCAACTGTGTTGCTAGAATAATTGTATGATTGTATCTTCGGTACTTTTTTATATGTAATGTAACCCTGTTCATAGAGATTTTCTTGTAATAATCCACAGATGATTTAGGGTGTTTTTCGCTAGAAAGAGATCCTACTTTGGTCTAATATTTTAAAAAATAAATTTCAATGACATGCAAACATGATACATGAGGTTTACAATTTAATTCTGAATTATTGTCAAGATCTAGAACTACTCTCAACGGTTTATGTAGTCATAAATCCGATTGTATTTGTTGAGTTCTGTTGAGTTTGTATACCATTCTCATGCAAATAAAGGATCTCATTAGAGATTCATTGAGGTCTTAAATTCATGTAAGAATGGAAACACGGTAAGGAGTCGAATAGTAGGCAATCGCTTAGATTGGAATGGACAAGCGTTAAAATAAAATCGCTTAGATTGGAATGGACAAGCGTTAAAATAATATGATTAGTACATATATATATATATATATATATATATATATATATATATATATATATATATATATATATATATATATATATATAATGATACCGAAGACTATCAATTCTTTAATAAACTTGCGAATTCGTCTTGTGAAAGCAAGACTAAGACTTTAGGGTTCGTTTGGATGGCATCAACCTATCCTCACTACTGAAATAGGCTTGTAACACCTTACAACTAACAAGCAATCAACGCCAAATGAACCCAAACAAATCCCTGTCTTGTGAGTTGTGATTACAATTTTGAACTTTATTTTATCCCTGTCATCATAGTGTCATGTGACATAAAACAAAGGAAATCACTTGGCCACTTTGCTCATTAATTACCTCGTCAAAGGACCACAACACAAAAGTTATCTGTCCTCTTCTTCTTTTTGCATCATAATTAGTCAAAAGATGGGAGAAATAATGCACCAATAAACCAAAAAAGCAAGAGGTTATTGCTAAACTGCAAACAGTATTCATTACACCAATAAAACACGTTGCTTTAAAACAAACCGAAACAGCGAAATACCGGTGAACTAAATGGGTCAAGCAACTTCAAATACCAAGATTCTAAGATACATCATCTTATGGTCATTACAACATGTTCTACCTTATTAACCTACTCTAGAAATAAAAAAAGGGGGTAAATGGAGAAGTGCAAAATGAGTATAGGGGGAGGAGAAACAAAGCGTATTTACGAAAAGGAAACGATCAAAAATTCAATATCCTCTTCCCCTAGATCTATGCTCATCTGATCTCCATTGCCTACCCTGATCCTGCCCTCGGAGGTTGCTCGGTTGCATATTCACCTGATTGCCAGGCCACCACCCGGCGTTGGGGTTGCCACTATTGCCACCACCCATGGGCTTGGCTAATGGCATCAATGGCTGCTGCTGGAGTTGAGCCAAGTTTGCCATATGCGCCGGCAGCATGGGCGGTGGTGGTGGCAAAACCTGTGGCTGAGCAGGTGGAGGCGCATCTGGCTGCCATTCAGGGATGTCGTCATCGTCATCATCCCAGGGCTGCAAGGCTATTCCACCTCTCAGACTAGGAACATTATCATTTTCACCCTTTCCATATTTCTGAATCATTAGTCTCACTTGATCCACCGACCGCGATGGAGTTGGAGAGGATAACCTTTGAGGGGCCGGGGGATTAAACGGCGGACTCAGGCCGCCACGACCACCACCGGAGAATTTAAACTCTGGGAGATCATCGTCCTCGCGCTTGGTGGTCGGGGGGCCGAATCCAGGGGGTACATCATCGTCATCGTCAACATTATTATTAACGGGTTGGGATCTAGACATAAAACTAGATGGGGCAACAGATCTTGTCGCCAAATTGGCATTTGATTTGAACATATCTTTCTCAGGAAGTCTACTGCTGGCAGTAGTCGCTGAGTAGTAAGGCTGCTGCTGCTGCCTTTTAGCATTGTCCTTGCGGTCTGTGGTAGGCGTTAAATGCGCTTTTCGCCATACAACAATACCAATCAGGCCAATGTCAATCGTTTTTAGTATTTCGGTAAAGTCCTTCGCGAGATGCTTGCTGATCATCTCAAGTGTTGCGGTCTGTGGTGGAATGAAGTAAATTTCGAATCCTGGGGATGGCTCAGCAAACCCTAATCTCTGCTCCACATCATATGAATCAGCTAGCTGTGATACAAATTCATTGCTTTAGTATATATGACCACTTGAAAGTTCCGAAACAATCCTCATATTTGACTGTTATTCATGCGCTTACCTCTTGAAGATTTTTGCGGTCATTGTCAGAGCACCCCTCTGTCAAAGCGAAATGAACCACCTAGGAAATGCATATGAACAAAAGGTGAGATACTGGACGCTGAATAGATTCCTAAAATTGTTAAGAACTCCAAAGCACAATGTTGCATATTTTCATATTCATATATGTGTGTCACCAATATTGGAAACCATGTCCATTACATGTAGCTTAGACACTTACACGGAGTTAAACCTTGTATTCATCAATCTTTTCAAGATCATATACAGCTCATATACAGCTTGAGATCTTAGATGTGAGGCAATTGAAATTTTCATTTTAAAAAAAAAATATCCATCATACAGCTAGATCCTATGAAGCGAGAGGATCAAGAGTAAGAAGTATGCCTGAAGACTGTCCTTCAAGATCTCTCATGCAAAGCAAAAGGCACATGCTCAAGCCATGATATAGACTTGCAGAAGATGAAAACATCCACCACAAAAATCAATTTGAAATGCGTGTACATGTATTCTAATGATCTCTGTCGAAGCTGGTAATTTGCATTTCATTCATTGAATTTTTTTTGACGGATATTTCTTTTCTCTGAAAGACAAGATGGCAAGATCTAACCACAAGCCAAGTACTGGCATGGAACATATTAAAAAACAAAGGAAGAAAGAAGTCTAGGACTACCATGACTGCACGGCTTCGTGACATAGGCAGGTCCTGAAGGAACTTCTGGAAAGCATCGAGCCTCACCCTTCCCTTGATCTCAATAAATCTTGGCCACTCTTTGGTGCTTGTCTTTTCACCACTGCAGAAAAGACTTGAAAAGCTTAGAAGTTCATACACAATATAGTGCAAATTTGTAAATGGATTTAATCAGTTTGACACTAAAATCTAACACAAAGATATGGCAACTGCTAGACGCTTGACAGGCAACAACATTAAAAGATTGGTTTAGTTAAATAAGGCAGAGCTTTTGGCTAGAACAACACAATGCATTCTGCTTCTATGAATGAAGTAACCCAAAACAAGCATACCCAAAATCAGAAGAAACCACTGAAAATGAACAGCTTAACTTTAAAATGGCAAGTGCTGACCTTTTATAAAGTCCAACAAAATTTGCTGTAGATGAGATACTAAGTTGTAATAATCCTTCCCAGGTAAGTTCGCCCCTAATCGAACCAGATGCAGGGTAGATTACAGGTCTCTTCTTAAGGAGGGTAGACTTCACACTATTATTCGAGACTGTGTTCTTAGAATCCACTTCATCAGATCTGTGCTGTGTCTTTTTCCCAGGATCTTTAGAAGTCTGATCAGAGGAATTTGTATCATCGCCAACATCAGAAGTTTCCTTCCCTGAGCCAGGAATAGTTCCAGAATCACCGTGCAAATTCTCAAATGGTGGCTCCTTGTCAAGGGAATCCATGAATTCATCCAAAGACACAATAGGAGGAAGATCTTTCATATCATCAACCATTAGAACATGTAAAACATCACCACCATCATTAGGAATAGTCAGTTGACATTGACCATCTAGTTCTTCAGTTTTAGACTTATTTGCAGGATCCTCCCTGACTTCAGTTTTAGCAGCCTGAACAGGAGATATATCCCTAGACCGCTCAGCTTTCTTCCTGTTGTCTTGTGGCTGATCTACAGAACGTGTGCTTGCACTTACTGATAATTCCACTGGAGCAGTAACATCCCTCTCCATTTCAACCACCTCAAACTCCCCCTTATGAGTCTTCTTCACCAAACGCCTAAGATCTACTCCTGTATCAGGTAAAACCTTCATTAGTGCTAGTTCTTCTGCCTTTGCTATTCGCCACTCAGAAAGCTCCTTGGAAGCAAGCTCCTCTGCACTCATGGAGCACAGCTTCTCAGGAGTTATTTCACCAGACATGACCCTCTCTCTAAGTTCAGGATTGCTTTTATCTTTCAAATTGAACAGCAGTGATCTACCCTTCTCTTTGTACTTCTTATTAACACCCCCAAAGAATTTAAAAAGTTCCGCTTCGATTTCAGAAGCAAGAGCCTCTGGGCAAGGAAGTGGTTCTGAACAGGAGAGATTTGATTTCTTGTCATCACCTGTGTCTTGATACGTTGCTAACTTAGCTGTATCACCAACTTCCTCTTCCTTTACATCTACCATGTCCCCATTAAGCTCCATTGCCCAGGAGAGTCCATTTCCTAGCAGAAGTTCATCTTTTCCGAAGAAGCCATCATTGAAGGAAGCATCCTCATAAGTCAGGACAGGATTAGATTGAAATTCCTGTCCCACAAACTTCCATGACTCAGTAGTGTCCTCTGCAATATGTTTATCATCAACCGTTTCAGATGAGCTATTGGTATTCCTGCATTCCTCAATAGGACATGACAAAGTAGCAGCCGCTGGTTCCCCAACTTTTCGAGGATCAGGAGCAGAAGCATCCCTTGTATCAGATGCTGGTCGAGGAGTTACAGAATCATCCAACTCCTTTGATCCCACTAGACTCTGGTCATTTTTCTCTGCATTTGATGGATTCTCAAGCTCCTGGCAAACCAGGGCCAGTGCAGCAGCTAATGACTCTCTCAGCTTGGATCTCACAGTATAAGATGACCCGAATTGTGCTTTAGTAGGTGGAGCAGGCTGAACATTTCGATTCTTCTGAGCATTTGATTGGGGTCTATTTACAGAATCTGGCAGCTTTTTCTTGCTTGATGGCATTGACCTAGGCGAATTTGACATTGATCCCATAGGAATAACTTTTTTACTTGGTACAGACAAAGCTGGCATTCCAGAGGAGCTGAAGAGGGAGCTGGGTTGTGCCACCCTTTTGGTATTAGGACCATTAGATAAAGGTTCTAATGCTGCCTTTCTTTTGCTCACTAACAATGATTTCTGTTCTCCTGAATTAAATTCATGAGTTTGCATCTGTTGCATTTTCCAGTTCGGCACCAGAATTTGCTGAGGAACTGTGTTGTTACCCATAGGATCTAGTGGCTTCACCTCAAAGTGTGATTCAGACATCTCTTGTGAAACATCAACCCTCAGTTGTTGGTTACTCTGTAGACCTTGTATGTTTGGCATAGCCAACTGTGGCTGTGTAGAACTAAAGTTCAAGGGCCCTTGCGATTCCATTAAAATGTTGTCCATTGATGAATCTGGTTTGCTCATGACAGGATACATCCGACTACCATAACCGTCTTCCAGTGTCATGTGTTGTGAGACAATATTCTCTGACATCGTATTCCGAGAGCAATGACACGGATCTTTAACTTCCTAATTCAAGGTTGCCCATGCAGCTTCCCAGCATCTGTCCAACATAACAGCATAAATACTCAGTAGAGACAACAAGTGCAGTAATGCATATCTACACAATTAGCAACACAACTAATTAATCACAGCATTGAAGCAGGAGTTGCTCATAAAACTACTAAATTCATCAACTAGTGGAGGACAAATAGAAAGAAAGAAAAAAATCCACCATTAAACCTCGGAACTGGGTAAATCAAATTACTGTAAGATTGCAAAGAAGCAACAATGAATAACGGACCATGTGGTCTCTCTATAATAGAGCAGGGCAGAGTAAAAAACCATGGATTGAAGGAAGATAACTTATCAATAAGGCTATAACACAGAAATTTATTGCAGACAAACAACCCGTTAAAGCATATGTTTTCTAAAAAAATAGCACAATGTACAGGGAGACTAATACAGGCGATTTCACGAGGAAGTTGAAGATTTTCACATGACGATTATTTGACATATCAAGACCCTTTCACAAGACAACTTAATGCCCTGAACTGAACAAAAGGGTAACATTAGAATAATGCATCTTCAGAAATTTACAATATGGTTGTACTCAAAAGTTTAGTCCATTAACTAGACGAATGTTTATTCATTCAGTGTGTTACATAATAGAGACAAGACAGGAATGCAAGAATTAAAACTCTACAAAGTACCTACCATTCTATTTTAATCCCTCAAGGTAACAAGCATGACACTGAATCACTTTTGTTGTTAGATGCAAAACAAAAATCATGCACTTACAGAAGCATACCCTGTCAATTAATGAATTAAAGAAAGAGAGAATTTAGAAGATGACAAACAAGACACAAAGATCGTCCGTTCCCAAGCAAATGAATGGCACTACAAGTAATATGACCTCAACACATCCCTACTTCATGATTTTATGTTATTTCCCCCCCTAAAATATCTGGTTTCAGCTGATATAACTACCTGAACGACTGGTAAATGGACCTTAGCTTGCATACATTGATTAACTACACAACTCCATCTTAACTCTTCAGTTGTTTTCAAACCAATGCAAATTATTACTTCCTTTGCACTCAAACTTCATGCATATGGCAACACACTTGGTTCAAAGGAAAGATGTTGTTTATCTTGTAGCAAGAAAAGGTAATTATACAGAGTTTCTATCCAGTCATTTTGGCCTTCAATCATAATATATGGCAAATGGATGCCATCATGTCCCCTTATTCCTTCCATTTGTATTACTTAACCAGAAATCATCAGAAAGCAAGTGATGTCTGAATTTTTTACCGGTGTTTTCAATCATGTTCCAAACTTTTGCCTAAAAAATTATGTCAAACGTGAGACCAGCACTTTTCATGTCTGGATTGATTGATTGATTTATACGCAAATTATCTACTAGTCTTGATTATACCTTTTTCTATTTTATATGATTTATCCAACACAGTGAAAAAAATATATATTGGTTATGGTTTCAGCATAGATACTGCAGATTTGCCCCTGCAAAATAAATTTGATTCTTGATAGTATTCCAATCTGCCACTTGTAATATAAGGATTCAGCACAAACAAAGAGCCAAATGTATTGCGAAACAAGAAAAAAAGCATCAGATATTCAATCACCAAGAATCAGCTTTGCTCATGACCAATTCAAGTATTACCACCACTCAGGGTCGCATGTCACAAGTTTAGAAACAAGGAAGTATACATCAAACTGCTCTGACAAGAGCAATGCTCACAGCACATCATAAACACCAACAGTGTGTTTTGCCTTGGATGCATCCCACCTTGATTGTGCTCAGTCACATTATAGGAACATTCTATACCTTCTTCCAAGACAATCCTATCTCGAAGAGAAACAAGAAAAGAAGATCATAACTTAGCCTCAAATATAACACCATATCCGAGAGCCAAGAATGATCATCATTTACATCAATCAAATAAAAGGATAAAGAAATCAGAAATACTAACACAAACCAGTATAAAGGACCAGATGGGATTGCCACAACAGTTCCAAAGGAATACAGCCCAAAATCAAGAGGTATTATTTCTCCCCAAGAGAAAAATGTTTCAGTTTTGATTGTTTAGTGGTTAATTATGGATTGCATAAATCTGAATCACATTAGTCTTCAAGAAGCCGTAAAAACCTAAATTAAAATACTTGGACAAGTTTCAACAGACAGACCATACAACTCCAAACCCTAGAAAAGGGAGAAAATTAGAAATCATCAAGTCGCCAGTGAGGAAAGGGAAAAATATGGACAGCCAACAGTGAATCAGTGAAAGCTTAAAAAATCGATTAAAAAAAACAATCTTAGAACGGATTTCAATTCAACAACACATTTAACTCTTAAAAATTGGCCTTTTGAAATCCCTAACATACGCTCAACAGCACGATTAGCAGCAAATAAAATAGAAATCAATACCGAGTAATGGAAAAACATCTGAGTACCCAAACAGACCAGAATCTAACAACAAACGGAACAACATGCAATTAAATCAGCTACCACAGGGATCCGAGGAAAAAAGGGCGAAAATCGGCGGACGAAATTAAAGACCGGGAGATGAGAAAGGATTGCAAAGATAAACCTACCAAAAAATCAGAGCAGCGCCAGACAAACAACTTGACCGGAGAGGCGGCTTAGCTTCAGTCGAACAAGTCGAAGTTGCAGACGAGAGAGAGAAAGGAGGTAAACCCTAGAAACTGCGAGATAGATAATGCGAGATGTGTGTGTTGGGGGTTTGTACTTCGTGTTTCAACCGGCTTCTATATTTATCGGTGGTTTCAGTTTTGTTTAGTTTTTTTCCTTTTTCTTTTTTTCGTTATTTATTTTCCTACGCCTAGGGGTGTTATCTGAGCCGAACGGCTCGGGCTCGGGCTCGGCTCGGAAAAGCTCGAACTCGGCTCGTTCAAATATGTAAAACAAGCCGAGCTTGAACAAGATTTTGGGCTCGAACCGAGCCCGAGCCGAGCTCGAAAGCTCGTTTTGTATTTCTTTCCAAAAATGCCCCTAGGGCAAATAAGGATGAAAAGCGCTTGAAGGGAAGCAGCGCTTCAAGACTGAAGCGCCGTCCGCGTCTCCTACTCTCTTTCCTCTGTCTTTGGCTCCTTCCAATTCCAGATCCTCTCTCTCTCCGACGCCTCCTAGTCGAGTATACTCGCTCTCTCCGGCTAGAGTATCTACATCGCCTCCTGCTCTCAGTATCCGACTCTTCCTGGCACTTCGTCGGCGTCTCTGAGTTGGCTGAGACCCCGAGTCCTCGTTTTTTCGAAAAACTTCACTCGAGCAGACCCCGAGTCCCTGGAACTCCGTCGGCATCTTTGAGTATGGCTTTTGTTTTTCTCCAATTGACGTTATGGAAGTTGTAATTAGGTTCTCATTCGGTGGATGTAATTTGTTTTTTTTTTTTTACATATCTCAGACTTTTAGATCGAAATCTAGGGTTTCGTTTCTCTCTCAACTGGTTTCTCCAAAGGTAGGGCGTCGATCTATGATATGTCCGACCACCAGATCTAAATTTGGGTTTGTCCGACCACCAGATCTGTGATCTCTCCCTCCTCTAGTCCGCTAGTTCAAGCGGCGCCGACGAACTCGGTGACTTTCTGTCCCTCCATTAGTCCGCTAGTTCAGGCGGCGCCGACGAGCTCCTCGTGTTCCTCAGTCTCATTCCCTCCTCTTCATTCTTCTATTAGTCGCAGTAGAACTTTATGTTGTTCAATGTTCATCTTCCTATTGTTCTTTGTACATTCTAATTAATAAATGTGGTTGATTGTTGATTAGAAATTTGCAGAATGAATTTTTTATAAGAAATTTGTTCTTCTTCCTGTGTAATTGTCCATGTTCATTTGTAATTTGCATTTAGGCTTTTGCTACAAACCGAGCCGAACGAGCTTGAACGAGCCCAACGGACGAACTCAAACGAGCTTAGGCTCATTCGTTCAGCTTGTTCGAGCTCAAACAAGCCGAGCTTGAGTTTAACCCTGGGCTCGCGAGCCGAGCTTGAGCGCCAAAAAAAGTTCGAATAATTTTTGGGCTCGAGCTCGGCTCGGCTCGTTTCCCGTTCGAGCCAAGCTTGAACATGTCAAGCTCGGCTCGTTCGGCTCGAATATCACCCCTACCTACGCCAGCATTTTTTTAAGAGTGTTGCTAGAGGCAAGATGTCGGAATGGCTATTGACAAGATAATTTCCCCTAAATTACCACAAGTCCTTTTCATTTTTTCCGAACACGTTGCAAAAAGACCTAAAACTCTCTTCTCCGAATCGAAACCTAAATCTGACGAACGAATTGTTTTGATTGAAAACAACTTAAAATCGATGAAATGAATCAAAATACCAATTGATCGACACACGGATTGGTATATCGCTAGCGTTACATGATAATCGAAAGGCGATTTTTGGTTTTCGTTCGAAAAAACCGTCGAAGGAAAGAGCTCGGCAGATAAGAATGAAGTGCATGAATAAGCTCGGTAGATTTTGGTGAGGTGAATATGTAACCTCGACCCATACACACGAGGTTATGAAGGAGCCTCGTCTACGTTTTAGGAGGTATATAATGACCCCTTTGAAGATCTTATCTAAATCCTCATTGACATAAGTCGAGCTAGATAAATAACCTCGGCTTCTGTTGTTGAGGTTAAGGAGGGAGCTCAGCTTCTGTTGTTGAGGTTAGAGAGGGAGCTCGACTTCTGTTGTTGAGGTTAGTGAGGGAGCTCGGCTACTTTTGTTGAGGCTATAAAATAGGCTTGACACGTATTGCACAAATTCATTAAATTGTGTATGTGTGTGATGGATATTGTTATAATGCAACATATGCTTCTAATAATGAGACAGACTAAATGACTAAATCAGTTTAGAAAATTTTGTTTTCTCCACTTCTGATTGAAAACAACTTAAAATCGATGAAATGAATCAAAATATCAATTGATCGACACACGGATTGGTATATCGCTAGCGTTACGTGATAATCGAAAGGCGGTTTTTGTTTTCGTTCGAAAAAACCGTCGAAGGAAGGAGCTCGGCAGATAAGAATGAGGTGCATGAATAAGCTCGACAGATTTTGGTGAGGTGAATACGTAACCTCGACCCATACACACGAGGTTATGAAGGAGCCTCGTCTACGTTTTAGGAGGTATATAATGACCCCTTTGAAGATCTTATCTAAATCCTCATTGACATAAGCCGAGCTAGATAAATAACCTCGGCTTCTGTTGCTGAGGTTAAGGAGGGAGCTCAGCTTCTGTTGTTGAGGTTAGAGAGGGAGCTCGACTTCTGTTGTTGAGGTTAGTGAGGGAGCTCGACTACTTTTGTCGAGGCTATAAAATAGCCTTGACACGTATTGCACAAATTCATTAAATTGTGTATATGTGTGATGGATATTGTTATAATGCAACATATGCTTCTAATAATGTGATAGACTAAATGACTAAATCAGTTTAGAAAATGTTGTTTTCTCCACTTCTGATTGCAACTCTAAATGACTAAATAAATATTATAACTTTATCCAAAATAAATAGTAAATTAGTTCTTCTTAAGCAGACATGAAACAAATTAATGCATATTTTAATGTTTTATCTTACAGTAATTGTTTTAAGTGCCCACTTCCCACTTATCCTCAACCTAAGGATTAATGGTGAGTCCGTCGAGCCAAGCGGTTAATAACGAGGGTCATAGGTCTGCTTGATGTTAAACTGGCATATGTCCATTAATCAAACATGAGCTTTAGAAGTGATGATCTTGAGTAATTTTTTTCCGTATACTTTTAATGCTTATATGGTGATATCCTTGGTACAACTTGTATATGACAGTTGAAAATTGATCACTTTCTTTCACGATGTGAAACTATTTTCTTTCTTTTTATCCACTTTTTCAGTGATGAAGATCTTTTGACGGTTTTGTATTGAGCAGTTCAAAATAATCAAGCACATGGGCGAAGCTAGGGTGTTACCCCCGGAAATATATATATATATATATATATATGATTTTTTTAATTATTAAAAAATACCTTAAATAATTATATGTTACATCTAGGTTTGCATACTAGGGAGTAGATGATCCTAACTCAAGGTATATAGTTTAGTATTAGAAATAAAACACTGAAAACATAATATATATATATATATATATATATATATATATATATATATATATATATATTAGTATTATTTTTATTAGAACTCATAATTAAAAAATCATATTATTAGAAATCATATTATTTTTAGTAATATATATATATATATATATATATATATATATATATATATATATATATATATATATATATATATTAGTATTAGAAATAAAACACTGAAAACATAATATATTTTTTAATAATTAAAAAATCATATTATTTTTATTAGAAATCATAATAATCATATAAATTGCCATAAACATCCTTTTTTAATTAAAAAATCAATATATTAAATTTTAAGAATGAACTTATAAAAGAGTTTTTTTGCCCAATAAATTCATTCACTAAATGCTTTCTCATCAGTTAGAAATATCCTTTTTAGATTAACATTACTCATTTATTTAATTTCATCATTTTAAAATTAATATTAGAAATCATAATTTATCCTATTAATTTGAATAAATAGAAGCAAGAAAAGGTTAGTTGTATAATGTTTGCGGTGTTAAATATAAATATTAGTATGAAGCACGAAAAACTATACATTTGATAACAATTTACCAGTTAAAGTTGATCATAAATAATCTCAATATATTTATACAAAAATATTTTTCCCTAGCGATAAATCTTTAATAATTATAACATCAAACTATTATTTTATATATAATTTATATAAAAAACAATTAGACCCGTGCGTAGCACAGGCCAAAACACTAGTGAATAGATGTATTCGTCGTCATGAATGTAACATCAATAGAGGTAATTTAATATTTCAATATTACTTGTCGAACTAACATATATCAATATTTTTTGTTCATGAAACCATCGTAAATGCAACGTGGATGTAATTCCTAGTTTTTTTTCTATTGCTAATCAGTGGCGGAGCTCGGGGGTGCTCGAGCACCCCCTAGCTCGGAAAAAAAAATACAAAAAAAAATAATTTCTTTTGCATATATTTAGTATTTTTAAGGTAATATAATGCATTTAAATGATATTTGAAACAAAAGTGTTATCTAGCTTAAGTGGTAAGGGAAGGAAGGTAGAAATTAAGGAGAATCATAAGGTGTTGGGTTCAAATCCCACTTCCTTCACATTTTATTTATTTTACTCTATCATTAATTCTTCTTAGTTTCTCTTTATATTTTTTGTTTCTATCAACCATTTCATTAAAAAATGTCATATTTATGTTTAAATTATATATTAAACCTTTTCTTCCAATAGTGGATTATAAATAATTCTTCATCATTTTTATCTATATATTTTTGTTTCTCTTCTAATTTTTTGGATACTCTCAACTATTTAAATACAAAAAAATCATTAAAAATAACAATTTTACTGTTTTTCAATATTTTTTTTTACAAAATCTTCTTATCAAGTATACACCAAAAAAAAAAAAATTTACGAAATTTTTTTAGCACCCCCTAGTCGAAATCCTGGCTCCGCCATTGTTGCTAATACATCATATTTCCATAGCATAACGACAGTCACTACCAATGGCTTGTTATTTAGATTAGTACAGGTAATGTAGCTCCAAGTAATTACATTTTTCTTATTTACATATAAGGTATTTTGTGTAACTGCAACCTGTATTAAAAAATGAGTTTAAAGCTACATTGGAAACAATTTACATACAATGGAACGAATTCTTCATGACCAATGTGGAGATTCTCAACTTATCCTTGAGTTCTTCGCAGATCATTGCTTAATAGTGTGATTTTGTTCTCCGTTCTTCTCTCTCTATTTTTGTAATTCTGTTATTTTTTTTACTTCATTAATTAATTAGCTTAACATGTCAAATCTAATTTTGAGGATAGGTGGGAAGTGACCACTTGAAACAATTACTAGAAGATAAAACATTAAAATATGCATTAATATGTTTCATGTCTGATTAAGAACAACTAATTTTCTATTTAGATAAAGTTATGATATTGATTTAGTCATTGAGAGTTACAATCAAAAGTGGGGAAAACAACATTTTCTAAACTAATTTAGTCATTTAGCATGTCTCATTCTTATAATCTGTCTCATTCTTAGAAGCATATGAGTTTGCATATATTATAACAAGATCCATCACACATACCTCTACACAATTTAATGAATTTATGCAATAGGTGTCAATGAGGCTATTTTATAACCTCAACAACAATAGTCGAGCTCCCTCAATAACCTCAACAACAGAAGTCAAGCTCCCTCCTTAACCTCAATAACAGAAGCCGAGGTTATTTATTAAGCTCGGCTTAAGTGTATGAGAATCTAGATAAGATCTTCAAAAGGGGTCCTTATAAACCTCACAAAACGTAGACGAGGCTCCATCACAACTCATATGTTTTCGCCGAGGTTACGTATTAACCTCGTCTAATCCGGCCGAGCTTATTCATTCACCTCGTTTGTGTCTGCTAAGCTCCTTCCTTCGACGGTTTTTTCGAACGAAGACCAAAAATCGCAATTCGATAATCACGTAAAGCGAGCGATATACCAATTCGTGTGTTGATTGATTGATCTTTTGATTAATTTCATTGATTTTAGGATGTTTTCAATCAAAACAATTCGTTCGACATATTTAGGTTTCGATTCGGGAAAAGAGAGTTTTGTCCCTTTTTGCAATGTGTTCGGAAAAAATGAAAAGGACCTGTGATAATTTAGGTGAAATTATCTTGTCAATAGCCATTTCAACATCTTGCCTAAAGCCCTTATGTTTTTTTAATGGAATTTTCGCCTGGTGCCCCTGAGTTAAGGTTAAATTCATCGGGTATACAAAAGTTTTACATAATTCGCAAAATGTCCCTGAGGTTTGTAAAATTTTTGCGTCGTGCCCCTCGGTTAAATTTTAAGAAAAACATCACAGCGTCTTCCACATTCTCACTCGTCGATAGACGATAGCGTTGTTTGAGAGAGACAGGGGATGCAGCAGATCGACGTCGGCGAGAGGAGGCCGTCGCGGTGGAGCATACCATGGTGACGCCATTGGAGGTAAGTTTTCTTCCCTCCTCGACTAGTTTTGGGATTTAGGGTTTGGAGATTTAGGTATTTTCTCGAATTGGGGGTTTTGGGTTGGATTCCAATTGAAGAATCTTCGAATGGGGGGTTTTGGTATTAGCTAATTGGTTTGTCGAATTGGGGGTTTTGGGTTGGATTCCAGTTGGAGAATCTTCTCGGTGGAGTTAATCTATGAGAATTTCTGTGTTATTTTTTTAGCCAATTGGTTTGTGGGATGATGTTACGTTTGTTTTTATCACACTGGTGTTTCATGGGTCATCTGCTGGTTTTAGTTTGTATTATTAGTTCAAAGTGTTTGTATTTCTATAAATAATCAGCATCGGTGTTCATGATGCATTATATAGTATGTACACACCTCATGTTCAGGGAATCTATTCTTTACTACATTCAAGATGAAGTCCTTGATACTCTATTTGTATATTTTATTATTTACTTACATGAATTTTGCATCTTGAGACTTGAGTGCACTTACTGATGTATAATACTCTTGATGGTAAGATGGCTGATCTTGATTTTGAACATAGTTGGATGCCAACATAAACATTTTGCCACAGTTGGTGCTTGTAAAACCAATAAAATGTGTCAGTTACACCTATATAAGCAATCACAAGTACGTGTATTTCCATAGAGCCATCATATATAGTCTCTTATTATATCTATATAAGCAATCATAAGTACGTGTCAGTTACACCTAGTTTCAATCAAATGATATTTCTCTTTGTTGGATATTTCTCTTTACGTAGCAGCTTCTTTAGTTTTCTAATCATTGCTGACACTATTGTGCTAATTGCTTCTAATGTGCCTAAAGGATTTGAAATTTTAAGCCTTTTAGCTCAAATGGTAGAGCAATGTGTATATGCACACGTGGGTTCGAATCCCACATAGGCTATCTAAAATTGTGAGTCTAAGTGCATGATGTTAGGTAGTAGAAATTAGTTCCCTTATTTGGTGACCTTGCAAGAAGCTTGCAACAATGGCAACACTTAATTGGTGACGAGTACATGTTTCATCCAATGGCTTCATGATGTTCTCTGATATCCAAAGACTGTTTGGATTATCTTGTGATCTGTAATGGAATACATGGAAACCAAGTATCTGAATTTTGAATTAGCTTGAAACCCTTATTTAACTCAGGAGAAGTGCTTGAAACTCTGTCAATTGGTTCTGCATCAGTATGATAAGGTGCATGTAAATCACTGTTTTATTTTGTTAAGCTCTGGATGTGCAATTTTGGAGGCTGAATGATCAGTTAAGACTATTTGAGGGTGAATTTAGCAAACCTGTTTCTTTTTCCCTTCCCCGTGATTACATGAAATTTACTAAAGATAGGGTTAGACAAAAATCACAAAATTCAATAAGTTTGATATTCAATCTATAAGTCACCCTATATTCAATCTATAAATCACCCTAATTTTGATTGAGTCTTATAACAACATAGGCCATCTCAAATTCTAAAACATAAAGTTATGACAACAATACGATGACCTTGTTGACTTGCTACAATTTCTAATGCATTTGTGGCCTATGTAGGATTCGAACCCACATCTTGTGTCTACGCACAATGCTCTACCGGTTGAGCTAATAGGCCAAAAATTCAAAGCAAAAGGTTATGATCGAATAGAAAATACCAAGCATAAATTTAACTTGTCCTCAGTTCATTATAGATAATTGCTAAGTTAGCAATTATTTCCCATTACAATTGAATAGAGTAATTGAGATGGAAACAAGAGAAAGTGTAAAAAGTTTAGTATCTAAATGATAATAAGTGATCAAGGCTAAAACAAATTGAATAGAGTAATTGCTATATTTTCCATTAAAATTTGCATATTTTCCATCACTCAGAAAAACAAGTGAATTTGTATACATGTGAAGAAATGATGACAGTGATGCCTTGGTCAGCAGCACTACAATCACTCACATATATGATGAACCATTAGCCCAAAACACCTGTTGTGAGTGAGAGATGGAAAACAGGTTAAGCAAATGGCCTTGGTAGCAACAGTTTCTTGAGCCAAACCAAAAAAGGTTCAATTGTTGATCAAAGTATCAATTCTTAGAATGAAAACCAGGGAAATTATAAGCCAAAGTTTAAACAAAAATCCCTACAGAAGCAACGAACAGGGTTTTCCCTGGTTTTCTGAATATGCTACAGAGTGAACTGTCAACACAAACCAAACAAATACCATTCCTAGAGATGCTACTAGATGAAAGAGCTTTTCGATTTTGGTTATAGTCTAGGAAATTCAAATATATCAACAATGTCTTTGAAGATTTGAGCTGATTGGTTAAGTTCCTAACAGAAAATAGTAACATATCCAAAAAAAGAAAAGTTGAATCTGTGCTAAGTGCCAGGAAAAAACCAAATAAGATTCCAACAACGACACAATTGAATAAAAAAAGGGTAATTACATGAAGCTATATTCAACTGAGGCCAAATAATCAAGCGGGAGATGCATCGATGCGAATAAGTATTCAGAGGACCAAAAACGACAGATTGCTAAAAGAGGGAGATGGCAGTGGAGATGTGAATCTACGTACCTGGATACGAAGAAGCTGCGAAGGCGAGTTGTTTTGAAGAAGTTGCTGTGACTCTAATGGCGAAAACGGAAAACCCTAAAGAGAATGAAGATGACTAGTTTCAACTTTCCCGCAGCACATTCTGATGGTGAAAACCCTAAAGCAAAGCTTCTGTGGGACGCCCGGGAGGAGAGGAGATTCGAGCTTCTGTGTCGCCCAGAGGAGAACTTCTGTGGCTCCAAACTCGAAGTTCTCTTCCTCCTAGTGTCGATTGCGTCGAGGGTCGGGTCTCTCCGGTGAGCCGAGCCCCAGGCGGCCAGGCGTATCCTTTCTTTCTTTTCTTTCTTTCTTATTTTAACTCCGTTATAACGTTTTCCACAAAAAATACAAGGGAGGGGCATTTCGTGAAAAAAATAAAAACAACAGGGGTATTTGGCGAAATATACCAAACTTTCGTACACCTCGCGAATTTACCTATACCCCGAGGGCACCCGTTGAAAAATCCGTTTTTTTAATTTAATAACATGGAAATTAAATACACCGCAAATCAGGCACCACGTCGAGTAAATCAGGGTTTAGGGCACCATGTTGATTCGGACGTGGCACCATGTCGATTCTGACCTACACTAACGTCATTCGGATTTCATAGGGGCACTTATGAGGTGTTCACGGGATCAATGGCATGATCCTTGGACTCACCGATTTCAAACTTCATCCCCTATTTTCAAATGATTTTAGTCTCGGGGACGAGACTTGTTTTTAGAGGTGGATGATGTAAAGACTCGGAATTTCAAATCCTAATTTTCTGGAAGAAGAGAAAAAAAAAGAATTTAAAACTCGTTTAGAGGATCCCGACCGGAATATAAAATTTGATGAACAATTTCCGTCCTCTTACCTCAAAAATTTAAAATAATTATCCGATAACGATATCCTTGTCGATTTTAAAATTCTATTTAATCAAGAAAACGAGAGTCGGAGAAACTAACTTTCGGAAACTAATTTCGGGATTCAAATTTCACGTATTTGAGATTTATTTCCGGGTATTGATTTAACCACTTCCGCACACTACCCACACCATACCTCTTTAAAGGTCACCCCTCACCCCCCGTCATTCATTCATTCATCATCACCCTCACCCTCACCCTCACCCTCACCCTCACCTGCTCCCTTCAATCAATTCATCACCGACATCACCACTGAAACCGTCACCTCCACCACGCCTCTGTTTTGTTTTCCGAGCCCAGAACCGGCACCACCTGCTCCACCAGGCGCTCCTCCTCCTCTGCTCCTTCGGTCAAGCCGAAGCCTTCCTCCCCTCTTTCACCCGAGCAACACATCCACTTCCTCCTCTCGTCGCCATCGCCACACTCCACACCTCGGTGATCCCTCTTCGTCGTTGTCATCCTCGTCACCTCCTCTTTCATCGTAGAGCAATCGTAGCCGCCCCCGGAGTTCTTGGCGTCATTGACGAGCGTCCGAATATCCCTCGTCCATTTGTTCGTGAACCAACCTTCCGGTAAGCCATTCTCTCTCTTTTCCGATCCAAACCACTCTCGAGCCCTACCATCACGCTCACCCATGTCCGACGCAGGTCCGACGAGCCATCGCGAGCCATCGACGACGCCCAGAACTCCGATCGAGAGCTCCGAAGTCGCGAACTCCCTCGGTGAGCTTCGTTCTTCCCCTTTTCTTGTATTTTTTTCGTTGTTCGATTCGTGAGGTCGGGGCGAGCAAGTGTGTGTGTGTGTGTGAGAGAGAGCGAGCGGGCGAGCGCTGGGCAGCGTGAGCCGTGTGCGGAGCGCGACTGCGAGCGCGCGAGCAGCTAGGCGAGCGGAGAGGAGCGAGTGATGTCGAGCTTGTGCGAGCGAGCTTGAGGTTTTGGCGAGGTCGAGCGCGATAGGCGAGGCGGAGATGATCGGGCGGGAGACGTCGGAGCAGGCGCAGCGCCACCGGCGTCGAGCAGCAGGCGGGAGCGGCTTGTTCGAGCTGGAGGAAGAAGAAGGGAGGCGTGGGCCTCTGCTGTCCAGTCAGCTTATGTGGGGTCCACCTCCTTTATTATTATTTTAAGTAAACCGGGTTGGGATTAATTAGCGGGTTCGGTTCGGTTCGGTTTGGGTTATCCGTTTATTATTTAACTAATTAACGGTAATTAAAATATATTATAATAGTATTTGAGGATTTAAAAGATAAATTATTATATTTTGGGAGAATTATAAGGGTTGATTTATTAAATAAAAATATTCGGGATTTTAGGGGATTTGGAAATAATTTATAAAAATGTTAAATAAATGGTATTTAAAATATCATGTAATACTATTTGAGATTTAAAATATATTATTGGGACTTAAGGATTTATTAAGAATTTGGAAAAGAATTTCAAGGTTGGAAAGTAATCTAATAAATAAATTTAAAAGGGGATTTGGCGAGTATTTTCAAGGGTCGGAATACTTAACTATTTAACTGGGATTTGAAACGGTTTTGAAACTAACTTGGGAATAAGACTTATTCGATGACTAACTAGCATGATAATATGATCGTTTGACTAACAGAATGATATGTATGACTAATAGCATGGCTTGTGGTGAATTATTATATGAGATTAAATGTTGGATAATTATGACGATCTAGTAGGATTTTATATCACACAAATTATGTCTTATGATTTGGACGAACCGTTGAGGTATATGCGGAAATGATGTATATGAACATGCGGAATTGGTTGAATAACGATGTGGTCTTGTGGAGCGGATGATGCGATGAAATGACTTCCATAACGTGTTACTTGTTCTATTGATTGAGGTGTGCTTGAGTGCTTAATAGTTGGATGTAGACTTATGTATATTCAATCATGTACTAGGTGATACTAGGTGATTTTGACTATTGTGTGCTGGATTCTTTTGTTGCCGATCTGCTAGCCAGGTAAGTGCCTCCGGGGCTTACTCAGTAACCAGTACCTCCTGCCTGATGTGTCATATAGTATGTAGGTGTTGCATATGCATAAGAGCATGTCATGTAGTATCACGCTTAGGAATTGCATTTACGAATGAGCATTCTTACTCTGTATGCGTTTGAATACAGAACGGCCGTTATCTGTGAGTCTTAGAGTCCTTGCTAGGGTCATAGGGCAGCCCAGCTTCATCGGGTGTTGTCCTCCTCGAGTCATTTATATATATATATATATATATATATATATATATATATATATATATATATATATATATATATATATATATATATATATATATATATCACGAGATACGAGATGGGCATGAGATATGATATGATGATGAGATATGATATGATGATGAGATTTGATATGATTATAGCATCGAACTGGCCAGTCTCCACCTTGTCTGGAAGAGGGGTGGTGGTAAGAGAGGGATATACCGCTTGGTATTCTTTGTTAAGGCCTTCCTCAATATTCTGCACATATGAATAAGGAGCATGATAGTGTGGTTTTATTTCAGTACTGCATGAAGGCATCTTTTATTCTAGGTATAAGCGTATTATATGTCCTCAGCGCGGTCAGAGGACCCGCGGGCGGACTCTTGGCCTGACTTGGTGGTATAGTTTCAGGTACCCGATCTACTACTTGATTTTGTGCTGATATGACGGGGTCCATTCATATGGCGGAGAGTGAGTGTACGAACCCTGACTTCACCAAACTCATGCCTTTTGGATTTCTTCCTATTATACTCCGTTTTGACCCGGCTCTGCCGTGGCACTGGTTGTATCGTTTTCAGAACTTTCGTCATTTGCATGATAAAGGTTTTCGCGCGTTGTAGACTTAGGACAGGTACAGGGGTTTACCCCGGGGTCTCTAACGGACCTTCCGGGTTTGGGTGCGAAATCCCACTTTAAACTGCGCATCTTCGATTTCAAACCTTCAACCTGTACTCGGGGCGCAAGATCCCAACGAGGGGTTTCATCCCTCGAAACGTAACTCGGGAATCATAATCCCGGGCCGTTAAAAAGGTGGTATCAAAGCTGAGGTTTTGCAATCCGAGTACAATAGGTTGAAGATGGTTTTGAAAATCGCCCAATGTTTTCAAATGGTTTTGAAAAATGTTTTGTAAGGGCAAAATGAATTTAATTGGAATTAAACCTAAAATGAATAAAAGGGAAACAATCTCGTGGGTAGAGACCAAAGCGATAGACATCCCTTATGGATGTAGAACTCGGGATACGGTAGGCAAAATACTAGCTTTTATTTACAGATGAGCCTAGAAGACTCCAAGGAGCACCACGAAGGATGGAGTGTCGAGTTAGGAGGCCGTGAGGTTCTTGCCCCTCCGGTCAGCTGTCCCTCGAAGGACGGCATAGATCGTCTCTATGCTTACGTTATATATACATATATGCCATTGGGCCCAAGGGCGATCCTCCTCGAAGATGATCATATTAATCTTGTTGATTGCTTCCGTGTTGAGTGCTCTATTGTTCTTAGGATAGCGAACTAATTAGTATGCCTTGACTTGAATCATGTGTTGAATAATTGTGCAAACGGGATAGTGGGAGAAAACCTTGTTCTTATGTAATCGAAATTCCTGTTTTGTCGAAATAGCCCTCTCATAATTCAAACCCCTTGATGGTTCTGACTCTGTCATCCGCCCCACCAAAACATCTAGGCAGGTTAGCAAGGGTCGAGAAACGTTCGCTCCCCTGGTTAGAGTCTTGTTTCGTATCCCACCATCGATGCTTCTATCGAGCCTCGTACCTGTGATTGGGGTCCTTCACGGGGAATTTGGGTCGGTCAACTAAATACCTTCGGAAATCGTGTCAGGTGTAAGGGTTACCTGAGTATGTTAGTGGGAGTGAGGATTTAAATCGCTTCGAGATAGAAGTGAGTTGTCTTATGGAGTCATCCCTTTCGATCCTCGTAATGGTCAACCATGTCTTCTTTTCACAAGAGTCTAAACACGAGTTCTACCCTCATCTATCAGAAACGGCGTGAATGTCCTTGTGTCCTACCCAGCAAGTCATAATAGCGTCCCACGGGGAAACGAGGTGGTGAGTCGGTGATTGTCCTTAGAGAATTCTGTCAAGTTATAATGATAGGCTCTTTGAGATTTAATGACATGCTATATTGGTATAATTCAGCATGACTTTCCCGGTACATTGCATGGTTGCACTTATGAGTTGATGTATGTGTCGTATGTATTGAATTCCCATGATTATTGTCTCTCTATGAACTAGGTCCATGATAGTGTGTTCAACTCTCGTTGCATGTTTAAAACGTGAATTGGGTGACTTAGAATGCCAGATTAACCTAATTGGACCTCATTGGTTGTGTACATGTTTAATGAGCATTTTTAGTATCATGTAAGACATATACCTCCCAGTTATAGGCCCCCGTATGATTGTGTGACATCCTAGTCTTACTATGCGAATATGGATGTATGTGATGAGATAGTTGCTATACCAACCCTGCATGAACTGACCATACCCTTAGCATGATTTTTAGGGTACATCTTAGCATGTTTTCCGTAATATTATGACTTGCTTAATTGTGTATCTAAATAAGTGATAAGTTGTGCATATGATATCGTGTGATGTTTGCTAGATCTTGCATAACTTGGGCCATATGTGTCCCATGTCAGTATGTGCATACATGTTCTTAGTCTGTCAAGCATGATTGGTGAATGAAATGATAAGTTGCTAGCTTGTTCTGCGCACATATAAAGATGATTATATGAACACGTTATGAATGCGTAAATCGATATTCCTTGAGATAGGTGCATACTAGTGTGAAATAATGTGATGATATCTCTTGATTTTTATGTGTTTGTGTGCCATAATTATAAGGGCATCGTTGTAACTCTCGGGTTGGGATCTTATCCTTGGTCTCGTCGTCCCTAGTCCTTGTCCACGTTTGAACTCTTAAAGAATTGTGTTATCCGCCCTTGTCTCTCCCTGTTGTGAGCGGAATCTGCCATGTTTTACAGCAACTTTTATATCGATTTCTGTATACATTGCATTCATTTGGGTTTAAATAGTACAGAATCTGTGTAGTTTATGTTTATTTGCCAAAATTATGGAATCTACACCAGTTTCTGTTTAAATCGCAGAAATCGAGGCATTTACAGCAATTCTACAGAAGGTCGGAAATGCTCGGAAAACCACTACAGAAGTCCAAGGTCAAAGCAGCGGAACAAGTCTGAGAGCCAAGGCTACTCGATCTCGAGTAGGCCTGGTCGACATAGACAAGCCATGGCCGACCAGCCTTGATCGAGCAGACCATGATCGAGAGCCAGACACCTAGACTCCGGACCCTACTCGACCTCGACAAGTCGCCCACGTCCGGAGTCGACAAGGAGAAGCTGTCCGAGGACGAAGCCGAAGACGACCAGGAGACTCGCTGCAGCGGAAAGGACCAGTCGCTGCCGCGGATCAAGCCACTCACTGCCAGCGGAAGAGCCAGCTCGCGGAAACGGAAGAAGACCCAACTCGATCTCGACGAACTCTTGTCGAGATCGACGAAGACCTTGAGACATGTCCGAGCATGTCCGAGCCAGTCGAAGCACACCAACCCGAGGAGACCATGTCGATGACCAGCCTTACTCGAGATCGACGAGGCCAACTCGAGGTCGACGAGCACCAGTGAGCCAGAGTCCGAGCCACATCGAGCAGAGTCAAGCCAAGCCGAGTCTACTCGAGGTCGAGGAGACCTTGTCGAGGTCGACTAGACCCAGATTCCAGAAGCTGCTCGACGAAGCCTTGTCCGAGTAGGATTGGAGTTCCTTGATGTCGAAGGCGGAAAATTCTATCCGAAGTTGCTGAAATCTATTCGGATCTATCAAGTTCTATCTATGGAAGGCGGAATCTATCAAGATGAAGACATGTTACCTAATTAGTTTTATCTTTTCCTTATGGATTTATTTCCATTAAAACATTTATTTATCCTTAAGCATTTTAGATATAAATTTAGATATAGATAGGAGATTCTATCCTTGATTAGCAAGGGTTAGAAGGCTATAAATAAGGCCCTAGGGGCTCAGTTTTATTCATTCAAAATCATCGAAGACACAAGTAGTTAGTTCCATTCAGAGATACAGTTTAGGAGTTTAAGGTTTTTAGGGTTTTGGCTTACAGCGAAAGTTGATTGCCAAGATTGTAAAGGCTTTGAATATAGTTTATGCAAGTTTCTTTTCATCAATCAATGTCTTTTGTTGCAATGAGGCGTGAGTAGTCCACCCACTTCTGGGGCTGGGGTGAGCCCGACGGTGGCCATGTGAGATGATGCGATAAAGGTCAGATCTTTTGTGTGATTCATCTTCTATCCCTATGAGCATGATTCTTTTGCGAGAGTTGAAGGTGATCCTTGTTTGTGTTATTGAAGCGAAAGTGATCTTAATGCGATCTTGGATTAATTATGTGAAAAAGGGTTAGTAACAATTAGGGTTTATGCGAGAGCCTCTATATGCCTATTTGTTAATGACGAAAGTTATTTGATGGAAAGCATGATCTTTTATGCCTTTATGTGTTGTTTTGCATGGTTATCGTTGTGGTGTTGAAACGCTAGCCTTGGGAGTCTTTTTATATATTGAGTTTATTTTCCGTCAAAAAGCTGAGTTTGGGTTTTGAGCAATTGCAATTTACATTCCTTTAAATTTCTGTTCTTGTCGACATAGAGTAGGACTTGGTCGAGATAGAGTACGGTTCTTGTCGATCTCGACGAGAACTGGTCTAGGTCGAGTTGAAGTTTCTGCCCTTTGTCGATTTTCTGTTGTCTGTCTTTGCTGATTCTTGTCGATCTCGAGGAGGGGGTAGTCGAGATCGAGTTGACTTGCCTTTGTTGAGTTGCTTCGTTTTCGATTCTGAGTTACTGTTATCGACTGTCTTTGTCTATCTCGAGTTGCTGTCGTCGAGATCGACCAGTCCTTTGCCTTGCTTTTATTTGCTGCTTTACTTTCTGTCTTTAGTTTGTTCTTTGCTTTTGTTTTAGTTGCCCTTGCCGGGTTATTTGTTTCTTTCTTTCTACTTTTCTGTTTCTGTCTGTTCTGCTCTGCTGTTGTGAGAATTTACAGCTACCTAAGAACTGCTGACGTGCTTCCTCGTGGATTCGATCCTGACTTTTCTCTTACTACAACGGGAGGAAGTCTTGTATTATTTGCTGAGACAGGGAAGTCAATCTGAACTATATTTCATATTTATTTCAATACTCGATTTACTCCTGCAACAACAAATTGGCGCCGTTGCCGGGGAAGCAATCAATCGCGCCTTAGGTAGTCAGTTCTCACTGTCTCTTTGAGTTAGATTGCAGGTGTATGCGTCGTTCTGGTCAAACACCTGAGTTTGACAGCTTAGACGAACCGGAGCGCTACCTACACATCCACTCCAAACTCAAAAGGATCATGTCGGCCGCTGAAACACAGGAACAGCTGATCGCTAGGCTTACCAGGGAACTAGCCGCAAGGGATGCCGCTATCAACGCTAAAGATGCTGCTATCGCCGCTGAGAGAGCGGCAAGGGAACAAGCACAAGCTGAGCTTGCCCAGTATCCAACCACGGCAGAGGACTACATGCACCCAACTCTCGTCGTGCCTGAATCGGCGATTCTAATCCCTGAAAACTCTTTTGAAATTCGCACTCAATTTCTTATAGAGCTTAAAAATAATGCCTTTTACGGCAGATTTAATGAGTGTCCTCTTGAACATATTACTAATTTTCATGATATGTGCCGTACTCTTGCAGAAGGTACAACCTTGGAATATGTCAAGATGAAATCTTTTCGCTGGTCTCTTGCTGGGCCTCCACTGAAATGGCTGGAAGGGCTGAAGGCAAGATCACTCACAACCTGGGCCCAAGTAGAGCAAGAGTTTCTGAACAAATTCTTCCCACCTGCCAAAACAGCACATCTCCGCCAGAAAATCACCGCCTTTAAACAGCAGAAAGGGGAACCGCTGGCAAGGGCATGGGAGCGCTACAAGGAACTGTTGCGATCTTGCCCTACTCATGGACAGCCACCCTACATCATTCAGGAGATCTTCTTCAACTCTCTTGATCAAGTCACTAAGGACAGAATCAACAATTATACTCGTTACGAGTATCTGACAATGCCGCCAAGTGACGCATGGGGAGTGCTGGAGAAGCTCACTACTTACGACAACAAGTATGGGTCTACTACAACTTATGAAGAGAACCCATACGCCAGGCCAGCACCATCCATGCCCCTCTATGAGCCATCAAAGGAGATCGATCCAGATGTCAGGGAGCAATACTACAAAGACCAGAATAGGAAGCTCATCAAGCAAGTAAAGTATCTCTCTGTCAACCAGCCTTGCATAGAATGCGGATCGCAAAGGCACACCACTCCTGAGTGCCCACACACAGAGCAAGTCAGGATGGCAGAGCACCATGAGGATGCAGCTTACGCAGGGGGTCCAAATCGCTACATGGGGGACCAAAGGTTTCAGCAACCACAATGGAACCAAGGTGTCCCTAGGAATCCCCCGCCCTACAGAGCTCCAGGACATCCAGAAAGGGACCAGAAGAAGGATGATATACAGCTGGTCCTGGAGGAAATACGGAGGAACCACACAGAAACTAGGCAGTCCTTCAACTCCGTCTATACTCAGATGCAAGGTGTCAACTCTAGGCTTGGGGAAATTGATATCTGGCGGAAAACAGTTGATACACAGTCAGGCGCACTCCCTGGATCTTCAGAACCAAATCCTAAGGGAAAAACTGGGCACGTCGCTGCTGTAAAACTCAGAAGCGGCCATCAACTGCAAGAGCCAGAGGTTGGAAAGCAGCAGAACGACGAAGAACAGCAAGTCGACCTCGACAAGGCCGTAGTCGATCTCGACAAGGCCGTACTCGACCTCGACAAGACTCTCGTCGACCTCGAGGAGAAATTGCCAGAATCTTCGTCTGCGCCGAACAGCAACTCGACTGCACCCAATCCAGTCGATCTCGACAAGACTCTAGTCGACATCGAGGAGCCCTTGGTCGAGAAATCTGCAGCACCTCCGACATCTGTTCTGATTCCGACTCAGAAAAAGAAGCTGCCTTTCCCCACAAAATCTCTAAAGGACCCAGCGGAGAAAAAGTTTCAGCGCTTCATCAAGATGCTTCAGAAGCTGAACGTCACTATCCCCTTCACAGAAGCTCTCAATGAAATGCCGTCCTATGTCAAGTTCCTGAAGGAGATTCTGAGCAAAAAGCGATCGATGGCAGAAATCACAGAGGAGTGCAGCCATCTGGACATATTGGAGAAGAGGCCGGATCCGGGTAAGTTTGCTATAACTATTGGATTTGGTCCATACAAAATTAATGCCCTATGTGATCTTGGAGCTAGTGTTAGTATTATGCCTTTAACGATTTGGTCCAAGATTAAGATAGGTGCCCTAGAGCCTGTGGATGCTAGACTTTACATGGCCAACAACACGGTGGTCATTCCAACAGGCATGGTGGAAAATGTACCAGTACAAGTAGGTAAATTCTTCGTTCCTGCTGATTTCTTAATTGTTGATATGCAAGAAGATCCTGCTTGTCCAATTATTCTAGGGAGACCATTCTTGGGAACGGTGGATGCCAACATAAGCGTAAGGAAAGGAGTGCTCACCTTCAACATCAGCGATGAAGTAATTGAGTATTCCTTCAACAAAACTGAAAGGCATACGGGTCCGATGGAAGAGGTCAAATCTATCTCAGCTGGCTACATCACCTGCGGGGAACCCAAGGTCAGGAATATGACCCCCAAGGAGCTAGAAAAGAGGGACATGGAGGCCCAGGTGGAGGAGATCATGGCAATCCTAAAAGAGAACACAAGGACTAAGTATGGGGTCAAGATCGACCAAACCCTAGTCGATCTCGACCAGACCAAGGAGACTCCACCAGAGCCGGCTTCGTCGGGTAGCAAACTAGAGGAACAACCCTACTCGACCTCGAGGAGGCTCGTCGAGATCGACCACCAGAACCCTAAGTCGACTCGGCTTTCCTCGAGCACACCAGCAGAGCCAGGACCAGCCTTGTCGATCTCGACAAGGCTTGTCGAGGTCGACCACAACTCGGAGCCACCAGTCCCTGCTTCCTCGATGCCGCAGCAACCAGGAGGGAAACCCTCGTCGACCTCGACCACCCTAGTCGAGGTCGACCACCAAGCGGCGCCACCAGACCCTATTTTCTCGAGGAGCAAGCCACCAGAGCCAGAGCCCTACTCGACCTCGAGTAGGCTTGTCGAGGTCGACCAGACTTCTTCGTCAACTTCTGCCTCTTCGACCAGGACACCACCAGAGCCTGCAGTCTCGTCGATCTCGAGGAGCCCTAGTCGAGATCGACCAAACACTGTGGTGCCCGATTCCGTTTCCGCAAAGGTAAGTCAAGGTATGGATCTTTCTTCTCCTATTTCCATCAAAGATTTATCTATACATGAGAGAGGTCTGCCTTGGTATGTGCGAATGTGCAGGATTTCCAATGATGAGCCTAAGGAGTATGAAGTTGGAGACAAGCTCTATGTCTCTAAATCAAAGGATCATTGGTTTCCCAACAAATTCAACAAGAAGCGGATGGGACCTTTCGTGGTGAACAAGATCCATTCTGGAGGATTACAGCTGATGGACAAAAATGGAGTCCTATTTAAAGCCCAAGCTACATGGGCTCTGCAGATGCCACCTTGAGCATTAATGAAAGTCGGCCTAGCGACTATAAAATCTAGAGCATGTACATAGACTTTTTAGGACATTTGAGACATTGTTTTGTTTTGTTTTTGGTTTTGAACATTATTAGTTATGGGTATATGTCTTCCATACTTTTCAGGTCCATGGATAGAACCAAGCTACATTAATACTCGGCCAGGAGGTGCTCCATTCGAAATTTTGAGGCTCGGCACATTTGTCTTGTGAGTGTCTTTCCTTACCCTTTACCTTGTTTTTTTATACAGTGAGGACACTGTAATGTTTAAGTATGGGGTGGGGGAAGGGCTTACTTTGTGCATATTGATCATATTTGACATTATGTGTGCATATTTAGAATTTATTTCTTGGAATTGCTACATGGCTATTTTGGAATGCATTATTTATGTGCTTAATATGCATGTTTTCCAAATTTTGAGAAAAATGACCCCCATTGAAAATTTTGATTAATGTCATGAAAGCTTAAATTGAACTCAACGATGCAAAATTGGATTCATTAGAGATATAGCATGAAATTGCCTAGTAAAGGGAAGTCACAATGAAGTGCATTATTTCTTGAAAACCATGAAAGGAGGTAAAATTTGAAGTTGCTTTTGACATGTTGCATGATAAGATGATGGAGGACTTTATATTTCCATATAATGCTCATATGTTTATAATCCTAGCCTTACCTATGCTTACGCATCACAAAAGCCATAATATGCCTTATTTCAAATATTGCTCCACATGATCTAAATATTGCCATTCTTTACCTTATCCGGGGATTATGTTGAGAATGATGTTACATTATGGAGATGTTATATGGTTGTTGTGATTGTTATCATTATTGGAGTTTGGAAGGAAATTGTTTGAAATATATGGAAAATTTAATGAGTGAAAGAAAATTCAATCACCTCAGGAGATAAAGGTAGATTGACCCTGCTCTCTGAGATAATAGTTTGGAGAGATGGGACACATTGTGAGGAGTCCAAAGCACTAAGTATCCGGGGCCATTCATGACACCCATGTTTGCGACTCGTGAGAAGGCAGTGCTAAGGTCAGAGAGGTAAAAGCATTATTATTGAAAAAAGCAATATGAAAGGTGATGAATCAAAGAAAGAAAGAATGTGGAATGAAACTCAAAATTTGGGAAGTACTCCATTTCCCCGGATCAAAAAGCACCACATTGCCAGAAATTGCCCACCTTTTAGCCTTTTACCAATCTACTCCTTCATGAGCTTAAATTAAAGTCTTCTTGATTATCAATGCTTTGTCACGTATGAATTATTTGTGCATAACCCTCCTTTTGTGAGTAGATGTTGCTTTTACATATTTGCAGATGCATGAATCTGTGACACTAGTACCTTTTCAAGGATGGTAATTAATTGCATGGTTATATGAAAATGAATCTAAGATGTTGAGAGTTTGAATTCTTCCCCTGAATGACAAATCAAAGTATTGCTTGAGGACAAGCAAGCTTAAGTATGGGGTGTTTGTTGTGAGCGGAATCTGCCATGTTTTACAGCAACTTTTATATCGATTTCTGTATACATTGCATTCATTTGGGTTTAAATAGTACAGAATCTGTGTAGTTTATGTTTATTTGCCAAAATTATGGAATCTACACCAGTTTCTGTTTAAATCGCAGAAATCGAGGCATTTACAGCAATTCTACAGAAGGTCGGAAATGCTCGGAAAACCACTACAGAAGTCCAAGGTCAAAGCAGCGGAACAAGTCTGAGAGCCAAGGCTACTCGATCTCGAGTAGGCCTGGTCGACATAGACAAGCCATGGCCGACCAGCCTTGGTCGAGCAGACCATGATCGAGAGCCAGACACCTAGACTCCGGACCCTACTCGACCTCGACAAGTCGCCCACGTCCGGAGTCGACAAGGAGAAGCTGTCCGAGGACGAAGCCGAAGACGACCAGGAGACTCGCTGCAGCGGAAAGGACCAGTCGCTGCCGCGGATCAAGCCACTCGCTGCCAGCGGAAGAGCCAGCTCGCGGAAACGGAAGAAGACCCAACTCGATCTCGACGAACTCTTGTCGAGATCGACGAAGACCTTGAGACATGTCCGAGCATGTCCGAGCATGTCGAAGCACACCAACCCGAGGAGACCATGTCGATGACCAGCCTTACTCGAGATCGACGAGGCCAACTCGAGGTCGACGAGCACCAGTGAGCCAGAGTCCGAGCCACATCGAGCAGAGTCAAGCCAAGCCGAGTCTACTCGAGGTCGAGGAGACCTTGTCGAGGTCGACTAGACCCAGATTCCAGAAGCTGCTCGACGAAGCCTTGTCCGAGTAGGATTGGAGTTCCTTGATGTCGAAGGCGGAAAATTCTATCCGAAGTTGCTGAAATCTATTCGGATCTATCAAGTTCTATCTATGGAAGGCGGAATCTATCAAGATGAAGACATGTTACCTAATTAGTTTTATCTTTTCCTTATGGATTTATTTCCATTAAAACATTTATTTATCCTTAAGCATTTTAGATATAAATTTAGATATAGATAGGAGATTCTATCCTTGATTAGCAAGGGTTAGAAGGCTATAAATAAGGCCCTAGGGGCTCAGTTTTATTCATTCAAAATCATCGAAGACACAAGTAGTTAGTTCCATTCAGAGATACAGTTTAGGAGTTTAAGGTTTTTAGGGTTTTGGCTTATAGCGAAAGTTGATTGCCAAGATTGTAAAGGCTTTGAATATAGTTTATGCAAGTTTCTTTTCATCAATCAATGTCTTTTGTTGCAATGAGGCGTGAGTAGTCCACCCACTTCTGGGGCTGGGGTGAGCCCGACGGTGGCCATGTGAGATGATGCGATAAAGGTCAGATCTTTTGTGTGATTCATCTTCTATCCCTATGAGCATGATTCTTTTGCGAGAGTTGAAGGTGATCCTTGTTTGTGTTATTGAAGCGAAAGTGATCTTAATGCAATCTTGGATTAATTATGTGAAAAAGGGTTAGTAACAATTAGGGTTTATGCGAGAGCCTCTATATGCCTATTTGTTAATGACGAAAGTTATTTGATGGAAAGCATGATCTTTTATGCCTTTATGTGTTGTTTTGCATGGTTATCGTTGTGGTGTTGAAACCCTAGCCTTGGGAGTCTTTTTATATATTGAGTTTATTTTCCGTCAAAAAGCTGAGTTTGGGTTTTGAGCAATTGCAATTTACATTCCTTTAAATTTCTGTTCTTGTCGACATAGAGTAGGACTTGGTCGAGATAGAGTACGGTTCTTGTCGATCTCGACGAGAACTGGTCTAGGTCGAGTTGAAGTTTCTGCCCTTTGTCGATTTTCTGTTGTCTGTCTTTGCTGATTCTTGTCGATCTCGAGGAGGGGGTAGTCGAGATCGAGTTGACTTGCCTTTGTCGAGTTGCTTCGTTTTCGATTCTGAGTTACTGTTATCGACTGTCTTTGTCTATCTCGAGTTGCTGTCGTCGAGATCGACCAGTCCTTTGCCTTGCTTTTATTTGCTGCTTTACTTTCTGTCTTTAGTTTGTTCTTTGCTTTTGTTTTAGTTGCCCTTGCCGGGTTATTTGTTTCTTTCTTTCTACTTTTCTGTTTCTGTCTGTTCTGCTCTGCTGTTGTGAGAATTTACAGCTACCTAAGAACTGCTGACGTGCTTCCTCGTGGATTCGATCCTGACTTTTCTCTTACTACAACGGGAGGAAGTCTTGTATTATTTGCTGAGACAGGGAAGTCAATCTGAACTATATTTCATATTTATTTCAATACTCGATTTACTCCTGCAACAACAAATTGGCGCCGTTGCCGGGGAAGCAATCAATCGCGCCTTAGGTAGTCAGTTCTCACTGTCTCTTTGAGTTAGATTGCAGGTGTATGCGTCGTTCTGGTCAAACACCTGAGTTTGACAGCTTAGACGAACCGGAGCGCTACCTACACATCCACTCCAAACTCAAAAGGATCATGTCGGCCGCTGAAACACAGGAACAGCTGATCGCTAGGCTTACCAGGGAACTAGCCGCAAGGGATGCCGCTATCAACGCTAAAGATGCTGCTATCGCCGCTGAGAGAGCGGCAAGGGAACAAGCACAAGCTGAGCTTGCCCAGTATCCAACCACGGCAGAGGACTACATGCACCCAACTCTCGTCGTGCCTGAATCGGCGATTCTAATCCCTGAAAACTCTTTTGAAATTCGCACTCAATTTCTTATAGAGCTTAAAAATAATGCCTTTTACGGCAGATTTAATGAGTGTCCTCTTGAACATATTACTAATTTTCATGATATGTGCCGTACTCTTGCAGAAGGTACAACCTTGGAATATGTCAAGATGAAATCTTTTCGCTGGTCTCTTGCTGGGCCTCCACTGAAATGGCTGGAAGGGCTGAAGGCAAGATCACTCACAACCTGGGCCCAAGTAGAGCAAGAGTTTCTGAACAAATTCTTCCCACCTGCCAAAACAGCACATCTCCGCCAGAAAATCACCGCCTTTAAACAGCAGAAAGGGGAACCGCTGGCAAGGGCATGGGAGCGCTACAAGGAACTGTTGCGATCTTGCCCTACTCATGGACAGCCACCCTACATCATTCAGGAGATCTTCTTCAACTCTCTTGATCAAGTCACTAAGGACAGAATCAACAATTATACTCGTTACGAGTATCTGACAATGCCGCCAAGTGACGCATGGGGAGTGCTGGAGAAGCTCACTACTTACGACAACAAGTATGGGTCTACTACAACTTATGAAGAGAACCCATACGCCAGGCCAGCACCATCCATGCCCCTCTATGAGCCATCAAAGGAGATCGATCCAGATGTCAGGGAGCAATACTACAAAGACCAGAATAGGAAGCTCATCAAGCAAGTAAAGTATCTCTCTGTCAACCAGCCTTGCATAGAATGCGGATCGCAAAGGCACACCACTCCTGAGTGCCCACACACAGAGCAAGTCAGGATGGCAGAGCACCATGAGGATGCAGCTTACGCAGGGGGTCCAAATCGCTACATGGGGGACCAAAGGTTTCAGCAACCACAATGGAACCAAGGTGTCCCTAGGAATCCCCCGCCCTACAGAGCTCCAGGACATCCAGAAAGGGACCAGAAGAAGGATGATATACAGCTGGTCCTGGAGGAAATACGGAGGAACCACACAGAAACTAGGCAGTCCTTCAACTCCGTCTATACTCAGATGCAAGGTGTCAACTCTAGGCTTGGGGAAATTGATATCTGGCGGAAAACAGTTGATACACAGTCAGGCGCACTCCCTGGATCTTCAGAACCAAATCCTAAGGGAAAAACTGGGCACGTCGCTGCTGTAAAACTCAGAAGCGGCCATCAACTGCAAGAGCCAGAGGTTGGAAAGCAGCAGAACGACGAAGAACAGCAAGTCGACCTCGACAAGGCCGTAGTCGATCTCGACAAGGCCGTACTCGACCTCGACAAGACTCTCGTCGACCTCGAGGAGAAATTGCCAGAATCTTCGTCTGCGCCGAACAGCAACTCGACTGCACCCAATCCAGTCGATCTCGACAAGACTCTAGTCGACATCGAGGAGCCCTTGGTCGAGAAATCTGCAGCACCTCCGACATCTGTTCTGATTCCGACTCAGAAAAAGAAGCTGCCTTTCCCCACAAAATCTCTAAAGGACCCAGCGGAGAAAAAGTTTCAGCGCTTCATCAAGATGCTTCAGAAGCTGAACGTCACTATCCCCTTCACAGAAGCTCTCAATGAAATGCCGTCCTATGTCAAGTTCCTGAAGGAGATTCTGAGCAAAAAGCGATCGATGGCAGAAATCACAGAGGAGTGCAGCCATCTGGACATATTGGAGAAGAGGCCGGATCCAGGTAAGTTTGCTATAACTATTGGATTTGGTCCATACAAAATTAATGCCCTATGTGATCTTGGAGCTAGTGTTAGTATTATGCCTTTAACGATTTGGTCCAAGATTAAGATAGGTGCCCTAGAGCCTGTGGATGCTAGACTTTACATGGCCAACAACACGGTGGTCATTCCAACAGGCATGGTGGAAAATGTACCAGTACAAGTAGGTAAATTCTTCGTTCCTGCTGATTTCTTAATTGTTGATATGCAAGAAGATCCTGCTTGTCCAATTATTCTAGGGAGACCATTCTTGGGAACGGTGGATGCCAACATAAGCGTAAGGAAAGGAGTGCTCACCTTCAACATCAGCGATGAAGTAATTGAGTATTCCTTCAACAAAACTGAAAGGCATACGGGTCCGATGGAAGAGGTCAAATCTATCTCAGCTGGCTACATCACCTGCGGGGAACCCAAGGTCAGGAATATGACCCCCAAGGAGCTAGAAAAGAGGGACATGGAGGCCCAGGTGGAGGAGATCATGGCAATCCTAAAAGAGAACACAAGGACTAAGTATGGGGTCAAGATCGACCAAACCCTAGTCGATCTCGACCAGACCAAGGAGACTCCACCAGAGCCGGCTTCGTCGGGTAGCAAACTAGAGGAACAACCCTACTCGACCTCGAGGAGGCTCGTCGAGATCGACCACCAGAACCCTAAGTCGACTCGGCTTTCCTCGAGCACACCAGCAGAGCCAGGACCAGCCTTGTCGATCTCGACAAGGCTTGTCGAGGTCGACCACAACTCGGAGCCACCAGTCCCTGCTTCCTCGATGCCGCAGCAACCAGGAGGGAAACCCTCGTCGACCTCGACCACCCTAGTCGAGGTCGACCACCAAGCGGCGCCACCAGACCCTGTTTTCTCGAGGAGCAAGCCACGAGAGCCAGAGCCCTACTCGACCTCGAGTAGGGTTGTCGAGGTCGACCAGACTTCTTCGTCAACTTCTGCCTCTTCGACCAGGACACCACCAGAGCCTGCAGTCTCGTCGATCTCGAGGAGCCCTAGTCGAGATCGACCAAACACTGTGGTGCCCGATTCCGTTTCCGCAAAGGTAAGTCAAGGTATGGATCTTTCTTCTCCTATTTCCATCAAAGATTTATCTATACATGGGAGAGGTCTGCCTTGGTATGTGCGAATGTGCAGGATTTCCAATGATGAGCCTAAGGAGTATGAAGTTGGAGACAAGCTCTATGTCTCTAAATCAAAGGATCATTGGTTTCCCAACAAATTCAACAAGAAGCGGATGGGACCTTTCGTGGTGAACAAGATCCATTCTGGAGGATTACAGCTGATGGACAAAAATGGAGTCCTATTTAAAGCCCAAGCTACATGGGCTCTGCAGATGCCACCTTGAGCATTAATGAAAGTCGGCCTAGCGACTATAAAATCTAGAGCATGTACATAGACGTTTTAGGACATTTGAGACATTGTTTTGTTTTGTTTTTGGTTTTGAACGTTATTAGTTGTGGGTATATGTCTTCCATACTTTTCAGGTCCATGGATAGAACCAAGCTACATTAATACTCGGCCAGGAGGTGCTCCATTCGAAATTTTGAGGCTCGGCACATTTGTCTTGTGAGTGTCTTTCCTTACCCTTATATGTGAGTCTTAGAGTCCTTGCTAGGGTCATAGGGCAGCCCAGCTTCATCGGGTGTTGTCCTCCTCGAGTCATTTATATATATATATATATATATATATATATATATATATATATATATCACGAGATACGAGATGGGCATGAGATATGATATGATGATGAGATATGATATGATGATGAGATTTGATATGATTATAGCATCGAACTGGCCAGTCTCCACCTTGTCTGGAAGAGGGGTGGTGGTAAGAGAGGGATATACCGCTTGGTATTCTTTGTTAAGGCCTTCCTCAATATTCTGCACATATGAATCAGGAGCATGATAGTGTGGTTTTATTTCAGTACTGCATGAAGGCATCTTTTATTCTAGGTATAGGCGTATTATATGTCCTCAGCGCGGTCAGAGGACCCGCGGGCGGACTCTTGGCCTGACTTGGTGGTATAGTTTCAGGTACCCGATCTACTACTTGATTTTGTGCTGATATGACGGGGTCCATTCATATGGCGGAGAGTGAGTGTACGAACCCTGACTTCACCAAACTCATGCCTTTTGGATTTCTTCCTATTATACTCCGTTTTGACCCGGCTCTGCCGTGGCACTGGTTGTATCGTTTTCAGAACTTTCGTCATTTGCATGATAAAGGTTTTCGCGCGTTGTAGACTTAGGACAGGTACAGGGGTTTACCCCGAGGTCTCTAACGGACCTTCCGGGTTTGGGTGCGAAATCCCACTTTAAACTGCGCATCTTCGATTTCAAACCTTCAACCTGTACTCGGGGCGCAAGATCCCAACGAGGGGTTTCATCCCTCGAAACGTAACTCGGGAATCATAATCCCGGGCCGTTACACATGAATTGTGGTTTAGAGTTGGTGGACATCTTGCACGTTTTTCAATCGCTGAGTTTCATGTTATTACAGGCCTTCCTTGCGAAGAGTGTGTTTGTAATATCCCAAAGAAAGTGTCAATATTGAAATTTTTTGGGCAGAAGAAAATGACTCATGATGAGCTACTTGATCGTTTCATATCTGAGAAAAAGATGTCTAATAAGAAGTTGATTATGGCAAAGTTGTTGCTGATTGAGAGGCTAATTGTTTATAGGAGGTCAGAAGTTGTAAGTGCACAATTCTTATCTCTTGCGTGCAATGAGAAGGAGTTTGAACTATATCCTTGGGGTAGAGAGTCATACACCCGTTTGTTGAAGTCATTGAAGAGTTCTTCTGTTGCATATCGGAATGGGGTTAGGGGTTCTTATCAAATGTATGGGTATTGCCTTGCATTCCAGGTATTATGCTTTAGTTATTGCATGTCTTATGTCATTATTTTTTTGTCTGCGTCAGAACAACTTTAATGTTTATGTGAGCATTATTTAAATATTGTTTTGTAGTGGCATAACGAGCTTTCTTTTGTAACAGCCTTGGATATTAGAAGCTTTCCCAACTATATCCGTTAATTTTGACTGTAATTTTAAGATGCCTGAACTAGATCCATACTCGTTGCACTGGCAATGTGATTATAGCCAAGTATACGCTGAAGCTGAGAAGTTCTTTCATGGTGATTTGGTAATATTTTTATATTTTTCCTCTGGAATAACATTTTTATTTGATGCATCTTTGGGTTTTTATTCTGATACATGTGCATTGTTCAGAGCCCGTTGTTCCCTATTTATGGGGAGTTTGCACGCACCGAATTAATGGTGTTTGCTGGTGAAAAAGCTGATGATGTAGTTGATGCTGTAGTTGTTGCGTCAGTTGAAGAAATAGTTTCTGGACCTGTTGATGCGACTTTGTATGAGAGTTGTCGTGTTCGTAGAAGGGCATATGAAGCTAAGTTTTCAAATAGGGCCACCCAGTCTGAGGAGGAAGAAGCTAATGTGTTGCAGAAACATGATGAAGGCGAGACGTCAAAGAAGAAGACGCCTGTGAAGAGAGGCAAGGGTGCTAGAAAGAAACAGGACGGTAAGTCCTTTGAAACTGCTTTTGAAGTTTTTCCAGAGGGTGATAAAGAAGATGCAAGGACCTCAAAGATGAGGAAATCTTCTGCTGGAGTGATGGGTGGTAAAAAGAAACAGAAGGTTGAGTCCAGTGATAGCTCTGAGCAACGGGTTCCCCTGAGGAGGGGTCGTTCTGCAAGTCGTGTTCTATTCAATCCATACATTGCTCTAGACCGTAAAAAATCTGTCAAGAGTGATGTAAAGACGCCTCGACAGAAGGCTTCAGCAGTGAGGACAGGTGCTAGAGTTATTCCATCTGAGGAGGTTAAGAGACTTACTGCTGACACAGATTTGCCCAAGGAGGTTGATGTGGTTGCTTCACCTTCTAAGCGATGTCGGTTGAGTACTGATTCATGTGACATTTTAGAAGATGATGTCCCGTTGAATCTTGTCTTTCAGCGGAGGTATAAGATTAAGAAGACCGGTGGTGTAAGTAGTTGTAGGCCATTATATGATAGTAATGTTGACAAGTCTTTTATTATTCCTTCAGTTCCTATTGTTGATACCGCGGGTGCACATGTAGTGAAGCCTGTAGATATTCATGTTGCAGTCTCTACATCTGGGTGTGAAGTCAGTGTTGGTGATGACAAAGGTGAAGATTTTACTGCTGATACCCATACTTCCAAATCCTGTGGTGAAGTTCCTGTTTGTGATGACAAGGTTGATATTTTGCACTCTGACACCCATTCCCCTAAATCCGATAAATTGGATGCTTGTCAAACTGCGAGGCTATATGTTTTGGCCGACCTTGCAGATGGCATTGATTGCGGTGACACCGTTGAAGAAGTTGAGACACCTTCTGCTGACAGTGATGGAGAGGGTGATGTGCCGACCCCTTCTGTTCAGAGGTCACCCCTGGGGAGTGTTGAAGCACATGATTTTGGTGGTGGGCAGTCTGTGATGGGGCAAACATCTGCTGCTTGTGAAAATGAATATGTTCGCATTTCAAGTGATGAAGCTGTGAAAATAGCAGTGTCATCAGAGAAAGTGGAAGATATTGAAGATGTTTCTCCTCAAATGGATGCTAACGATAATCCAACTTGTGAGTTGCCTCCCAAATCGCATGGTGAAGCTTTTGCTTCTTCTCTCCCATCTCATCCTGACTGGGTGAAGGAGATTTATAGGAAGATTGCGAAGCTTGAAGAGATCCCTAAAATTATGCATTTGTTGTCTGCAAGGGTAGATGCAATTGAAACAAAGATTGTTGAGTTGAATGGGAGCCTTCAAGTGTTTGGTGAGATGGCGAAGAGGCACGATGAGCTTGAGGTTAGGGTTGCTAATTATGAAGCTTTGTTTGAGAGGTCGCACTCAAACCCTGTCAAGCCTGATGTTAAGGACACTTTTGCAAAAGTTGATGACGAAAGTGTTAGTGGTGCTAAGTATCAGTACACACATGTGAAGGCTTGTGATAAGCACATTGCTGGTAAGAATGTGAGCTCTCCTGTGGTATTTCATGATGAAAGCACCAGTTGTGGTAAGGGCCAGGACACACCTGCGAAGGCTGATGCTAAGCATATTGCTGGTAAGTCTGTGAGATCTCCTGCGATCGTTGATGTTGAACATGTGAGGTCTGGTAAGGCCCAGGACACAACCGTGAAGTCTGATGATAAGCAAGTTCCTGGCAAGTCCGACGGCCCTCTTGTGAGAGGCGACTATGAACGTGTCAGTTGCGGTGAACCCCAGGCCACACCTGTGAAGGCTGTTGTTGAAGATGTGAACAAAATTTTGAATGATGTTGTGTCTGATCTTCAGCAGTCTTTCCTTGACGAGGAGTTAATGTTCAAATCATCTGCCGTTTCTGGCGAATGCGTGCCCGTGTCTTTGCCTTCATTAAGTAGTGAGGTTCCAGTAGTGGGTAAGGAGTCTCCACCTGTTGTTGCTGACACTGATTTTAAGGTTTTTGGAGATGAGGTTGGTATTCCAGCAACTTCAGCTGAAGGGCCTCAATCTACAAAGTGTGAAGGCGAAGGCGCTGGTGGTAAAGTTGCTGGAGTTACGGTTGACCCAGCCCTTGAAAAGTACATTTGTCTGTCTGACACTGATGATGGCAAGGGTGCAGGCGATGATTAGGATTTGTTAGCCAAGGATCCTGCAATTCAAATTGAAGTTGACCAACAACTGTCTTAATTGGTACGACAAGAATTTTCAGAAGTAGCGTATAAAACTGTCTACACCAAATTTCATTCCAAAGTTTGAAAATAAAACTCGAAATTGTGTTATGGTTGTTCAACCAAGATTCAGTCTTTGCCCCTGAATTCCTTTTGAAGTCATTCTTGCATGGGATTTTGCTGCCTTCACAACATCTGCGTTCACTTCATTTAACTCTGAACATACTATATCTGTCATGTAACGGCCCAGAATTATAATTTCTGGGTTACTTTTCAAGGGATAAAACCCCTTGTTCGGATCTTGCAATCCAGGTACGGGTCGAGGTTTCAAACTCATTTTAAGATTTGTAGAAAGAGGGATTTCAAACCCTAAAACCTCAAAGGGCCGTTGGGTACCCTTAACCTGTCCTAAGACTATGTCGCGGAAACCATTTCAAACGGAAGTAAAGCGGAAGTAAAATACAGATACAAGTGCCACGGCGGAGCCGGGTCAAAACGGAGTCAAAAGTATAAATCCCAAAACAATATAATCAGAGTCTGGTGAAGTCTATAACTCCAGCGCTCACTCTCCGCCGACAAAATGACCCGCGCAATAAGCAAACAGCACCGATAGGATGAACATAAATAATTCCTAAAAAAATTGATTTGGGGCGGGATCAGATCGATGCCCACTTAACTCTGCATCCCAACCATAAGCACACATATACGCTATACCTAATAAAGATGCTCTAATGCAGTACGAAATTCAACACACTAGCATGCTCCTAGTTCATAATTATGTGCAGAAATACTGTAAAGGGCCCAAGACAATGCCAAGTGGCATATCCCTCTCCTACCTCCACCCCTTCCGACAGGCGGAGACTGGCCAGCTCGTGAATGCATTCATTCATAATCGGGGGGCACGCATGCCTAACCCACTCCACAATAAAGCCCGCAGGCATATCATAATATAAGGAAGTACTCGATTGACTCAGGGTACCCGATGAGGCTGGGCTACCCTATGACCCTAGCAAAGACTTCTAGGACTATCACAGATAACGGCCGTTCTGTTTACATACGTACAAAGAAATAGAATGCTCAACGATCGATGCAACCTAGCATGGTACTACATGGCATGCTGATCATGAATGCAAGCACCTAGTATATCATGCACCTAAAGCAGGGAATAGCTCTATTCAATCTGAGTAAGCTCCGAAGAGACTTACCTGAAGATGCAGAACAGCAAGATAATACAAGCAAGGGCCCAATGCAAGTCCAAAAGCAATACACACCTATCATCAAGTCAATTCCATAAGCTACCAGACCGATATTCATACATACGAAACCCAAGTTCCCAATATGCTCAAAACCAACCGATAGTGAAACCGTTTTCCAAAACCTTTCCGATATGATCAACATCAACCAAAATCATTTCATTTCCAATAAAAAAACCATCGATAAAATCGTACCAACCATATTTTCCAAACTCTTAAATCCCAAATTAATTCAACTCATATTCAAAACAATTCTCAAAAATGTCTGGCCAAAATCCTTTTATAAACATTAAATCTTTAATCAACTTACAATTTCATACCATTAAAATAATTCCGTCATTTTTATTTCAAAATCTAAAACCCTTTTAAATAGTTTTTCAAATTGTATTAATTAAAATAAACACCAACTACATTTACAAATTAATAACCATATATCATCTCGTAATTTCCAAGATAAAATATTTACTCCTCACAACATAATTAGTTCAATAATATTATTTTAAAACACTTTAAAATGGATAATCATAATTTCAGGAAATATATCTTTCAAAAATCAGGAATAATATATACTCATAATATATCACATATGTAAATAACATGACCTATAAATATATAACCTATCATGAAATACTAACCATAACACATAAAACAAAACCCACAACCCAACACATTTAAAACAACCCAAAACAACTCAACCCAACAGCCCAATCTCACACTCCCCCAACCCGGAACCAAGCCCAGAGGAAGCCCAACCCGATTTCCACAATTTTGGAGCCCCAAACCCGAAACCCTTACCCGGAAAGCCCAGCCCAGCTAAAGGAAAAAAGAGGAAACGGATCTCAACCTGCCTCTTCCTCACAACAGGAGAACAGAGACGACGGAGACGGAAGAAGCGGAACGAAACCCAGGCTCCGGGGTGACTCCTCTCCGACCCAAGCTCACCCCATCAGACCGACTCGACATCCCGACCACCCCGGCCCCGGTAAGACTCAAACGCGAGGGAAAGAGAGGAAGAAAGGAAGGATTACCGAGATCGGCGCGATTCCGACAGGCTCCGGCTGCAATGGCGGATTTCCGACCACCAGGGCTCGATGGGAGGTCGATTGAGGGCCTAGGAATGGTGAGAGTTGAGTACGAGTGCGATTGAGGAGGATTGGCATCGAAATTGACGAGAAAACCGAAAACAGACCTTGACCGGAAAAGGGAAAGGGGGTCCACGTACGGCGTCGGCGGCTCTCCGACCGCTCCTGGGCGTTGTTGGATGCAGGAACTTGGCGGAAGAAGCTCCGGTCGGTTTCCGTCGACGACGAGGAGGAAGAAGAATGGAGGCGTTTCGGTGGTGGCGTGGCCTGTTGGCTGAATTTGACGAGATGAAGGGATGGTGGCGGCCTGTGCTTCTCGGCGATGACGACGGCGAGCAAGGAGGGCTACTGGCTTCTGCTGGTGGTTTCTGGCAGCTCCGGGAAGGTGAGGAGGTGCTGCTCGATGGTGTTCTCGGCGGCGAGAAGAGGTGGAGTGAGGCGTTTTGTGTAGGGTTGGTTTGGATTCGAATCAAGGAGGGGGAAGTAGGCTGGAGTTAAACCAAGCAAGGAGGAGATGCCTGCTTCTGAATCAATAAAGAAGGGGAAACAGTAGTCTGCAGTGGCAGATCAGGCCAAGCAAGGCCAATTTGGCACTTTGCCATAACTGGGAAAGAAAAAAAAGAAGAAAGGAGATGGTGGGGAATTGTTTAACCAAAAATGGTGGGGAGGAAAGTGTGAGGAAGGTGATGGTGTTGACTGGGATTGTTCACACAAAAGAGGAAGAAGGCAAGGTAATACATGTTCTCAAAAAAACACAATTCAAAATACCCGGAAATAAATCTTAATATCCGCTCTCTCTCTCAACCTTATCCCGACTCGATCAACTTTGATTTATAAATCATTATCAGAATTAAATTAATCTATCCAGACTCGCAACTCGAAAGCGGAACCAAATTCCGTTAAAATCAGAATTCTAAAACGATGCCGGGAGGATTTTAAAATACGATTTTTAAGGCGAAGATGAGGATTTTCAAATATCCGAATATATATATATATATATATATATATATATATATATATATATATATATATATATATACATATTATTTTTATTATTTATTAAAATTTATTATTTAAAAATCCGAGCCTTTACATCATCCACCTCTAAAAACAAGTCTCGTCCCCGAGACTAAAACCAAAATAAAGTAGGGGATGAAGTTGAAATTGATGAGTCCAAGGACCATGTCCCAATATCTTGTAATCCTCTCGGTTGCGTCTTCCGGGATTCTCACAACATCCTAGTCACGGTCATGACATCTCCAATTGGCCTTGACAAGTATGCGATAAGCGCCCCTATCACATCCTCGCTTTGACTTTTCGGAAGTACCATAACTCTAAAAGTTCTACAATAGCATCACTAGGTCTTAGCAAGCACCTTATAGGCGCCCCCATAAAATGCATGTATCCACTTCGTGAAGTATCATAGAGTTGCCCGGGTTTGAAAAGTTTCTAAATGGAATTCCGCGGTTGAAACAGATTGGCCTACAAATCTTTGAAATTCTCGGTAACGTTCATTCTTTAGAAAAAAAAAAGTTATTTCCTTTCTAAACCGTTCAAAATCTTCAAATCCGACGTTTAACCAAGAACTTTACACCAAAACAAGTCAAATCCCTTCAATTCAAGATTTCGTCAAAATTTCCCAACAACCAAATCAGTTTCCCGCATATCAATCAATCAAATTCAGAAATCAGGAGGTGGAATCATCCACCTCTAAGGGCTAATCCCATATTCTCTTCCTAGTTTCCAGAATCAAATCAATCTACCAGTCTCACTTCAAGCACGATTCACAAGCCATCAGAACTACATAACCACATAACTAACCAATCTCCCGCCAGTACATCATACGACCAGTCTCAACATAAAACAACACAGTTCCACAAGGCCACATCAAGCATCTTCACATCATACTAAAGGTCATAATGGGCATCTTAACAACATAGCAAAATCATAACAAACGTCTCGACATCACAACAGAAATCACAAAATGTATCTCACCGTCGCATATCAACACAACAATCATAGTAGGGTCAGTCACAACAAGGGATCCCATTTAATGAACACATAACTCACATAGTCGTCCTAACCACGTTTTATCAAGCATTGTCATAACAGGTTTATCATATCAACATTGGTATTGTACAGGTAGTCATAGCGAAATTTTTCATCATAAGGTCAGCGGAACAAAACTACTTATCAACACATCAATACAGTCAAGGTCAGGCTATTAAGATTCAATAAAAGGGAAGATCAAGAAGTATATCACCATCAAAATGTCAACATGCTCTCTAGAAAAACATAATATAACATCATGTTTACCACCACATAATATAACACCATGCTTTCACATAATAACACATTATTACCTCATAATTCATATAACACATCGTAACATGCTTCTAAAACGCATAACAGAATAACAATGCTTCAATATGTCATGATAACACCAGTCACTACCAGTTAGACTCCAATATTGCATAACAACATGTAATATCATTCTGTATCCGGTTCATCATAGTTGCTACCTAGCTAACATCATGCCAACACATATTAATAATTCACACAAGCAAGGAAATCCTCACATCATCACCACTCAAAATAAAATGTACTCCCAGCTCGCTCGGTTCCAATTCTCAAGTCAAGGCCCGCCTCATCTAGACTCACCAACATCAACTCAGATAACATCCTCTAAAAGAAGTCCCAATTCATTTCGATATTCCAATCTTGCCCCTCATTCCACCAAGCACTCTCACTAACCATCCACCTCTAAGAGCCCACTCCTATCTCTAACCTCACGCCTGAGTACCCCCTTATACTATGTCCTGAATACTCTCAAGGTCATTTCTTACACTCCCCACACTTCACAAGGCATCTCAAACATCATGCCCTACTAACCATACCCCCACCGAAGATTCACCCAAAAGCTTAATAGAATCACCTAAGCATTGCCTCTCATAAATCCCAAAATTTACTCAGTCTCACCTAAGCCTACACCCCTCTCTTGCGACTCATCCCCTAATACCATCGATCATCCCAACCGCCTATAAGTCTTTTACCACTCATCAACCACTCCACAACATAACCCTCACCCACAAGTTCAAAGAAGAAGCAATCATGGACATTATTACACATAAGGACCACATCATATCAACTAGCATTTATATCAATAGCATCATTAGTTCAGCATTAACATTGCAACTGCGTCGATAAATCTCAATTTACCGTTATGCTCAATCATCATTACAAATCATCATATATGCACATAATCAAGTCAAGCTAGCAAGTTTCATTATAACCTTATCTAATAGACGGTTCAGGTTTCTCAGCATTTGCAGTTCACATTTTATAGGTAACGAATTTAGATCATGCTTAGCAACTCAAGCATCAACGCATCAAGACATGATGTACATTAGAACTGTAAGGCACCGAATTATATCATCGTAAATAACAGATAATTAGACAACAATTATTACCAAGTCAGCACATGAACACATAAATGTCACCATCAAAGCAGTGCAACATAGTCATCAACATTTTCAAAAAGGTTAGCAATTCAAACGGAGGACACTCCCGCCTGCAAGTCATATCGTACTCGATAGCCGCAATCCTCAAAACATACTTGTCCCACCAACACCGTCGATCATGAGGCTTGTGGGTTATGGGCCCACGCTTCCACCCCACAGCTCTATCGTTATGCAACTTCCTTTCTCTTTCAAGCAGTCGCTCACCAAATATCGCAGAGGAGTCTAAGTTAGCAGAGATAGGGGAGTGACGGGAGAAGACAACCCAAATTCCTTTCGGGGACAAACACGGACCACAACTAAAGATGACAATACTAGAGACAAGACTCTGACCCGAGAATACCAACAACGCCCTTATGGAGGTCTATTAGGTTGCAATGGTGACAAGCAGACACAATTTCATCATAAGGGCATATCAATCATTTGGATCCACACTAACATGTACCTATCTCGAGGAGCACGACATACGTATTCATTTCAAAAAGACATATTCACGTGCTACACGGATGCATGCGAAACAAGATAGTAGTCTATCATCCCATGAAAGCAGATAGGCCTAGCAACTTAAGCAAGATATGCAGGATTAAATAGGCATCACAATTACCACGTATATGAACAATGCACGAGCGTAGTGTATGGCATCATAAAAGGGACATGTAAGAGCAACATAGTAACTATCTTATCTGACACAATGATCGTATAATAGGTCAAGCATGGCACGTAATCATATGACGAGATGCATTTAGAAAGCATGGGTCCTACATGGTATAGCGTGGTGTGTGATCATGCGAAGTGTCAAGCCATATATTCATGTAAGAAGGAGAGAGCATCATAGAGTAATGGGAGACACTACATAGCGATGATCATGTAAACATGCTAGGACTAATCAGGACGAATACAACATTTTAAGAGAATAACAGAAGGGAAGAGTCACACTATCAGGGACATATCTCGAGAGGGAATCAACAATAATGTAGCCAATGTATAAATCCACACAAGTCGCAACCAAGAGTCTTACGTGATACTAATGACGCAATACAACATTTGATACATACATTCGCTTGATTGACTAACACAACGATACAGAAGAGACCACATTAACATAGTCCAGCGATACGAAAACATGGGAGGAATGTAGCAGTGCATAATATAAGCCTACATAACATGACAATATAAGCAGAATACGGGGGCACGTGTTCCAATTTAATAATACTAATGAGATACGCATATATCAAGATATTACTTCGATATCATGGTCACAGATGAAACTACTAATTTAATCAAGCAAGGCCAAGGGTAACACTAACTAAAATGCCGAGGAGATCATCTTACGGGGCATTCGTACAAAGAGGAGCTTACCACACTATCATGGACCTAATTCAGGGAAAGCAACATTCATATAGACCCATATCATGCTCTTCATGTTTCTAACCAATCAGTAGTACGATCATTTCAACAGGTCAATTAGACACGCGAAACCAAACATAATCATGACAGAAAGCGAGATGCAACACGAGACCTAAACGATGTGACTAGCATGGATACGAAATGTTATACAATCACGAATTTACATTAAGGATCGTCACAATAACATGTACTGGAATTTACATATCATATAAGGCATGTTGACATCAAGTTGTAGCATGTATCAAACAAAGGACTTGTTTCATCAGGGTATTAGAATTTAACGATCACACTATCATGAGCCTAGTAGAGTAAAATCATGCAGCTCACACTTCCATTCAATCCTATGATCAATAGGCCAAGCAAACATGCTACGACAACATATAATCATGGTAGAAGCCAAGACATAACACGAGACCTAAGCAATGCAACCAATCATAGATGCAAAAACATGAGTAGCTTTTTACCAATGATCATTCATAGGGTACATGCCAAAGATTACAGAATCAGGTCATGCAATTCAGAGAGAGTCACAATTACAACCGGACAGAGATCCCTAAGGGCAACCATTGACTGTTCCAAACCGACTCATCATCCCTCTTTCCCGTGGGACTTTGGTATGACTCTTTAAGGCAAGATGACACTGGTTAATCACCATAAGAATAAGGAAACACATCCACAAAAACACCTTACTTCTGACTCCAAGCGACATCAAAACTTCCAACACTCACTCAGACAACTTAATATCCAACCATGATCCCCGACACAATGTGTTTATCACCCAATTCCCCGTGGAAGACAGTGACATCCAAAGAAAGGCTAGATAGAGCCATCAAGGGGTTAACATAGTGGAAAGGGTTGTTCCACACAAGCTGGGTTCGCCCACACAAAACAAGGGTACTCCCACTATCCCGTTTACACAGATCAGTCAATACACATTTAATTGTCAGACATACCAATCAGACTTCTAGCATAGCAAGCATTCAGCACATAATCAGTTAATAACACCCATAATGATCTCCTTGAAGTCTCCCAATGTAAAGACCGAGAAATTTTATAATATTAAATTAATAAAATAGTGATTTATAATCATTCCGCTTTCAAATATTTGAGAGGTTTGGAATTTTCGTCCTTAAGCTATTGGTTTTACTCTAAATCCTTCTACACGAGTTCCGGCATTACTCAGTTGAAATTTAAAATATGCTTTATATTGTCGCTTCCATATACAAAATAAAATAAAATAAAGTAAAATAAATAAATAAAATATTAGGAGTTCTTTTTTTTTCTTCTTATTTGGAATTGGAAATTTGTAAATCGTTTTAAGTTGGGTCGGATAAGGTCGAGCGAGCGGGTTTTGGGATTTAACTCGGGTAATTCAATTTTGATACTTGGGAGACCACTAGAACAGTTTTCTTCTTCCCTTATACTTCCGAAATTCAGTGAAAAGGGGTCAACAACTGCTCTCCTCCCTCCTTGGCGTCTTCCTCTGCACTCCCTCTTGCTCACTGCCCATTTTGAGCTCAGAATCAGCCCTCTCGTTCACCCTCATCACCTACCTGCTCTCCTAATTTTGGAAAAGAGTCAAAGTCACCCTTGCAGACCTGCCACGCCAAGCAAAGCAGCACCCTCCATCTCCCTGATGTTCACCTTTCCTACACACCCCTCTCCTCTCTTTTCCCCTCTGTTGGCCTGGGAGCCGCCGGACCAACAGCCTTGAGCCACCATTCAACCGCCAGAAGCTGACACCGCCTCCCGGCGTCGTTTTCCTCCTCCCTCTCCTCTCCGTTGAACCCAGCAGCAGCAGTAGCTCTTCCGAGGTCCTCCTCCGCCAGCCGAAGCCACCAGGAGCGGCTGACGCCGCCAGTGCTTCCTCTTCCTCCCCCTGGTTTCTCCATTCCGATCGGTAAGCCTTCTCGATCCCTTCGATTTCGGCTTGATTCCCTCCTAAAGGCGCTCTTTTATAACGATTCCCTTCTTCCTAGAGCGATTCGATGTGGTCTAACTCCGATTTGGAGCCGAATCGGATCCGGCGAGCGTTTTCCGGCGAGAACAATTCCTCTCGGTGAGACTTCTCTTCCTCCTTATTCCTTGCTCTTGTTTCAATCCGATGGGTTGTTTGAGGTCGGTAATGGGTCTTGAGTGTGGTCGGGTGAGAACGGCCGCCGGCTGGTCCCCTTTCTTCTTCTTCTTCCTCTTGCCTTCCGTTCGCCATTTTTGCCGGCCTGTTCGTTTAATTAGGAAGGGGATGGGTTCAGATCAAACCGGGTTCTCCTCCTTTCTTTTATTTTGTTTTAGTGAACCGGGTTTGGGGCTGGGAGAGTTAAGTTGGGCCGGGTTTCAGTTTTGGGTCGGGTAGCGGATCTGGGCTTCTTTCAGTTGGGCTTGGGATGTTTAAATTGGCAATGGTATAAATGAGTGTTGTTGCTTATATGATTTGTCTACCTTGTTATATTATCATATGTTATACGATATGATTTGTAATTTATTTTGGTTAGCCTATTATTATATAATCTTATTTTTGGAAATATTACTTCTGATTAAAATTATTATTATATGTTATAAAATGGGTTAAAGGTGACATCATTTGGAATATGTATTTAGTGATGTTTTAAAAGACAAGTTTGGAAATTATGAGATGATTTATTGTTATTGATATGTAAATATGGTTGTTAAAATAGAATTGTTTGGTGATTTAATATCATAACTTATTTATATAAAGGTTTTGAAATAAAATGCCGGAATTATTTCTATAATATGATTTTGAGAGATTGGTTTTAAAGTTTAAATGTTTAATGTCAAAACTTGGTTAAGTATGACTTTAAAGGAATTGTTGATTTTCTGAGTTGATTTAACTTGAGATTTAAGAGTTGGAAGGTTTTGGGAAGAATGATTTTGGTTGATGTTGATCGTATCGGAAAGGTTTTGGAAACGTTTTTACTATCGGTTGGTTTTGAGTATGTTGAGAACATGGGTTTCGTATGTATGAATGTCGGTACGGTAGCTTATGACAATGCTTGATGATAGGTTTGTATTGCTTTTGGATCGCTTTGGACTTGCATTTGGGCCCTTGCTTGTGTTATCTTGCTGTTCTGCATCTTCAGGTAAGTCTCTTCGGAGCTTACTCAGATTGAATAGAGCTATTCCCTGCTTTAGGTGCATGATATACTAGGTGCTTGCATTCATGATCAGCATGCCATGTAGTACCATGCTAGGTTGCATCGATCGTAGAGCATTCTATTTCTTTGTGCGTATGTAAACAGAACGGTCGTTATCTGTGATAGTCCTAGAAGTCTTTGCTAGGGTCATAGGGTAGCCCAGCCTCATCGGGTACCCTGAGTCAATCGAGTACTTCCTTATATTATGATATGCCTGCGGGCTTTATTGTGGAGCGGGTTAGGCATGCGTATCCCCCGATTTTGAATGAATGCATTCACGAGATGGCCAGTCTCCGCCTGTCGGAAGGGGTGGAGGTAGGAGAGGGATATGCCACTTGGCATTATCTTGGGCCCTTTACAGTATTTCTGCACAATATTATGAACTAGGAGCATGCTAGTGTGTTTGAATTTCGTACTGCATTAGAGCATCTTTATTAGGTATAACGTATATATGTGCTTATGGTTGGGATGCAGAGTTAAGTGGGCATCGATCTGATCCCGCCCCAAATCAATTTTTTTAAGAATTATTTATGTTCATCCTATCGGTGCTGTTTGCTTATTGCGCGGGTCATTTTGTCGGCGGAGAGTGAGCGCTGGAGTTATAGACTTCACCAGACTCTGATTATATTGTTTTGGATTTATACTTTTGACTCCGTTTTGACCCGGCTCTGCCGTGGCACTTGTATCTGTACTTTACTTCCGCTTTACTTCCGTTTGAAATGGTTTCCGCGACATAGTCTTAGGATAGGTTAAGGGTACCCAACGGCCCTTCGAGGTTTCAGGGTTTGAAATCCCTCTTTCTACAAATCTTAAAATGAGTTTGAAACCTCGACCCGTACCTGGATTGCAAGATCCGAACAAGGGGTTTTATCCCTTGAAACGTAACCCAGAAATTATAATTCTGGGCCGTTACACCCAACCCATCTGTAAAGAATAAGCTGATATTTTGCCTACCGTTCCTAACTACACCCAATAGGGGTGGTCTAGCGCCTTCACTACCCACTCGCGTCCCTGTTTAGTCGGTTTTCCTCTCTTATTACAAGTCAAGTTTAGTACTTAGTCCAATTTCAGTTAGACGTCTTAAGTTCATTTTGCCCTTTTTTTTAAAACACTTTCAAATCATTTGAAATTCATGGGCGGTTTTCCAAAACATACACTCGACCCTTTTGTACCCGAATTGCACAACCTCAGCTCTGATACCATCTTTGTAACGGCCCAGAATTATAATTTATGGGTTACGTTTCAAGGGATAAAACCCCTTGTTCGGATCTTGCAATCCAGGTACGGGTCGAGGTTTCAAACTCATTTTAAGATTTGTAGAAAGAGGGATTTCAAACCCTAAAACCTCGAAGGGTCGTTGGGTACCCTTAACCTGTCCTAAGACTATGTCGCGGAAACCATTTCAAACGGAAGTAAAGCGGAAGTAAAATACAGATACAAGTGCCACGACGGAGCCGGGTCAAAACGGAGTCAAAAGTATAAATCCCAAAACAATATAATCAGAGTCTGGTGAAGTCTATAACTCCAGCGCTCACTCTCCGCCGACAAAATGACCCGCGCAATAAGCAAACAGCACCGATAGGATGAACATAAATAATTCCTAAAAAAATTGATTTGGGGCGGGATCAGATCGATGCCCACTTAACTCTGCATCCCAACCACAAGCACACATATACGCTATACCTAATAAAGATGCTCTAATGCAGTACGAAATTCAACACACTAGCATGCTCCTAGTTCATAATTATGTGCAGAAATACCGTAAAGGTCCCAAGACAATGCCAAGTGGCATATCCCTCTCCTACCTCCACCCCTTCCGACAGGCGGAGACTGGCCAGCTCGTGAATGCATTCATTCATAATCGGGGGGCACGCATGCCTAACCCGCTCCACAATAAAGCCCGCAGGCATATCATAATATAAGGAAGTACTCGATTGACTCAGGGTACCCGATGAGGCTGGGCTACCCTATGACCCTAGCAAAGACTTCTAGGACTATCACAGATAACGGCCGTTCTGTTTACATACGTACAAAGAAATAGAATGCTCAACGATCGATGCAACCTAGCATGGTACTACATGGCATGCTGATCATGAATGCAAGCACCTAGTATATCATGCACCTAAAGCAGGGAATAGCTCTATTCAATCTGAGTAAGCTCCGAAGAGACTTACCTTAAGATGCAGAACAGCAAGATAATACAAGCAAGGGCCCAATGCAAGTCCAAAAGCAATACACACCTATCATCAAGTCAATTCCATAAGCTACCAGACCGATATTCATACATACGAAACCCAAGTTCCCAATATGCTCAAAACCAACCGATAGTGAAACCGTTTTCCAAAACCTTTCCGATATGATCAACATCAACCAAAATCATTTCATTTCCAATAAAAAAACCATCGATAAAATCGTACCAACCATATTTTCCAAACTCTTAAATCCCAAATTAATTCAACTCATATTCAAAACAATTCTCAAAAATGTCTGGCCAAAATCCTTTTATAAACATTAAATCTTTAATCAACTTACAATTTCATACCATTAAAATAATTCCGTCATTTTTATTTCAAAATCTAAAACCCTTTTAAATAGTTTTTCAAATTGTATTAATTAAAATAAACACCAACTACATTTACAAATTAATAACCATATATCATCTCGTAATTTCCAAGATAAAATATTTACTCCTCACAACATAATTAGTTCAATAATATTATTTTAAAACACTTTAAAATGGATAATCATAATTTCAGGAAATATATCTTTCAAAAATCAGGAATAATATATACCCATAATATATCACATATGTAAATAACATGACCTATAAATATATAACCTATCATGAAATACTAACCATAACACATAAAACAAAACCCACAACCCAACACATTTAAAAGAACCCAAAACAACTCAGCCCAACAGCCCAATCTCACACTCCCCCAACCCGGAACCAAACCCAGAGGAAGCCCAACCCGATTTCCACAATTTTGGAGCCCCAAACCCGAAACCCTTACCCGGAAAGCCCAGCCCAGCTAAAGGAAAAAAGAGGAAACGGATCTCAACCTGCCTCTTCCTCACAACAGGAGAACAGAGACGATGGAGACGGAAGAAGCGGAACGAAACCCAGGCTCCGGGGTGACTCCTCTCCGACCCAAGCTCACCCCATCAGACCGACTCGACATCCCGACCACCCCGGCCCCGGTAAGACTCAAACGCGAGGGAAAGAGAGGAAGAAAGGAAGGATTACCGAGATCGGCGCGATTCCGACAGGCTCCGGCTGCAATGGCGGATTTCCAACCACCAGGGCTCGATGGGAGGTCGATTGAGGGCCTAGGAATGGCGAGAGTTGAGTACGAGTGCAATTGAGGAGGATTGGCATCGAAATTGACGAGAAAACCGAAAACAGACCTTGAACGGAAAAGGGAAAGGGGGTCCACGTACGGCGCCGACGGCTCTCCGACCGCTCCTGGGCGTTGTTGGATGCAGGAACTTGGCGGAAGAAGCTCCAGTCGGTTTCCGTCGACGACGAGGAGGAAGAAGAATGGAGGCGTTCCGGTGGTGGCGTGGCCTGTTGGCTGAATTTGACGAGATGAAGGGATGGTGGCGGCCTGTGCTTCTCGGCGATGACGACGGCGAGCAAGGAGGGCTACTGGCTTCTGCTGGTGGTTTCTGGCAGCTCCGGGAAGGTGAAGAGGTGCTGCTCGATGGTGTTCTCGGCGGCGAGAAGAGGTGGAGTGAGGCGTTTTGTGTAGGGTTGGTTTGGATTCGAATCAAGGAGGGGGAAGTAGGCTGGAGTTAAACCAAGCAAGGAGGAGATGCCTGCTTCTGAATCAATAAAGAAGGGGAAACAGTAGTCTGCAGTGGCAGATCAGGCCAAGCAAGGCCAATTTGGCACTTTGCCATAACCGGGAAAGAAAAAAAAGAAGAAAGGAGATGGTGGGGAATTGTTTAACCAAAAATGGTGGGGAGGAAAGTGTGAGGAAGGTGATGGTGTTGACTGGGATTGTTCACACAAAAGAGGAAGAAGGCAAGGTAATACATGTTCTCAAAAAAACACAATTCAAAATACCCGGAAATAAATCTTAATATCCGCTCTCTGTCTCAACCTTATCCCGACTCGATCAACTTTGATTTATAAATCATTATCAGAATTAAATTAATCTATCCAGACTCGCAACTCGAAAGCGGAACCAAATTCCGTTAAAATCAGAATTCTAAAACGATGCCGGGAGGATTTTAAAATACGATTTTTAAGGCGAAGATGAGGATTTTCAAATATCCGAATATATATATATATATATATATATATATATATATATATACATATTATTTTTATTATTTATTAAAATTTATTAATTAAAAATCCGAGCCTTTATATTTCAGATACTTCACACCTAGCTTTGAAATATTCTTGAAATTGCCCTTTTCCAATCCACACTTGTACCCTCTCTCTGTCCCAAAGAAGGTCTCCATGTGGCGCATGAGGCATACTCCAGAATATTGAACTTTCTCCTCTCCAGCCCATGTAATGGGGACTTTTGATGGTGTTGCATCTGACACTATTTCTGCCTTTGCTGGGAGCCCCTTCTCTGTTAGATAAGCAATTAGCATATCCCCCTGCATGGATTGAATTAGAATTCATGTAATTTTAATTATAAAATGAGTTGATATTTAAATGAAATTAAGAGAAGGAAAGAAATATTAGATATCAGTAGTAAAACTTACCAAACATTCAAAGGATGGTGTGAAGGGTCTAATTGGATCACCCCAAGGTGGTGTGACATCAACAATTTGGACCATTTTGTTTTTAAAGTTGAAGACAACCATGACATAGTCTGCTGTTCGTTCAACCCCAAATACAATATAATCAACATAATAAAAAACAAATAAACATTAGTGATTGGTCTTCTGAACTTTATTTATTTAATTGCAAGGTAGTACCATGTCTATATCCTTCAAAGAAAGGTGTGGTGACGATGACAACACAGTATCCATGTGGAGGTTAAACCTCTTGAACTGTTCATCAGAAGCTCGTACTGATACACTCGCTACATTAAACTGGTTGAAGAATAGAAATTAGTAAAAAAACAGACGAATTGTAATAACGGCTAACAATGGAGTGTAATTGAAAGTTAAAATTGAAAGAATATTACAGTTTTGTTGATATTGACAAAAAGTCTTGCAGGTGATTGAGCACTTTTATACTGTTCCTTGTGGTTGAGGATAGCTGTCCATGCACCAATAACGACACTAGACAAGTGGGTTTCATCCTCAAGCGTAGCCATGTCTGTTCTAACAATTTCAACAGACTTGTGCTTAAACAAAATTTCCCTGCAATGTCAATCATTTTGAAGATGGTTTATATGAAAATAACCTTTTACTTGTAACTGAACATACTTTAAGAAGATTAAGTTTAAAATGAACTTACCTGCTGTGTGGTGTTTTCATTGCTAAATATGCTGAAACAATGCGCTCAATTTCAGAGATAGGATCTGTAATGCCAACAACACGGGAGTAATATGGGCTTCTCAAAGATGCAGAAGGTTCATGTGCTCTCGTTGTAGCTTCTTCTCTCTTCATGTTATTAAGTTGATCTGCAACATTTCCATCAACTATGTTGATCCGTGGCGACCTTCTTGGTGGCAAGGCAGCAGGTGGAATGCATTCTATTGTATCTCCCAAAGGGTTCACTGGTGGAGTATTAGCTTTAATTTGAGTGGGCAGGGGTTTAGGAGTAGCCTCACCACGCTGTTGTATTGGAGACTGCCCATTGCTGTCTGGGGGAGTCTGGGCTGCTTCATTAGCATTCTTCATTTCAACCGATGTGTTCAATGACGTCCCTTCATCTTTCTTAAAAGCAGGGCCATCCAGAAATATATCAAAGGAAAATTCTCCGTCCACTTTGATATTGGATTTCATTTTTTGCTTGTTGAGATATGCCATTTCGATTTGAGTGATGCAATCTAATAAAACAGGGTCTGCCCATAATTTCTCTTGTGATTCGGTAAAATATGGGCTTACAGGGTCATTCATATTTGACATGTCAGCAACATCCGTAGCCGTCGGTGCCTCAGAAATGACATTTTGCACTCCTAAAAGCTGGTTTGCTCCATGTAGAAGCCTTTTCACCTTGTCATCATTTTGTAGTTCAATCGGGACTTTTGTAGACCACTCAGCAAAATCAGAAACAGCAGATGCAAGTGCAGAAGTCTTTTGAGCAAACAACTTTATCCAACTCTAGAAGATAACATCACATAAAAAATAAGAATAAAAAGTCATCAGTAAATACCAGAACATTGCTGTACTGTAATAATATTACATTGAATTGGTTGAAATAATTCATACAAACCTCAACTGGGGGTGTCTCTTTTTATGGATCAGCATGATGACTGGTGCCTTCATCGGTTTGTGCAGTAGGTTGTGGACAAGCTGTAGATTGTACGTCTTGATGGTGAGGAACAACTTGGCGAGCCTGGACCAAGTCACAGCCAAAGCCTCCAGCACTTATATCATCAGTTTCTCGTTGGCGCAAGATTTTGTAATTTATGCCAACGAAAACCGGGAAAGAACGAGTCATTCTTCTTAGAGATGTGCTTGTGAATAATTTCACCCTATCCATGTAAAACAACCGGCACACCAAGGAGATAAACATATATCAGTATAACGATTGATTAGGGAATGCTGACATAAAGAATACTGTAGACTTGTAGATAAAAGTATAAGGGGTGACATTTGTACTACTGATATGGTAAAGAAATTAAGTTTGCGTCAGATCGAAGGTTTGAAAAAAAAATACTTACAACCAAGAATAACAGAGGCCCTCTGAAATGGCCATTCTTGTTCTTTTCCCATCTTCTCTTTGCATCGACCAAACTTTCCAACACAATAGCACACCAATTTAGGTCTTTCAGGTCACCCCATTCAGGAACTACTCTTATTAAACTGTGGTTGGCATGCCCGTTTCCTAGTGTATCAACCAAAATAGAGTCCAGTATAACGATAAAGTTCAAAAGGAATTGATCACTGCAGTCAGTGTCAGCTATCAATTTTTCCATAACAATAGCTGTTGTTATATTGTCCTGGACATCAAATGTGTTTTTCCACTCCTGCACAAGATTGAAATTCTCTTTAGGTGATTTTCTTCCAACTAAAACTTTCCCCATTGGGAATCCCATTGTGATATGCACGTCTATTTCTGCAATTTCAAGTTCGCCTCCATTAGCCAACACCAAGCAACACTTGTTAGGGTCAAACTGATCCACTAACCAATACGAAAGAAGTAGTGGTAAGGTAATAATCTCCAAGTTGAACAAAAATCCAAACCCAATATCCTCAATCATTTTCCTTTGCTTGGCATTTAATTTTTTCAAGGATGACACCAGCAAGCGTGGTCTTGACCGTGATTTCAATGATGGGAGATTTTTTTGTTTAGTGTTTCTCTCACTCCTCACAACCAGCTGCCTGTTTTCTTCGACAGGTTGTATGGCTGTGGTATCTGTTTGCTCATCAGATGTTATGATATGCACAGTTGGGTTTACATGTTCAACAACCGTCTCATTAGGTGAATGGGTTTCCAGCCTTGCAATTTCAATGGTCTCCACAGCAACAGTGCTAAGACGAAGATCAATTGCAGGGTGCACTTCTCTCTTACTGTTTTTTCTTACAAGCGGTTGCGAATCTTTGGATTCAAGTGATCTACAACCCTCCCCTGCTTCCAAGGATTTTCTAGTCTCAGTATCAACAGACAGTTCATCGTTGAAGGGAGGTGAGTCTCTAGATAAATCAACTACTGGAGGTTTAATCCCAGATCGTTTTGATCTCTTCGAATCTCTATTTTGACTGTCTAGAACAGGCGAATCACTTACACTCTGCGGACGTTTACCTATAGAATGAACACTTACAATCAATTTATACAAATATAATTGAAGATATGACACTGTGAGAGACTGTATGTTATGCCAAACAAATTCCCAAATTATCTAATTCCCAAATTCAGCCTCTAGATTAATCACATTAACTTCAATTTATTATGCCAAAGAGATTGAAATAGCAATGTTAGGTCTTGTAAGGCTGACTAACTGCTTGATTATAAACATTAAATTCGCTTGAATAAGTGCGATTTTTCCTAATTTTCGTGGGGAACAAAACCCTAAACCGTACTCATTCTAATTTGAACTTTAATACACAGAAAACACGAAATCAAACCTTTCGGATCTGAAGACATCTCTATGTATATGATAGATCTCCTTCTTACAAGCCTACAATCAAGCCTCAGGCAATCTCGCAGAGAAATGGACAGAGTAGATTTAGCTCGAGAAAGAAACTTAAAGCAGGTGATGGAAAACTTCTCGACCCTGAAAAGCGTTTTGCGCATTCACACATATTTGGTTTATATATTTTTTTTTTTGGAAAACCGTTTTCATTTTTTTTTGTTTGCTAATAAATCGGGAATTTTGTGAGACTTTATTTATTTGTTATTATTTTTCATATAATTCCATACCCTAGTTCTGCTCAACATCATATTACTCTTGCTCAACAATAGTTTAGATTTGCACAAGAACACCACTTTGGTACCAACAACATATTATTTTTTATATATTTATGCTTTCATATTCGCTTAATAGTTTACTGCTCAACATTGTCTTATTCTTGCTCACCAATGGAATAAAAGTGCACAACATATTGTGCCTGTGGAAAACTTGCTCAGCATCACTTTATTTTTTGCACAACGATGGTACATATATTGCACCACAACACTTTGTTTGCAACTACATCTTATTTTTGTTTATTTACGATTTCATAGTTCTTTAATACAATATTGCTCAACATTGTCTTATTTTTGCTCGTCAATGGAATAAAGGTGCACAACAACATATTATGCATGGGGAAAACTTGCTCGACGTCATTTTAATTTTGCTCAACGATGGTACATATATCGCACAACAACACTTTGTTTGCAACAACATCTTATTTTTGTTTATTTACAATTTTATAGTTGTTTAATACATTATTGCTCGTCATTGTCTTATTTTTGCTCATGAATGGAATAAAGGTGCACAACAACATATTATGCATGGGGAAAACTTGCTCGACATCATTTTAATTTTGCTCAACGATGGTACATATATTGCACAACAACACTTTGTTTGCAACGACATTTAATTTTTATCTATTTACGCTTTGATAGTTGTTTAATACATTATTGGTCGTCATTGTCTTATTTTTTCTCATCAATGGAATAAAAGTGTACAACATATTATGCATGGGGAAAACTTGCTTGACATCACTTTATTTTTGCTCAACCATAGTACATATATTGCACAACAACACTTTGTTTCCAACGACATTTAATTTTTATCTATTTACGCTTTGATAGTTGTTTAATACATTGTTGCTCGACATTGTCTTATTTTTGCTCATCAATGGAATAAAAGTGCACAACATATTATGCATGGGGAAAACTTGCTTGACATCACTTTATTTTTGCTCAACCATAGTACATATATTACACTACAACACTTTGTTTGCAACGACATTTAATTTTTTTTTATCTATTTACGCTTTGATAGTTGTTTAATAGATTATTGCTCGACATTGTCTTATTTTTGCTCATCAATGGAATAAAAGTGCACAACAACACTTTGTTTGCAATGGCATCTAAATTTTATCTAATTTTTTTTTAAAAGTTGCATTATAGATTATTGCTCAACATGCTCTAATTTTTGCTTATCAATTGAATAAAACTGCACAACATATAGCAAATGGGGAAAATTTGCTCAGCATCACCTTATTTTTGCTCAATGATTGTTTATATATTACACAACAACACTTTGTTTGGAACGAAATGTTAGTTTTATCTAATTATGTCTTCATAGTTGATTAAGAGTTTGTTACTCAACATGATCTTATTTTTGCTCATCAATAGAATCAAATTGCACAACATACTACAAATTGGAAAAAATTGCTCAGCATGGTAAAATACTGATGACAGAATTTGTGCTGACAGACTTACCTTGAATTAGTGAATTAATGTTAATAAGCAAAAACAAATGTCATTTACAAATTTATAAACTGTATTATCCACTAACATTACTCTTATATAATACTAATGACAGAATTTGTGCTGACAGCCTTATCTTGAATGCTTCATCCTCCTCTTGTACTCTCCCAAAGAAAGCTTTCTATTCGTAGTTGGTCTTCCTGCTCTTTTTCTTACTACCGGTGGGTAACATTTGATGGATTTGATCACATCAGGGATATTTCCTTCATCTTCATCCAACACTGGATATAATGTTTCTGCATATGTCATACGCCAAGCGTCATTGCTGTAGAATTTTGCAACAAAATCAGACACATTTGCTTTTATGTGTGTTATTGCTGCTAGAGCATGTACACAAGGCATTTTCTCGACATCAAATACTATGCACGTACATGTTCTCGCTGATAAATCAACTATAGCTACAACTCCTTGGCCATTGATCTCAAATTATGATTCCTTCATCTTCTTGTTGTGAGCTGAATCTGCCATGTTTCACAGTAACTTTTATATCGATTTTTGTATACATTACGTTCATTTGGGTTAAGACAGTACAGGATCTATGTAGTTTATGTTTATTTGCCAAATTATGGAATCTACACCAATTTCTGTTTAATTCGCAGAAATCGAGGCGTTTTACAGCAATTCTACAGAAGGTCGGAAAAGCTCGGAAAACCACTACAGAAGTCCAAGGTCAAAGCAGCGGAATCAAGCTGAAGATCAAGGCTACTCGATCTCGAGTACGCTTACTCGACATAGACGAGCCTGTCCGAGCACAGCTTGGTCGAGCAGAGCCTGATCGAGAGCCAGAGCAACCCAAGCTCCGAGCCCTACTCGATCTCGAGGACCACTAGTCGAGATCGACGAAGCCTCAAGCTCCATGCCCGGAGTCGACAAGGAGAGGAGCCGAGGACGACAAGGCGAGACTCGCTGCCAGCGACTCCACTCGCTGCAGCGGACCACTCGCTGCCGCGGAAGAGGCCACTCGCTTCCAGCGGATGAAGCAACTCGCGGGAGCGGAAGCGGAAGGGAAGAGCCCTACTCGATCTCGACGAACCCTTGTCAAGATCGACGAGACCTTGAGTCCAGATCCGAGCTTGCCGAGGAGAGCCACTCGGGGAGGCCTAGTCGACGAAGTCGACGAAGTCTACGAAGTCGACGAAGTCTACTCGAGGTCGACGAGCACCAGTGAGCCAAGTCCGAGCCACATCGAGCAGATCTAGCCGAGGAAGTCCACTCGACGAACCATGCTACTCGAGGTCGACGAGCCTTACTCGAGGTCGACTAGAGACGTGTCCAGCAGCTTCTCGACGAGACTTGTCCGACTAGACTTGAGATTCCTTGGGCGCGAAGGAGTCGATTTGGCCGAAGGCGGAAGATTCTATCCGATTCCATCAAGTTCTATCCAAAGAGACAAGATCTACCAAGACATGAAGACCTACCTTAATTAGTTTTATCTTTTCTTTATAGATTTAATTCTTTTATGTCTTTTATTTATCCTTTCAAGTTTTAGATATAATTTTAGATGGAGATAGATATCTTCTTTCCTAGAATAGCTAGGGAATGAAGGCTATAAATAAGGCCCTTGGGGCTGGTTTTTCATCAATTCAATTTCGGAGAGAAACAAGTAGTTCCACAGAGAAGTTTAGGAGTTCTAAGGTTTTTAGGGTTTTGGCTTTCTGCGAAAGTTGATTGCCAGGATTGTAAAGGCTTTTGAATATAGCTTTATGCAATTTAGTTCTTTTCATCAATCAATGTCTGCGATTGCGATGAGGCGTGAGTAGTCCACCCACTTCTGGGGCTGGGGTGAGCCCGCCATGTGAGGCGATGCGATAAAGGTCAGATCTTTTGTGCGATTCATCTTCTATCCCTATGAGCATAATTCTTTTGCGAGAGTTGAAGGTGATCCTTGTTTGTGTTATTGAAGCGAAAGTGATCTTAATGCAACTTGGGTTAATTATGTGAAAAAGGGTTAGTAACAATTAGGGTTTATGCGAAAGCCTCTATTTGCCTATTTGTTAATGACGAAAGTTATTTGATGGAAAGCATGATCTTTTGTGCCTTCATGTGTTACTTTGCATGGTTATCGTTGTGGTGTTGAAACCCTGGCCTTGGAACTCTTTTAATATATTGAAGTTTATTTCTGTCGAAAATCTGCGTTTGTCTTTAATTCTGCAATTTCTGTCTTTACTGTTTCTTGTCGACATAGAGTAGTGCTTGTCGATCTCGAGTAAGCTCTGGTCGATCTCGAGGAGGACCTTTGTCGAGGTCGAGTTGGTTGTCTTCTGTCTTTGTCGATTTTCTGCTTTCAAGTTTCTGTCTTTGCTACCCTTGTCGAGATCGAGTACCTCTTGTCGAGGTCGAGTAGAGCTTTGTTCGTCGAAGTTGTTTGTTTTCTGTTTCTGAGTTTCTTTTGTCGACCACCTTAGTCGATTTAGAGGACAGTTACTCGACTTCGAGTAGCTTCTGTGTCCTCGAGTTACTTTCTGTTTTGCTTTTATTTGCTGCGTTGTTCTTTGCTTTGCTTTGCTATATTTCTTGCTTTGTTCTTTGCTTTTATTTTGTTTGCCCTTGCCGGGTTTATTTCTGCGTTTTTGTTTGTTTCTGCTGCTTCTGTGAGAATTTACAGCTACCTAAGAACTGCTGACGTGCTTCCTCGTGGATTCGATCCTGACTATTCTCTTACTACAACGGGAGGAAGTCTTGTATTATTTGCTGAGACAGGGAAGTCAGTCTGATCTTTATTTCATATTTATTTCAATACTCGACATACTCCTGCCTAGTCAACAAATTGGCGCCGTTGCCGGGGAAGCTATCATTCGCGCCTTAGGTAGTCAGTTCTCACTTTTCTCTTGAGTGAATTCGCAGGTGTATGCGTCGTTCTGGTCAAACACCTGAGTTTGACAGCTTAGATGATCCGGAACATGTCTTACACATCAATTCTAAACTAAAAAGAGCCATGGCGGCCGCAGAAACACCAGAACAGCTGATACAGAGGCTTACAAGGGAACTAGGTGCAAAAGATGCAGTTATCGCCGCTGAGAAAGCAGCAAGGGAACAAGCAGAAGCTGAGCTGGTGTTGCGTAGATGGGAACATTACCTGGACTCGACATATACACATTCTGGAGGAACTGATCCAGAAACACTAGCCGAAATCGTCTGTACCACAGAAACCCAAGTATGTCCTTCCTCTATTTCTATTTCACTATCTATCTTTGAAGAATCTTTGGAAGGATCCCAAGAAGAAGAAGAGCCACCAACACAAAATCCGGACCTCATTGCCCATGGTGCTTCAAGATCGCTTTTACCTTACAAGGTGAAGGCTATCCCCAATGATTTTGAGCAACCGATGTTCATATTCAAGTATGGGGTACTCGCAAAGTGGCATGAAGTTCCGAATGATGAGGTGGAAATATCTATTCCCACTCCACCGTTTTGCTGTGGTGGAGACGCGCAAACAAATCAACCAATGGAGCGGAAGAGGTATGATGATGAGGTATGCAAATTTCCTTTATATATTCCTTTATTCATGCCAGCTGGAGCCCAGGAAGATGGATGGAAGGAGCCATGGAGCGTCCACTCGGGGAGGTTTAAGTTTCTTCACATGATGCCCCCGGATGACATCCCACGCTTCCCACCACCGGAGGAACCACCAGACCCACCTATACCTCTGGACAAAGATGAGCCAGGCTAAAGCTAAATGGAGAAAGTCGGCCTAGCGACTATAAAATCTAGAGCTTGTAAATAGACATTTATTTTTGGGACTTTTTGAACTTTTTGGTTTTTGTTTTGTTTTTGGTTTTATGTCTTTTTAAGAACTTCATATGGATAGTCTTGTTTTTGGTAGAATCTAACACTTGTAGGTCGGCAAGCATATAAGGGTCGCGAAAAGTGGAGGAAGAAGTCCCTGAAAACCAAGTCGAAATCGACGAAGGCCAAGTCGACAACGATGAGGAGGAGAAGCCAGGAGCTACTCGACCTCGAGTAGACGTACTCGACCTCGACAAGCACCAGACACTCCTCGACTTCAGAAACCACCAGACGAAGACAAGCCTACTCGAGATCAGGTACACCTTACTCGAGATCGACGAGGCACCTCTACTCGACCTATACTGATCAGCCTTCCTCGATGCATTATCCTGTGAGTTCCTTCCTTTACTCTTGTTTTTATTTGATTTTATACAGTGAGGACACTGTAAATTTTAAGTATGGGGTGGGGGAAGGGCTTACTTTGTGCATAATTGCCATATTTGACATTACTTGTGCATTATTTCTTAGAATTGCTACATGGCTATTTTGGAATGCATTATTAATTTATGTACTTATATGCATGATTTCCAAAATTTTAAGTTTTGAAAAATGACCCCCATTGAAATTTTTTATTAATGTCATGGAAGCTTATATTGAACTCGACGATGCAAAATTGGATTCATTAGAGATATAGCATCAAATTACCTAGTAAAGGGAACTCACAATGAAGTGCATTATTTTGATGAAAACCATGAAAGGAGGTAAAATTTGAAGTTGCTTTTGACATATTACATGATAAGATGATGGAGGACTTTATATTTCCATATAATGCTCATATTGTCATAATCCTAGCCTTACCTATGCTTATGCATCACAAAAGCCATAATATGCCTTATTTCAATATTTGCTCCACATGATCTAAATATTTTCATTCTTTACCTTATCCGGGGATTATGTTGAGAATGATGTTACATTATGGAGACATTATATGGTTATTGTGTTTTTATTATCATTATTGGAGTTTGGAGGGAAATTGTTTGGAATATATGGAAAATTTAATGAGTGAAAGAAAATCCAATCACCTCAGGAGATAAAGGTAGATTGACCCTGCTCTCTAAGATAATAGTTTGGAGAGATGGGACACATTGTGAGGAGTCCAAAGCACTAAGTATCCGGGGCCATTCATGACACCCATGTTTGCGACTCGCGAGAAGGCAGTGCTGAGGTTAGAGAGGTAAAAGCATTATTATTGAGAAAAGCATTATGAAAGGTGATGAATCAAATGGAGAAGGAATGTGGAAATTCAGTTTGGAAAGTACTCCATTTCCCCGGATCAAAAGCACCACATTGCCAAAAATTGCCCACCTTTAGCCTTTTACCAATCTACTCCTTCATGAGCTTAAATTAAAGTCTTCTTGATTATTAATGCTTTGTCACTTATGAATGTTTTTGCATAAACCTCCTTTTATGAGTAGATGTTGCTTTTACATATTTGCACATGCATGAATCTGTGACACTAGTACCTTTTCAAGGATGGTAATTGATTGCAGGGACATATAAGAATGAATCTAAGATGTTGAGAGTTTTGAATTCTTCCCCTGAATGACAAATAAAAGTATTGCTTGAGGACAAGCAAGCTTAAGTATGGGGTGTTTGTTGTGAGCTGAATCTGCCATGTTTTACAGTAACTTTTATATCGATTTCTGTATACATTGCGTTCATTTGGGTTAAGACAGTACAGGATCTATGTAGTTTATGTTTATTTGCCAAATTATGGAATCTACACCAGTTTCTGTTTAATTCGCAGAAATCGAGGTGTTTTACAGCAATTCTACAGAAGGTCGGAAAAGCTCGGAAAACCACTACAGAAGTCCAAGGTCAAAGCAGCGGAATCAAGCTGAAGATCAAGGCTACTCGATCTCGAGTAGGCTTACTCGACATAGACGAGCCTGTCCGAGCACAGCTTGGTCGAGCAGAGCCTGATCGAGAGCTAGACCAACCCAAGCTCCGATCCCTACTCGATCTCGAGGACCACTAGTCGAGATCGACAAAGCCTCAAGCGCCATGCCCGGAGTCGACAAGGAGAGGAGCCGAGGACGACAAGGCGAGACTCGCTGCCAGCGACTCCACTCGCTGCAGCGGACCACTCGCTGCCGCGGAAGAGGCCACTCGCTTCCAGTGGATGAAGCAACTCGCGGGAGCGGAAGCGGAAGGGAAGAGCCCTACTCGATCTCGACGAACCCTTGTCGAGATCGACGAGACCTTGAGTCCAGATCCGAGCTTGCCGAGGAGAGCCACTCGGGGAGGCCTAGTCGACGATCATCTCTACTCGAAGTCGACGAAGTCTACTCGAGGTCGACGAGCACCAGTGAGCCAAGTCCGAGCCACATCGAGCAGATCTAGCCGAGGAAGTCCACTCGACGAACTATGCTACTCGAGGTCGACGAGCCTTACTCGAGGTCGACTAGAGACGTGTCCAGCAGCTTCTCGACGAGACTTGTCCGACTAGACTTGAGATTCCTTGGGCGCGAAGGAGTCGATTTGGCCGAAGGCGGAAGATTCTATCCAATTCCATCAAGTTCTATCCAAAGAGACAAGATCTATCAAGACATGAAGACCTACCTTAATTAGTTTTATCTTTTCTTTATAGATTTAATTCTTTTATGTCTTTTATTTATCCTTTCAAGTTTTAGATATAATTTTAGATAGAGATAGATATCTTCTTTCCTAGAATAGCTAGGGAATGAAGGCTATAAATAAGGCCATTGGGGCTGGTTTTTCATCAATTCAATTTCGGAGAGAAACAAGTAGTTCCACAGAGAAGTTTAGGAGTTCTAAGGTTTTTAGGGTTTTGGCTTTCTGCGAAAGTTGATTGCCAGGATTGTAAAGGCTTTTGAATATAGCTTTATGCAATTTAGTTCTTTTCATCAATCAATGTCTGCGATTGCGATGAGGCGTGAGTAGTCCACCCACTTCTGGGGCTGGGGTGAGCCCGCCATGTGAGGCGATGCGATAAAGGTCAGATCTTTTGTGCGATTCATCTTCTATCCCTATGAGCATAATTCTTTTGCGAGAGTTGAAGGTGATCCTTGTTTGTGTTATTGAAGCGAAAGTGATCTTAATGCAACTTGGGTTAATTATGTGAAAAAGGGTTAGTAACAATTAGGGTTTATGCGAAAGCCTCTATTTGCCTATTTGTTAATGACGAAAGTTATTTGATGGAAAGCATGATCTTTTGTGCCTTCATGTGTTACTTTGCATGGTTATCGTTGTGGTGTTGAAACCCTGGCCTTGGAACTCTTTTAATATATTGAAGTTTATTTCTGTCGAAAATCTGCGTTTGTCTTTAATTCTGCAATTTCTGTCTTTACTGTTTCTTGTCGACATAGAGTAGTGCTTGTCGATCTCGAGTAAGCTCTGGTCGATCTCGAGGAGGACCTTTGTCGAGGTCGAGTTGGTTGTCTTCTGTCTTTGTCGATTTTCTGCTTTCAAGTTTCTGTCTTTGCTACCCTTGTCGAGATCGAGTACCTCTTGTCGAGGTCGAGTAGAGCTTTGTTCGTCGAAGTTGTTTGTTTTCTGTTTCTGAGTTTCTGTTGTCGACCACCTTAGTCGATTTAGAGGACAGTTACTCGACTTCGAGTAGCTTCTGTGTCCTCGAGTTACTTTCTGTTTTGCTTTTATTTGCTGCGTTGTTCTTTGCTTTGCTTTGCTATATTTCTTGCTTTGTTCTTTGCTTTTATTTTGTTTGCCCTTGCCGGGTTTATTTCTGCGTTTCTATTTGTTTCTGCTGCTTCTGTGAGAATTTACAGCTACCTAAGAACTGCTGACGTGCTTCCTCGTGGATTCGATCCTGACTATTCTCTTACTACAACGGGAGGAAGTCTTGTATTATTTGCTGAGACAGGGAAATCATTCTGATCTTTATTTCATATTTATTTCAATACTCGACATACTCCTGCAACAACACTTCTCTACTCTGCATACCCCAACCTGCGCTTGTGATTCTCTTATCAACTTAAGGATCTCCGGAGTTAGTCTGTCGTGATTTGCCAGTGCTTTTTCTCTCCTATCCAGGAACCATGATGTGAGCTTTTCCCTAGCAAACTCCACAAGTGCCACAATGGGATAATTCTTTTTGCCTTTGAAAATAGAGTTCAAGCTCTCAGCATTGTTGGATGTCATCATGTTGTATCTATCACACCTTGAATGTGCTCTTGCCCATTTATCAAAACCTGCTGACACCAGATATTCTAATAGCTTTGGACAGGTTGCTTCGATTTGTGCAAGGTGGCTGTTGAACTCTTGGATAGTGTAACTCTCTGCTGCTTTTTTGAACATTTTCCCCAGCTCTTTTTTCTTGAATGTTCCTCTGATGTTTTGTTTCAAGTGCCATATACATATGCAATGTGTAGCTGTTGGATAAGCTAATGATACAGCCCTTGAAATGCTAGCATGTCTATCAAAGACAAACACTAAGTCATTTGAAGGAGGCACAACCTGCAGCAGCTGATACATAAACCATTCCCAAGAGCTGTTGTTTTCGGAGTCAACAATACCAAAAGCAAGTGGAAAGATTTGTCTATTTGCATCTTGTGCAACTGCTCCAAGCAACGTCCCTCTATATTGGCCAGTTAGGAATGTTCCATCAACAACAACCACCTGATATATAAACAAAATAAAATTACTTATGTTATTAAAATTAAGGAAATCGATGACAACAGAATTTGTGCTGACACTGTTTAAGACATACCTTCTTTAAGAGTGGGAATGCTCTGATGCACTGTCCAAATGACAGAAAGAAGTATTGAAATCTATCTTCTTTGTCTTTTAAAATTGAAGCTATAGTCCCATTGTTCCTCTCCATGAGCATATGGCAAAACGATGGCAAATCTGCATAATTTGATTCTGGTGTCCCATTAACCATTTTATGAGCTATTTTTGATGACTTCCATGCTCTCCAGTAACTAATTTGCATCTTTTGTCCTGTTCTCATTTTATCCTTTATCTGTGCTGGTTTGTATCCAACGTCAACACTGTGTAATTATAGTCAAATTAGAATAAATCATATATTAGAAAGCAAGTTAAAATATAAATACTATCTCTTAAAAAAAAGTGCTCACCTTGATTCAATGATACTTGCAATCACAGAAGATGAAGGCTGTTTGCAGTGTTTTGTCCTGAAATCCCATGTGCAAGTGTGCATTTCCACATACACTACGACCTCATGCCAAGTTGGGCCAAAAGTTTTGACATGCACTTTCCATTTGCAGTTAGGATCTGCACAATGTGCTCTATAATACTTTGTGTCTGCTTTTACAACACGAAAACCAAATATCTCAGTTATTGACAACATCTCTAAAGCATGCTTAACTGCTTTCCTTGATGCAAAGCTTTTGCCGACGCAAATCAAGTTTTGTGAATTGAGATTCACACTAGACACAGTAGAGCTATCAGCATCCCAATCTTCTAGTGTAGTCTCTCGCATGTGTGCTGTAGAATTGAATGCTCTCCATATTTCATCTGCAGAATCTTCATCACTTGCAGTGTCACTGTTTATAGAATTCATGTCATCACCAACATCTTCCAACAATACACCTTTCATCCTGGTGTCACCAATCAATGTCATGTTATTTTCCTCTGTAACATTATCTGTAATAGTTGGATTGCATGCCACCAACTGTAAACTCTCAGCTGAGGATGGTTGTTGATCTTCAATGTCTGCACTATTTGATTTAATGCTGACATACAACTCCACAGCATATTTAACATTCTCTAGGTCAGACAACTTTAAAAACTCTTTCAAATCAGCATCACATTCCACAAGAAGCGGAGCTCTCAACAACTTGAAAGGGTGTAAATGATTGAATTTCAATTCCAGCGCACTATCTATATTGAATCTGGTGTGAACTTTTTCAGTTAAACCCTGTAATGTTATTGTCTCGTCAATCATAAACACCTTTGAAGTAGTGTCTCTAACAAAGGTTGGACATGAATCATTAACCAACCATTTCCCACCACACACAACTGTAATAATGTGGGTTGCCATTGTAATCTGCAGAGTATGAATTTAACAGGATTAGTAAATTTAAGTAATAGATTTACACACTTTGTGCAATTTTTCTATGACTGAATTGTAGTGCTGACATTGCTCAATCAATGTTCAATAACGATGACACGACTAACCAAAGTGATTAGAATTAACTTGTTATGAAAAATTTGCGCCAAAGGCGCAAATTTTGATGCTACTGAATGTATAAACATAGATTTCCATACTGTTATAACATATGTAAGCATAAAATATTCTATACTGAATGTATAAACATAAATTTGCGCCAAAGGCGCAAATCTGCAAGTGATGCTACTGAATGTATAAACATATATAAGCATAAAATATTCTATACTGATATCCCCTGTGCAATTTTATTATGACTCCATTGCAGTGTTGACATGGCTTAATCAACATTGAAATAAGGAAGTCTAGTGATGACATTAGCAATCAAAGTCTAATAAGGAATCAATACTTCAATATAGAGTGCAGATTCAAGTGTAAAGATGACATGAACAACAAAATGAATACAATAGACCTGTTGTGAAGTGAATTATATAAATGTTGCAGTTTTTGGGGGAAACTTCTGTGGTTACGGTATACTAATTATTTGAAACAATAATATTTAAATCACATCCTAAGCAATCATAGAGATGACTTCAGCAATGTAAAATATGAATAAGCATAAATAACCATAAACATACACAGATTCGATTTCAAACTTTAATATTACACTTATAAAGAAAAAAATGCTCAAAAACATTAATTCATGTTTAAAAAATTAATCAAAATTTGCGCCAAAGGCGCAAATTTTATTATGACTCCATTACAGTGATGACATGGCTTAATCGACATTGAATAAGGAAGTCTAGTGATGACATTAGCAATCAAAGTCTAATAAGGAATCAATACTTCAATATAGAGTGCAGATTCAAGTGTAATGATGACATGAACAACAAAATGGATACAATACACTTCTTGTGGTGAACTTCTATGATTAAGGTCTACTGTTTATTTCAAACAATCATATTGAAATCACATCCTAAGCAATCATAGAGATTACCTGAGCAATGTAAAACATGAATAAGCATAAATAACCATAAACATACATAGATTAAACTTGAAACTTGAATATTACACATATACAGGAACAAATGTTGATAAATTTGCGCCAAAGGCGTAAATTTTGGCGTAATCAACACTTGCAATCACACGATTCCAATTCGTAATCACAAAACCGAACCAGTTATTTGCGCCTTCGGCGCAAATTGAAGCAATAATCACAAAACTGAAGTTGTAATTGCAAAACTGAAGAATGCATAAACACATAATGAATCTGTAATAACAAAACTGAAGTAGTAATCTCAAACCAAAAAATTCTATGAAATTTGCGCCTTCGGCGCAAATTTAAGCAGAAATCGCAAAACTGAAGCTGTAATTGCAAAACTGAAGAATGCATAATCACAGAATGAATCTGTAATAACGAAACTACAGTAGTAATCTCAAACCAAAAAATTCTATGAAATTTGCGCCTTAGGCGCAAATTTAAGCAGAAATCGCAAAACTGAAGCAGTAATTGCAAAACCGAAGCACAAATAAACACAGACCGAAATAGCAATCTCAACACTAAAGAAGTAATCCAAAAATTCTCGTAAAATTTGCGACTTTTGCTCAAAATCGATAGCTTTAAAATCTAGTAAATTGACTTACCTGATTCTCTAGATTACACGTCAAAATCGATAGCTTCGTTGATGTCGGAATGGTAATCTCTCGCAAATCCTAGCAAGTTCCAGCGATCAGGTCGGGAGAGACAAACAGAGCGTCCGCAAAGGGAGAGATCGAGGAGAGAGAAAATCGTTCGTGGGAGAGAGGGTGAAGGCTTTTATTGCGGCTATTTTCCAAAAATGTCCTAATTCGCGGCTATTTTGCAAAATTCGCCCAATTTCGTGGCTATTTTGCAAACTGCCCCTTTAATTAACTTTTGAAATCATAGCTTTTCATCAACTACTTAGTCAAACGCCCAAACAACACAATTAATGACATTGTTCAATAGGTCGTTTATCTGGAATGTCGTGAGTATTATATTCTTTAGGTTTATCTTTGAAACCAAGCAGAACAATGAGATATCAAAATTGATAAAGATCTTTGGAAATGTTATTAATGGATTTGTCTTGCCTATAAAAGATGAGCTAGCATAAATATTCTTGCAAGAGAAAAAAATTCCTTTCGGGGCAGTGGAGAACGCATTGGGGCTTTGCTCCACGCACCCATCTCCTTCCCTCTAATCCCCATCTTCAACCCTAATTCTCCTATCATTCCCTTGAAACCTCATGTTTTCGGGCTCCATCATTCTCAAATCTCTCAATCCTTGCAATTCTTGTCTTCTCCCTTTCGGGAGTGGTCTTTTATTGCCCGATTTGGCCATGTTGTGTGTGTTCTTGGGCTCGCACGGGGGCTCCCCTTTCTTTGTCCGAGCAACTCCCTTGCATCGGATCTTTCTCTCACCTTCTTTCTTGCTGAACTGCATATGATCTTTTCTTTCAGGTTGGCTTCGATTCGAGAAATTTGAGATCGATCTTTGTCACCTTAATTTTTATTCTCACTTTTTTTCGGATTTGTTCGTACTCCTTCGTCGTCTTAATACCTTAATTCTTATTCTCACTTTTTTTTCAGATTTATTCGTACTCCTTCGTCGTCTTAATCCGGGTCAATTCGAGTCCGGTCTGTTTACCTTCTCCGTTCTTGGGTGGGTGAATCGGGTCACTTTTGTTTGGCCATTCGTATTGAGGCTTTTTGTATGGGTGGGTTCTGCTTCTCGAATGTCGTCTTCTATTTCTCCCTTGCCGGTTCTGGGCTTTCTGTGGTGCTAGGGTTGGGTTTGGGTGGCGCTTTGTCCTTCATTTCTCCCTTGTTTGCCTTCGCCTCGGGCTCGTGTCTATGGCCTCGGTGTTTCTCTGCCATTGGCCTGAATCCTGGTCTTCACTCGCCATTTCTGTTCATCCTTGTCGTGTTGTGGACGAGTGTGTTGGTTGGTCTGACACGCCTCGTGTTATACGGTTCCTCTTCCGTACACGTCAAAATCCTTGGCGTGCAAGCTGCTATTCTGGCCTTGCACGCAGTGGCGGACCTCAATGGAGGCTAGAAGGGGTCACTGCCCCTCCGGGCACAAAAAAAAAATTAATTAATTAATTAATTAATTAAACCAAGTCATATCAATCCTGAAAGGTTGCAATGCAAGGGTGTCGTGTGCAGGTAAGTGTAATGATTGGTTTTATTAATTATCTACCCACTTCATTTGACTTTTACCCCTTATACAACACTTACTTTATTATTTTCCAATTCTTCTATTCAATTCTTAATTTTACAAAGCTTCAAGAACACCCATTTGTGAGGTTGGATTTATTGGTACGCGCTTACACAGTGTACTACATCTTCATTTACATCACTGATCGATCACTGGTATGTCTTCTATTCCTCAATTTCTTATTTTCTTAAATGTCCACTTTATTTTTATGTGAAGGTATTTATATGTTCATCACCAATCAATACATCAGATTAGAAAAATGAAGAAGGTGAAGACAATTAATTCATTTTTCAAAAGAACACACATAGAGGAAGTGGCTCCATTAGAAATCAGAGGTATTCCTGTTGCATCTTCTGTGTCTGAATCTCATTTGAATCTTGCAAGTGATTTAGAGGAAAGTAGAGCACCTACTATTGTTACACAACCTGCACTAGAAAATATTGTAAACTTCCAGAAATATGTTGAACAGCCTAAATTGAATGTCAATGAATTTGATATTGCAAAGATAGAAAGAGATCCCGGTAAACGCCCAAAAATGTGGGATTATCCAGTTAACCAGCGCAATGAGATCAGATGTGCTTATTTGAAATTTGGCCCTTTTCAAATTCAACTTCAAAAGTTTCCAAAGTCGGGAAAGAAACACAATCGCCGATTTCAAGCATCTTGGTACATGAAATTTTCTTCATGGCTTGAATATTCTCCCTCTACCGATGCAGCATATTGTCTACCTTGTTATTTGTTCACAATGAAGCCAAGCCAACGTCCTGGTTGGGATGCATTTTGTGTGAAGGGTTTTAGAAATTGGAAGAAGGTTAATGTTGGGAAGAAATGTGCATTTTTAAATCATATTGGAGAGGATCCTTGCTCGCCTTATAATATGATTATGCAAGCTTGTGATGATTTGTTATTGCAGTCAAGACATATAGATAAAGTGATTAATGTGCAAACACAAGAGCAAATTTTAAACAATCGATTGCGAGTGAAGGCTTCCATTGATGCAGTTCGTCACTTAGCGGTTCAGGGATGTGCTTTTCGAGGCCATGATGAAACTCCAGAGTCTAAAAATCCTGGTAATTTTCTAGAGTTGATTATACTTTTGGCTACATATAATGAAAAGTTGGCACAAACAGTTTTAGAGAATGCTCCGAAGCATGCCAAGTATATTAATTGCACCTTTAATTCAAAAGGAAATTTTACAAGTGATGGCTTGCAAAGTGAGGAGTAAGATTCGTCAAGATGTTGGGGATTCAAAGTTCTGTATTATTGTAGATGAAGCTCGCGACGAGTCTAAAAGAGAACAAATGGCTCTTGTTTTGAGATTTGTCAATAGGGAAGGTTTTATAGAAGAGCGCTTCTTAGATATATCTCATGTCAAAGACACTTCAGCAGCAAATTTAAAGAATGAAATTTGTGTCATTCTTTCTCGGCATTCACTTGATGTACAAAATATTCGTGGACAAGGATATGATGGAGCTAGCAATATGCGAGGAGAGTGGAAAGGATTGCAGGCTTTGATTCTTAATGATTGTTCATATGCGTACTATGTGCATTGCTTTGCTCATAGGTTACAATTGGCTCTTGTTGCTGCATCTCGCAAGGTAATTCTTGTCCATCAGTTTTTCTCTAATCTGATCTGCATTATCAATGTGGTTGCATCTTCTTGTAAGCGCCATGATCAGTTACAAGATGCTCAAGTAGAAGAACTTGCTCATTTGTTATCTATTGATGAACTTGAAAGTGGAAAGGGATCAAATCAAGTTGGTACAATAAAACGACCAAGTGATACTCGATGGAGTTCGCATTTTCAGTCTCTTTGTAGCTTGATGCGGTTGTTTCGTCCAACCATTTCAGTGCTTGACAAAATTGAGATAGAAAGCTCTACTTATCAACAAAGAGGAGATGCTAATGCAGCAAACAAATTGATCACATCATTTGAGTTTGTTTTTGTTCTGCATTTGATGAAAGAGATTTTAGGTATTGCAAATTCTCTTTGCCAAGCCTTGCAACAGAAGAATCAAGACATATCGAATGCTATGCATTTGGTTTTGGATACAAAGACAATGATTCAAAATCTTAAAGAAGATGGATGGGTCACCTTTCTTGAGCAGGTTGTTGCATTCTGTAATAAATTTGAAGTTGATGTTCCTGACTTGGATGGTCCTTATTTTGAAGGCCACAGTCGTCGGCGAAAAAGAGATATTTCATTGGAGCACCATTTTCACTTCGACATATTTGTTCCTGCCATAGATGCTCAATTATAGGAACTTGATTGTAGGTTTGGTGAATCTATTATGGAGCTTCTAACTCTCAGCTGTGCTTTGGATCCTAGAAATTCGTATAAGTCATTTGATATTGATGCCATCTGTTTACTTGCGGAGAAATATTACCCATGTGATTTCACAGAACAGGAGAAGATTGACTTGAGATATCAATTAGGCTCTTTTAAGTTTGATGTGTGCAATCATCCTGTCCTACAATCATTGTCGACTATTCCAGAGTTATGCAGAAAGTTGGTGGAGACGGGGAGGGCAAGCAGGTATTATCTATTTGATAGATTAATCCGCCTTATTTTGACTCTTCCAGTATCTACAGCTACAAGTGAAAGGGCATTTTCCGCAATGAAAATCAATAAAACAAGGTTGAGGAATAAGATGGAAGATGATTTTTTGGCAGATAATTTGGTTGTTTACATTGAAAGGGAAATTGCCAAGACCTTTCCCTCATATGACATTTTAGATGATTTTACTTCCATAAAAGAACGCAGAGTGCTGTTTAAATAGACTTTGTATTGAACTGGTTACAATGTTGTTTTTTGTACGGAGTTTAGGCACTATATGTCCCCTCCGATGTACTTTGTTTTTGCATATAAATGATATATAAGGCATAGGGATGAGCCTCCTAGCTTGACTAGGTTCCAAACCCTAAATAAAAAACTTGCCCCCTCGAAAATATTTGCCAAGATCCGCCACTGCTTGCACGCCAAGCCACTCAATTTTTAATTTTTATAAATAAATAAAAAAAAAACAAAAACAAAAAAATACCAGGAAGGGTTTGAAAAAATCTCGAAAGGGCAGAACCAAATTACTGAAAGGGTTGTAAAAGTTATTCCTTGAGCACATCTTGTATTGAGCGTTCATTCGGTCGCACCATGTTCGGGTTGTGGTTTGTGCGTGCTTTTGGGTGGTCCTAGTTTCGTTTGGTTTGGTTGTTGGCGTGGCGCTTGGAGTCAGGTAAGGTTGGGGTCGTGGTAGTGTGCTCAATGACGACTCTATTTCTAGGAGACTGCTCCTTGGAGTTTTCGTCTTCACTGCCCACAGGAGATGATCGACGTCCTGATGTACCGCTGACCAGCGGTGCTGCCATGGTGGGGCTTGGCTTCTGTCTGCGTATACACTCTCAGTCGAAGGTCTTTTTTTAGCCTAGGTCTCTCCTTTTTTTACGCTTATGTTCAATATGTGTCGCGCCCGTTGTTGGTTCGCGTTTTGTTGTATTGTTTTAGACGGATAGTCCGTCTGCCGATTCATCGGCCTCTCGGGGAGTCAGGTGTGTCTGGCCTCTGAATCTTTACCTTATCAAAAAAAAAATCTCGTGTAGGGCTTTGATTCCTTTGCATAAGCCAAAATGTCTCGGTGTTTACTTGCTGCAACCGTTGGACTGTGTCATGTAATTCATAGAAAAGGATCCAAGGTTAGTTAGTATTTTGATAAAGGGATTGTTAAAGTACTAGCCAACTCCAAATAACCGGAAGAGGTGATATTTTTGGGTGAGCTAAAAGAGTTATTAGAAGCCGTTAACATGTCTGATTTCCAAAACATTATGGTTCCATTAGGGAGACAGACCCGTGCTACACACAGGATCATTGTTTCTATGCAATTTGTAAAGTCTGACTAGATTGAGTTCATAAATAAGTGAAGGAATAATAAGTGAGATTTAAAGTACGTGTTTGAAATTATAGACCACAAAAAACCTACTTGACGATAATTAAAGTAGCTACTAATTAGTGAAGTATAAAGACACACTGTCTTATTGTAGATGTTATTATCATCAAGACAAAACAAATAAGTTTATCTCTTGGGTATACTACAATGTCTTGTAGTAGCCTATTATAATTTAAAAATTATAATATAATTTGTATATTTTATGACATTACATGAGTTCTATTTATTATTATTATTATTATTATTATTATTATTATTATTATTATTATTATTATTATTATTATTATTATTATTATTATTATTATATATTAACCAATTACTATTTACAAGAAATTAGTGGGTAGCCGAGATACTATATGGGCACTCACTCCCTTAGCGATAATAAAACTGAGTCTAGTAAAAATATAAGTTGCAGCACAAGCCCCTGCATCTTGAGATACGGAGAGTTTCTGAATCTGCTTCAGCAAGGCAACCGCATCTGTATCTAACTCCCCCAACGAAGAGAAGGAGAAGGGTAAGAAACCATAACTAGCCGCCGTGAAAAAATCCCGATACTTGACACACTTACGCTAAGCAGCATCAACAACAGCACGACCGGACACAAAGTCAGACATCCCATATTGAGTCAAGGGGGAGGATCATGTCAGATCAACACACACATCCCGCCCCATATCCCAGGAATAAAGGAGCAAATCCACCGGACGAAGGGGCTTATCATGCCCATCAACCAAACCGATATCAACCTCCTTACCTGCAGAAATCCCGGACCTGTAGCAGATATCCAATAAGACGTGATTATAATATAAAAAATGTAGGGAGGGTATCTTATACACTGTTTTTTTTAAATGGTGTCAAGATGTGATTGTAATAAAAAAAATTATATAATAGAAACAATCGCGTAATTAGTAATTACATGTCTGATTGATATATATATATATATATATATATATATATATATATATATATTATTAATTTGTTACTTTAAATCCAATCATTAATATTTATTTTGAGAAAATCCTAAGATAATTGTCAATGAAAATAGTACTATTAATAAATTATATATGAACAATATTAAACCCTATGAGAGAAATATAAAATCGGTGAGATGTCACAATTGCAATTGTTTATAAATATTGCTAAAAAAAAAATTGTTTATAAATAGAAATCTTTTCATCAAACTTATATATATATATATATATATATATATATATATATATATATATATATATATATATATATATATATATATATATATATATAAAGATGGATCATGGATTAGTAAATAGTCAACATGCAAACAACAAAATTTGAAAAGGTGAATGTGCTGAGGCAGGAAGATTCAAGAACTACGAAGAACTCTTTTCAATTTTTTCTAGGTAGGTTAACTAAGATGGATCAATTATCTACTTTCTCCTTCTCAAGCCTATTTATATACTTGAATTGAATGACAAACGTTGGATGGAATATGAAAATATTTTTAACCGATTTTATCATTATTATTACAATTTATTTACTTGAAAGAAAGGCATAGGTGGACTTCACACTTTAAAAGGCTTGTGATGTTTAATTAAATAATCAGAATACAAAGAGCCTATTTACTACTACAAAAATCTAAAGAAGCCTATTTACTCATCCAAAAAGCTAACTTTACTAAAGAGAAAGAAAAGAAAGAATGATGTAATTGCTTCTAACAATCTTGAACTCAAGCCTACTATAGGAAGGATAATAAAACCCTTCATTCCATACACGCAACCTTCTTCTAACTTGTCAATGATAGAATGAGCAATCTTACTCTTCACATAACAATGTATAATATTTCCCTAAGAAGATAAAGAAGAAATACAGACTTAATAAATAAGCCATGAAAGTATATATTTATGTAGCATAATAGTATTTTATGATATTTTTTACACACCTTATCATCCGAGAGGATAAGATCAGTGCTCATATACCTCCCACAGCATATCGTCAGCATCAGTCCCTTCAATCAATTCATTTATTGGGACACATAGCATATCGCCACCCATGGTGTTTGGTTTCATCACATGTCAAACAGGAAAATGCCAAGAGAAGCAACCTTTTGTGGGTTACAATGGATTCTAATTCAGTTACATTATGTATTTATGCAATGAGAGGTATAGGTGAACTTCAAAGGGTTGTGATGTCCCATTGAATACTCATATCGAATACAAAGAGGTTGCTGTTTTTTAGGGTCATTTAAGTTCAGGTCCTACTTAATACTCAAAATACAAAGGGGTTGTTGTCTTGGATGATTTCCTTATTTATGAAGAGTATATAGGTGGACTTCAAAGGCTTGTGATGTCCCATTGAATACTCAAGATACAAAGAGGTTTTTTTTTTGGCTCATTTTAGGAGGTTGCTATTTTTTTATGCTCATTTTAGTTCGAGTCCTATTCAATACTCAAAATACAAAAGGGTTGTTATTTTGCCTGATCCAATTACGTTTCTTATTTATGCAAAGAAAGGCGTAGGCGGACTTCACACTTTAAAAGGCTTGTGATGTTCAATTAAATAATCAGAATACAAAGAGCCTATTTACTAATACAAAAATCTAAAGAAGGCTATTTACTCATCCAATAAGCTAACTTTACTAAAGAGAAAGAAAAGAAAGAATGATGTAAAAAATTATTTTTCACCCTAACCCTTTCATCTTCCGATTCTTCCCAGCTTTATATATCCATCAACTAAATATAAGTGGAAATTTGCTCTAGTATATCTTTAAAAAAAAAATCCCCTCCTAAAAAAAATTAAGCGCATTAACCCCCTGCCCTTGTCTCTCTTTCTCGTCGATTCATCCCCTTCCCCTAACGCCTAAACCTTCATGGCCTCCTCCTCCGACGGTTTCCCTCTCAACGGTGATGATAATGACCACCACCACCACCACTTCTCCTCCTCCAACCACCACCACCAACAATTCACTTACCATGATTTGTCGTGCCTCCCCCAATCTCCGCCTTCCTCACTGTCAGCTCTCAGCTCCCCGATTCTCTTTCTTGGTTTTCCAATTCGACCAATTTCATCACTTTTCTATGAAATTTTATGAATTCATGAATTCAATCATATAAAGGAAAAATAAACAAACAAATGGGAGCTCATTCCTGCCTCGGCGAAGAGTTGTCGCTGGTTCAATCAGCTCAAACCTCGAAGATGACGCAGTAAAACCATGCGCGGGATATCCAATCCACACCCAACACTGTTTTTTTGCTTGTTTTTCTGGCATTCAGTGTCATTCAGAACCTGCAGAGTACAATCAACATCATGAATTCATTTAATTTTGGGATTCCATTTTCATCTATCTAAATTGACTTTCATTCTTCCCCCTTTTGATTTCGTCTCTTTTTCTTTTAATCAAAGGAAAGACCTGGGAACGAGTTCTTTGGGGATTCTGCATGTATCGTTCACCATTTTTTCTCTAATATCTTCCTTAGTTGTTCGAGCTATGGGGTCGAAGAAGGCTCTAATTCTTGGGACTAGTGGTTACTAGCTATTCACTACTGCAAATTTGATGCTAAGCTGTAAATTTGTTGACTCGTGTATCTGATTGCCAAAGTTGTCAATGCTTAGAGTAACCATTTCTCGGATTACATAATGAAATGTTTGCATATTCAGGGTTTTGGATTGTGTTAGTAGTAGCCAGCCAAATGTCTTTCCTCCTAAATATATGCGATGCTCGCAAGGGCTGCTTTTTTTTTTAATTATGATATTTAGCAAATGAAGTGAGTTTATATACCGAGTAGATAGATTTAGTGGTAGCTATCTAAAGTGATGGTTGTACCTGCAGCTAATGTTATAATCAGATAGTTAGATAGGTCGTCATGTGTTTTCTAGTGTAAGGAGATTGTCGATGGTTTGATATTCCATATTGCCATGTAGAAAATGTTGGTTTATATTTTTTTTCTTGAGATTCATTATCAGAAAGACGTGTTGGATGTATCATTTTACATATTTGCCTGGTTAATGATTTTGAAAGATACCATGCATGAAATGTGTGTTTTGGGAGATAAATGTATTATCTTAAATATCATCTAGCTGAATGTAGGTATACCATGGTTTCGACATTTGTTTACCTAGGACTGTAGTTGGAATGTTATCCTTGAATTTAAGGAGCTAAGAGAGCTCAAACATATGAGAAGGGAACCTCGCTACACTGCATGGTTTTGTGTTGAAGATACAACTTTCTAATATGAGGTGCAATTTTTTCATTTCAGTAAAATTAAAAATACTTATGGTCAACAGTGTACAACACAATCTGACAGTGTATAATGATATGCATACTGAGAAGGGAAATTTGGTTCATCCTATAAACTTATTCTCAACAGTTTAACCTTTGTATAATGTTAACTAATTTAACCCAGTTTTATATTACAACTTTCTCAGCTATAAAATATCATAATTCATGCCGATCGGAACCAGACCTTCACCGACTCGGAAGGAAAATATCATCATTATGATGGGTAGTAGGGACAGGTGAAGGAAAATATGATATTTTGGACTTTGAGAATGTCAAAAGGTCTAGACATTGGGGGTTTGAATGCATGTTATACAATGTTGAAGTGTAATCACAAATGTGTCACCAATAAAAATGTAAACAAGGTGCTAAGGGTCGTCTCATTTCCGACAACGTTGTGGTCGCCCAAGAGGTTGTTCATTCCATGGGACGGAAACAATGTGCTAAGGGTTGGATGTGTGTAAAGCTTGATATCGAAAAAGCCTATGATAGGTCGAGTTGGGATTTTATTGAAGAGACTCTAAATTGTGCTCAACTCCCTAGTAATTGGGTTTGGTGGATCATGGAGAGCATTCGATCGGCTCGTATGCAGGTTCTATGGAACGGTGAGGTGTCGGAACAATTTCTGCCTTCCCGTGGTATACGCCAAGGGGACCTGATCTCTCAATGCATCTTCATCTTGTGCATGGAACGGCTCAACCACATCATACAGGAGGCGGTGGACTGCAGGAAGTGGAAGCTAGCCTATCAGAATCGCTAGAGCCCCCCCCCCCCCCCAGAATTTCTCACTTATTCTTCGCCGATGACATCCTTCTATTCGTCGAGGCTTCGAGTACGCAAGTGAAAATCATCAAGAGATGCTTAAAGGCATTCTGCGAGTCATCTGGGCAAAAGGTTAGTAATGCTAAATCAAAAAATTTCTTGTCAAAAAATGTTAAACAGGAGCTTCGCGATCGCATTCGGGCGGAGTGTGACATTGAGGTCTCGAGAAGCTTAGGGAATTATCTCAACATTCCAATCCTTCAAGGAAAAACGCTGGGTCGCGATTTTGCCCCGATCATGGAAAAATTCGCTTCCAAGCTTTCCGGATGGAAGGGAAAGACGTTAAGCTTCGCAGGAAGGGTGACTTTCACCCGGGCGGTCCTGTCGGCCCTGCCCTCGTACACGATGTCCACTGTCTTCCTCCCGAAGGATGTCTGCAGCGGCATGGAGAAGTTGTGCAGGAGCTTCATTTGGGGCTCCTCCTCGGAAAAACGAAAACTCCATAAGGTTGCTTGGGCTGAGATCACTCGGCCGAAGCTGCTAGAAGGGCTTGGTATATGAAGAATGTGTGAAGTGAATTAAGCGTCGGTCGCCAAGCTTGGATGGAGGCTGGTCACGGATGAAGGAGGAGTTTGGAAGGACATCCTCACTTCTAAATATGTGAACTAGGCTCTTGGGACTTCGGGGGCGGCCTCGTATATCTGGAAAGGTCTGAGAAAGGTGGTGAAGGAGATCGTCTTGCCTAACACTAGATGGAAATCGGGGAATGGAGAGAACATCCACTTCTAGGAGGATAAATGGTTGGAGAATGAACCCCTTAGTGCTCTTGTGCCTGAATCCTTGCGGGGAAATACCATAGGGTCCGAGATGGTTGCAGAATTATGGAACTCTGACGGTGTATGGGATTGGCAGAGGATTGTGCAGCTCCTCCCCGCATCATCTCTCTTGAAACTCGCTGCATTGGTAATCTCGGAGAGAAAGGACACTATATGCTGAAAGGGGAGTACTGATGGTGACTATTCTATGCGGTTGGGTTACTCAGTCATCTGCGGATGGGATTGCGTTTTGTCGATGGACAGAGGCTTCTTCATAGCTGTTTAGGAGATCAAGGTTATGGAGAGAGTGAGATATTTCATATGGACTGCGTGCAAAGGTGGTTTTCTTACTAATGGCGAGCGTACGAGACGTCACATTGGTAACTCTGAATTGTGCCATGTTTGTATGAATTATAGTGAATCTTATATCCATCTCTTTCGAGAATGTGATGTTGCTGCGAATTTTTGGGCGCGGGTGGAGGATGCGGGCATAGCGGCCCATGACAATGACACCTCTTTTGCATCGCGGCTACGGGGGAATGTGGTGTCTAAAGCCAAGGTCGTTGGCAGAGTGGACTGGAATGCAGTATTCGCTATTGCGCCCTGGATTCTCTGGAAACGAAGGAACGCCTTAGTCTTCGGCTCTCTTGGTAGCCCGGAAGTCGCCCTGGAAAGCAGCATCAAGCTTGCCAAAGAGTACATGGAAAGCAACGGTCATTCATTGAGAGACTCAACGAAACAACCTCGGATTGCGAAGGAGGTTGGATGGGGCAAACCGGACTCCAGAGGGCTAAAAGTGAATGTGGACGGGGCGGTTAAGGCCACCGACATCACCTCGGCAGGACGTGTTTTGCGAAATGATCGCGAAGATTGGTTCGGCGGATTTACCCACAATATCGGTGCTTGCGTAATGGTCGTTGCGGAGCTCTACGACATTGCGAATGGCCTTGAGTTGGCCTGGAGGTCAGGACACAAGAAAATCGTTTGTGAGTCGGAATCTTTGTCCGCGCTATCCTTGCTCAAGAAGGGGGTGAGACCCTCTAACCCATGCTTCAACCTGGTGGAAACTAGCCATGGCTTCACCCGTAGAGACTTGGAGCTCCAATTTCGACACACTTATAGGGATGCGAATTCCCTTGCTGATTTCTGGTCCTCGGTTGCCTTTTATTTTCCATTAGGGGTGTGTTTCTTAGACTCGCCGCCGCCCGGTGCTGAACGACTCCTCCACAGGGATACACAAGGGGTGTCTTCTACCCGCTTGTGTCCTGCGTAGGAGGCTTTTTGTTCTTAGTTTTTGTTACCTTTTATCCCTGGGCTTGCCCAGGTTTGTTCACCAAAACAAAATGTAATCAATGAAATATAATCACATTTTATGCTCACATGTTATCAATCATATAAAAATATTATCAATAAAAATGTTATCAACAAACAATGTCATCATAAATGATTGAGATAAATAAATTGTAATCACAAATGTCATCAATAAATAAAAGTCATCAATAAAAGATGTTATCAATAAAAGATGTTATCAATGAAGTTTAATTACATTTTATGCTCATATGTCATCAATTGTATAAAAAATAGTTTTAATAAGGAAAAAATAAATTGATATTTGTAGTTTCTTATTGTCAAATACATTGGTTAGTTTTTTGTCTATAATATATATTGTTTAGTTTGATAATATATCTATCATGATCATGTTAATTTAAATCATCATTAAATTTATTTCAATCACTCACATATAATTTTCTTTTTATTTGAGTATAAAAATGTTTCAATTATATTATATAGAAATAGAACTATGTCTATATATAGTTATCCCTTGATATAATTCACTATATAATTACCATTATTTTTAAAAATGTTATTAATTAGTTCACAAGCTACAACGTTTCATATTCCCTAGCCATTAATCAAATTATAATTACTTTTTCCAAAAAAAAAATTAAAAACATTTCATATTCTCCATAAATTAATAAAGTTAATTAGAATAAACCTAGATCGTTAAGATATAATTACATATTCAATTGAATCCAATAAGAAATCAATGCAAAGAAATTGATATCAGTAAAATGGACAGACCCAATGAGAACTATTTTCTCAATCATTTAATAACCACAATAACCATAAATTTGATTTTCCATTGAACAACTGATTAAAATCTAATTAGTGCTCCAAAGTTGTAGATCAAAACAACTCTAAGGACCTAACTTGATAATATATGCATATCACTACTAGAAAAAGCGGCCCTTCTCCACGTTTTTCTCTCGACGATACTCAATTTCGTCATGAGAGAAATTCGGCGCGCGTTTATTAGTGACATAATTTTCGACGTTTTTTTACGTCGGTAATTGTAGACGTATAAAATAGTGGAAAAGTCTTAAAAAAACGTAGACAAGTGAGGAGGGAGACTTAAAGACGGAAATCCCAAATTTTTTATTATAATTTTGAATTAAATTTTTTAATTAAAATAAGGAAATAACAAAATCACAATCCCAATTCCCACCTCCCACGTTTGACGTTTTCACCAAAAAACCTACCACCAATAAAAAAAAAAAATTTAGATCCTTAATGACATAGAATTTGTATAAAAAACTAACTATTTTCTATCACATGAAGTGAATTCATTCATCAAAAGCAGCAGCAACAACATCCACTAGTTACAGTTGATGAAGGCATTCAGAATGAGTGGATTGTAAATGAGTTTTCAGATTGGCTTCAAAATCAGGTTATTTGGTTTGGAGTAGCATTGAAAAATGTATGGTTTTCTATCAATATTCGACTATAATTTTCTTTCTTACTAATGTAATAGGTGCACACTATAGATGCGAGCACCGAAGATGGAATATTGAGAAAGTCATTAGCTAGTGGTTTGAATCAATATGCAAACAGATTCAAAGCCTTTAGGATCAATGGCTATAAATTTCAAACTATTGATCGGGAAGCGTTTCGGAAGACACAAAATTCTGGAGTTATGGTGGAAGCAGATGGACAAACATACTATGGGAAAGTGAAAGATATATATGAGTTATCTTATTATGGCGAATATAAAGTTGTGGTCTTTCGGTGTGAATGGGTTGATATAAACAGAGGCTTGAGGATATATGGCAATGGAGGAGTTTGTGTTAACTTTGCAAAGTTGATACATACGGGTAGATTATTGGAAGATGACCCATTCATTTTGTCATCTCAAGCTAAGCAAGTGTTCTATGTTGAAGATGAGTTAAAAAAAGGATGGTTTCATGTCATTCACACAAAGCCTAGAGATTTGTTTGATTTAGGCAATGCGTAGACATATGTTTGATTTAGGCAATATTATTCCTAAGTTATTTTTATTGTTTTGGACATTGTTATTTGTTTATATTTGAATTCTTTACAAGAATTCTGATTTTTACGTTCTGATTTTTATATTCTTATTTATATTAATATGTTCTTAGTGAAATCAAGTAAAAATCAGCAGGTAATTTCTATTTTGTACTCCCGAGCATTTTACCTTTTTACATTCTGATTTTTACTTGAATCTCAACTGCCATTACCCTCTGATTTTTACTTAAAAATCTAATTTCTGTTATGTACAGGAATCTAACCATTACCTTCTGATTTTTACTTGATGTCACTAGTATATGTTCTTAGTAATATGTCACTGATAAAATCAAGTAAAAATGATCAGAAGGTAAGTTGTGTTATGTACAGGAATTCTGATACTTGGTATCCTAATCTGTATAATTAATGTTTTATACAGGAACTCTACAGAGATGAGTCAAAATCGCAAGAGGGATAGGAAAACAGCACATGGTGATCAAGCTAAGGAGGTAAATATAAATTCTCTCAGTTCAGAATCGCAACCCAAAGGCCCTCATGCTCCAAAACCTAGATTGTTGGCCAAACCATGCAAATTAGGAGCACAAAAACCTTCTCAACTTCAGTCTAAGAGCAGCACTACCTTGAAGGGAAGGACTAGGCGACCAGCCATTGATCCAGCCTTGTCATCTCAGGTCAGTCCCCCAGAATCAGCAGAATTCAATAACCTTAGCCCACCTACTTCAGTTGATGCAAACATAGATGATATATCCCCACCAAACATGGATGCTCGTTTGGAAACACTCGAGGAAGAGTTAGATGAATCTGATAGAGGTAGTGATAATGAACAAAGTGGGAATGAAAATGTGCAAGTTGAAGAGAACACATCCAAGTCATCTAGATCTCGATCCATGAATTCAAAAAATGTGTCCCATCATTGGCCTTGTGAAGTGAAGTATGACGAAAAGGAAGAGGTTTTGACTATTGGTAAGATTGATTGAATTAATTTTATTCTTAAACTATCCATCAACATATTTTCTTAGTGGTAATTTGATTGTACAGATACCCAAGGAAAGAATACAATATTGAGCGGGCTGATACTACCTCATGATATTGAAAATCTACCAGCTGGGGTTAAGTGCATTGTTCATTTTAATGAGTTAAATCAACCGATTCGAAAGGGTGGTTCTGTTCTAGTTAAGTATCTTGGTTATTTGGCAAGAACAGAGAGATTTTGCCCTATTGGAGAAATTAGCTGGCCTAAGGTGAACAAGCAATATAAAGTTGAGATTGTGAAAATTGTTCGGGTAAGTATTCTTTTGAATACATTACATGTGCATATATATTATTCAAAAGGTTAATTATACATTTGTCTATGTTGCAAGGCAAAATTTGTCATCCCAGACGGAGAAGCATTTGATAGAGCAATTCTCATGCGGGTTGGCACACATTGGAAGAATTACAGATATGAATTGAAGCGTCAAAAATTCAATCCAACAAAGAGGTCAAAGGAAGCAATTACTAAGGATGTACCTCATGGACACGCACTTGATAGTTGGATGCGTTTGGTTGAGTATTGGTTTTCGGAAAAGGGCAAAGTTAATTCTTATATTAAAGATATTAAACTTTTAAAATACAAATTCAGGCTTGATTTTCTTTTTTGGTCAGGGTCAGGCTTGATTTTCTTTTATATATTATTTAATGACATTTAACAACTATTGCAGAAGAGGTCTCAATGTGGTAAAAAGGCACGGGCAGCCCAAACACATGTGCATACTACTGGTTCTACAAGTTATGTTAATAAGCGAGCTGATTATGTATAATTTCTTATTTTTTGATATTGAAGTTTTTTTCCTAGTTAGTTGTATGTTATTTCTTCAATGTGTTTAATAATTCTATTTTTTTTTCCAGGTCCAAACTACTGGAAAACAACCTAGTCATTTAGAATTTTTTAAATTGACTCATTCTAAAGTTGGAGGGGGATTTGTTGAAAACACAAAATCTGCAGAATTATTGGTATATAGTAATTTCTCTATGCATGCATGCCTTACCTTCATTTTTATTGTCTTTGTTTAGTATGTTATTAAAAAAATGTACTTGTGATAATTTTTTCCTTTTAAACCAGGAACAAGCCCATCTCAATGTTGAAGAAGTAGTCCAAAATTCCTCACCTTCAAAGTCTCGCACCGAGATTGAGAATGAAGTATTTGATAAGCTGATTTATGCGGATGAGCATCCTAAAAGACCAGTCGGCTTTGGGTTTGGAGTCAAGCAAAGTGCTGTTTTTGGAGTGCAAGGTATGTTGAGGAAAATGGGATGTGACTCTACAACTATACCCAATCGTTCGATAGAATTGGAAAACATGAAAGCAAAGGTGGCAAATATGGAGATGGAAAACCAAAAGCTTCATGCAAGGGCGGATCAGAGTAATCAAATTTTGTTAAAAGCACTTGATGCACTTCGTTCTGAGAAGGTTTCAGATGAGTTCTTTGCTGCTGCCCAATCTGCTTTACGTGGGGATAATTCTGAGGTAAGTCTGAATTGATCATTACATTTGATCAGCTAATTCTATTGATTTTTTTTAATAAATCTGGTGGATTACTCTATCTTGGAGGTGTGAGCTTGCTTGTTTAGATGAATTGTTGGAGGTTGAAGCTTGCTTGCTTAAACACTTACTTTCCTGTGTGTTTACCATTTGGATCACCCTTTTTGGAGGTTGAAGCTTGCTTGTTTAGATGAATTATTTCACTCCCTTGATGTGAATTACATCACTATTATTGGTTCTTTTATTCACCTTTACGGACTGATTATGTATTAACTGGAGATATATCCCGAGATGGCCTCCATGTCTTGAATTTCATTTCTTTCTCATAAGAAGCAATCAGTTTAAGTTCTATATCTGATGCTTTTGGAGGTGAGTTGTTGCCTATGTCTTTTTTAGTCCAAGTTCTATTTAACAATATCAAACTTGAAGTAGTGAGTTGGGAAATGATTTGATCCTTGAAAGTTATGGTCAGTCCCTATTGTTTAATGGTTTCAGAGATGAATCTTTTCTCTTGCTGATGTAAACTTTTTGGCCTTTTATTTGTTTAGGTAGCGTTCGTAATGGAATGGACAATTTCCACCTCTCAAGCTCGCCCAACTAGATGGATTATAACTAGTTCATTTTGATTTTGTGAGAAATCAAATCGTACAAGATTAGTTTAATGTTTTTGGATGAATTGGTGTCTACACCAGTTAGCAATACTGTTAATTATGTTGACCTACTTTTAGTATGGTAATTAGATATTCTCCATTACATTTGTGTTTTGATTTGAATACACAATCTTGAGAATCATGCTTGTTTTTGACTTTGTTGGTTTGAATGAATGAAAAACATATTTTATATTCTATCCTGCTTGTAGGCAACATCACTGTTGATGTGTTTTTTTACCGAGTGGTATTGTTAGAAAAGGCTAATCTATCTTGACGTTTTTATATGTCTTAATTTTTTTTGAAATTTGGCGGCAACAATAATATTTTCGACGTTTTTAAATGTCATGACATATTCTCGACGTTTTAATATGTCACTAAAAGTTGTATGATTTGGCGGCAAACAAAATATTCTCGACGTTTTAATAAGTCAAAAAAATTTCAGTTTTGCCGCTTAATTAATTTTCAACGATTTTATACGTCAAGAAAAAGGAAAACGTCGAAGATTTCGACGTTTAAATACGTCGGCCATTTGTGGCTTTGACATTAGCGACGTTTTTTGGAAACGTCGGGAGAGATTTTACTGACAGTTTAAAACGTCGAAAATGGTCATAGAAATCGTAAAAAATGGCCGCTTTTTCTAGTAGTGTATATAGTGGTGAATAATTTTTTTTATAGTTTTCGTGTATCCTAAAAACTGTATAAAATATGATATATCGATACTTAAGCCAACCGATTATATATATTTTTTTAGTTTTGAAGTCAAAACAACACCAGTGATTTAATGACTTTAATCCAACATAAAACAATTAACTTTGAATAGAAAAAATATTAACAAATAAAATTATGATATTAATTTCATGTAAGATACCAAAATATGACATTAAGTATATACTAATATGGGTTATTAACAATTACATAACAATATTTATTAAAATTAAATACTAGACATACAAAAAAATAAACATTTTATAAATAACTTAAACCAAATTGTTATAAAGCATATAAAATAAAGATTTACCGTTTGTACGCATACATGGTTAGATTATGGAACAATATGACATAAAATAACTTCTTAAATAATCTTAAAAAATACCAAAACTTATATGTCCCGTAGCACATACATGACTTGCCTAGTTTTATATATTTTTAAGTCCCGTAAAAAAATCAAACAATATCTATATTTTGAACAATACTCCGTATAAGATTGCAAGTGTAGAAGGAGAGAGAGAGTATCTCATCTCTCTAAAAAACTCAAAACCCAATTATCCCCGTGCATCACCGTTACCCCGCAATCCACCACCAACTCATCCCCCACCACTGGTTGATCTTAGCGTTCATCTTCTGAGATGGGGCTCTGGCTTCTGGTGTTGGGTCTGGTTGAGGTCGAGGTGGTGTATATCGCGGCGACTTCGCGATACGAATATTTCCTTGGAGGATCGTCTTCATTGCACAAGGTTTCCTGATGTACCGCTAGCCAGCGGTGTCGCTGTTAGGTGGTGCTTGACGTTAATTCTTAGTTTATATTGCCCCCAACATATTCGGGTTAGGATTGCTTGTTCGCCTGCATTTGTGTGCTTTACACTCGTTTGTAGTGCACCCTCCCTTTCCGTTCTTATCTTATATGCTTGAACGGTTCGCCGTAGTCGGCCTATCGAGTTGCCGGTTCTGTCCGACCTTCGAATTATTTCCTTAAAAAAAAATAATAAAAAAATTGCAAGTGTAGAAGGGAAAATTGCAGCGGAGGAGTTGTTAAAGTAAATATTTACAGAGGAAGACCAATATAAATACACAATAACTCTCTAATCTCTATCGTCTTCCTATTGCCTTGCCGCCTCCTCTTTCGGCCTTCAACCCTCCCTTTGTCTTAAACCCTCCGTCTTGTTATTTTCCTTTTCCTCCTCCCTCCCCCTAAAACCCTAAAAATCCTCCATAGACGCTCAGCACACATTTCTCTCCCTCTCTCTCATCTCCTTCCTCCTACTCTGAGAGGAGAAACGAAAGCGATGAGGAACAAAATCCAGAAGAGGCAACCGAAGAGCGGCCAAGGGAAGCGGGGCGCCACTGAGATAAGCCAGGATCCATTCTTCAAGAACGATTCCAAGCGGCGCCGGAGGAAAGGAGACGAGGAGGACGACAGTGAGATCGATAGTGGAGGATCCGACGACGACCTCGACGCTCTCGGCGACGACGGCGTTGGAGTCGATGGCGGGGTGGCGGCCGCGGACGAGGATGAGTTTCTGAGGGAGACGGCCGATGAGAAGAGGCTGAGGTTGGCTAAGGATTACCTGGCCAAGGTGAAGTCGTTGGAGGAGAAGAAGAGAGGAGAGGAGGGAGGCGAGAGTGATGAGGACGAGGATGGGGTTGCGGACACGGATTCGCTTGTCAAGATCTTGCAGAAGGAGCAGCTTGAAGATAGCGGTCGTGCTCGTAGATTGATTGCTTCCACGTAAGCTCAAATCTTTTCTCCGTTTGGCATCAATAGCTTTGCCAATTTGCTCAATTACATTGCCTGCAATCTTTTCTTATCTTACAGTAAGCAGATTGAGAGTGTAATTGGTTGCATTTTAGTAAGAACACTTCAATTTCTGTTAATGTTGCTGCATCTTCCTTAACGCTGTTTAATGTAGGCATTATGGAGATTATCGTCCAATTTATTGTTACTGTGATGTGATTGATAGAAATTTTATGACATTCTCAATGTTATTGTCAATTTAATGAGATTTGGTGTTGTGCATGATGCTAAAGCACCTGCCTTTTAAATACTCTTGTTATTTGTGTTCTGCACCAATTTCCTTATGCTTTCTTTCCTTGAGGCTTATACTTGTTGCTGTATCGACTATCAGAGTACAAATTCCGGAGACGAAAGAAGAACCGCGGTTACTGGTGAAGCATAGGCAGTCTGTTACAGCTGTGGGTTTGTCTGACGATGATGTTAGAGGCTTTTCTGCTTCAAAAGATGGCACTATTAGGCATTGGGATGTTGAAAGTGGGAAATTTGAAAGTTATGTGTGGCCTAGTGAGGCAGCGCTGAAGTCACATGGTGTCAGGGAACCGCAAGGTGGAGCAAAAAAGCATTGTAAGCAAGTCTTAGCTTTGGCTGTGAGCTCTGACAGTCGCTATTTAGCCACTAGTGGTCTAGACCGTCATGTTCATTTGTGGGATACACGAACACGAGAGCATATCCAGGTAATTTATGTTATCCCGACTTGGACTTTTAAGAGGATGGTGCGAAGATAAAGTGGTAATGGTTTTTAAACTTGGATGCTGTTGATGAAAAATTAGCATTGCTGATATCTTATGGAGATGTACATTATCAAAACTGTAACCCTTGCTAGAAGTAGATGTAGGATTATTCATGCAAATCATTGTCAGTATTGATGGGTGATCAGCATATGTCTATCTTCTAACTGATTGAGAAATATTCTCCATCAGTGCCCCCCCAAAAATATCTACATCAATGTATCTTTAACCATGATATGTTTTGTCAAAGTGCATCTAGTTCAATTGTTCAAGAAAAGTTTTTGTTACTTGAAAGTTGTTTTTTCTTCTTGAACATCTATAGTTTTTTTTTTCTCCTGTCGGGCCACTCAACCATGTACAATTGGCAGGCTTTTCCCGGTCACAGAGGACCAGTGACGTGCTTATCATTCAGGCAAGGGACTTCTGAACTTTTCTCGGGCTCATTTGACCGTACAGTTAAGATCTGGAACGTGGAGGACCGAGCTTACATAACTACATTATTTGGTCACCAGAGTGAGGTGCTAAGTATTGATACCCTACGGAGGGAACGGGCTTTGACTGTTGGACGTGACCGAACAATACGCTTATGGAAGGTTTGTATCTGTTCTTTTCTGCATCTTGGATGAGGGGAGGGGAAAACTGTTACAGCCATGCTTTGTTTCTTATATCTTTACCAGCGAGACTAGCATTTTGAACACTTTCTTTGTTACTAAATTATGTGTACTAACTGGAACAACTGGATATAGTGCATATAGACTCTTCTGCTGAACATAGTCTAAGATTATTATAGCAGATATTACTTTTAGATGAGATGAACCAGGATTCAGTGCTGATGTGTACTTGAACAAACTGCTTCTATGCATACCAGTTGATCGTTGGTTTCAACTGATGGTTTACATGAGAAAATGTCCTTGAGTGTTTACACCAGTCTCTCTTGCTTCTAGTTCTTTTGTCCTTTTTGTCCTTTTTTTAATTTTCCATTGACATTCTCCTTCCTGTCACTTTGAAGGTTCCAGAGGAGTCACAACTAGTATATCGTGCATCTGTCTCCGCTCTTGAATGCTGCTGTTTTGTTGCCAACGATGTTTACTTATCCGGATCAGATGTTGGAAGCATTGAGCTCTGGAGTGGAATGCGAAAGAAGCCCGTGTCCATCGTTAAAAATGCTCACCCCGTAGTGCCTGCAGAGAAGCCTGTAGAAAAGAATGACAGTGGGAGAATACCCAATGGTCATGTTGGTGGTGAGTCTTATCAGTTATATTTGTTCTGTTTCTACATGTTCAGATCAACCCTTTTTTTTTGTCCCACTTTCCCACCGAGATCTGTAATCCATAATTGAAACCCAACCTGAGCTTTACCCAAATCCAAGATGTGATTCAAACAGAATTTTTATATTTGTTTCACTGATAGTGTTTTGATGAAATTACAAAGAAATGCTCCAAAAAAATCTGATGTTTCTTTAACCTATCCATATTTAACATGTGCAGAGGATGAGAGTAGCAAGATAGGTAATCCTCAATCCGCTGCACAGTCCTGGGTCAGCTCAGTTGCCGTGTGTAGAAACAGTGATCTGGCTGCTTCGGGAGCTGGCAATGGCTTTGTTCGGTTATGGTCAATTGAAACTGAGAACAGAGGCATTCAACCTTTATTTGATTTCCCCCTGGTAAATTATTGCTTATTTATTTGGAATCTGGGAATGTGTTTAGCACTTCACCTTCCTTTTACCCTATTTCTGTAATTGTGATGCAGACCGGCTACGTAAATTCCTTGGCTTTTGCAAAATCTGGAAGGTTTCTTGTAGCTGGAGTTGGGCAGGTGAGGTTTTATCTTTTTATACTATCATGATAACATTGCTTCATAGAATACCCAAGTTCGTCTATCTAAATATTTTCATGGAAAACTACTGCCTTGCTGGCTCGTAATGTTGCTATTGAAATTGATTTTCTTGATATCACTCTGTGCAGGAACCACGTCTAGGAAGGTGGGGATGCATACGAACTGCCAAAAACGGAGTCGCGTTGCAGACACTGAATCTTTCATAATACGTTTGATGTTTCGCTACCGCCAATTTTGAGTTCGTGTTGTTTTTCACTTTTTGATATCTTACCCGGAAGGAACATGGGATGACATTTTCCTTGTTATTTGTCCCCATAGCTTCTTAGTATCTGTACCCTCGAGTTAAATATTTATCCTCCTTGAAAGAATATATTCTCACCTCTAGATTTTTTGGGCAAGGATGATTTTTCCCCATTGCGATTTCGATACATGTCCTATCATTATTGAGAGTAGATACCCATGTCGCGACTCTGTCTCGAGTTATTTTTCCCATCACAATTTTGGTTGAGTTCTTGTTCTATTGGGTAACTGAAAATTCTCTACAAAGACATAGCGTCATAGCCCAGCACGTGATCCGGACGACAAGAGCCACTGCCACATCATAATTGTATTGTATTGTATTAAAGAAAGATTAATGGAAGCAACGAATGATAATCTGCAATAAATTTGAGCGTTACAGTTTGTTGCACTTCCCACCATAATAAATTCCATCTTTTCTTCTTCTCTTTCTCCTCTATAAAATATCAAAAAGACTTTGCTTTTAGCCCTGAAACTTTCTGTCTTGCAAAATGGCCAATGCAACTCTCCCTTTATTCCTCTTTCTCATCCTAGTTTCCTCTTACATCTTTGGTATGTACACATACACCAACCCTTGTTTGTTCAACAACATTTATATATTTGTTGCTTGCTTGCATCTATTTTGTGTTTGGAAGTTATTCGGCGGTTCGAATGTGTTTATCTCATCTGGTTTTGTGTCATGCCTTGTTTCTTTTCTTTGTTCATCATATTGAACGTTGCAGAAAACAAAGTCTTGGCCAATGATGAGGTACCAAAACCATGCCTTTTGCTGTTTTTAATATTATTCCAATGTACTGTATTTTTTGTGTTTATAATAAACTTACAAATTTTATTTGGTCCCTAAAAAATAATAAAAAAAAAAAACAAAGAGAACATGGTGTGTGGCAAAGCCTTCATCAACAGAATCTGAGCTGCAGAACAACATAAACTACGCGTGCCAGATGATCAATTGTGGGGCCATCCAGTCAGGTGGGCCCTGTTTTGAGCCACCAGTTTTGATCAACTATGCATCAGTGGTGATGAATCTCTTCTACCAACAACATGGAAGGAAGAACTTCACTTGCTACTTTGCAAACTCCGGTCTCATTGTTGTTACCGATCCAAGTAAGCACACCTTAGTCGGCATCGAATTCCTTGAGTAAGTGTGTAGTAGATGGTTTATACTATACCTAATGAAAACACCTAATTCTTGTCCAATTTGTTGTTGTGGCAGGTTATGGAAGCTGCTATTACCCTTACTATTGAGAATGATAGGCGAAGACGGGTCGCGGTCCGATTCACCTCATATGTGTTGGTGTTGTTGCGTTTCATGGAGGTCTACAAATATATGGATCAAGTGTAATAACATATTAGATGGGCACTTTTGCACTAGATTCATTTGTACTGGTGTTTTTGAATTTCGGCATTAAGTTAGTTTTTTTTTTAACGAACAGGTTTCAAACTATGTTTCCTCATTTGATCGATCTTGTTAGTTGTTACACACTCATGTTTGATATGATTTTACCGAAAATAGACATGGCGGAACAATGGGAACCCTCCTCTAACAGTAAATATTAAAATAATAAGTAATGGCCTAAATAGGGTTAGACATACCCTAACACCACATTGACCCATCTTACAGTTACAGATTTTGAGTGACCCTAAATAGTCACACATGAGAGGACTTATCCTCATTTTGATGTAATGCCTCCCAAACTCTATTGTAAATATTTCTAATTATTTTTCAATATATTTTAACCTTTAAAATAAAATAAAAATGACAATATACAATCCTATGCAACAAGCAATAAAAATAGTACAACTCTAGAATTATCCTCAACTCATATAGCTCTAAAACTGTTGTATGAGGATAAAAAAAAAGCAATAAAAATTATCCCTCCTCAACTTATATAACTCTAGAACCGTTGTATAAGCCAAGTAGTTTGATAAAAACACATTTTAAAGTTCGGTTCAAAACTCGGATCGTCTCAATTTAAGTTCAAATAGCCCGAATTAGGTGGAATTTAAAATTTTTCTTACTATGCCATGTGTAACTAGAGCTATTTAACTTTAGACAAAAATCTCAGTTTGAGCTCATTCATTTAATTAACATACCAAGTATAAACATAATTTTAAGCTCGAATCAAATTTTAGACTCAGTTCAAACTCGACTCATTTTTAAACGAGTTGAATATGAACAAGTAAACCTTAGTTCGTTTGGCTCGAACAATAACCCTTGGATAGCTCTCTCTTCCACAACCATGTCCTCTTCCTAGTCCAAGATCCTTTTTGTATTAAACTTTGAAGCGTTTAGCGAAGAATTGATGGCAACACAAAAGATTCACAACGGACAAAATATCAAATTGGTATTTAAAATGGACAACTATGGATACATGGATATTTAATAAAATTCTGGTATCATAAAGGTATTTAAAAAACCTCTAGCATTTTTTTGGTAGAAAGTCCGGTAAAAAAGATGTCTAGAAGCTGTTTGTCATATTATGTTTTTGCTTATTGGAAATGGGGGAATCCATTAGCTTGTGGGAGGATATTTGGTTCGGAGATTCTCCTCTGTTAGTCATCGCCAACAATTCATCAACCATTGACACCTCCCTTAGAATTAAAAACTTTATAAACAACGATAAAAGTTGGAATATCAGGAAACTTCAAAACCACACAAAAGATCAATTTGATGATAACACCATAAACTCCATTATGCGGACCCCAATCCCAAAAAATATTCATCAAGATAGAGTTTACTGGAAATGGAGCAGGAATGGGTATTTCCAGGGCCGTTCCTAACACTTTGGAGGCCCTAGGGCGAATTATACCAAGGGCCCCTAAAATATAAAAACTTCTTTAACTACAATGAAGAAAACGATAAGGAGAATTTGTGATATAAAATCATATATTATCTTACACAAAATCGCATTTACACCAAGAAAATGGCCAGAGTAGCAAACTTTAGCCAAGAAAGGGAATTTTACAGCATTTTAAACCCAAGAAAATGGAATTTTACAACATAACAATTGTAGCAGCGAAAATGACCCAACGGCCCAACCCAGTAGAGCACAACAAATCAACAACCACGATCGAAAATCAGCACTAGCAACAGGAACCATAACCTAAAATCACCAACAACAACCACAACAAATCATGTAAAATGATTTCTTCGAGCTTTTTTGGATGCAAAATCATCTATAATAGTATCAACATCAACATTTTCAAATATATCTTTCTCAATGCTTAAAATAGCTAAATCATTCAACCTTTCTTGTGACATTGATGACCTTAAATAAGTTTTCAATAATTTTAACTTTGAGAATGACAAGTATGGTTAATAAAATATGATAAGCAATGAAAACATTAGGATAACAATCAACCCCCTTGACAAAGTTAATAATTTGAATTGCAAACACACACTTATCAGGTAAAGTCATTTGTAGCACTTCAATTCAGAAAAAAAAAATCATCTAAATCAACATCAAACGCATCAGCAAGAGAAAAAGTAGCATGGAATTTGATACACCTTTCTTTGAGTTCTTTATCATCAATTGATTTCAAGTTATTTGAAATAAATAGAAACCCAAATATGCTTTCAAACGTCTTTAATTGCTCACATCTCTCCTTTAAAGAACCAATTGCCATATCTACAATCACTAGAAAATAAGTAACCCTAAAGGACTCATTAGGTGATTGTACATCTTCATCATAATCATTCTCATCAATTTTTTTTTCCCTAAACCTCATCCGTTTAGTTTGAAAGACATGTTCTACATTCATATCTAATGCAAGACTTTTGGCAACATTCATGCTAGAGACAAACCCTTCTTCCCTATATTTTTCAAAATATAATATTACACCTTCTACATGCTTCATGGTAGTGTCAATACATATAGATTTAGTTTGTAACTTTTTACTCACCATATTAATAGAAAACAATATATCATATCAAATAACCATACTAAGTAAAAACTCAAAACTCTCAATTGCACTTATTAAGCTTTCCGCTTCACTTTTTTGACTTGGCATCATCACAAGATTTACATAAATCCAATAAAGCCAATATTATTTGAGGAGCTTGAAATCTAATGGCTTTGACACTTTTAATTCGACTCTCACAGCGTGTATTGCATAAAGATTTTACAGTTAAGCCCGATACATTATCAAGTAGCACATTCCATCTTTTAGTAGAACTAGAAAATAATGTATATATGCGTTGTACAACCCCAAAAAATGAAACAACTTTGACACAAGAAATGAGCCACATCACCAAGGGTAAGATTAAGACTATAACAAGCACATGTCATGTATAAAACTCTCGGATTTATCTCAAGTAATCGTCTTTGGACACCTTGGTGTTTTTCTATGATTTTGGAACCATTTCCATAACCTTGACCTCTTATATCATCAACATTAAGACCAAGAGACTTAAGTGCATCAAGTAAAATAGTGAAAAGTCCTAATTCAATTGTGTCATCAACAATCAGAAATCCTAAAAACTATTCCTCTATTTGTACATTTTTTTGGACATGTTTACACATCTTACTATCAAAGTCATTTGTTCTTTGTGACTAACATCTGGAGTGCAATCAAGAAGTATAGAATAATACTTTGCCCCTTTAATGGTTCGAATAATTGAGCTTTTAATACTTTGAGCCAAAAGAGAAATCAACTCATTTTGAATTTTATGACTCAAATAATGACAATGAATTTCTTCTTTTTGAATGCGCCTAACATGATCTTGCATTATCACATCAGATTGAGCAATCATCTCAACCAATCCCAAGAAGTTACCATTACTATCCTCGTAAAGTTTCTCCTTAGATCCTCGAAAAACTAAATTATTTTTTACAAGGCATTTTACAATGGAAACTATTCTTATTATAACTTGCCTTAATCGCTCCTTCTCCTTTGTAATCTCATTTTGCAAGTCCTTATCAATTGTTTGATTTTTGTTTAATCTTATTCTCAATTCATCCCAAGTATTCATGTTATTCATATGCTCAATACCATTTTCATGGTGTCTATCACTAAGACGCTTCCAATCTTTTAATCCTTCATTTAAACTTTTGTTACCAGGAGACTTGAACAACTTACAAGCAAAACAATAGACTTTATCCACATGCTTGGAGTAAACTAACCATTTTCTTTCAACAATCTCACCATTACTTAATTTTCTAGAATAATAAGCATATGAAAAATGTCTAGATAACTCATCTAAAGGAAACACAAGATCCAATTCCTTTACATGCCATTTTCTTACAAGCAAAACAATAGACTTTATCCACATGCTTGGAGTAAACTAACCATTTTCTTTCGACAATCTCACCATTACTTAATTTTCTAGAATAATAAGCATATGAAAAAATGTCTAGATAACTCATTTAAAGGAAACACAAGATCCAATTCCTTTACAGACTATTTTTCAAGTAAAATATCCCTCATTTTGTTGTCAAGAACATCCCAATTCCTCGGATAATAAATATCCAAAAGAGGAATACATGGTTCATCAGCCCTTACAACTTCAATATTAGTCCCATTATGTACGTCATTGTCCTCATTACTCCTAGTATGATCAATCTCATGGTCACTTTTTTTTTTGAACAAGAAAGAATTTGGCGGCTTGCCAGAGCAAACTAGCCAAGAGCATCATTGCGGATGATACTTCTGAGAACTGCATCTGAAGGGTAAGTCAAGCCGGAGAAGATGGTCCCAAGGTGAGATAGTCGATCAGCTGCTTGATTACCATTCCTAAAGACATGTGAAATTTCATATTCTGAAAACATGCTCAGCGCATATAGTGAGTTGGATATTAGCATCTCGATCTCGCCAGAGCAAGACGTACCTGACTTGAGACTTTTGATAATACTGAGATTATCGCCTTCAATGCAGATACGCGCTATTTTTAGTTCTACTGCTTTAAGTACTCCTTTCCACATACCAAAGCATTCAGATCCGATAATAGAAGGAAGTGGGGAAGGACCAGATTCTGCATAATGAGTTCGCCCCATACAATCTCTGATGAGAAAACCATAAGATCCATTGTTGCTGGAGGATAAAGCTCCATCAAAGTTAAGTTTATACCAGTCTCGTCTTGGTTTAGTCCATTTAGCTATTCGTTTTCTGTTGTTTCCTACATTTAGGCTTTTGTTGCGAATGCTCTCTTCCGTGCTTAAGTCATCAGTTTTTTATTTTTCCCAATTAGTTATTTGGTTGGTTATGAATGTTGCTATTGTTTTAGGGTTAGGAGTAACATTGTCGAAGAGGGCTTTGTTCCTGAAGTACCAAGAGCACCACCAAGCTGTAGCAAGTGATGAGAATTCTGTTTTACTTAGTGATGTGTAGAGGGCGCATATTGTTTCGTTCGTGTTGGAAGTGGAATCGTAGGCACATCGAATAGTGTTATAGATTTTTTGAGAGAGGTGGTGTATTGTTTGTGTAGTTATTGGGGAATGGAATAGAAGATGGTCAATGTCCTCAAAGTTCATTCCACATAATGGACAGTCAGTGGGGAAGCCTATTCCACGAGATGCAAGTTTGACAGATGTCGCGAGTCCATTTTTCGAGACTCGCCACAGGAAGTCTTTGGTTTTCGGGGCTACATCTAGTTTCCATATCCAGTGCAATTGAGAACTAGAGTGATTTCTTGCTTTATTGATGAGATCAATGGCTGAAGACGTAGAGAACCAACCATTTTTACTATGGGTCCAATATAGTCTATCTTGGTGGATGTGCTTTGGGATTGGTATTTGAGTAATCTTTTCCAGAGTTTCCCGGCTGACTAGGTTGCCTAAATCGTTGTATAATTTATTGGTGTCCCATACATGGTCTTCAGATATAAATCTGCCAACCATTAGGTTGTTGTCTAATAAGATTGGGTTTGATATATGAGTTATCAAAGGGTCATTCCCAATCCAAAGGTCATGCCAAAAGTTTACTGATTTGCCATTTGCAATGCCCCAACGGAGCCCACTTTTAAATAGAGGAATAAGAGAAGCCACTTTTGACCATTGCCATGATACATTTCCTCTTTTCTCATAATTTAGGATATGCATATCCTTTAAATATTTTTGGGTTATTAATTTAACCCAAGGGTTATTTGGTTCAGCTAGGATTTTCCAAAGAAATTTAAGTTGAAGGCTTTGTTCATGTCTTCTGATAAGCGCAGGCCCAAACCCCCATTAGAGCGTGATTTGCACACCTCAAACCAATTGATTAGGGGTTTGTGTTTCGTTCCCTTGTTCCATAGAAAGTTTCTGTTGATCTTGTCTAGCTTCTTATGGATATGGGTCGGTAGTAAGAAGCATTGCATAATGTGTAATGGTTTTGCCGATAAATTTGATTTGATTAGTGTGCACCTTCCAGCATGTGATAAGTTATTTGCTGTCCATTTTGTTAGTTGTGTTTTACTTGATTTTGTAATGTCTTCGAAGGTGGAATTGGTTACTTTAGTAGTAATTATAGGGCACCCAAGATATTTCCCTAAATTAGTTGTGTATGGTATTTGAAGTTCGTTTTTAATGGTGTTTTTTTATAGTGTTGTTAGTGTTTTGTGTGGTGTAAAATGCTGATTTGTGAAAATTGATACGTTGACCCGAGTATTGGCAAAAGTTATGGGTAACTGCATTGATTTGGTCACAAGCTTTTTTGGAGGCAGAGGCGAAGATGATAATATCATCTGCAAAAGCCAAAAAAGGAACTTTGTAGCAAGCTCGTTTGATTGAGATGCCTAGGTGGCTGCCCTGTAATGTTGACTCGGCTTGGAGTCCTCTAGCAAGGACTTCAGAGACGAGAAGGAAAATGTATGGGGATAGTGGATCTCCTTGTCTCAACCCCTTTGTTGGTGTGAATAGGTCCGTTGGTTCATTGTTAACTAGTACGGAGTATGTTACTGTTGTTATGCATTCCTTAATCCAACCGCAAAATTTGCTACTAAAGCCAAACTTTTCTAGGATTTTTTGTAGAAAGTCCCATCGAACCATGTTGAAGGCTTTTTCCATACCCAGCTTAACCGCCATCCAACCAGTGGATCCCTTTTTATGCTGGAAGGAGTGAAATATTTCGTTTGCAATTAGGATATTATCTTGAATCGAGCGTTTAGCTATGAATGCACTTTGTAATGGGTGAATTAGCTTGGGAAGGATTTGTCGTAGTCTGGTAGCTAGGATCTTAGAGATAATTTTGTATACAGTTGAGCATAGGCTAATGAGTCTAAAGTTGTTTGTCGTTTGTGGGTTGTCGCATTTGGGTATAAGTGTAATAAAGGTGTGATTTATTTGTTTAAGTATCTTCCCACCGGAGAAGAAACCCTTTGTGGCTTTGATGACAGAGGGGCCGATAATATGCCAGTAGATACGGAAGAACCCAGCAGGGAAACCATCCGGCCCCGGAGACTTGTCACTGGCAAGGGAGAAGACAACAGTCTTGACTTCGGAGTTCGATATTGGTTGGGTTAGCCGGTCATTATCTTCTGTTGTGAGAGATGGTGTAATGTGCTCTAAAAGCCGGCAAGTACCCCGTATTTGAGGTGTTGTAGAATAACGGCCTGAAAAATCCGATTTGATCTCTTCTCGGATTTGCGATACTGAATCAAGATTGACACCGTCCTTGGTGATGAGATTTTTTATTATATTTCGGTTCCTTCTGCCAGTCACCACACGATGGAAGTATTTGGAGTTCGTGTTCATGTTTTTAATATGTATTCTCTTTGTTCTCTGCCCCCAATAGGGTTTTTGGAAACTCACTAGTTGGTTGTATTTGTGTAGCAGGCGTTTGTGTTTCATATCTATGTTCTTATCATAGTTTATGAAAAGTTGAGATTGAAGATGTTGCATTTCAGTTTCAGTGTTTGCAATCTGTGTGAAGATATTTCCGAATGTTCTTTTGCACCAGAGTTTGCTTTTCTTTTTGAGTTCCTGGAGACGCTTGACAAGCTTAAAAAGGTGAGAGCCAGTAGGGTTAAGTCGCCAAGCCTGCCGTACTAGGTTTTCATAGTCTTTGTGCTTTGTCCAAGCTAATTCAAATTTAAATGGTCACTAGTATGCTCACTAGTATGCTCAATTTCATGCTCACTGATATGTTCAATATTAGGCTTCTCTTCAACATTACTGGTTTGAAAATAAATTTTTTCATAGCTCCTCTTTGTGAATCTATAAACTTATGGACAACTTCTCTTCTTTTCCTTTTTGCACAATTAGATAATTGGTTTTTAGAAGACATTTTATCAAGCAATTGAAAGAAAACAGAACTATAAAGAGAACAATAACACCTAGCACTAGAATGAGAAGCATAGACTGTAAATTGCACTCTTCAAAGCTAGACCCCAAAATTTATCGTAAAAAATCTGCAATGACAATTGGCAAAAGTGACGGATTTTATTCAAGTTCAAATAAAAAAAATACAAACTGGATTAGAAAAGCTGAAATCAAAAGATTGAAATCTTCACTAAATGAAAATTAAAAAAATGAAATCTAAAGGTTGAAATCTTACCAGAACCCTTCACTTGTTTCAATGACATCAACTGCAGGCTAAAATTGCTCAATTTTGCTTCAAATTTTTTCTTCCAAGGCTTGAGCTTTGATTTCGTCCATGGGTAACTCAATAAAGTGTTGTGGATGGTGAAACTACAGGCTTGAAATTGCTCGTATAACGGTTGAAATTGTGACATGATCTTTCCCTTGATGTGATGAAGAAGCAAACGGCGAAATTGAAAGGCTTTTGACGTGATATCCCCTTTTCACTCTTCCTCTCCAGGCGGTAGAAACCTAGGGCTAGAGTGATGAGTCTCAATTAGTAGGAATTATTTTTATTTTTTAATGGGAACACGGAGGAATGATAGAAATTATGGAATGGGTCACATGTGTGGGGCCCCCATTTCCTTTTAAATTTTTTAATTAATATTTTTTTGATAGAAACATATATACAAAGAAACATATATGGGTCGAGCCTCTATTTGGACAGGGCCCATGGCGGTTGCCCCTTCCAACAAGGGGCTTGGGTCGGCCCTGGGTACCGAAAAACAACATACTAAATCCGATCTAAGCTGGATTTGGCAACTCGACATGCTCCCCAAAGTCAAGGATTTTCTTTGGCGAATCTCAAAAATGACATTCCCACAACCGTCGCAACTGCAACCATCCATTTGATGGATCATTCAATTGCTAAGTTAAGAAATAACCAACAGTCTCCCTGCAACACCAATGAACTCCTTAATATAACCAAGGAAAACTTGGGACAACAAACTTTTACCAAACTTGCCACGACGTGATGGAGTATCTGGTTCTTCCGGAAAAAAGTGCTTTTTGACAAAATCAGACCTGACCACAGAACTATCGCCTCTTTCTCGGCTGAACAAATCTGTAATTGGAAAATGGAAAAACTACATGATGATGACCCTACTACAACCGCTAACAACACCAAAAGCATAAACCAAAGACTCAAAACTAAATGGAAAAAGCCCCTTATCAACTGGCACAAACTAAATTTTGATAAGAGCTTTTTCACCCACAAACAATGGTCATTTTGGCTACATTATTCGTGATCACATTGGCTCCCCGATTGCCAATGGATCTGGGCCTTCACCACTTAACTCGGCTATTGGTTCTAAGGCCTTCGCCCTCTAGAAGGGCAACCATGCCGCCTCCGAGCACCAACTACAACATATTTATATTGAATGAGGTAATCTTATGATTATCAATTGTCTCTTGGGACGCTGGTCGTTCCCTGAGGAAAGTGACATGCTCATCTCAGACAATACTTTCTCCTTGAAATTGTTTGCCTCTCTTCCGATTCGCCACGTTTACAGGAAAGCCAACCAGGTTGCCGATCGTCTTTCGTACCTTGACTCTAAACTTGTTTTGCTCATCCGCAAGGATGCTCTCAGTTAGATTTGGTCCCCCCTCTCTGCCAAATTCTTTTCGGTTCAAAATAAATTATGTTTTTGCTCCATAGGAAACAATCTTCTCCAATCTGTTGATGAATGATCGAATCAAAGCATGTTTGTGATATCATCTTGAAGATGATTTTGGAAATGTAGGTTACAATGTATAGCTCATAAAAAGAGTTGAAGATGATTTTGTGGTCGATCCCAAATGAAGGGGTAGCCCCGATTCAATTCCATTCCCTTGGCCTATCAAATATCCCTTCAAGTAACAGCCAAGGCAGGCATGATATTAACCTCGACACCTCGTCTTTTCGCATTCTCCACATTTATCTAGAGTGCTTTATGAATTCTCATTCACTCTTTCCTTGACCTGGAACATATTGAAACACAGGCATAGCCCATACATGATAGGGTTTCGGGCAAACTTGCGAGGAATTTCGAAGGATTCAGCCAACAAACTTCCTTTCATTTCTTTTAACCATCAATGGCCAAACCCATTAGTCATAAAATGGCAAGAAGAGGTCCAAAAAAAAGCCTTAGCAGTCTTTATTCAAAACTGCGAAGGCCAATGATTATTCTATACGCTCACATCCGGAAGAAAGAGAAAGTAGAGTCCATTGACATATTCCTGTACATGCTGAACTCCCCATATATACATTGACGAACTTACAAAATAAAGGGAAAATGGGCATACATACAAATACAGCACATACATAGAGTTCGAAGAGCCCGGCTACCAGAACGGGCACCACCTGAAACAGGCAAAAGAAGCTATCAGTTTGTCTGCAGGTGCAAATCATGATGTGTGATATTTTGATTACACGTGCATATTCAAATAGGCATGGTAACAGATGAATCAAATGAACAATCCAATAAAAAATCGTCTTTATACAGAAGTGCTGCTGGCAAGTGACCCAAATATCAAGTTGGATTCTTCCTTTGGTTTATCTGTTATTTGTATACCTCGTGTGTTTGTTTCAAGTAGAGTTTTAGACAAACATCTTTCTAGTAAAAATGTCATTTTCAAGTGCAAAATCCACAAGATTTTGATGAACACCAGGACCTATTTATTTAAGTTTAAAACATCGAAAAAACAAACGCTAAAAAAGGATATATTCAAGTTTAAGGGAAAATTGACAAGATTAGCATACCCCACGTAATTTTGACACAAATTTTCAGGTGAAGTAGCTTGAGCAATCAATTTCTGAACTTGAAGTTTGACTGACAAGCCATGTTCAACTTCCCGGGCATCAGCAGCATTCATGTTGCTGCTGTCTGCAACATGTGGAACAGAACCAGCTGACGAAGGACCAGTCGAGAAGTCACGTCCGGTAAGCTTATTACTCATTCGAGCCATAACAACCACAGCCCGCTCATTCAAAACCTCATTAGCATCACCAAGCTGATGAACAGCCTACACAAAGCCAAAAGGGATGATGAAATATAACAAAATAAACTGTTAATATGCAAACACCATACTGATTATCGCCAGAACCTGGAGAAGTTCCCTCTCACGAACCCCACGCTGAGGATGAGCGAGCTCTCTATTTTGTGCAGATTCTTCACTGTTGACAGGTGCTACATGTGTGCTTGCAAGAGTAGACATTTGCGGGACTTCGTTAAAATTGAACAGACGCCAATTAATCAGAGGATCATGAACAAAGGCCTGGCAGTACAGTAAAACAGACGGTCAGCCAGTAGCTGCAGAATCTAGTCACAGTTGTCAGCAGAAAAAAACGCCATTCATTTGTTAATGAATTGAGCGCAATGAGCAGCGTGATTCATGCATACAACAACTTGAGTTCAGAAAATGCAGAATGATTTTCCCATCATTACCTCCATCATAGCCATGACACTATCTTTGTTTGTTCTAAGAACTTGCATCACATTTTCACAAGTTGTGCGAAAGGTACCCTCTATTCCACTGACCTCCATAGCTTTCACAAGCATTCTTGTCAGACGGAAAGGAACCTGAGGATTAAGGATAAACATAGCTTAAAGGCAAGCAGTCTCCAACGATTATATTTCTATGAAGCTGTCACCACCTAACAGTCTTGTGAAATCATAATAAAAGAACATGATAGAGCTTGCCTTCTCAGGAAACTTCTCTCGGTTCATTGAAGCTTCGAAACAATCTCCAAAATCAATGTGTAGGATTTTCCCACTGCAAAAGATTCAGTGTTAGAATGTTATTACTGCTTCATGAAGGGAAAACCCTTTGCAGATCAAATACCTGAAACGCTGTAACATAAGATTGCTTGGGTGTCGATCCCCCAAACCAAGAAGGTAACCAACCTGATACATACATAGAAAAGCACATACTGTTAAAGTCGGATATGTGCATCGGATACAAGTGAAAAAAATTTCCATTAGGGGGAAAAAAGGATACAAATTGTGCTTCGGATATGATACAATCTAGACAGCCTTTTCCTTCAAGTTACAAGCTTCATATTTGATTAAGTTATTCAGGCACATTAGATTATAACATCCCTAGTAAGAAAGTAATCAAATGTTCTAAATGACTTCACTGATATTAAGATATTCATTAAGATACTATGAACTTCACAGTATCTTAATAGTATGAAGTAATACTTCATAGTATGAAGTATTGCTTTTTATATACCCATAGGCCATAACCCATCAAAGAACTAAATAACTGCACTAGCCACTTTTCCTCAAGCCTGCAACGCAATTTTGTAATAACTCAATCAAGCACTCTCTTCCATACAGCTGTTGCATGCAGCATTGCAGCAATCAAACTGCTACACTGCCTTGCAATGACTTTCCTTCCGAAGACATCAGAAGCTTTATTTGCTGATATGTTTCTCGACATAAACTTTCAGAAATTGTCTTAGAGCAACAGATACTTGACATAAACACAGATTCTTCATCTTAATGGATTAAGCCTGTCATATAGTTTGCAATGGTAAATGGCAACAAAAACTACACAGAAGAAGCTATACGTACCATGCTCATGACAGCCAAGCTTCTGGTGTAATTTGTTCGTCTATATAACCAGACCTCTGATGTTCGACTTTTCAACCATAAAACCTGTTTAACAAAAAAAAAAAAGCAGCTTCAGAGCAGGGAATCAATGAAAGAAGGTAATGTATAGTGAACCCAGCCCTCATGAGAAAAGTGTAAATGTACTCGGCTTACATACCTTAGCCAAGTCATTTCCTTCAGTATTTTGGAGAGCATACTCAAATGCTTCCACTTTAGCTATGAGTGGCAAATGATCATAATCTGGAGCAAAGCTTAGCATGAACCTGTGTTCCTGATTCAGTGTGATCTGTGGAAGACAGAATTTCAGAGGACAAGCTAAAAATGATATAACAATAACCGAGGAACCTGTAACTACCTTTCGAGCATCTCTATACTCTCGAATAAGATGATGCAAGGTGTCACAATTGGGCACCCAGCCAATCAGTCCACTGTTCGGAGAAAGTGGGATGACAGAATATCGTTCAATAGACAAGTCCTTTTCAGAAGTTTTCCTTGAATTCTCAAGTAGGGTATTGACAAGACCAAAGAGCTGTAAAAAAAACCAGGATCCCTCAGCGAGCAGTTGATAGCAAAGAAATGAGATGAGAATTTGATTTCAGTCATGACATCACATTAGAAACCAAGGGAGACAGTTACATTATGCAACTTTTTCAGCGCTCAGGAGCTACAGATGAAGCCTGACGGGTTGTATACAAAATCAAATCTTTAGGGAGAGACTGCTCATTAATCCTTTTTTTCAAACCAACATCGGTGCTTTCATCACCAATTAAAAAAAATATTTTGGTTTTTTCAAGATTTTCTAGGGATCTTTCTTAAACCAAGATTCTCTAAGACTTCAAATCCAAGAGTAATAGCCGTATTCATTTCCAAGTGATATCCGCGTGCAATTGCATAGTAATCAGTAATCACCATCACAAAACATTCATTAGTGCTAATTCAAGATGTTTTGCCCTAATAATATAAGATAAGATAATTACCTGCATAACTCGCTCATCTTGGCGTAGGTCTTCGTGTCCCTTGAGCAAGAAGGCATAATCTTCTCCGTCGCTCCCATGAATGGTCAATTTTCTGGGTCGCTGTTTAGATGTTATTACTTCAAGTTGAGGTGCGAATGATGCAATTGTCACCACTGGTGAATCTGGATAAAATACATGTCTTTAATAAGTCAGTTTGATGTTTCATCGTATCAACCCTATAAATTAATTAAACAAATTTCACCTGCACGGTAAGTTCCAGGCACAGCAAGCTCCAAGTTGCAGCAGTTCAACAACTCTGGAGACACAGACTGGCAATACAAAATCATAAGGAAAAGTGAGTTATTTCACTTCTACATTAATCAACACAGTGAACTTCAGCAAAGAATAAAGATTGTGTTCCTTGCCTGCAGATCCAAGGTTTTCAGTGACTGAAGTTGTCTATCAATCCTTCTAAATACATGATAGTATAGATCCCAAGCCTGCCAGCAGAGACAATAGTCAGAGACAAACTAGTGATTTCAGTGAAACAAAATATGGGCAGACAAGAAAAAAGAAAGACTTGATCTTCTGGTCACGGAAGCAGAGTGGTGTGAAAATTAAAACCAATAATGTCCATCTAGAATGTTATCAGACTGCATATGATATGAGATAAAACAACTGATAATTCTACAACAAGATCATACTTATTGGAACCATTTTTACATCAGTTCACAATAAGATATCCCGTGAGCAGCTAAGATCCATTCAACAGAAAAGGATCCCGTCCAGATATTAGAAAACTGACATTGCTAACTAAGATTAAGATATACCTGAGTAAGTTCAGCATCTTTTCCAGTTCTCTTGTATCTCATACAGCATTCATAAGCCTGAAGTAAGTCTTGACGATATGCCTGAAATATGTTAAGAATTTTTTTTTAATATATATATACACATAATTAATAATTAAAGAATAAAAATAACTAATGAGAACAAACAATAATACAAATCAATCAGTAATGTCGCAGTATCAAAGCAAATGTGATTTGGACTTGTATCCAACTACCAGAGAGATACTGTATGATTTTAGGTACGTTAGTAAATAGTATTACAACTTCGCTTCTTGCATTCTTATCAAAATCAAGCCCACACAGAATACTTACTGAATAATAATGCCGAAACTAGATTGTTGACAACTGAAATTGATTATTGTCTACTTGCATTCATTGTACTATATGTAAAACTGCTGGTTATAGATGTGTGGCTTATCAAAATGATCTGGTAACTTATTTAATGAAGATCCCGCAGAAATTGAATAAACTACCTGAATGAAAGCTCTCTCATTGGTGGTGGTGTTGCTCCTCATGGCTCCTTCCTCTAGCATTTCATGTAATGGTTCTAGAACCTTCAGCATTCCTTCAATATTATGTTCCCCAAAATATAGGCGACTAGCTTCTTCCAATCCTTCATGCCACATTTCATGCCAAAGTATTGCAACTCTAATCAACTCCTTGGAAACAAGCTGGGCCTGTAGAATGTGTTTTAGTAAGATACAGTTAACCTCTACAGCACAAAAAAGAGAGAAGAAGATGAAGCTGAATAAAAACAAAGGGCAATATACCTGATCTACAAGTTGGCTACTGTGTTGCCGCACCTTGTCCACTACTTTCATCGCTGCAGCTCTCCGCAAATCACTTATTGACTTGCATGCCACAAGAAGGGGATACATTAGCGCCTACATGAACAAACTTCGTTAGTGGGAAGCCATAACAGGTAACATGCTTAATAGCAAGGAAGCTTGTCAATCAACACAGATCATGATGGACAATAAAATTTTCAGGAAATGTACACATGGGTATGATCACAAGCACTGTCATATGGATCCTTCCAAACGGATGACATTTCCTGTTTCAATTTCGTAGGGAAACTCAGAAACACACATTCTTATGTAAAATTATGGAAACTCCAAACAAATTAACGTTTTCCCATTTCCATTTCCTGTTTCTTATTCGTTTTGTTTCCATGTAACATATACTCAACATCCCTAATTTACTTTCACCCTGCTGGTATCCTTCACATCAAGACAAATATATTTGCTAACATGGGAAGGATATGAAATAGATCACTCTGTTTCTGAAATGTATAGGCCATTGTCCTTAGGGTGCATAAGAATATAAGGTGGAACCCCTAAATGCAAGCAGGTTTCAAGTAGAAAAGTGATGCACAAGTAGTTGGAATCAGAAATGAAGTTCCTCCTAAAAAACAATAAAACAAAGGAAATAACAAAGATAATAATATGAGGACCCAAAAGAATGAATTCATGTATTGAGAAAATAGAATTTTGTACATTGTCCTACTGTGAAAGATTACATTTAAATCATTTTAAAACTTTGCCTCTTTTTTGCAAAAATAAAAAATAAAAAAAATCCTGCATGATGATTGACAGATAGAATGAAGAATCACAGGGGGAATCGGGTGTCCCTAAATCTGTGAATAGCACAATCAAAACTAATAGGGAAATCTTAAGGCAATCACAATCACATGGACCTAAACCTATTAGTCAAAACTAATAACTGAACTAATAGGGCAATCTTAAGGTTCAGAAATTATCAACAGCATACCTGAGGATGACTTTGTCCAATCCGCACCAAAATTGACTGTATAAGTTCTCTCACAGCTTGATTGTTAGAGTGTATTCGAGCAATAATCTGTGGCAAAACAACCAGCCAAGTGTCTATACTGACAAGCCCAAAACCCCTTTGTAGAGCCATTTGCACTTCTGCCGTTGCCCCATGATTGAACCATAGTGTTAGAAGCCGAAGTATATCCTAAAACAGGAGCCAAGAAATCTGGTTAAACAGGTAGTTTCCATAAATGATTAAATCAACAAATTACAGAAAAGGCAACCTTTAAGGCGCAACTAGTGGCCTAAATAAACCAAAGCCTTCTTGAAAATCATAAATTCTATCGAAATGCACTATATTGCATGCAAGCAATGGATCTCTATTTCTACAAGGACAAATTTCCCAGACGATGAAGTAAATTTATGAGCTTAAAACGAGTTTCAGAAACCAGAATAGTATAATTATCAAACAAGGCCACTTAAAAGAATAGGAGGTTGGCTTAGTAAATGAAATACTCCCTCCAATTTTTAATATAAGGCATTGGTAATCTTTGCACGTAGTTTAAGGAGCTTAAAACTATATAAAATATTAATGTTTTTTATTAATTTTTTTTACATTATATTACATATTACTAATAAGTATTATAATGTTAAAAAAAATAATAAAAAAAATTAATACTCCTAGACATTCTAAATACATCCATGGGAAATCTACATACAGAATATAAATGCTGACCGTAAACAATTACTAATTGCAGTAATTGTTTACCTAGGGACTCAACATTCTAACAATGCTGACTGTAAACAATTACTGCTGTAATTGTTTACTCAGAGACTCAATTTGTCTAACACCCCCCCTCAAGCTTGGCTATACAAATCATCCATGCCAAGCTTGGATGTGAGCCACTGAAACCTCGTAGGATGAAATCCCTTGGTGAGAAGATCAGCCAACTGGAATTCAGAAGATACATGAGAGATTTGTATGATTCCAGCATCAATCTTCTCCTTGATGAAATGTCTATCAATCTCCACATGTTTTGTTTTATCATGCTGCACGGGATCATGAGCTATACTAATAGCAGATTTATTGTCACAGTATAGCTTCATTGGATCCAGCCACTCAATTCTCAAATCATTCAAAATGATTCTCATCCACAACAATTCACAAATACCATGCGCAGCTGCACGAAATTCAGCTTCTGCAGTAGACCTTGCAACAACTCCTTGCTTCTTACTTCTCCAAGCAACCAAATTTCCTCCAAGATAGACACAATAGCCTGTAGTAGAGCGTCTAGTTACAATATCTCCAGCAAAGTCAGCATCAGTGAAAGCTTCAAGCATAAGCTTGTCACTTTTGGTGAACAAAATCCCCTTTCCTGTAGTCCCTTTAAGATACCTTAGTATCCTATAAGCAGCCTGGAGGTGAGGTTCTCTAGGGTCCTGCATGAATTGACTAATGACACTTACAGAGAAGGCAATGTCTGGCCGAGTGTGAGCAAGGTATATCAGCTTTCCACACAATTTCTGGTACAATCGTTTATCAACTGTTGGTTCAGTTTCGGCCTTACCAATCTTTTGATTGTAGTCAATGGGAGTGGAAGTTGGTTTACAATCTGCCATCCCAGCCTCTTGAAGTACATCTTTGGTATATTTTTGCTGGGAGATAAATATACCAGATTTGGATCGAGCAACTTCAATTCCCAAGAAATACTTCATCCTTCCAAGATCCTTTACCTCAAATTCGTGAGTGAGGATGGCTTTCAAGCGGACTTGTTCAGCAGGATCATTTCCGGTCATAATTATATCATCCACATAAACAAGAAGGACATTTATCCCTCCTGACTTGGAGTGCCTTACGAACAAAGTATGGTCTCCTTGACTCTGACGATACCCGGCAGCACTCATCACTCCTTGAAACCTGCCGAACCATGCACGAGGAGACTGTTTGAGGCCATACAATGCTTTCTTCAATTTGCAAACATGGTTAGCAGAGGATGATGAAAACCCCGGAGGCAAACTCATATAGATATCTTCGTTGAGATACCCATTGAGGAAAGCATTTTTCACATCAAACTGGTACAACTCCCAATCAAAATGAGCAGCAATAGATAAAAGAAGGCGAACAGTAGCCATTTTTGCAACAGGAGCAAACGTCTCTTGATAATCCACACCATAAATTTGAGTGAAACCACGAGCCACTAGACGTGCTTTATACCTAGCCAGAGAACCATCGGCATGATATTTAACAGCATACACCCACTTGCAACTTACAATATTGTGACCAGACGGCCGCTCCACCAAGTCCCATGTTTGGTTGGCCTCAAGAGCTGCCATCTCTTCGGTCATAGCCTGACGCCACTCGGTTGATTGAAAGGCTTCACTAACACTTTTAGGAATTCTGATCTCGTCAAGATTAGAAAGGAATTTCTTGTGCTGTTCAGAAAACCGGTCAAGAGAAGCATAATTGGACAAGGGATAGAGGGGTGTTTTTGTACAAGCTCTTGAACCTTTCCTGAGAGCAATTGGCCAATCAGATTCTGAGTTAGGAGGAGCAAGGCTCGGATTTGTGGGCCCCCGCCTGGAATACGTCTTGGTGACCGGAGGAGAGGTGATTTGTGGTGGTAATGGTGGGGTGGGTGTAGGTTGCTCAGCTGAAACTGTGGAGGTCTCCTCAGTTGGTGGTTGAGCTGCTGCAGGGTCTGTGGTAGGGTTGTTAACATTGGATGGAATAGGATCTGCAGTAGGAAAGGGAGGTGTAGCTGCGACAGGGTCTGTAGTAGCACTGATAACATTAGATGGAGTAGGATCTGCAGTTGCTATAGGGTCTGTGGTGGTGCTTATGGTGTCAACAGGAAGGTAGACAATGGTAGGGAGATCTGAAAGAGTGGATTCAAAGGTGTGTTCATGAGCTGAAGAAGGTGAGGAGCCGTAGAATGGGGTATTTTCAGCAAAGGTAATATCAGCAGTAACAAAGGTGTGTTTAGTAATGGGACAGTAACATTTGTAACCCTTTTTTGTGTTGGAATAACCTATGAAGATGCACTTCTGAGCTCGGGGGTCAAGTTTACCTCTACCAGGAGAATGAACATGGGCATAGGCAGTGCAGCCAAAGATCTTAGGCTCTAACCTGTGATCAATTGAGAGATGGGGAAAGAAGGACCGAAGGTTTTTAAGTGGAGATTGGTACTTCAAGGTTTTAGAAGGGGTTCGGTTTATCAAAATAAACAGCGGTGAGGGCTGCTTCCCCCCAATAGAACTTTGGAACATTAGATTGAAACATGACAGCTCTAGTGACATTAAGAATATGCCCATTTTTCCGCTCAGCAAGGCCATTTTGTTGTGGTGTATACACACAAGAAGACTCATGAATAATGCCTTTTGTGGTGAAAAAGGAGGAAAGGGTTTGATTAAAGTAATCTTTGGCATTATCAGATCTGAAGCGTTGAATTGATTTGCCAAATTGATTGAGAATCATAGCATAAAATGCAGGAATGATAGTACTAGCTTCAGATTTGTGTTTGAGCAAGAACAACCATGTAACCCGAGTGCAATCATCAATCAAAGTAAGAAACCAGCTAGATCCATTTATGTTCTTTACTGGCGCAGGACCCCAAATATCACTATGGATTACCTCACAAGGAACTAGGCATCTTTTATCTCGAATAGGAAATGAGACACGTTTGTGTTTGGCTTTTTCACAAGTGGAACAAACAAGTTTCTCAGACTCTAAGCCAATAAAAAGACTAGGAAGCATGTGCTTCATCAAGGAAAGAGAAGGATGACCTAGTCGGTGGTGTTGGAGCCAAAGTTTAGAAGCTGAATTTGTGGTGCTAAGACATGTAGAAGCTGAATTTGTGGTGCTAAGACAGGTATTAGCATGAGGTTTCTCTAAGAAGTAGAGGTTCCCACTTTCTCTACCACGTCCAATAATCTTCCTTGAGACCAAATCCATGATTATGCAACCAGAAGGAGAGAACACAACTTCACAGTGAAGGTCATGAACCAATTTCTTAATGGATATAAGATTAGACGAGAGATTGGGAACGAATAAAACATTACATAGAGGCAAGGAGAAGATGGCAGTCACAGTGCCATTACCTAAGATGGGTGCTGAGCTCCCATTGGCAGTGATGAGTTTCTTCTGATAGGTGAAGGGCTGATATGAAGAAAACAAGGACCGATCATTGGTCATATGATCTGTTGCACCGCTGTCCAGAATCCATTGCTGGCCAAAAAGGTGACTTCGGGTACCAGTGAGAGCCAAAGACTCACAATACACCAACTCAGGAGAGGCTTCACATGCTTTTAGAATATTCTGTAGATGTTTGATTTCAGCTGCTATTTTAGCAGTAGAAGAATTTGACATCATGGCAAAAAAGTGGTGGATAGGCGGCAAAGGTGGCAGCCAACTGATGGCGGAATAGGTGGTAGATAGGCCGCAAAGGTGGCGGCCAAAGGTTAAAAACTTAGATCTCTCAAGAGCTCTGGTACCATGAGAGAGATTGTGAATGAAAGGCTTAAATTTATTCTTAGGCAACTAGCCAATTTATATTACATCAGGGCAGATGAGAGAGAGCATTTAATACTCCTAGACATTCTAAATACATCCATGGGAAATCTACATACAGAATATAAATGCTGACTGTAAACAATTACTAATTGCAGTAATTGTTTACCTAGGGACTCAACATTCTAACAATGCTGACTGTAAACAATTACTGCTGTAATTGTTTACTCAGAGACTCAATTTGTCTAACAAAATGAAATACTCCCTCCGATTTTTAATATAAGGCATTGGGAATCTTTGCACGTAGTTTAAGGAGCTTAAAACTATATAAAATATTAATGTTTTTTATTAATTTTTTTTACATTATATTACATATTACTAATAAGTATTATAATGTTAAAAAAAATTAATATTTTATATAGTTTTAAGCTCCTTAAACTACGTGCACAGATTCCCAATGCCTTATATTAAAAATCGGAGGGAGTATATGGCACCAAGATCCTTTTACAGGAAAAAGAGAATGTATTAATATTGAAAACAGAGAACAATATGTACAAGGATCTTAAGGCACAAGGATGAGTTCATAATAGAAAGTTTCAACTTATTTCTTAAGGTACCAAAAAGTTCACTGTGCCTTTAGGCCAGGACTATCATAAGGAGCTAATGATTGAAGCAAAGAATCAACAATATAGAAACAAATACAGTTTCACACAAGGATTAACCTGCAAACTGTCATCAATGCCCTTAGAATTCGCTGCACAAGCTATTGAGTGGAAATATCCCGTGACTGCTGCAACCACAAACTGGGCTGCTGTATTACCAAAACCTCTCAAAGTATAGTGTGACATCACTGCAGTGTTAAACAGGGCCCAAGTGTGCCAAGCTTTTCCCCAATCCGGAGCAAACTGAGTAGCATTTCTTAATGCACTGAGAATTTCTACAAATTGATAAAATATTGTAAACAAAAATTCAATGAAAAAATATTTACCAGTTCAAAAAAAAAAATTCAATGAAAAAATGTATACAACTATTAATTTCAGGCATCCACTTACCTTGTATCGACTCGTCATTTAACAAAGGAGTAAGCTCCCGCTGCCATGTTCCTAGTTTGAGATACACATGAGCAAGAAGTGGAGCACTTGGAGAATTTTGAACCCCATTCTGACATATTGGAGAAGCATTTGGAGCACTAGAGAGCTCAAAGGCCAAATCCTACAATCAAATAAGTTCATGTTAAGTTGACATACCACATATATATGTGGTATTTGAGGCGCTAAAAAGCTGAACATTACCTGCAATCTTGTAAATGCATCCTTCCTCTTATGGTCCTCCCCAAGTGACCAGAGATATTTCAAGTATCCTAGCATTACCTGTGGAGGCCCATGGTACTGTACATTCCGTGCAGATGTCTCTGGATCATACTGAACAATATGTATTAAAAAAACAAGTCATGGAACTTCAAGAAAAATATTAACATAAGCAATTGAAACAAGAAGCTATCAATAAGAGTTGTTGGTACATTTTGTAAAATCAGTAAAACAAAATAGAAATGCTACTGAGGTAAGGTCAGAACAGTTGAGTAATGCAGGGTTGTGTGAAGCTTTAATCATAAGCAGAAGCTTGGATTTGTATGAGAAGGCATTTCGAATACACGTATACGGTATATCACAAGTGTATTTCATGTTTGGCCCTCTCTGGTAGTAAAGAAACACACCTAAATGAAAAGGCTCTGAAAAAAGCAAGTTCTAATTAGCAAAATTTGACCTTTTCTAGTGGTTAAAATAAGACAAATGACCAATGATCAGTCCAAAGTTCCAAACCTTGTTGATCTGTACAAGCACATTATTGTGCCCAAAGTAAGATGGTTACTCCATCAAAATAGAGTCAAGTAGAAACACCAAAGGACAAGGAAAATCTTGATCACTGTTATTCAGAAGATAAATTTACCAGCCACCTAGTGTCATGGCAGAAAAATTAGCGGACTCACAAGAATGAAGTTTCACATATACGGAGTTTTTTTTTATTCCTAGTTTGAGATGAGATTAAGAATGGTTTGTTTTCTGATGAATGGAATTATGGAACAGGCTATTCTCTAATAAATAGGAGCTCATACTTATTCCACTTATTGAAAAAGAGCAAAACATATTACAGTAAAAGAAAAGAAGAAAACCCCGGAAAAACCAAGGTTAACGAGTTCATCAACCATTTCAAGAATACCTGTAGAAGCTTAACTAAAGTAGATTTAGCTTGACTAATTCGTCCACTTTTACGACAGAGACAAGAAAACTTGAGCCATGTTTCAATATCTTCAGTAGGTGGCAGAACAAGCGCTCTTACTGCCAAAAGAGCTTGCCATACCTGTAGGTCAAAAAGAAGACATAAGAATCTTATACTAGATTTGGCAGGTAATCACAATCCCTTGATTGGTGAAGGTAATATAACAGGAAATATTCTCAAAATATGGGAGAAATACAAGTCTCGGTAGGGGCAATAATGGGCCAAAAAGGTGGAACTTGGAAGTGGAATAGATTAACAGTTTGCAAATAACAACTCATCAGCTACTTTATAGCTAAGTATTCCTCACTTTCTTAAATGCAAGCTCTAAAACTTATCCTCCTAAGAAAGGAAAAGTGGAAGGTTTGAAACGGGATATAATGCTAAAAAAAAAATTGCTATACTATTCCCATATTGATAAAATGTGCCACTGCATTGCGTTCGCATCATGCGGAATATAAACCAATAACAACCTGTAAGAGTGTAAGAACCTCTGCCTTATAAATCACTTTACATTTGGAGGGTGCTGGTAGAAGTACCATCTGTTGCAGAAAGACAATGGAGTGTGCTACATACCTCAACATTTCGCTTAACTCCTCGTATGCGTTGATTCCACATATTTCTAATAAGTGCTCGACGTCCTTCAGCAACAGAGTTCCCAACAGGCAAAGTACAATAATCAATAACCTACAATGCAAACTCACATGATTGAGCTAGGGAGAAACAAATCAATATTCAATAGTCAACAATTTTGGGCTCATGCCTAATACCTCTTCAAGTTCAGACAACTGTTGAACACGGACCATGTTGATGTAGGCACGCTCGTAGCTCTCTAGTACCTAGATGAATACTCAACAAGTTTATCATTTCCAACATATAACTACCAAAAGGCCTCTTTTTTTCCAACTATTATTGCTATTATTATCAGGAGACCTGGCAGCTTACATTACATGAGTAATAAAAGACTTTTAGTGAAAGCATTTTCAAAGAACAAATCCTTACCAAAGCTGCAAGCTCTGTAGCCAAACATTTCCTTGCCCTCTCAACATATTCTCGTGCTTCATCATACTAGAAGTATCATCCATAAGTGTAAGGAATAAGCGGTTTCACCATAAATAAAGAGACAATTGAAAACTATATAGCCCACCTGACGGCGCCGAACAAAGAGAACAGCCCTGTAGAATGTACCATTGCTGCTACTATCCCCACTAGCAGAGATATTTCCCAGAGCACGAAGCCTTGTATCATCTCCATCATCAAGGCGATTGACATATTCTGCCATCTGATCCCATTCTCCCATGTTCCATGCAGCACTGGCAGCCTAATGAAAAAATTAATAATCAAATAGCAGCCAAGTGAGATTCACAAAGTAGCTCCTAAACAATTCATATGTATGTAGAATGAGATGTACACACATAAGTGTACTAAATAATCAAAATGATATCCATTAAATGTAGGGACAGAGAGAGAGACCATTGATGCCATTTCTTGTCTAGCAGCTTGCTCAGCTGGTGTCCAGTACTCTTTGCATAAATTGTTCAGTTCTTCCCAACGAGCTAATGCAGCAAGACACCTCATTCTTCCTACAAACAATGGCTTACTCATTATTTAAACGAATGAGATAATGAGTAGCACAATAACATATGTTTTTGCAGAGAGATCTGGTTGCAATTAACGCGTGTGAGAAATCATGCACTTTTTTCAGACTATACAGTTTTTAAAGGCGGAAGAGAAAAATAGACTGGACACTGACTTGCAGAGCTTAACCTCTGCAGCTTCAATTTCAGTCTTAAAGTTAACAAACTAACACGAAGTGTGAAGCAGAAGATGATAAATAGCAGATATATAAAAAGAATATTCTTCTTCTACCAAAGAACGAAAAACGAGATCGATACACATCTGAATCAGAGTAGAGTATAATCATCACTCCCCATCATACTGGTCTATCAGATAGAAAATCTTTCAAGCTAATAGGATGCACAGCAAAATATTTGTGGACTTGTATACGCTCAAAAGATAGTACTGACCTAAAGTAGCTTCTCTCATAGAATGGGGATCAGAGGCTTGTGCAGCTTTAGCTGTGTATGCCCTAAGAGCGTCATCCCAACGTTGCAACTTTTCATACCTATCCAAGTGCAAACATGGTGCACATTGATGAGCATTAGTGGCAAACAAATTATGCTACTCGTCCATGAAAGGGACACTCATTCTTTTAAATTTGCAAAAGCATTACCAAGATTCTTTCAGCTGAACATCTAAGTTCTGTTGAGCATAGGTTAAGATTCCTACAGCAGCCTGCATAAGGATTATATATGCATCAATGAAGGAACAAAAGAAACAAAACACAAACAAGAGCAGAGGCAATAAAGGAAACAGCAATACCTCATACTGTTGCAACTGATTATTAATATGTATAAGAGCTTCAACAACAGCAACAGCGTTAGTGTCCATGTTCCTTGAGCGCGCCCCTTCAAACTCCATTTCTTTATAGTGCAAAGCCTTTGCAAATGCTCGACACTGATTCCAACATTGAAATTATCACTTTTAGAAGCTGAGCATCAATCGTTCATTGGGACAAGGGATATGAACTACAAGAAAATGAAGGTTCCCGTGCAGATACGACAATTCATAAACATTACCTTGTCTGCGAGAGCCCCAAGAAGACGAATGTCAATTGGAAGAGGTTTCTCATCATGTTCCATAAACTCTGCCTGCAAATATTCAGCTAAAATTACTAGCTAAAACACCTACTCCCCTCGCTATATCCCTAATCTTCTCAATGCAAACAACGATATTCATCTTGAAAAGCCCTTCATGTAGCTAATTCTAGGAAAGGTCAGATATTTCATATGAATTCTCACATCAATCACTATTTTGAAAAATGAGAATATTGAACAACAATTGAAAAGGATACCTATGATACTGAATGACATCTAAAGAATTTTGTGGCAATAACTTGTAAGATTTCAGTGGATCACCCAATTCATAACACACCCATTCCTAGGTGCATCTACCATAATCAGTGGACATAAATAAAAATTTTATATGGTGAAGCATAGCTTAGTGCATGTCCAAAAAAAACAGAAAAAAACAACTAAATACAAAGTTGAATCCGGAAAGATAAGAAAAAAAAATACCAAGTTGAGAAGTGCTGCAAGGATTTCAGGAGGTATATTTGGTGATGAAAAAGCTGTCTCCAAACTTCGAACCAGCTGTCTTTGACTTGCCTCATTTAACTCTGCCCAGCAACTCACAAAACCAGCAGCAAACAGCTCCCGCCCCACAAAAGGCTGCAAATCTCATTTTTTTAGAAAAAGAAATCGCCAGAAGGGAGTAATTCACGGAAGTTTGCAGCACCTGTAATTGTGCAAGCCTTGCACATGTTCGTAAAGCTGGAGAAGGTGATTCTCTTAGCAATTCAATGCTAAAATGCCTCATCCATTCTGCCCAGTCCTCCTTTGTGCTACGTTGAGAGGCCTCACCCGCAGTTTGCAACCGATCGTCATTAACCTGACAACACCATTATTATAGATTTTATATAAAGCATTTCTCCTGCTTTCTTTCAAGTATGTAGAGTATACCATTTAGTTCACATGTGTCATATATATAAGCTGCTTCATACATATACGCAGAGAGCAAAGAGTATCAACATAATGCTTGAAAAGAAAAAACCATAAACTTATGCAGGATAAGATATTGCGCAGTAGGCCTATTTAATACTGCCAACCACAAATCTCAGGCTAAGATTGAGCTAAAAATCCACATCTATCTTCTATATATACTATATTAAAGCATAATCATTTTATCTACATGTCATCCCCTCAACAAACCAAGGGATTTTAACCAATCATCTTTATTCACATTTTAACCAAAATCTTTATTTTAGTAATTTTTTTTAAAACACAACAATGAGATTTATTCAAAAAATTATGTTAATAAAAATTGGTTCCCCTTAAATTTGAAACTTAATGATATATGCTCATGGTATTAAAACTAAATCAATATCTATAATTAATTGTACCAATTTATATTTTCTAGAACGGTTTTTCTATCCTATGTCATTGGGGCATAGGATAAGAAGCCAAAGTGGGAAAATTTTTCCCTAGATACACCCAGTTTAGCCATTTTTAAATTAGATTATGCGGTTCACCCACCCATTTCCTTCTAGGGTTTTCTTTCCCAATAGAGTATCTTTATCATGTGCCCTTAGGAAACACAATAGACAAACCGTTTCTAGAATAATATTAACCGAACTTATGTCTAAATTTAGAAAGGGAGAAAAAAGCTCGTACAGAGTATGGGAATTGTACTAGTATATGTTTTTGCAAAACATAACAATGAGATTAAAATAAAACAATGAGATAAATTCAAAACATAATGTTACTAAATATTGGTTCTCCTTAAATTTTAACTTTAATGATACACCCTGATGGTATTAAATTTAAATCAATCTCTAGAGTTAATTGTACCAAATTACATTATCTAAAATAATATCAACCAAAATAATGTTTAAATTTATAAAGGGGAAAAAAAACTCGTACATAGTATGGGAATTGTACTAGTATGTGTTTTTTCAGGTCAGTGATAAGTTTTACTTTATTTACTGAACACAAATGTTGCGACAATCCCCATTCACAACACAACATTACCCACTATCTAAATTGAATATCCAACCAATAGATAAGCCTTATTCGAGTGTATGCTTCTATGGGATCCATGATTCTTCCCCTTCAAAAGAATGACCACTGCATGAATTTCAACCCTTCCAGAAAGAAGATGCAACAATTGACTATTGAAATAGGAAAAGGTTTGAGGACAGTACCAATGAAATAACATGGCAAATTCATTTAAGGGCTTCAGTAAACCTGAACAAGAAATAACAAAGGAAGGGTACAAAGCAAACCTGATGGCTTCTAATTTCCCTCTGTGCATCAGTACCATCATTGGAAGGGTCACAATCAACATCATTTATAGGATCACTAATGACTTCCACAGGAAGCCGTCTGCTCAGTCTTTGAGCAGCAGTGCTTCCAGATATTAGTGGTTCGCGTCGTTGCAAACGCCCTTCAATTTCTTCAAATTCCTTATGCTGAGAAAATGTACTTACATTCATGACGTTGCATAAGAAAAAGTTGACCAACAGATTGGATGAGGATTAAATCGAAGATCATACCCTCAATCGGTGCTTCAACAAAAGTTTGTGAATGGATGGAATGAATATGGCAAAATCTTCTCCAAGAGCATGAACCAGGCAACAAAGTGCATCGACGGCATCTTTTCGAAGCTCTTCATTCTTTCTGAATAATAGAAAGCTTGAAAAGTCAAATTTTGAAGAGCAGTGAAACAAGCATTAAGAATCAAATATCAGAAAGGTATGATTGGGGAAATCATAAAACAAGATGATAAGGAAAGCCACCCAAATTAACTGACAATAAGAACAGTCTCTCATATAGTTACTTGATTTGCTCATTTTTCATCTCATGTATAGTTCTTTATCCAACTAATTCTTTTATAAAATCCTTCTAACCATATGGTGTGTATATTATATTTAAAAAGTTACAGTGATTATTTAATACCACATTAAAAATCAAAAGATAGGAGGTACAAGTCTTATGTACAAATGCATCTCTCCCAACATGATAAGATTCAATGATTGTAGAAACAGATAACCAGAAAGAAAGAATTACCCATCCAAGACTAACTTCAAATGGTGCACCAGGGATGAAATATGACCAGAAACCTGAAACAGGAATGAACAAAAACCAAACCAATAAAAAAAACTTTGAGAAAGGAAATAACGGAAACTGTTCAATGGAGAACGTATAAAACTATCTGCATATGTGCAATCACAACCTGCACACGAGGAATTAATCTTGTCAAAGTTTTGATGGCCGCGCGTCGTATTTCCACGGAGGCATCAACCTTGAATAAACGGATAAGAGCAGGAAGAAGAAGATGCATATGTTCATCCAATGTCCCTGTATAATAAGCCTGGTGAACAACTCACTTCGTATGTGATACATGGAGTTTTACTAACTGAAACAGAATAGTTAACAGGAAAGCAAATTTTCAGTAACCTCCAAAGACTTCAAGAGTGTGAAGCATATCGGGAACATAAGTGTAGTCATTAATTCTCTCAGCATCACTCAAAACTTGTATACAGTGTGGGAGAATTCTTGGAAGATACTTTCTAAATTCATCATTCAAAGCCACACATAAATGCTCCACTAAATGTAGAACCTGCAAGAAATAAACACATCAAAAAAAGAGTGATAATGCCACCAAACAAACAATTCACACCTTTACATGGAACACAAAGCAGTTGAGAAAGCACACATACAGGTAAACCACGCACAGACCGAGCAGGTGCAGGATAGCTAAATGATGACCACTGTTCAAATATAAGATCAAGCAGGTCTTCAAGGTATTTACGAACATGCTGCAAAGGGACAAAAGTCACAACATTTCCAGTAGACTAAAAAGATCATAGAGCATTAATCTGTAAGTAAAAGAGCATTTGTACACTGATGCAATACCTGACGCACAATAGAAACAAGTGTTCCAAGTTTCCACATAATGAACTCCTTCAAGCTATCATCGCATGACCGCAAAATGTGGAATAGATCAGGTAAAACCTGCAAGATAGATGTTCCAAGGAATCCTTAATTGCATCCAATGCAACACTACGTCTTACATCAGCGAAGACAAAACGAAACACAATTTTCCATTATCATCCTTCTTAAAGTTTGTTCGGGGACAAGATATTTAAAAGATAAACTGTGGAAGCCCTTTATATAATATCAGTTTCAAAGCGCTATTTCTATTAACTGTTGTAATGCTTTATCACATTGCAATAATCACAAGGAGAATACAAGATCTAACAAAAACGATCAAGGATGAAAATTACTGATCTGCAAAGAAGCCGCAAATACCAACTCGGCATAGAAGATGGTTATGTATTCTGTATAAAATCAGAACCTTAGCCAGACTGGACGTACACGAGTTTCTCCTTTTTCCAGAGTTGTTCTATATTCATGGCTAGTCTGCCTACAGTTATCTAGTTCCTTCTTTTAAAATATCCGCATATTGTCGAAGATTTGAGAATCTATTTACAGCCTGGGATCAAAAGGATACCATTGGCTCTTCAATCCAAAATTGTTGAAGACTTGAGAATCTTGAGGCCACAACGCAAGAACAACCAAATGACTAAACAAGGTGGACCTCTAGCTGGCCAGCAAAGAGGTATTAATAGGAAGTCTCAAGCAATAGTACCACAGGATACAAACAATAGCACAATCTTGCCTTTTAGGAACATAAAGAAACAAAGAAGTCATTGCGAAAACTCCTTTTTACTGATGAAGAACTTATTTGAAGACAATGTTCCAGGTAAAATCTGCCTTGCATGCGCCCCCACTCCCACCCCAACCCCCAAACTAACCGAAGATTTTTTCATTCCAAGATATTTATTATTGGGAGAGAGTATCCCACACTAATTCTTGACACGAGTGAACTTTATGCATCCAACAACAATAATGACAGAAAATACTGAACTGTTAGGAAAGCAACAATAAATCAATTCATACTAACCTTTGGCAGATATGGTACGCAGCCAAGGCCCATAGACTAATCTCGCCAATTGAATGCACAAAAAGAATAAGTGTAATTAAGTCATTAGCAAGACCAAAACCAGTCAAAAGAAAGCTAATACAACAATTTGCCCAAGCCTTTCACATAAACTACCTTAAATATGAACATAAGTGATCCCACCACATTTTGATGGTAACTGGAAAGTGAAGGATCTCTGAGAACACGCATAAGGGAGCTTATAGCCACCTACAATCATTGAAAGTAAAAATAAGTTACCTCTAAGATGGGGAAAACTAGAATTCAGAAGCAATGGACTATACCGTTGAATAGTAATCCTCAGATGTTGCAAATGATGGCCAAAGGTCCATAGGAAGTTCATCCATGGATCGGATATGTTGACCTGAATCTCCAGTTGTATGAGTAATTTCTCCATGTGAACCAGGCAAGCTAGGCTGGTTTCTCTTGTGCACATAGGGATCTAGTGCACCCATAATGCCAAGAACCTGTCAACAGTAGTCAGCAGCAAAATACATCTATGAGGATTGGACAGCAAAATAAGAGGAACAGGTATCAATTTTACTTTCATAAAGAATAGTTATTGAATGGAAAAAATGAACCTTTAGCACTTCTCGTCTTGTAGACCATGCCAAGTCACCATTAAGCAACTTCAGAAGTAAACCTAATAACTGGGGGTAATCATTGTAGGGACTTATGACATACCTGCAACATTACCAAGAGGCATAGATATAAAGAAATAATAGATTACAAAAATAGACAAGCAAATAAGCAATACAATGATAACAAAGATATATTATTGTCTCTTTTTATATTAATCCGATTATTAGAACTCTGCAATTCAGAATATGTTGGTAATAAATAAATAATTAAAGGCTCTCCAAGAATTGAGGACAAAAGGGAAGTCATGTTGAATTTGTATACAAATGTTATACAAATTGTATTTAATGCTAAAAAAATAAAGTGCACGGGAATGCATAGGTAAGGACACAATATGTTAGAAACATATACCTAGCCATAACAGTTTGCAATTCAAATTAAAAATCAAAGCAGACAAAAGAGGAGAAAAGGAAAGGGTACTTTATAGGACAGCTGGTCTTCTCATTTTTCTGCTTTTATTGAACAAGCATTTGAACAACCAAACAACATTTAGTGGGGGTACATGAGACCCTATCATTATCAGAGACAACACAAATAGAAGAAATGCGCACAGCAGCATCAATAGCTACACACCTCGAAACTAAAAACATATAAGCATAGCTCTCACTCCTGCTCACCTTACAGGAAAAGGCACAAAATAGTGACAGATATTTTTCCGCGCCAATTATATAGTACTTATGGTAGACACTTCTCTCCCTTTCTCTTTCCTTCTTTTTCTTTTTAATTTGGTTTAGGTGCAAATTTGATGGTAGACACTCATTGATTACATGGTAGAGATGAAGGTTTAGCAAAAATTTATTTAAAGGTAGAAAATAGCAGAATGGGGAGTCAAAGAGCAAGAGATGTGATCGGTGTAGTTCTAGCTATTCTCTGGTGTGCTTGTCAAAATGAAAGACAACGTCATCTAGTTGAAACTTTTTTGGTACAAAGTGGTATTATTTGGCACTGTTCATGTAAGAGAAGGATATTTAAGACAGGTTGCTCTGTAAAATTAATTTTATAGTTTTGAGTGTTTTCCATGCCCACTTCTCTCAACATACAGATTTATAATAGTTCCCTTCTACGTTAGCAAGAATTCCTCAGTTCTTGAACTTTCAAACTACTCCTACCACAGAACTTCTAGTTGTAGAAGTTTATTAATGAAAATAAACACGAATTGAGTTAAGGCAGACAGTAGATGACTACTATAAATCAAACATCCCATGAACTTGAACAGTCATTTATAGTCTCCCTTTACAGCCAAATAATGCTCATATAATCCATGAGTTATCCATATACCTCTAGCAAGTTTAAGTTCAGGAATCAAGCCTTCCAGAATACAGCCAATCAACATAGATAACAGAAGATTTTAAACCTTGTACAGAAGAGAATCCTTCCCAAAACCTTTCAAGAACCTGGAGCAAAACCTCCTTGAACCCTAGAGCTATAGAAAGGACCAAGGCATGCAGCAAAAAAAAAAAAACATGTAGAGACCAATTTGTCCAATCGTGGTCATGACAACAACCCAAACATTTGAACATAGAACTAACCCTGTGCTCTGTACAACTTGGCCAAGTGTTATCACAGCCACTTCTCTTTTCGTGAGGGATGCTCCATCTAGCAAAGCATCCACGATCAGGGGCATGAGTTCCGGAATGTACTGTCTCATTGCAAAACCACCCTATGGACATTCAAAAAAAAAGTATGGAGCAAAGTCAATTATTGCAAGAAGTTCTGTTTAAAAATTCTTAGAGATGATAGGTTTTGAAAATTAACAGAAGTCCACAAATCGTAGAGCAATCCAAGCCAATCAAGATGCAGAGCAAAACAAGCAATTTCTAGAATCAACTGTTTAGAGTCAACAATAGTTGCTGTGGAGCAATGACCATTATTTCCAAGATAGTCATGACCTTACAGCTAAACATAATTGCATTGTTTTTCATTCTTCTTTCTTTTTATTTTTCTTTTCATTCTACATAGAGACAGAAAGACCCCAACTCTTCTTCCTGGTTTGTTGCAAAAGCTATCCTTGTGTATACCGCACTAAAGAAATATGTACGCACCACTCGGGCAAGATCCCCAACAGTCACCAGAACTCCAGCAATAGTACCACTATTAGCGTTCGTCCCAGATCCCTCGCGTAATTTTGCCACCAAAGCCTGAAATAGAAAGCTCATTGTCACACACAAATGTGAAACTGTATAGATGAACAGCAGAATATCAATATTGATCTAATATGTTCAAGGTAAAAAGTAATAGAAAAGTCAGACCTTGTTTATGGGAGCAATATATGGAAGTATTAAACGCTCACAGCTACGAATCAGGCAACCCAAAGATTTGGCACTTTCTTCTTTGCACTTTGCATCCTTACTGTACAAGTAAATTTTAAGGTGTCAAAGCTATCCCGAAACATAGTAGTAGCATAAAATGACTAACACTACCTCTGGTCCAGATAGGTTAACAATTGTATGAGATGGCGTCGAAGGGCAGGAAGAACATATGCTGGATTCTTCTCAGATAACCTCCCAGCCACAGAGATGGTATATTCTCGAACATCAATATCCTAAGGGAAAGATCAGTTGAAATTGGACAATTTCACATACAAACTACCAAATTACCAAACTACTAAATTAGATATATGAATTAAGAGCATCAAGATCAATAAGAGCATATAATTTAGTTGACAGAAAAGGACTGATATTTTGATAATCAACTCAGAAGCATTATTGTGAACAGTCTTTTTCTTCTCCATCAATATTTAGTGTTTACAAACAGAGGCACTCAGTCTAAAAGAGCGAGACTAATCCGTAATGTCATCCTAATTGCAGGTTACACCATACTGCTTCAAGCTAAGAAGTAACTCACATCATCTTTAAGAAAATAAGAAAGCATGATAAACCATAAAGCATGACAAGCCCGTCTAGCCGTAGGAGGTGGGGGGCCACCCAGCGCCTAGGCCGATTTTAGAACACAGTAAACGATTAAATCCCTAAATGCACAATTCATTTGCAGCATATATCCTGCCAAAATGAGCGCATTGAAATTTTATTATATTTTTTGGTAGAGGACAAGGACATTCAAACTGAATCCTTGATCAATTCATGGGAAAAAGAAATTTGAAATACAAAGCCATACTGCAACTCCCATGTTTCCTTTAGTTGCTCTATGTTTTTAACTATCTTGAGATCCTTTCATTTCCAAAAGCTGTAGATCTCCATCAAATTCGTGAGTTCACCAATACAACATACCTTAACAGTTCAATAGTATTTATCAAGAGTGTCCCACAATATACAACCAAGGATAATGAAACCATTGGAATGATGGGTTTCTACTACAACAACAATAATCCTAGTCTATACAACTCCAAACAGGGTCCATGGGTTTGAGATGTATGCACCCTTGCCGGCTTGCCCCATTTCGACCCCCCAAACCCTGCTTGGAGCGTAATGATGGGTTTCTACACTATACAGAAACACAAAGAAACATGCCAGCGCTAAATAAACAAATACCTCATCATTTAAAGCAGCAAAGATGGCACTTAAGCTATCAGCTTGAGCTAAGAAATCGTCAAAACCGCCATTCTCATGCAAAGAGTGAAAGATGGAATTACGAACGCTAACGTCAGCATCTGCTACAGCAACAACGAGAAGCTTCTCCACAACCTGCAACAAGGACAAATATTCGTTAACATATTGCCAACATTCTTTAATACCATTGGGCCATCATCATCAAGTTTACAGGAATTCAAAATGCCTGCAATAGTCAAGTCCTTTATCAGTTTCCCTACATCCTATGTGTTTAACAATTTCACAAGTAAAAAAACAAATGAATGAAACTTCCATGTACTTGGGATATTTTAGTATATTAGATTGCCTACATTCTACCTAGCATAAGGTCAAATACTAGGAAGCAGCAACAGAAAGCATAGAAGAAACACCTCTTCAACAAGCCGCCTTCTTTTTCCCCCAGTTCTATTAGACCTACTAGAGGTGAACTGAGTGCATGATGAATTGGAGAAAGACTGTGCTACTAGGCTGCAACAGCATAATGCTGCGTCTTTTCTTGTTGCAGGATCCTCATCCTCCAGATATAAAAGAACTGATTCTTTGGCAAAATCAAGGAGATCATGGCCCTAAACAATTTGAAAAGTAAAAAAGTCAAACAATGACATAAGAAAAGTTTAAAGCAGAAAGAAAAATAAATAAAAAGCATACAAACCTTGAAATTAAAATGAGCAAGGGTCTGCAATGCAAGTTGCACTACAGCAGCCCCAGTAACATCAGATACAACAAGAGGTGTAGCATGAGGTCGACTAGCTGAAACAGCCCTTGTTTGAGCATAATGTGATCTTGATAGAGAAAGAGCAATGCAGTCAAGTAGTCGATCTTGAATAGTTGGAAGCAATGGTGGAATACTGAGTAATCAAGAAGAAGATCATTAGTTATGGTTCAAAATAAACTAAACTGCTACTCAGTAAGGATATTTCCAAACCAAAAAGATATTCATAACCCCTCCATATATACCTAGCACTAATCTGCTCAAGAGCTTTCACAAGGTGGGAAGAAAGACCTCCAGCAAACATGGCATCCAAGAGACCACGAATGTGCGGCTCCATAGTTGGTCCCATAGCTTTTGCAATGCTTCCGACACAAGCCAATGCCTCAGGCAATGGTTTTCCCTTACGGGGAGCAATCTGAAAATTTTAATTTTGATTAATAATGACAAAATTTTGGACCAAACCTACAAAAAAAAATTAAGAGTAACTACACAAACACCAAGGGAAATGGAGTCAAGTGAACTACAGCATCACGAAGATGAGACATAATTGTCGGCAAGTATTCTGCAAGTTCCCCATCCAAAGCACCAGCCATCTCTCCTAGAGCGATGAAACCACTTGGCCTTTCCGTAGGAATTTTTAGAACCGCAAGAATGTGATTCATGCATATCTGAGCACAAAGAAACTTTTAGTAAGCACTGGATCCAGAAAACAAACCCCAAGAAATTACATAAAATGCAGAAAGTGAATGTATCAACACAAACCGTTAAGTAGTTTGTCACAAAACGATCTCGAAGGAAGTGTGCAATACGTGGTAGCAATGACGTTATGCTGAGTCGCACGAGCTGATCACGGTGCTCAAGGTACCTGAGAACAATGTCAGCAACTTCTCTGTACCTTGACATCATAAACTCCCCAGTGTTCCTGTGGATATAAGATTTTGAAAAATCATAACCTCGAGACAAATGAATAATTAGTTTGCAAACACGTATAGGGAAAATTATAATGCAAATTTTTACTCCCTCGTTAATAAAAGATGTCATTTTAGAAAGTTGTTAGTTCAAATAAAATAAGTATCAAATATTCTTAAATAAATTGCAAATTTCATGGGGAGTGAATGAAAGGAGCGAGTTTACATAAAAAGAAAGTCTCAATACGTGCAAGTTACGATAAATAAAATAAAAAACTCATAATTACTTGCCTAGAAAATCTAAAATAACATATTTATTGACAGGGAATAATGACATCTTTTTATTAACACGGAGCAAAATCCATTCAATTTATAAGATCCTCAAATTATCATCCAGATTATTGCCAACAATTTTATGCTAAGATAAGCGATCCAACTGCACCCAATGGTCCCAATATAACTTAATTCAAGAAAAATAAAGGAGTGTCGAGTTTGAGGTACCCATATTTGAAATGAGTAGGAGACTTCAGATGGAGTTGATTGATCCAATAAACATATTTACCAGTAATTTGACAATTTTATGTAAATTAATAACTAGATTTCAAAGTCACAATTTTCCATAATTACAGTCTAGGTTAAATCCTCGTATGCCAACAAAATCAACCTACCATACACAGTATTTAAGTGATTCAAATTTCTTTATCATGACCACAAATTATGAGTTCTCCCATTCACTCAAGACTAGAGTACAAGGTCACTCAAGATATGTTAAAGAATCATCTATATGGTTGTAATCAACTACTGTCAGCAATAAATTGCTCCAAAACATCAGGAATCAAGATTACAACCATACAAAAGCAGAGAGCTAATTCTTAAGGACTACTAAAACCTAAACAAACCTCAGAAGCTCGCCAACTGCCAGTAATGAGCCATGAATACTGTGAACGGGAGCATTCCTGCCCAATCCTTCTTGTGTAGCCTCAAACATGCGATAGTACCTTTTAAACAAAGTATACAATAAGGAAAGTAATTAGGCACATAAAACTTGATCAGAAGAAAGATAAGAGTGAGCAATAAATTAAAACAAAATGAAAATCATCAATGGTCAAAGCTGTCAACAGTTATCAACAACTACATCATTTTGAAGCACTTAGAGTTTGGACAAGCTGTTATGCTATACAAATATTAGTAAGTTATCCCAGAGCATTAAGAATTGGCCTTTCATTAACTCAGCACAGTGAGATTCCATATAAAATGTAGACAGAAAGAGACAATAAAGTTCAAAACCATTAAAGCAACTGTGATTTTCCACACAGGGGGGACTATCCAAATATTTACCATCTTCAGCAATAAAACATATAAAAAAAGACATCTGTCTAGCATAGAAGTTGGTTATCAATTTTAAGATAAAAAATGTCAACAACAAGCTCCACATTCACACAAGTTATGCCCATTCATAAGCTTCACCAACAAATCAATCCACAAAGTATCAGCCTCTTTAAAATCTCACTCTACATGTAATGGCAATCAAACATTTTGAGAGTGCCAAGTAACAAGAGATTTGGATAAGTATCTTTTCAAAAATTAAACTCACCATTGCACACGCCACCGTGTCTCACGTTTTTCAATCACGCGAAGACAAGCACGCAATGCCTCAACAGCCCGCTCACGGACATCTAATCTTCGATCTCTCAAGGCAACCCAAATGGAATCCACAAATGCAGGTACATGAACATTGAAAACTGTAGGAGCATTTTCAGCCATTTCCTAAGACAAGCAACGAGAAGACGATTGGTTACAGTGCACCAGCTAACAAAAACATCACACAGATCATGCCAACAAAATTGACATCGCCACACAAATAGAAAACTTCAGGCATTTAAGGATGGTACAATTTGGCATCAGAAATATATGTAAAACTAACAGAAACACTACAAAAAAGTAACCACCTATCAAAAAGCACTGCACTTACTTTCAGAATCAACACAGCAGCAAACCGTCGATATTCCACTCTATCCCCTCGAAGCCAATCCAGAGCAGTTTTTATCTATGGAAATAATTTATTTATAGCATGAGCACACCAAACATTAATGTCAAACTAGATCAAAAGCAAAGAAAAGTGACTAAGAGAGGGGCAGGCAGAATAAGGAAGAGAAGATAAATACCTGGTACTCAACTTCATCTGCAGTCATTGCCCCGCCTGCCCTGGCTAGATGTCCCAAAACTTGACTGGCAAGTACAAGTATGTCCCAATGGCGTTTTGACTCAAAGACTGTCCGAATATAATTAGAAAACTTGGAAACTTTAGAGGCACTCTCTCCAACAGGCACATCTATTAGCTCATTGATAGCTCTTAAAGCCCCCAAATTTTCAGCAATCTCATTGCTTTCCAAAAGACTAGAGAGACGATCATAGAGCATATCCATAAATCGTGAAAAGGCTTCACCAGTAAGATCACGAGCTGCTTCCTCAACATGTCTCCTCAAAGCGGTTGTAGAACCATCCTAAATACAAATAACATGTCAAAGGACAGCAACAAAGATTGAGGAAATTAAAACTTGTCAGATATATTAGAGGAACTACCAAACATCCTTGCAACCATGAAATGAGTTATCAACAATTATCAACTCATCTTACTTTCCAAGGAACACAAGGATACTCTAGTTAGCAAAGAGTGGTAATCTCCACACTGAGGGATGAAAAAAATGCCACAGCCCACAAAGAGTACTATTATTGTCATTAATATTGGGCATCAAATTTCACTAACGTTACTAAGATTTTCGCTTCAGTGCACACATTTTCCAACCCAGTAATATACCAGCAATGCAGAATTTTTATGAAACACCAGTTTGGCTCTCCAAAAATTCATCCAAGAAAATCCAACCACAGGCTCTCCACCTTTGCAGACACATACTCTACAAACTAGAGCAAACTCGGCAAAGTAGAGCAAAGGAAGTTCATATAAACAGACACTTTGAAAACAAACAAAAAAGTCAAAATATATGCCCTCAATAGATGCCAAATCCAACTCAACAGTTTGAGCACCATATCTAATTTAGCCACCACGAGATTCCAAAAGAGCATGAATCAGCAATGAGATCATGATAAGTCCTAGATACAAAAGCTAGTACCAAAATACACAAGCAAAACCACCAACATTGGTTTATTTTGCTTATTATTACTCGAGAATTCTTTGGCAATTTGATTCTAAACAAAAAAAAAATTGCTTCATCAACAAAAAAAAATGGGTTCATTTAGAACTAAAAACCTTAACATAACAAATACGGACATCCTTGTAAGTTGTAACCAATACGCATGTCACAACACATGAAACCCCTATAATAAGCCATATTTCATTCTAGATATATTAATCTTCTTCAATATTTAACCATTCTGTCCTCCCCCTCACCTTCCTTTGTCCCTTTAGCATAAGCAACTAGTATCAAAACCCTTGCTGCTATCACGTGATTCAGCTCGCAAACAAAGTGAACATAAGATGTATTTAGGTTCCTCTACCCGCTATTCTGCAAATTGCACCTAATCTAAGAGCACATTGTACAGTACCAAGCTTCACAAAAGCAAACAAACAGCACTCCTCGGCAAAAGACTACAAGAGAGGATCTGAGATAGTCAATTCGAGCATTATTTTCTACCTAGATAAGCATGAGGCTTCGTAGACCGTAAAAAGGACGGCAGAACGCCGCCGATCACCTAATTCTTCACATACAGCACGAAAAACAGAATTTGATACGAACCTTAGGGTTTCCTCTGGTGCAGAGATCGGAGAGAATGCGATTGAGAGCGTCGACGTTGCCGCATCCCCCTCCCCCAGAAGAAGCGAATCGGAAGGAAGAAGGACCGGTGGTAGCCATGGCCATGGCCATTGAAGGGTTTAGAAAAGCCCTAGCTCGACATCGAATAGCATATCAAACGATGCGCGGTTTAGAGAGGAGGTAAGGTAGAGAGAGAAATAGATTTCCGGTGGGCTTCGGTGCGATGAGAGGCGAACGGAGGTCGGAAGAGGTGTAGCCGGCGACGGTTTTTCCGGCGGCGAAGTCAAGTGTGAGCTGCCCTTGTTTTAGTCTTTTCTGAGCTCTTTCCCTCTTTTCCTTCGAGATTTTTGGTGTGTTGTTGATGCGAAGCTGGAAACTGTAAGGGTATTTACGTCTTTTCATAATACAACCATGGTCATTGTCCAGTTGTCCGTATGAAAAAAAAAACGTTTCGAGTATTAACCAACTACTGTACTTGCTTATAATATATACGTAGTAATTTAAAAAGAAGAAATTTGACTAAATGTCCATTTTGCCAACTTCTTTTTACAAAATGTCCACTTAAAATCAGTTTTTGTTAAAGGGTAATTTGCACAACTATACACTTTTTTTGCCGGGTTTGCACAAATACCACTTTTTTAGAAAAAATGCAAGAATACCATATGTGGTATCTGTGCAAATAGGAGGGGCAAATTGTTTAGCCGGTTGCAGGTTGTCCCAAGGAGAGAGAGAGAGATGGGACATTGGATTGGGTGGGGGATTTTGGCGTCAAAATTGGAGAGAGGAGGTGAGGTGATGGAAAAGGGTTTCCCTCCATTTTTAAAGTGTAATAAGAGAGGAGGAGAGAGGACATCATTTTCGGTGTTCCCGTGGAAAAGAGAGCTGGAGAAGAAGGCCACCATTGGAGAAGAACCCATCCGCATTAAGGTCCAGTTGGTGAGCACGTGTCGGGCTCTTAATTCGTTCGTGTCAGTGTTCGTAAACTTCCGTGTCACAGAGATATCTGAGAAACCCTAATTCTCAGTTGCAATGGGTAGGCTTCTCTTCTATTTCTCCTCATGTTTCGTGAAGAGTAGATACCCATTACCAATGGTGCTGATCCGAGTTTTGAATTGCAGGGCAAAACGCCAAAGTATGTGTGACTCTCAACTTCAACGGGCCTTGGCTGTTCGATGGTGCAGGGTGGGTGTATTATGGTGAAACAGAGCGGAAGAATGTTATAATTGAAGAGGGCATCGACTTCGCCTCTCTGACTCAACTGCTGAGGAGGAAGGTCGGCCATGATTGTTCATGTGAAGAGTGGCGGTTTTCTTACATGCCAAAGGGGGAAGAAGCGGGTCATCCGATAACGATAGGTGATGACGACGACCTTGAGGCTTATAAGTTTCTCAACTCGATTTCTGGGGAACATCCATGGCCCATGGCGATATTTATTGGTCCAGTGGCGAAAGAGAGGCTTCAAGTACCACAACCCGGCGTAGGGGAAGAATGCTTGAGTGGGCCTCGTAACTCTCAAAAGGTGGACGAGCTGGAGGCAGAAGGTAAGCCACAACCAAACCCTATGGTTGTAGATGTGGGGTTATACGGTGGAGGAGGGGTTAGCCAGTCAATAGGGATTACCAATGATATAAGGGTGAAAAACAATGTGGAAACGGGGTTGGGAAGGGGTGACAAAGATAAATGTGAGGGCGACAAAGGTATGGGTCCGGAGGTGATCCTCTTGGATGAGGTCATAGGGGAGAGGCAGGGTGACGTTACTGAAAAGGGTTTTGCAACTGGTGACACACGTATTTTTGAAGGTGATAAGGGTAAATGTCCAGAGTCAAACGACATGGATGAGGTGATAGGGAAGAGACAGGAGGACGGTACTGAGAGCGGGTTTGGAACTGGTGAAAACCTTAAGAGTGTAGGTGACAAGGGTAAAGGTCCGGAAATGATCCAGTTGGGTGGGGTGATAGGGAAGAGCCAAGAGCACACATGTGACATAGGGGCTGGAACGGGTGTCATGGATATTCTTGAGAGTGACATGGATATTCTTGAGGGTGACAGGTGTGATGGTCTAGATGTTATCCACTTGGGTGACACGGACTCCTACTCAGATGACACGGAAAAAGGTGAAGGTGACAAATATAAGGGGGTGGATCTCATAGCCATTAGCAGTGAGGAGGAGGGGGAGGACTTCGATTCCGAAGTGAAGAGGGAAGAAGATTGTTCATATTATTATGACTGGGAGGATTATGAGGAAGAACAGGGTATGAGGGTGTCGTCGGAGGAGGACGAATTTGAGGAGGAGGTGATTAGGGAAATAGAAGATCGGGTTCCTAGGTCCAGCACATCCCCACCGTCGATGGAGAACGTAGAAGCTATGTTGGACAAAGCAACGCCTCGGACCCAGGAACCACGACGGAAGCTGACAGAAATTTCGGAGGGACAAATGTTCGCCTCGAAGGTAGAATTGCAGAGTTGCCTGAAGTGGATTGCAGTGTAGAAGTGCTTCGAGTTCGTAGTGAAGAGGTCGTGTAAGAAAACCTATTTAGTTGGTTGTTTGGACACCAAGTGCACGTGGATGTTAAGGGCGTCGACTTACCGGCGCACGACAATGTGGTGCATCCGACAGTATGTCCAGGAGCATACACGTGACATTAGCATGATGCACAACCATAGCCGACATGCTACGTCGAACATGATTGGACGCAACCCCGTGACCACGTAAGTGTTAATTTAGTTGCGAACAGCTATTTCTGTCATACAACATTATTCCCCATGTCACATTACGTAACTCACCATGACACCATTATATGCAGGTTCACCGAGACTCGAAAGGACCTCGTTCCCGAGCAAGTCCAGAAAATGACGAAGGCCGAGTATGGAGTATCGTGTAGCTACTGGAAGGCACGAAGGGCACGGCTGACAGCGTTGGAGGTGAAGCATGGGACGTACGAAGACAGCTACCGAGATATTATTCCATACTTGCACATGTTGGAGCAGACGAACCCTGGGACATATACGAAGTTAGAGCTGGACGCATCCCAAAGATTCAAGTACGCCTTTATTAGCTTCGGGGTATGGCGCAAGGCGATTCCCTACCTTGAAAGGTAATACCCCGTGTCGGTAGTAAGATATTGCATGTCACCTAACATACATAACCATGTCACCTAACCAACTGGTGTCGATATCCATGTCCAGGTGATTTCAGTTGATGGGAGTTTCCTAAAAGGGAAGTTCAGGGGCACGCTTCTATTTGCCACAACCCAAGATGCAGACCACAGTATATACCCGATCGCTTTTGCGATTGTCGATGGTGAGAATCACGGGTCATGGGGCTTCTTCTTCAAGAACATGCTACATGTCGTCGAGGATACACCGGACTTAATGTTTGTCTCTGATCGGCATCTTAGTATCGTCAAAGATTTGAGGGACAATTATGTGTTTGCTAAGCAAGGGGCCTGCCAATGGCATCTATTTCAAAATGCCAAGGTGAAGTACAAGGGGGTGACAGTCCTGCACACATTGTTCTTAAAGGTGGCGAAGGCGTACACGAGGGCAGAGTTCGATAAGCACTTTGCTGATTTTTGCGCTCAGGCACCCGCTGCGGGACAATACCTAAGAGAGGTTGGATTCCAGAACTGGGCCCGGGCATACTTCTTGGGGATGCGGTACAACATATTGACGACGAACAACTCCGAGTGTCTGAATTCGGTGTTCAAGGAGCCCCACGAGCTACCCATCACAGCCCTGATTGATGCAGTCATCGAAACAATATCCAAGTGGTTTAACGATCGACGGGAAAAAATCACCAAATCGTTGTCGACGGTCAGCGATTACGTTCAAGGTGAGCTGCAAACGAGCTATTCGTTGGAAACATTCTTGGATGTCAGAGCCCTCAGCTCACACGAGTACACTGTCCGCAGAGGGTCCGGCACCTGGGTTGTGAACCTGTGTGACCGGACCTGCACATGCAAGCGGTTCGACATTGACCAGTTTCCGTGCCAGCACGCCATAGCGGCTTCAAGGTATCGAGGTAGCAATTTCTTCTCTCTTGTGAATGACTTCTACAAAGTCGCCGCATGGAAGGCGTGTTACGAGAATGTGCTATATTCGGTTCCTCCAAAAGAAGAGTGGCGAATCCCCCCAGCCATGTCCAGCGCGGTGTGTCTCCCCCCGGACGTGAAGCGACGCCCTGGTCGGCCTAAGACTTGTCGATACCCATCTCGGGGAGAATTTAGCCGTTCCAAGCGCCGTCGTTCTTAGATGTGTTCCTCCATTGGTGGTCCAACGCCTTACCTCAGCAGCTGGGTAGTCTTTTGCATTTGCCGTATCGGGTCAGTGGTTGGACCATTCTCTGTCTATGTTATTTTTTGAACGGGCAACGTATTTGGTAGTGTAATTACGCTGTTTCTGCATATGACAAACTGTAATTAGTCTGCTGTACTTTTGGGAAGGGTTTCCACACTACAGTTAAGCGGTCAAGAACTTCGTAGTACTTTTGGGGATGGTTTCAGAACAAAAACTATGTCACCCTATTTGTATTCCCGTGTCAGGTAGCAGGGGTTATCATGTCACAGCTTTCAATTTCATGGTAGACATTTCGTCGGTTTAAGCTATGACAAAGAATTCAACAATGCATTGGCACTTATTTGACAAAATGTTTACAGTCCTGAGTGGTTGTGGTAGTGGTGTTAGGAATTGATCCTTGTGAACACATTGAAATCACCTTCATGACATTGTTGAAGGGGTTATTATGTAAGGTGACACTGGATTGTAAGTTGGGTAACACGGGCGATTTCCTGACAACTTATAACCAAAGTTTCGACAATAATAACTTAGTCAACCAGTGGTCATATATAGACCAAATATTGCCCAAACTTGCATGTTGTGAGCTGAATCTGCCATGTTTTACAGTAACTTTTATATCGATTTCTGTATACATTGCATTCATTTGGGCTTAGATAGTACAGAATCTATGTAGTTTATGTTTATTTGCCAAATTATGGAATCTACACCAGTTTCTGTTTAATTCGCAGAAATCGAGGCGTTTTACAGCAATTCTACAGAAGGTCGGAAAAGCTCGGAAAACCACTACGGAAGTCCAAAGTTAAAGCAGCGGAACCAGTCGGAGAGTCAAGGCTACTCGATCTCGAGTAGGCCTACTCGACCTAGACGAGCATGTCCGAGCACAGCTTGGTCGAGCAAAGCCTGATCGAGAGCCAGACCAACCCGAGCTCCGGAGCCTACTCGATCTCGACAATCACTGGTCGAGGTCGACGAAGCCCAGACACCACCCGGAGTCGATAAGAGGACGAAGCCGAGGACGACCAGGCGAGACTCGCTGCCAGCGACTCCACTCGCTGCAGCGGACCACTCGCTGCCGCGGAAAACTTCGCTGTCAGCGGATGAGGCAACTCGCAGAAGCGGAAAGGAAGACCAACCCTACTCGATCTCGACGAAGCTTGGTCGAGGTCGACGAGATGCTGAGTCCAGATCCGGAGTCCATCGAGTAGAGTCACTCGAGAAGACCTAGTCGGCAAGCCACCTTACTCGAGGTCGACTAGGGCTTGTCGAGGTCGACGAGCGCCTGAGTCCTTGTCCGAGCCAGTTGAGCACACCAACCCGAGGAAGCTTTGTCGATGACCTAACCCTACTCGACATCGACGAGCACCAGTGACCAAGTCCGAGCCACATCAAGCAGATCTAGCCGAGGAAGTCTAGTCGAAGAACCACCCTACTCGAGGTCGACGAGCCTTACTCGAGGTCGACTAGAGACGTGTCCAGCAGCTTCTCGACGAGGACTTGTCCGACTAGACTTGGGATTCCTTGGGGCCGAAGGCGGAAGATTCTATCCGATTCCATCAAGTTTTATCATCAAGGAGACAAGATCTATCAAGACATGAAAACCTACCTTAATTAGTTTTATCTTTTCTTTTTAGATTTATTTCCATTAAGCATTTTATTTATCTTTTAGCAAATTAGATATAATTTTAGATATAGATATAGATATTCTATCCTTGATTAGCAAGGGTTAGAAGCCTATAAATAAAGCCCTAGGGGCTCAGTTTCATTCATTCCAAGTCACACACAATTCAATTCTAGTAGAGTAGTTTAGGAGTTCTAAGGTTTTTAGGGTTTTGGCTTTCTGCGAAAGTTGATTGCCAGAATTGTAAAAGGCTTTGAATTTAGTTTAATGCAAGTTTATTTTCATACATCAATGTCTGCGATTGCAATGAGGCGTGAGTAGTCCACCCACTTCTGGGGCTGGGGTGAGCCCGACGGTGGCCATGTGAGGTGATGCGATAAAGGTCAGATCTTTTTGTGCAAATTCATCTTCTATCCCTATGAGCATGATTCTTTTGCGAGAGTTGAAGGTGATCCTTGTTTGTATTATTGAAGCGAAAGTGATCTTAATGCAACTTGGATTAATTATGTGAAAAAGGGTTATTAACAATTAGGGTTTATGCGAAAGCCTCTATATGCCTATTTGTTAATGACGACAGTTATTTGATGGAAAGCATGATCTTTTATGCCTTTATGTGTTACTTTGCATGGTTATCGTTGTGGTGTTGATACCCTGGCCTTGGAGGTCTTTTAATATATTGAAGTTTATTTCTGTTGAAAATCTGCGTTTGTGTTTAATTCTGCAATTTACAGTTTTCTGCATTGTTACTCGACATAGAGGAGATCTTGTCGATCTCGAGGAGGACCTTTGTCGAGGTCGAGTTGGTTTTCTGCTTTCTTTCGTTGATTTTCACCTTTTGTTCTCCGTGTCGAGTTGTCCTTTGTCGATCTCGAGTAGTTTGCTTGTCGAGATCGAGTAGCTTGCTTGTCGAGTTGATTGCCTTTGTTTTCTGTTTTCTGTTTTCATTACCTTTCTTGTCGAGATAGAGGACAGCTAGTCGACTTCGAGTAGCTTCTGTGTCCTCGTTTTATTTGCCGTTTCGCTTTGTCTTTTCTTTTCTTGCTTTGTTCTTTGCTTTTGTTTTAGTTGCCCTTGCCGGGTTTATTTGTTTCTTTCCTTTCTGTGTTTCTGCTTTTCTGCTGCTTCTGTGAGAATTTACAACTACCTAAGAACTGCTGACGTGCTTCCTCGTGGATTCGATCCTGATTTTCTCTTACTACAACGGGAGGAAGTCTTGTATTATTTGCTGAGACAGGGAAGTCAGTCTGAACTTGATTTCATATTTATTTCAATACTCGATTTACTCCTGCAACAACAAATTGGCGCCGTTGCCGGGGAGGCAATCAATCGCGCCTTAGGTAGTCAGTTCTCACTGTTTCTTTGAGTTAGTTTGCAGGTGTATGCGTCGTTCTGGTCAAACACCTGAGTTTGACAGCTTAGACGAACCGGAGCGCTGCCTACACATCCACTCCAAACTAAAAAAGATCATGGCGGCCGCTGAAACACAGGAACAGCTGATCGCTAGGCTTACCAGGGAATTAGCCGCAAAGGATGCTGCTATCACCGCTGAGAGAGCAGCAAGGGAACAAGCACAGGCTGAGCTTGCCCAGTATCCAACCACAGCAGAGGACTACATGCACCCAACTCTCGTCGTGCCTGAATCGGCGATTCTAATCCCTGAAAATTCTTTTGAAATTCGCACTCAATTTCTTATAGAGCTTAAAAATAATGCCTTTTACGGCAGATTTAATGAGTGTCCTCTTGAACATATTACTAATTTTCATGATATGTGGCGTACTCTTGCAGAAGGTACAACCTTGGAATATGTCAAGATGAAATCGTTTCGCTGGTCTCTCGCTGGGCCTGCACTGAAATGGCTGGAAGGGCTGAAAGCAAAATCACTCACAACCTGGGCCCAAGTAGAGCAAGAGTTTCTGAACAAATTCTTCCCACCGGCCAAAACAGCACATCTCCGCCATAAAATCACCGCCTTTAAACAGCAGAAAGGGGAACCGCTGGCAAGGGCATGGGAACGCTACAAGAAACTGCTACGATCTTGCCCTACTCATGACAGCCACCCTACATCATTCAGGAGATCTTCTTCAACTCTCTTGATCAATTCACTAAGGACAGAATCAACAATTATACTCGCTACGAGTATCTGACGATGCCACTAAGTGACGCATGGGGTGTACTAGAGAAGCTCACTACCTACGACAACAAGTATGGGTCTACTGTAACCTATGAAGAGAACCCATACGCCAGGCCAGCACCATCTATGCCTCTCTTTGATCCAGCAAAGGAAATTGATCCTGATGTTAGGGAGCAATACTACAGAGATCAGAATAAGAAGCGCATTAAGCAAGTCAAGTATCTCTCTGTCAACCAGCCTTGTATAGAATGCAGATCGCAAAGGCACACCACTACTGAGTGCCCACACACAGAGCAAGTCAGGATGGCAGAGCACCATGAGGATGCAGCTTACGCAGGGGGTCCCAATCGCTACATGGGGGACCAAAGGTTTCAGCAACCACAGTGGAACCAAGGTGTCCCTAGGAACCCCCCGCCCTACAGAGCTCCAAGACATCCAGAAAGGGATCAAAAGAAGGATGATATACAGACAGTCCTGGAGGAGATACGGAGAAACCACTCAGAAACTAGGCAATCTTTCAACTCCGTCTATACTCAGATGCAAGGTGTCAATTCTAGGCTTGGGGAAATTGATATCTGGCGGAAATAAGTTGATACACAGATTGGTTAGCTAGCAGTAGGAATCCCTAGACAGTCAGGGACACTTCCAGGATCTTCAGAACCAAATCCTAAGGGAAAGACTGGACACATCACTGCTATAAAACTCAGAAGCGGCCATCAACTGCAAGAGCCAGAGGTCGGAAAGCAGCAGAACGACGAGGAACAGCAAGTCGATCTCGACAAAGCCGTGGTCGATCTCGAAAAGACCTTCGTCGACCTCGAGGAGAAAATTTCAGAATCTTCGTCTGCACCACACAGCAACTCGACTGGGCCCAATCTGGTCGATGTCGATAAAGACCTTGTCGATGTCGAGGAGCCCCTGGTCGACATAGAGAAGTCTGCAGCACCTCCGACGTCTGTTCTGGCTCCGACGCAGAAAAAAAAGCTACATTTCCCCACAAAATCTCTAAAGGACCCGGCATAGAAAAAGTTTCAGCGCTTCATCAAGACGCTTCAGAAGCTCAACGTCACCATCCCCTTCACAGAAGCACTCAATGAAATGCCATCTTATGTCAAGTTCCTGAAGGAGATTCTGAGCAAAAAGCGATCAATGGCTGAAATCACAGAGGAGTACAGCCATCTAGACATATTGGAAAAGAGGCCGGATCCAGGTAAGTTTGCTATAACTATTGGATTTGGTCCATACAAAATTAATGCCCTATGCGATCTTGGAGCCAGTGTGAGTATAATGCCTTTAACAATTTGGTCCAAGATTAAGATAGGTGCCTTGGAGCCCGTGGATGCTAGACTTTACATGGCCAACAACACGGTGGCCATCCCAACAGGCATGGTGGAAAACGTCCCAGTACAAGTAGGTAAATTCTTCGTCCTTGCTGATTTCTTAATAGTTGATATGCAAGAAGATCCTGCTTGTCCAATTATTTTAGGAAGGCCATTCTTGGCGACGGTGGATGCCAACATAAGCGTAAGGAAAGGAGTGCTCACCTTTAACATCAGCGATGAGGTAATTGAGTATTCCTTTAATAAAACTGAAAGACATACAGGTCCAATGGAAGAGGTCAAATCTATCTCAGATGGCTACATCACCTGCGGGGAACCCAAGGTCAGAAATATGACCCCTGAAGAGATAGAAAAGAGGGACATGGAGGCCCAGGTGGAGGAGATCATGGCAATCCTCAAGGAAAACACAGAGAATCCAATCGACACGGACCAAGGTAAGTCGTTGTGGATTCACTATTTTTCGGATGCCTTGACAGGAACTAAGTATGGGGTCAAGATCGACCAAGGCTCCTCGACATCGAGTAGAGCCCTAGTCGATCTCGACCAGACCAAGGCGACTCCACCAGCACCAGCATCGTCGAGCAGCGAACCAGACAAACCGGCCTCGTCGATCTCGACAAGACTTGTCGAGGTCGACCACCACTCGACGGCTTCAGCTTTTGCTTCCTCGACGCCGACGACACCAGAGCCAGGATCGTCGTCGATCTCGACTACCCTTGTCGAGATCGACCATCAGACGAGGAGCCCAGATCCACCTTCCTCGACGACGGCGACTCCAGGCCCAGAACCCTACTCGACCTCGAGTAGGCTTGTCGAGGTCGACCACCACTCGGCTCCACCAGATCCGCCTTCGTCGATGAGCAAACCACCGGGAGCGGAACCCTTGTCGAGGTCGACCAGGCTTGTCGAGATCGACAAGACCTGTCCTTCGTCGACTTCTGAATCTTCGACCAGATCACCACCAGAGCCTGCAGTCTTGTCGAGATTGACTAGCCCTAGTCGAGATCGACCAAACACAGTGGTCCCCGATTCCGTCTCTGCAAAGGTAAGTCAAGGTATGGATCTTTCTTCGCCTATTTCCATTAAAGATTTATCTATACATGGGAGAGGTCTGCCTCGGTATGTGCGATTCTGCAGGATTTCCAATGATGAGCCTAAGGAGTATGAAGTTGGAGACAAGCTCTATGTCTCCAAATCAAAGGATCATTGGTTTCCCAACAAATTCAACAAGAAGCGGATGGGACCGTTCGTGGTAAACAAGATCCATTCTGGAGGATTACAGCTGATAGACAAGAATGGAGTCTTATTTGAGGCCCAAGCTACATGGGCCCTGCAGATGCCACCTTGAGCATTAATGGAAAGTTGGCCTAGCGACTATAAAATCTAGAGCATGTATATAGACTTTTTAGGACATTTGAGACTTTGTTTTTTTGTTTTTGGTTTTTGAACACTTTTAGTTTTGCTATTATGGGTATATGTCTTCTACTTTTCAGGTCAATGGGTAGAACCAAGTCTTAATCGGCCTAGGAGATGCTCCAGTCGAAATTTTAAGGCCCTGCACACCTGTCTTGTGAGTTTCTTTCTTTACCCTTACCTTGTTTTTTTTTTTTTTTTTTTTTTTTTTTTTTTTTTTTTTATACAGTGAGGACACTGTAATGTTTAAGTATGGGGTGGGGAAAGGGCTTACTTTGTGCATATTTTATTTATTTGACATGACTTGTGCATTATTCTTGGAATTGCTACATGGCTATTTTGGAATGCATTATTGATTTATGTGCTTATATGCATGTTTTCCAAAATTTGAGAAAAATGACCCCCATTGAAAATTTTGGTTAATGTCATGGAAGCTTATATTGGACTCGACGATGCAAAATTGGATTCATTAGAGATATAGCATGAAATTGCCTAGTAAAAGGGAGTCACAATGAAGTGCATTATTTCTTGAAAACCATGAAAGGAGGTAAAATTTGAAGTTGCTTTTGACATATTGCATGATAAGATGATGGAGGACTTTATATTTTCATATAATGCTCATATTGTTAAATTCCCAGCCTTACCTATGCTTATGCATCACAAAAGCCATAATATGCCTTATTTCAAATATTGCTCCACATGATCTAAATATTTGCCATTCTTTACCTTATCCGGGGATTATGTTGAGAATGATGTTACATTATGGAGATGTTATATGGTGTTTGTGTTATATATCATATTTGGAGTTTGGAAGGAAATTATTTGAAATATATGGAAAATTTAATGCGTGAAAGAAAATCCAATCACCTCAGGAGATAAAGGTAGATTGACCCTGCTCTCTGAGATAATAGTTTGGAGAGATGGGACACATTGTGAGGAGTCCAAAGCACTAAGTATCCGGGGCCATTCATGACCCCATGTTTGCGACCCGCGAGAAGGCAGTGCTGAGGTTAGAGAGGTAAAAGCATTATTATTGAGAAAAGCATTATGAAAGGTGATGAATCAAATGGAGAAGGAATGTGGAAATTCAAATTGGAAAGTACTCCATTTCCCCGGATCAAAAGCACCACATTGCCAGAAATTGCCCACCTTTTTGCCTTTTACCAATCTACTCCTTCATGAGCTTAAATTAAAGTCTTCTTGATTATCAATGCTTTGTCACTTATGAATTTTTATGTATAACCCTCCTTTTGTGAGTAGATGTTGCTTTTACATATTTGCACATGCATGAATCTGTGACACTAGTACCTTTTCGAGGATGATAATTGATTGCAGGGACATATAAGAATGAATCTAAGATGTTGAGAGTTTTGAATTCTTCCCCTGAATGACAAATGAAAGTATTGCTTGAGGACAAGCAAGCTTAAGTATGGGGTGTTTGTTGTGAGCTGAATCTGCCATGTTTTACAGTAACTTTTATATCGATTTCTGTATACATTGCATTCATTTGGGCTTAGATAGTACAGAATCTATGTAGTTTATGTTTATTTGCCAAATTATGGAATCTACACCAGTTTCTGTTTAATTCGCAGAAATCGAGGTGTTTTACAGCAATTCTACAAAAGGTCGGAAAAGCTCGGAAAACCACTACAGAAGTCCAAAGTTAAAGCAGCGGAACCAGTCGGAGAGTCAAGGCTACTCGATCTCGAGTAGGCCTACTCGACCTAGACGCGCATGTCCGAGCACAGCTTGGTCGAGCAAAGCCTGATCGAGAGCCAGACCAACCCGAGCTCCGGAGCCTACTCGATCTCGACAACCACTGGTCGAGGTCGACGAAGCCCAGACACCACCCGGAGTCGACAAGAGGACGAAGCCAAGGACGACCAGGCGAGACTCGCTGCCAGCGACTCCACTCGCTGCAGCGGACCACTCGGTGTCGCGGAAAACTTCGCTGCCAGCGGATGAGGCAACTCGCGGAAGCGGAAAGGAAGACCAACCCTACTCGATCTCGACGAAGCTTGGTCGAGGTCGACGAGACGCTGAGTCCAGATCCGGAGTCCATCGAGTAGAGTCACTCGAGAAGACCTAGTCGGCAAGCCACCTTACTCGAGGTCGACTAGGGCTTGTCGAGGTCGACGAGCGCCTGAGTCCTTGTCCGAGCCAGATGAGCACACCAACCCGAGGAAGCTTTGTCGATGACCTAACCCTACTCGACATCGACGAGCCCTAGTCGAGGTCGACGAGCACCAGTGACCAAGTCCGAGCCACATCGAGCAGATCTAGCCGAGGAAGTCTAGGCGAAGAACCACCCTACTCGAGGTCGACGAGCCTTACTCGAGGTCGACTAGAGACGTGTCCAACAGCTTCTCGACGAGGACTTGTCCGACTAGACTTGGGATTCCTTGGGACCGAAGGCGGAAGATTCTATCCGATTCCATCAAGTTCTATCATCAAGGAGACAAGATCTATCAAGACATGAAAACCTACCTTAATTAGTTTTATCTTTTCTTTTTAGATTTATTTCCATTAAGCATTTTATTTATCTTTTAGCAAATTAGATATAATTTTAGATATAGATATAGATATTCTATCCTTGATTAGCAAGGGTTAGAAGCCTATAAATAAAGCCCTAGGGGCTCAGTTTCATTCATTCCAAGTCACACACAATTCAATTCTAGTAGAGTAGTTTAGGAGTTCTAAGGTTTTTAGGGTTTTGGCTTTCTGCGAAAGTTGATTGCCAGAATTGTAAAAGGCTTTGAATTTAGTTTAATGCAAGTTTATTTTCATACATCAATGTCTGCGATTGCAATGAGGCGCGAGTAGTCCACCAACTTTTGGGGCTGGGGTGAGCCCGACGGTGGCCATGTGAGACAACCCGACTCCCGGAACCCTACTCGATCTCGAGTACCCCTGGTCGAGATAGACGAGCCATGTCCGGAGTCGACGAGCTGTGCTGAGCCGAGAAGCCGAGGACGAAGACGCAGACCACCTCTACTCGACCTCGACGAGCCCTTGTCGAGATCGACGAGCGCCTGAATCCTTGTCCGAGCCAGTCGAGCACACCAACCTGAGGAGACCTTGTCGATGACCCATCCTACTCGAGGTCGACGAGGGGTGGTCGAGATCGACGAGAGCCCAGGAGCCATGTCCGAGTCCGTCGAGCACCAGCTAGCCGAGACGACGAACCGGAGCCAAGTCGACCAAGACCTCTACTCGAGATCGACGAGCACCTTGTCGAGGTCGACTAGGACTCCAGAGGTTGTGTGACGCGGATTGATCAAATCTACTCGGATTTGGATTGCTTGGGCGCGAAGTTGTTGAAATCTATCCGAAACTATCAAGATCTACCATGAAGAGAGAGATTATATCCATTGAAGACATTTAGATATAATTCCTATTTTTAGATTTAATTTCCATTATGTCTTTTATCTATCTTTTAAGCTTTTTAGATATAGATAGATATCTTCTTTCCTAGAATAGCTAGGGAAAGAAGCCTATAAATAAGGCCCTAGGGGCTCAGTTTTATTCATTCCAGTTCAGATTCAATTTCAGAGACAATTAGTTAGTTCCACAGAGAGGTTTAGGAGTTCTAAGGTTTTTAGGGTTTTGGCTTACAACGAAAGTTGATTGCCAAGATTGTAAAAAGCGTTGAATTTAGTTTAATGCAAGTTTCTTTCATCAAATCAATGTCTGTGATTGCGATGAGGAGCGAGTAGTCCACCCACTTCTGGGGCTGGGGTGAGCCCGACGGTGGCCATGTGAGGCGATGCAATAAAGGTCAGATTTTTATGCGATTTATCTTCTATCCCTATGAGCATGATTCTTTTGCGAGAGTTGAAGGTGATCCTTATTTGTATTATTGAAGCGAAAGTGATCTTAATGCAACTTGGATTAATTATGTGAAAAAGGGTTAGTAACAATTAGGGTTTATGCGAAAGCCTCTATATGCCTATTTGTTAATGACGACAGTTATTTGATGGAAAGCATGATCTTTTATGCCTTTATGTGTTACTTTGCATGGTTATCGTTGTGGTGTTGATACCCTGGCCTTGGAGGTCTTTTAATATATTGAAGTTTATTTCTGTTGAAAATCTGCGTTTGTGTTTAATTCTGCAATTTACAGTTTTCTGCATTGTTACTCGACATAGAGGAGATCTTGTCGATCTCGAGGAGGACCTTTGTCGAGGTCGAGTTGGTTTTCTGCTTTCTTTCGTCGATTTTCACTTTTTGTTCTCTTTGTCGAGTTGTCCTTTGTCGATCTCGAGTAGTTTGCTTGTCGAGATCGAGTAGCTTGCTTGTCGAGTTGATTGCCTTTGTTTTCTGTTTTCTGTTTTCATTACCTTTCTTGTCGAGATAGAGGACAGCTAGTCGACTTCGAGTATCTTCTGTGTCCTCGTTTTATTTGCCGTTTCGCTTTGTCTTTTCTTTTCTTGCTTTGTTCTTTGCTTTTGTTTTAGTTGCCCTTGCCGGGTTTATTTGTTTCTTTCCTTTCTGTGTTTCTGCTTTTCTGCTGCTTCTGTGAGAATTTACAACTACCTAAGAACTGCTGACGTGCTTCCTCGTGGATTCGATCCTGATTTTCTCTTACTACAACGGGAGGAAGTCTTGTATTATTTGCTGAGACAGGGAAGTCAGTCTGAACTTGATTTCATATTTATTTCAATACTCGATTTACTCCTGCAACAACAAATTGCATAAATAGGACAATGTGGGATAATTTGGATAAATTGACCCCACACTGTATTTCTGTATTCATCGGGACTCCATCTCTAAATTTCCATAACTCAAAACCATTCGAAAGGGGGAGTAAGAAGAGACGCCGGCGACGAGGAACAACGGGTCGAAGAAGATAATGCCAGGGACTGTCGGATAAGAGAAGAACGCCGCCACGAAACTCAGAAGGTACGCCCCCTGTCTCTGTTGTCCGTTGTCTTCGAATCTGGGGTTCGGGGTTGGTGGATGGAACAACCTACTATGGTGGTAAGGGATTGAACGTTAACGAGGGCGGTTTTGTCGATGGTGGAGGTGGTTGCGAAAGAAGGACAAGGAGTCGGGTTTTGGTGATTGGAAAACCCGCGGTTAGGGTTTAGGGAGCCCGAAGAGGCTGCCTACTGTGGGGGTCGAAATAGGGAATGGGGTAGATTTGGGGTTTGATTGGGAATGGGGACGATTCGGGGTTCTATTATTTTGAAATTCAGATTTGGGGAGTTGATGTGGAATGTATGTCGTCATTTGTTTAGGAACGTTCTGACATTTGTGACATGGGTTTCCAAATTGAGTGACATGGGTTTACAAAGGTAGTGACATTGACTATAAAGTTTCTCGATAACTTATGATTGCTCTTAAACTGCAGGAAACAAATGGCTCGGACAAAATTTACACATCCACAAAACAAGCGCTTCCGCGCACGGGTAAACGAAGGTTCGAGTGTGGCGATGCTTGCCAACATCGCCGAATACGTCGAGGAGACGGACGCCGCTAGGGATCTCGTGAGGAAGACACTCGAGAAGATTTTGGATACCTTGGAGAAGATGGATGATAGGGTACTTCAGTCTTTCGCATTATTCACTCTCATATTGTTCTTAAGTTCAGTGACCACGGTAAATAGAATAATGACATGGGACTTAGAGTATGTGGCAGTGACACGGGATATAAAACTGTTGGAGGAGATGGTGGACTTATTGTTACAAGTTCTTGTGTGCAGATAAAAGTGTTAGAGGAGAAGGTCCATGAAATGCGGGATGGAAAATTCATTGGAAGAGGCAAGGAACAAAGAGTAAGGGATAGTGAAAAGGAGTATGTACATGTTGGAATCCATCTAAGTTGTAGATCGGTTTTGCAGGTTGTTGATGTTGATGTACCAGAGGGGTCTCGTGCGGAAGCTGTGGAGCAGCCCCGACAAGTTGCTAAGGTACGCTCCTTGTGGCTCGTGCCATTCATCCGTTATGTTTTCAATAGTGGCATGGGGATGTTAGCTAGGCGACGGAGATCGGTTTGTAATGTGACATGGGAAATGTTTGTTTGCATTCAGAGGTTGTTCGTGGACGAGGAATGTGAGAGCAATGCGTGGAAGATTACGAAACCGCGGGCCTCTAAAGGGAAGGACGCCATCGTTCCCAGTGAAGCCGTTGCCATGGGACTAGTTTCTGCGGCAGACTATGAGGCCCTACAGGGGTGGCTAGCAAGGTAACCCATCGTCTCATTTCAGTCTTCATTATACGGCACAGTAACCCTTTAATTGATTCCACTCCATTGTACGGTCCAGTGCCCACGGTGAGAACCTGTCAACGACTTGCGGCAAGGACCTGTCGAAGGAGTTTTTTACCACCCTCCAGACGCCCCGCTATTGCATCAACTCAGAGGTATATTGTATTTCTCACATTTTATTATGATTGGCCTTGTATACGCATTTGGGTAGATGTTGGACTATGTTGTGGGTTGTCATGGGGGTAAACTTGACGCAGCACTTCGAGTAGTCATCCTACCTGCTACGGAAACAAAGCGCGGAGAGGGGTTACGAAAATGGGCGTCGAGTCATTGTGTTGGACTCCTACTTCTCCAACTTTCTAGAGAGGGAGTGGAAGGAGTACAACTCAGACGTCGGGGGGTATGAGGCGAGTGGCATACTCCTCTCATACTTCGACGGGCGGGCCCCGTCGCCCATGTCCCGGCCGTGGGCAGGCGGGGATCTCGTCCTCCTACCCCTCAACCTGAGGGAAAGACATTGGGTTGCCGTTGCTCTTGATCTGAATGAGTGGCAGTTGAAGTTGTACGGCTGCGATGTGCACTGCGTGAGAGACGCCGAACTCCCACCCCTGCTAATGCATGTTACCTACCTGCTCCCCATCATCATGGATGCACACGCTGAGTTGAAGGGGAAGTACGCATCGAAGCTGCCAGGCCCGTTTCGCATAATCCGCGACAAGCGCGTTCCACAAAACAAGCTCAGGTATGATTGGTGCGACCCCTGTTTTTCATTTTACATGATGATATCTCCGCCTTTGTTTTGACATAATCTCCGTCATTGCAGTGGTGACTGTGGCCCTTACACGATCAGATTCATGGAGCTCCTGATGGAGAGCGATCCCCCCTTTGATGGGCTGGACGACACGTTTATTGGGCCGTACAGACAGATGCTAGCGGCTGCCATCTTCAATGGTCGGCTCGGTGGACGCATAATCTGATCGTCGTTTGGGTGTAGGTTTGGAAGTGATTTGTTGTCTTTTGTTGTGAACAACGTTGGTTTTAGTATTGTCCTTTGGTTGTTTGGATACATTTACTTTTGGAAACGGGTTAAACTGTAGTGGTAAGTGGTAAAGAACATCGCAATACTTTTGTGGATGGATTCTATAAAAAACCTCTGTCACCCTGTTTGTATTAACGTGTCAGGTTGAAGGGGTTTTCATGTCACTGGTTTATATTTCATTATGGAACTGATTTGTTGTCATTTGTTGTGAACAACGTTGGTTTCAGTCTTCTCTTTTGGTTGTCTGGATACCATTACTTCTGGAAACGGGTTATACTCTAGTGGTAAGTGGTAAAGAACATCGCAATACTTTTGTGGATGGATTCTATAAAAAACCCCTGTCACCCTGTTTGTATTAACGTGTCAGGTTGAAGGGGTTTTCATGTCACTGGTTTATATTTCATTATGGAACTGATTTGTTGTCATTTGTTGTGAACAACGTTGGTTTCAGTCTTCTCTTTTGGTTGTCTGGATACCATTACTTTTGGAAACGGGTTATACTCTAGTGGTAAGTGGTAAAGAACATCGTAGTACTTTTGTGGATGGATTCTGTAAAAAAACCCTGTCACCCTGTTTGTATTACTGTGTCAGGTTGAAGGGGTTTTCATGTCACTGGTTTATATTTCATTATGGAACTGATTTGTTATCATTTGTTGTGAACAACGTTGGTTTCAGTCTTCTCCTTTGGTTGTCTGGATACCATTACTTTTAGAAACGGGTTATACTCTAGTGGTAAGTGGTAAAGAACATCGTAGTACTTTTGTGGATGGATTCTGTAAAAAAAACCTTGTCACCCTGTTTGTATTACCGTGTCAAGTTGAAGGGGTTTTCATGTCACTGGTTTATATTTCATTATGGAACTGATTTGTTGTCATTTGTTGTGAACAACGTTTGTTTCAGTCATCTCCTTTGGTTGTCTGGATACCATTACTTTTGGAAACGGGTTATACTCTAGTGGTAAGTGGTAAAGAATATCGCAGTACTTTTGTGGATGGATTCTGTAAAAAACCCCAATCACCCTGTTTGTATTAACGTGTCGGGTTGAAGGGGTTTTCATGTCACTGGTTTATATTTCATTATGGAACTGATTTGTTGTCATTTGTTGTGAACAACGTTGATTTCAGTCTTCTTCTTTGGTTGTCTGGATACCATTACTTTTGGAAACGAGTTATACTCTAGTGGTAAGTGGTAAAGAACATCGCAGTACTTTTGTGGATGAATTCTGTAAAAAAAACCTGTCACCCTGTTTGTATTACCGTGTCAGGTTGAAGGGGTTTTCATGTCACTGGTTTATATTTCATTTTGGAACCGATTTGTTGTCATTTGTTGTGAACTAGGGCTGGGCAAAATATAGATCGGACCGGAATCGGACCGGGACCAGACCGGAATTTACGGTCTTTGGATCGGACCGGAACATTACGGTCTGGTCCACGGTCCAGGATATTTTAAATTCCGGGTTCCGGTCCAAACCCGGGACCAGACCGGAATTTCCGGTCCGGACCGGAATTGGACCGGAACCCATGTTATTTTAAAAAAAAAACTTAGAAAATTTTCATTTCTTCTAAACAGTCTTCGTCTTCAGTCACCACTCACCAGTTCACCTTCACCAGCCGACAGCCGTCCACTCCTGTCCCTCCTCGGCGGCTCGATTCGCGACTTCACCAGGCACCTGCTCGGCTCTCGGCACTCGGACTATCTCAGTTCTCGGCCTCTCCTGTCTGACTGTCTCAGTAAGTCACAAGCCACCGCCGTCACACTGGGAATAAAAAATTCAGATCTAGATTGATAAAGCTAACATCAGACCCCAAACGAAGTGTGAAAAAACTCACCAGCAGGCAGCAACACTTGGGATCAGATGCGGAATTTCCGGCAAGATCCGAAAGGAATGTACTTGAAAACTAGAAATCTAGGGTTTGGGTTAACAGGAAGATTTCAATTTCGATTTCGATTTCAATTGGTGAACGTTCAATTGAAATTGACAGTAGAGAAACGAGAAGGAATTGAGCTCTCCCCTTCCCAAAATCTGAGAAATGGGAACCGCAAACAAGAGGCTGCTGGTGAGCCAATGAGGGCGCGAGAGAGTGAGGGTGGATCGGCTTGCTGAGCGAGAGAGGCTTAGGGCGGACGACTGATCTGAGGAGAAAGGCGAACTCAGGCTACTGCTAAGCTGAAGTAAAACTGTAAAAGAATGAAGGGCGGACCGCGGACTGCTGCTAATTAAGCTAAAGTAAAAGGAAGGGAAAATAAAGAAGTAAAGTAAAGTAAAGGGAAAATAAAGCAACAACAACAACAACAAGTCCAGTATGTCCCGCTTAGAGCAGGGTCTGGGGGGTCGAATTGTACGCACCCTTGCACCGACTCGGTCGAGAGGGTGTTTTCTAGTGACCCAAATAACCAGACAACAAGGAAATATGACAACACCTCCGGTAAACCATAAATAAATAAAAAAATATAAAAGAAAGAAAACGTTGAGAAGAATGCGCAAAAGCAAGATGTGCTAGAAGGGAAGGGAGGCATGATGCGATAAACATTGCACCCGACTAGTGTTCGTCAACCCGGATAGCACTCTTCCACTGCATCCTATTGCGTGTCATCTCCTCAGTAAGTCCCAGAGCGGTCAGGTCATGTCTAATCATTTCACTCCAACTCTTCTTTGGACGTCCTCTGCCCCGACGAATGCATTCGATAGCCAATTTGTCACATCTTCGCACCAGCGCACTTGGGTCTCTCCTCTGCACATGTCCTTACCATCTTAGTCTCGATTCTCGTAGCTTAGCCTGAATACTAGCCACTCCCATCCTATCTCGGATAGTCTCATTTCTAATTCTGTCGCGCAAGGACAATCCACACATCCACCTTAGCATCCTCATCTCAGCCACTGCGAGTTTCTTTTCATGTGCCTTAGTTGTCGCCCAACACTCTGCCCCATATAATAAAGCCGGTCTCACAACCACTCTGTAGAACTTACCCTTAAGCTTGAGTGGAACTTTTCTGTCACACAAGGCTCCTGACGCAGCCCTCCATTTCTGCCAGCCTACTTGAATTCGATGCTTGACATCCATGTCTACACCTCCATCACTCTGCATCACAGATCCCAGATACTTGAAACTATCTTTCTTCGGACTTCAGACCCTTAGCCACCTCTCAAGCGCACCTGTAAGCATGAAAGTATGAAACCAACTGGGCTATCATCCATTTATGTTCGAGGGGGGGGGGGGGAAGTTTTTTTTTTTAAAAAAAAGTTGTGGTACAAACGGTCCAAACAATCTTTACGGTCCGCGGACCGGAAAACCCGGGACCATATTTATCGGTCCCGGTCCGATCCGCGGTCCAAGTTTCTGAAAATTCCGGTCCATCGGATCGGACCAGGACCGGAATGTCCGGTCCGGTCCGGTCCAGACCGGTTGATCAACCCTATTGTGAACAACGTTGGTTTCAGTCTTCTCCTTTGGTTGTCAGGATACCATTACTTTTGGAAACGGGTTAAACTCTAGTGGACCCGTGGTAAAGAACATCGCATGTACTTTTGTGGATGGATTCTGTACAAAACCTCTGTCACCCTCTATGTATTACCGCGTCTGGTTGAAGGCGTTATCATGTCACTGGTTTTAATTTCATGTGTATAATTCCGGAGGTGACACTTACTTTCAGGTCATGTTTAATTCTTGTGAGTGTAAGTCCTACAGGTTTTAATACCAACCTTGTGACCATATTGAATTGTATAATTGTGCAAATTGACCTATATTTCGAGTTCAATTCTACGAAAAAACATATAGTTTCTCAATTCTACCATAAACGGTATAGTTTCTAAATTCAACCAAAAAAGAAATAGTATCTCATTTCATCAGTTTTTTATGAGCTCCAATTGATCATATTTGGATACAGTAACAATAATATCATTATATGTTATAATAACACAATAGATATAGTACAAAAATTAACCAAACTTATTAGACCGAACACATGTGCAAATTTTTATTCCACCATATTTCGTGTAATCCACTGAATCATACCCTCGACTAAACCACACTCAATTGTGCAGGTGCATTCCTCACAAGAAAGAGCATCATCTTTATCTTCAGCAAGGAGCTGAAAATTTTTCCAGGGGTTTGATCTTCGACAACTCCGAATCGCTGTTCTATTGGTGATATTTTTACATGTGTTCCGCTTCCATTTGAAGGAAGGTCTTCCACCAATTACGAGAATATCATAAAATAGATCAGCAACTCTCCGGCGACATGATATTATTTTATAACCCAACTTACGTTTCACCCTATTAAGTAATGCAAAGCCTTTGGGTTTGAGGTCTTCAGATCCGCAACAATACATAGCTATGCCACAAACATAGCTTGCCACGTCGTGTCCCAACTCCGATGCCTTTAGAAGATCTTGAATGCCTGCTTCGTGATCGCAATTTGTGAAGAATTTAACCTGCATTTTGAAATGAATCTAAGCGGAACTATGATAAAGCATACACCGAAACAATGATCCTGAATGAACGTCTTACCATTCCTTGCTGAAATATTGCCTCCGGGTTTCCCGCGTTCACGCATTGATTTAAAAAACTTCTGGCGTGACTATCGTTTCTCGACGCGACTACAACGGAAATTCCCCAGTCATCCTGGTACTCAATTGCCATCTTCGCAAGCACATAATTGTGTTTTCCAACCAAATCAAAAGTTTTGCAACTGCATCACACGGAAGTGAATCAAATTTTTTTCCAACACATACATTTAGGAAATCAAAAGTGGAGGCAATACCTTAACCGTAATCTGAAGACATCTTCTATAGATTGAATTGCTAATCGACCGACAATATCCAATAGGATGTCGAATGGCAGTGTTTGAAGCGTCAATGCCTCTGCCGTCCTTGCCCTTACGTTCTTTCCTTGATCCATTGCAACTTTCTTAATTTCGGTTGTAGTTGGTAAAGGAGGATGGTGCAATTGAAGGGAATGGGATGATGCAATTCAAGGGAGAATGAGTTGGCTATATATAACAATGCAATGGAGAACATAACTGCCACCGGAAGAGGAATAGCCGAGACGTGTGAAATGTAATTCAGAGGAAGAGACGTGTGCAAGTCCAATGTACAATTGAAACGCAATGGATGTGGATGCGGAAGTGGAAGAGGAAGCGGAAGAGATTTTCAATTGTAAATAACTGCCGTGGTTTTAATCTCATTCTATTAATTAATCTTTTTCTTATATTATCTATTTATTCAATTAATTGTCGGTTAGAATCTTGATATGTGATCTTCTTAACAAATATATTATATGTATAACAGAATAACCATATAAAACACTTACTAACCCTTGTTTTAAAATAAATACGGATTAAAGTATAAATTTTAATTTAACCCTTTATTCAACAAAAATAACGGAGTAAGTATTCAGGGTTTTGTATGAATTAATTATTTGAGAAAATGTTATAACGGATGACAGTGTCAAATTTAACCCTTTATTCTAAAAATGAACGGAATAATTATTCAGGGTTTTGTATCAATATATTATTTGATAACATTTTATAACGCTTTGAAATAATTTTTATATCGCATATAGAGAGTAAAACATTACCGCATGAAATTAAGCACAAAACTTAAATCCATATATGTATTTTGCATGCTTATTGCATGGGAAAGTAGTTCGGGTTTGTAAAATGTTAAAATATGGTGTATTAAAGTTTATAACTTTTATAAATATATTTAACAACCATACAATCAATATATGTTAGTGCAATATAGAGAGTTCAAAATTACCCCACACATAGAGTAAAAAAAGGGGTAAAGAAATCGAAACACGTAGTTGTCGTTCGGAATAAAGTGTCGTAGACTATTCAAGCACCCGTTGTTGTAATTAAAAAATCTATATAACATATAGGTGTTCATAACAATTTTTGTAACAAGTTTGTACTTGATAATAATAGGTACGAATTTGTTTTTACAAATAAATTCGAAAGTAGATAATTTGTATATTTATTTCTCTAAAAATATGCGTGCGTGAATAGTCAAATGACAAGTTTTCTGGAACAGATGTAGTACTTCATAACAATATACAAAAATACCAGCCTTGTTACCATATTCAAATGTATATTAGTGCTAATTGACCTATATTTAATGTTGAAGGCAAGGTTATCAGGATCGGGATTCTAGGATCGAATCACAATAGGGTCCGTGTATCGGATCGTAACATCCCATTAGGGGATCGTAAGATCCTCGAAATATAATTACATAATAAATTACAAATTTATATAACAAAGTTTCTTAATTTAAAGTTCTATAATAACGGAAAAAATGTTAGTTACACAATATATTTTGATTTGAAGACATAAAAATCTACATTTACGACCTTAGACATTGTCATATTGGTTGAAGGGGTTATAATGTTACTTGACACGGGATCCGAAATTTGGTGACCCTCACCAAACCCCCACCCCCACATGGAGCCCCTCTCTCTTCATAAATACCACCACTCCATCGGTCATTTCACTCGCACTCTTCCCTTGCAAGCCACAAACATTTTCCGGAAGAAGAAGCGACGCCATCGTCTTTGGTTCACCAGTGGTGGTCATCCTCATCCAAAAGCTTTCAATTCCAAGTAAGTACAACCCCGATTGCCATATGTGTTGAAAATAAAGTGTTTGTATTTTAGGGTTTTCGTCGATTAGAAGTTTGTGTTGAATGAAATCTGTGTTGTAACTAGGGTTTTGGACATAGAGTACTAATTGACGACATCCAAAGCTTTCTGATTAGGGGCTACGATTTATGCCTGTGTATGCTGCATATTTTGGGTGAATTTGTCCATGGCTCACTGTTGTATGGTTTGTGCCTTGTGCAGTCAAAATGTCCAGATGTCTCTTTTCTTGCATGTGCTTAGTACATACTTAAGTTGAGTAGTTACTTGGAGTTCGTATACGTGTTTATTGGTTTACGCTTCATATATGCAAATATTTTTTGGAATTTGCTGAATTGGGCCTGAGAAAGCAGCCAGTCAAGTATATGTACTTGGTGACAAGGGATTACAACTTTGGTGACACGGGTGATTTCTAACCACCTTTTTGTAATTGGTCTTTGCTTGCAACTAATTCCGTCCTTATCAAAATTATAAGGTGCTTACAATAATTTAGCTTATATATTACATCGTCCTTTAGTTTTTTGGTGACATATCATCTCCCTCTCCCATTCATCTTCTTCATATATACGAACTTGTTACGATTGAAAAAGAAATAACACATGTAGCATCCTTTATGTGTGAATCTAAAGCATAAATATGATTAAGCCTATGAAAGTTGCAACCTTTTTCTTTGTCTGTGAAGGTTCTTAGTAGGATGTCTGCCAAGTATTTATAATTGGTGACACGGGATTCAACTTTTGGTGACACGGGATTTCATAGTTGGTGACACGGGTGATTTCTTCCATTTGTAACATAACTTTGTCATAACTTTAATTGATTGATATGAGTTTCATATTCACACTTGTATTTACCATTTCCAACTTTGCTTGCACATAGATCTGTCCTTCTAAACATTATAAGGTCCGGACATTATTTTACCTTATATTTAACATCCTCCTTTACTTGTTTGGTGACATATCATTTCATAACACCATTCATCTTTTCCACATATATGTACTTGTCTCCAATCTAAAACATGCTTACATATTTGTCATATGTACGTATGTTCTTGTGTTTGGTTTTCTTCTGCCATCTGACGTTTATTTTCCCTGGTACTGGTAGGAATAATGTGGCCGCACGCAGATAGCGACATTGAGACAGACTCCGACAGCGATTGGAGCTATCAGAGTGGCGACGACCGTAGGTACTTCTGGCTCCGTTCAGATTACGACTACGGGAGGAGCCGCCGTGACCGTCGTGATGAGGACGAGGACGATGATGAGTCAGACCCCGACCAGGTTGCTGAGGACAACGCGCTATTTGACTTGGCCGCCGAAGAGCTCACCGACCTTCGCCAACGAGTTCAAAACCTGCTCAACCGGGATGCTGCCCGGGAGGGAGTAATGGCCGCACATCGCACTGAACTTGAGGCTGCCCGCACGCATGTCCAGACAACCACTCTTCAGCTGCAGGCCACCCAGTCCACCCTGGAGGCCACAAATATTGAGTTGGAGTTTACCCAGAGCTCGCTGCAGGCCACAATTGATGAGAACTTGTTCCTCGCTGTTGTTGCAGGAGTAAATCGAGTATTGAAATAAATATAGAATAAAGTTCAGACTGACTTCCCTGTCTCAGCAAATAAATACAAGACTTCCTCCCGTTGTAGTAAGAGAATAGTCAGGATCGAATCCACGAGGAAGCACGTCAGCAGTTCTTAGGTAGCTGCAGATTCTCACAGAAGCAGCAGAAAGACAGAAACACAGCAAGAAAAGAAACAAATAAACCCGGCAAGGGCAACTAAAACAAAAGCAAAGAACAAAGCAAGAAATAAAGCAAAGGAAGTAAAGAACAAAGAAAAACAGAAGCAAATCAACTCGACCTAGACGAAGCCCTCCTCGAGATCGACCAGATCTCCTCTATGTCGAGTAAAAACAGTAAAAGACAGAAACTTTAAAATTGCAGAATTCAAACCGAAACTCAGATTTTCGACAGAAATAAACTTCAATATATTAGAAGACCTCCAAGGCCAGGGTTTCAACACCACAACGATAACCATGCAAAACAACACATAAAGGCACAAAAGATCATGCTTTCCATCAAATAACTTTCGTCATTAACAAATAGGCATATAGAGGCTTTCGCATAAACCCTAATTGTTACTAACCCTTTTTTCACATAATTAATCCAAGTTGCATTAAGATCACTTTCGCTTCAATAACACAAACAAGGATCACCTTCAACTCTCGTAAAAGAATCATGCTCATAGGGATAGAAGATGAATTGCACAAAAAGATCTGACCTTTATCGCATCGCCTCACATGGCCACCGTCGGACCCACCCTAACCCCAGAAGTGGGTGGACTACTCACGCCTCATCGCAATAACAGACATTGATTGATGAAAAGAACTAAGTTGCATTAAAACTAAATTCAAAAGCCTTTTACAATCCTGGCAATCAACTTTCGCAGAAAGCCAAAACCCTAAAAACCTTAGAACTCCTAAGCTCTATGTGGAACTAACTGATTGTCTATGAAATTGAATGAATAAAGCTGAGCCCCTAGGGCCTTATTTATAGCCTTCTAACCCTTGCTAATCAAGGATAGAATCTCCTATCTATATCTAAAATTATATCTAAAGCTTTAAAAGATAAATAAAATGTTTTAAGGAAATAAATCAAAAAGGAAAAGATAATTCTAAACTGGGTAAGTCTTCATGTCTTGATAGATCTCCTTCCTTGGATAGATGATGATAGAATCGGATAGATCTTCGCGTCCAAGCAACCCCAAGTCGAGTAGGATTCATCAAAACCGAGTAACGCGGCTCTGGAGGTCTACTCGATCTCGACCAGGGTCTTGTCGATCTCGAGTAGCCCTCGTCTGTCTCGAGTAGCCCTCGTCTGTCTCTAGTAGCCGGTGCTCGACAAGGCTCGGACATGGCTCGGAGGTCTAGTCGATCTCGAGTAGCCCTACTCTGTCTCGAGTAGAGGTGGTCTGCGTCTTCGTCTTCGGCTTCTCGGCTCGGCACAGCTCGTCGACTCCGGACATGGCTCGTCGATCTCGACCAAGTCTACTCGAGATCGAGTAGGGTTCCAGGAGTCGGGTTGTCTCTGACTCAGTGTCCTCGACCAGCCCTACTCGACCAGGTGTGGTCGAACAGCCCTTGTCGAGATCGAGTAGAGGCTTGTCGATCTCGAGTAGAGTTCTCTCAGCTTTCTGTTCTGTTCTTGAAACGCACTTTCCCGAGTCCTCGTTTGTCGGATTGACGCATATGACCATGCGTTGGAAAGCTCTTTTCGAGGGCTACAACTCTCATGAAGACAACAAAGCTTGATTCAGAACGAAGAATGATGAAAAATGGCCTTTTCTCCAGCTGCACCATTCTTGGCTTCTCCATGAGTTTCCTTTAAGCTCCAAAGTGCGTCCGATTTCTGCGAAATATGACCAAAACTTGTGTAGACCTCCATATATTGCAAATAAGTGTAAACTACACAGATTCTGTATTATTCTAACCCAAATGCATGCAATGTATGCATAAATTGATATAAAAGTAAATGTAAAACATGGCAAATTAGGCTCACAACACTCGCCAACAACTTGGTGAGGAGCGAGGCTTGCAACAGGCACCTGGCGGAGCGGTTGGTCTAGGTGGGCTCCTTCCTATGTGGAAGGTGGGTCGGCCACGCTAGTGACCAGCTCCGCACCAGACAACTCACACGATGGAACAGGCTGATGGGGTGGATTATCGTCCTGATGATGGGAGTTCTGGTGCGTCTGGTCACCCGGGCTTAGGAGCTTCGAAGCTAGTTCTCACTTTGTTTTTTGCCAAAACTTGTGATTTTGTTGTACTAGTTGCCAAATACTGATGTGATCTCAAACAACTGTGATTTTTTGGACTCCGCCAGGAATCCGTATGTGGCGGCTGGCCCCCATTTGTTGCAGTTAGGGGCCAATGTAAGGGTAGTTACAAACAATGTCTCACCCACGCTCAGTTAGTTGTCGTTTTTTGGAAAGTCAAGTGTGGTTGCACCATTATGAATGGTGCCTGTAGTATCGGATATGGTATGTATAGGGCAATGTCCCTCCTATATTATGCATGTCTAGTATATTTCCACTTGTTGGTGTTATGCATGTGTATTACATTCAATCATCCATGACGAGACAAAATGTCAAATTATGTGGTTCTTATGATAGGGCCTTGTCACAATTCGTATATCCATGGACCTCCTAGACCGAGTATTTATGTAGCTTGGTTCTATCCATGGACCTGAAAAGTAGAAGACATATACCCACAATAGAAAAACAGAAAAATTTTCAAAACCAAAAACAAACAACAAAGTCTCAAATGTCCTAAAAAGTCTATGTACATGCTCTAGATTTTATAGTCGCTAGGCCGACTTCTCCATTAACGCTCAAGGTGGCATCTGCAGGGCCCATGTAGCTTGGGCCTCAAATAAGACTCCATTCTTGTCCATCAGCTGTAATCCTCCAGAATGGATCTTGTTCACCACGAATGGTCCCATCCGCTTCTTGTTGAATTTGTTAGGAAACCAATGATCCTTTGACTTAGAGACATAGAGTTTGTCTCCAACTTCATACTCCTTAGGCTCATCATTGGATATCCTGCACAATCGCACATACCAAGGCAGACCTCTCCCATGTATAGATAAATCTTTAATGGAAATAGGAGAATAAAGATCCATACCTTGACTCACCTTTGCAGAAACGGAATCGGGGACAACGGTGTTTGGTCGATCTCGACTAGGGTTAGTCGATCTCGACAAGTCTGCTGGTCCTGATGGTGATCTGGTCGAAGATTCAGAAGTCGACGAAGGACAGGTCTTGTCGATCTCGACAAGCCTGGTCGACCTCGACAAGGGTTCCTCTCCTGGTGGCTTGCTCATCGAGAAAGGCGGGGCTGGGCTCTCTGAGTGGTGGTCGATCTCGACAAGGGTGGTCGAGATCGACAAGGCTGGTCCTGGCTCTGGTGGTGCGCTCGAGGAAGCAGGGACTGGTGGCTCCGAGTTGTGGTCGACCTCGACGAGCCTACTCGAGATCGAGTAGGGTGGCTCCTCTGGTTTGCTGCTCGACGAAGCTGGTGCTGGTGGTGGCTCCGTGGTCTGGTCGAGGTCGACTAGGGTTCTACTCGATGTCGAGGAGCCCTGGTCGATCTTGACCCCATACTTAGCTCCTGTCAAGGCATCCGAAAAATAATGAATCCACAACGACTTACCTGGATCTGTGTCGATTGGATTTTCTGTGTTCTCCTTGAGGATTGCCATGATCTCCTCCACCTGGGCCTCCATGTCCCTCTTTTCTATCTCCTCAGGGGTCATATTTCTGACTTTGGGTTCCCCGCAGGTGATGTAGCCAGCTGAGATAGATTTGACCTCTTCCATTAGACCAGTATGCCTTTCAGTTTTGTTAAAGGAATACTCAATGACCTCATCGCTGATGTTGAAGGTGAGCACTCCTTTTCTTACGCTTATGTTGGCATCCACCGTCGCCAAGAATGGTCTTCCTAAAATAATTGGACAAGCAGGATCTTCTTGCATATCAACTATTAAGAAATCAGCAGGAACGAAGAATTTACCTACTTGTACTGGGACATTTTCCACCATGCCTGTTGGGATGACCACCGTGTTGTTGGCCATGTATAGTCTAGCATCCACAGGCTCCAAGGCACCTATCTTAATCTTGGACCAAATCGTTAAAGGCATAATACTAACACTAGCTCCAAGATCACATAGGGCATTAATTTTGTATGGACCAAATCCAATAGTTATAGCAAACTTACCTGGATCCGGCCTCTTCTCCAATATGTCCAGATGGCTGCACTCCTCTGTGATTTCAGCCATCGATCGCTTTTTGCTCAGAATCTCCTTCAGGAACTTGACATAGGATGGCATTTCATTGAGAGCTTCTGTGAAGGGGATGGTGACATTGAGCTTCTGAAGCATCTTGATGAAGCGCTGAAACTTTTTCTCCGCTGGGTCCTTTAGAGATTTTGTGGGGAAAGGCAACTTCTTTTTCTGCGTCGGAGCCAGAACAGACGTCGGAGTTGCTGCAGATTCCTCTATGTCGACCAGGGGCTCCTCGATATCGACAAGGCCTTTGTCGACATTGACCAGATTGGGCCCAGTCGAGTGGCTGTGTGGTGCAGACGAAGATTTTGGCAGGCTCTCCTCGAGGTCGACGAGTCTTTTGTCGAGATCGACCACGGCTTTGTCGAGATCGATCTGCTGTTCCTCGTCGTTCTGCTGGTTCCCGACCTCTGGCTCTTGCAGTTGATGACCGCTTCTGAGTTTTACAGCAGCGACGTGTCCAGTCTTTCCCTTAGGATTTGGTTCTGAAGATCCTGGAAGTGTCCCTGATTGTCTGGGGATTCCGGCTGCCAGCTGACCAATCTGTGTATCAACTGATTTCCTCCAGATATCAATTTCCCCAAGCCTAGAGTTGACACCTTGCATCTGAGTATAGACGGAGTTGAAGGACTGCCTAGTTTCTGAGTGGTTCCTCCGTATTTCCTCCAGGACTGTCTGTATATCATCCTTCTTTTGGTCCCTTTCTGGATGTCCTGGAGCTCTGTAGGGCGGGGGATTCCTAGGGACACCTTGGTTCCACTGTGGTTGCTGAAACCTTTGGTCCCCCATTTAGCGACTGGGACCCCCTGCGTAAGCTGCATCCTCATGATGCTCTGCGAGCCTGACTTGCTCTGTGTGTGGGCACTCAGGAGTGGTGTGCCTTTGCGATCCGCATTCTATGCAAGGCTGGTTGACAGAGAGATATTTGACTTGCTTGAGGAGCTTCTTATTCTGGTCTCTGTAGTATTGCTCCCTAAAATCAGGATCAATCTCTTTAGATGGCTCATATAGGGGCATGGATGGTGCTGGCCTGGCGTATGGGTTCTCTTCATAGGTTACAGTAGACCCGTACTTGTTGTCGTAGTTGGTGAGCTTCTCTAGCACACCCCATGCGTCACTTGGCGGCATCGTCAGATACTCGTAGCGAGTATAATTGTTGATTCTGTCCGTAGTGACTTGATCCAGAGAGTTGAAGAAGATCTCCTGGATGATGTAGGGTGGCTGTCCATGAGTAGGGCAAGATCGCATAAGTTCCTTGTAGCGCTCCCATGCCTTTGCCAGTGGTTCCCCTTTCTGCTGTTTGAAGGCGGTGATTTTCTGGCGGAGATGTGCTGTTTTGGTAGGTGGGAAGAATTTGTTCAGAAACTCTTGCTCTACTTGAGCCCAGGTTGTAAGTGATTTTGCTTTCAGCCCTTCCAGCCATTTCAGTGCAGGCCCAGCGAGAGACCAGCGAAAAGATTTCATCTTGACATATTCCAGAGTTGTACCTTCTGCAAGAGTACGGCACATATCATGAAAATTAGTAATATGTTCAAGAGGACACTCATTAAATCTACCATAAAAGGCATTATTTTTAAGCTCTATAAGAAACTGAGTGCGAATTTCAAAAGAGTTTTCAGGGATAAGAATCGTCGATTCAGGCACGATGAGAGTCGGATGCATATAATCCTCAGCAGTGGTTGGATATTGGGCAAGCTCAGTTTCCGCTTGCCTCGCGCGTTCAGCTGCTTGTTCCCTTGCTACTCTCTCAGCGGCGATAGCAGCATCCTTAGCGGCTAATTCCCTGGTAAGCCTAGCGATCAGCTGTTCCTGTGTCTCCGCAGCTGCCATGATCCTTTTGAGTTTGGAGTGGATGTGTAGGTATCACTCTGGTTCGTCTAAGCTGTCAAACTCAGGTGTTTGACCAGAACGACGCATACACCTGCAAACTAACTCAAAGAAACAGTGAGAACTGACTACCTAAGGCGCGATTGATTGCTTCCCCGGCAACGGCGCCAATTTGTTGTTGCAGGAGTAAATCGAGTATTGAAATAAATATAGAATAAAGTTCAGACTGACTTCCCTGTCTCAGCAAATAAATACAAGACTTCCTCCCGTTGTAGTAAGAGAATAGTCAGGATCGAATCCACGAGGAAGCACGTCAGCAGTTCTTAGGTAGCTGCAGATTCTCACAGAAGCAGCAGAAAGACAGAAACACAGCAAGAAAAGAAACAAATAAACCCGGCAAGGGCAACTAAAACAAAAGCAAAGAACAAAGCAAGAAATAAAGCAAAGGAAGTAAAGAACAAAGAAAAACAGAAGCAAATCAACTCGACCTAGACGAAGCCCTCCTCGAGATCGACCAGATCTCCTCTATGTCGAGTAAAAACAGTAAAAGACAGAAACTTTAAAATTGCAGAATTCAAACCGAAACTCAGATTTTCGACAGAAATAAACTTCAATATATTAGAAGACCTCCAAGGCCAGGGTTTCAACACCACAACGATAACCATGCAAAACAACACATAAAGGCACAAAAGATCATGCTTTCCATCAAATAACTTTCGTCATTAACAAATAGGCATATAGAGGCTTTCGCATAAACCCTAATTGTTACTAACCCTTTTTTCACATAATTAATCCAAGTTGCATTAAGATCACTTTCGCTTCAATAACACAAACAAGGATCACCTTCAACTCTCGTAAAAGAATCATGCTCATAGGGATAGAAGATGAATTGCACAAAAAGATCTGACCTTTATCGCATCGCCTCACATGGCCACCGTCGGACCCACCCTAACCCCAGAAGTGGGTGGACTACTCACGCCTCATCGCAATAACAGACATTGATTGATGAAAAGAACTAAGTTGCATTAAAACTAAATTCAAAAGCCTTTTACAATCCTGGCAATCAACTTTCGCAGAAAGCCAAAACCCTAAAAACCTTAGAACTCCTAAGCTCTATGTGGAACTAACTGATTGTCTATGAAATTGAATGAATAAAGCTGAGCCCCTAGGGCCTTATTTATAGCCTTCTAACCCTTGCTAATCAAGGATAGAATCTCCTATCTATATCTAAAATTATATCTAAAGCTTTAAAAGATAAATAAAATGTTTTAAGGAAATAAATCAAAAAGGAAAAGATAATTCTAAACTGGGTAAGTCTTCATGTCTTGATAGATCTCCTTCCTTGGATAGATGATGATAGAATCGGATAGATCTTTGCGCCCAAGCAACCCCAAGTCGAGTAGGATTCATCAAAACCGAGTAACGCGGCTCTGGAGGTCTACTCGATCTCGACCAGGGTCTTGTCGATCTCGAGTAGCCCTCGTCTGTCTCGAGTAGCCCTCGTCTGTCTCTAGTAGCCGGTGCTCGACAAGGCTCGGACATGGCTCAGAGGTCTAGTCGATCTCGAGTAGCCCTACTCTGTCTCGAGTAGAGGTGGTCTGCATCTTCGTCTTCGGCTTCTCGGCTCGGCACAGCTCGTCGACTCCGGACATGGCTCGTCGATCTCGACCAAGTCTACTCGAGATCGAGTAGGGTTCCAGGAGTCGGGTTGTCTCTGACTCAGTGTCCTCGACCAGCCCTACTCGACCAGGTGTGGTCGAACAGCCCTTGTCGAGATCGAGTAGAGGCTTGTCGATCTCGAGTAGAGTTCTCTCAGCTTTCTGTTCTGTTCTTGAAACGCACTTTCCCGAGTCCTCGTTTGTCGGATTGACGCATATGACCATGCGTTGGAAAGCTCTTTTCGAGGGCTACAACTCTCATGAAGACAACAAAGCTTGATTCAGAACGAAGAATGATGAAAAATGGCCTTTTCTCCAGCTGCACCATTCTTGGCTTCTCCATGAGTTTCCTTTAAGCTCCAAAGTGCGTCCGATTTCTGCGAAATATGACCAAAACTTGTGTAGACCTCCATATATTGCAAATAAGTGTAAACTACACAGATTCTGTATTATTCTAACCCAAATGCATGCAATGTATGCATAAATTGATATAAAAGTAAATGTAAAACATGGCAAATTAGGCTCACAACACTCGCCAACAACTTGGTGAGGAGCGAGGCTTGCAACAGGCACCTGGCGGAGCGGTTGGTCTAGGTGGGCTCCTTCCTATGTGGAAGGTGGGTCGGCCACGCTAGTGACCAGCTCCGCACCAGACAACTCACACGATGGAACAGGCTGATGGGGTGGATTATCGTCCTGATGATGGGAGTTCTGGTGCGTCTGGTCACCCGGGCTTAGGAGCTTCGAAGCTAGTTCTCACTTTGTTTTTTGCCAAAACTTGTGATTTTGTTGTACTAGTTGCCAAATACTGATGTGATCTCAAACAACTGTGATTTTTTGGACTCCGCCAGGAATCCGTATGTGGCGGCTGGCCCCCATTTGTTGCAGTTAGGGGCCAATGTAAGGGTAGTTACAAACAATGTCTCACCCACGCTCAGTTAGTTGTCGTTTTTTGGAAAGTCAAGTGTGGTTGCACCATTATAAATGGTGCCTGTAGTATCGGATATGGTATGTATAGGGCAATGTCCCTCCTATATTATGCATGTCTAGTATATTTCCACTTGTTGGTGTTATGCATGTGTATTACATTCAATCATCCATGACGAGACAAAATGTCAAATTATGTGGTTCTTATGATAGGGCCTTGTCACAATTCGTATATGAACCTATGAACACATTAAGAACGTTAGAAAATCATCCATGAGACCATCTGTGACACGGATAATCACGTCAGGTGACACGGGATTTCAAGTAACGTGACACGAGATATTTCCTTACAACTTCTATTATGCCTTTCAACCGAGTAAGTTGGTTGCCACATGACATTCAATCATCCACGAGAAAAAGAAAAATCATGTGGTTCTAGTGACACGACGTTGTGACAATTCGTATATGAACCTATGAACACATAAACAAGGTTAGAAAATCACCCTACTCGCCAGCCGTGACACGGACAATCACGTTAGGTGGCACGGGATTGCAAGTTCGGTGACACGGGATATTTCCTTACAACTTCTATTATGCCTTTCAAACGAGTAAGTTGGTTGCCACATGACATTCAATCATCCACGAGAAAAAGAAAAATCATGTGGTTCCAGTGACACGGCGTTGTGACAATTCGTATATGAACCTATCAACACATAAACAAGGTTAGAAAATCACCCTACTCGCCGGCAGTGACACGGACAATCACGTTAGGTGACACGGGAATCCAAGTATGGTGACACGAGTAATTCTGAACTAATTATAACCAATGTTTGCACCATGCCAACATGGTCAGTAACTGCTTACAAATTTTCATACAAATAATGTAAAAGTCCGCAACACATAACCACTCACCGAAGACAAACAATGCGAAATAGTTCAAATACCAACCTAGTGAACTACCGTCCACAACTAAATGTCAGAACCAGCAACCATGTTCATAAATATCCAACACAATAAAAACGATGTTCATAACATGCATAGACCATAACATAAAATTTCATAACAATGGCCAATGGTGATCACAGCTGAGATCATAACCCTGTACCATTGAAGATGCGAACGGCGAGCATGTGCCTGTACGCCCCGATGAATACGTCGTCAAGACCGTCGTAGGTGGGGGCGTCCTTCGTGAGGAGTTGCATGAACCTGATCGTGTATGGTCCGCAGTCTCCACTGCAATAGAGAATCGCCGGAGTCATATTCATTAAAGGCGGATGCAACTATGAGACGAAGATATATTTAAGTGTTGGACATAAATTACCTCTGCTTGTTCTGCGGAATCCTTTTCTCGCGCCTAAGGGCGAACGGCTTTGGCAACTTGTCGATGTAGGTGGACGTCAACGCGGGGTGGGCATTCATCAGTATGGGGATAAGGTGGGTGATGCAGCTTAAGTGTGCCGGCAGATGGCGCTCCCTGACGATGTAGACGTCCGAATCATAAACCCTTACCTCCCACCCCACAAGATCTATCGCAACGGCGATCCAGTGAACAATGTCCACGTTCAAAGGTAGGAGGATGAGTTCCGCCCCTTCCCACGCCCGGCCTATCGTCGCCGGGGACCGCCCGTCGAAGTAGCCAAGCAGCTTCTCGTCGGCTTGGTAGCTATCCGCATCGCTCTTGTATTTGCCCCACTCGGTCTGCAGATAGCGACCGAAATATGTGTCCACAACGACAACTCGACCGGCAATGTCGCCGACCCTCTCCGTTACCCATTTCCGAAGAAGATAGCATGCTTGTTCCATGTGCTGCATCGATTACAACCCTAGTCAAAATCCAAAAATATTCCACTACCTTTTACAGTACATACCGTGTCATTCACAAGACAAAGATAGTCACTTAGGCGGGTTTCGTACCTCAGAGTTTAGCCAAACTGTGGGCGTTTTTAGTGCGGTGAAGAACTCCTTACTCAGCGTCGTGCCGTATGCAGTCTTGAAGTTGTCCTCATCCCCGCTGCACAACCACAACCACAATGTTAGGGGATCGGAGTCATCTACGCAATAACTTGGGTACGTCTGCTGATGAGTCTCACCTATCCATCCAGCGGAGGAACCCATCGTTGTCTGACACGGAAACAAGACCTAGCTTAATCGCGACCGCGCCTTCGACAACGTTCTTCCTTTTTCGGCCCCGCGTTTTCTTCTCAGGTGGGGGCTTCACTTCTCCTTCACCTCATTGACCTCTTTTACTCTTCCTGCCTCGAACGGGCTCCGCTCTTGCAGGCTCTGGGATCTGCCAATTGGTTAAACAGTTTGAACGGTGAAGGAAAAAAATTTTCACCCCCGTGTCACCCTGATCTGTACTCGTGTCGGCTAACATTTATACACTTGTCACTTACGTACGACTATAGATTAAAATGACAGGAAATGTAACAGGCATTTTACCTTGTTCTCATCCTGTCATTCCGGCGTCGCTTGGTCGTTCACTGTAGGTGGTACAACCGTTGAACCGGCTTTACCGCTTTTGTCCTCAGCATCCCTATGGTTCCCGACCTTCTGGCCACTGACATCTCCCCCAGTTCCTCCAACGGTATCGTCTTTGACCGCCGCTGAGATCTGGCAATTGGTTACGGTTATGTCAACTGTGATTCAGATCATATATTTGTTCCCTTGTCACTTTACATATTAATACGTGTCGATTTAGTTTAACAACCGTGTGCGTTGTGTGCAAAATATTGACACATTAAAAATTGCTGATTCTATTACCCCTTCTGTCCCCCCGTTCTTTCGGTCGTTATCCTCTCCACGGACACCGCCCATTGGTTTCTGCTCACCTCATGCATTCGACTGCCCATCTCGCATCCCATTCACAAAACCTTCCAACACCTTCATCTGATACACAAAGTACATAAATGAGGGGTGGTTAGCGAATGTTATTCAGCATTGGGAGATACGTAACCCGTGTCACCTTTGACAATTATCCGTGTCACATATAAAATATACTGGTGTCACAAATGCCAGAAACGTTACACGTACCTTCTCATCCATGATTCGCATCCAACTTGACATGGTTCCCATCCTCTCAAATATCAGTTCTACTGACTTCCCTAACTTATCCTCCTAGGATTCACTTGTCCCATCTCGTTGCTCTGAACTCGGGCCGGACTTGTCTGAGCCTTCACTGTAATAACTCGGTGCCAACGCAGCCTCAATGTCATCAAAGTAGAGGTCAGGCTCCTCATGCTGGTAGAAGCACCCGAGCATCAATTCATACTCGCCGGCCTTCGGTACTAGTATCGGGTTGTCTTCGACCTTGATTCTATCAGATTTTTCAGGGTCCATGCGGGACTGGATCGTCTCATACATTAGATTGTCGTCATCAGCTGTCCACCTCAGCATGCGAGGCAACGCTGTGTTCGACACCCGGTTCGCGAACGCCTCCCCAATCCCCGGCACAGCTTCGTACAACCAAATCTAAAACAACCACACATGTCACTCGAATGAGTGCATCAATTGCGCGTACTAGTTCAAGCATAACTTCGGTCAAGTAGCTTACACTGGTTGACCCGGCCTCGGAAATGCTTCTCTTCTGGCACTACGAGTTGGGGCTCCACCTTCTTAGGTCCCCGGACACCTTTCCTCCTCAAATTCTGGAACCGAACCATGTTCTTCCTGCAATTAAGTGGACATGAACATTATCAATATCCACACAAACTCACCCCCTTCTGAATAAGTCTGTCTGCGACTGTTTCACTAGAAAAGACCCATGTCACCTACTGACGTTACCCTTGTCACCCAACATAATAGCTCGTGTCATGAATGTCAATTGTCTTCTCCCAATTGTCCTACAGTACCCGTTTTTGACAGGGTTTTTTCTCCACTCTCACAATCTGGGTAAAAGGACCCGCAATCCTCCCACGCTCTTCTTCAACCTCCCTCGCTCTTGTCTGTCAATTTCTCACTTCCCCACACCCCTTTTAGCCCAGATCTGTAGTTCCCTGTATCCCCAATTCCCCAAATGACAGGAATTCCCCAATTCCCCAAATGACAGGAATTCCCCAATTCCCCAAATGACAGTAATTCCAAATCCCCAATTTCCGTTTTTTTGTTCGATCCCAAATTGCATGCCTTACAACGAAACAGTGGAATAATGCAATTGAAGTGGGCAAGATTGGAAATTAAGTGAAGATTCAGAATAGTAGAGATGGGTTGGGACATATTTCAGTAATCAATTCAGTTGTACTTGTATTCCTGTGCCTTCCTCTCCGGTACTGCCTTCTCCGGCGTCTTGCTCCCTTTTCCGGCGACTACCTCCCTCTCCGGTACGAAACAATGGGAGAATGCAAATTAAGTGGGGAAGATTGCAAATTAAGTCAACATTCAGACTAGTAGAGATGGGTGAGGACAGATTTCAATAATCAATTGAGTTGTACCTGTATTCCTGCGCCTTCCTCTCCGGTACTGCCTTCTCGGGCGTCTTGGTCCCTTGTCCGGCGACTACCTCCCTCTCCGGTACGAAACAATGGGAGAATGCAAATTAAGTGGCGAAGATTGCAAATTAAGTGAAGATTCAGAGTAGTGGAGATGGGTGAGGACGGATTTCAAAAACCAATTGAGTTGTACCTGTTTTCCTGCGCCTTCCTCTCCAGTACGGGCTTATCCGGCGTCTTCCTCCCTCTCCGGTACGGGCTCTCCCCTTTCCCTTCACTTCACAACCGCCTCCCTTCATTCCTAATATTCGGTCTCTATCTCTCTCTCTCCTTCCCTTGTGTAGGTGGTGGTTTTTTTCGCCAACTGCAATGAATGCAAGTTACTTACTTTTAATATTGTTTTGTTTACCTTTTAAATTTCGAGGTGTGCAAAATTTTGTTTTCTTTTAAATTTTTTTTAGTAGGTCAATGGAACTGTGCAACCAACTGCCACCCTGGGAAAGATTCCTTTTCCTTTGTCGTTTTGTTTTGTTGTCCCAGTATCGGGTCCCGTCTTTCCATGCACGTGTCACCTGACAGGTTTTTTCGTGTCACTATTAACTGCCTCATATTCCTACGTATAGTGTAAATGACCCATGTCACCCCTTTTAATCCTCGCGTCCCCTTACGAAAAATACCTTGTCACCAAATTGGATAGATACATGTAGCTACACTGCCAAGTTTAACATGTCCGCATATACAAAATTTTCACATTCGACAACTACCAAGTTTTGCAAAATATCCAAATGTTTTACTTCCACTATTACATGAGGGTGTTTATGATTGGAACCAAGTGTTCAACTACGAAGTCTAGCATCCGAGTCGACCATGGAATACCCCAACAACTAGCATCTGGCGGTATGCCTCAATGTATATGTCGTCCAATCCATCGAAGTTAGGGGCGGTCTCCAGCAGGAGGTGCATAAATCGAATGGTGTACGGGCCACAATCACCGCTGCAAAGAGGAACAATCGGTCAGAACGCGGACACCTATTCCCCATCCAATCAAACGAAATTGAACCATGTCATCCTACTTACCTTAGCTTGTTCTGTGGAAGCATCTTGTCCCGACGAATGGCAAACGGCGTGGGGACCTTATCGACATACTTGACCTTCAGATCTGGGTGTGCACGCATGACGACAGTGATCAGGTTCGTCACCGGCATTAACAGGGTTTGGAGTTGGCGTTCCGTCGCCATGTGGACATCGCAGTCATACACCCTTACCTCCCACTCGTTAAGATCGATGGCAAGGGCAACCCAGTGTTTGTTCTTCAAGTTGAAGGGGAGGAGGATGAGGTCCGCACCTGACCACGCTCGTCCCAACGGCTTCGGCGACCCCCCAGTTAAGTACGTCATCAATGCATCACTAGGCTCGTACGCTTCGGGGGTGGCACTGTACACCTTCCATTCCCGAGGTAGATAAATTCCCGCTACGCACGTATCGACTACGATGACTCCACTGGCCATGTCACCCGTTCTGTCTGCGACCGCTTTGCGCAGAAGGTAGCAGCACTCCTCCATCTCCTGCATGAAGTGAACCGCAATTACAATCCAGAATCCTGACACGGGAAATTTTAGAGGTGACAAGTCGTCATACCACAGTTCCAAACCAATCCCGGGGTTTCTTCAGATGGTTGAGTAACTCCTTCGTCATATCCACATCGCAGGGTGACGTGCGCACCTCCGCGTCCCCACTACACGTTAAGTTTCTGTCAGGTATTGTGGACGTCCAACTATCTACCTTCGTCGTCTATTCGAGTGTAAGACACATAACCTACGTACCTTGCCAACCAACTTGTCATGGCGTCGTTGTCCGTCGCTGACACCATTCCTAGCTGAACAGCATCGGCGGGAACAGTGACTGCCTTCTAGGGTCGCGGTTTCTTGGCCGGGGGAGCCAACTCCTGTCCAACAGCCTTCATCGTCTTCTTCGCCGCCCTAGATACATAAATCTGAGCTACCCTGGGCTTCGACCTCTCCTCAACTTCAATTTTCTTTCCACCTTCCTCATGAGCAGACGCCTTTAAACCAACCTCTCCCAACTGCAAACATATCAAACTTCAGCTAAGATTTACACTTTCCCTTGTCACATAACAGATATACTCATGTCACTTGACCTATACTATCATGCCACATATAAAATAACCTTTTTTTCATAAATAAACCTTACCTCGTTGGTCTTTCCTTCCCCCCCATCCCCTGCCTTGACAGATTCAGCTTCATCATTCTTGACAGATTCAGATTCAGCTTCATCATTCTCAACAACACCTCCTACCTGCAAATGAATTCAAATTTGAATTATGGCTCAATTTTTCCAGTGTCACTTAACATAACAAATCATGTCACACAGCTACAATATTCCTGTCACATTCTTCCAGTGTCGCTGAAAATAACAAATCTTGTGATGTTTACCAACAACTAACCTTACCACCTAGTCCACCCTCACCGGCTTTACCCGCAATTGACTCTATCAACTCGTCAAGTTCGGCCTGTAAAATATATATTAACATTTGATATTGAATCCCCCATTTCAAACAGGACTATACATCGACACGCATGTCACGCAAAAATTAACTTACAAACTCATCCCGTTTTTTCTCATCTCCACCTTGTTCTTTATCGGTTGCTTCTTGCCATGTCGTCCCCTTACACTGAACATCCCGCAACTCAGTCAGGGCCACCTCCAATAATTTCAGCTGCAGGTGATCAAATTATTACTTGATATCACCATAAGGTGACAAAATCAACACAATTCACCCTTCATACCACATTCGTTCATTATCTACACTACGTGTCACTTGTTCAATTTCACGTGTCAGGAGTCCATTTACCCTAGTTCACCGTTATCCCCAGTCTCCACAGAACAAATAATTGGGAAGTTATTGCGTACCTTTTCATCCATCTTCTCCATCCCTGTTGACATTGTCTGAATCTTGTCCATAACTTGTGCCAAAGTCTTGGCCATGTCCCCCACCCCGCCATCCTTCTCATTGCCTCCTCTTCCCGTCCTTGGGGACCTCCCACCAGGGGCTTCGAAGTGTCTCAGAAACGGTGCAATTAGGTCGTCGAAAAAGGGGTTGGACTTCTCATCATCGTACACACACCCATCCATCAGCTCCATCTCAGCCTCCTCTGGTCTGAGTATTGGGTTATCATCAATCTCTATGGCCTCCTCTCCCTCAGCTTCGGTGCGGCTGGCTATATCCTTATAAGCGAGGTTCTCGTCCTTCAGGTCCCATCTAATGCAACGAGGGAATGCCGTCGTCGACACCTTCGTTGCAAACCGGACCCCCCATTTCGGCATGGATTCCAGCAACCAAATCTGCACCGTATCCCCACTCAAATGAATACATTTTCAGCATACGATTTACAAATTGATCATGGGTGTGGTCGAGAAGGTCACTTGAAAGGATACCGGATAACCCATCAGGCCATAACCATTACGCTTCTTTCGATCTTCTGCCTTTATCTCAGCCTCCCGGCGCTTTACGGCGCCGTTCAGCGACACGTGTGTGGCAGCATAGATGACCTTCCCCCATGGGAATGCCAAAAACCTATCGACATTTTCCACCAATCGGACGATCCAGCTCCTTAGCCCCTTCCTCTGGTCCTCTCCTAACAAAACGCCCTCCACAATGTACAGCAGCACTAGCTTGAATCGTCTTCGCGGGCTCCGCAACACCATTAGTGAGTTTTTCAGCTCGGTCTCGAGGTCACCAACCGTCATCTTCTCGTTGCCAAAAAACTCCTTCATAGCTTTCTCGTCCTCCTCCATTTCACTAGATGCTGGTTGACTGCACCACAACCCGGTTACTAAGGCAAACTCCTTGAGAGAGAACCTCCTGAGCTTCCCCTTAATCCGGTACCACGTCTCCCACTCTTTTTCGCTTGTAAGCTGTCGCTGGAGTGCATAATGCACAATTTGTGAAGAAAATTTCACACTGTGCGCCAGTCGCACAACCCAACCATGTTGGGAGTCCAGCAGCTTCTGCCAGTCCCTAGGGTCAACATAATCGTCAATGTTGTTCAGCATTGACAGTCTTGAGCCCTGGTTGACCCGGGCCCGGAAGTGCCTAGCTTCGGGGACTAGGTAGTCAGGCACTTTGTTCTTCGCGCTCACATTCTTCGTCCTCACCATTTTTCTCCTGCAATTTCCATCACACGAACAAACTCAGCTTCTACCATTTATATTTGTCTCCCTCTGTCACCTAACAGACTAACCCATGTCACTCTACCCTTGTCACTCAGTGTGAAACCCATGTCACCCCTTATGAATCGGAACCCTATTGTAACCAATACCTCAAACCTCCTTCAATAGGACACCTACGACATCCACATATCCCAATTTCCACAGCTCGCCAATTCTCGTATTCCGCCTACCATAATACATTTACAAACCCTTCTCTCCAAATTGGAAACCCCTGTCACCCAATTCGAACCTCAAACCACCAATTTCCCCTATCCATAGTTCCCCGACCGTTGCCCTAACCCATTCCGAAAACCAATGTCACCCAATTGCAAACCCTAACGACCGATTTCCCCTTTCCATTCCCGAAAACCACCCATGCCACCACCACCCACCATTATCCAAACAAGAAAACCACCATCCCGACCCACCATTCAGGCCGCCATTGCCCTAACCCCTTCACCCACTGCTTCCTCGACCCACACCCGCGCACAATACCACCAAAGGGATAAGAGTAAAAGGGCGTACCTGATTTATGTCGTGTCTGATGTACTTTCCGACGACGGTGGACCTGTCCGCTCTCTCTCCTGTGTTGTTCCTCTCTCGAACCGGCGTCTCTGCAACTGTCGAAGAAGAAACCGCCCTCTGTCTCTCTCCCTTTCTATGCCTCGCTGCAACTGCCGATGACGATGAAGAAGCCTCTCTCTCTTTGCTATCGGTGTGTTTTCAAACGGGAGAGAGATATGTGATTGGATGAGCATTTATTAACCCTCCCCCTATTTCTCCTTCCCACCCTCTCTCTCTTCACTAGGCAATGATGCCTCTAATTTTTTTTTTTTTTGCCAACTTTACATATGATAGCCGGTTTATGTTGTGGGGTAACCGTGACATTTTTGCAAATTTCCGCAAAAAATGGCATTCTTGCAAATGTTTCCAAAATGCTGGTATTTCTGCAAAGTTTTTTGAAATTGTGGTATTTAGACCATCCGCAACCATGGGGTAACCTCTTTCCTCCCTTTTTCCCCATCTTCCTGTCACAACTTTACAACTCATTTATTTTTTTCTTTAAAATAATTTTTACTTTTTCTACCTCTTTCTAAAAGTTTACCTCTACAACCATGGGAAACCCCTTTTACCTCTTTCCAAATTTATTTTCACGTTTTCTTTTCCTTTATATATATATCTTTCCCTTTATTATATGTGTATCATCATATATTATTGTGAATTATTTTTATTTATAATTTTATAAATAAATAAAAATAGCAAGTAGTTAATGTAAATATATTTTATTACATCTAGATTAAAATAAAAAAAAGTTTCAAACATTATAAATTTATTTTCACTTTTTCTTTTCCTTTATATCTTTTCCTTTTCGGTTGGACTTCGAGTGACACTCCCTTGAACACCCGGAGAATGCTCAAAATGTTGCTGGTTTGGAAAAAAAGAGAGGATGATACACATTGGTAGGATTATGTGGGGTATAATTTGGATATTCGGGTGTTGAAGAATTGTTAAACATTTGCAACATCACTTGAAATTGAGGATTTTTGAGAAGATTTGGATCAAAAGGCATATTTGGAATGGGTGGAGTATTTGGATTATTGTGATCCATGGTTAAGAAAATAGGTGCAACTACAATAGATCAAGAAGGGGTTATATATAGGATAAAATTGGGCTCAAATTATAGAAAAAAAAAATTTAAACCAATGTGATATTTTATTTTAAAAAATAATGAAATATAAACATATTTTTATTTCATTTTAAATCATATTACAACTAATAAATCCAAATGTGAAATATATAAACCTACTTTATCATTAAAAAAAAAAGAAAAGAAAATTACAAAAGGAAAAAGGTTACCTCTCTCTACCAAACTCTACCAAGGTAACCCCTTCCCACCTCTTACCTTAAGGTAAAGGCCACAACCATGGGCTTACCTTTTATCAACCTTAAGGTTGCTAAAACCCATGGTTGCTCATGCTCTTAGTGCTATTTCCTGTTTGTTAAATGTCCTAAAAATTTTCGTGATACCAATATTACCCTCGTTTTAATTTGTACCCTACCCTCCCCGTTCCTTCCTGTTCTATCTCCCCGTTCTTTATGTACGGAGATTAGAGGAACGGAGCGCCGCTCGGAGAGAGAAGAGAGGAGGAAAGGAGCACCGGCGAGAGGAGGGAGAGATCTGATGGATTTAACAGAGAGAGAGATGCTGACAGCAGTCACGAATTGAGGTTGAGGATGAGTGCGGCTCATCGGAGGTTATCCACTGCCGCCGCGCGACTTTCTGCGTTAGTCATCTTTAGGTTTCTGCCGTTAACTATTGCAGTCATTTTTAACAAAGCAAGGACGAGGTCATTCGTTGAGGAGTTCGTCGGCGTCGAGAAAGGCCAGAAGGCGTGGATCTTGCAGCAGAGAAGAACGCCTCCTCCAGACCCCGCGCGATCTACTGTCTTCGATCTCTCCTCCGGCTCCGCCACCGACGCCGGCAGCCTCTCCGGCTTCCTCCTCCTTCCTCGGTCTTTCAGCGCCTGCATCCATGTGCATCATACTCCTGTGGATTTCCTTTCGATTTCGTCGACTTTGTGGCTCTAGATCATGCCTGTTACTGTGAGTTTTTTATTTTTCAGTGCTCAGATTTTATTCAATTGGAAGAAAGACGAGGAACACTTATTTCCGACAATTCATGAATGGATAAAGACCTCCTATTCATTCTGATTTCTTCCATGAAAATTCTAATGGCTTTTATGTCCTGATTTGGGGTCAATACATCCTCCTTCCTCAGTCTTTCGATTTCGTCGGTGCAAATGAGTGCAAGCTTACTATCTATATTTCAATCATGCAAGCTTACTTTTAGGAACTGAACAGATACATTTGAAAGATGTCATCATTGGCAAAATTTATTTTCTTCTTGTTTTTTTGATGGACTTTTCTTCTTGTGAGAATTAAAATAAAAAAACATGGAGCTTGAAATGCAGCACCATTGCAGTCCAGTGAATGTATTGTTAGGCCTTTCTTTCCTTTGTGTTTAGGACTAATTCAAATGATCTTTGGATTGGGGGAAAATTCGACAGTGTTTAGAGGGTGCATTCATTTCCTGTTTGTTTTCATTGGTTTATTCAAAGCTGTTGAAACTACTGATTTGTATGAATGGATAAATTTACTGTAACAAAGCTCGTTGAAGATCTATCTGGACCACTTTCTGTAACAATTTGCTTGCATAAATTTACTGTAACAAACCACTTATTTGTATGAATAGATACCAATTTGCTTGCATAATTCAGATGGACCACTTTCTTAATTTATCCACCTATTGGAGTTGGTTACAGATTTTACTGGCTACTATTGATTGATAGGGTCACCAAAAAAGATCAGTGATATTCCTAAATGTATATATTCATTGGATTGGAATGCCATGACCTTGATTACACTTTTTTTTTTTATGGCGATATTGTGTTTGATTACACTAGATTTTTCATAAAATTATATGTTTTTTTTATTTTTATTTTTGTCGTATTGTGTTTGATTACACTATATATTTTTTAATTTTTCATGAAATTACATGTGTCAACAAGAGTGTCACCTCTAATAAGGGTGGTGACATCATTGGTGACAGTGATAATGGTGGTGACAGTGATTCCGTAAAAAAAAAACCTTGAATAACAAATCTGTCACCAAAAAAAGTTGCTACTGTATGTGTCACCACCGACAGTGTCACTACAGTCATATCTAATAAGGGTGGTGACAGTGATAGGGGTGATGGTGACAGTGATAGGGGTGGTGGTGACAACGATAGGAGTGGTGGTGATAGCGATAGAGGTGGTGACAACAATAAGGGTGGTGACAACGATATGGGTGGTGGTGACAGTGATAGCGGTGGTGGTGACAGCGATAGGAGTGATGACAGTGATAGGGCGGTGACAACGATAGGGGTGGTGACAGCGGTAGGAGTGATGACAGTGATAGGGCGGTGACAACGATAGGGGTGGTGACAACGATAGGGGTGGTGACAACGATAGGGTGATGACAGCGATAGGGGCGGTGGTGACAGTGATAGGGGCGGTGGTGACAGTGATAGGGGTGGTAATGACAGAGATAGGAGTGGTGACAGCGATAGGGCGATGACAGGGATAGAGGTGATGACAGCAATAAGGGTGGTGATAGCAATATGTGTGGTGGTGACAGTGACAGGGGTGGTGACAACGATATGAGTGGTGGTGACAACGATATGAGTGGTGACAGCGATAGCGGTGACAGCGATGGAGGTGGTGATAACAATAAGGGTGGTGACAACAATATGGGTGGTGGTGACAGTGATAGAGGTGGTGGTGACAGCGATAGGAGTGGTGACAGCGATAGGGCGGTGACAGCGATAGAGGTGGTGGCCGCAATAAGGGTGGTGACAGCGATATGGGTGGTGGTGACAGCGATATGGGTTGTGGTGACAGCGATAGGGCGGTGACACTAATCTCGTAAAAAAAAAACTGTCACGGAAAAATTTGTTTATCATCATACATGTGTCACCAAAGTTGTGTCACCAAAGTCATTGACCGGTGTCACCACTTATAAAGGTGGTGACACTAATCTCGTAAAAAAAAAAACTAAACTAAACTAAACTGTCACCATTTTTTTTTTGTCATCAAAATTGTGTCACCAAATTCATTGACTTTGACCGGTCAATGGTCAAAATAAAAATGGGAAGGAAGGAAGGGAATGGGAAGGAGGGGCAAAAGTGTCATATTAGGACATTTTGTAAAAGGGAATATCAAAGTGGACATTTTGCAAAATGTCTTGTTCAAAATTGACACTTAGCTAAAAAGTCCATTTAAAAATAAACTAGTACGATTCCCGCGTCATGACTCATTTTTTAAAAACTAAATTATTATATAAATATTAATAAATGTTAAGATAAAAATTATAAAAAACTTTACAACAAATGTATCTTATAATGATCTCAGAAAATTATATTTTAAAAATCTTATGTAGAGTATAATACATAAATATAAATATTTTAAATTACTCAGTAATAATAATATCAATATCATTATAAATGTGATGTGTCATAAACAATATTTATATTCAATGTTTTGAATTAAGCTCAATGGTTTTATTAGATTTTTATTTTTTTTACAGTAGGTAAAAAGAGAAGGGGCTACATAAACTGTATGCCACCTTCATGATCATCCTGGCGGATGATGGTACAAAGGTCCCTATTATAAGGGAGAGTAGACAAATTACAAATAGCACCATGCTTAGCAATATAGTCAGCGATCTTGTTTGCTTCTCTGTAGCAGTGGTGGAACTCAACATTGATGAAGTTGCTCCGTAGTAACTTGATTTCTTCCAAGTGTCTTAGAATTTCCCAGTTTGCTTTGATTTCACCCTTTATGGCTTGAATCAGCACTTGACTGTCACTTTCCATGATTACTTTCCTCAGTCCTAACCTGTGGGCTTGATGCAGACCTGCACAAACAGCTGCAGCCTCTGTTTGGATAACCGTACAGTTACAGATCTCTTGATGAAATAAATCAATAATACGACCATTTGAATCTCGGATGACCCCTCCCACCCGGCAGGTGCCAGTGGGCTTGACAGAGCCACCTACATTGATTTTGTAGAAAGCCCGTTTTGGTCATTTTGCTTTACTCCTTTTAATGATTTTGTGTTTAATAGCCTTGCCATCAATCGAATGGTTCCAGTTAGACTTATTGGCAATGATTTTCTGGATAGTTCCAGTATGGTTTTCCGGGGGTTCGTTCCTAAAAATTAGATTGTTTCGAGTTTCCCAAACGGATTGCCATAAGAAGCAAAGGTCATCAAAGTGGCTGTTGTTTTTCATATTTTGTAGGATTTCTAACATCGGTAGATCCTGTCTGCTTATTGTAAAGTTTTTCTCGGTTGTTCTCTCATAGTTTGCCATAAGAGTTTTAGTGAAGGTGCAATCAAAGAAGAGGTGATAGGCGTCCTCATCATTTGAGTTACATAGGGAGCACTGAGAAGGGACCCTGTTTATGTACTTATTTAATCTGAGCTTGGTGGGAAGGCCATCAATGGATAGTTTCCAAATTAGGTTCTTAATTCTAGGAGGGATGTTCAGTTTCCATATCCAGTGGTAATCAGAAACATTTGTATTGTAGGTGTTGTTGTTTTTTTGGCTGATCTTGCAGTAAAGTGACCGCTAGGTTCTGGGGTCCAGACTAACTTATCCAGTGCCTCCCACGTGGGGATTTGGATGTCTGTAATGGCTTTGACTACATGAGTGGGGAACACGGAGTTCAGCAGGTTAGAGTCCCATTGTTTCCCATCAGTTATCAGTTGGCTAACTTTCATGTTTGGGTCATTGGTTCCTATGTGGGGCAAGAGAGAGTAAGATTTAACCCAAGGGTCATTCCATACATTTATAAGCTGGCCATTTCCAACTATCCAATGAAGACCAGTGTTGAATTTCTCCCTTAGGGATAACAGTCTGCCGAATTGCCATGAGGTGTTTTGGCTTGTTCTTTGACTAATATTCTCCATATGTAGGTATTTTTCCTTTATTATGCGAACCCAAATGTTAGTATCATCTGTGTACAGTTTCCATAGGAGTTTCATTTGTAAGCTAATGTTAAGATCCTCTGCCTTGTTGATGACAAGGCCCCCTAGTTGTTTAGGTTTGCATATATTATCCCAACTAATGAGAGGAGTGTAGCGTTCTGATTGGAGTTTGTTCCAGAAGAAATTTTTATTGATTTGATCTATTTGGTGTAGGATCCCTTTTGGAAGCAAGAAATTTTGCATTAGATAATTTGTTTTGGAATTGAGATTAGCCTGAATAAGGGTGGCTCTCCCTGCTTGAGAGAGGGCCGACGCCTTCCATTTACATAGTTGTTTTTTCAGATTCTGAATTGCTTCTTCGAACACACAATTTTTAATTCTGCCATTAACCAATGGTATACCAAGATATTTTTTAAGAGTTTTTGACACAGGGATACCCATTTGTTGAGCAAGGGATCTGGTAAGATTTGGGTTGACATTACTAGAGCATTGGAGGGAGCTTTTGTTGTAGTTTATCGTTAGCCCAGAGAGATTTGAGAACTTGTTAATCATGTTCTGGATGGTGTTGAGACTTGTATGGGCTGCTTTAGAAAAGATTATTGTGTCATCTGCAAAAGTAAGGAAAGGGATCGGAGTACCATTTTTTGTTAGTTTGATACCTATGAGTGGATCCTCTTGCAAGGCTTCCTTATGCATTTCACGAGCCAGATTTTCCATGACAAGTACAAAGATATAGGGAGCAAGTGGGTCTCCTTGTCTGATTCCTCGGTTTGGTTTGAATTGTGGACCAGAGAAGTTATTTACTAAAACAGAGAAAGAGGTGTTGGTTAAACATTTCATAACCCAGCGTATCCAAATTTGATCAAATCCAAATTTTTGGAGAATAGCTTCGATGTAAGACCAGCTGATTTTATCGTAGGCCTTTTCCATATCTAGTTTTATAGCCATCCACCATTTTCTACCTTTTTGTTTGTGGAAGCTATGGAAAATTTCGTGGGCAATAAGGGTGTTGTCTTGTATAGACCTGCCTTCTACAAAGGCTCCTTGGAAGGGGTTGATTAGTTTTGGCAAGACAGATTTTAATCTGTTGGCTAGAATCTTGGATATAACCTTATAGGTGGTGTTACATAGGCTAATTGGCCTGAAATGGTTAATAGTGGTAGGATTATCTACTTTAGGTATAAGAGCAATAAAAGTTTGGTTGATTTCTGAGAGTAGGCTGCTCGAGTGAAAAAAAGCCTTTATAGCTTTGCAAAACGAGACACCTACAATATGCCAATATGTTTTAAAGAATTCAGAAGGGTAACCATCGTGTCCTGGCGTTTTATCTTCTGCCATGTTCTCAATGATATTCTTAATCTCCGTGTTTGTAGGGGGTTTAGTGAGCTTCAAATTTTTAGCGTCAGTAACTTGTTTCTGAATATGGTGAATGTCTGTTTGCTGTACCGAATTTGGGTTGGCAGTGATGAACCTTTCAGCCAGTTCTTTAGAGATTTGGGTTGCGATTTGAGCTTGATCAGTAAGAATCTGCCCATTTTTGGTTGTAAAGGTGGAGGTGTTCTTCCTGAAGTTTTTCACTCTAGCTACAGCTTGGAAGTATTTTGAGTTTTTATCAGCTAATTGAACATGTTTAACTTTAGCCCTCTGCTTCCAAAATTTATAATTGTAGTCTAATAATTTCAGTTTTTTCTGTTCTAATCTATGGAGCTTAGACTTGTCAGAGTTTGATATCTCTCCCCAAGGGAGTCTTTTTTGAAGGTGAAGAATACTTTCTTCTGTTTTGACTAGCTGCTTAGTGATGTTATGAGGTTGATTTTTGAACCACTTTTTCGTGTTTTTTTTCTTCAGGAGCTTAAGTTTTTGGGTGAGTTTAAATGCGAAAGATCCATGCATCTTGTTACTCCAAACCTTGTTAACCATGGATTCATAGTTAGGGTTGGAGGTCCAAGCCATTTCAAATCTGAAAGGGGAACCCTTTTTATTTTGAGAGTTCCCAATTGTCAGAGTGATGGGACAATAATCAGAAGAGGAGAAGGAATGATGCTGGACATAGAGATCCTTGAAGTGGTTTATAATATCTTGGTGGGCAAGGGCTCTGTCTAACCTTTCATAGGTATTGTTAACATCCGAGTTATTCTTTCTCCAGGTGAAAGCAGAGCCTTTAAAGGGTATGGTATGAAGATTAAGTTCTTCTTTAACAGCTCCGAGCCTTCTAAATCTAGCAATGGAGGCAATGGAACCACCCACCTTCTCCGTATCATTCTCTATGTCGTTAAGATCGCCCATAATAATAATAGGAAGGTTATGATTATTGACAGTGGCGTAAATCTCTTCCCAGAATTGTCTTTTCTCGGATTCAACAGAGGGTGCATATACAAATAGGATAGCTAAATTGTTATTGTCAATCTTAGTTTTGATCATGAAGTATCTCTGATTCTGATCAATAATAGTAATGTTATCTAGGGTGTTGCTGTTTTTACAAAGGATCCAAAGACCACCTTTGTGCCCGACAGATTTAATACAGAAGCATTTTTGGAACCCAGTAGTAAGGAGTTGGGGATCTGAGGGGGGATCTTCAGATTTTGTTTCTACAATTGTTAAGATATCTAAATTGTTCATGTTTCTAAGCATTTTAATCTCTTGCCAGAGAAGAGGACGCTTAGAGCCCCTAGTGTTCCAATATCCTAGGTTAATCATAAGAATTATATTGCCAAATTGCTGCTAGCATATAGAGGTTGAGAGAGTACCTGTCATTGTGCTTGTTGTGTTGCCAAGTGCAGTTACAACTGATCTTTGTAGGTTTACTCTTTTCCTCGAGCTGTGTTCCCTCGCCAATCCTCCGTTTAGCATTGGTGATGCTGTTGTTGTTGCATTTGGAGTCCTGCTTGCTGTTCTTTTGGTGTTGTGCCTTGATGAGATTCCATGGTGTAGCCTTGTTGTACATATCATTGTTGTAGAGAAGTTTTGTTGTGAGATTTTTGGTGTAAAGGTTTTGGTAGCTTACCTCCACACAGCCCTTACAAAGGGGTGCGGGGTGCAGCTGATATGTTAAGTTAAAGGAGTCAGAAGACTTACTTTCTCCAGCATGTGTCCAGCATTCATCTATCTCAGAAGCAAAGGACCTAAGAATAGACCTTTTATGTCTAGAGCTTAGAGAAGCCTGCAGTTTGAGAGTTAAGCAGAAAAATATCCAGTGGTAACACGAGTTAAGAACTAGGACATAAAGTTTAACATTCTTGAAATTAGCATAACCGATTATACTTCCCCCAGATTTTGAGAATAGGAGGGAGCAGTAGATGGATTTGAATCTAGGATAAGGAAAATTAAAAACATACAGCCAGAGCATACATCTAATAATCAGATTACAGTGGGTAGTGAGGGCTTGATTCTGGCAATTATTTCTAGTGATAATATGAGCTTTAGCAAGCTCAGCCCTTCGCCCAATTAATCTGTGAGACATCATCATCGGTTCTTTTTCTTCCTCGACTTTTTGGTCACTGGTGAGGAGATTTCATTCTGATCTTCATCTTCTCTACGTTTGCCTTGTTCAGCTTCCTTCATTATCATCTCATCATCAGCATGCCTGATCACGATTCCACCTAACTTCTTAAGCATGGAGTTGTCAGATCTAATAGAAAGGTGGGATTCTTCAGTCTCGTGTCCCAGATCAACCATTTTGCCTTTTTTATGCGCCTTTATCATGTCTTCCAAGGTTCCTTCAATCGGGTGGTTGGAGGTTGAGGCTGAATGGTTAGCACCATTGAGGATAGTGTGAAGGATAGAAGGGGCTATGGCAAAAGGGGGGGTTGGGTACTCGGCAGAAAGCTTAGCTACATGGGCGTTGTTCAGGCTAATAAGATGATTTATGAGGTCATTGGGATAGTTGTGAGCAGCAGTAGAGTAAGGGGCAGGCTTATTGGGAGCAGCAGGGGAGCAGTTCATGGGAAGGAGACCGAAGTCCCCTTGTCTAGGGGCCATAGCTTGAGAGATTGGCTGTTCATCAGCATGAGTGAAGGGGATACCTTGAACAGGAGCAGCATTGGTGGGGTGGCTGGCAGTGATAGCAGGAGCATTGGTGAGCAGGTCGACTTGAGGATTCTCCTCGAGAATCAAGTTAAACTTCCTGGGCCTTGGAGCATTAAGTGGGCATTCATCGTAGGCGTGAGCATAACTCCCACAGCAACCACAACCGTCGGAGAAGTCTTCATACCAGATGCGGAGTCTCATGGTTTCCTGATCATTCTTGCGGATATAGACAAAGCTAGTGAGTTTGGAAAGAAGTGAGACATTAACACAAGCCCTTGCGAACCTGAGTTTGTTTCTGGCATTGGACAACTGATCAATCTTGATCAGCGACCCAACCCCACCAGCATTAAGGATGTAACCGATTGCCTCCTGGGTGTAGAATTGATGGGGGAGGCCAGGGAGCCTGACCCAAACGTCAGCAGTGGTTGTGTCCTCCTCCATTGGGTTGAATGTGTCTGTCCAGGGGTATATGGCGAGCAAGGAACCTTGGACGTGGTATGGCCTGTTGGTCCAGACGACAGCTCGATCTTCCTTGTTGGCAAAGCAGAAGACAAACCAATCGTTGCCGATGGTGTCGATTCCCCAGCTGCCTTTGAGGGATTTCCACTCAGCTTTCATCTTCCCGGCTACTTGTTTCAGCTCCACGGCGTTTTGAACAAACCTACCAACCAAGCTGTACTCAGCTAGCTTGGTATGCAGGTTCTTCACACCAGGGATGGAGTAAGGGTCGGAGATTTGGTTAGAGTGGGGATTGGCATCCATAGGAGGAGCCGAGCTAATAGGGACGGCATGAATCGGCTGCTGCTCAATAGGTTGAGAGTGGATCTCATTACTATCCAGCGCAAGGGAGAGTGAGGGCTCAACAGGATGGGTGTTGTGTGGCATGGTTTCAAAAGTGACACCCTGCCTGGTGTTGTTGATCAGAGCCTCAACAAAGGAAGCTTGTTGCTCCATGACAGTAGTGAATTCAGAGAGGGTGGAATCAAGGTAGAAGAGAATCAGAAGGCGTGGTTTGCAAGTGCTATGAAGCCCAGTATTTATAGCCAAATAGATATGGAAATCATTCATAATAACAACTAGAGGTAAATGAAACGGTTTGTACTGGAAGTTTAAATTCCTAGATATAGGCCATTGGGTAGGATTAATCATACCTCTTTTCTTGAGAGAAGTGATTTGCTTCTTGGGTTTTCCATTTTGGAGGTCTAGATACATCCCTCCTTCTCTGTATAGCCTGGAGATTTGGCTAGTTGTTTGGTTTACTTCCAGATTGTGATCTTCTAGCGCAGTAGCCAAGAGAGGAATGATGATCAACCCTTCTTTAAGCCACAAAGCCGCCTTCAGCTGTCCATTAGTTGTGCCTGCATGTTCATCATTAGGTAGAAAAACACGGTTAACCATACCATTAGTAGCATCTTTAGTAAGATAATTAGGGGTAATCAGAAGGTTTGTAGTAGAGTTGTAGGGGTAAAAAATTTTGGTTAACATTTTTGGTTGAGAGATTGGGGCTGGAAAAAGATCCAGTTTCTCTCGAAAGCTTCGGAGGGCATTAAATCCCATCTTAGATTTTGGGGAAAAGATTGCATGCTTCAAATTTGTGAACCATAGGGGAATAAATTCCAATCCCATAGTGTCGACATATATGAGAAATATCTTCCAAACAGAAGATTGAGTTTTGTTTAGAATGGGGATTTCATGGGTAGTGTTGTGTTTGGTTTTGGTTATGATTGTTTGGTAGGCTTTGATTAACAAGAACAGATCATTACTTAGAACAAATTGCCTAAGGCAATCAATCCCAGTAAGATCAACCCAATCAAGAACAGAACCCAGAAGAAGGTTTGGACGGAGTCACCAAGGAGGAAGAGAGAATAATCCTTCTGATTCCCTAGCTACTTTTGATTTTCCATCCAATGGTTATATTAGATTGAATTCAATGTTTTGAATTAAGCCCAATAGTTAGTAAAATTAAAGAAAAAATATAACTAAAGGAAAAAGAAAAAAAAAAAGGAGAATTAAAGAAGAAAAAATGGAAAAAAAAGAAGAGGAAATGATACTAAATACCACAATTTGAAAAAAGTTTGCAAAAATGCCACCGTTTTTGAAAAATTGGCAAAAATGCCATTTTCTCCCCAAATTTGCAAAACTGTGCAGGTTGTCACCCACCCCCCCAAAACCGGCTATCGGTTGTAATTATTGCCAAAAAAAAATAAAAAAAAATAGAGGCATCATTACCTACCTAGTAGGAGAGAGGCAAGGCGGGAAGGAGTAAAGGCAATCCAATCACCATCTCTCTTCTCCTTCCAAACCGATACAATAGCAAAGAGAGAGAGAGGCAGTTGCAGAGACGCCAGAAGATAGAGAGAGAGAGAGGGCGGTTGCGGTTTCTTCCTCGACAGTTGCATACACCAAAGGAGAGAGAGCGGGCAAGTCCAGCGTCGCCGGAAAGGACACAGCAGCCACAACCCGACGATATACAAAACAGGTACGCCCTTTTACTCTTCTCCCTTTGGTGGTAGGGTGCGCGGGTGTGGGTCGGGGAAGCAGTGGGTGAAGGGGTTAGGGCAATGGCAGCCTGAATGGTGGGCCGGGGTGGTGGTTTTCTTGTTTGGATAATGGTGGGTGGTGGTGGCATGGGTGGTTTTCGGGTATGGAAAGGGGAAATCGGTGGTTAGGGTTTCCAATTGGGTGACAGTGGTTTTCGAAATGGGTTAGGGCAATGGTCGGGGAACTATGGATAGGGGAAATTGGTGGTTTGAGGTTCGAATTGGGTGGCAGGGGTTTGACATTGGGTGACAGGGGTTTCCATTTTGGAGAGAAGGGTTTCTGAATTTGTTGTGGTAGGCGGAATAGGGAAATTGACGAGGTGTGGAAATTGGGATATGTGGATGTCGTAGGTGTCCTATTGAAGGAGGTTTGATGTATTGGTTATAGGCTTCCGATTCATAATGAGTGACATGTGTTTCACACTGAGTGACAAGGGTAGAGTGACATGGGTTAGTCTGTTAGGTGACAGAGGGAGACGAATATAATTGGTAGAAGCTGACTTTGTTCGTGTGATGGAAGTTACAGGAGAGAAATGGTGAGGACGAAGAATGTGAGCTCGAAGAACAAAGAGCCTGAATACGTAGTCCCCGAAGCTAGGCACTTCCGGGCCCGGGTGAACCAGGGCTCAAGACTGTCAATGCTGAACAACATCGATGATTATGTTGACGCTAGCGACTGGCAGAAGCTGCTTGACTCCCAGCTTGGTGGGGTTGTGCAGCTGGCGCACAGTGTGAAATTTTCTTCACAAATGATGCATTATGCACTCCAGCGACAGCTTGCGAGCGATAAGGAGTGGGAGACGTGGTACCGGATTAAGGGGAAGCTCCGGAGGTTCTCCCTCAAGGAGTTTGCCTTAGTAACCGGGCTGCGGTGCAGTCAACCAACAGCTAGTGACATGGAGGACGACGAGAAAGCTATCAAGGAGTTTTTTGGAAACGAGAAGATGACGGTCGGTGACCTGGAGACCGAGCTGAAGAACTCAATAATGGTGGTGCGGAGCCCGCGAAGATGATTCAAGCTAGTGCTTTTGTACATTGTGGAGGGCGTTTTGTTAGGGGAGGAGCAGAGGAAGGGGTTGCGGAGCTAGATCGTCCGATTGGTGGAGAAAGTCGATCGGATTTTGGCATTCCCATGGGGGAGGGCCATCTATGCTGCAACACACGTGGCGCTGAACGGCGCCGTAAAGCGACGGGAGGCTGAGATAAAGGTAGAAGATCGAAAGAAGCGCAATGGTTATGACCTGATGGGTTATCCGCTATCCTTTCAGGTAACCTTCTCGACCACACCCATGATCATTTTGTAATTCATATGCTGAAAATGTATTAATTTTAGTGGGGATACGATGCAGATTTGGTTGTTGGAATCCATGCCGAAATGGGGGATGTGGTGCAGATTCCCTCGTTGCATGAGATGGGCCCTGAAGGACGAGAACCTCGCTTATAAGGATATAGCCAGCCGCACCGAAGCTGAGGGAGAGGAGGCCATAGAGATTGATGATAACCCAATACTCAGACCAGAGGAGGCTGAGATGGAGCTGATGGATGGGTGTGTGTACGATGATGAGAAGTCCAACCCCTTTTTCGACGACCTAATTGCACCGTTTCTGAGACACTTCGAAGCCCCTGGTGGGAGGTCCCCAAGGACGGGAAGAGGAGGCAATGAGAAGGATGGCGGGGTGGGGGACATGGCCAAGACTTTGGCACAAGTTATGGACAAGATTCAGACAATGTCAACAGGGATGGAGAAGATGGATGAAAAGGTACGCAATAACTTCCCAATTATTTGTTCTGTGGAGACTGGGGATAACGGTGAACTAGGGTAAATGGACTCCTGACACGTGAAATTGAACAAGTGACACGTAGTGTAGATAATGAACGAATGTGGTATGAAATTGAGGGGGGCCTAGTCTGATAAGTGTTTGTTTAGAACTGAATTAGGTGACCTTAGTCTGATATGAAGTGTGAATTAGGAATTGTTTGGTGTTCATTATTCATGGTGATATGAAGGGTGAATTGTGTTGAATTTTGTCACCTTATGGTGATATGAAGTAATAATTTTATCACCTGCAGCTGAAATTATTGGAGGTGGCCGTGACTGAGCTGCGGGATGGTCAATGTAAGGGGACGGCCTGACAAGAAGCAACCGATAAAGAACAAGCTGGAGATGAGAAAAAACGGGATGAGTTTGTAAGTTTGTTTTTGCGTGACATGCGTTTCGATGTTTAGTCCTGCTTGAAATCGGGGATTAAATATCAAATGTTAATATGTATTTTACAAGTCGAACTTGATGAGTTGATAGAGTCAATTGCGGCTGAAGCCGGTGAGGGTGGACAAGGTGGTAAGGTAAGTTGTTGGTAAACATCACAAGATTTGTTATGTTCAGCGACACTGGAAGAATGTGACAGGAAGATTGTAGCTGTCTAACATGATTTGTTCTGTTAAGTGACACTGGAAAGTTTGAGGCATAATTGAATGTTGATTTCATTTGCAGTTAGGAGGTGCTGTTGAGAAGGGAAGTGAAGTGGATGATGGCGGGGATAAGCACACAAAAGTTGAAACTGTGAAGGCAAGGGATGAGATATCAGGAGAGAGCAAGATAGCTTGTGATGATGTCGGGGAAAAGCATGATGAAGCTGAATCTGTCAAGGCAGGGGATGGGTGGGTGGGGGGGGGGGGAAGGAAAGACCAACGAGGTCAGGTTTATTTATGAAAAAAAGGTGATTATATATGTGACATGAAAGTTTATGGCAAGTGACATGAAATTTTTTCAGACCACGGCAGGGGACAAGCAATCGGATGTCGGGGACAAGGTAGCTGAAGGTGAATCCGTCAAGGCAGGGGATGGGACGGCAAGAGAGAGCAAGGATGTAAGTATTTTCTATTAGTTATTGGTGACAGGGACGTTGTAGTTGCACGACATGAGTATATCTGTTATGTGACAAGGGATAGTGTCAATCTTAGCTGAAGTTTGATATGTTTGCAGTTGGGAGAGGTTGGTTTAAAGGGGTCTGCTCCTGATGAAGGGGGAAAGAAAATTGAAGGTGATGAGAGGCCGAAGCCCCGGGTAGCTCAGGTTTATGCATCTAAGGGGGCGAAGAAGACGAGGAAGGCTGTTGGAGAGGAGCTGGCTCCCCCGGCCAAGAAACCGCGAGCCCAGAAGGCAGCCACTGTTCCCATCGATGTTGTTAAGCTAGGAATGGTGTCAGCGAGGGACAACGACGCCATGACAAGTTGGGTGGCAAGGTACGTAGCTTATGTGTCTTACTCTCGAATAGACGAAGAAGGTAGATAGTTGAACGTCCACAATACCTGACAGAAACTTACCGTGCAGTGGGGACGCGGAGGTGCGCACGTCACCCTGCGGTGTGGATATGACGAAGGAGTTACTCAACCGCTTGAAGAAACCCCAAGATTGGTTTGGAACTGTGGTATGAACACTTGTCACCTCTAAAATTTCCCGTGTCAGGATTTTGGATTGTAATTGCGGTTCACTTCATGCAGGAGATGGAGGAGTGCTACTACCTTATGCGCAAAGCGGTCGCAGAGAGTGCGGGTGACATGGCCAATGGAGCCATCGTAGTCGATACGTGCTTTGCGAGAATTTATCTACCTTGGGAATGGAAGGAGTACAGCGCCACCCCCGAAGCGTACGAGCCTAGTGATGCATTGATGGCGTACATAAATGGGGGGTCGCCGAAGCCGTTGGGACGAGCATGGTCAGGTGCGGACCTCATCCTCCTCCCCTTCAACGTCGGGAACAAACACTGGGTTGCCCTTGCCATCGATCTTAAGGAGTGGGAGGTAAGGGTGTATGACTGCGACGTCCACATGGTGACAGAACGCCAGCTCCAGCCCCTGTTAATGCTTGTGACGAGCCTGATCCCTGTCGTCATGCGTGCACACCCCGATCTGAAGGTCAAGTATGCCGATAAGGTCCCAACGCCGTTTGCCATTCGCCGGGACAAGAGCCTTCTACAGAACAAGCAAAGGTAAGTTGGATGACATGGTTCAATTTCGTTTGATTGGATGTGGAATCGGTGTCCGCGTTCTGACCGATTGTTCCCCATTGCAGCGGTGATTGTGGCCCGTAGACCATTAGATTCATGCACCTCCTGCTGGAGACCGCCCCGAACTTCGATGGATTGGATGACACGTACATTGAGGCATACCACCAGATGCTAGCTGTTGGGGTATTCCATGGTCGACTTGGATGCTAGACTTTGGAGTTGAACACTTGCTTTCAATCATAACACCCTCCTGTAATAGTTGAAGTAAAACATTTGGATATTTTGCGAAACTTGGTAGTTGTCGAATGTGAACATTTGTATATGTTAGTAGGTATGCGGACATGTTAACCTTGCCAGTGTAGCTACATGTATCTATCCAATTTGGTGACAAGGTATATGTCGTTAGATGACACGAGGATTAAAAGGGGTAACATGGGTCATTTAGACTATACGTAGGAATATGAGACAGTCAATAGTGACACGAAAAAACCTGTCAGGTGACACGTGGATGGAAAGACGGGAGCCGATACTGGGACAAAAGAACAAAACGACAAAGGAAAAGGAATCTGTCAGGGTGACAGTTGGTTGCACAGTTCCTTTGACCTACTTACAAAAAAATAAAAAAATAAAAAGAAAATGCTGGGTTCCTCAAATTAAAAGGTAAACAAAAGAAAAGCAAAAGTAACTTGCATTCATTGCAGTTGGGGAAAAAAACCACCACCTACACAAGGGATGGAGAGAGAGAGAGAGAGACCGAATATTAATAGGAGTGAAGGGAGGCGGTTGTGAAGTGAAGGGAAAGAGGAGAGCCCGTACCAGAGAGGGAGGAAGATGCCGGAGAAGGGAGGAAGACGCCGGAGAAGCCCGTATTGGAGAGGAAGGCGCAGGAAAACAGGTACAACTCAATTGGTCATTGAAATCCGTCCTCACCCATCTCTACTACTCTGAATCTTCACTTAATTTGCAATCTTCCCCACTTAATTTGCATTCTCCCATTGTTTTGTACCGGAGAGGGAGGAAGTCGCCGGATAAGGGAGCAAGACGCCGGATAAGGCAGTACCGGAGAGGAAGGCGCAGGAGTACATGTACAACTGAATTGATTATTGAAATCTGTCCTCACCAATCTCTACTAGTCTGAATCTTCACTTAATTTGCAATCTTCTCCACTTCATTTGCATTCTTCCATTATTTCGTTCAAAGGCATGCAATTTGGGATTGGACAAAAATCGGAAATTGGGGAATTGGAATAACAGTCATGTGGGGAATTGGGGATACGGGGAAATACAGATCTGGAGCAAAAGGGGTATGAGGAATTGAGGAATTGTCAGACAAGAGCGAGGGAGGTTGAAGATAAGCGTGAGAGGCTTGCGGGTCCTTTAACCCAGATTGTGAGAGTGGAGAATAACCCCTGTCATAAACGGGTACTGTAGGACAATTGGGAGAAGACAATTGACATTCATTCCATGAGCTATTCTATTGGGTGACAGGGGTTACTTTAGTAGGTGACATGGACCTTTTCTCGTGAAACAGTCGCAGACAGATTTATTAAGTAGGGGGGTGGCTTTGTGTGGATATTGATTATGTTCATGTCCACGTAATTGCAGGAAGAACATGGTTCGGTCCCAGAATTTGAGGAGGAAAGGTGTCCGGCCACCGAAGAAGGTGGAGCCCCGACTCGCAGTGCCGGAGGAGAAGCATTTCCGAGGGCGGGTCAACTAGTCTTCCAAAGTGTCTCTGCTCGTCAACATGGACGACTGGGTCGACCCCGTCGATTGGGAGAAGCTGATGCGAAGCCAATTTGGGGGTATTGTGCAAATGGCAAACCGGGTTCAATTCTCTTCGCAACTACTGCATTACGTGTTACAAAGGCAGCTTGTGACAGAAAAGAAGTGGGAGACTTGGTACATGCTTCAAGACAAGCTGCGGCGATTCTCTATCAAGGAGTTTGCGCTCGTGATTGGGCTGCGGTGTGGTCGAGTTCGGGGTGAAGACACAGAGACGGAGGATGAAAAGAAGACAAAGAAGGCTCTCAAGGACTTATTCGGAACGGACAACATAAAGGTGGGTGAGCTGGAGAACGCCTTCAAGAACTCCATCTTGAAGGAGCCGAGTGCGAGAAGGCGTTTTAAGATCGCTCTCCTCCTCATCGTCGAAGGAGTACTGCCGGGGGGAGAACCCAGGAAAGCCATACGAGGGTGGATTGTGAAGGTTGTGGAGAACGTTGATCGATTTCTGGATTACCCCTGGGGCAGGATTGTGTACGAGGCCACCCACGAGTCCTTGTCGGGCGTCATAGAATGACGTGTCGCTGACTTCAAGCCGAAGGCGAACGACAAGGACGATCGATATGGATATGGGCTTATGGGTTTTCCGTATGCGTTCCAGGTAAGATACTTGACCAAAGTTATGCTTGAACTATTACGCGCAATTGATGCACTCGAGTGACATGTGTGGTTGTTTTAGATTTGGCAGTGCAAAGCTGTCCCGGGGATTGGCGAGGCGTTTGCGAACCGGGTGTCGAACACGGCGTTGCGTCGCATGCTGAGGTGGACAGCCGATGACGACAATCTAATGTATGAGACGATCCAGTCCCGCATGGACCCTGAAAAATTGGATAGAATCAAGGTCGAAGACAACCCGATACTAGTATCGAAGGCCGGCGAGTATGAATTGATGCTCGGGTGCTTCTACCAGCATGAGGAGCCTGACCTTTACTTTGATGACATTGAGGCTGCGTTGGCACCGAGTTATTACGGTGAAGGCTCTGGCAAGTCCGGCCCGAGTTCGGAGCAACGAGATGGGACAAGGGATTCCTGGGAGGATAAGTTGGGGAAGTCAGTAGAACTGATATTGGAGAGGCTGGGAACCATGTCAACATGGATGCGGAGCATGGATGACAAGGTACGTGTAACGTTTCTGGCATTTGTGACACGGGTATAGTTTATATGTGACACGGGTAATTTTCGAAGGTGACACGGGTTACATATCTCCCAATGTCGAATAACATTCGCTAACCACCCCTCATTTATGTACTATGTGTATTAGATGAAGGTGTTGGAAGGTGTTGTGAATGGGATGCGAGATGGCCAGTCGAATGCAGAAGGTGAGCAGAAACCAATGAGCGATGTCCGTGGAGAGGATAACGAACAAAAGAACGGGGGGACAGATGGACAAACTAAGGTGGAAGACCAGCCATCGGAAGGACAAGAGGAGGTAAATTGGTTGTTACTTGACATGATATTTTCTGAATCCACGGTGAAGGGGTAATAGAATCAACAATTTACAATATGTCAATATTTTGTAGACAACTCACACGGTTGTTAAAGTGAAGCGACACGTATTAATATGTAAAGTGACAAGGGAACAAATATATTATCTCAATCACAGTTGAAATAACCGTAACCAATTGCCAGATCCCAGAGGCGGTCAAAGACGAGACCGTTGGAGGAACTGTGGGAGATGTCAGTGGAGAGAAAGTCGGGAAACATAGGGATGCCGAGGACAAAAGCGGTAAAGCCGGTTCAACGGAGGTACCACCTACAGTGAGCGACCAAGCAACGCCGGAAGGACATGATGAGAAGGTAAAATGCATGTTACTTCACATTGTCAATTGAATCTATAGTAGTACATAAGTGACAAGTGTATCAGTGTTAGCCGACACGAGTACAGATTGGGGTGACACGGGGGTCAAAACATTTTTGCCCTGACCATTGAAACTGTCTAACCAATTGGCAGATCCCAAAGGCTGCAAGAGCGGAGCTCGTTCGAGGCAGGAAGAGTAAGAGAGGTCCAGGAGGTGAAGGAGAAGTGAAGTCCCCGCCTCAGAAGAAAACGCGGGGCCGAAAAGGGAAGAACGTTGTCGAAGGCGCGGCCGTGATTAAGTTGTGTCTTGTTTCCGTGTCAGACAACGATGGGTTCCTCTGCTTAATGGATAGGTGACACTCATCAGGAGACGTACCCAAGTTATTGCATAGATGACTCCAATCCCCTAACATTGTGGTTGTGGTTGTGCAGCGGGGATGAGGACAGCTGAAAGACTGCATACGACACGACGTTGAGTAAGGAGTTCTTCACCGCACTAAAAACGCCCACAGTTTGGCTAAACTCTGAGGTACGAAACCCGCCTAAGTGACTACCTTTGTCTAGTGAATGACACGGTATGTACTGTAATATGTAGTGGAATAGTTTTGGATTTTGACTAGGGTGGTAATCGATGCAGCACATGGAACAAGCACGCTATCTTCTTCGGAAAGGGGTAACGGAGAGGGCCGACGACATTGTCGGTCGAGTTGTCGTGGTGGACACATATTTTGGTCACTATCTGCAAACCGAGTGGGGCAAATACAAGAGCGATGCGGATAGCTACCAAGCCGACGAGAAGCTGCTTGGCTACTTCGACGGGCGGTCCCCGGCGACGATAGGTCGGGCGTGGGAAGGGGCGGAACTCATCCTCCTACCGTTGAACGTGGACAATGTTCACTGGATCGCTGTAGCGATAGATCTGGTCGGGTGGCAGGTAAGGGTTTATGATTCGGACGTGTACATCGTGAGGGACCGCCATCTGCCGACACACTTAAGCTGCATCACCCACCTTATCCCGGTACTGATGAATGCCCACCCCGCGTTGATGGCCACCTACGTCGACAAGTTTCCAAAGCCGTTCGCCCTTAGTCGCGAGAAAAGGATTCCGCAAAACAAGCAGAGGTAATTTTTGTCCAACACTTAAATATCTCTTCGTCTCATAGTTGCATCCGGCTGTAATGAATATGACTCCGACGATTCTCTATTGCAGTGAAGACTGCTTTCTTTACACGATCAGGTTCATGCAACTCCTCACGAAGGACACCCCCACCTACGACGGTCTTGACGACGTCTTCATCGGGGCGTACAGGCACATGCTCGCTGTTCGCATCTTCAATGGTACACGGTTATGATCTCAGTTGTGATCACCATTGCCCAGTGTTATGAAATTTTATGTTATGGTATAAGCTTCTTATGAACATCATTTTTATTGTGTTGGATATTTATGAACATGGTTGCTGGTTCTCACATTTAGTTTTGGACGGTAGTTCACTAGGTTGGTATTTTAGTACGTTGGTATGAACTATTTCGCATTCTTTTTCTTCGGTGAGTGGTTATGTGTTGTGGACTGTTACTTTATTTGTATGATAATTTTTAAGCAGTGAGTGACCATGTTGGCATGGTGCAAACATTGGTTATAATTAGTTCAGAATTCACCCGTGTCACCAAACTTGGAATCCCGTGTCACCTGACGTGATTATCCGTGTCACTGATGGTGAGTAGGGTGATTTTCTAACCTTGTTTATGTGTTGATAGGTTCATATACGAATTGTTACAAGGCCCTATCATAGGAACCACATAAGTTTACATTTTTTCATGTATAATTGAATGTCATGTGGCAAGAAACTTACTCGGTTGAAAGGCATATTATAAGTTGTAAGGAAATCACCCGTGTCACTAAACTTGGAATCCCGTGTCAACTTACGTGATTATCCGTGTCACTGATGTTGATATGGTGAGTAGGGTGATTTTCTAACCTTGTTTATGTGTTGATAGGTTGATATACGAATTGTTACAAGTCCCTATTATAGGAACCACATAATTTTACATTTTGTCATGGATGATTGAATGTCATGTGGCAAGAAACTTACTCGGTTGAAAGGCATATTATAAGTTGTAAGGAAATCTCCCGTGTCACCAAATTTGGAATCCTGTGTCAACTGACGTGATTATCCATGTCACTGATGTCGATATGGTGAGTAGGGTGATTTTCTAACCTTGTTTATGTGTTCATAGGTTCATATACAAATTGTTACAAGTCCCTATGATATGAACCACAAAAGTTTACATTTTTTCATGTATAATTGAATGTAATACACATGCATAACACCAACAAGTGGAAATGTAATAGACATGCATAATATAGGAGGGACATTGCCCTATACATACCATATCCGATCATACAGGCACCATTCATAACGGTGCAACCACACTCGGCTTTCCAAAAAACGACAACTAACCGAGCGTGGGTGAGACATTGTTTCTAACTACCCTTACATAGGCCCCTAACTGCAAGAAATGGGGCGCATCCGCCACATACGGAATTGTTCCAAGTCCAAAAAACCACATCTGTTTGGGATCACACCAGTATTTGGCAACTACTACAACAACATCACAAGTTTTGGCAAAAAACAAAGAGAACTAGCTTCGGAGCTCCTAAGCCCTGGTGACCAGACGCACCATAACTCCCATCATCAGCACGAGAATCCACCCCATGAGCCTGTTCCAGCGGGTGAGTTGTCGGGTGCGGAGCTGCTCGCTAGCGTGCCCGACCCACTGCCCACAGAGGAAGGAGCCCACCTCGGCCACCCGCTGCGCCAGGTGCTTGTTGCTAGCCTCGCTCCTCACCAACTTGTTGGCGAGGACCATGTTCTCTTCCATTGTAGCTTGCAGCAAGCTCTGGGTAACCTCCAACTCAATAGTTGTGGCCTCCAGGGTGGACTGGGTAGCCTGCAGCTGAAGATTGGTTGTCTGGACCTGCGTGTTGGCGGACTCCAGCTGACTGCGCTGTGTGGCCATAACTCCTTCCCGGGCAGCATCCCGGTTCAGCAGCGACTGAACTCGCTGGCGAAGGTCGGTAAGCTCTTCGGCAGCCAAGTCCCATAGCGCGTTGTCCTCAACCACCTGCTCGGGGTCTCTTCTGTCCGACTGATCATCATCCTCGTCCTCATCACGACGGTCCCGACGGCTCCGCCCGTAGTTGTAGTCTGTACGCAGCCAGTAGTACCTCCGGTCGTCACAGCTCTAGTAGCTCCGATCGCTGTCGGAGTCTGTGTCAATGTCGCTGTCTGAGTACGGCTACATGATTCCTACCAGTACAAGGGAAAATAAACGTGAGATGGCAGAAGAAAACCAAACACAAGAACATACGTACATATGAAAAATATCTAAGCATGTTTTATAATGGAGACAAGTACATATATGTGAAAAAGATGAATGGGAGAGTGAGATGATATGTCACCAAACAAGTAAAGGAGAATGTAATATATAAGCTAAAATAATGTCCGGACCTTAGAATGTTGAGAAGGAGAGATTTATGTGCAAGCAAAGTTGGATATGGTAAATACAAGTGTGAATATGAAACTCATATCAATGACATTTCTGGAAGATGCCATTTGTAAGATGCATGTGGCCAAGTAGTCCACAATTCTGATAACAAACTCATATCAATGAATTAAAGTTTTGACAAAGTTATATAACAAATGGGAAGAAATCACCCGTGTCACCAAATTTGGAATCCCGTGTCACCAAATTTGGAATCCCGTGTCACCAACTATATATACTTGAAAGACTTCATACTAAGAACCTTCACATACAAAGAGAAAGGTTGCAACTTTCATAGGCTTAATCATATTTATGCTTTAGATTCACACAGAAAGGATCCAAAATGTTCTATTTCTTTTTCAACCATAACAAGTACATATATATGAAGAAGACGAATGGGAGAGAGAGATGATATATCACCAAACAAGTAAAGGAGAATGTAATATATAAGCTAAAATAATGTCTGGACCTTATATGTTGAGAAGGAGAGATTTATGTGCAAGCAAAGTTGGAAATGGTAAATACAAGTGTGAATCTGAAACTCATATCAATGAAATTTGTGGAAGATGTCATTTGTAAGATGCATGTGGCCAAGGAGTCCACAATTCTAATAACAAACTCATATCAATGAATTAAAGTTATCACAAAGTTATATAACAAATGGGAAGAAATCACCTGTGTCACCAATTTTGGAATCCCGTGTCACCAAATTTGGAATCCCGTGTCACCAACTATATATACTTGACAGACTTCCTACTAAGAACCTTCACAGACAAAGAGAAAGGTTGCAACTTTCATAGGCTTAATCATATTTATGCTTTAGATTCACACAGAAAGGATCCAAAATGTTCTATTTCTTTTTCAACCCTAACAAGTACATATATATGAAGAAGATGAATGGGAGAGGGAGATGATATGTCACCAAACAACTAAAGGACAATGTAATATATAAGCTAAATTACTGTAAGCACCTTATAATTTTGATAAGGAGAGAATTATGTGCAAGCAAAGACCAATTACAAAAAGGTGGTTAGAAATCACCCGTGTCACCAAAGTTGTAATCTCGTGTCACCAAGTATATATACTTCACTGGCTGCATTCTCACCCCCAATTCAGCAAATTCCACCAACTAATTGCATATATGAAGCCTAAACCAATAAACACATATAGGAACTCCAAACAACTACTCAACATAAGTATGTAATAAGCACATGCAAGATAAGAGACAAATGGACATATTCACTACACAAGGCACACAAACCATAAAACAGTGAGCCATGGACATATTCACCCAAAATCTGCAGCATACACAGGCATAAACCGTAGCCCCTAATCGGAAAGCTTTCGATGTCGTCAATTAGTAATCTATGTCGAAAACCCTAGTAACAACTCAGATTTCATTAAAAACAAACTTCTAATCGACAAAAATCCTAAAATACAAACAGTTTTTTTCAACACATATGCCAATCGGGGTTGTACTTACTTGGAATTGAAAGCTCTTCGATGAGGATGAGCACCACTGGTGAACCAAACACGATCGCGTCGCTTCTTCTTGCCGAATTGTTTTGTGGCTTGCAAGAGAAGAGTGAAAGTGAAAGGACCGATGGAGTGGTATTTATGAAGAGAGAGGGGCTCCATCGGGGGGTGGGGGGGGGGGGGTGAGGGTCACCAAATTTGGAATCCCGTGTCAACTAACATAATAACCCCTTCAACATTAAATATAGGTCAATTTGCACAAATATACATTTCAATATGGTCACAAGGTTGGTATTTTTGTACGTTGCTATGAAGTACTACCTCCGTTACGAAAAACTTGTCAGTTGACTATTCACGCACGCTTATTTTAAGAGATAAAACTATATAAAATATCCAGTTTCGTAATTATTTTTAAAAATAATTTCGTAGCTATTATTAGCAAATACAAAATTGTTACAATTTTTTTATGAAAAAGTATATTTTATATAGTTTTTTTAATTATAAAAAAGCGTGCGTGAATAGTCAACGACAATTTTTGCTGAACGACAACTAAGTGTTTCGATTTCTTTATCTTCATTTGGTGGTTATGTGTTGTAGACTTTGTAGCACGGAAACGGAAACGGACACATGACACGGACACGGGAAGACACGCGGAAATGACATTTTCAACAAAACATATGACACGGATACGCCAAAGAGATATGATATATATATCATTTTAAAGGTCTTGCAAAGATGTATACATTTATACTAATAAGAGCCACGTAGATGTTAAGACCAATGACATGAAAATAAAAAATTATATAACATTTTAAATCAAAATATATACAAATAAACAATGCTGAGTCTACAAATTTATCAAAGTATAGAGAGGAGGTGTCCACCGTCATGTACTCATCTCTTGTTATTTTTGTGATATTTTTAGGCAGTCATTGACGATGTTGGCATGGTGGAAACTTTGGTTATAAATTGTTTGGTAATAACCCGTGTCAGCAAAGTTGGAATCCCGCGTCACCTTACATAATTATGGTGTCACTGAGGAGAATACGGTGACAAAATGTACACGAGTAGCACAAACACTCAGGAATTTAAACATGACCTGAAACTAGTGGCAGTGCATGGGTGATTTCATTGTGAAAGTGTCACCTCCGGATTGATAAACATGAAATTAAAACCAGTGACATGATAACCCCTTCAACCTGACACGGTAATACAAAGGGGGTGACAGGGGTTATAAGTTGGCAACGTTGGTTACTTTTGGCAACGTTGGTTATAAGTTGTTTGGTAATAACCCGTTTCAGCAAAGTTGGAATCCCGTGTCACCTTACATAATTATGGTGTCACTGAGGAGAATACAGTGACAAAATGTACACGAGTAGCACAAACACTCAGGAATTTAAACATGACCTGAAACTAGTGGCAGTGCATGGGTGATTTCATTATGAAAGTGTTACCTCCGGATTGATAAACATGAAATTAAAACCAGTGACATGATAACCCCTTCAACCTGACACAGTAATACAAAGAGGGTGACAGGGGTTATTTACAGAATCCATCCCCAAAAGTACTGCGAAGTTCTTTACCACTTACCACTAGAGTGTAACCCGTTGCCAAAAGTAAATGTATCCTTACAACCAAAGGACAAGATTAAAACCAACGTTGTTCACAACAAAAGACAATAAAGCACTTCCATAACTACACCCAAACGACTATCATATTATGCGTCCACCGAGCCGACCATGGAAGATGGCAGCCACTAGCATCTGTCTGTACGGCCCAATAAACGTGTCGTCCAGCCCATCGAAGGTGGGATCGGTCTCCATGAGGAGCTCCATGAATCTGATCGTGTAAGGGTCACTGTCACCACTGCAATGACGAAGATGTTGTCAAAAAAGAGGCGGAGATATCATCAAGTGAAATGAAATATAGGGGTCCCACCAATCATACCTGAGCTTGTTTTGCGGAACGCGCTTATCGCGGATTATGCGAAACGGGCCTGACAGCTTCGATGCATACTTCACCTTCAACTCAGCGTGTGCATCAATGATGATGGGGAGGAGGTGGGTAACGTGCATCAGCCGGGGTGGGAGTTCGGCGTCTATCACGCAATGCACATCGCAGTCATACAACTTCAACTGCCACTCATTCAGATCAAGAGCAACGGCAACCCAATGTCTTCCCCTCAGGTTGAGGGGTAGGAGGACGAGATCCCCGCCTGCCCACGGACGGGCCATGGGCGCCGGGGCCCGCCCGTCGAAGTATGAGAGGAGTATGCCACTCGCCTCATACCCCCCGACGTCTGAGTTGTACTCCTTCCACTCCCTCTCCAGATAGCTGGAGAAGTAGGAGTCCAACACGTACAATGACTCGACGCCCATTGTCGTAACCCCTCTCCGCGCTTTGTTTCCGTAGCAGAAAGCATGACTGCTCGAAGTGTTGCGACAAGTTAACCCCCATGACAACCCACAACATAGTCCAACACCAACCCAAATGCGTATACAAGGCCAATCATAATAAAATGTGAGAAATACAATATACCTCTGAGTGGATCCAATAGCGGGGCGTCTAGAGGGTGGTAAAAAACTCCTTCGACAGGTCCTGGCCGCAAGCCGTTGATCGATTCTCACCGTCGGCACTGGACCGTACAATGAAGTGGACTCAATGAAAGTGACTGTGCCGTAAAATGAAGACTGAAATGAGACGATAGGTTACCTTGCGAGCCACCCCTGTAGGGCCTCATAGTTGGACGCAGAAACTAGTCCCATGGCAACAGCTTCACCGTGAACTACGTCGTCCTTCCCTTTAGACGCCCGCGGTTTCGTAATCTTCCACGCCTTGCTCTCACATTCCTGGTCGATGAACAACCTCTGAATTCAAAAAAACATTTCCCATGTCACATAACACAACGACCCTTGTCGCCTTGCTTACATCCCCATGCCACTATTGAAAACATAAAGGATGAATGGCATGGGCCATAAGGAGCGTACCTTAGCAACTTGTCGGGGCTTCTCCACAGCTTCAGTAGGAGTCCCCTTTGGGACATCAACATCAACAACCTGCAAAACCGATCTACAACTTACATGGATTCCAACATGTACAAACTCGTTTTCACTATCCCTTACTCTTTGTTCCTTGCCTCTTCCAATCAAGTTTCCATCCCGCATTTCATGGACCTCCTCCTTTAACACTTTTATCTGCACACAAGAAGTTGTTACAATAAATCCACCATCTCCTCCAACAATTTTATATCCCGTGTGACATACTGTATGTCCCATGTCATTACTCTATTTACCCTAGTCACTGAACTTAATAAGAATATGAGAGTGAATAATGCGAAAGACTGAAGTACCCTATCATCCATCTTCTCCAAGGTATCCATAATCTTCTCCAGTCTCTTCACCACGATATCCCTAGCGGCGTCCGTCTCCTCGACGTAGTTCGCGATGTTGGCGAGCATCGCCACCCTCGACCCTTCGTTTATCAGTGCACGGAAGCGCTCGTTGTGTGGCTGTGTAAATTTTGTCCGAACCATTTGTTTCCTGCAGTTTAAGAGAAACAATACGTTATCGAGAAATTTTATATTCAATGTCACTACCTTTGTAAACCCATGTCACTGAATTTGTAAACCCATGTCATAAATGTCAGAACGTTCCTAAACCACTAACGACATACATTCCACATCAAATCCCCAAATCTGAATTTCAAATTAATGGAACCCCAAATCTTGCCCATTCCCAATCAAACCCCTAATCTACCCCATTCCCTATTTCGACACCCACCGTAGCCATCCTCTTCGGGCGTACTAAACCCTAAGCGCGGGTTTTCCCTATCCAATCCCCAAAACCCGGCTCCTTGTCCTTCATTCGCAACCACCTCCACAATCCCCAAAATCGCGCTCCTTAACGTTCAATCCCTTACCACAATAGTAGGTTGTTCCATCCACCCACCCCGAACCCCAGATTCGAAGATAACGGACAACAGAGAGAGGGGGCGTACCTTCTGAGTTTCCTCCCGGCGTTGTTCTCTTATCCGACAGTTCCCGGCAGTCTCTTCTTCGACCCGTTGTTCCTCGTCGCCGGCGTCTTTTCTTCCTCCCCCTTTCGAACGGTTTTGAGTTATGGAAATTTAGAGATGGAGTCCCGATGAATACAGAAAGAGAGTGTGGGGTGATATCCCGGACGCGTGTCAACTCACCCGAAAATATTCTTTTTTGTTTTCTTTTTGTTTTGAGTTATGGGCAACTTTTTCGACATAAATGGGAAAGGGTCAATTTTTCCAAATTATCCCCCATTGTGCTATTTATGCAAGTTTGGCCAAAAGTTGGTCTATCTTTGACCACGGGTTGACTAAGTTATTATTGTCGAAACTTTGGTTATAAGTTGTCAGGAAATCACCCGTGTCACCCAACTTACAATCCCGTGTCACCTTACATAATAACCCCTTCAACATTGTCATAAAGGTGATTTCAATATGTTCACAAGGGTGAATTCCTAACACCACTACCACAACCACTCAGGAATGTAAACATGTTGTCAAATAAGTGCCAATGCATTGGTGAATTCATTATCATAGCTTCAACCACCGAAATGTCTACCATGAAATTGAAAGCTGTGACATGATAACCCCTTCTACTTGACACGGGAATACAAATAGGGTGACAGGGGGTTTTTCTGAAACCATCCCCAAAAGTATTACCAAGTTCTTCACCACTTAACTGTAGTATGGAAACCCTTCCCAAAAGTACAACAGCTTGCTTACAATTTGTCATATGTACAAACAACCTAATTACACTACCAAATACGTAGCCCGTTCAAAAATAACATAGACGGAGAATGGTCCAACCACTGACCCAATACGGAAAATGCAAAAGACTACCCAGCTGCTGAGGTAAGGCGTTGGACCACCAATGGAGGAACACATCTAAGAACGACGACGCTTAGAACAGCTAAATTATCCTCGAGATGGGTATCGACAAGTCTTAGGGCGACCAGGGCGTCGCTTCACGTCCGGGGGGAGACACACCGCGCTGGACATGGCTGGGGGGATTCGCCAATCTGCTCTTGGAGGAACCGGATATAGCACATTCTCACAACACGCCTTCCATGCAGCGACTTTGTAGAAGTCATTCACGAGAGAGAAGAAATTGCTACCTCGATACCTTGCAGCCGCTATGGCGTGCTGGCACGGAAACTGGTCAATGTCGAACCGCTTGCATGTGCAGGTCCGGGCACACAGGTTCACAACCCAGGCGGCAGATCCTCTACGGATAGTGTACTCGTGTGCGCTGAGGGCAATGTTCTAAAAGGCGCTAGGCGGTGGGTGGCCGCCTAGTGCCTAGGCGGCTAGGCGGGTGCCTAGGCGGTGTCTAGGCGGAGTTAGAACAAACTTGATTATTTCCTTATATTTTGACGAATAACACTTGTCAATAATTCATATAATGTAATAATAATTCATAATATCACTCATAAACCCAAATTTGTAGTAGTTAACTAACACTAAAGTAAATAAACGCAAAAGTACATGTCTGACTAACAACTCTAAACCTCATAAAATCCAAAACTATAAGTTCGACCGAAAAGCCAATGCATCCCGACATGGGGGATAAAAAAACCATAAGTCAACTAATCATATGCTTAGAAGCTCAAATTGAATAATCGTTGGACTAGGCGGTGCCTAGGCGGGATCTGGCGGTGCCTAGGCGGGACTAGGTGGTTCTTGGACGAATTCCCGCCTAGAGGTCCGCCTAGGCTTAAAAATTCCTAGGTCCCATCCCGCCTAGCGCCTAGGCGGCGCCCAGGCGGCGCCTAGGCGCGATTTTTAGAACACTGGCTGAGGGTTCTGACATCCATGAATGTTGCCAACGAATAGCTCATTTGCAGCTCACCTTGAACGTAATCGCTGACCGTCGACGCCGATTTGGTGTTTTTTTTTTCCCGTCGCTCGTAAAACCACTTGGATATTGTTTCGATGACAGCATCAATCAGGGCTGTGATGGGTAGGTCGCGGGGCTCCTTGAACACCGAATTCAGACACTCGGAGTTATTCGTCGTCAATATGTTATAGCGCATCCCCAAGAAGTATGCCCGGGCCCAGTTCTGGAATCCAGCCTCTTTCAGGTATTGGTCCGCAGTGGGTGCCTGAGCGCAAAAATCACCAAAGTGCTTCTCGAACTCTGCCCTCGTGTACGCCTTCGCCACCTTTAAGTACAATGTGTGCAGGCCCGTCACCCCCTTGTACTTAACCTTGGCATTCTGAAATAGATGCCATTGGTAGGCCCCTTGCTTGGCAAACACGTAGTTGTCCCTCAAACCTTTGACGATACTAAGATGTCGATCAGAGACAAACATTAAGTCCGGTGTATCCTCGACATCATGTAGCATGTTCTTGAAGAAGAAGCCCCATGACCCGTGATTCTCACCATCGACAATCGCAAAAGCGATCGGGCATACACTGTGGTTAGGTGACATGGTTATGTATGTTAGGTGACATGCAATATTATAGTACCGACATGGGGTATTACCTTTCGAAGGCAGGGAATCACCTTGCGCCATACCCCGAAGCTAATAAAGGCGTACTTGAATCTTTGGGATGCGTCCAGCTCTAACTTAGTATATATCCCGGGGTTAGTCTGCTCCAACATGTACAAGTATGGAATAATATCTCGGTAGGTGTCTTCGTCGGTCCCATGCTTCACCTCCCTCGCTGTCAGTCGTGCCCTTCGTGCCTTCCAGTAGCTACACGATGCTCCATACTCGGACTTCGTCATTTTTTGAACTTGCTAGGGAATGAGGTCCTTTCGAGTCCCAGTGAACCTGCATATAATGGTGTCATGGTGAGTTACGTGATGTGACATGGGGAATAATGTTGTGTGACAGAAATAGCTGTTCACAACTAAATTAACACTTACGTGGTCACGAGGTTGCGTCCAATCATGTTCGACGTAGCATGTCGGCTATGGTTGTGCATCATGCTCAGGTCACATGTATGCTCCTAGACATACTGTCGGATGGACCACATAGTCGTGCGCCGGTAAGTCGACGCCCTTAACATCCACGTGCACTTGCTGTCCAAACAACCAACTAAATAGGTTTTGTTACACGACCTTTTCACTACAAACTCGAAGCACTTCTGCACTGCAATCCACTTCAGGCAAGTCTGCAATTCTACCTTCGAGGCGAACATTTGTCCCTCCGAAATTTCTGTCAGCTTCCTTCGTGGTTCCTGGGTCCGAGGCGTTGCTTTGTCCAACATAGCTTCTACGTTCTCCATCGACGGTGGGGATGTGCTAGACCTAGGAACCTGATCTTCAAGTTCCCTAATCACCTCCTCCTCAACTTCGTCCCCCTCCGTTGACACCCTCATACCCGGGTCTTCCTCATAATCCTCCCAGTCATAATAATATGAACAATCTTCTTCCCTCTTCACTCCGGAATCGAAGTCCTCCTCCTCCTCCTCCTCCTCCTCCTCACTGCTAATGGCTATGAGATCCACCCCCTTATACTTGTCACCTTCACATTTTTCCGTGTCATCTGGAGAGGAGTCCGTGTCACCCAAGTGGATAACATCTAGACCATCACACCTGTCACCCTCAAGAATATCCATGTCACCAGTTCCAGACCCTATGTCACCTGCGTGCTCTTGGCTCTTCCCTATCACCCCACCCAACTAGATCATTTCCGGACCTTTACCCTTGTCACCTACACTCTTAAGCTTTTCACCAGTTCCAAACCCGCTCTCAGTAGCGTCCTCCTGTCTCTTCCCTATCACCTCATCCATGTGGTTCGAGTTTGGACATTTACCCTTGTCACCTTCAAAAATACGTCTATCACCAGTTCCAAAACCCATTTCAGTAACGTGATCCTTACCTTTGTCACCCTTATCAGCCAAGAGGATCACCTCCGGACCCTTACCTTTGTCACCCTCACATATATCTTTGTCACCCCTTCCAAACCCCATTTCCACATTGTTTTTCACCCTTATATCGTTGCTCATCCCTATTGACTGGATAACCCATCCTCCACCATATAACCCCACATCTACAACCATAGGGTTTGGTTGTGGCTTACCTTCTGTCTCCAGTTCGTCCACCTTTTGAGAGTTACAAGGCCCACTCAAGCATTCTTCCCCGACGCCGGGTTGTGGTACTTGAAGGCTCTCTTTCACCACTGGACCAACATATATCGCCATGGGCCATGGATGTTCCCCAGACTTCGAGTTGAGAAACTTAAAAGCCTCAAGGTCGTCATCATCACCTATCGTTATCGGATGACCCGCTTCTTCCCCCTTTGGCATGTAAGACAACCGCCAATCTTCACATGAACAATCATGGCCGACCTTGACCGTCAATAGTTGAGTCAGAGAGGCGAAGTCGATGCCCTCTTCAATTATCACATTCTTCCGCTCTGTTTCACCATAATACACCCATCCCGCACCATCGAACAACCAACGCCCGTTGAAGTTGAGAGTGACACAAACTTTGGCGTTTTTCCCTGCAATTGAAAACTCGGATCAACACCATTGTTAATGGGTATCTACTCTTCACGAAACATGAGGAGAAATAGAAGAGAAGCCTACCCATTGCAACTGAGAATTAGGGTTTCTCAGATATCTCTGTGACACGGAAGTTTACAAACACTGACACGAACGAATAAAGAGCACGACACGTGCTCACCAACTGGCCCTTAATGCGGATGGGTTCTTCTCCAATGGTGGCCTTCTTCTCCAGCTCTCTTTTCCACGGGAAGACCGAAAATGATGGCCTCCCTCCTCCTCTCCTATTAGACTTTAAAAATGGAGGGAAAGCCTTTCCCATCACCTCACCTCCTCTCTCTCCAATTTTAGCGCCAAAATCCCCCACCCAATCCGATGTCCCATCTCTCTCTCTCTCTCTCTCTCTCTCTCTCTCTCTCTCTCTCTCTCTCTCTCTCTCTCTCTCTCTCCCTTGGGACAACCTGCAACCAGCGAAGCAATTTCCCCATCATATTTGCACTAATATCACATATGGTATTTTTGCAAATTTTCTAAAAAAGTGGTATTTTTGCAAACCCGCCAAAAAAAGTGTATATTTGTGCAAATAACCCAAAAAAATTATGATTGGTGAAGAATCCTAAAACGCCTCTAAGAGACTAAGATTGACACATCATCCTAAACTCTTCTAAATTAAGAGTTTATATAGATTTTAGAAATTTCACAAAATTCGAGCTTAAATCGAGTTAACCGAGCTTAAGAAAGGTACTCATACTCGACATGTTTAGAAAATGAACGAGTTTGAGTCGAACTTTTATCGAGTCGAGCACGAGCCAGACTCGAGTTACTCGACTTAGGTAACAGGCCTACTTTTTTTTTTTATAAGGAAATAATTCGAGGCGGGACAGGCCCGAACCTCGAGAGGCCGACAAAGTCGGCAGACGGCAAGCTGTCTAAACATACAACAACGAAATAGAAAATATAACATAAAATACATCAAAAGAGCACCCAAAGTAAACCCGGAAAAAACCCAAGACCTAAGTAAACTAGCGGACACAACATTGAGAGGAAGGAAGTCGTCGCGGAGAAGTGGATAGCAAGCGCATGGGACAACTCTAGCTGACACGATGTCTCGCCGCCGGAAAGACGGAAAACAGAAATCCTCGTAAGGCAAAGGCGACACCTGGGAAAGTGTGGATCACACGACGTTCCCCCCACCTAGATGAGGGATCTTCGGAGACCACAAACACCACCAACACGATCACGTCGATCAACCAGGTCCGCAGAACTGCTCCTCAACCGAAACTAACCACGAACCAACAGACGGACACCAAACCACACGAGCAAATTAAGCACAGCCGCAATAAGAATGAAGAGTGTGGGAAGAATCCGGGATTAATTTTTGAATATATATAGATTCGAATATATATAGAGTTTTATTTTGCATTTTTTCCACGGGAAATCAATTATTGAAGTTAAATATTATAATTTACTATTTTTAGTTTTGATTAAATAATATCCAAAGTCCAACGGGCCAGCTTTGGGCCCAAGGCAAAGCCTTGGGCCCAAAGTTAAATATTATAATTTACTATTTTTTCCACGGGAAATAAAAAACGCAGCGACAAGGAGGCACTGGGTGGGCAAGCCGAGGCAGCGGCAAGGGTTCAGGAAGCGGGAGGTGCCACGGGTTCAGGTCGAGGGCAAAACGTCGAGCATACTATTGGTGAAGGTGAGGCTGTAGGAGGCTGCAAAACCCAACACTAGGCCGAAGCGCCACCCACTAGAACAACCGGCGATGGAAGGGAGGAAAGAAAGGGTTCATTCCACAACCCGGATTTGGCAACCGATGACTCGAGTGCAACGAAGCCCGAGAACCTCAAACACACCCAAGACAAAGGATTGAAGAAATTGGGTTCAACAGAACCGAATCAGACATGGAATGGGGTTAGATTGATGAAGAGGAGCGAAAATTAGCAAATGCTGAAACATGTAACAGATCCGAAGGAGGGGGCGCACGCTTAGGAGCCGCCAATCGCTAAACGGACATGGAATGGAGGCGCCCGAACAGAAGGCAGGGCGGAGCGGCGAAGCAGGTTGAGGGCGGAGCGGAGGACCATCATTAGAGGTCGATTTCAGAGAGGGGCGGAGAGAAAGAGACGAATCGTCCCACCAAAGGTTTGAGAACGCTCTTCGAGGAGAGGAGTTAGGGCTCTCCGAAGAGAGGTTTAGGCTCTCCGAAGAGAGGTTTAGGCTCTCCGAAGAGAGATTTGACCGGCGGCCGGCGATTAGTCGGGGTGGCTGTTCATTCACCAGAGATGGAGAAAGCTACTGGGGTTTTGGAGAGGTAACATCCCTACTACTCATGCAAGGGTATTTCTAGATGATGCAACAAAATTCTCAAATCGGGTGTCTGATGTCTGATTGTCTATTATGATACATTTTCAAACAGGGAATCGTGCCATGAATAAGACACATTAATTTGTAGTGATTTATGGGCGATTTCGCCCCTTTTGGGTTGTTTAGGCAGTGAAATTAGGGTTTCAATGTTTTAGGTATTTTTAGGAAAATTATGATTTTCCATATTTTATGTTTTAGAATTTTTTATCTTCTAGGATTATTTTAGGGTTTGTTTCCTATATAATCACATGTAGGTTGTAGTAATAATCATTAGGCGAAAATGCATAAAACCACCCTTTATTCAGGTTGGTTTGCAAATAACCACCCCTTATTCAAAAGTTGTCAAATAACCACCCATTAAACCTACATTGTTTCAAGTAACCACCCATATCCATTTTCTTGTTAAATCCCACCTAATTTAATATGAAAAGACCATTATACCCTTATCCTTTTTAAAAAATTAAACTATGAAATATTATCATCACACAGTAATAAAAAGAAGGTAAATTAAGCCTCAAAATTCAAGCTGTCTACACCAACAGGTAAAGAAATTCAAAGAGGTTTGCTTTCTACACCAAAAATTAGGCCACATAGGCAAATAATTGACACATAAGACATGTTTTTCTCCATAAAAAAATCAGGCCTAAACGTTTGCAGCTGGAAGACAAAAAATAGGCCAAATGTGTCAATCTTTTCATGGACTTGTAGCTTTGTCCTTCCTGTTGGCAGACCCCTGAATTTGAGAGCTTTTCATGACCCGACATTGGATGCTTGAGATTGGGTTGTTAACACATGCTTTCCAACAGTGGATTGGGATGGTGAATCACTTAGTCGGAGATGAGGAAAATTAGTAGGAACATGTGCTTGACAAGCCTACAAAAACATGGGCATGTATGATATTAGCAAAGTTAGAGAATCAGTCCGCATATTAGCAAAATAAACATCACAAGAGTAGGGTTACCTCTTTCTGCTTTATCTTCCTAAATTGTGAAGTCACATGCAAGGTGTTTGGATCTTTGGGTCTCCCACCCACATTTTTTGTCTTGAGTGATTCTGGTGCCTTGGAAGGATTCGTGCAGTTTGGCTTTCTATGCCCTTCGACTCCACCACGAGAGCACTTGTTCTTCCCAACTCTATGCCTTTGTTTCTTCTTAGGTGCCTTTTCTCCAGCTTGTCGCCTCCTGGCCTTTCTTGGCCTTCCAAGCTGAACAATAAACTCAGGTGGCCCAGGTGGAATCATTCCACTTTTCTCCCATTCCTTAGGACCAGGAAGTGGTTCAATAATTTGTCCATATGCTTTCAAGTAAGTTTCCTTTCTGTAATAGTTGTCAACAAATGCATCTATTTGCAATCTTCTCATCATAATACAAGCAATGGCATGAGGGCATGGGATACCTGTTAGTTGCCACTTGAAACATCCACAACTCCTTGAAGTCAAATCAACCACATACCTCCGATCCATTTGGTCAACCTCAAATTTGTCACCTCCAGCCCAATGAGCTCTACAGCTGTATAGGCTATCACGTTTTGCGGACTCAAGTCTTTTCCAAGCCTTTGGAGTTAGCAAGGAAACAGAATTCTTCATACCTTCATTCTTCGATACAAATATGTTCATCAATTTTCTTCTTATCCACTCACACATAGTGAGTATAGGGAACTCTCTAGCTTCCAATATGTAGCTATTGAATGTCTCACATACATTGTTCAACAACATGTCTGACTTGCTGGAATGCTTAAATGCATGAATGGACCATGTACCTGGATCAACTCTCATCAAATACGAGAAAGCTCCCTCATCGGCCTCCTTGATGAAATTCATTGCCTCATCGAAATCAACCCTTGTAGTTGCTCTTGCAGCTGCCCACAATGCATCCTTATATGCTTTTCCAGGCCACTTGACTATGAAATTGTTATATAAATGTCTAACACATACTTTAGTCTCAGCCATAGGAACTACAAGATTTAATGCTTCAATCAAGCCCTGCCCATAAATATAAAAAATATTGGTTCATTAAAATTCATAAATCAATTGATATAAAATGTTAATTCAAGAAAAGTTACCTTCTGTCTATCAGACATCAATGTGATGCTTGCATAGCCTAAATCTTTTACAAGATTTTCTAGAAACCAAACCCATGTTTCTTTTCTCTCAACCTCAACCACAGCATATGCCACAGGAAAGATATTTTCATTCCCATCCTTTCCAACCGCAGTGAGAATCTGACCGGTGTATGCCCCCTTAAGATGACAACCATCTAGGCCAAGAATTGGCCTACATCCATCCAAGAAACCTTTCTTACACGCATCCAAGCAAACATACAATCTTTGAAATATTGGCTTTTGTGGAGAACTCACCTTCACATATGCTGAGCTACCGGGATTCCATTTCATAATGGTTGCAGCATAATTCCACACCTTCCCATATTGTGACTTGGCATCACCTTGGCACATTAGGTAGGCACGCAATCTAGCTCTACATGATTGAGAAGTACTAATTTCCACTTTGTAGTCTCTAAGCACTGCCTTCTTGAATGCTCTCAATCGCCAATGCGGATCATCTCTATAATTCTCTAAATATATTCTAGCCAACCAAGCTGAAGTCACCTTATGATTTTTCCGTTGCCAACCGCAAGTATGCTCTGGATTGAAGCTCTTTAGCTGAAAGCTTCCATCTGGTCCCATTTTTCTTCCACAAGCCTTGAAATCACATAATGTCCGCTTACACACGCACTTCTTTCTTGAATGTTGGATGCCACATTCACATTTATACTTGCAATACACTGACACCTTCGACTTGTCATTGTGGAGATAATAATAGTCACCGCCATTTTCAATATTATATTGAGACAAAGCCTTTCTAAATATGTCATTTGAACCAAATACCATACCACTTTTTAGAACAATAGGCTTCTTGGAATCCACTTGTGGGTTAAACTCAGGATACCTGTCAATAAACAAAACATTTCGCAGTCAATATAAAAAAATTAGCATTCAGATCATTCAAATTGTAAGTAAAGATGATTACTGTGGCTTTCTCCTTGAATCAGAGTCACTTCCACTTTGTGACCATTCAAGGTCATCAGAAAGAACCACATCCATGCCAATATCATCTTTCATCTCTTCTCCCACAATATGCATAAGGTCATCATCTACATCATTATCTACAAACTTCATGAAAATATCATCATCTTCATCTCCACTGTCTTTGAAACTGAAATCACTATCCGAAGAAGATGAATCTGAACCCTTTGATTGAGTATGAGATGCTTGAGTTTCTGATGGGTTGAATTTGGTCTCCATAACAACACGTTTCATCTTCTTATACCTGTTGAAAAGCAATGAAAAATGACAAAATACAAAACAAAATTAGAGGGGACCATCTTCTTTAAATAATACCCACACAATTGGAAAATAAAGTTCCTGCAAGTCCCAATTTAGTTTTCAACATAGTTCCCACCACTATGAAAACCCAAAAAGAAATTGGAGGGGACCATGAAAACACAAAACAAAATTTGAGGGGGCAATCTTCTTTAAAATAATAGGTCTAGAATTACCAACTCAATCGGACAACCAATTTCCTGCAAATCCCTAATTTGTTTTCAATAAAGTTCCCACCACCATGAATACTTTATTACCCAACTTTATCCCCACAAAAATAACCAAATCCACCAATATAGATACAAATCTCTACTTATTCCTCAACAGCTCCGGTTGCCCTAGTAGAGAAGATGGTATTCACGCAAATCCCTAATTTGTTTTCAAAAGGGGCAAATAAAACCCTAAAATTTTCCTAATCTAAACAAAAGGGTGATGAGTGTCTAACCTCAACAGCTCTGGTCGCGCCTCTTGCTGTTCGTCGGCTCCAACAACGACGGCCACCGGTGGAACATTTTCATCGGGTCTTCTTCGCTCTCGAACGGGGCTGTTCATATCCTCTGGTGGAACGTTTTCATTGGGCCTCCGATGGAACGTTTTCTCGGTTGGTATCTAAAGTAATATGTAAAACTATTAAAAAAGGATAAGGGTATAATGGTCTTTTCATATTAAATTAGGTGGGATTTAATAAGAAAATGGATATGGGTGGTTACTTGCAACAATGTAGGTTTAATGGGTGGTTATTTGACAACTTTTGAATAAGGGGTGGTTATTGGCAAACCAACCTGAATAAAGGGTGGTTTTATGCATTTTCGCCTAATCATTATTCATTGTCGGCCTCTCAAGCTTCAAACTTGTCTGAACTCGAATTTTTAATTTAAAAAAAATCATTATTAATATTTCAATTGAAACTGTAGAGAAGTTTTCTCTTTATGGGTCCTTCATCTAGTAGAGAACTCGAGGTCGAGTTCTTTTGAGGTGGAAAGAGACTAATGCTGGAAGATTTCTACATGCTACAACAGAATTCTCAATTCGGATATATCTGATGTTCGATTGTCTATAATGATACATTTTTGGATATGGAATCGTGCCATGAACAATACCCACTACTATGCATAGATCGACCTATGGGCGATTTCGTTTGTTTAAGGTTGTTTTGGCTGTCAAATTAGGATTTCAATGTTTTAGGTATTTTTAGAATATTTATAGGATAATTATGACTTTCCATATTTTATATTTTAGGATTTTTATCTTCTAAGATTCTTTTCTATCTTTCTAGGGTTTGTTTCCTATATAATCACATGTAGGCTTGAGCCATAATCATTATTCATATTTCAACTGAAACTTAAGAGAGATTTTCTTTGTATCTCCTGATGGGTTCCAAGCCCTTTTCCGGTGGATTACAGACATATTCCATAGGGTTTCGACGCTTGCGAACTCTTTATTATAAAAAGCTCGTGTTTGCGTGCTGTTGTTGCAGGAGGATGGTCAAGTATGAAATAAATATGAAATATAGTTCAGATTGACTTCCCTGTCTCAGCAAATAAATACAAGACTTCCTCCCGTTGTAGTAAGAGAAAAGTCAGGATCGAATCCACGAGGAAGCACGTCAGCAATTCTTAGGTAGCTGTAAATTCTCACGGGCAGCGCAGCAGAAAGACAGAAACACAAAAAGGAAACAGAAATAAAAGCAGAAAAACAAAAGCAAACACTACAAAAAAAAAACATATTCGCCACCCTCGGTAGCAACGGGAGCTATTTGCCGTGGCCATTGGGTGGAAAAAAAAAAAACAAATTAGCTACCAATGGTAGCAACGGCAAAGTTTCCGTGGCAAAAAAAGCATGTATTAAAAAAACCCTAACCTGTGTATAACAAAGCATGACCGCCCTAGTTCAGCTCTGAAAACCCTTGCCCTGCTCACTTTCAGATCTCAGATCTGAAAACTCCCAACCCTCTCCATCTCGAGTCTCGACTTTCATATTCATCCATGGCCGCCCTTCCTCCTTCCTCCTCCCTTCTTCCTCATTCTTGTTCATCGTCATCCACCACCACTGGAAGCTCTCCCGACACTTCGACCTCTCTATCCCTCGTCCTTCTTGCTCTCCGTCTCATTGGAGAAGGGTGCTGCTCGACCTCCTTTATCACCGAAGAACACGATCTCGTCCATGGCCGGTCAGGTCTCTCTTGCTTTACCTCGGGCTTTGCGCTCTCATGGTGGTGAGCCCCTTCGCGATCCCCTCTCCCGCTCGGCATCTCTCTCCATTCCCGCTCGCACTCCTGATTTTGGCCAAACATGAGGTAATTTGGGCATGCTCTTCTTCTTTCTTCTATAATTCATTCAGATTTGTGCAAAATTAGGGTTTTTTTTTAATTCATTCAGATTGATATTAGAGAGACAGATTTTAGTATTTCCCCAATGAAGATTATCTCTTGAGACTCCGCAGTGGCGAATTGAACTTGAATTTCAGGAAAGACGCTTTTGATTGGATTTGAAAGGTCTGCATTTTTCATTTGTCTTATCTCTTTTTTATCCGATTTCAATTGCATGCTCTTGATTGATGATCCTTTACCTGGTTAGGGTTTGTTGAGAATGCAGTTTGGTTAATTTGATGTGTAAATGATGTGAAAATTTCAGGCTCATGCTCATTACTGCTTTAGGCCTTTAAGCTTTTGCTTATCTATCAACTATATGGACAGGTTCTTATCACTCCATGATTTACCTGTAAGTTCCGAGCACTGTTGTTGTGAATCACTTTTCACTTGCCACAAATTTAAGGCTCATAATACCTTAGAGCCAAGGTAGGCCTCTCTCTCCATTCCTGCTGTTTCGCCGTGTATTGGAGTAGCAGGGATGGTGCTTCATCTGCTAACGCTTCCTCTCCCTTCCTTCGCCCTAAGGTATGCCTCTCTCTTCATCCCTGTAGTTTCTCTTTGTGAGTTTGTTTTGTTTTTCTTTCTTTCTGCTGTTTTAATTTGGATATGCTGGTTTGAGTGGTCTCGATTTCCTTTTCGAAAATGCCTAGTGTTGTGATTTCATTTGTGTTTTTGCTAGTGATATCTAATTATGCTATCAGATTTAGGTTTGCTTTTTGGAATTAAATTGTAACAATTCATAACTTGCAAGCAATTAGCGCTAGAAAATGGGGTGATGACAAGGCATTTTCTCTAGTTAGAAATGATGTGTCGCATTTGAATACGAAAAATGTAGTTTTTCCTTCCATGTCGGTTGAGATTTGGTTCTGGCATCCGTGAGTGTGTGGCTGATGCTAGCTATTTCTGTGCAATTAAGTACTTGTATTTACCTTCTTCCTTATCTCAGAGTGTTTCATTTTAGGATAATCTTTTTAATCTTCTTACACATCTTTCTTTTAATTGGTTTTGGTAATGTGTAAGCATTTATGAGATAAAGATGACTCTTCTAAAATACAGAAGCCACTTCATATATATATGCGAATTATTTTTATTTCAGCATTTGGCTTTTTCTCTTCTCTGCCACTCTCCTTCCTCCTTCCGATAACTTCATTTCTTTTGTGTTTTACCTTCTGTATGTGTACAGTGGACTAGTCACAACTTGTAAATAAAGCTATGATCTTTGCGTGAATCATGAATATAGTCCTTCTTCTTTTAAAGCTTGTTGCATTTTTAAAGTTTCAAATACTAATGTTTGACAAGATGGTTGTTGGATTGTTGAAACCACATGCAGTTATTTTCTTGCTACATGTTAGGAGGACTCATTCATAAACCTCTCAAGTGCTTCGTGAATATAGAAGGTTAGAACTAACTAGGAGGTTAAAAAGTAATGACATCAATCTCCTCTTGGTTCCTAGTTTTGTTCTCTGTCTTCTCCCTAATTGTAATTGATGCTGGAGTTGTAGTGACATTTGTGCTCTTGCCATCTCCATTTCCTGCAGTACCATCAACTAGAAGACGGACGATGGAGACTGGTGTCTTCACTTCAGAGACACGACTGATGATCTTATTCTTCGGCTCTTTAACTTCTTTTGGAAGGTGTTCATCATAGCTGTCCTCAGCCGGTGATTGGACAACCTTACCCTTCTTTTCATCTTCTCCTATCACGCCTAGAGCATCTTTGAAACTGGTGTTGTTTGCCACTGAAGCTGGGAGCCTCTCTTTTCTAGCAGGAGTTTAGTTTTGGATGAAGTGGATTGCCATGGTTTCATGATCAGTACTTGCAGGCACGTAGTGGTTTTTTATCATGCCTTATTCTCCTCAGTCCTCACATAGAAGGCTTGCACATTATGTGAGTGATTTATTACATTTGTTATATTTCAGAATTAATAATGAGATTAGAATAATGTATAATTACTTCCTACTGCGTCACCTACTCAAGGGTAAAACTAAATACTTTAAACCACCAATTAAATTGCAAGATTATGATAAGGTTGATACATATAACAAAGTGTATTTAGGTATGCATATGAAATATATTATTTAACGTAGATTCAATGTGAATATAGCATGTCGTAGTGTAGAATTGCATGCATTTCCATTATATTGTATAGTCGAAATCTGCGCAATTTTATGGTTATTTGCAGGACATGTAGATCTGACGTGGCTCGAGGCATGTATGGAATGAAAGAAGAGTCGAAAGGAAGAGAACAAGTGACGATCTATCAGGGTTGTTGCCTAGAAAAGACGGACTTACAACACACGTTCTGTAGACCTTGGTGGTCCGATCGACTATTATGAGTAGAACAACAACAACAATATCATTATATCCCGCTACAAGCAGGATCTAGGGGGTCGAATTCTACGCACATTTCCTCGACTACATCGATATGTTATTTCCAATCGATTATAATGAGTATGCATTGGAAATTAAAGCTCTTTTCGAGAGCCACAACTTTCATGTTGACATCGACATTAATTCGATCAAGCCTTTTCCCACGAATAATAATTGTGATCGCAACGCTTACCTATTGTCATGGTCGGGCATGAAGAAGCTGAAAAATATTAAGGGTTGGAGCATGTTGCGAGGTGAAGGAGTGCTGCCATCTCGGGATGGGAACTGTACCATCATGGTGAAAGATGTTGCGATCGTGGTGACTATGTTGACAAAGACGCATTTGGGTCGTGTTCATCTCTATCCAATTCTATCTTGTTAGGGATATTTTAGGAAAGAGCTTTAGATGTACATAGGATATTTTCTGTCTTTTATCTTGTTTTATATTTTAGGAAGAACATATATTTTTATCTTCTTTTATCTTTTTATGATTAATTTTAGGAAGAGTTTTGCCTATTTAAGGAGGATTTGGAAGGCATTATGAAGAATCAACTTTTATTTTGAAAAGGCTCGAATTTTCAAATCTTAATTTTTGAAAAAGGAAATTTAAATATGAATTTAAAACGGATTTAATTCGGATATTTCAAGAAAAAATCGTCTTTAATTTAATACATCGAACTCGAAACTCTTTAAGCGAATTCCGACTCAATTTTGAACTTTTAAAAATCGATTCCGTCTTTCCACCTCGGGATTCAAAATTTATTTCCGGATGCCGATATCCTCTTGATTTGAAACATTATTTGATCAAGTCAGGATAAGATCGAGAGAGCGGGTTTTGAGATTTAATTTCCCGGTGTTTTGAAATACATAATTGGGACCAATTCTTTCTTCCCCTTTCTTCCCTCCGAAATCAGATCCAGCAAAGTTGTAGGTCACCTCTTTTGTCATCTTCCCTTCTTCTTATCAAAAGGCCAGCAGCCAGCTCCTCTTCCCCCTTTTGTTTCGACAACAATACTGGTTCCCCAATTTTCGGCAAAGATGCCTCCCTTCTAGACCTGTACAAACACAACCTAACTCGATCGACCCGACCCGAACCCGGGAATTTTGATCCGGAATTTTTTTTCGACCCGGACCCGAAATACCCGGAAATTTTCTGGGTAATCTGGGTGATACGTTTGGGATACCCGATCCTTCGCTTGTGGGCTCAAGATCAAGAACCACGCCGTATATTTGCTTAGATCTTGCAATGCTCTTTGATATCTCCTGACTGAAACAAATTAAACAAGTAATTAAATTTCTGCAGTAGCGACAGTTTTAACACTTAGCGAAATTCAGCAAAATAAAGACTTCAGATTTAGCGACATAAAGAGAGAAGCGAGGGACTGGGCGCGCGAGGTTGCTGGGCACACAGGCACTCGGCCTCAGGGTGTGCGGGTGCGGTTGCGCGAAGACGCTTCGCTGGGAGCGAAGGTGATGGCGAGCGCGCGCGCAAGCGAAGGCGCGCTGGAGTCTCTGGCGCTGGGACGCGGAGCGAGGGCGCGACAGCGAGGGCGCGGGAGTAGATGCCTGGGTCTTCCGCGCTCGCTGGGAGCGAGTCTGGTCGCGAGTGTCACCAAGCTCGGCCTTCTCCTTCTAGCGACAGAATCTGTTGTGTTGGGTTGGGTTGTGTTTGGTTTAGGGTTTCCGAGTAGGATCAAGGATGGGGGTGACGATTGTGATTGTCGAATGGAACATAGAACACAATAGCTTTTTGGGATTGATAATCGAGAACCCTTAATCCATAAAAGGGTTTCTCAATTCTAATTCAATCTAATTAATTCAAAGATGCATAACATGAAGATATAGAAAACTTATGGAAGATCTAACCAATCCTTCCTTTCAAAGGAAAGGGGTTTGTATAGATTAATTCTACGTAAAGATAAATATTTCCTAATAAGATAAATGTTTCATAACTTGGTGGCCAAGGATTATATCTAGAAGTGATATAATTAATTCCACCTTATTTATCTAATTGCATAAAATAATAACATAGTTTATTAATTAAGAAACTCGGCCCATGCACAAGACAAACTCGGCCCATGCACAAGACAACTCGGCCCATGGTCATGTCAAGTGGCCAAGGACATGTCGAGTATGGTTGCCTCATGGTGGGTGCAGACGAGCCTTCATGAGCTCCGTGTGTGGACGCAGGCTCACTTCTTGTGCTGGAGGTGTAACCTTGAGCCAAGTGATCCAGGGTGGCCTGAACCCTTGCTCTAAAGTTCCATGGTGACGAACAGGAAAGGCATTAGTTGCAGTTTGAATCTTCTTGGCCCTTGCACGCGTGACAGGACCATCAAATGGAACCTTCATGTTGTCCTCAATGTCACCAGGAGTCATCGATAATTGCACGGCATCATTCTCCTCCACTGGACTTCAATTTGTCCTCAAATCGCCGTCAGAGTCATCGTCAGGCACGAACAAGGATAGATCGGCGACGTTGAATGTAGAATGGACGCTGTACTTATCGGCATGGAGATCCAGCTTGTATGCATTAGGACCCATCTTCTGGACCACTCTGAATGGTCCATCTCCCCTGGGGTCCAGCTTAGATTTCCGTTGTTGCGGAAACCTTTCCTTCCTGAGATGCAGCCAGACCAGATCACCAACGTTGAACTGCACATCCTTGCGATGCTTGTCCTTCGCGGCCTTGTATTGCGCAGTCTTCCTCTCCAGCTGCGCCTTGGTACGCTCATGCAAGCGCTTGATGAAGTCCACTTGCTTAGCTGCATCCACGCTCTCCTTTTCCTTGTATGGCCGAGGTAGCATGTCCACAGGAGTGAGTGGATTTCGGCCATATACCACTTCGAAGGGGGTCAGCTTTGTTGCAGAGTGCCTAGACCTATTATATGCAAATTCTACGAATGGTAGGCAGTCTTCCCACCTCCGGAGGTTAGTTCGCAGCATGACTCTAAGGAGAGCCCCAAGAGTTCTATTTGTGACCTCAGTTTGGCCATCGGTTTTTGGGTGACAAGAAGTAGAAAATAGCAATTTTGTACCCAATTTAGACCATAGAGTTTTCCAAAAAGAGATTAAAATTTTAGGATCACGGTCATAAACTATAGATAATGACAATCCATGTAAGCGAACAACATCTCTAAAGAACAAATTAGCAACATGAATAGCATCATCAGTTTTGTGACATGGAATAAAATGAGCCATTTTGGAAAATCTGTCTACAACAACAAATATGGAATCATGACCCTTAGAAGTTCTAGGCAATCCTACAATAAAATCCATAGAAACATCTTCCCAGGGTGCATTAGCAATAGGCAAAGGTTGGTATAGATCATTAGCATTAGATTTCAATTTGGCTTTAGCACATGTAACACAACTTTTGACAAATCTCAGCACATAATTAGACATTTTAGGCCAAAAGTACATTCCTTAAGTCCAGGTAAGGTTTTTTCGAAACCACCATGTCCTCTAGATTCATGAATTTCTTGAGTTAACAATCGGCGAATAGAAGAAGATGGGATACAAAGTTTGCCCATCTTAAACAAATAACCATTATCAAGAAAATATGAATCAACTTCACCTTTAGACACACATTGAGCATATATAGTTTTAAAGAAACCATCAGAAGCATACAGTTCCTTTATCATAGCAAAACCCAAAACATGTGCATCCATATGGTTTAGGAGGACATACCTGCGTGATAGCGCGTCAGCTACCACATTATCATTTCCCCTTTTGTGGTGAACCACATAGTAAAAGGTCTCTATAAACTCCACCCATCGAGCAAGTCGCCTGCTGAGCACTGCTTGTCCTTTGAGGTACTTCAGAGCTTCATGATCCGAATGAATCACAAACTCCTTAGGCTAGAGATAATGTTGCCAAGTCTGTAAGCAGCGAACCAGTGCAAATAGATCCTTGTCGTAGGTAGAATAGTTGAGCTCAGCGGAGCCCAACTTTTCGCTGAAGTAGGCGATGGGACGCTTGTTCTGCAGCAGGACCCCTGCAATGCCAGTGCCAGAAGCGTCACACTTGAGCTCAAAAGGTTGAGAAAAGTCAGGTAGCTGCAGCACTGGGGCGTGTGTCAGGCGATCCTTGAAGGCGTCGAAAGCCTTTTGATGTGAGTCAGTCCAGCAAAATGTCACATCTTTCTTTGTCAGCTCATGTAGAGGGGCGGCAATCAGGCTGAAGTCCTTGACAAAACGTCGATAGAAGCCGGCAAGGGCCAAAAATGAGCGAACATGAGTGGGTGTATTCGGCCTGGCCCACTCCTGAATAGCACGAATCTTCTCCTCATCCACCTTCAATCCAGATGCAGTCACTACAAAACCAAGAAAAATGGTAGACTCGGATGCGAAAGAACATTTCTTTAAATTGGCATATAATTTTTCTTTTCTAAGACAATCAAAAACCAATTTTAAATGACTTAAGTGATCATGCATATTCTTACTATAGATTAAGATATCGTCAAAATAGACAACGAAAAATTTTCCTAAGTGTCTTCTAAGCACATGGTTCATAAGCCTCATAAAAGTAGAAGGTGCATTTGTTAATCCAAAAGGCATTACTAACCATTCATATAAGCCATACTTAGTCTTAAAAGCCGTTTTCCATTCATCACCCTGTTTCATCCTAATTTGATGATATCCACTTCTAAGGTCAATTTTGGAAAAAATACAAGCACCATGAAGTTCATCAAGCATATCATCTAAACGAGGAATATGGTGGCGATACTTAACCGTTATTTGGTTGATTGCGCGACAATCAACACACATGCGCCAGGAGCCATCCTTCTTTGGAACCAAAATGATAGGCACGGCACAGGGAGACAGGCTTTCTCGCACAAAGCCTTTATCCATCAATTCTGTGACTTGGCGTTGCAGCTCCTTTGTTTCCTTAGGACTAGCTCTATAAGCGGCGCGATTAGGCAAGGCTGCTCCAGGCACAAAGTCAATCTGGTGCTCAATACCTCTAATAGGAGGCAAGCCTTGGGGTAGTTCAGCTGGAAGCACATCTAAATAATCCTGCAGAAGAGCAGCAACATTAAGTAATACCTGTTTCATTACCAGAAGAATATGAGGTCGATGAGCATTCCATGTGATGGTCCCTTGTTGAGGTTGAGAAACCAAAGATCGACGTTCTACAGAGCCCTTAAGTGAAGCAGAAGAGGGCTGAGGGGACATCGAGTGGGAAGAAATAGGTGCCAAGGGGGCTGCAGGTGCGGCTGGAGTGGCCGCGGGCGCGGCAGGCTGGGCCGCGGGTGCGGCTTGTTGGGCCGAAATCTCCTTGAGCTTCTCCTTCCTTTGAGCTTCCTTCTGGGCGTCCTGTTGTTGCTTCTTGCGAACCCGGTCCTTCAGAATAGTGTGTGGCGAAAGGGGTAGGAGAGTAACTCTCCTCCCGTCATAGGTGAAAGCATATGTATTTGCACGACCATCATGAAGAACAGAACGATCATATAACCAAGGACGTCCTAACAAGATATGGCTACAATCCATGCGGCAACATCACATAATATTTTATCATGATATGATCCAATAGAAAGAGAAACTAAACACTGTTTGGTGACCATTATATCAGATCCATCATCAGTGATACCATTTAATCCATAGTGAGTAGCACGAGGGGTAATAGTTAAATGGAGGAAATCCACTACCTTTTCATTGATGAGATTGCAGCAACTCCCACCATCGATGATGAGGTTTAAGGTAGCTTTGCGAACCACACATCTAGTGTGGAAGATGTTCTCCCTTTGATCAGCCATGGGAGATTCCTGAATGTGTAGGACCCACCGGTTGACAAGGCAGAGCACTTTGTCATATTCTGATGTGTCGAACTCCTCAATAGGTTCAGACGGCTGGTCCTCCTCCACTCCACTCGAAATTACATGGTCCTCAACAGTCTCCTCCTCATAGTAATGGTCTCCCAAATCATTGAGAAGAACCTTCCTTTTCTGAGGGCAATTGTGAGAGACATGCCCAGAACCACCACAAGTGAAGCAGCGGATATCTTTGTTGCGATCTGTAGAAGGTGCAGCAACTCTTCTAGTTTCAACCTGATAACCCTGCTGAGGTGAGTTGGAATCTCCCTTTTTCTGCATAGAAGGGTTAGAAGTAGAACACTTAGATTGACTAGAAGGGTTAAAGGGAACAAACCTGCGACCTTGAGAGGTCTGGTCGAATCTAGTCCTCTGTTGCCGAAGCTGCTGCTGCTGTTGTTCATACATAAGTTGTGCTTTATGAGTCAAAGTGTTAATATCTCTAATGGAATGGATAGATAAAGGATTTTTAATAGAAATATTAAGACCAGTAAGAAAGTGAGTACACAAAGCACGTTCAGTAAGATAAACATTAGCCTGATGGGAGAGTCGTTCAAGCTCATCCCTATAATCATTAGGAGAGCGAGTTCCTTGGCGGCAGGACGCGAGCTGCATCCTCATAGACTCCGTGTATTCCTCAGGCACATGTCTCTTCTTCAGGAGACAGCGAAGTTGTGGCCAGGTCTCAACAGGTTGCTTGTCCTGACGACGGCGCATCTCACGAGTGCGGAACCACCAGGTGCGAGCTTTACCTACTAAATGCAATATAACAACTTCTAACTTCTCCATTTCCTCATAGCGTAAATGTTCAAGCAGATAGTCAGTATGATTTTCCCAAACAAGATAAGCTTCAGGATCAGTGTTACCATCAAAGGTTTCTAACTTAAGCTTAACATCTCGTCTCTGTATAGCTTGAGCATTATCAAATCTAGGATGACCAAAATTAGGAGGGGGTAAATCATCAAAGTTAGGATTTACCTCATGGCAAGCATCCTCTAAATGTGGCATCTCATACAGATCATTATTGTTGCGGCTGTCATCCCAGTTAGCACGGGTATGAAACGGTTGCTGATGACGCTGATTTGGCCTCCCTTGCTGATGCCATGGTGGGGTGTGCTCACGGCGATCCTGGTGGCCATTGAAGCCCGCTAGATGATCGTTGTCATTCTCTCCAGTGAAAGGGTTAGGAGTAGCAGACTTAAGCTGATAATGTAATTGACCAGAAGGGGGAGGTTTAACCGAATAAGAGGGGTTACCTGTAGGTGGGACATTACCTGAAGGAGGTGTAGTATCTGGGGGTGGTGGAGGCGGCTTACCTCTAGAGGGAGGTGTAGATCTAGAAGCCTCCGCCTGTTTTGCCTCCTCCAATTGCCGCGCGACTGCCTGTTTGATGAGGTCAGAGAAAAATACGCGATCCTCTTGACGTTCGATAGTGCGACGATTTGCAGCCTCTGCCAGTTCCTTACACATAACCAGAGTAGATTCTTGGATAGCAGAGTTTATAATGAACTGCATATCAGAAGCATAAATGTCAGCAGGTGGGGTAGGGGAAGGGTTGGGGTCGCTATCGTTCGACATGTTCCTACAATATCAGAAGAGCAACAAGTAAACGAAGCAAAGACCAGAAACCAAGTAATGCAAGCTCTAGTGATTCCTAAGAGTGATTCAGTTTTAGAAATCAAAGAGGCGAGAAAAACAAGGCACTAAATTCAAGCAATTCCCCTGGACACAGAATTTTGCAATATTGAAGACAGCAAGTAGGAATCAAAATTGCAAATTAAATTAGCCACAAGTCGGATATCAAGGATAGCAAGTATAAACAAGCGGCTAATGTGTCTAGAATAAGATATACAATGTGATGCTAGAAAAGTATGAATATGTAGCAATCAACAATAGCAATCACAAGGGCAATCAAGTGCACACACTCCGTCAACTATTATCTGACGGTTGCAACACGGTTCAGAAAAAGAGGGGTGTGACCAAGGCTCATGTGTCGACACAGCACAAAATCACACAAGTAGGGTTCTTTTGTAATGCTTAAAACCGATTAGATCATCTAACATGTAGCAAGAAAAGAATGAACAAAGGAAGAGTTACTGACTCAACAATATAATGTATGCTAAACTTTTCTTTCTTTCTCTTTTTTCTCTTTTGTTTTTTTTTCTTTTTTTTTGAATGCTCTCGGCTTTTTCTGTTTTTTTTTGCTATGAAATAGTTGCTGTAAATAAAATGCAGTAACCGAAAATAAGAGAAAAAAATATAAAAATATAAAAATATAAAAATAACAAGCTACGATGATCTAAAAGTAAGCAAAAATAAAGAAAATAGGAAAAATAGGCTAGAAACTGGAGAAATTAGGGTTCTTTAGTGGTGCAAGTTCATATAATGCTTTTAATCCAAGAATCACAGTCATAGGCATGATATGTGGCAACTAGGAATAAAAGATCACAACTTGCAGTCAAGAACTCAATATCTTCGAAATTAAAGATCCAAACAAAGAATAACAAAAATAAAGTGCCAATTTTGATGGGTAAATAATAAAGATTCGACTTTTATGCAGCGGCTATGGTGAAAAATAATGCACGAAAAATAAATCACTCAAATAAGAAATCAAGAGAGTAAAGAACTTGCATTAACCTGAAATCTGATACCACTTGATACGTTTGGGATACCCGATCCTTCGCCTGTGGGCTCAAGATCAAGAACCACGCCGTATATTTGCTTAGATCTTGCAATGCTATTTGATATCTTCTGACTGAAACAAATTAAACAAGTAATTAAATTTCTGCAGTAGCGACAGTTTTAACACTTAGCGAAATTCAGCAAAATAAAGACTTCAGATTTAGCGACATAAAGAGAGAAGCGAGGGACTGGGCGCGCGAGGTTGCTAGGCACACAGGCACTCGGCCTCAGGGTGTGCGGGTGCGGTTGCGCGAAGACGCTTCGCTGGGAGCGAAGGTGATGGCGAGCGCGCGCGCAAGCGAAGGCGCGCTGGAGTCTCTGGCGCTCGGACGTGGAGCGAGGGCGCGACAGCGAGGGCGCGGGAGCAGATGCCTGGGTCTCCCGCGCTCGCTGGGAGCGAGTCTGGTCGCGAGTGTCACCAAGCTCGGCCTTCTCCTTCTAGCGACAGAATCTATTGTGTTGGGTTGTGTTTGGTTTAGGGTTTCCGAGTAGGATCAAGGATGGGGGTGACGATTGTGATTGTCGAATGGAACATAGAATACAATAGCTTTTTGGGATTGATAATCGAGAACCCTTAATCCATAAAAGGGTTTCTCAATTCTAATTCAATCTAATTAATTCAAAGGTGCATAACATGAAGATATAGAAAACTTATGAAAGATCTAACCAATCCTTCCTTGCAAAGGAAAGGGGTTTGGATAGATTAATTCTACCTAAAGATAAATATTTCCTAATAAGATAAATGTTTCATAACTTGGTGGCCAATGATTATATCTAGAAGATATATAATTAATTCCACCTTATTTATCTAATTGCGTAAAATAATAACATAGTTTATTAATTAAGAAACTCGGCCCATGCACAAGACAAACTCGGCCCATGCACAAGACAATTCGGCCCATGGTCATGTCGAGTGGCCAAGGACATGTCGAGTATGGTTGCCTCATGGTGGGTGCAGACGAGCCTTCATGAGCTCCGTGTGTGGACGCAGGCTCACTTCTTGTGCTGGAGGTGTAACCTTGAGCCAAGTGATCCAGGGTGGCCTGAACCCTTACTCTAAAGTTCCATGGTGACGAACAGGAAAGGCATTAGTTGCAGTTTGAATCTTCTTGGCCCTTGCACGCGTGACAGGACCATCAAATGGAACCTTCATATTGTCCTCAATGTCACCAGGAGTCATCGATAATTGCACGGCATCACTGGGTGTTGACCCGGTGACCTGATTGACCCGGTAATTTTGACCTGATTTACCCATTTGACTTATAATTATATATGATTGATTTTTTTCTATAGATTCCAATTTATTACATTTTATAATTACAATCACTTGATCTTTCATTTTCAAATCAACTTTTATATTTATTTGTATTGTGTAATACTCCGCCCGATCGATAGTATTTGATTTTTTATTTTTCAACGGACTTTTTTAAGAAGATAAAAATTCTAAAAAATATTAAAACAATTATATGCTTATTACTAATTGCATGAAATTATTTTTAAAAAATTATTTGAAAATTTGAAATTTTATATATTATTACATTTTATTAAAAGTCACGATAAATAATAAAAATCAAATATTTTAGATCAAATATAGTATATAATTAGTAATTACAAGCACCAGAACTTATGAACGACTTCTTTAACTTTAAAATTTTAAATTTATCGCAAAATTATCAAATCATGATTTTTTTTAATTTAAAAAAGAAAAAATTGACCAACCCGAAATGACCCGAAAACCCGATCAAACCTGTATTACCCGAGATCCGAAAATAGCCGAAACCCATATTACCCGAGACCCGACCAGAATCCGATCCGAATGACCCGTTTGATAGGAATCGCAAGACCCTCACCCCCTCATCTTTCATTTTAATTTCAAAGCTCCCTCCTTTGCAAGAGTCCTGAGCATCCAAAGCTCCCTCCTTTGCCGCCGGCAACCAACCATCATCAGTCACCACATCTCCACCACCGCACCTTCATCTCTCCGCCTCCCCATCCTCCTTATTATCGTTGTTCCCCACCTCCTTCCAAGGCAAGCCGCAGTCGAGCTCCCCTAACTTCGAGCTGGCCACCAAGGGCACCCTTGCCGCTCCACCTCCTCCTCCCTCGACGAGCAGCAACTCAGCGAGCCAAGGGAGCAGTCCAGGGAAGCCAGAATCGCCGAGCGCAGCCCCACTGCATTCTTCTTCTCCGTTTTCGTTCCGAGCGCGATAAGGGCCTCGTTTCTACTTCCTTTTGTCCTTAAACCAATTAAGGATCAAACTTTAACCCTCCTTGGTCCTCCCTAGGCCATCTCCGACGGGAATCCATCTCCGGTGAAGCCAAATCGCCCCTCCTCCGACAATTTCCGGCGACGACCTCGAGGACTTCGGTGAGCCTTCTTAAACCCCTCTCCAGCCCTAGTTTTTGTTATTTCTGAATCCATGTGTGTCTATTCGTTGACTAACTGTTCCAGGAGAGCGAGGGCGAGGCGGCGAGGACGAGAGAGCAAGCGCGAGCGTGGCGAGCGGACGCGAGGGCGGGAGAGAGGAGAGTGCGGAGAAAGCGAGAGAGGTATGGCCGAGGGAGAGGAAGTTGAGGAGGAGGGAGCCGACGCCAGTTGAACCAGGGCGAGCAGAGGCGAGCAACACCATCGGATGCGGGATCGGATTGACGAACAGAGGAAGAAGAAGAAGGCTCTGCGGGCCCCGTCCACATCAGCCGGCCACATCAGCACCATGGGGCCCTTTATTTTCTCCAATTTCGGGTTTCATACGAAGGAAGAAAGGCATGGCCTATGGGCCTTATTCTTTGGGTCGGGATTGGTGTTTTTAAAAATAAAAAGAATTTGGGCCTCATATTTCCAACAAACAAAATGATTTTGACCAATTCTATTTGAAATGAATTTCGGTATTGGGTTAAATGAAAAGGTGGGGTTGGTTTTGGTATTTAACAAAAAGGGGATTGGTTTACATACCATTTTTATAAAATAAGGGTAGTTTGTTAATTCCATGAAGGGCTGATTTTATTAAATAAAAATTATTGGAATTTTTAAGGGATTTGGAGGTATTTTATGAGAGCGGTTAAAAGAAAATGGTATTTAAAATATTAAATAACATTATTGAGATTTAAAGATAAAATATTATGGTGATTTAAAAATATGACGTTATGAGACTTGGCTTTTAGAAAGAAAAAAAAAGGAAATTGACAAGATTTTTCAAAAGGTCGGAATTTTGAACTAGTTGATTCCAATTTTGAAACGGTTTTCGGGACTAATTTGAGAATTATGTGATCGATGACTAATTAGCATGATGACATGATTTATTGACTAATAGCATGACTTGTCTGAACTAATGGTATGTATGAATGACTAACGACATGATGAGGTGTTAGAATTATATATTGTTTGATTTATACCCCATGAGCTATGATGGAAATGATAAACTTTTGAGATATTTGATCATACAAATATATGATTATTGTGAGCATATGAATGTGGTTGAATGGAACGACGAGAATGATGTGATCTTACGGAATGGGGTAATATGATGAATGGCTGAACTTGATGGGATGATTCGATGTGTTATGATGCTATTGAATGATGTATGCTTTGTATGACTAGATGGTTATACATAGACTTATATATGTGTTCTGATATGTATGTAGGTGATACTTTGTGATTATGATTGATGTGTGTCGGATCTTCTATTATGTTGTTCTGCATAGCCAAGTAAGTCTCTTTGGAGCTTACTCAGATTGATAGAGAGATATTCCATGCTTTATGTGCATGATATACTAGGTGCTTGCGTTCATGATCAGCATGTCATGTAGTACCATGCTAGGTTGCATTGACCATTGAGCATTCTATTTCTCTATGCGTATGTAATCAGAACGACCGTTATCTATGAAGTATCTACAGTCTTTGCTAGGGTGGTAGGATGACCTAGTCTAATCGAGTTCGTCCTGAGTCGTTCGAGTCATAATTACCACTTTACTTACCGCGCTAATTTATTTTACCTTTCGCATTATATTATTCATTTTCTCTTTTAAGTTCACGTTCATGATTTGATGAAAAGCATGCAAACATGGGGTCGGGTACCACATCAGACCTCGCCCCATTTATGAATTGGAATGCATTCGCGAGTCGGCCAATCTATGCCCTGTCGGAAAAGGAGGCGGTGGTTAGCTGGCGGGATATGCCACTTGGTATTTTGTGTTAAGGCCTTATTATTATTGTGCACTTGATCTTAGGGGCATGTTAGTGTGTTAATATTCCGCATTGCATCTAGAAGCATCTTTATTAGGTATAGTGTATATTTGTGCTTAGGACCGGGATGTAGCGGGTGGGCATCATTCTGATCCCGCTCACCATTAATGTTTTTAGGTATTATTATTGTACGTGTTCGTTCTATTGGTGTTTCTTGACTATCGCGCGGGTTCTTTTGTTCGGCGGAGAGTGAGTGTCGGAGGTCTTGACTTCACCCGACTTTGACTATGCTTTTAGACTCCATTTTGACCCGGCTCTGCTGCGGCACCCCTTTTGTATACCACTTTACTTCCGCTTTTGTATGACTATGAATTTTCCACGCTTAGACTTACGACAGGTACAGGGGACTTCCCCGGGGATTCCAACGATCCCTTCGAATTTTGGGTATGAAATCCCACTTTGAAATGTTAGACTATGCTTTCAAACCTTCAACATGTACTCGGGGCACCAGATCCTAACGAGGGGTTTCATCCCTCGAAACATAACTCGGGGGTCATAATCCCGGGCCATTACATTTTTAGAACAATTCATACATTAGTTTGAATTGAAAGACCCCAAGGGGAAGAACATCCACGACTATGACGAGGTAAACTCCTTTCGTTTAGTATGTTGATAAATAATTAAAGCTTTCGACTCTATAATATCGTGAGATTTGATCTTCTTTTATATATTCTTGATGCAATTTTTTTCCTTTGTGCTTATTGTTTGTGATTGTTTTTGGATTTCATTATAGTAGCTAACTAATATTGTTTGAATTTTATCTATATTTGCTAGATCTATAGGGGTTCTGTTTGAACAACTTAGATCTTAGTAACAAGTTATGATATTTTATGTCTGTTTTTCATAATTGATTGCAAGGGGAATAAAATATGATTGGATTATTCACTATTTGCGTTAATTTGATCGTTTATATCAAATTTCCTTGGTGCATTGTTATTGTTTGGGTTGAATTTAGATATTTTCCATGTTATCCAACAATACGGGTTGTTAGTGTTTTTTTTATCCAGCCACTACTTACAGGGAAGGAATCGAGAACCGCATCAGTGACATCGATTACCACGACAGGTTGCACATGGATAACAAAGTTAGGGAATTCCAAGGATCAGAATTGAGTTGAAAGTAGATATTATTTAATCAAACATATCTTACACTCATATTTGCATCCTACTCACATGGTATTGTTATTGTTATATAAATAATTTTAAAAAAACTAGTGCACGACAGGTCGCACATGAATAACAAAGTTAGGGAATTTCAAGGATCGAAATTGATTTGAAAGTAGATATTATTTAATCAAACGTATCTCACACTCATATTTACATCCTACTCACATGAAGTGGCGGACCCAGAACTCTTTGAGGGCGGGGGCACACTGAAATCAGATGGCAAAGAATAGCAAGGTCTCAGACAATACAAAAGTGTTCAATGCTACAAAATAGAGATAAAAACCAAAATATTTCACTAGTACAAAGAGTTATTAATTTCTAATTAGAATTGTATAATAAAGTATTTCTTCATTCCCAACTCGGCGATAAAAGAGTTAAATCCATTTTTAGGATTTTCATACCCTGAAAATGTTGCAGGATAACCTCATTGTCAATGCGCTTGAAGACATCTTTTTCGACATAGCAAATCAAACTCTCACAAAGAAAGTCATCCCCCATCTTGTTTCGCAAGTATGTCTTGATAATCCCCATAGTAGAGAAAGCTCGTTCAATTGTTGTTGTTGCAACCGGTAACACTAAAACCAACTCGATGAGACGATACACCAAATCAAAAGCTTTGTGAAGTCCTACCTCAACCATCTTCTTAGAGATATCACCAATATCTTGTAATACGGAAAATCTGACATTTCTTCCATTTCACAAATCCATGATTTCAATTTTTCTCTAATATCCAATTGATCAGAAATTGAAAAGTCCAGTGGATATAGTTGTGCAAGTCGATGTAGCTTTTCCAAATCGAAATTGGAGAATGAATCTCTTGGATCAAGGCATGTCATACACATGAGTACTTATGTACTTGACTCGCTAAAACGACTTTTCCAAATCGAAATTGATGGTAGTTTGTTATAGCATGTCCTGCACGCCGAGCACGATGACGATTTGGGATATCATCTTCCATTCTTAGAATGAGAATATCATGGTTGTCACAAAAATGGTTGGCTGAGATCATCCCATCCCTCGTTCCTCAAAACCTGAAATCGTTTTTTAATAGTTTGAACCATACCCATTGCTTGGACAATATTTTGATCTTTTTGTTGTAAAAGTTGGGACAAGGCATTTGTCATCCCCAATGTCGTCTTCATCAAGTGAGCAACAAAAAAAAATGATAACTCTCCATCTTCTCAAATAAGCTACCAGCTGTCCCCCTCTTCCTAACAATGGATCCATCTTCCCGAATATTCTCAAGCACATCGACAGTTGAGCCCCATAAAGACAGAAGACGGACAATGGTTGTAAAGTGGGAAACCCAACGCGTAGCTCCTGGTCGAGCTAATGACGTTTCCTTATTCAATCCCCTCCCAGTTGTAACTTCTCCTTTCTCTAACCTTTGGACAAGGTTTTCATGTTGTGCTTGCCGAAACTGATATTTTCTCTCACAAGATGCTTCAACCATGTTCGTAATCATTGTCAAATACTCAAGGAAATCACTCACAAAAGGGTTTGCTTCTAAAACAGCCACAATCACTAATTGCAGTTGATGAGCAAAACAATGTACATGCCTCGCATATGGATTTTCTTCTAATAGAAGAGTCTCTAGTCCACCAAGCTCACCCCGCATATTCGAAGCTCCATCGTATCCTTGACCTCTCAATTTAGAGATAGATAAACCATACCTAGCGAAGAATTCTTCAATGCCCTGCTTCAAAGAAACTACACTGGTGTCTACCACATGAACAACTCTAAGAAACCGCTCAATCACTTCTCCACGAGTGCTTACATATCTCACAACAATGGCCATTTGCTCTTTTACAGAAATGTCACGAGCCTCATTAATCAACAAAGAAAACACTTTGTCTCCAACATCACTAAGTATGGCTTTTATGGTCTCTCCAGCACACGCGAAAACAAGGTCCTTTTGGATTTTAGGACTAATAAGTTGGTGATTTAATGGTGCATTCTCCTTCATCACTTTTGCAACATCTTCATTATGAGAACAATACCAATCAACAATTTCCAAAATTCCCCCTATTTAGCGAGCTTGTTGACTCATCATGCCCACGAAAAGCTTAAGCTTGAAAAAGTAGCAATCGCACAACATCTAATACTATAGTCAAACGAGTGTGGTATGCAACACCCAAAGCTTTCTTTCTAGACGATATATGTCTTTCAATACTTTGTCGTTGATCTTGATATTCGAAGTACATTGTTCGAGCCTGATTGTGATATATAGCTTCCAGCACCTCCCACATGTTCTCTGAATCTTTCAGAACACTTCTTCCAATTTCGAAACCCCGTTTCTATAAACACATCACCCCCTCGTCCTATATTTCCCAAATGAGGCTTGAACAAATAACAATAGAAACAAAATGCAGCATCTTTAGCAACACTGTACTCCAACCATTCCCACTTCTTAAACCACTCTTTCACGAAAGACCTCATCTTCTCCCCGAATTCAGTTCGTGGAAAATCATGTGTTACAGGTTGACAAGGACCTTTAACCACATACATTCTCTTAACCTCATCCCTGACAGAAAGATCATAGCCATCAATAGGTTTGTGCAACCCTGGATCACTATTAAAATCAAGCTCATCTTCACATGGATTTTCTGATCGGGCTCTTTTTTCTCTCCTAACATCTTCCACAACTACATTAGCTATATTCACAACATCTATACCCACATTAGCGACACTGTCAGCTTCTTTAGATTGATTAGGAGTACTAGATGAGCCAATATTCGGGATAGATGGATTGCTAAGTCGGATAACATATTTATCCATCTTCCTATCTAAAGATCAAACAATTGCACAAATACATTATTCAATATCAATGTCAAATTCAAAGAACAACCAAAATCTATCACACATTCATTTAATGTCAATTGGACATAAAACGAAATTGCAAATCTTCAACAAAGTCAAATCTAAAATGAAATCTATCACACATTCACACTAACCCACCATTGGAATTTGGAAACCCACAAGGCCACACACACTGTTGATGAACATCTAACCCCCACACATGTCACACCCACGAAATTTCACAAATCTTCAACAAATCACAGTCACATAACCAAATAACCTCACATTCAATTTCCAAATTTCAATTTCACAATCTCACAAAGTCACATCCAATTTTAATTTCACACTTACTTGATATTTACATGCCACCATGTGGGTCCGCCTCTACTCACATGGTACTGTTATGTAAATATTTTAAAAAAAAAAACTAGTGCGGTATCTAAACATAATGTACGAAATCTTTAAAATATTTTACACAAATATATCTAATATATTTATGAATTTATATTTTGATATTATAAATATTTTTAAGAAGCTACATATTTAGATTTTTAATTTATACTCCATCCGGTCAAATTTGTTTGATTTTTAAGGGTTATTATTTTGATCAGAAATATAAGATTTTGAGTAGCACTTTTTATATTTTCAAGAAATTGCCAAAATATCTAGGAACCCTTTGAATTTTGAAAAGGGTTAGACTTTTTATTTACCCACTCTCATCCATCTGCTAACCTGGAGGATATTTTTTTTGGTGGAACCCTCCATTTGTTACTTACACCCATTCATACACTCCAATGGTGGGGAACACTATCAAGGGAGGACTATTGAGGAGAAATAGCTTATGCAATCAATTAAGGTAAATCATTCACATGAGCATGTTTTCTCGAACTTATTTTTAACATTTTTTTAGAGTCGGAGTTTTTTTTATGAACTTGGTTTTGATTGATGTTTTCCCCTCTTGTATTGGTATTTTTTAATGTACTTCAGCTGATTCCTTATTTGGACATGGCTCTATCCACCGACGGAGGTGACAATAATCTTCATTTGAACTCATCATTGTCCGACAATGAAGATAGTCTTGACTCTTGAGACATCACCAATGCCATTGAAAGTAGATGTTGAGTTGAATGTCAAGCACAATTTCGGTCTGAACTCGGTACTGAATAAGGAAAAAAGATGTTGTGGTGCATTGTGACTTCGACCTAAACAAGTCTAATGTTGTCCTCTATGTATCTTTTGGGCTCTTTTTTTAACATTTCTAAGTAATGGCGTCTAGTCTTTCAACATGGATTGTTTGTCTTATGTATATTGACTTTCTAGGGAACATGTTGTTGTCACTATGGAATCTTTCCGTACATGGAGTCGCCCTGTACACACTGCCGCGATCCCAGCTAAAAAAATGTATGCATATGTTGAGAAATCTTATCCTTTTTAACGAAATCTAAAGTTTTTCTTAATACTTTAACTGATTTTTTAGAGATAAAAATGACGGAGGATATAATTTGATTTGGTATACAAATTAGGTTAAATAACTAAAATATAAATTGCAAATCTCTTGTAGTTTTTAGGATATTATCAAATAATTTAATTAAAATTATACATTAAAAAAAGAACAAAATAAGTTATATTTTTATGTTAAATTCAAATATATAAAATAAAATAAATTTTACATATACTAGAAAAGAGACTTAATTACATGTGTCATCTTCCGATCGATTTTACTTAGGTAAATTTAAAAAATCCTTATAATTAAGATAAAATTTGCACTATGTTATAATAAAGAAGAAAGGAAATAGAGACAGAGGATGAGAACTCTTATTCTTGTGTCTTCATCTTGGGAGTACATAGCCATATATATAGAAAATATGAAAGAGATCATAATTTGGTGTCATCATGGTGGGAGTTTAGAAGGTGAAGGGTTTGAAAGGTGAACAATCCACCCATTAGTATTACAACACTCCCCATTGGATATACACCTCTAACATTATAAACTATCTCGTTAAAAACCTTTCCTAAAAAAATCCAATGGGATAAAATCTAGGAGTAAGAGAAAAAGAGTACAGATGTCCTTTGACACGTTTTAATGATACTACTTCGTTAAAAACCTTGTCAGGAAAAGTTAGTAGGACAAAACCCGATCGAAGGGAAAAAGAATGCGGTGTGTATGTTCTCCCCCATGAATTCAATATTCTTCTTGCCACTTTCTCATTCTGATAATCTCTTCAAACTTCTTGATAATGCCGACTTGATGAGTTGTATGGTCGATTCTGAATATTGTCTTCGATGTGTGAAAGTTAAAATGCCTTCATGTATCACACTCGACTTCGATGCAATAGACTTCCTCATTTTTTGTGATGAGTTGCTTTCAATGCACAAATATAATATACTTCTGGAACTAGTGTGCTTTTCATTGTTTGCTGCGAGGTATCTGTTATATAGATAGTGTATAAGTTGCCTCATTAAAAACCTTACCTTGGAAAACCCTGGTAGGATAAAAACCAAGATTAAGGAAAAGAGTAACCGTTGTGTATAATACTTCAGGACTCAATAAACTGTCACCATTTACACAATACTTCAAGTACTATAAGCACTCTTTGGCTTAATCGTGTACATATGACGATGCTTTTATATTGATGCTACGAACATTTCAAATTAATCGATCATTTTCACTTATATTCTTTTATTAATTATCAATTTGAGTATATAACTACTATGCCCGTCAATTACGGTTGGAGTCGGTTCATTGACAACCAAATATTATATCCACTACTGGTGAATATATTTTCATATCATCCAATCTGGGATTTTGTGCAAGCCATCTAGCTTTATATCTTGCAGCTTCATTTCGCTTATTGCAATTTCGTATGAACACCTACTTAAAACCAATGATGATAAACCTTCCAATTTTGGAACTACGGGTCCAATAAAATCATTGTTAAAGAATTCATCTTTGTATGAGTTGCTTCTTTCTAGCTCTTTACAATCATTTCAACGTAAAAAATTATCATGATGACCATCATATTTTCATAGGCTCTTCCCAAATCCAGAGAATAATATACTTAAAGCATAGTGATTTCATATGCTTCTAATATATTTAAGACTCACTTGATTTTTGTTGGTTTCGAAGTTACTTCTAGAACCTCCAAATGAGCTAGCTATTGCAATATGCGTGACTTTGTCCCTTTCTTGGCCTTAGTAAATGCATTTGATGACTTTTTGCTAAACCACATAATGATCATTTAGTGTACATAGGTGTTGAACTTCTGGTTCACTTTCATTCATCAGTGGATCTCAAATGATAGAGAAGTTGTTTTCATGCAATCTCTTTCTTAATATAGTCTCCTTTCCTCTCCCCCTAAATACTGAGCATTTGATCACCTTTATGAAGCTCAAGATATTTGATATCATTAGGGACTCAAACTCCATCTATCATTTCAACTTCTTTGTGGTGGAGGTTTCAGAATATATGCTCTCTTCTGGAGAAGTTATCGTGTCAAATTTGAAATGCAAAATTACATGGGCCCATTTAACAAATGACTCTTCTAGATCGTTTTGGGCTACTATATGCTCCATAATGTGATTGATAGCATTCCCTACCTTTGCATATTACCAATCTATTAAGGCATCTATATTGGAATAACACTGATCCATATGGTAATGTTTTATGTTAATAGTTGTCTCACTGAACTCGGTCAAGAGATATAAGAGACTTCCTATTTACTCTTTATTATACACGGTCTTATTATGATTTTGTCAAGAGAACAAACCTTACATGTATGGACACCCTTATTAAGGATCTTCCGGTCTAAGGAACTTCTAGTTCTTTTGGTGGATACCCATGTGAATTTCAATGATCTTGCAAATCATCGTTTTACTTGAGTGACCAAATGCCACAATGTAACGACCCGATTTATACAACCTAGGTTACTTTTTGAAGGATTGGATACCTTCATTCGGATCTTGAAATCCAAGTACGAGTCGAATATTTTCAAATCAAATGTTAGAGTGCAAAGAGGGATTTCGAACCCAAAATTTCGCAAGGTTTGTTGAAGACCCGGTGTTAACACAACTGTAACTGCCCTATGTTCTAAGTCGTGAAAACATTTTAGTTTCAAACCAAGCAATCAATATAATTTCGATACAAGGTGTTGCGGTAGAGCCGGGTCAAAACAGAAATACATAGGTAGTCAAATACCAAAAAGGGGTAATAGTGTACGGCCAGTCTCTCTATGTGCGCCCATAGCAAGACCCTCATCACATCAGCACAGAACATTAATTAATTCAAAGCATGCATATATACCTAATATGAAGAATGGGAAAATGAGTCAAGTCGAGCCACGCATGCGAGTCCTGGAGATCGCGCTGAGGCCACATAATATGCGCTAATTCTAATAAAGATGCTTCTAATGCAGTATTGGAATCTTAACAAACAAGCATGTTGGCAGTTTATGTGTGTGTGTGTTGTAAAAGATTACCCGCACAGAATGTCAAGTGACATGTCCCTCTCCTACCTCTGCACTCATTCTCGTTAGTGCAGACACCGACCAAGCTCGTAGCTATACAACATTTCTCATCATATAATATCATAGCTCATATTTCATATATCATGCTCATCTCATTTTTATTTCTTATTTCTTTCTCATATGGTATCATAGACTCGATAACTCGATGAGGAACGAACCCAATGGAGCTGGTGCGGAGAAGAAGACAAGTTGTCCGAGTGGGACCCGCCTTGGCACCGTGTCAGCATCTGGATCCATCCTTCCCTTCTTTCCGAGTTCAGCAATTGAAAGAGAGACGGGTTGCTGGATGTTATGAGCCTAATTTGCCATGTTTTACACTCACTTTTATATCGATTTCTGCATGCATTTCATCCATTTGGGTTAAAATAATACAAAATAGGTGTAGTATATGTTTATTTGCCAATTATGGTGGTCTACACAAGTTTTTGTTATATTTCGCAGAAATCGGACGCACTTTGGAGCTTAAAGGAAAGTCATGAAGAAGATAAGGATGGTGCAGCTGGAGAAAAGATCATTTTTCGCCATTCATCATTCTGAGTCAAGTTCTGGTGTCTTCATGAGAGTTGTAGCCCTCAAAAAGAGCTTTCCAATGCATGGTCATATGCATCAATCCGACGAACGAGGACTCGTGAAAGTGCGTTTCAAGAACAGAGCAGAAAGCTGAGAGCTGTCACATTTGCTCGACATCGACCAAGCCCAAATCGAGATGGAGTCCCAGAAATCGACAAGGATGCTGAGCCAAGAAGAATTCAATTCGATATCGAGGAAACTACTCGATCTTGAGTAAACATCAAGTCGATTTTCACTTCCTGGAGCCGAGATCGAGTCAAGAAGCTGAAGACGGAGAAAAATTGGTCGATATCGAGGAAACTACTCGATATCGAGTTGGACCACAGTAGCCGACATCGAGCTATCCGTATCTTGTTAAGTTTTTATCCCGGATCCAATGGAGATATCTGCAAGAGCAAATTCTATCAAGATCTATCAAGTTGGAGAAGGATACAATTAGATATAATTCCTTTAGAGATTTATTTATTTATTTCCATTTTTTAATCTTTAGATAAAAGATAGATAGATATAGATTTAGATATAGTTTTCTTTTCTAATTAGAAAGGGAATGAAGGCTATAAATAAAGCCTTAGGGGCTGATTTTCATTAATTCAATTCTAGGGAAGGAAAAGAGGTAGTAAGTAGAGAAAGAGAGAGCTTGTAGCCGAGAGGAGTTGGAGTTGGCGAAAGCGGTTTTGGCTTCGATCGGTTGTAAGTTTTGGTTATTTTTAATGCAATTTATTTTTCTGAAACCTTTGATGAGTTTCTTGATGATGAAGAGCGAGTAGTCCACCCACTTCTAGGGTCGGGGTGAGCCCAACGGTAGCCATGTGAGGTGATGCGGTAAAGGTTTGATCACTTTATTCAATTTGTCTTCTATCCCTGCAAGCATGATTCTTTTGCGAAAGTTGAAGGTGATCCTTGTTTGTATTATTGAAGCGAAAGTGATCTTAATACAACTTGGATTAATTTTGTGTAAAGGGTTAGTAACAATTATGGTTTATGCGAAAGCCTCTATATTCCTATTTGTTAATAACGAAAGTTATTTGATGAAAAGCATGATATTTTATGCCTTTACGTGTTATTTTACATGGTTATCGTTGTGGTGTTGAACCCCTGATCTTGGAAGTATTTTATTTCATTGATTTATTTCATAAAGTTTCGAGTTTTGAGTTTCTGCAAGTCGAAATCGAGTTTCTGCCAGTCGATATTTTTTGGTCGACATCGAGTTAATTGGTCGAAATCTACCAAGTTTTGCCTTCGTGATTTGTCTCTGCTTTACTCGATATTGACTTGCTGTTGGTCGATTTTCGTACTCGATATCGAGTACTGGTGGTCGATATCGACCAGTTTTCTGTGCTTTGCTTTCTTTTCTGCTTTTCTCTGTTATTTCTGTCTGTTTGTGAGATTTGCTGCTACCTGAGATCCGCTGACACGCTTCCTCGAGGATCGATCCTGACTTCCCGCTGCTACATCAGGAGGAGGTCTTGTAATCATTTGCGTGGGCATAATCCGGTTTGATTTATTTTATTATATTTTGAACTCGATTTCCTCTTACAACAAATTGGCGTCGTTGCCGGGGAAGCAATCATTCGCGCCTTAGGTAGTCAGATCTCACGTTTTTCTTGAAGTTTCGATTTTGTAGGTGTATGCGCCGTTCTGGTCAACCACCTAAGGTTGACGCCTTAGACGATCCGGAACGTCTTATACACATCCATTCTAGACTGAAAAGGATCATGGAAGCCGTAGAAACACAAGAACAGCTGATACAGAGGCCGCTAAGGATATGATCAACCAGTATACTCATTATGAGTATCTGACGATGCCACCAGCTGACGCATGGGCTACCATCGACAAGCTTACCAACTACGACAATAAGTATGGGACTCCGACAAACTATGATGAGAATGCCTATGCCAGGCCAGCCCCATCGATGCCCCTCTATGAGCCTTCTAAGGAGATTGACCCAGATGCCAAAGAGCAGTACTACAGAGATCAGAATCGCAAGCCCCTCAAGCAAGTCAATTATCTTTCTATAAACCAGCCCTGCATCGAATGTGGCTCATAGCGGCACACCACGACTGAGTGCCCACACACAAAGCAAGTCAGGATGGCAGAAACCCTCGAAGAGGTAGCTTACGCAGGGGGTCCCAATCGCTCTATGGGGGACCAAAGATTCTATCAACCACAATGGAACCAAGGTATCCCTAGGAACCCCCCGCCATACCGAGCTCCATGACATCCGGAAAGGGACCAGAAGAAGGATGACCTACATACCATCCTTGAGGAAATGCGGAGGAACCATTCAGACACCAAGCAATCCTTCAATTCCGTTTACACTCAGATACATGGTGTCAACGCTAGGCTTGGAGAAATCAATATCTGGAGGAAATCGATTGATACACAGATTGTCCAGCTAGCAATAGACGTCCCCAGACAGTCAGGTATGCTCCCTGGATCTCCTGAGCCCAATCCTAAGGTGGCGACGGGGCGGCCGCCGACAGGGGTGGCCGCGGGGCGGCTCGACTGGTGACGGGGCGGCCGGCAATTCTCTGGATCTATGCACTCCAACGTCGGATCTGCTCTCCGACGTCCCAAATTTCTCACTCCGGCGTGGATCCGAAAGAAATCCCTTGAGAACCTTTGGGATGGGCGATTTGTGTGTAGATCTAGGAGAGTGAGGAGATATGGTGTGGTTTTTATATAGAAGGAAGATGGAAATGGGAGATTTTGTGAGGGTTTAAAAGCTTAGAAGAGGGTGCTTCAATGGAGGTTTTGTAAAGGGAGCTTGAGGAAGGAGGAAGAAGATAGAGGTAAAGAGGAAGGCTTCGGGGCGACTGATAGTAATAGGAAAGAAAAGAAAAGGGGAAGATAGGGTTAAATTAGGGTAGCATGTGAGGGCCGTGTGGGCCCCTTTAAAATTTTCTATCCGGACAGGGCCGTGGGGCGGCCAGGGTGGGCGACGGGGCGGCCGACGATTCCGCGAAGGATTTCGCTGGTCGCCTTAGCCGCGGGGCGGCCCAGGCTGGCGACGGGGCGACCCGTCCTTTTTCGCCCTTTTCCTTCTTCTTTTTCGTCCCTGCAGTGTTAGTATCCCAAACAAAAACCAAAACTAAACTAAAAAGAACGTAATGCAAAAGGAAAATAATACCTAAACTATTACCTTGGGTTGCCTCCCAAGCAGTGCCTTTGGTTATCGTCGTTGGCTCGACGTTATGACCCCTTAATGATCCTCAGCATTTGGTTCAGTGAGAACCAACTCATCACCGTCCTGTTTGACAAAGCTCTCATAATAGGGTTTAACTCTATGACCATTTACCTTGAAAATGTGTCCATTCCTCTCATTTAGTAGTTCTACTGCACCATGAGAAAAGACATTAGTAATCACATATGGTCCTGTCCTTCTAGAACGAAGCTTACCTGGGAAGAGTTGTAGGCGCGATTGAAATGGAAGGACCTTTTCCCCAACTTTGAGGTCCTTTCGCAAGATATGTTTATCGTGCCATGCCTTTGTCTTCTCCTTATAGGTGACGGAGTTATCATAGGCATCCAATCTCAACTCTTCCAACTCCTGCAGCTGTAGTTTCCTGAACTCCCCAACTTTATCAATCTGCATGTTGCACTGCTTCACCGCCCAATATGCTTTATGTTCAAGCTCGACAGGAAGATGGCAAGACTTTCCATCGACTAATCTAAACGGAGACATCCCAATGGGAGTCTTGTAAGCCGTTCGATAAGCCCATAGAGCATCATCAAGTCTGACATTCCAATCCTTCATGTTTGGGGCAACAGTCTTCTCCAAGATAGTCTTTATCTCGCGATTAGACACCTCAGCTTGCCCATTGGTTTGGGGGTGGTATGCAGTAGACACCCTCTGAGTCACATGATATTTCTTTAAGAGCGCACTCACAGTCTTGTTGCAGAAATGAGTCCCTTTATCACTAATTAGTGCTTTCGGAACTCCAAATCTAGATAATAGCTCATTGAGGAAACCTGCAACTACTTTTGAATCATCAGTTCTTGTGGCCTTCGCCTCCACCCACTTGGAGACGTAGTCCACCGCAAGCAAAATATATAAGTTTCCAAAGGAGTTAGGGAATGGTCCCATGAAGTCAATGCCCCAAAGATAAAAAATTTCACAAAATATCATGCGAGTTTGTGGCATCTCATTCCTCTTAGAAAGATTCCTAACTCTCTGACAACGATCACAGGATTTGCAAAAAGCATAAGAATCACGAAATATATGTGGCCAAAAGAATCCTGCATCAAGTACCTTCCTAGCTGTCTTTTGTGGTCCAAAGTGTCCACTACATTCATGGGAATGACAAAAATTAAGGACATATTGTACCTCATCGTCAGGAAGACATCGATGTATCACTTGATCTGCGCAATGCGTCCATAGGTAGGGGTCATCCCAGACGTAGAAGCGAGCATCGTGGCGTATCTTGTCCTTCTGAGCCTTCAAAAAGTTGGGTGGAAACTCTTCCGACACTAAAAAGTTGACCAAGTTAGCAAACCAAGGGCGTGGAAGAGAACTCACCTTGAGGAGAGATTTGAGTTCAGATTCTGCAGAGGCCGCGGAGCGGCTAGGGGCGGCCGATGATTGCGAAGGAAGTCTTCTCTGAGGATTCGGCCGCGGGGCGGCCTAGGGTGACCGCGGGGCGGCTGGCAATTGCGAAGAGTTGTAACAGCTCTTTGTCAGGGAAGCTCCCCAATACGCCTTCTTGTCCATTCACCCCCTGCACAATACGACTTAGATGGTCAGCAACCAGGTTCTCATCACCCTTTTTGTCCCTGATTTCAATGTCAAACTCGCTTAAAAGCAAGATCCATCTAATCAGTCTTGGCTTGGCCTCTTTCTTCGTCAAAAGGTAACGAAGTGCTGCATGGTCAGTATAAACAATAACTTTTGTACCAAGCAAATATGATCTAAACTTCTCAAGTGCAAAAACTATAGTAAGAAGTTCCTTTTTTGTGGTTGAGTAATTCCTTTGAGCTCCATTCAGGGTCATAGATGCATAGTATATGACATGAGAGCTTCTCCCTTATTTTTGTCCAAGCACGGCTCCCACAGTGTAGTCATTGGCGTCACACATCAATTCGAACGGCTGAGACCAATTTGGTGCTTGTATGATTGGTGCATTAGTAAGACAAGTCTTTAACTCATCAAACGTCGTTCTGCACTTCTCATCAAAAGCAAATGTGACCTCCTTCTTCAGCGGCTCGCACAAGGGTGAGGTGATCTTTAAAAAGTCCTTAATGAACCTGCGGTAGAATCCTGCATGGCCTAAAAAGGAACGCACTTCACGCACATTAGTAGGATAAGGCAATGATTGAATGATGTCAATCTTTGCCTTATCAACCTCAATCCCTTTATGGGAGACAATGTGGCCCAAAACAATGCCTTCCTCAACCATAAAGTGACACTTTTCTGAATTGAGCACTAAGTTAGTGTCAACACATCTTCTAAGCACTAGCGCCAAATGGTTGAGGCAAGCATCAAAACTATCACCATGGACTCTAAAGTCATCCATAAAAACCTCAATGAATTTCTCTATATATTCAGAAAAGATACTTACCATACACCGCTGGAATGTCCCAGGAGCGTTGCACAAGCCAAAAGGCATTATGCGATATGCAAAAGTGCCAAACGGACAAGTGAATGTTGTCTTTTCTTGATCCTCTGGTGCGATGGCTATCTGAAAGTACCCTGAATATCCATCTAGAAAGCAATAATATGGACGACTAGCAAGTCTTTCAAGTATTTGATCAATGAAAGGTAAGGGAAAGTGATCTTTTCGAGTTATCGCATTCAGCTTACGATAATTGATGCAAACTCTCTAGCCTGATTGGACTCTGGTAGGGACCAACTCACCTTCTTGATTCTCAACCACTGTAATGCCTCCCTTCTTTGGTACTACCTATGTTGGACTAACCCATTGACTATCAGATATGGGATAGATCATACATGCCTGAAGGAGTTTGAGCACCTCCTTCTTCACTACATCCATCATAGGCGGGTTGAGTCTCCGTTGAGGTTGCCTGGAAGGTTTGGCTCCCTCTTTCAACAAGATCCTGTGCATGCAAGTAGCTGGGCTGATTCCCTTGATATCTGCTATGGTCCATCCCAAAGTTGTCTTGTGCTCTTTGAGCACCCTCTCCCTCAAATGCATATTTCAGATGCTCAGGAAAGGCTTGAGCTCAACTTCAGGTGCCTGGACGATAGAAGGTAAGAGCTTTTCATTGGGAACGGTCAATGCCATAAAGGTATCTGCTTGTGAGTATATAGGTAGGGAAGAAAAGTCTCTCATGGTCTCTTGTAGGCTAGTAGATAAAAGCATAATTCAATGAGAACTCCTCAATAGGAGTTTCTAAAGCTACATGCAGGTCATCTACACAACTCATATCAAAGGTATCCTGCATACAAGTATCAATGGCATCCATAAAGCATAAGGAATGATCATCAGAAGGGAATTTCATTGCATCATATATATTGTATTCAACCTTCTCACCATCGAATTCCATAGTCAAAGAACCAGAATACAGATCAATTTTTGTTCTAGCAGTCTTTAAAAAGGGCCTTCATAGCAGAATAGGAGCCTCTTGGTTACCATGCTCCTTGTCTAAGACAAAGAAATCAGCAGGAAAGATCAAATTGTCAACCATGACTAAAACATCCTCAACTATTCCTCTAGGAAAAGCATTTGATCGGTCCGCTAATTGAATCACCACTCTAGTCTCATGCAAAGGTCCTAAACCCAATGATTCATACAGAGAATAAGGTAGAACATTAATAGATGCACCCAAGTCTAACAAATCTTTATCAAACTTAGTTTCACCTATTACACATGGGATTGTGAACATGCCAGGGTCGCTACATTTCTTAGGCATACGCTTTTGAAACACAACAGACACATGTTCGCTTACCTTAATTTTCTGCTTCCCCTTCAACTTTTGATTCCTCCTTATTGTGCAAAGTTCCTTGAGAAATTTGGCATAACGAGGAATACTTGTAATCAGATTGAGTAAGGGGATGTTTACCTCGCACTTACTGAACGTCTCAAAGATCTCTTTGTCATTGTCTGGTCTTTTTGTCTCTCTGAGTGCTTCAGGAAAGAGAGGAATAAGTTTGAAAGAATTTAGAGGAGGAAAATCAGGTCGACCTCCTTTGATAATGAAGGTTGATGGAAGCTCGTTGAAGCTGACAATCACTTTAGGTGCCATTTGTACCTTTCAAAATAGGTAACCATGTATTAGTATAGATACAACTAAGAGATGAAAAGGCAAAAAGGGTCCCACTGGGCGTGCCAAAAATATGTTGAACAAAAATGCGCAAAATAATCGTACAACACATTTTATTTGATTTTTAACATTTGAGTTCGACCCCTTTTGGTTATCCTCTTGATTCGAAGGCGTATCGATACCAAGATTTTGTTAGTTTTGGTGATTTGGGCTGCACCCGAATTTTAGCGGGTTGCCTACGTATCTCTTGGAAGAGAATCAAGCCTCACGTAGTTCCGAGTGTTTTGATTTTGTGTTTTTTAGCATCTTAAAGATTTTCATGCATCATCGGATCGTATTAGGACCCACCTTCTCGGAAGGGTAGCCCTAACATAAATCACACTATCATATGCATGAGATTTTCTCATGTATCACCCGAATAAATTGAGCACACCTTCTAGGAAGGGTTTCCCAACTCAACGGCTATCACTTACACGGAAAATCATGTATTATAATTTAAAATTTGATTTTAACCTCATTTTCATTTTTAAGGTGAATTTAGAGGCCATCGACTGTACCCGACATATTTTGAGATTTAATATCGGGTTACCTACGTAGCCGTTTTTACGGCGTCAAGTCTTTACGTAGTTCTTTTTAGAAACCAAGTTTGATTTGGTTTTAAAAATTGGATCGTTTGAGGATCGTGATTGAACTCGACGAGCTCGTAGCTTTATGTCAAGCTTCCTACATACCCGTTTGAACGGGATCAAATCTTATGTAGTTCTTTTCAAGAACAAATTTAATTTAATTGGTTTCGACCTCATATTCATTTAGAAGTGAATTTAGAGGCAGACGACTGAATCCGATATATATTGAATTTTAATATCGAATTTCCTACGTAACTCGTAAAAGAGTATCAAGTCTATACGTAGTTCTTCCTAAAACCAAGTTTATATTTGGTGAAACTTGATTTGAGGTTTTGACTCCGTTTTTGTTGTTTAGGAGCCGATTTGAAATTGACCCACTTGAATTAATTGACAAAGAATATTTGACGAGTTTATGTTTTTGATAAAACTCGAATTCTTAATTTATGCCGAAAATAATTCTCATATTTTAATGGGCCAATTTTGTAATTAAACCCGTTTTTTTTTTTTTACAAGCTAGGCCGAAGGCATATTTTTTCTACTTTTATTTTTTTGATCGAACTGAAGGCATATATATACATGTTGTGTATATATCTTTTCCTTTCAGCCTGTTAGTATATTGGGATCCAATTAATTTCAAGGTAAGTTAGCCCACCCAGCCCAGCTCTTCATTTCATTCTTTTTTAACGTCATTTGAGCCCAGCCCTCGTTCAACATCGCCCTCCTGCGAGCGTGAATCAGAGGGGACGCCGCAGACTCTCAGTTGGACGAACACCTGGAAGTCACCGGTAGCTTTGCAATTTCCGGCCTAGGTCGATCGAAACGAAGGCAAGCAGAGCAGGAGCGGGCTGATTCGAGCTTCCGCCGTCCGGAACGAACCGAAGACAACCCAGGCATGTTGTTGCTTTTTTAATTTCAGCCATTGATTTTGTTGTTCAATCTCGATTCTCGACTTAGATTTCATATCTCCAAATGAATTCCCTTTCAATTGAATGTTCAATTTTGACATTCAACTGATTTTCTTTAATTGTGATTTTTAGGGTTTTTTTCGATTTGGGTTGGCAGAAACCAAAAGCGTTGGAAATCTGGGGCTCGGGAAATTGGAGGGGGGTCCAGACGAACTCCGGCTTTGAGCACCCAGAGCAGGGAGCAGTGCGGCAAAAATCCACTTGAGCTCTCCTCGGCTTCTTGGCTTAGGTCACCTCCTCTCCCTTCTTTTGTTTTTTATTTGTTCCGTTTCCAGAACCTCTCCCATGAACTCCGAATCTGTTTTGCATTTTTTTTTATGCTTTCCATGGAGTATATTCTCTGAATTTAATTCATGGGTAACCGATTACCATGGCTCCTCTTGTATTTCAATTTTGTCAAAAGCTGAATTTATAGCATTTAGGGGTCCAATTAGTTGCAATTTGGCAGCAACGTCTTTGGGCTCTTTTGCGTTTTTTTTTTCTCTGGATTTGAGAACCACCCGGGCAGGCTTAATGAATTTGCTAATTAAGTCTGTCGGAATTTCAACAGTACTTCGACCCTATGAACTGATGCTCTCAACCTATTACGTGATGGTCTCTAGGCAAGAGCCTATTATGAGCCCAAACACTAGGTGAGAGAGCATGCTGAAAACTGGGCAGGACTTTGCCTCTCTAAACCGATCCTCGCCGGGCTCGATTGTAGTGGCGAAAGTATTTACTTTCGAGCCAACTACGGGAGTGTATACTCTCGACCTACTACGTGGTACACTCCAGGTAAGAAAGTTAAACCTTTCAAACCCTTAAGGAATGCAACACTAGGCGAGAGCATGTATGTTTGGGCTGTCATCATCCTTCTTCCATTTTTTTTTTACCTGCGAATAAAGATAAAACAACAAGGAGAAATAGATCCTCCACCTTTTGTAGTAGACGATTATCTCTCTTTTTTTTTTTAGCTGCTTGTGTTTTCTCTTTTCTGTGTATATTTGCAGGTGAACGACTTGGGAAAAGGAAGCCTGTGTTTACTGATTTGCTGATGTTTGGCAGAAGAGGGAGCTCCAAAAAATCACAAATGCAGTCGCAGTAGCCTTTTAAAGGAATAATAAGGGGAAGTTACTTTTGAGTAACCACTCCTGATAACCACGTGCATTTGGGTTTTCTTTGATGTACAGTTTTTTTTTTTTTTGTGTGTAACCTCTTCCTATCACAGTTTCACTTGTTAACTGCTATGGAGAACAGTTACCTGTGTAACTTCCAAATCCAGCTTCAAACCTTCAATATATTGGAATGGGCTTGTAATGGGTTTCTTCAGGCCCAGCTTTGAATTTGTAAACTTGACATAAATTTACCACATTTTTTAGGGAATGATTGTGATAAATTTATCTATGCCATGAATAATAAAATTCATGAAATTTTACCCTCCAACAGCAGCATTGGGTGTTTTGTTCAAGATGTTGCCTCCACAAGCAGAGTTCACCGTCTTGCGCTCCTCGTCAAGCAATCGATTGAATAGAAAGAGCACTAAATCCTTCTTTGAAAACCCATGGTGAGGGAAACTAGAGCAAAGCTTCTTGAAGCGCTCAAAGTACTCATAGAGTGTCTCTGTAGCCTGCTCGTCAATGCTGCTGATCTCCTTTTTCAGACTGTTCAACTTGGTTGCAGGAAAGTACTTTTCCATAAAGAGACGCTTCAACTGTATCCATGTTGTTGCACTACCTGGTGGCAAGTAGTAGAACCACTCATTAGCAGTGTTCTTCAGCGAAAAGGGGAATGCCCTTAACTTGATTTGCTCCTCCGTGACGTTGCCTGGTTTCATCCCCACAACGACAGTATGGAACTCAGATAAGTGCTTGTGGAGGGTCCTCACCACTCAACACATGGAATTTGGGTAAGAGATGAACCACCCCAGACTTTAGCTCAAAATTGACACCTTCATCAAGTTCAGGGAACACGATAGCCAATGGTTGTTGGGCTAAGTTTGGTGTAGTGAGCTCCTTCAGCGTTCGATTATCATCGTTAGCAGCCATCTCTATACTCTCTTCTTCTCCTTGATCGAAAGGTAACTCGCGAAAGTGATCACGAGCATCTCGCCTCAATCTAGAGAGAGTCCTCCCTTAATCTCTGAATCTAAAGACAATAAAGATGAGTTAGTAGCACGAGTGTGGACCATATAGGTGGTCCACACCAAAATTAGCAATTAAAACAACACAAGAATTCAATAAGAAGTCCCCGGCAACGGCGCCAAATTTGACAAGAGGAAAACCTGCCGTTGTTCTTGCCAAAGAATACTCAAACTCACAACTAGTATAGTGTGTAAGCAAGAGATCGATCCTCAGGGAAATCTGTTCAATTCAAGTATCAATTCTAATCGCTAGTGAGAATATGGGGGGTTTTTGGGTGTGAAAAAGGTCCGCCTTTTATCAAAGCGGAAGTAAGCAAACAAAGGAAACTAGTTTTAGAATGCAGTGGAGAGAAATAGGTTTACCTACAATTTATCACTTCGATTGATGAATTCGATCCTTGTTTCAGCCTCTAGTTCTTGTCTTTTCCTATCAATGTCCTTGTCCAGATCTTATATAAATTACTAGTCCTACGAGTCCTAGCAACCCTTATCTCTAAATAACCCTAACACGGTTAAGATTTAACCTAGAGATAGCATTAAGAATATGAATTAACCAAGGTACATGCAATATCAAGCTACGAGTCGATATTTAACATATATGTAACTTCCTATACATCCAATTAGTCCTACGAGTCCTAAAGGGATATGATTGCCACTTGGGTTAAGGTTCGCTACGAGGAATCTGCAAAACCCTAGCAATTGAATATATCTACTCTAACTAGTTGATCAGGCCAGAGAGAATAAAACACATTCAAGCAATTAAGCACAAAGAAGTCAAAACATTGGAATAGGAATAAGAACTAGATTAAGAAACTCACAATTCAACAATCAAAGATCCAAACTGTAGGCGAAACCTCGAGAGTTTAGTTGCTCATGCTCAACGGCGCTCTCAACAATGGAATAATGTGCATAAGGTGAATGAAAATAATAACTAGAAAAACCTTAAATAGTCTTTTGCAAGTCGGCCAAATAACTTAGACAAAAACCCTAAATAAAGTCCGGAACTAAAGTTCAGTCTCTGCACGGGCCGTGGGGCGGCTGGCGATCAGCGAAGTCTTCCGTTTCTGTCTTCGAGCCGCGGGGCGGCCAGCGATCCTGCGGGGCGGCATGCGATTCTTCTGAACTTTCCTTTTGTTACTCCAGCAACTCCTATGCATTTTCCTTAGATTATTTTCGTCTTTTCCGATTCATTCCACCTTCAATCTACTATACCTGAAATAAACCATAAAATCATGTAGATTTCGCCTCTTCTAAGTCAACAAGTAATTATGTAAATTCAACTAAATAAATGCAATATTCACAACTAAACTATGCTAAATGCAATCTATTATGCAACACTAAATATGCTCTATCAGGGCTTTATTTTTCTTGTGGTTACGGGTTGGGCTTGCGGGCCGCCCAATTATAATGGAATGTATTCACGAGCTGGCCAGTCTTCGCCCTATCGGAAGGGGGTGGAGGTAGGAGAGGGATATACCACTTGGTATTCGGTGTTAATGCCTTATTATATTTATGCATTTGATCTTAGGAGCATGTTAGTGTATTAATATTACGCCTTGCATCTAGAAGCATCTTTATTAGGACTAGCGTGTGTATGTGTCTGCTTGTTTGAGATTATATTGTGTAGGGCTTCGATCTGACACCGCCCCGCATACATATTTTTTAGGTTTATTTTGCAGCATGATTGTTCCTTGCTTCCGTGACGTGGGGACTCTCTTAGGTGATTGCGAAGAAATGGTCTAACTCCACTAACATTACCTATTAGATTTCGATAAATACGCTTATTGAATTGGTTTTGACTCGGCTCTACCGTGGAACCCTCTTGTATTGCACCTTGATTCCGCTTTTTGCATGACTACTGGTTTTCCACGCTTAGACTTACGACAGGTACAAGGGACTTCCCCGGGGATTCCAACGATCCCTTCGAATTTTGGGTATGAAATCCCACTTGAAAACTTTAGAGTAGAATTTCAAACCTTCAACTTGTACTTGGGGCGCAAGATCCTAACGAGGGGCTTCATCCCTCGAAACGTAACCCGGGAATCATAATCTCGGACCGTTACACAGAGTCCATTTGTTCGGTTTTGAGTCTAGGAAGGGTAAGTTAGCTCTTTTTCTCTTCTTTTCACTTCCAAACCCTCCAATTTATCTCCTTTATTCTCTAACTAACCCCTCTCACTCACCCAACAAGTGGATCTAGGACATTCGGCCTCAAATCGCCTCAAGAGGCACTCGGGAGAAGAAGAAGTGAAGAAAGGAAGTGTTGGGTGAGAAATCTCTTCAAACCCTCATGTTTTTCGAGCTATTTTTGTGCTAACATGTGCCTAGAAACCTTAGGAAAAATGGGGAAAAAGGGAAGAGCATAACAACATCGAACGAGGTCAGAAACTGAGCAAGAATCCATGATTCAACACCGAAATCGCCGCCGCGATTTAGAACACCCAACCTAGGGTTCTTACTCGCGATCGTGAGAAGGAACTCATGGTGGTGAGGGAGCCCAGCTGGGGTGCCCTAAGGGACACCCCAGACTTACGACCGCGACTTGGGATCTCGCGGGCGCGAGATCGATACTCACGACCGTGAAAGACTCGCCGACACCTAGGTCTCGCGGGCGCAAAAGCCTATCTAGCGGTCGCGACAGACCTCCTGTCCAAGGGTCTTGAATACGTTTTCCGATGTTTTCGACGATCGTTTTTGCGACTCGTTTTCAACGGTTTTGGGATTTTCAAGGACTGACTTAAAGACTTGATTTGGAATTTTGGGAAATGAATTTCATGAGCGTTTAAGGTCGAATATTCTAATCGGTAACTTGGTTTTTGAAACGGTTTTTGGGATTAACTTGGGAATTATGTGATCGATGACTAACTAGCTTGTTGATATGATTGAGTGACTAATATCATGATTTGTGTGGACTAATGGCATGCATGAATGACTAACAGCAAAATGAGATGTTAGCGTTATGTATCGTTTGACTTATGACTTCTGAAATATGATGAATATGATGATATCGAGATATGACTATGCGAATTATTATTGCAGATATACGAATTCTATGAACATATGAATGTGGCTAAATGGAACGATGGGAATGATGCGGTCTTGCGGAATGTGGCAATGTGGTGAATGGTTGAACTTGATGGAATGACGATTGTGATATGGTTATTATTCTTGTTGAACTATTTATGCTTTGAGTTCTTGAATGATTAGACGTAGACTTATATATGTGTTCTAATATGTATCTAGGTGATACTTTGTGATTATGATTGATGTGTGCTGGATCTTCTATTATGTTATTCTGCATAGTCAGGTAAGTCTCTTCAGAGCTTACTCAGATCGACAGAGAGACTTCCCTGTCTTATGTGCATGATGTACTAGGTGCTTGCATTCATGATCAGCATGCCATGTAGTATCATGCTAGGTTGCATTAACCATTGAGCATTCTATTTCTATGTGCATATGTAAATAAAACGGGCGTTATCTGTGAAGTATCTAGAGTCTTTTCTAGGGTCATAAGACGGCCCAGTCTCATTGGGTTTCGTCTTGGGTCGTTCGAGTCATAATTACCACTTTACTTACCGCTCTTACTTTTTTTACCTTTTGCATTATATTATTCATTTTCTCTTTTAAGTCTACATTAATGATTTGAGAAAAAGCATGCAAACATGGGGTCGGGTACCAATACGGACCTCGCCCCATTAATGGAAAGGAATGCATTCACGAGCGGTGGTTAGGTAGCGGGATATACCAATTGGTATTATGTGTTATGGCCTTATTATTTTTAATGCACTTTGGAACGTTAGATTAGAATTTCAAACTTTTAACTTGTACTCGGGGCGCAAGATCCCAACGAGGGGTTGTAAAGGCTCGGATTTTTAAATCCTAATTTATCGAAAAAAGAAAATCAAAATGAAAATTAAGCGGAATTTTGTGGAAAAACTCTCTAACTCAACTTTGATTTCGTAAAACGGATTTTCGACCTAATTAAAATTTTGAGAACTAACATGGCAGCCTCGATTCTCAGATTTCAAATTCTAATTTCGCAAAGGAGAGAGCGGGATTTGGGAAACTAACATCGGGATCTAGCGTCGAAAATTCAAGCTAGCGCTTTCGGGACCATATCTCGTCTCATTCACCCATGGGGATCCGAAATCTCAGCCCTACAATGGTCCCCATGGAGCCAATTTGAAATACGAAGGAAGCTTCCTCCTTACCCAAAGAAGCTAAACACCCCCATTTTGCTTCTCCGTCTCCCATCTTTGACCATACCCAAAGTAGCTAAGGAGACAAGCTCCATGTCTCTCCTTTTAGCCCCATCCGTTTCAGCCTTCTCCCCTGCCTTCTTTTTCTCTTCAAAAATCAGATTTGTCTCAGCCAACACACCACAAGCTCCATGTCTCTCCTTTCAGCCCCATCCGTTTCAGCCCTCTCCCATGCATCCTTTTTCTCTTCAAAAATCAGATTTGGCTCAACCAACACACCACACAAAAATCAAACACAAGCCTTATCCAAAAAGCTCCAGAGGAACCTTATCCTTTCTCCTTTTTTCTTTCTCCATTTTCCTCCTCCGTTGCTGAGAATTCCAGCAGCCCTGACATACCATTTCGTGCTCAACTCCTCCCCACAACATCCCTACTTCATCATCCCCTTCAACTCTCTCTTCCATTACATGCCAAAAGAGCTCCAATCCACCTCTTGAGCTCAAAGCAAGCTAAAACAAGCTCCTTTTCTCTTCATCCCTCCATGACCAGAAACAACAGCTCCCTTAACCTCCCCATGAGGTCCTAAAATTGGAAGAAGAAGCCCCAACAGCCCGGAGAAGTCAGAGAAGCCCCGAGAAGCCCTAGGAAACTCAAACTCTCTATTTTCGGATTCAAGAGGGTAACAGCTCGTTTTTCCCTACTCCCACCTCATACTAGCTAAAATTTCACACCTTTAACACCATCTAACAATCCTAGGCACCCTCGCACAAGAACGATTCCAATCGGAGCCCGGATGAAGCTTCACGAGCAAACCGAAGGAAAAGAAGGAACTTGGATGAGAAATCCCTTCAAACCTCGATTTTTATATTCAATCCTTGTTCTAACATGTTCCTAGAAGTCTTAAGAAAAATTGGGGAAAAGGGGATTCGGTTGGGGTTTAAGAAAATGAGAGCTTGGTTTGGTAATTAATAGAATAAGAAGGGTCGATTTTGGATTTTATAAATATAAGATCGGTTTGGTAAATTAGAAAGGGCTGATTTTATTAAATGAAATGGTTAGGATTTTTAAGGGATTTCGAAATATTTATTGGAAGTGTTTAAAAGAAAATTGTATTTAAAATATTATATAATATTATTGGGATTTAAAATGTAAAATATTATTTTGGGGCTAAAGATATAATATTATGGTGATTTAAAACGAATATAACATTATGAGACTTGGATTTTTCAAAAAAGAATTTGACGAGTATTTCTAAGGTACGAATTTCTACCTATTTGACTCGGATTCCAAAACGGTTTCCGGGACTAACTCAGGGAATTATGTGCTCGGTGGCTAACTAACTAGCATGAGTGATATGAATGATTGCCTAATATCATGATTGGTGTGGACTAAGTACATGATTGATCGACTAATAGCATGGTGAAATGTTAAGATTATGTATCGTTAACTTATGCTTTTGAGATATGATGACTATGGTGAACTTGAGATATGTGATATGCGGATATATGGTCATGAATATATGAATGTGGCTGAATGGAATGATACCACATTCAGATATAATAAAACTTGTATTAACATAATAACACATTCAGATATACAATATTAGGCATCTAGCTCCTATAAACAGGCCAAATTACATTAGGTGTCACACACTTTTTTCTTTTCCTTTTTTTTATTAGATAAAAATTCGAGGTCATACATAACTGAATCTCGAAGGGCGACAAGTCGACATACGGATAACCGTTAAAACAAACATAAAATACATAGACAGTGCAAAATACAAGTAAGAGCACCCTACAAGCGAAACTAAACACAACTAAACCAAAGCCATACACTTTTTTCATTACACATATAATGTTCACAATACATTTCATCTTTAAAAATTTACTTAAATGCCATTTTAAATTGATTGAGCCACCAATAACCTGATATCTTCATCCGAAAAATACTGTTTAAAAAATAAATAAACGAGGGTTAGATAATGTTTTCTTCGTCTCAAAACAAAATATGATGTTTTTTTCAACATGCTTTTTTAAAAAAAATATGAAAATCATATAAAACATCAACTATTTTTATTTTTTTTTTATAATATCATACTTATTATTAATATGTATAAAATTATTTTAAAATTTTATTATTTTATAGAGTTTTTAACTTTTAAAAAACATGTTTTAAAGTAAAACATCATATTTTGTGGGACAAAAGGAGTATAAGATTATAAAAAACAAAAAAAAGGTATATAAAACTTTACCACAACATGAAATATATTACCTTTTTATTTTGGCTCATAGCTTTGAAATGAGCAAATACGGTGTCGAACTTTTTACTCTCTAAGTTGTAACCAAGCTGTTCAAATACAACATCACATATACATTAAGACTTCAAAACAATGTTGGATTGTGGAGCCTGTCTCACATCGGATTGGAGGCTCCTTCTTAATTCTTCTTATGAATAAAAATATAAACACATGATCATTGTAATATTCATCTTCTCAAATGCATAGTAACATATCCTAGCTTTGTAGCGTCCCCCCCCCCCCCCCCCCCTCCAAAAGCAGCCATTATTGGGTGAACTAGGTGAACAAATCTCAAGTCTCTTTCTCCAGTCCTTGTTTTGATTGCTCTTATTCCCAACAACTGGCATCAGAGCAACGTTATAGCAATCACTATGGGAGATGGAAAATTATCGCCGGTTGAAAAATTCAATGGATCGGATTTTGGGTTCTGGAAGATACATATAGAGGATTACCTATATGGTAAAGAATTGTACCAACCTCTAGGCGAAAAACCAACGGAGATGAAGTACAATGATTGAAAGTTGCTGGACAGGAAATCGATTAGCATTATCCGCTTGTCACTATCTAGGAACGTGGCGCAGCACACAGTCAAGTCGAAGACGACAAAGGAGATGTTGGAAACTTTTTCTGCAATGTACGAGAAACCATCCGCAATGAACACGCTTCATCTAATGAGGAGATTGTTCAACTTGCGGATGATATAGAGTAAATTGGTGGCCAATCACCTCAACGAGTTCAATATGATAATCGCGCAACTGAGCTTAGTTGAGATTAATTTTGACAATGAGGTACAAGCCCTGATCTTGCTATCTTCCTTACTAGAGAGTTGGAGTAGGAAAACAACGATTGCTAATGCTTCAGCAGGGAAGGTAAAGCTAAAGCTTGATGAAGTGAGAGATCTAATTGTTAGCGAAGAAGTTCACAGGAAGGAGTCGGGTTCTACTTCGGGATAAGCACTGAACACTAGATACAAGGACATGACAGATTCAAGGTCGAAATTAAATCATGGTAGGTCGAAGTCGAAAGGGAAGGATAAACCTAAAGATATGAGCAAGATCAAGTGTTGGAATTGTGATGAACATGGTCATTACAAAAGCAATTGTAAGCATCGTTGAAAGATAAATCAGCGAACACAACCACAAATAATATAGCAAACACATTGATTCTGAACGTGAGCATCCCATTAGAGCATTAGGTGCTAGATTCTGGAGTGTCGTTTTATCCATATTGCAGTAATGACGTAATGAAATATTATACTTTTAGAAGTTTTGGAAAGGCCTATCTAGGTGATGATGAGCCCTTAGAAATCGTCGGAAAACGAGATGTGTGAATCAAGACGCCAAACAGATCTATGTTGAAGTTGCATGATGTGTGACATGTTCCTGGTTTGAAGTGGAATTTTCTTGATGTGGGGCAGATGGATGATGAAGGCTATGATATCTACTTTGGTGGTGACAGATGGAAAATAAACAGAGGAGCCATGGTGATAGCTCGAGGGAAGAAGGAAGGTACGTTGTACATGACAAGCAACACAACATTGTATTTTTATTGTTATTGCAAGTGCCAACAATGATGCAGAGTTGTGGCACTACCGTCTTGGCCACTTGAGCGAGAAATGAATGAAGGTGTTGTGCTAAAAGGATTTGTTACCCAGTCTATGTCCATTGAGATTTGACTATGTGAAGACTGTATACTAGGGAAACAAAAGAGAGTGAGTTTTTCAAATGGTGGCAGAACTTTGAAGAATAAGATGTTGGAGCTTGTTTACATCGACCTTTAGGGTTCAATGCTAGCAACATCTCTTGGTGGAGCATCCTACTACATGACGCTCATTGACGACTACACAAAAAAGGTATGGGTCTACTTTCTAAATGAGAAATATGAAGCTTTCAGCATTTTTAGGACATGGAAGGCACTAGTTGAGATCGAGATAGGTCTTAAGGTGAAATGTTTAAGATCTGAAAATGGTAGGGAGTATAAGCTGCACGATTTCAAGGTTTTTTATGCATAGAATGACTTTCGCATGGATAAGACCTTGAAAGGAACACCTCAACAAATTGGTGTAGCATAACGTATGAACAAGACATTGAATGAGCGTGTTAGAAGCATAAGGCTAAAGTGCGGGCTTCCGAAGATGTTTTGGGTTGATGCAATTAAAACTGCTGCTTTCTTGCAACATAGGGTCATCGACTCCATTAGACAATGGGATCCCAGAGGAGGCCTGGAGTGGTAAGAAGGTAAATATGTCATTTCTTTGCATATTTAAATGTGTTTCATATGTTCACATAGCTGCAGTTGAGAGAAGCAAGCTAGATGCTAAGTCTATAAATACACTTTTATTGGATATGGTGATAATGACTTCGGTTATCGATTCTGGGATGATAATAATAGAAAAGTTATTTGCAGTTGAAATGTTGTGTTCAAAGAGAAAATGATGTACAAAGATAGACAAGAAGAATCAAAAGTTATAGCTTCAGTACCTGAGATAGTGGAGTTAGATATCTCTAAGGAGCAAATAAGCACAACCAGATCAGCAAGCTATTCAAGATGAACTACAAACCCTGCTAGTTCGAATGCGAATGTCCACCAAACAATGTGGATCACCTAATAGGTATTCACCTTCGAATTACTATTTGTTGTTAAATTATAGTGGTGAACCTAAGAGTTATGCAGAGGCATCATAAATTTAGTAGATGAGAAAATGGAAACGCGGGATGGATGATGGGATGGATTAGTTGATAACCAATGAAACATGGAATCTAGTTGAGTTCCCAAATGAGAAAAAAAAACCCATTGTTGCTACTTCAAGAGGTGTGAAAACGGCTATATCATATTGTTGTTATATGTTGATGATATGTTAATAGCAAGAAATAGTGCTCAAGAGGTTAACAAGTTGAAGTTGTCCGAAGATCTTGGTGAGGCCAAGTAGATTCTAGGCATGAGAATTGATCGATAAAGGGTGGTTGTGAAGTTGTAGGGATGGGCACATCCACGTAGCCGACATGAACCAGTTACCCGTGTTAGATACATGAAATCGTTTAGGCTCAAAAGCCCAATCCGAATAGGACATATATATATATATATATATATATATATCCGGCCATCTGACACAAATACACTAATCGGTTGCATGTTAGATACCGGTTATCCAAAATGAATCGTTTGGTTTTTTTTTTTTTTTTACTATTTTGACATATCGTAATGTTGTTTGTAGGAGTATTGTTCGAAGCCATGAACACATTTGAAAAAAATGTCGTAACAACAACATGAAATTCGAAGCAACAAACATGGGATTTGAATATTTGATGAACATATGTGAAAAAATAACGCATCGAAAACTAAAAATCCCCAGCTACAAACGTAAAAAAATAACGCAACAACAACTTGTATGTTCGAACTTCAAACAGATGCGAATAAACGTAGCAACAACATGGGATGGGGGCAAAACAACACAGCTACAACATATATTCAAACAAATTCATACTTATCATGGTTTCAATGAAATTTGAGTGACAAAATTTCAACAACAATGGTGTGTTTCAAGGGCTGAGAAGGTTGGGCGTGCAGGAGAAGAAGATGCAAAGTTTACGGTTTGTTTCAATGAACAGTCGGGGTGTTTGGGACTTTGGTGTATAGGCGAGTGTCGGTTGAATGAGATATTGGGATGGGAGTTTAGGGTTAATTTTTTGGATAGAAAAAATGGGTGAGACTGACTCTGAAAAGGGGAAAAAATTGACAGCACTAGGAATCGAACTTGGGCAAGTGTGGAGATACGCCTAACCTATCATCAAAGAAAAAACAACTGAGCTAGCGCACTTCATTGATAGTTTAAGGATTGTATATATAATTGTACTATATTACCGTACCTATAAATTAAAAAAAAATTAAATGGTTCGTGTCGGGTATCTGACAAGGGGATATGCCTGATCCGAACACGAACCGTTTAATGTCGTGTTTTATCAATTCGTGTCATTTTCGTATTGTGCCTTTTCAGTTTCTTTTTTTTTCATGTTTTCATGTCGTATTAGTCGTGTCGGGTTTTTCTACACACCCCTAGGAAGTTGTATCTTTCGCATACTAAGTACATCAAGAAGGTGTTACAAAGATTTTGTATGCAAGATGGAAAGCCAATAAAGGTCCCAATGGGTAGCCACTTCAAGCTATCTAATAAGAACTTGCATAAGAATTAGACAAAGCGAGCTCAAATGCATAAGACTTCATACTCTTCAGCAATTGGCAGGTTGATGTATGATATGATGTGTACAAGGCCTAATATTGTACATGTAGTGGGAGTTTTTAGTTGATTCATGGGAGATCCAGATAAGGAGCACTAGGAAGCGGTGAAGTGCCTCAAATACTTGAAAGGTATTGCTGATCAGGCCATATGTTTTGAAGGCAAGAAGGTCGAGTTATAATATGTTGATGCAAATCTAGCATCAAGTAATCTTGACAGGAGGAGTACTACAGGGTATGTTTTCACATTGGGTGGTATCGCTATGTCTTGGGCTTCCAAGTTGTAGAAGGTTGTGGCGTTATCTACAACAGAAGCTGAGTATGTTGTAGTGACTGAGACTAGTAAGAAGATGGTGTGGTTGCAAAATTTCTTAAGGGAATTAAGTGAGGAGCAAAGGGATTGCATTCTCTATAGCGAAAGCCAAAGTGCTATCCATTTGGTCAAGAATCCGTTTTTTTACTCAAGGACCAAGCATATGGACCTAAAGTACCATTACATATACTATCTCTTAGAGAGAAAGATTTTCCAATTGATGAAGATACGAGAAACTGAAAATCCTTCAGATATATTGACTAAGGTTACGACCTTAAATAAGTTGAAGCTTTGCAAGACTTCAACTTGGGCTTGTTTTTTTTTTAAAAAAAAGTAGACAAGAAGTAGATCGACTAAGCGATCTTGAAGCCATCAAAAGACGGCTTGATGAACCCTACGCAGAGGGTCGCCAGTAAAAAAAAATTCTTAAACCTAAAATTACAATAAGATAAATTTAATTTTAAAAAAAACATCAAAATTATTGATCACTGTTTGCATCCCGGTCGAGGAAAAGTAGACGTTGGCATATAGTTGGAAGCGGTAATGGTTGTCGATCTGATTTCGGGTACATTTCCCAATAAAACACCTGGTTGGTTGAGCGGGAACGCCTTGACATAATCGTCGCCGACGTCAAGGACAAAGAAAACCTAGGGATTTTCATGCAATTTTGGATTTACTGTTTAGTTTGGTAGAAATTTTTTCTAGAGATTTGTTAGACATTTGGTAGGGGTTGGCTTTGTTTTTTAATTGGGTTGGGTTTGGTTGTAGATCTGAGCAGATCTAGGGTTGCATGCGGGAGGGGAGGCCGGAGGGGTAAGAGATTTTTACAACTCTTCGAGATCCGCAAGGAGGGAGGGATTCCAAGGGATGTTACTGCATCTGCATTTACCAGATCCGACGGCCGACGGCCAGAAGCGCACCGAAGAGGGGTTTGAGGAGTGGAGACGACAACAGACGATGTGGTTGGAGAGGAGGAGGATAGCTAAGACAAAGGGGAGCCGACTACCAGGAGGCCGAGGGAGGACCACCCCGAGGATTTCGCGAACCCAGGTGGCTAGATCAGGAGCCACCATAGATGGTGGGGGTCTAGATCACCATAGAGCCCGCCAAGGAAGATCGACGGAGGATGCTCGGCAGCAGCGGCGTGAGGTCAACGACGGAGGCGTCCATCTGCAAAAATAAAGGGTTTGAAATAATTTGGGTTGTGTTGAGAGGTGGTGGTGGAGGAGTTGGGGGGTGTAGGTCTGGGCCAGCCGGAGATGAGCAGTGCCTCACATAGTGGCGGCACTGGCTAGGGTTATGGCTGGAGGCGGCGGCGGCTGTTGAAGGAGAGAAGGTTTTAGGGTTGGGTTTTTTGGTTTTCGGAGAAGGGGAGGAGCTGTCAGGAGTCGACCACCTGCAGGAAGCCGACGGAGGTTAACAACGGGCCGGAGAGCGAAGGTGATTAGCACTCCGACACCGCTAGAGCCCACCACAGCTAAGCCCTGAGAGGGATGGTTGGACCAAAACCCGCCGATGGGTTTGTGGGTTAAAGCCGTCAAGGAACTCATCGAGGAAGACCACCGGAAACCTTGCAGGAGGGCGGCGAGTAGCAAACTCCCGCTCTGAGTTGTTGGTTTTATTTTTTGCGGCTCTTCAACTTGGCCTTGTTAATTGAAGAAAAAGGTATGGTGCTACCTATATTGGAGGGTTGGAGAAAGTGAAGATGATTTGGATCAATCTCCATGTGAGAGATTGTTGGGTTATGGTGCTTGTTCCATATCGAATAGGAGGCTCCTTAGTTCTTCCTATAACTATAAATATTTATAGGTATTTTCAAATACATAGTAAAATACCCTGACTTGGTAGCACCTCAGAAATGGGTGAAGAAATTTCGAGTTTCTTTCTCCTATCCTTATTCCCAAACAAACAAAAATATCCCACTTTATTTTATTTATTTAATAACGAAAAATAGCGATGATTATGAAGTAACCTGATCAAGGCGAAATTGTAATCCATGACGCCCACTGCACAAGATCAACATCAAATATATATATATATAATTTTTAGACTATCCAGTTAAAATTTTATTTATTTGAACGTAACGATGATAAAAAATAAAAATAATATTTTAAAAAACATTAAAAAAAAAAAACTAACCTGTGCTTGCCAAGAGCAACACCAAGGTCATTAGATCTCAATCTGCCTATATCTTGTGGTGAGAATATCTCGTATGTGCCTCTATGCTTCAGTACTCCGTCCTATATTTATATATATATATTGGTTTTAATTGATTTTGAAATTGAGAGGAAAAAATAAATAAAAATTGGTTTGGCTGCAAATTACTCCGTAATTAAACCTGATGAATTCCAGCGGCGTGGCTAAAGGCGTTTGCTCCAACAATGGCTTTATTTGGTTGTACGGCCAATCCACTGTACATCTCCACCTTCAATTATCATCAATTTCAGGAGCCATTTTCATTTTTTTCCCCCTTTAAAAATACGAGTGATTATTTGAGAAATAGTGTATATATGTACCATATGACTTGTGGAGGCGATTAATTCGGCATTAATCCCCGTATGAAGTCCCCCGAGTAAATCATCGCCGCGGCATTTGAGCGCCATTACGAACTATATACGTACGGTACATCAGTTAATTAAATTTAAATTTAAATTAATCGAGTCGGTAATATTGTAAAAATAAAAAAAAAATTGGACCTCTTCCAAAGGAGCGTTGCCAGCCCTTTCTCCTATACCGTTGACCGTTACTTCGACTTGCCTGGCGCCTGCAGCAACGGCCTGTAAAACCCGGCTAGGCCTTGAGTTGTTTGGATTAAGATGGAAACCGATGGATGGATGAATTCAAATACGATACACGACTTACGGATAGAGTGTTGGCGGTGGCGAGGCCAATATCGTCGTGACAATGCGTCGAAATAATAACGTTATCGATGCCCTTAACGTTGTTCCTGACGCCGTGTATCAAGTGGGCCCATTCGTGGGGGAGCATGTATCCTACCGTATCCGCCAAAACTACCGTCGTTGCTCCTTCTTTGATCGCCTCTTCAACTACCACGTACATAAACTCTTTTTCCGACCTGCCTCCACTCCATCTTCTTATTTTAGATTCATATTCCACCTCAATAATTCTTTTCAAACTCTCCTTAATTAAATTATTGGAAATATTATACTCCATCCGTCTTAAAATACTATCATCTTACCTTTTAATTTTTACATTAAAAATGTGTTCAAACTCTATTAACATTTTTTCAGCCCATCAAAAAGAAATTAACATTTTTTCAAGAATTTTAAAAATAATTTCATAAAAATTCTATATTTTATAGAGTTTTTAACACACTGAAAACGTGCTTAAAAAAAAAGTAAAATGAGTTATATTTTGACCCGAAAAGACATATCACATATATACCCCCTAAGGCAAGAATTGCCTCCATCGGTGGCCATCTCGAGACCTTGGAGGCCGAGATCTCAGCCCGGACTCCCTAGTTTCCACCACTGATATAGCTGAAAATTAGTGGTGTATTTAGCAAACGTGGTGATAAAGCAAAAAATATGATATTTAAGAGTTATATATTTTGTAGTAAGCTTCCGAATTAAATTTGATGAATAATTTTTGTTGGGTTTGATAGTTCGCTAGCATTTATGACGTGCTCGATCACTTGTCTTTTTAAAGTGAACCTTGAGCGTTACGAGTTTTTTAACTTGTGCATATTATTTTACAACTTAAAAATTCCGGCAATAAACCGCAATTTCCACAAAATTAGATGTATTTAATAGTAATTACCTTGAAGCATCCTCACATCCAAAGGCAATGTCTTCAAACCCAAGGCCTCTAGCGTACACCATAGCATCCTTAACCTGCGCCAGCACTTGGGCCTTGTTCATCCTCAGCTTGTGCTTCATATGAATCTCGCTCGTCGGGATGAACAGCGTCACCCGCGGGTGATCCGCCCGCCTCACCGCCTCCCACGAGGCGTCGATATCCGTGCGGACGCACCTCGAGAGCACGTTAATCACGGGAGTATTAATATGGGCCCCCGACGACGTTCCGATGGCTAGGGCTATGGTCTTCGCCACCTCAACCGCCTCAGGCGATGTGGCCGGAAACCCTACCTCGACCACATCGACGCCCATCCTCGCGAGCTGATGGGCGATCTTGATTTTCTGATCAAGGGTGAAATTGACGCCCAGCGTCTGCTCCCCGTCCCGCAGGGTTGTGTCTAGAACCCTGACGTAGGACGGGTGTGGAATTCTGTTAGGGATGTAAACGGGGCGGGTTAAATGCATCTTGGTGATCCTGAATTTTGGTGGGATGGACCCTTTTCTACTAGTTAGGTTGAGATTGAAATTTGGGGTTTTGCAAAACTGGAGGCTTAACATTGTTGACGCCATAAGAATAACCAAATGTTGGAGAGGATAGCACTTTTTATTTTTTTTTGGTGGATAGATGTTGTTCAAGAATGAAGTAAAAAGGGAATCGAGCTGAAAATTATATACATAGATTTTTATTTATTTATTTTTGTAACTATATATATAGTGTGTTCTGAATTATATATCAATGATTTTTCTCTATAGGTATTTTTATGAGACAAGGTTGATAAAATATTATTCGGTGGAATGCAAAACATTATTATATTAAATTGTCAAATTTTTAAAATTGATTTAGATGATTTATATAGGAACAATTCTTGATTTTTATATATAAAAAAATTGTCAAATCTTTATAACATTATTTGGATTCATATCAATATAAATCTTTACAGAAAAAAAAATTGGATGCATCACTGTCGATTTTGTGAATTTGTATTCATCTCAATATAAATCGTTACAGAAAAAAAATCGGATACATGCTATCTTGATTTTATGTTCATCCATATTCTTAAACTACCTTTAATGAAAAATAAAATTCTAACAAAAACACAACACAAGCATCGTACCTATCGTTTACTTTGAAAAAAAAAGTCAAACAAAAAGATCTTCAAACATCTATGGCAATTAATTCTATATCCAATTAATTCAAAAATCAAGATCACAGTTGCAGCAATTGATTCTCACCACTCACATCTTCAAATTGATTCTCACCCTTCACACGCGCCGCTACGCACAATCCGGAGCAGAATTGTGCACAAAGTCCACCATAAAGGTATGCATAATTGATCTATTCCTCTGACATATTTACATATCTTATATAAACAAGAGCGAAGCAAATCCTTGTAACACAATCGTGTTACATTTATTTATCAATGTTTTAATTGAATAGATTGAATTTTATATTATTTTATTTATTAATAATATTATTTGTTATTTAATTTGGAAATCTTTTTTTTGATCCGCATTTAATTTGGAAATCTATCCCATCATTCCATTGTCATATACTCCGTATGTTAGAAGTGATCTCAATTGAAACCAGAGTGGGCCAGTAAGGCAATGTGCCTAATAGTTACCGGGTTTTCTTTAGAAACTAAAAATGAAAGAAAACCTTGTATTAAAAAAAAAAACACTCATGTATAAGTTCAAACATTAAAAGGAAGAACCTAAAGTATTTTTTTTTTTAAATAATACTAAATATAGGACTAAAGATTATTAACAAGATAGGTTTGAATAAATTGCTCCTTTTATATAGTTAAGAAAATATTTATAAAGGTGACGGGGACCCAAAAAACCTAAAACGAGTTAGTTTAAATCCTTAATCCGAAATCCTCCCATTCTTATCCAAACAACTCAATTAAAACACGTTGAGAATCAAATTCATATTTTTTTGTTACACTTTTTCTTTTGATTTTGATGGTTTTTGATGAATATTTGATAAAACCATTGGATTTCGATTTCGCGAACTATCGAATAGAGGTTTGAAATTCTGGTTCGTGGGAAATTCAAATGCTAGGGAAGTTGATGTAGTCGGCCGACTCAACCGAGCTCGTTTGTGTACCTCACCCAAGACTTTTGATCAATTCCATCAACAAATCATTTCATTAGTCTTGCTTACTTCATTTATTATGTTATTAAGAAAATAAACATGACTTCGGAGTTTGGAGGCGAGGGCTTTCATACTAACGAAATTGAGGCCAACTAAAATGACGGTTCCAATCGGAAAAAAAGAATGACATTTAAAAAAAAAAAAGGGAGTGAGACGGACGAAAGTAATTGATGAAGTAAGTTGGCGGGTTGCATTTAATGGAGAAACTGCATTTCGCCTAAATTAGTTAAATTTGTTATCCGTCTTTATCCACTGTCGAGTATTAAAAGGGAAACTTTACAACAACATCAAAAAAAAAAAAAACCCTTATTTGTCCTGTTGTACAAAACTATCGTTTACATATCTTTCAAATTACATAAAAGTAGACCTGTCAAACGGGTCATTCGGATCGGGTCTCGAGTTAAACGGGTGCTGGGTAAAACGGCTTTCGGGTAATTTCGGGTTGATTCGAACCCGGGTTTCGGGTCGTTTTAGGGTTTGTCAATTTTTTTTAATTAAAAAAATCATGATTTGATAATTTTGCGATAAATTTTAATTATATATAAAAAAAATTAACTATATATAATTATAAATCAACCGGGTCACCGGGTCAAAACCCAGATTACCCGAAAAATTTCCGGTTTTTCGGGTTCGGGTCGGGAAAAAATTCCGGGTCAAAATTTCAGGGTTCGGATCGGAAATTTTCCGGACGTTCGGGTCAGGTCACCGGATCGGGTTGTGTTTTGACAGGTCTACATAGAAGCATTCATTATTTGCTGAAATTCAGCACATAATCATCAACTATTTGCCAAATTTACGTAAAAACAAACACGAGTTTTTTAACCTATGCTCTTGGGGCATAGATTAAGCATTCCAATTTAAGAATGATTCTCTTAGATTCACATATTTTAATTTAGCCATTTTTAAAATAGTTTTTTAGGGTTCAAGCATTGTTATTTAGAAAAACAACGGTCAAATTGAGATTCTTAGCCTATATCGTAAGAAAATAAATTAAACAATTTCTTGCTTATTTTCACCGTGTCGCTTCTGGCCGAAGACACAAGAAACAAATACGTAACATTACTATTACAGAAGGTACCCTGATAGTTGGAGAAGAAAATGTTAAGCAAGAAATTAAAAATGATTTTAAAAAACGCTTCAGTAAGGAAACAATTGACGATAGACTTGTTAATGAAATGACTAACATAATTCACCCTTCAATCTCCCTTGCTGAAAATGAATTCATTACACGAGTTCCAACAAATGGTGAAATTAAGTCCGTCGTTTTCAGCCTTGGGAAAAATAAATCACCAGGTCCCGATGAGATGACGGCCGAATTCTACAAGCATTATTGGGATATTCTTGGGAATTCGATTATCAAAGTCATTAAAGGCTTCTTCAACTCTGGGAAAATCCTTAAGCAAATAAATCATACATTTATTTCCCTACTACCAAAGCAAGATAACCCCTCGCCTACAAACCATTACCGGCCTATAAGCTTGTGTTCCAACCTATATAAAATCATTTCAAAAATTCTTACTGAAAGACTTAAAGTAGTAATTGGTAAGCTCATTCATCTATTACAGGGGGCGTTTGTGTCAGATAGGTCAATTCAAGATAATGTAGTAATAGCTCACGAAATCTTCCATTCCTTTCGACCGCGTTTGGGTCGTGAAGGGTGGCTGGCAATCAAACTGGACATGGAAAAAGCATATGACAGGGTAGATTGGAACTTCACCAAAAAGATTCTTGAAAATTTTGGGTTCCACCCCACTTTCATTTCCTGGGTTATGAAATGTGTAACAACAGTCTCGTATTCTATACTTGTGAATAATGGCCCTACGGATATGTTCTTCCCCTCGCGGGGCCTTCGTCAAGGGGGTCCCTTTTCCCCGTTTCTATTCATCCTAGGTGCAGGAATATTGGCACGCCACATGTCGGTTGAGGCAAATAATGATAGAAGCCCAATTGGTTTCACATTTGGGATGAATGGACCGAGAATTCCATTTCTATCATTTGCTGATGATATTATCATCTTCTCAAAAGGCATCATGGATGCATGTAGTAGAGTAAAAACAATTATTGACTCATATTGTAAAGTATTGGGCCAAAAAGTAAACTACCAAAAATCATGCTTCCAAGCTACTAAAGGAATCACACAATCCAGACTTCTGGAACTCAATAGCTGCCTAACTATTTCCAACGTCAACTCCCTGGAAAAATATCTTGGATGCCCGATTATCAACGGAAGAGTAACCAAAGAAACCTTCGAAGACATTGTCTGTAAATCTAGAGAACAACTAAGTAAATGACGTGCTAACTCTCTATCTCAACAAGGTCGAGCTATTCTTATAAACTCAAATCTATCAGCCAAACCCCTATATACGATGCAAAGTTTCTTACTGCCAGCTTCAATTCATAAAGAACTTGATCAGATTAATAGAACATTTTTCTGGAATAAAGATATGCAACACCGCCCGTTGATTAGCTGGGATAGGGTTTGTAGATCAAAGAAATGTGGGGGCATGGGGATTAGAAAATCCAAAGAAATGAATGAAGCACTACAAATGAAACTGCTATGGAAAACGCTGGAGGAGCCGGATAATGTTTGGGTTCAAATAATCAAATATAAATATCTTCGAGCGGATGATATACTCCATTACAAGAAAAGTGGTGCCGCCTCTTGGCAGTGGGCGAAACTTACAACTCTAATTGACAAGTTCAAAAAGGGGCTTATTTGATCGGTTGGTACCAGGACCGCTATCAAATTCTGGTGTGATAACTGGATTACAACATCTGTTATTCAGTCTAGGGATGATTGCCCAAGAATTGATAACATCGATGATAAAGTCAGTGACTATATCCTAGGAGGTAAATGGCGGGAGGAGAAACTCCCTACTGTTCTCCCACACACCATTGTGGAGGAGATTCTTGACATTCCGCTTCCAGTTTCAAATTTTGTGGATAGATTATACTGGTGGACGGACCGAGAGGGCTGGTTCACTACGTCAAGCGCATATAAATTGGTTTCCGCCGAATCCTCAATTCCCTTAGACAACAACTCTTGGATCTGGCGTCTCGACATCCCACCTAAGGTTAAAAATTTTCTGTGGAAAATCTGTCAAAATGGCCTTCCCACAGCTGATAGGCTCGCCCAACGGAGGTCCCTACCCCCCCTACATGCAATTTTTGTAACTGCTCTATGGAAGATGATGTTCATTTGTTGTTCGAATGCCAATTTTCGAGATCTCTCGTTCAATTCCCGGGGCACATAAACTCCACAATAGGCATCCAAATTACTCTTTCAAGAGATATAAAACCAATCATGTCATTCATTGGAAATAGCCTATCAAAGGCTGCTCTAGGTAAACTTGCTTTCGCTTGGTTGACGACATGGTATATTCGAAACCAACATGTGTTTAGGTAGGTGCCAATCCCGCCTAGGGACGCCGCTTTGAAACTTATTACTACACATGAGACAAACTGGAGTAACACTCGTCAATATGATAGTACACTAGATGATAACAACACCCCATTCACGAAGCGTCAGACAACCCATAAAGAGGAACAAAGTCTGTCATATCAAGTGGCGTAAACCACCGACAGGTACATTCAAACTCAACTTTGGCGGATCGACTCTCGCTGGCAACCGTAGTACCGCTGGGGTGGTTATCAGGGACTGGAATGGACACCCAATACACATAGGCCATAAACAATTAGGTATTAAAAATGCGCTTCAAGCCGAAGCCCTAGCGCTCAAACTTGGGGTACAATTGGCCCTACAACTACATATTGACAAAATCCATATTGAAGGGGATTCCAGCATAATTATTAACCATCTCAACAACAAGACCAAATGCCCATGGGAAATCGAACTCATCTTGTCTGAAGTACAATTTCTTCTATCGACTATGATAGAAATCTCTTTCTTTCATGTACCCCGTCTTGGCAATAGAGTGGCTGATAAGGTTGCACACCTTAGCCACTCTGACAGGGGTATTGATATTTGTAACGATTTCGGTCTTACAGACCTCATCCGTAAGGATGCTTTCGGGTAGAGCGTGCTCACCCGAATTTTTTCCTGATAAAAAAAAATTAGACAACTTTAAAAGCAATACTAATTACTCATTATTAATAATGTAAACATTATAGTTAGACCATCTTAGACAAACAAACAAATAAACATAAAATAAAAAGTAATAAAAACAAAGAGGAAATTAAATCTCATGCCATGCATGACATAATAGAAGTAAAAGCTTGGAAAGTATCAAAGTCCGACTCGGACCGATGACTGAGGGTCGTGTGCACAGGCGCACATGCGCTAGTAGCCTAGCCACAACTCGGCTCCATTCTAAAAACAATTGTCAGTAGAAGGAGTAGCCCACCGACTCATATACTAGGGCTTGGTATGTTCAACTTTCCGACGTGGGACATGTTTGGTCTCATTCACATCTCAACAGAAAGGATAGCAAACCAGCAGACAAGAAACTTGCTTTAAAGTTACTGACGCATGTGGGGTGCTGCAGAACCATGAGGGCAGATGGATTGCGGGATTTACTCGCAATGTAGGGAGTTGTTCGTTGGCGATGGCAGAGCTGTCGGGCATTATGGATGGTCTCCAAGTCACTTGGGATAGAGGGTTCGAGTCGGTGGTGGTCGAGACTGATTCTATGATGGCGTGGAACCTTATCAGAAGTCCGATTGCCGATCACCACCCGCTATCTAGCCTGGTTCGTAAGTGTCAAGGCTTTCTCAACAGGAACTGGTCGATCCAGTTTCACCATGTCTTCAGGGAAGCGAATCGTGTCACCGACTCCTTTGCTTTGTTTGCTTTTGCTTTTCCTTTGGGTGTGCATTTTCTTGACGGTCCGCCCAATAGTTGTATTGATTTTATCAAGGATGACATTAATGAGAGGGCTACCCCCCGATCCGTTGCTGTTTAACCCGCCTTTTCTTGTTGTTTATTTATGCTATCACCCTCGGACCCTTCGGGCTTTCCCACCAAAAAAAAAGAAACTTGCTCTAAAATCTTCCTTAGGAACAATCATATAGCTACTTCAAATGAAGATACTGATCACAAATCCATGACATCACTCAAACCGATAAATGCACAACAACCATAATAGAAACCATGTAAAAGCAACCGTTAAGGATCCCGTGGAGTTGAACTCCGTGAACTTGAAAGGATTACCCTACAGAAATTGATCGACCCTAAATAATAAATTAAAAAATGGCTAAACTAATTTAAATCTAAACCACTTGTTTAGAATTGAGTGGTTAAGATTTAACCAACTTTACATCGTCACATCAAAACCTAAAATAAGAATGGTGATAATGGTGTTTTGACAAACTCTGCCAAACAAAGCACAACAAACACCATCCTAACATGCAAACCCCACCCCTGAAAAACCTATCAACCAACCAAAAATCCAATTCTCACCCGAAATCTTTACCTTGAATTGGTAAATAAAGAGCGGTCGTATCCGAGGTTCGAACCGGGACCTATGGGTACTACCCACAAGTCCTTTCTGGTGAGCCATTCCGGAATGGTTAACCCGAAATCTTTACCGCATATTAAAGAAGACCGTGAAAGACCACCATAAGTTCATAAGGACAAACTATAAAAGGGAAGAATGATTGCTCGCCAAAAAAAAAAAAATGGAAGAATGAGGTATCATATAAGTCCGATAGGTCGAGAGAGAAAAATATCAGCAATGGACAAACCGTCATGAAAACACCAAAAAGAAGAAACATCATAATTAAAAAAAAACACTCTAATTAGAGCTAGGAATGAGGACCAAATGAATTCAATTTTTTTCTTTTTTCTTTTTTTTTTCCGATAAGACAAAAGATTTGGGTACGTGATTATGGAGAAGTCTCTTAGCTACTGAGAGCATCTCTGCAAATGAGGCAAACATGCCTAAATGATTCTGGATTGGAACAACATTGGCCTAGTGGCTAAGATTTGCAGCCTTATCAATCATCATATTGTCGTTGTGTGGAATATGGATCATTGAAACATTTTGTAAATTGTTGAGATGGATAAGTGCATTTGAAATGACAATCTCAATTTTTCACGACCATGTTTGGGCTCATTTAAGGGAATTAATACCCGTGAGGTTATCTTTTTCAAGAATAATTTTATGAAATCCATTGACCACGTACCTATTCTTCAATCCAAGTAATAAATTTTGTACAAAAGTCAAATTTAGCTAGCTAAGACATGGAACAAGAAATCCCAATCCACTCAATCCTGCATTTTCTCCATATCAAGTTTAATTGTCATCCTTCCTTCTTTTCCTTTTCTTCCTCTAAATGAGTGAAAGATCTCATATGCAATTAGCATGTTATCTCGAATGACTTTGTCAGTCACAAATATCCCTTGGAGTAGGTGGATAATTTTTCCTAGAACTCCTTTCAATCTATCAACAATGATCTTAGATATTGTCTTATAGATGGTTGAGCATAAGCTAATTGATCTGTATGGTTGATCTGTTTCAGTATTTTATCCGATGCAAAGAAACCTTTAACTGCTAATTTGATTACGACATGGCCTCCAATGTCCCAGTATTTTGGTAGAACTCGGCTATCATTCCATTATGACTGGGTGACTTGTTTTCCCCAATTGAGAACATGCATGGCTTGCTTGATTTCGCTATTAGTGACAAGTTTGGTTAGCATCTCGTCTTTATACATTATTCAGGCATTTTTATATATTTTATAAAACGTAAAGTCTATTGGCAACATATCCTTTCGCATATTAGCAACATGAATTTTAAACAATTGCACTCAAATCCTTTTCATTTTTAAGAAAATAAATTACGTTTTAGCCCGAAAGCTAAAAAATCCAAACCCACCATCTCATGACAACAACAACGCACAGTCGGAAAATCAATCGGAGAGATAGGGGTGTTCACCGATTTAAACCAGACCGGAACAAGATAAAACCGAAACCGTAATATTAAATAATGACAATAGATAACCGGTCCAGAATAATTCCGGTTTTAAACTGAATCGGACTGAACTCAAGTAAAACCGGATTAGCTGATATTCTTTTTTTTTCCTTTCCAGTTTTCATTAAATATAGGGGTCTGCTTTTTATAATAGGGTAAAATTCTATTTTAGAGCAAGACGGAAATACCCCTCTAATTAAATTAAATTACACTCCTAACCCACCAACATCTCACGCTATTCTCTCTTTCACTCTCGTTCTGAAGCCTTAGCAGCACAACCCAAATCTCACTCCAATTTGCTTCATTTCTTTAAGTTTATTCAAGTAAAAACATGAATTATGAGTGTCTTTGAATTCATAATCGGTGTATGAATATCTCCACCACTTTAATTTGCCCAATTCGTTCCCAACAGTTGAGTTTGAATTTTTTTAGGGTTTCATGAATCTAATTAAGTTCGGTCATAGAATCACCAATTGATTTTGCTATTGAATTGAAAATGTTGAAATATAGCCAATCTTGTTGATGTAGAGCGAAATAGTAAAAAAAAAAAAATCTTCCATTGTAGAGCAATGTTCTGTGTTGCGCAAAGGAGGAGGACGAAGGACTTTTTCTTTCTTTCTTTCTTTCTTTTCACATTTTAGCTCGGTTCTTGGGTGAACCGTACTAAAAAAGCGTCTTTTCTTTATAATGGAATTGAGTTTTTAGCTCGGTTCTACTTAGAACCGGGCTAAAAACATGGTCATTGTGACCAAAATAGAACATGGTCGTTACGACCATAACAATGTTCTAAAAGGCGCTAGGCGGCGGGTGGCCGCCTAGCGTCTAGGCGGACTTAGAACAAACTTGATTATTTCCTTATATTTTGACAAATAACACTTGTCAATAATTCATATAATGTAATAATAATCCATAATATCACTCATAAACCTAAATTTGTAGTAGTTAACTAACACTAAAGTGAATAAACGCAAAAGTACATGTCTGACTAACAACTCTAAACCTCCTAAAATCCAAAACTATAAGTTCGACTAAAAAGAAAATGCATCCCGACATGGGGGATAAAAAAAACCCTAAGTCAACTAATCATATGCTTAAAAGCTCAAATTGAATAATCGTTGGACTAGGCGGGACCAGGCGTGCCCAGGCGGCGCCTAGGCGGGACCAGGCGGTGCCTAGGCGGCGCTTAGGCGGTTCCTGGATGAATTTCCGCCTAGAGGTCCGCCTAGGCTTAAAAATTCCTAGGTCCCGTCCCGCCTAGCGCCTAGGCGGCGCCCAGGCGGCGCCTAGGCGCGATTTTTAGAACACTGCGACCATATATGTTGTTGGTCGGTGCGACCGTCTTTACCCATAGTCGTTGCGACCATATTGTATTCGGTCGTTGCGACCATTTTAAGTTTTGGTCGTTGCGACCTCTTGGTCATGCGCTAAGTAGAAATCTAACCATGCGCTAAACATAAAGCGTGTAAATATATTATATTAAGTGATTTACGACTTCTTTTTTCCTTTGTAAAAAATTATACTCCGTAGTAAGTATTTACAACTTCTTTTTTCCTTGTTAACAAATGAAAATTTGTTGGATTTTTTTTTTGGTGGAAATCATTTATTGAAAAAACAACCTAGTTTATCACGACTAAATAAATACAATATGTATATTTACACTTATTTACGATTACTAGGCCATTAACCGCGCGCAAATGCGTTCGGTGTTGTCATATTGTATAATTCGGATACACTTTCAAATCATCTAAAATAACTTCATAAGTGTAACGGGCAAATTTGTACTATAAATCTATAATGTCTCACTTAAAGTAATTAATAAAAAAATACAACAACATACAATATTTGCAACTCCACATGGCACATGCTATATTGAAATCTCGTAGCTAGTAAACAAAAGATTCATTATGAAACAACACCAAGCTCTTTAGTCTCTGACGGGAGGAAAACTTGTCGTTGATCCGTCAAAGTAAAACTCAAACCTATAACTAGTACAACAATAAGTAAGAGGTCGATCCACAGGGAGATTTGTTGCTCAAGTATGATTTAAGTAACCAAATGGGGGGTTTTAAGAGTGTAAAATATCTGCCTTTCCTCAAAGCGGATTGATGAAAGCAAAGTAAATGAATTTATTTCAAACAATTGTGAGAAGCAGTTCTACCTACAATTTTCCACTTTATTTGGTTGAAGCGATCCTTGTAACTTCTACTCGTTCTATTAAATTTCCTATGAATGCCCTTGTCCCGACCTAATATAGTTACTAGTCCAACCAGTCATAGAAACTCTTATCAATCGAACAGTCACTAAAGAAGTATTTAACCCAATTGATAGCTTTAAGTTCAGAGATTAGCCAAGGTATTTGCAGTCCCTAAAGTGGGATTTAACAACACGTCCAACTTCCTACTTATCCAATTAGTTCAATCAGCCCTAAAGGGAGAAGTTTGCTACTTGGGTTAAAGTTCACAATCAGGAATCTACAAAACCCTTGGAATTGAATTGATCAAACTAGTTGGCCAGAGAAGATAGAACAAAACAATAAACAATCAAGCACAAAGAAGTTGAAACATTCAAATATAGGAAATAAGGAACGAGAATTAGAAACTCACACTCAATCCAAATAAAGCTTCAAACTGTAGGCAGAACAGATGAGTTTAATTCTTCATGGAAAACATCGCTCAATCTCTAATTGTCTGATAGAACGTGGAATAAAATATAAGTCCTCCAAAAACTAGTAAATATTCGGTCCCTCCAAACCAAAGTCGGCAAAAAAGCCTCATGGAAAACTAGGTTTACTTAATGAAACGACGTGTCTAATCACTAACGAACAATGCGGCGACCGCGACATAGATGCGGCGACAGCTGCTGACTGCTACTTAGAAGTCTCTGGATGCAGGGAATGCGGCGGCCGCTGCATCGGTCTTTCACGGAAAATCTGTATTGAATTTGCTCTTCTTGTCAACGGGAAAGTTGTAGCTCTCTGAAAGAGCTTTCCAACGCATGTCAGCATGTCTGGCAACAACTTCTGCATAATTGTTCTTCGTTTAGGTTCTCTTCTTCTTCTTAGGACCTCTTGAGATCTTCATGTAAGCTTTTTCGATCAACTAGACACCTTTGAAGAGATGCTTGGAAAAACGAGAACCCGACTAACAAAATGGAAAGCAAATGCATTGACGCGACAAGGGAGGATGATACTAATTAAAACGGTAGCCGAACCAAATTATGTAATGTAAAATTAACTTTATGCTCCCGACGAGTACCCATACATAACTTGACCGACTAAATAGGTGTTCTTTTGGAACAAGGATCAAAACTATAAACTCCTAATCGAGTGGGGCAAAATATGTAGAGCAAAAAGGGAATGAGGAATAGTACTAAACAAGACAAAAGATATAAACAAGGCTCTACAGATGAAACTGCTTTGGAAAATTCTAACCGAACCACAAAACAAATGGGTAAAAATAATCTCGAAAAAATACCTAAACGAAAAAACCATTTGGGACTATAAAAGAACAAAAAATATCTCTTGGCAATGGGGCAAAACTCATGGATATAAAACCTGAATTCTGCTCAGGGTTGATTTGGCTGATTGGGAATGAGAAAACATAATTGAACAAATCTTTAGCATCCATATACCACTAAATGAATTTGATGATATACTCTACTGGAAAGCATGTAAAAATGGTTGGTTCGCTAGTGCCCTAGACTATACCACTAGATCGCGAAGAAATACAACTCAATCTTTCAAATGGATATGGAAAATAGATTGTCCGCCAAAGGTGAAATTTTTTTTACGGAAAAACATTCTAAATGCCACTCCTACCAAAGAGATACTTCGAGACAAAACAATTAATGTACCAATGGAATGTTCTCTATGAACCACTCCTAGGAAGATGAAGTACGCTTATTCAGAGAATGCTAGACTATAGTCAATCATACGAAAAATGGATCAACAAATTGAAAACATAGCTCAGGATATAAACAAAAATAGCATAACCTATTAAGACATTATTGTAGACGTATTTGTAAAATTAAGTTAAGAACAAAGATCAATCCTTACTTTCTCCCTTTTGGGGCATCTGTTATTTGAGGAATAAAATTCTCTTCAATGACCACATATATATTAGGTCGGAAGAATGGATAAACTACATTAGACAATAAAGGAAAAGTTAGAAGAAGGCACAAACTAAAGATCTAAATGAGGAAGACATAAACAAAGAACCGAGCAACAACTGGAACAAACCACGCCAACCAAAAATTATAAAATGGAAAAAACCCACGTGAAGGATTCATGAAACTGAACTTCGACGGTGTAAGGACCGCCAATGGAAATGTTGCTTGGGGGTTCGTTATACGCGACGACCATGGCAGAATTCTAAAGTGTGGGATGCAGAGTTTCGGTAAGTCCTCGGGTTTACAAGCGGAGACTTTGGGTCTGCTTCATGGATTGCAGGAAGCTCATCGGCTAGGGATTACTCATCTTGAGGTGGAGGGGGACTGCCTGATGACTATTAACGTTGTCAAGGGGGTGTAGATCTTCCCTTAGGAGATTAAGATGATAGTGTTTGACACGCTTGCCATTAGTCACTCCTTTGTTAGTGTGTCATACTCTGATCAGCTTCTCACTTTGGGATCTGATGCTATAGTCGACGAGCTCATCCGAAAGGACGCATTTGGATGGTGGATCAACCGCAGTTGATCTGACGCTATAGCCACGGTGGCGGCGAGTAGGAGGGGGGGGGGGGGAGGAGGCGACGACAATGGTTGAGGTTGAGTTGACAGGGCATTAAGGATTGTACGGATAGGAGTTTGTAGCTTGTGTTGTGTATTATGGGGAAGAAACTTTTGCATAAAATTTTTTTTTTTGGATTTTGGGATCGAATTGCATAAACTTCGGTTTGCTAATTGAAAAACGTATGTGTGTATCAAATTATGCATCTGCTCGCACACACAATTCGGTCTTTGGTTTGCCAATTGAAAATTCGATGAGGTTAGCCTATGCATTTTCGGGATTTCGGTATAAAATTTGATCTTTATCTTCTCTCGAGTCAAACTGTAATTACTTTTGAATAACGAAAAGAGTTAAAGTGCAATATTTCACCATCCATCTTGTCAATAAATGAAGAACATCTTGTCAATAGACTTTCTTGTAGAATATGGATGCTCTAATAGAATTTGTTGTGATACAAACAAATAGAATCAAAGGAAAAAAAATTATATGTTAAAAATAATACTAGTACAATCCCCGTGTTTTTATAAATAAAATATCAATAATATAAAAAATATTATAAAATAAAAACAATGTACAAAAAATATAAAATTAAGGTGGATTTTGGATTAAGACAATATATAGATAGATTGGTTAGCAAATGGATTGCAAATAAAAGAAAAAAAATATGATTGGCTTAAAGAGATAAAAAGAAAAATAATAATAAAAGAAACTATTGTGATTTTTTTTTCTTTACAGTAGGTCAAAAATGGTTCGCTTTGCCTGGCAAAGCTCTACCCTGATCAATAACAGACTATGATCTTCTCGATTTGCCTGGTAACACTCATTACTGCGTTCTCTCGGCTTGCTTAGAACTGGACTTAGCATTCTTAAGCACGAGAACAAAACAGACAGCAATAGCTTTCTTCCTTACCCGTTCACAACTCATTGTTTCACAACATTGAAATAAGAGAGGGAGGGTGTAGACTAGAGTGAGCCTAGAAAGAAGTAGTAAGTTATAGTAATAAAATGAGAAGTATATGACTCCACAACAGAGAGGAGTGTCCATCCATAAGAATGATGTTTACAAAACTCTCAAGTCCCCAGTCCCCACATAAGGGAGCGTTCCCATATTCAAGGCCGGACCTAAGATTATCAATGCCTGAGGCGAAATCTTAAAATAGGGCCCTCTTCTATTTTCAATTATCAAGACGAATTGAACTATAAAAAAAATCACTCGTCAAATAAATAATACAATAAATACACTTAAATAAAGTAATTTTGCAATTAAAGTTTCAAAATACATCAACTATGTATCTGATTTCCAAGCTTTACTCCTTTATAATTCTTGCTTTCTCTATCACAATGAAATTAAACTAGAAGAAAATCAGTAGCCTTAAAAGATGAAATACTTCCCTAAAGATTAGGGGTGTGTATGGCAGTCGGTATAAACCGGTTAAAAATATAAATTATTAGCTGTTAAAAAAATAAACCGGTTTAAAGGGTGTATGGGAACAACAAATAAGCTGTAATCAGTTAAAAAAAAGGGGTTTAAAAATAAGCTGCAGATTGAAGCTTATTTGGGGGTTTATATTCCATAATTACTGTTTTACCCCTTCTCTTTTATCTTATTTGGTTTGAAAGTACAACAATACCCCTAATAAAACCAAATAAACTCCACTTTTTACAAATAAACTGTTTTTCGCCCCATACGGAGATTATCTTGTTGTTTAAATTTTTAACTATTTTTACCATCAGTTTATAAATTTTACCATATTTATAATTTTAGTCAATTTATTAACTCCGTCCCATACGAACCCTAGGTGTGCCTCAATACAACTTAAAAGATGGAGTACTACTGTACTACCCTAATTAGGGATGGCAATTTCACCCGTACCCGACCCGAATCCGAATCACCCAACCCGAAAAAGTGGGTGAAAACCCGAAAAAAAGCGGGTGGAAAGTGGATGTGGGTGAAGTGGATATGGGTGGTGGGTCGGGTGGGGTGAAGTTTTTCTCCACCCGCACCCGATCCACCACCCTACCCACCACCCGCCACCCGACCCGACCCGTATAAAATATATATTTTTTATATAAAAAAATATATATTTTATATAAAAAATATATATACACTTTTGTAAACCCTAATTTCTCTTCCCAAAGTTCCCAGCTTCCCTTCATCCTCTCGTGGTCTATGTTGACGTTCATCCAAGGCGATTCAGATTCAAGTCGGACTATTATTTTTCCGTATGTTTTAGACTTATGATATGTGTTTAAGACTTGCGGCATGTGTTGTTTAAGACTTATTGTATGTCTTTAAGACTTATGTATGTGTTTAAGACTTAAATGTGCAATATAATCATATTTTATACGGTGTTTTGTGTACCAAATTTATTGGAATTCAATTACATACATTTAGGGAAAATCACCCACATTTCACTCATATCTCACCCATTTCACCCGATCACCCGATGGATATGGACGAAGTGGATATGGGTGAAGTGAATATGGGTGGGGTGATGGGTGGGAAAATGGGTCACCCATGGTGGGTCGGGTGAAATGGGGGTCCATCCACCTACCACCCGACCCATTGCCATCCCTAACCCTAATTCCCTTGTATTTTGATTTCCTGGTTCCCATTCAAAAAATTAGAAAGTAGTCAATCTCCTCAATTCCTCCTCATTATCTCTTTTGTATTTTGATTTTCTTGTTCCCATTCAAAAAAATCAGCAAGTGGTTTATCAATATATAGAATCTACAATTTCCTCAATTCCTTCTAATTGGTAAGCCCTGGTGACCTGATTGTCTGATTTCCTTGTCACAATATTTCAATTAAACTAGAAATTTAGCAGCCCAAAGAGGCTGATAAAACTCAAAATAGTGAAAAACGAAAGGAAGAAATCAAGATACAAAAGGGGATTCGATAAGGCAGCGATTAGCAATTTAACGACCGCAGGAGTACGTGCTAATCAAGCCGAGCACACAAGTCGAGTGGGGTTCCATCCTAAAACCAATTGGTGTTAGGTGGGGTAGCCCACCGGCTTATATGCAAGGCTTGGATTCAATTTTTAAATCAATGTGGGATCCTTATCCCACAACTCAACTTATATTCTCAACACACCCCCTCAAGTGCAACTGCCTGGCCACGCATTACTTAAGCCTTAAGGCCGGCCAGCCAATTAAGACCAGGAATCCAAACCACACTGCACTTAGCCGAACCTCGGCTCTGATACGATATTAAAGCACGGTGGGTCATTCGACGTGGGGGGGGGGGGGGGGGCACGCACGTCAAGCGCAAACGCGCTAACCAAGCCGAGCACACAAGCCGAGTGGGGTTCCATCCTAAAACCAATTGGTGTTAGGTGGGGTAGCCCACCGGCTTATATGCATTGTGCAAGGCTTGGATTCAATTTTTTAATCAATGTGGGATCGTTATACCACAACTCAACTTATATTCTCAACATGGCATCGTAGGCAAATCGAACAAGCTTTCACCACTTCGAGTTCGATTATGTGTTTGCGTGTTGTACGATGTTCTTCTTCATTACTCTTCAGTCTTCATATCCCCCGTTTACAGATAGCGTTTATTTTTTTTCCTTTTAATATACACACATATAACGTTAACATATGGGCCCCAACCCTGAGTGGGCCTGTTAGGCTGTTGGGCCTCACCTCAGGTCCGGGCCTGCCCATATTACAAGTGGTATTAATACATTATCAAAAAGATGGTCGAGTTGGATTTAATTCAAACGTGTTAGTTTTATTTGTATTGGTAAATAAAGAGCGGCCATTCCGTGGTTCGAACCGGGACTTATGGGTACTACCCACAAGTCCTTTCCAATGAGCCATTCCGAAATGGTTAAAACGTGTTAGTTTTCTTAATGACAGGAAAACCTACATTTGATGGCAAACTCCAACCTAGTGGTGTGGAACAAAGGGGTGGTAAAAAGATCTCAGTTCGATTCCTACCCCACTCTTTTCTTCGGGTGAAAACGAAAGGTTTGCCTTACTCTTTTTTTTTAAAAAAAAATAGACGTATTTCTAACAAAAAAAAAGGGTAGAAACTCGCAATTAGCAATCACACTATAAAGAAAAGATGTCATAAACTAAATTCATTGAAGTTGGACGCTTAACAAATCTGAAACACAAGGATACATACTGTGCTTAATCAAACATAAAACTTCATATATTAAGCCAATACAGGAACTTAATTCCGCTAATCCAGATATCCATAACCTTAACGATGATGATCTAGGATGACGTAGTTCGTAGGACCGTTGTCGGGACCTTAGACAAAGGACCAGTTCACGAACATGAACGCGAGGCAGTGGTTGGAATCACTGTCGTCCACCACCCTCCACACGACAGCCTGCTCGTACGACACTGGCCGGTTCATGCTCGACGTACATATCCCTGCTGGAAGGTACCCGAAACCCTGCAGCAAAACCGAACGAACATAACATCATCTCTAAAACAATACGAACGTTCCCTGGTGAAAACACAAGCTAGATGCCCAACACAGCTCGTACCTGCTGCATTATAGCGCCGAATTGGGAGCAAAGTATCTTCCTACCGGCATCATCCAGGATCTTGTCCAGCAGGATGTCCTGGAGCGCCACGAATGTCGTTTCGAGCATATCAAGGCCTGCTTGATTTGCAAACGTGAAGAACGGAGAGGCCTGTACGAGGAGAAAACATCCAATGGCGCAATTCAATCGATGTGCTTATCCAACAAAAGCAGAGCCGCGAATATAAACGAAACATAGAGAAGCTGTTACACTATTTTTCAACGAGCAGCAGAGTATTGGATCTGAGTGCTGCCACAGGCCTTTCAGCAAGGCATCGCCTGCTTCGGAATCTGCTGGGAATAGGTCAGTCTTCATATGCATCCTAGGGATATAAGACAGTAAAATGTGAGTTAGTCGAAGTTATAATAGCAAGAGCGGGAGTTCAGATGATGACGCATTACATACCTGTAGCTACAATAGATCCAACGTGATAGATTAAGAGCCTCGGGGGAGCCGGGAAATGAGTTGGGCCCACCTAATCCGACATGGGGGCTTATTCCAGAGGGGGCTATAGCCATCGCAACCCTTTGAACAGATCCCACAATGCTACGAACGTACTGACGGGCCATGACAGCAACAGTGTCGCGCAGGTTGCTCTCAAAGGTGAACTGAAATGCGATTGTCAACACAGACCTCAGGTTGTAACTGCTTGAGTCAGGTTCACCAGCTGATCGTGTGCCTCCATGTCCCACTTCGAGTGTCGAGGCAAGGTCCAGGGTCCGGGCTGTGCCGGACCCATCCTATGATTCCCATAAGACGAGTTACTAACCAATAAACACTTGCAGGGGCCAAAGGGGTTCGAAGCACAAGCACTTGCAAAATCAAATAAACAGCGTATAGACAGAGTTACTCACCTGTTTAGGGTCCAGTGGAATGACACGGAAACCCGATGGAAGCAGAGGAGCATCATCAGTAAAGGATTCATCAATTGGAGCAAAGACTATTTGAGCGGAGCCACCAATTGCATTTTCGTCAATTCCGCTACAAAGCTGTCACATTGGGAAAAAAATAATTGAAGTAGCACACAAGATCTAACTAAACATCAAATGGCAAATTTTATCAGAGTATTCGCATAGACGAACCTGTAACAGGAACATGTCTCGTGCAAATGCAAGATCCTCAGGAGTATATGCGTGCGCTTCAAGTCGGACCACCTCCAAAAACTGGATAACAGGTTGGATGAGGTACTGAAACAGCTGTAACCAAAAACTAACAACAAAAAAAGGCAATCGCGAATAAATTACCTCTTCATGCTCAACAGTATGTGCTAGAGGCAAGATGACCTGACTGCTAGAAAAGCCTCCAGGCCTCGAACAAGGGAAAGCATAAGGGCTACTCTTCAGACATGCAGCAGAGTAAGAATCAACGGCATGGTCGGCCCATTCGGAACGGTGCTCCCTCAAGAACCGAACAAGGATAGCAGGTGAAACATTCTGCAGGTTGTTTCACATTAAAGCTGGGAATTTTATGTTTCCAGTGCAGTTAAAAAGCTTAGAAAATTCACCTGCAGCAGCATAGATGCCTTTGCACACAAAACTCCACCACAGGACGGGAGTGAATTCGACGTAGTGTAATGTGACTCGAGAAACTTGCTCGGGGATGAGTTTATAGCAATAGTAACATCCTCCATGCCATCGTTAGCCATAACTACCCAGCCATCGTCCATGAAACCATTTATTGCATCATTAAAACCGCTGCATGGAAACCCACAAATTAATGTCAATGGACCGCAGAGTCACGAGATCGGATAAAAGGAAAAATTTAGTGAACGAATGGATTGAAAAAAATGAGCAACAATAGCATTACCGACATAGTCTCTGACTGAACGTTCTAAGGACCGCTGGTTGGCGGCCACCACCATACAGGACTTCACCATTTGCTTCTTGTGCTATTTGTCTGACGTGCCTCAAGGCCTGCATTCCCGCTTAAAAACTCATATACCATAAAGGCGTAAAGTGATGTAAAAAGCAACAGATTTTGGATTTAAGAATTACAGAAACGGTCAGCTTCTGCGCCAGAATTTTGGGTGACTCGTATAGTGGGCGTAGAACTTCAGGAACACTACATGCCTGCACTAAAGAGAGGGACGAGTTACATACATAGAAGGTGTAATATTAGACCGCCACAAAAGAATACTTTGTTAGAAAAGGTGGACATTGTACATACCTCCAAGTCAACATGATCAACGATGTAAATCCTTGAACCGCCACCTTCACAAGGCCTGATTAAATAGCCACTAGGAAGAATTTCAGCTCGGACAAAAGCTGCAGCATGAGGTCCAGGTGGACCTCCAATAGCGGACGTCAGTGATCGCTCACAGATCTGCATTTAACCAATCAGGAAATTACAGTAAATTATCTATACCTCAATGCAACTGAATTTGAGAAACAAATAGATAATGTGATATCAATTACCACAATACTTCCATCTTCCAAGCTGGTGGTGTACCTCAAAGTCCAAAAGTCACGGGCAGATGCCAGAATCGTCGGTGCATAAGTCTGAATTACGAAAGTTAGTAATTCACATGATAAAGGAAGCCGGGAAAGAAATGCACTCTAAAGATTGATATGAGGGGAAGAGGTGAAACCTGCATGTATATAAGCTCAATAGTGCCCCCATTTGCAGTGGGGACTACACTTGCAATCTCAAGGCATCGGCAATCACGATACCATGAGTTACGATCTTTGAGGATTTCTGCGACCTGAAATGAATTAAGATTTATCACTTACCGCATCAGGATTATGATAATTGTGTTTTGAAGAAACTGTAATTAGCTAGAGACGTACCTTTGTGGGCTCTAAACTCACAAGACCGCAAGCACGTGCTGCAACCCCAATGACACTATGGGAGACAGTAACAATGCCAATGGATTCCGGACCAGGCTATTATCATGAAAACAATAGTTTTCTGTCAGATGAGTGTGAAATTTTGAAGCCATCAAATGCATTAATATGCTTGGATGAACTTGTGGGTTAAATATAAGGCAAGTCTTGGACTGCAAATTCGGCTGCAGCGTGTAATAAGTCTTAACAATTCTAACCATGCCAAATTGATGAATACAACTACTTTAAATAGCACACTAATTAAATTTGACTTGATAAAAAATGATACTGACCTTCATCCCAATCATCTGCACCCAGTCGACAGCAGTTCCTGTAGCCTTGGAAAGGAACTCTGCCAAGGTCTCATCAGCTATTGCAAGGAGACTGTGTAATAGAAACATAGGTTCAGTCTTGCATAAACAAGAAACCAACAAAGAAATCGCAGATTAAAGAAGAGATTAAGTGAATGCTTATTACCCTGCTGGGCTGTTGGCATCCCGTGTTGGGTGCCGAGGTGTTGGGTTTTTTTGTTGGTTATGACCGCTCACTGAGACAGACTCGCAACTTGTGTCTGTAGTTGCAGCTGATGCCTGTTGAAAATGTGTTAAATTTCGCCATAACAATTGTATATTCTTCTACCTCTACCGAACAATGTTCACCATTTGCCAAGAAAATAGAACACTTTCCACCTCACAATTAAGCACATACATGACCGTTTGCCAAATTCCATAATGTAGGAGTCAATGGCTATGGATAGGCAAAGAAAGCAGTCAAGAACAAGTTGTGTCATGAAGCTTGCAGAACTGATAAGCTTGTTAACATAGAAATAAAACTCAAAACTTACTTGAGTAGCAGGAAATAAGGTGGGAAAGGAACATATAAAAGTAATTTGGACTTCCTAGGGAAAGGCTTTGAAATATACCAATCACACGTCAATATCCCAAGTTCCCAACCAACAAGAAAGGTATGTAACGGTTACAAAACAAACAAATGATGAAGTATAACATGTTTCTCAACCACACTACTTTTGATCTGGAAAGTGCTCAAAACAAGCAGAAATGAGGGAAAAAGATGAAAGACTTTACAGTGTGCAGCTGTTGCTTCATGTATCCATTCTCATACACCAAGTGTGAGACCTGCTTCTGCAACCTATCATTTTCCTCCGTTAACAGCTTGTTCATGGCATTCAGCTTCCGGTTCACAGACTGGAGCCGAGATGCTTCCTTTCGTTGCTTCTCGCGGCACCTGATAAACACCATATTGTGAAAAAGAATTCCAAAAACACATCATTTGGTAAAGCAAAGTTCTTCTACATCATCATGTTTTTCACCTAACCCAAGGCAACCAAAAATCAGTAGCCTGAAGACTCTAACAAGTCCAATGACAAATAGCAGAAAATGAATTAGCAAATTCCCCTAAATCTCATGCTAATACACAAGCAAGCACAATTAATGAATCCAAGAATATATAGAAACTACCCTAAAAACCCACAGGCCCAGTTCATATTTGAAACTTCAATGCAAGAAAACCCTAAAAAAGTAAAACCCATAAGTTTAATGGTTCCGCATGAATGAAAATAACTATTTCTGTGCATTCCTAATAGATTCCATCACATACCCATTTCTCAAAATCTATTATTCTACCAAGATAATTGCCCAAAAAAGGACCACAAATAAGCATTTGATTTCATTCCTTAAAGAAAACCCTAAAAATACCACCAGAAAAACCCACTTCAAACCACCTTACCTTCTGTTCTGAAACCAGACCTTGATCTGCTTGGGTTCAATATTAGAGAGAATAGGGCACTCCCTAATGAGCTGTTGCCTTTTCAAAGAACTGGGCTTTGGGCACTCCATATAAACCCTCTCAAGAGCCTCCACCTGCTCTGGTGTATACCTCACATACTTGCTGTTATCAATCTGCTTGCTGCTGGAGTCTCTATTCATGGAAAGGGCCATTTTTTCTTCTTTATAGCCACAACCCAGAGAAGATGCAACAGATCCAGGGGGAACAAAGGATCAAAATCCAGAAAGATGGGAACTTTAAATCTCAAATCAAAAGAGGAACACAAAACAAGCTAAAGATGGAAATCTTCTGTGTGTGGTTGAGGAAATTGCTGGTTTAGGGGGGTGTTTGGTCTCTCAGGGAGGCTCTCTCCTCCTAAGAGAGAAACCTTTCTCTCTCATCTGCTTCTCTCTTCCAAACCATTTTCTTGCTTCTGTTACTCTCCCATTCACCTCCCTTCCCAGTTTTGAAACAGGTAGAGAGAGAGATGGTCTGCAATGTGGACTGTGGTCTACTGTCTGAATTGGGCACCGGTCTCGAGGTTACAATTTTTCTGGTTCAATAAATAAAAGGAAATTGAATTGAAGAGGGGGGAAACAGGGAGAAAAGGGAAGAAGAAATCATCAAATGGCAACAAGGTTTACCGGTAGATAATGAGATGACTCAACAAGTAAATAAATATTGTAAAATTATGGACTCTAATTTTGAAAATGGAGAACTTTTATTTAGACATAATTTAGTGAGGAAATGGTACTAAATACCACAATTTTAAAAAACTTTGTAAAAATGCCAACAATTTGGAAAGTTTTGCAAGAATGCCATTTTTGGCGCAAATTTGCAAAAATATCACGGTCAACCCACAACATAAATCGGCTATCATATGTAAAGTTGGCCAAAAAAAAAAATGAAATTAGAGGCATCATTGCCTAGTGAAGAGAGAGAGGGCGGGAAGGAGAAATAGAGGGAGGGTTAGTAAATGCCCATCCAATCACATATCTCTCTCCCGTTTGAAAACACACCGATAACAAAGAGAGAGAGACTTCTTCATCTTCATCGACAGTTGCAGCGAGGCATAGAAAGGGAGAGAGAGAGAGGGCGGTTTCTTCTTCGGCAGTTGCAGAGACGCCGGTTCGAGAGAGGAACAACACAATAGAGAGAGCGGACAGGTGCCATCGTCACCGGAAAGTACACCAGACACGACATAAATCAGGTACGCCCTTTTACTCTTCTCCCTTTGGTGGTATTGTGCGCGGGTGTAGGTCAGGGAAGCAGTGGGTGAAGGGGTTAGGGCAATGGCGGCCTGAATGGTGGGTGGGGGTGGTGGTTTTCTTGTTTGGATAATGGTGGGTGGTGGTGGCATGGGTGGATTTCGGGTATGGAAAGGGGAAATCGGTGGTTAGGGTTTCCAATTGGGTGACAGTGGTTTTCGGAATGGGTTAGGGCAACGGTCGGGGAACTATGGATAGGGGAAATTGATGGTTTGAGGTTCGAATTGGGTGACAGGGGTTTGACATTGGGTGACAGGGGTTTCCAATTTGGAGAGAACGGTTTCTAAATTTGTTGTGGTAGGCGGAATAGGGGAATTGACGAGGTGTGAAAATTGGGATATGTGGATGTCGTAGGTGTCCTATTGAAGGAGGTTTGAGGTATTGGTTATAGGCTTCTGATTCATAATGGGTGACATGGGTTTCACACTGAGTGACAAGGGTAGAGTGACATGGGTTAGTCTCTTAGGTGATAGAGGGAGACGAATATAATTGGTAGAAGCTGACTTTGTTCGTGTGATGGAAATTGCAGGAGAGAAATGGTGATGACGAAGAATGTGAGCTCGAAAAACAAAGAGCCTGAATACGTAGTCCCCGAAGCTAGGCACTTCCGGGCCCGGGTCAACCAGGGCTCAAGACTGTCAATGCTGAATAACATCGATGATTATGTTGACGCTAGCGACTGGCAGAACCTGCTTGACTCCCAGCTTGGTGGGGTTGTGCAGCTGGCGCACAGTGTGAAATTTTCTTCACAAATGGTGCATTATGCACTCCAGCGACAGCTTGCAATCGATAAGGAGTGGGAGACGTGGTACCGGATTAAGGGGAAGCTCTGGAGGTTCTCCCTCAAGGAGTTTGCCTTAGTAATCGGGCTGCGGTGCAGTCAACCTACAACTAGTGACACGGAGGACGACGAGAAAGCTATCAAGGAGTTTTTTGGAAACGAGAAGATGACGGTCGGTGACCTGGAGACCGAGCTGAAGAACTCAATAATGGTAGTGCGGAGCCCGCGAAGACGATTCAAGCTAGTGCTTCTGTACATTGTGGAGGGCGTTTTGTTAGGGGAGGAGCAGAGGAAGGGGTTGCGGAGCTGGATCGTCCGATTGGTGGAGAATGTTGATCGGTTTTTGGCATTCCCATGGGGGAGGGTCATCTATGCCGCAACACACGTGTCGGTGAACGGCGCCGTAAAGCGCCGGGAGGCTGAGATAAAGGCAAAAGATCGAAAGAAGCGCAATGGTTATGGCCTGATGGGTTATCCGCTATCCTTTCAGGTAACCTTCTCGACCACACCCATGATCATTTTGTAATTCATATGCTGAAAATGTATTAATTTGAGTGGGGATGCGGTGCAGATTTGGTTGTTGGAATCAATGCCAAAATGGGGGGTCCGGTTTGCGACGAAGGTGTCGACGACGGCATTCCCTCGTTGCATGAGATGGACCCTCAAGGACGAGAACCTCGCTTATAAGGATATAGCCAGCCGCACCGACGTTGAGGGAGAGGAGGCCATAGAGATTGATGATAACCCAATACTCATACCAGAGAAGGCTGAGCTGGAGCTGATGGATGGCTATGTCTACGATGATGAGAAGTCTGACCCCTTCTTCGACGACCTAGTTGCACCATTCCTGACACATTTCGAAGCCCCTGGTGGGAGGTCCCCAAGGATGGGAAGAGGAGGCAATGAGAAGGATGGCTGGGTGGGGGACGTGGCCAAGACTTTGGCACAAGTTATGAACAAACTTCAAACAATGTCAACAGGGATGGAGAAGATGGATGAAAAGGTACGCAATAACTTCCCAATTATTCGTTTTGTGGAGACTCTGGATAACTGTGAACTAGGGTAAATGGACTCCTGACACGTGAAATTGGACAAGTGACACGTAGTGTAGATAATGAACGAATGTGGTATGAAATTGAGGGGGGGCTAGTCTGATATGTGTTTGTTTAGAACTGAATTAGGTGACCTTAGTCTGATATGAAGTGTGAATTAGGAATTTTTTGGTGTTCATTACTCATGGTGATATGAAGGGTGAATTGTGTTGAATTTTATCACCTTATGGTGATATGAAGTAATAATTTTATCACCTGCAGCTGAAATTATTGGAGGTGGCCGTGACTGAGCTGCGGGATGATCAATGTAAGGGGACGGCCTGGCAAGAAGCAACCGATAAAGAACAAGCTGGAGATGAGAAAAAACGGGATGAGTTTGTAAGTTTGTTTTTACGTGACATGCGTTTCGATGTTTAGTCCTGCTTGAAATCGGGGATTCAATATCAAATGTTAATATGTATTTTACAGGTCGAACTTGATGAGTTGATAGAGTCAATTGCGGCTGAAGCCGGTGAGGGTGGACAAGGTGGTAAGGTTAGTTGTTGGTAAACATCACAAGATTTGTTATGTTAAGCGACACTGGAAGAATGTGACAGGAAGATTGTAGCTGTGTGACATGATTTGTTATGTTAAGTGACACTGGAAAGTTTGAGGGATAATTGAATGTTGATTTCATTAGCAGTTGGATGATGGTGGGGATAAGCACACAGAAGTTGAAACTGTGAAGGCAAGGGATGAGATATCAGGAGAGAGCAAGCTAGCTGGTGATGATGTCGGGGACAAGCATGATGAAGCTGAATCTGTCAAGGCATGGGATGGGGGGGGGGGGGAGGAAAGACCAACGAGGTCAGGTTTATTTATGAAAAAAAATGTGATTATATATGTGACATGAAAGTTTATGGCAAGTGACAAGAAATTTTTTCAGACCAAGGCAAGGGACAAGCAATCTGATGTCGGGGAAAAGGTAGCTGAAGGTGAATCCGTCAAGGCAGGGGATGGGACGGCAAGAGAGAGCAAGGATGTAAGTTTTTTCTATCAGTTATTGGTGACAGGGACATTGTAGTTGCACGACATGAGTATATCTGTTATGTGACAAGGGATAGTGTCAATCTTAGCTGAAGTTTGATATGTTTGCAGTTGGGAGAGGTTGGTTTAAAGGGGTCTGGTCCTGAGGAAGGGGGAAAGAAAATTGAAGGTGATGAGAGACCGAAGCCCCGGGTAGCTCATGTTTATGCATCTAAGGACGATCGATAACCCAATACTCAATCTTGAAGGAGCCGAGTACGAGAAGACGTTTTAAGATCGCTCTCCTCCTCCTCATCGTCGAAGGAGTTCTGCTGGGGGGAGAACCCAGGAAAGCCATACGAGGGTGGATTGTGAAGCTTGTGGAGAACGTTGATCGATTTCTGGATTACCCTTGGGACAGGATTGTGTACGAGGCCACCCACGAGTCCCTATCGGGCGTCATAGAACGACGTGTCGCTGACTTGAAGCCGAAGGCGAACGACAAGGACGATCGATATGGATATGGGCTTATGGGTTTTCCGTATGCGTTCCAGGTAAGCTACTTGACCGAAGTTATGCTTGAACTATTACGCGCAATTGATGCACTCGAGTGACATGTGTGGTTGTTTTAGATTTGGCTGTACGAAGCTGTCCCGGGGATTGGCGAGGCATTTGCGAACCGGGTGTCGAACACGGCATTGCCTCGCATGCTGAGGTGGACAGCCGATGACGACAATCTAATGTATGAGATGATCCAGTCCCGCATGGACCCTGAAAAATCGGATAGAATCAAGGTCGAAGACAACCCGATACTAGTACCGAAGGCCGGCGAGTATGAATTGATGCTCGGGTGCTTCTACCAGCATGAGGAGCCTGACCTCTACTTTGATGACATTGAGGATGCGTTGGCACCGAGTTATTACGGTGAAGGCTCTGACAAGTCCGGCCCGAGTTCGGAGCAACGAGATGGGACAAGGGAATCCTGGGAGGATAAGTTGGGGAAGTTAGTAGAACTGATCTTGGAGAGGCTGGGAACCATGTCAACATGGATGCAGAGCATGGATGACAAGGTACGTGTAACGTTTCTGGCATTTGTGATACGGGTATATTTTATATGTGACACGGGTATTTTTCAAAGGTGACACGGGTTACTTATCTCCCAATGCCGAATAACATTCGCTAACCACCCCTCATTTATGTACTTTGTGTATCAGATGAAGGTGTTGGAAGGTGTTGTGAATGGGATGCGAGATGGCCCGTCGAATGCAGGAGGTGAGCAGAAACCAATGGGCGATGTCCGTGGAGAGGATAACGACCAAAAGAACAGGGGGACAGAGGGACAAACTAAGGTGGAAGACCAGCCACCCGAATGACAAGAGGAGGTAAATTGGTTGTTACTTGACATGGTATTTTCTGAATCCACGGTGAAGGGGTAATAGAATCAACAATTTATAATATGTCAATATTTTGGAGACAACTCACACGGTTGGTAAAGTGAAGCGACACGTATTAATATGTAAAGTGACAAGGGAACAAATATATTATCTGAATCACAGTTGAAATAACCGTAACCAATTGCCAGATCTCAGAGGCGGTCAAAGCAATGTTCTAAAAGGCGCCAGGCGGCCGCTAGGAGGTGGGTGGCCGCCTAGCGCCTAGGCGGTTAGGCGGGTGCCTAGGCGGCGTCTAGGCGGACTTAGAACAAACATGATTATTTCCTTATATTTTGACTAATAACACTTATCAATAATTCATATAATGTAATAATAATCCATAATATCACTCATAAACCCAAATTTATAGTAGTTAACTAACACTAAAGTAAATAAACGCAAAAGTACATGTCTGACTAACAACTCTAAACCTCCTAAAATCCAAAACTATAAGTTCGACTGAAAAGCAAATGCATCCCGACATGGGGATAAAAAAACCCTAAGTCAACTAATCATATGCTTAGAAGCACAAATTGAATAATCGTTGGACTAGGCGGGCCCAGGCGGCGCCTAGGCGGGACTAGGCGGGCCCAGGCGGCGCCTAGGCGGGACTAGGCGATTCCTGGACGAATTTCCGCCTAGAGGTCCGCCTAGGCTTAAAAATTCCTAGGTCACGTCCCGCCTAGCGCCTAGGCGGCGCCCAAGCGGCGCCCAGGCGCGATTTTTAGAACACTGGGTCAAAGGCGAGACCGTTGGAGGAACTGGGGGAGATGTCAGTGGAGAGAAAGTTGGGAAACATAGGGATGCTGAGGACAAAAACCGTAAAGCCGGTTCAACGGAGGTACCACCTACAATGAACGACCAAGCAACGCCGGAAGGACAGGATGAGAAGGTAAAATGCCTGTTACTTCACATTGTCATTTGAATATATAGTAGTACGTGAGTGACAAGTGTATTAGTGTTAGCCGACACGAGTACAGATTGGGGTGACACGGGGGTCAAAACATTTTTGCCCTGACCGTTGAAACTGTCTAACCAATTGGCAGATCCCAGAGGCTGCAAGAGCGGAGCTCGTTCGAGGCAGGAAGAGTAAGAGAGGTTCAGGAGGTGAAGGAGAAGTGTGAAGTCCCCGCCTCAAAAGAAAACGCGGGGCCGAAAAGGGAAGAACGTTGTCGAAGGCGCGGCCGCGATTAAGCTGGGTCTTATTTCCGTGTCAGACAACGATGGGTTCCTCCGCTGGATGGATAGGTGACACTCATCAGCAGACGTACCCAAGTTATTGCATAGATGACTCCAATCCCCTAACATTGTGGTTTTGGTTGTGCAGCGGGGATGAGGACAGCTGGAAGACTGCATACGGCACGGCGCTGAGTAAGGAGATCTTCATCGCACTAAAAACGCCCACAGTTTGGCTAAACTCTGAGGTACGAAACCCGCCTAAGTGACTACCTTTGTCTAGTGAATGACACGGTATGTACTGTAATAGGCAGTGGAATAGTTTTGGATTTTGACTAGGGTTGTAATCGATGCAGAACATGGAACAAGCATGCTATCTTCTTCGGAAAGGGGTAACGGAGAGGGCCGGTGACATTGGCGGTCGAGTTGTCGTTGTGGACACATATTTCGGTCGCTATCTGCAGACCGAGTGGGGCAAATACAAGAGCGATGCAGATAGCTACCAAGCCGACGAGAAGCTGCTTGCCTACTTCGACGGGCGGTCCCCGACGACGATAGGCCGGGCATGGGAAGGGGCGGAACTCATCCTCCTATTGTTGAACGTGGACAATGTTCACTGGATCTCCGTAGCGATAGATCTGGTCGGGTGGCAGGTAAGGGTTTATGATTCGGACGTCTACATCGTGAGGGACCGCCATCTGCCGGCACACTTAAGCTGCATCACCCACCTTATCTCGGTACTGATGAATGCCCACCCCGCGTTGATGGCCACCTACGTCGACAAGTTGCCAAAGCCGTCCGCCCTTAGTCGCGAGAAAAGGATTCCGCAAAACAAGTAGAGGTAATTTTTGTCCAACACTTAAATATCTCTTCGTCTCATAGTTGCATCCGGCTGCAATGAATATGACTCCGGCGATTCTCTATTGCAGTGGAGACTGCGGTCCTTACACGATCAGGTTCATGCAACTCCTCACAAAGGACACCCCCACCTACGACGGTCTTGACGACGTATTCATCGGGGCGTACAGGCACATGCTCGATGTTCGCATCTTCAATGGTACACGGTTATGATCTCACTTGTGATCACCATTGCCCAGTGTTATGAAATTTTATGTTATGGTATAAGCTTCTTATGAACATCGTTTTTATTGTGTTGGATATTTATGAACATGGTTGTTGGTCCTCACATTTAGTTGTGGACGGTAGTTCACTAGGTTGGTATTTTAGTACGTTGGTATGAACTATTTCACATTCTTTATCTTGAGTGAGTGGTTATGTGTTGTGGACTGTTACTTTATTTGTATGATAATTTTTAAGAAGTGAGTGATGATGTTGGCATAGTGCAAACATTGGTTATAATTAGTTCAGAATTCACCCGTGTCACCAAACTTGGAATCCCGTGTCAACTTACGTGATTATCCGTGTCACTGATGTCAATATGGTGAGTATGGTGATTTTCTAACCTTGTTTATGTATTGATAGGTTGATATACGAATTGTTACAAGTCCCTATCATAGGAACCACATAAGTTTACATTTTGTCATGGATGATTGAATGTCATGTGGCAAGAAACTTACTCGGTTAAAAGCCATATTATAATTAAGTTGTAAGGAAATCTCTCGTGTCACCAAACTTGGAATCCCGTGTCAACTTACGTGATTATCCATGTCACTGATGTCGATATGGCGAGTAGGGTGATTTTCTAACCTTGTTTATGTATTGATAGGTTCATATACGAATTGTTACAAGTCCCTATCATAGGAACCACATAAGTTTACATTTTGTCATGTATAATTGAATGTCATGTGGCAAGAAACTTACTCGGTTGAAAGGCATATTATAAGTTGAAAGGAAATAACCCGTGTCACCAAACTTGGAATCCCGTGTCAACTCACGTGATTATCCGTGTCACTGATGTCAATATGGTGAGTAGGGAGTTTTTCTAACCTTGTTTATGTATTGATAGGTTCATATAAGAATTGTTATAAGTGTCAATCATAGAAACCATATAAGTGTACATTTAGTCATGGATAATTGAATGTAATACACATGCATAACACCAACAAGTGGAAATGTAATATACATGCATACTATAGGAGGGACATTGCCCTATACATACCATATCCGATCATACAGGCACCATTCATAACGGTGCAACCACACTCGGCTTTCCAAAAAACGACAACTAACCGAGCGTGGGTGAGACATTGTTTCTAACTACCTTTACATAGGCCCCTAACTGCAAAAAATGGGGGCCATCCGCCACATACGGAGTTGTTCCAAGTCCAAAAAACCACATCTGTTTGGGATCACATCAGTATTTGGCAACTACTACAACAACATCACAAGTTTTGGCAAAAAACAAAGAGAATTGGCTTCGGAGGTCCTAAGCCCTGGTGACCAGACGCACCATAACTCCCATCATCAGCATGAGAATCCACCCCATGAGCCTGTTCCAGCGGATGAGTTGTCGGGTGCGGAGCTGCTCGCTAGCGTGCCCGACCCACTGCCCACAGAGGAAGGAGCCCACCTCGGCCACCCGCTGCGCCAGGTGCTTGTTGCTAGTCTCGCTCCTCACCAACTTGTTGGCGAGGACCATTGTCTCTTCCATTGTGGCCTGCAGCGAGCTCTGGGTAACCTCCAACTCAATAGTTGTGGCCTCCAGGGTGGACTGGGTAGCCTGCAGCCGAAGAGTGGTTGTTTGGACCTGTGTGTTGGCGGCCTCCAACTGAGTGCGCTGTGCGGCCATAGCTCCCTCCCGGGCAGCATCCCGGTTCAGCAGCGACTGAACTCGCTGGCGAAGGTCGGTGAGCTCTTCGGCGGCTAAGTCCCATAGCGCGTTGTCCTCAGCCACCTGCTCGGGGTCTCTTCTGTCTGACTGATCATCATCCTCGTCCTCATCTCGACGGTCCCGACGACTCCGCCCGTAGTCGTAGTCTGTATGCAGCCAACAGTACCTCCGGTCGTCACCGCTCTGGTAGCTCCGATCGCTGTCGGAGTCTGTGTCAATGTTGCTGTCTAAGTACGGCCACATGATTTCTACCAGTACAAGGGAAAATAAACGTGAGATGGCAGAAGAAAACCAAACACAAGAACATACATACATATGAAAAATATCTAAGCATGTTTTATAATGGAGACAAGTACATATATTTGAAAAAGATGAATAGGAGAGTGAGATGATATGTATACAAACAAGTAAAGGAGAATGTAATATATAAGCTAAAATAATGTCCGGACCTTAGAATGTTGAGAAGGAGAGATTTATGTGCAAGCAAAGTTGGAAATGGTAAATACAAGTGTGAATATGAAACTCATATCAATGACATTTCTCGAAGATGCCATTTGTAAGATGCATGTGGCCAAGTAGTCCACAATTCTGATAACAAACTCATATCAATGAATTAAAGTTTTGACAAAGTTATATAACAAATGGGAAGAAATCACCCGTGTCACCAAATTTGGAATCCCGTGTCACCAAATTTGGAATCCCGTGTCACCAACTATATATACTTGACAGACTTCCTACTAAGAACCTTCACAGACAAAGAGAAAGGTTGCAACTTTCATAGGCTTAATCATATTTATGCTTTAGATTCACACAGAAAGGATCCAAAATGTTCTATTTCTTTTTCAAGCCTAACAAGTACATATATATGAAGAAGATGAATGGAAGAGGGAGATGATATGTCACCAAACAAGTAAAGGAGAATGTAATATATAAGCTAAAATAATGTATGGACCTTATATGTTGAGAATGAGAGATTTATGTGCAAGCAAAGTTGGAAATGGTAAATACAAGTGTGAATATGAAACTCATATCAATGAAATTTCCGGAAGATGCCATTTGTAAGATGCATGTGGTCAACGAGTCCACAATTCTGATAACAAACTCATATCAATGAATTAAAGTTTTCACAAAGTTATATAACAAATGGGAAGAAATCACCCGTGTCACCAAATTTGGAATCCCGTGTCACCAAATTTGGAATCCCGTGTCACCAACTATATATACTTGACAAACTTCCTACAAAGAACCTTCACAGACAAAGAGAAAGGTTACAACTTTCATAGGCTTAATCATATTTATGCTTTAGATTCACACAGAAAGGATCTAAAATGTTCTATTTCTTTTTCAAGCCTAACAAGTACATATATATGAAGAAGATGAATGGAAGAGGGAGATGATATGTCACCAAACAACTAAAAGAGAATGTAATATATAAGCTAAATTACTGTAAGCACCTTATAATTTTGATAAGGACAGAATTATGTGCAAGCAAAGACCAATTACAAAAAGGTGGTTAGAAATCACCCGTGTCACCAAAGTTGTAATCCCGTGTCACCAAGTATATATACTTGACTGGCTGCATTCTCACCCCCAATTCAACAAATTCCACCAAGTAATTGCATATATGAAGCCTAAACCAATAAACACATATAGGAACTCCAAGCAACTACTCAACATAAGTATGTAATAAGCACATGCAAGATAAGAGACTAATGGATGTTTTAAACAGGGAACTACACAAGGCACAAGCCATAAAACAGTGAGCCATGGACATATTCACCAAAATCTGCAGCATACACACACATAAACCTTAGCCCTTAATCGGAAAGCTTTCGATGTCGTCAATTAGTACTCTATGTCGAAAACCCTATGAACAACTCAGATTTCATTCAAAACAAACTTCTAATCGATGAAAACCCCTAAAATCCAAACAATTTTTTTTCAACACATATGCCAATCGGGGTTGTACTTACTTGGAATTGAAAGCTTTTCGATGAGGATGAGCACCACTGGTGAACCAAACCCGAACGCGTCGCTTCTTCTTCACGAATTTTGTTGTGGCTTGCAAGAGAAGAGTGGAAGTAAAAGGACCGATGAAGTGGTATTTATGAAGAGCGAGGGGCTCCATCGGGGGGTGGGTGGGGGGGGGGGGGGTGGGGAGGGTCACCAAATTTCGAATCCCGTGTCAACTAACATAATAACCCCTTCAACATTAAATATAGGTCAATTTGCACAAATATACATTTCAATATGGTAATAAGGTTGGTATTTTTGTACGTTGCTATGAAGTACTACCTCCGTTCCGAAAAACTTGTCACTTGACTATTCACGCACGGTTATTTTAGGAGATAAAACTATATAAAATATCTAGTTTTGTAATTATTTTTAAAAACAATTTCGTAGCTATGATTAGCAAGTACAAACTTGTTACAAAATTTTTATGAAAAATTATATGTTATATAGTTTTTTTCATTATAAAAAAGCGTGCGTGAATAGTCAACGACAAGTTTTGCCGAACGACAACTAAGTGTTTCGATTTCTTTATCTTCATTCGGTGGTTATGTGTTGTAGACTTTGTAGCACGGAAACGGAAACGAACACAGGACACGGACTATTCACGCACGCTTATTTTAAGAGATAAAACTATATAAAATATCTAGTTATGTAATTAGTTTTAAAAATAATTTCGTAGCTATTATTAGCAAGTACACACTTGTTACAAAATTTTTATGAAGAATTATATTTTATAGAGTGTTTGTAATTATAAAAAAGCGTGCGTGAATAGTCAACGACAAGTTTTGCTGAACGACAACTAAGTGTTTCGATTTCTTTATCTTCATTCGGTGGTTATGTGTTGTAGACTTTGTAGCACGGAAACGGAAACGAACACAGGACACGGACTATTCACGCACGCTTATTTTAAGAGATAAAACTATATAAAATATCTAGTTATGTAATTAGTTTTAAAAATAATTTCGTAGCTATTATTAGCAAGTACACACTTGTTACAAAATTTTTATGAAGAATTATATTTTATAGAGTGTTTGTAATTATAAAAAAGCGTGCGTGAATAGTCAACGACAAGTTTTGCCGAACGACAAGTAAGTGTTTCGATTTCTTTATCTTCATTCGGTGGTTATGTGTTGTAGATTTTGGTTATAAGTTGTTTGGTAATCACCCGTGTCAGCAAAGTTGGAATCCCGTGTCAACTTACATAATTATCGTGTCACTGAGGAGAATACGGTGACAAAATATACACGAGTAGGACAAACACTCGGGAATTTAAACATGACCTGAAACTAGTGCCAGTGCATGGGTGATTTCATTATGAAAGTGTCACCTCCGGATTGATAAACATGAAATTAAAACCAGTGACATGATAACCCCTTCAACCTGACACGGTAATGCAAAGAGGGTGACATGGGTTATTTACAGAATCCATCCCCAAAAGTACTGCGATGTTCTTTACCACTTACCACTAGAGTGTAACCCATTGCCAAAAGTAAATGTATCCAAACAACCAAAGGACAAGATTAAAACCAACGTTGTTCACAACAAAAGACAACAAATCACTTCCATAACTACACCCAAAACGACTATCAGATTATGCGTCCACCGAGCCGACCATTGAAGATGGCAGCCGCTAGCATCTGTCTGTATGACCCAATAAACGTGTCGTCCAGCCCATCGAAGGGGGGATCGATCTCCATGAGGAGCTCCATGAATCTGATCGTGTAAGGGCCACTGCCACCACTGCAATGACGGAGATTTTGTCAAAACAGAGGCGGAGATATCATCAAGTTAAATGAAATACAGGGGTCGCACCAATCATACATGACCTTGTTTTGCGGAACGCGCTTGTCGCGGATTATGCGAAACGGGCCTGGCAGCTTCGATGCATACTTCACCTTCAACTCAGCGAGTGCATCCATGATGATGGGGAGGAGGTGGGTAACGTGCATCAGCAGGGGTGGGAGTTCGGCGTCTATCATGCAGTGCACATCGCAGTCATACAACTTCAACTACCACTCATTCAGATCAAGAGCAACGACAACCCAATGTCTTCCCCTCAGGTTGAGGGGTAGGAGGACGAGGTCCACGCCTGCCCACGGACGGGCCATGGGCGTCGGGGCCCGGCCATCAAAGTATGAGAGGAGTATGCCACTCGCCTCATACCCCCCGACGTCTGAGTTGTACTCCTTCCACTCCCTCTCCAGATAGCTGGAGAAGGAGGAGTCCAACACAATGACTCGACGCCCAATGTCGTAACCCCTCTCCGCGCTTTGTTTCCGTAGCAGGAAGCATGACTGCTCGAAGTGCTACGTGAAGTTAACCCCCATGACAAGTTGTCATGGGGGTTAACTTCACGCAACACTTCGAGCGTATACAACAATAACACAAATGCGTATACAAGGTCAATCATTGACAACCCACAACATAGTCCAATAGCAACCCAAATGCCTATACAAGGTCAGTCATAATAAAATGTGAGAAATACAATATACCTCTGAGTGGATCCAATAGCGGGGCGTCTGGGGGGTGGTAAAAAACTCATTCGACGGGTCCTTGCCGCAAGCCGTTGACCGGTTCTCACCGTCGGAACTAGACCGTACAATGGAGTGGAATCAATGAAAGGGTAATTGTGCCGTATAATGAAGACTGAAATGAGACGACGGGTTACCTTGCGATCCACCCCTGTAGGTCCTCATAGTCGGCCACATAAACTAGTCCCATTGCAACGACTTCACCGGGAACGACGACGTCCTTCCCTTTAGAGGCACGCAGTTTCGTATTCTTCCACGCCTTGCTCTCACATTCCTGGTCGACGAACAACCTCTGAATTCAAACAAACATTTCCCATGTCACATAACAAAACGACCCATGTCGCCTTGCTAACATCCCCATGCCACTATTGAAAACATAACGGATGAATGACACGGGCCACAAGGAGCGTACCTTAGCAACTTGTCGGGGCTGCTCCACAACTTCAGTAGGAGTCCCCTTTGGTACATCAACATCAACAACTTGTAAAACCGATCTACAACTTAGATGGATTCCAACATGTACAAACTCGTTTTCACTATCCCTTACTCTTTGTTCCTTGCCTCTTCCAATCAATTTTCCATCCCGCATTTCATAGACCTTCTCCTCCAACACTTTTATCTGCACACAAGAAGTTGTTACAATAAATCCACCATCTTCTCCAACAGTTTTATATCCCGTGTCACATACTGTATGTCCCATGTCATTAATCTATTTACCGTAGTCACTGAACTTCAGAACAATATGAGAGTGAATAATGCGAAAGACTGAAGTACCCTATCACCATCTTCTTCAAGGTATCCATAATCTTCTCAAGTGTCTTCACCACGATATCCCTAGCGGCGTCCGTCTCCTCGACGTAGTTGGCGATGTTGGCAGCATCGCCACCCTCGACCCTTCGTTTACCCGTGCGCGGAAGCGCTGATTCTGTGGCTGTGTAAATTTTGTCCGAACCATTTGTTTCCTGTAGTTTAAGATCAACAATAAGTTATCGAGAAATTTTATATTCAATGTCACTAGCTTTGTAAACCCATGTAACTCAACTTGGAAACCCATGTCATAAATGTCAGAACGTTCCTAAACCAATGACGACATACATTCCACATCAACTCCCCAAATCTGAATTTCAAATTAATGGAACCTCGAATCTTCTCCATTCCCAATCAAACCCCTAATCTACCCCATTCCCTATTTCGACCCCCACCATAGCCATCCTCTTCGGGCTCACTAAACCCTAACCGCGGGTTTTCCAATCCCCAAAACCCGGGTCCTTGTCCTTCATTCGCAACCACCTCCACAATCCCCAAAACCGCGCTCCTTAACGTTCAATCCCTTACCACCATAGTAGGTTATTCCATCCACCCACCCCGATCCCCAGATTCGAAGATAACAGATAACAGAGATAGGGGGCGTACCTTCTGAGTTTCCTGCCGGCGTTCTTCTCTTATCCTACAGTTCCCGGCAGTCTCTTCTTCGACTCGTTGTTCCTCGTCGTCGGCGTCTCTTCTTCCTCCCCCTTTCGAACAATTTTGAGTTATGGAAATTTAGAGATGAAGTCCCGATGAATACAGACAGAGAGTGTGTGGTGATATCCAGGACGCGTGTCAACTCACCCTAAAATATTCTTTTTTGTTTTGTTTTTCTTTTGAGTTACAGCCAACTTTTTTGAAATAAATGGAAAAGGGTCAATTTTTCCAAATTATCCCCATTGTGCTATTTTTGCAAGTTTAGCCAAATTTTGGTCTATCTTTGACCACTGGTTGACTAAGTTATTATTGTCGAAACTTTGGTTATAAGTTGTCAGGAAATCACCCGTGTCACCAAACTTACAATCCCGTGTCACCTTACATAATAACCCCTTCAACATTGTCATAAAGGTGATTTCAATATGTTCACAAGGGTGAATTCCTAACACCACTACCACAACCACTCAGGAATGTAAACATGTTGTCAAATAAGTGCCAATGCATTGGTGAATTCATTATCATAGCGTCAACCACCGAAATGTCTACCATCAATTATTGAAAGTTGTGACATGATAACCCCTTCTATCTGACACGGGAATACAAATAGGGTGACAGGGGTTTTTTCTGAAACCATCCCCAAAAGTACTACGAAGTTCTTCATAACTTAACTGTAGTATGGAAACCCTTCCCAAAAGTACAGCAGGCTACTTACAGTATGTCATATGTACAAACAACCTAATTACACTACCAAATACGTAGCCCGTTCACAAAATAACATAGACGGAGAATGGTCCAACCACTGACCTGATACGGCAAATGCAAAAGAATACCCAGCTGCTGAGGTAAGGCGTTGGACCACCAATTGAGGAACACATCTAAGAAGGACGGCGCTTGAAACGGCTAAATTCTCCCCGAGATGGGTATCGACAAGTCTTAGAGCGACCAGGGCGTCGCTTCACGTCCGGGGGGAGACACACCGCGCTGGACATGGCTGGGGGGATTCGCCATTCTACTCTTGGAGGAACCGGATATAGCACATTCTCGTAACACGCCTTCCATGCTACGACTTTGTAGAAGTCATTCACGAGAGAGAAGAAATTGCTACCTCGAAACCTTACAGCCGCTATGGCGTGCTGGCACGGAAACTAGTCAATGTCGAACCGCTTGCATGTGCAGGTCTGGGCACACAGGTTCACAACCCAGGTGGCGGACCCTCTGTGGACAGTGTACTCGTGTGCGCTGAGGGCTCTGACATCCATGAATGTTGCCAACGAATAGCTCGTTTGCAGCTCACCTTGAACGTAATCGCTGACTGTCGACGCCGATTTGGTGCTTTTTTCCCGTCGCTCGTAAAACCACATGGATACTATTTTGATGACAGCATCAATCAGGGCTGTGATGGGTAGGTCGCGGGGCTCCTTGAACACGAAATTAAGACACTCGGAGTTGTTCATCGTCAATATGTTGTAGCGCATCCCCAAGAAGTATGCCCGGGCCCAGTTCTGGAATCCAACCTCTTTCAAGTATTTGCCCGCAGCGGGTGACTGAGCGTCGAAATCAGCAAAGTGCTTCTCGAACTCTGCCCTCATGTACGCCTTCGCCACCTTTAAGTACAACGTGTGCAGGCCCGTCACCCCCTTGTACTTAACCCTGGCATTCTGAAATAGATGCCATTGGCAGGCCCCTTGCTTGGCAAACACGTAGTGGTCCCTCAAACCTTTGACGATACTAAGATGCCGATCAGAGACAAACATTAAGTCCGGTGTATCCTCGACCATATGTAGCATGTTCTTGAAGAAGAAGCCCCATGACCCGTGATTCTCACCATCGACAATCGCAAACGCGATCGGGAATACACTATGGTCTGCATCTTGGGCTGTGGCAAATAGAAGCGTGCCCCTGAACTTCCCTTTTAGAAAACTCCCATCAACTGAAATCACCTGGACATGGATATCGACACCAGCTGGTTAGGTGACATGGTTATGTATGTTAGGTGACATGAAATATTATAGTACCGACATGGGGTATTACCTTTCGAAGGTAGGGAATCGCCTTGCGTCGTACCCCAAAGCTAACAAAGGCGTACTTGAATCTTTGGGATGCGTCCAGCTCTAACTTAGTATATGTCCCGGGGTTAGTCTGCTCCAACATGTGCAGGTATGGAATAATATCTCGGTAGCTGTCTTCTTCGGTCCCATGCTTCACCTCCCTCGCTGTCAGTCGTGCCCTTCGTGCCTTCCAGTAGCTACACGATACTCCATACTCGGACTTCGTCATTTTCTGCACTTGCTCGGGAACGAGGTCCTTTTGAGTCCCGGTGAACCTGCATATAATGGTGTCATGGTGAGTTACGTAATGTGACATAGGGTGTAAAGACTCAGATTTTCAAATCCTAATTTTTCGAAAAAAGGAAATTAAAAATGAATTTAAATCGAATTAAAAGCTCATTTAGAGGATTCTGACCGAAATATAAAATTTGACGAATAATTTCCGTCGTTTTACCTTGAAATTTCAAAATAATTACCAGATGGCGATATCCTTGACGATTTTAAAAATCTAATTGATCGAGAAAGCGAAAGTCGAGGAGACTAACATTCATGGACTAATTTCGGGATTCGAAATTCGCGTATTCGGGATTTATTTTCGGGTATTTGTTTACCCAATTCAACACACAATACTCACCTACTAGTTTGCGGGTAGTATAAGAGAGTGGTTGACTGAGGTCTGGACTAGTTTCATTAGGGTGATATTGAGATTGGGTGTGGGTAGAGGTAGTTAGGATAGTTCTAGAGGTGGATGGGCAAGCTAGGAGTTGATTGGGGGATTCTTGAAGAGAGGTGTTGTGAGACGGATCGATGTGCTAAGGAAGGTGTCTAGATAGTCTATGAGCGGAACACGGGTGGTGTCAAGGATGATCGATTAAGGAATGTCCGAGGAATCGTAGAAATTTGGGACTAGGTGATGGGTGCTAAGAGTGGGGGCGATTTCGGTAAGGGATGAGGTTGAGGAATTTCCTAGGAAAAGTAGTATGAGGTTGCTTGGGAAATTATCGATCGGGGATATTAGGTTGTTCATAGCAGGGTTGTTCATGTGATGAGTATTTGGGGGTTGTTTAGATAGGATTGGTAATGCTTGGGGAATTTATGAGTGAAGGATCTCTAGATGCGTTGTTGGAGGATTTTGACATAGGGAATGAATCGGGATTTATGAGTGGAGGTCATTGTGGCTATTGAGGCAATTGAGGATGTGAGATGAATCTTCGAGGAAAGACTGGTAGCTATGCAACGATGTAGTTTAGATTCATAGTAAGACTGTGGGCTTAAGGTTGAGACAGAGCGATTATGCGCACGGATTTGGGGACTAGGCAAGCAGAAGGTATTGAGGACGCTAGAGAGATTTTTTAAGGTTGGTGAAGTTGCGGTGCTTAGGAAATTCGGACGAGGATGTCATAGGAATTCGGTGAAAATGATGATCGGTACATAAAGGTTTAAGTGGTAGAGGTTTCGAAGTTTAAGGAACCGCGATCTGAGGCAATTTGGGGAAACATGCGGAGTTGAGGGAACTAGTCTAGCTAGGTACAGTATGCCGAGAAGAGGATCTAGAGTGGGTCGGCTTGATGGTCATGGTGATTCGTGGTTGGGAGTACCACTAGTTGAGTTCTACATTAGAATTGGTCGGGAGTGTTAGGTATGAGATGGTCAGCATGAGTTGGGTCCTTAGAGGTGGATGGTTAGTGAGAGTGGTTAGTGGCGTGGGGAGTATGATTAAGTTAGCAAGGTGATTCTAGATGTCTCTTTAGGAGATGATAGTCGAGTGAAAGGTAGGACTTTAGATCGGGATGTCGAAGTGGATTGGCCTTAGATGGCTTGATGGCATAGGAGTTGGGATACCTAGTAGTTAGTGTGGGGTATTCGGCCTTGATTGCGAATGGGTATGAGACTAGAAAGGTTGTATGTGAGCAGGATGTAATGGTGTCTAGAACTAGTAGTGGTTTGGGGTGGTAGACCTCGATGAATTTGATCTTAATGCAAGAGTTGATGGGTAGTGGTTGTGGCTTGTCATGATTGATAGTTATAGACAGGTTCTCTTGAGGATGTGATCTAGCGTATGCTTTACTTGGGGCCAAATGTGGTGCGAATTCTATGTTATAGACAATGTTGATTCTATGATGTATTGTCGTTGACAATAGTGAACTGTTAGTACTAACATAGCTGAACTCGATCGAATGCTAGTGTACAGAAGTACTTATTTGCCTCTAATGGGATGACGCTTGGCAGTAGCATGAGTATGATGCGATTACCTGATTGATATGATGTGCTTATCTGTTTGATATGACGTGCTTATCTGATTGATATGGTATGTAACTTCTGTGAGAGGACGTGATAAATCCTACCATGAACGATACGATGCTAGATATGTTATGGTATGTGACTGTTCGTGACATGAGTATGACTGGTTATGAACGTGTGATACGATCGCTATGTTGAATAATTGCTATGATATATGATGTCTTGAATTGGAATTGCTAGGATTATAGAAACGAATTGATGAGATTTGATTTTGACTTGGAACCTAGGAAGGAAATATGGGATTAGCCCTTAGAGGTGGATGATAGAATGAATTGAGAAGTTGGAAATGATTTTGTCTAACGTCGAACTTGAAATTTTGAATGGTGTTTCAAAAGAGTCTGGCTTGAATTTTAAGAAACTAATGTGGCTCTAGTTTTCATTATAACGCCCCACGAAGTGGATACAAGTATTTGAGTTATGATATGGCCAAAGAGTCGAAGTAAGGATGTGGTAGGGGCCCATATTACATTCTTACTACGGTCTATTGGGGATATTATGATCACGACAACGGTACTGTGAGGATCTCATAGGGGCACTTATGAGGTGTTCACGGGATCAATGACATGATCCTTGTACTCACCGATATCAAACTTCCTCCCCTGTTTTAAAATGATTTTAGTCTCGGGGACGAGACTTGTTTTTAGAGGTGGATGATGTAAAGACTCAGATTTTCAAATCCTAATTTTTCGAAAAAAGGAAATTAAAAATGAATTTAAATCGAATTAAAAGCTCATTTAGAGGATTCTGACCGAAATATAAAATTTGACGAATAATTTCCGTCGTTTTACCTTGAAATTTCAAAATAATTATCAGATGGCGATATCCTTGACGATTTTAAAAATCTAATTGATCGAGAAAGAGAAAGTCGAGGAGACTAACATTCATGGACTAATTTCGGGATTCGAAATTCGCGTATTCGGGATTTATTTTCGGGTATTTGTTTACCCAATTCAACACACAATACTCACCTACTCCCTCACCTCACCATACCCCTTCAAATCACCATCCCTCACCGTCACTTTCATTCACCATCACCATCACCAACTCCTACTAGGGGTGGTATTCGAGCCGAACGAGCCGAGCTTGACATGTTCAAGCTTGGCTCGAACGGGAAACGAGCCGAGCCGAGCTCGAGCCCAAAAACTATTCGAGCTTTTTTTGGCGCTCAAGGTCGGCTCGCGAGCCCAGGGTGAAGCTCGAGCTCGGCTTGGTTAGGCTCGAACAAAGTTGAACGAACAAGCCTAAGCTCGTTCGAGCTCGTCAGTTGGGCTCGTTCAAGCTCGTTCGAGCTCGGTGCCTGAATGCAACTTCTATCCTTTTCTTACTTGTTCTTGCAAATACTATATCGATTTGATGAGCAGCGTTTATAAAAAGCCAATCTATATACAAAATTAATATAGAACTCAGTACTCTCTTACAATCTCATAGATCTTGAATCGAAATTCCAATCAATCGACTGTAGCAATATACTCAGTTACTCAATTTTTTTTTAAAAATTAAAACCTTGGTCCCTCTTGCTAGAAGCCCAGCCTGCAAAGACAAAATCAATCGATGAAGTTAGTCTACCCAATCTCTAAACTCAATAACTTTGCTCACTCATGAAAACAAAGCATCAATAATTCAATAAACCACCAACAATTTCAACAAGAAAAAGGAAAGCACTAAATTAACACAAGAAAACAACCCAAACAGTGACAAAATTAACACAATTAACAGACCTGCAAGTTCAAACCCTAGAAACCCAAACAGTGACAAAATTAACACAAGAAAACAACAATCAAAAGAGTTATGGGAAAGCGGCAATCAAAACTATCAAGCAGCAACCAAGATCTAGCAAAAGAAAACAACAATCGAAACAAAAGAATCCATCATGAAACTATTCAGATTGAGGAGATCGAGAAGGCAGAAAACTAGAAATGGGAAAGCTAATCGAGAAATCTCATTAGTCGGCAGCGAAGATGAACAAGGAGTAACAGGAACAAACCTGGCTGCGCAGAGTAAGTTCGCCGGTGCCGAAAGAGGAATAGGTGCAGTAGTTCGCCGGCGCCGCCAGAGGGAAGGAAGGACTGAGGTGAACTGACGGAAGGAAGCACAAAGGAACGAGTGACTGAAGGAAGAGGGAGAAGCGGCTGAATGAAACGCCTTCAGCCCAACCACTCCTCATACTTCAATTCATAACCCTAGGGGTAATTTGGTAAATTTACACATCGAGCTTCTGAGCTCGGCTCGGGCTCGGCTCGAGCTCGGTTCGAGCTTAAAACATTGTTCAAGCTCGGCTTGTTTTATGTATTTGAACGAGCCGAGCTCGAGCTTTTTCGAGCCGAGCCCGAGCCGAGCTCGAGCTGTTCGGCTCAGATAACAGCCCTAACTCCTACCCTTCACCATAATCTCCCGCTCCCTTCGTTCACCATACCAACGCCACAATCACCATCCCTCCTTCACATCACCACCGTCCCTCCTTGCTCCTTGAACGGCAGCAGCCACGGCACCGTCTCCGACGTCCACCACCACATCGGAGCCAGCCAGGAGCCACCCAGCGCCGCCGTAGAGCCACCGTAACTCCACCCCCTGTTCAAGCGCGAATCACGTTCCGGTAAGCGATTCTCCCCCGTTTTTAATCGTAATCGTCCTCCATCTTCTCCATCACACTCACCCATCTCCGACGTAGGTCCGACAAGCCATCGCGAGCCACCGACGAAGCCTATAACTCCGATCGATAGCTCCGAAGTCGCGAACATCCTCGGTGAGCCTTCGAACCTCATTCCTTTTCCTCGGTTCGCTTTGATTCTTTTCTTGTCTCGGGTGGTCGGAGAGTGCGTGAGGGCTGAGTGTGGAGAGGGTGGGCGAGATCGAGAGCTCCGGCGAGCATCGAGGGCGGCGAGGTGAGCTCGTGAGAGATGTGAGTTAGCCGGGTCGAGGAGCGAGAGCGCAGGGAGCTGAGCAGAGGCGAGGCAGAGCAGTGAGGGCCGAGCTTGGCTGGCTGATCGGCGTGGAGGAGTTGCAGACGAGCCTCGTCGGACCCGGCGCAGCTCAGGCGGGCGAGCGGAACTTCGGAGTCCGGAGGAAGAAGATGGCGTTGCGGGGCCATTCTTGCCCAGTCAGCCGGGTGGGGCCCACCTTCTACTCATTTATTTGGTTTAATTGTTAAACCGGGTTGGGGTTATATTACGGGTTCGGTTCGGTACGGTTCGGGTTATCCGTATATTATCTAACTAATTAACGGTAATTAAAATATATTATTAAAGTAATTGAGGATTTAAAAGATAAATTAGTATATTTTGGGAAAATTATAAGAATTGATTTATTAAATAAAAATGGTCGGGATTTTAGGGGATTTGGAAATAATTTATAAAAGTGTTAAATAAATGGTATTTAAAATATCATGTAATACTATTTGAGATTTAAAATATATTATTGGGACTTAAAGATTTATAAAGAATTTGGAAAAGACTTTCAAGGTTGGAAAGGACTCTAATAAATAAATTTAAAAGGGAGTTTGGCGAGTATTTTCAAGGGTCGGAATACTTAACTATTTAACTGAGATTTGAAACAGTTTTGAAACTAACTTAATAATAAGACTTATTCGATGACTAACTAGCATGATAATATGATCGTTTGATTAACAGTATGATATGTATGACTAATAGCATGACTTGTGGTGAATTATTATATGAGATTAAATGTTGGACAATTATGACGATCTAGTAGGATTTCATATCACACAATTATGTCTTATGATTTTGATGAACCGTTGAGGTATATGCGGAAATGATGTATATGAATATGCGAAATTGGTTGAATAAGTTATGGAGAACGATGTGGTCTTGAGGAGCGGATGATGCGATGAAATGACTTTCATAATATGTTACTTGTTCTAATGATTGAGGTGTGCTTGAGTGCTTAACAGTTGGATGTAGACTTATGTATATTCCATTATCTAGGTGATACTCTGTGATTGTGACTACTGTGTGCTGGATTCTTCTGTTGTCGATCTGCTAGCCAGGTAAGTACCTCCGGGGCTTACTCAGTAACCAGTACCTCCTGCCTGATGTGTCATATAGTATGTAGGTGTTTCATATGCATAAGAGCATGCCATGTAGTTTCATGCTTAGGAATTGCACTTACGAATGAGCATTCTTATTCTGTATGCGTTTGAATACAGAACGACCGTTATCTGTGAGTCCTAGAGTCCTTTCTAGGGTCATAGGGCAGCCCAGTTTCATCGGGTGTTGCCCTCCTTGAGTTATATATATATCACGAGATACGAGATGAGCATGAGATACGAGATGAGCATGAGATGCGATATGATGATGAGATTTGATATGCTATAGTATCGAACTGGCCAGTCTCCACCCTAGCTGGAATGAGGGTGGTGGTAGAAGAGGGATATACCACTTGGTATTATTTGTTAAGGCCTTACTTAATATTCTGCACATATGAATTAGGAACATGATAGTGTGGTTAATATTGCAGTACTGCATGAAGGCATCCTTTATTCTAGGTATAGGCGTATTATATGTCCTCAGCGCGGTCAGAGGACCCGCGGGCGGACTCTTGGCCTGACTTGGTGGTATAGTTTCAGGTACCCGATACACTGCTTGATTTTATGCTGTTATGACGGGGTCTATTCATATGGAGGAGAGTGAGTGTTTGAAACCCGACTTCACCAGACTCATGCTTTTTGGATTTCTTCCTATTATACTCCGTTTTGACCCGGCTCTGCCGTGGCACTGGTTGTATCGTTTTCAGAACTTATGCCCTTTGTATGATAAAGGTTTTCGCGCGTTGTAGTCTTAGGACAGTTACAGGGGTTTGCCCTAGGGTCTCCAACGGACCTTCCGGGTTTGGGTGCGAAATCCCACTTTAAACTGCGCATATTCGATTTCAATCCTTCAACCTGTACTCGGGGCGCAAGATCCCAACGAGGGGTTTCATCCCTCGAAACGTAACTCGGGAATCATAATCCCGGGCCGTTACATAGGGAATAATGTTGTGTGACATAATTAGCTGTTCGCAACTAAATTAACACTTACATGGTCACGAGGTTGCGTCCAATCATGTTCGGCGTAGCATATCGGCTATGGTTGTGCATCATGCTCAGGTCACATGTATGCTCCTGGACATACTGTCGGATGGACCACATAGTCGTGCGCCGGTAAGTCGACGTCCTTAACATCCACGTGCACTTCCTGTCCAAACATCCAACTAAATAGGTTTTGTTACACGACCTCTTCACTACAAACTCGAAGCACTTCTGCATTGCAATCCACTTCAGGCACGTCTGCAATTCTACCTTCGAGGCGAACATTTGTCCCTCCGAAATTTCTGTCAGCTTCCGTCGTGGTTCCTGGGTCCGAGGCGTTGCTTTGTCCAACATAACTTCTACGTTCTCCATCGACGGTGGGGATGTGTTGGACCTAGGAACCCGATCTTCAAGTTCCCTAATCATCTCATCCTCAATCGCCCCCCTCCGTTGACACCCTCATACCCAGGTCTTCCTCATAATCCTCCCAGTCATAATAATATGAACAATCTTCTTCCCTCTTTACTCCGGAATCGAAGTCCTCCTCCTCCTCCTCATCCTCACTGCTAATGGCTATGAGATCCACCCCCTTATACTTGTCACCTTCACATTTTTCCGTGTCATCTAGAGAGGAGTCCGTGTCACCCAAGTGGATAACATCTAGACCATCACACATGTCACCCTCAGGAATATCCATGTCACCGGTTCCAACCCCTATGTCGGCTGCGTGCCCTTAGCTCTTCCCTATCACCCCACCCAACTGGATCATTTCCGAACCTTTACCCTGGTCACCTACACTCTTAAGCTTTTCACCAGTTCCATACCCGCTGTCAGTAGCGTCCTCCTGTCTCTTCCCTATCACCTCTGTTGGACAAAAATGCGCAATAATCGTACAACACATTTTATTTGATTTTTAATATTTGAGTTCGACCCCTTTTGGTTATCCTCTTGATTCAAAGTCATATCGATACCAAGATTTGAGTGGTTTTGGTGATTTGGGCTGCACCCATATTTAGCAGGTTGCCTACGTATCTCTTGGAAGAGAATCAATCCTTACGTAGTTCAGAGTATTTTAGATTTTGTGTTTGGTTTGGTTTCGTTTTCTTGTATGCATTAGAGGATGAAGTTCAAGCCCACCTTCTATGAAGGGTAGCTCGAACAACACTCCACCCGAGTAACCTGAGCCCACCTTCTCGGAAGGGTAACTCAAGTAACCCGCCTATCATTTGCATAGAAAACGATTTTAGGTGGAGTTAGAGTTTGATTTGACTTGTTTTGACTTAAATGTCAATTTGGGGTTGTGATTGAACTCGTTTGTGAGTTTCCTACGTACCCTTTTGGAAGGGATCAAATCATACGTAGTTCTTCAAAATGACACATTTGAATTTGGTATTTGGTTTTTGAAGTTGTTGTCGTGACCGAACTCGACGAGCGAAAGCTTTATATCGAGTTGGAGGAGACACTTTGGATTTGATGGAAATTTGATTTTTGGGACGACTTAGAGTCGATAGTGAATTTGAGGAAATTTGGTTGAAAGTTTGGGTGTGACTGGACTTGATGATGGTTTGATTTACACCAAGTTTCCTACGTATCCACTTGTTTGATGGAATCAAGTCATCGTAGTTCGGAACGAAAAGAAGATTTGTATTTGGGTTTGATCATGAGATCATTTGAGAGGGAATTTAGAGGTCGACGACTGTACCCGATATATTTCTAGAATTTAATATCGGGTTACCTACGTAGCCGATAGGAGGCATCAAGTCTTTACATAGTTCTAAACGGACCGATTTGATTTGTTTGGTTTTGGCCTCATATTCATTTAAAGAGAATGTAGAGGCGGACGACTGTACCCGATATATTTTTAGGATTTAATATCGGGTTACCTACGTAGCCGTTTTTACGGCGTCAAGTCTTTACGTAGTTCTACCGGAACTGATTTATTTTTTTGTTTTGGTGATTGAACCCGATGAGCTTTTTGCTTTATGTCGAGCTACCTACGTACCCGTTTGGACGGGATCAAATCTTGCGTAGTTCTGCCTTTTAGGACAACATGATTTAATTTGAGATGGGCGACTGAATCCGATATATATTGAATTTTAATATCGAATTTCCTACGTAACTCATAAAAGAGTATCAAGTCTTTACGTAGTTCTTCCTGGAATCAAGTTTATATTTGGTGAAACTTGATTTGAGGTTTTGACTCCGTTATTTATTGGAGTCGGTTTGAGATTGACCCACTAGATTTTAATTGGCAAAGAATATTTGACGAGTTTAATTTTATGTCCTGATCAAACTCAAATTCTTAATTTGTGCCAATTATAATTCTTATATTTTAGCAGGTTAATTTTGCAATTAAATAAATTTATTTCGAATATGCCTAAGCATATACATACATGTATATAATTATATATGTATGATGATTTGGCTTTATGGAATTTTCTCCATGTTTGCTTGTATTTTTTTTTTTAAGCAAGCCGAAGCCCAATTTCTTTCAACCAACAGAGCCCGATTGGTTTCTTTTTTTTTTTAATCAACCGAGCCCATTTAGCCACCAAATGAGTATGAAGTATGAACCCATCTCATATACTCCGTATTTTTTTAGGGCAACAGATATAGGCGTTCATCTTCCTCCTGGCAAGTGGCGGCATAGACAGGAGCGTCAACAGCTCGGGAGAAGTCGCCTCAAGACGAAGCAGGATTGATGAGTTTCAAAGAGCCGAAGGCCGGCGTTTAGAGGCGACTCGGATCGAGGCCTAATTGTCGTCCGACGTCTCAGACGAACGCCATTCGCACAGGCGCTCGATGGTCGCCGAACACCTCATGAGTTTTGAGTCTTGTTTTACTTAATTCATGCCCAAGTCTCGAATTTCATCCCACATCTACCATCACTTAAGTGTTTAGCTTCCAATTCGATTAATCTCTTCCTTGCAACTTACAATTTGCAATTTTAGGGCTTCCGATTTGGGTAGCCGGAAGGAATCGATGGAAGCTAGGGCTTGCGCGAACTTGAGCAGCGCCATACGGGATGCTGACTTTGAGCAACTGGGAAAAGGAGCAGCGCCATACGGGATGCTAGGTATGATGTCTTCCCCTCTTTTCTTTGTTTTCATTGAGCCGAACTGTCAATTGACAGTTGCCATAGGCTGACTTTGATTTGGATGTTTTAATTTAGGATCAGTTGCAATTTGGTAGCAACTAGCTAGGGTTTGGGATTTGTTTGATTTGGACTGTGCTGTTTAGGGTAATCAGTTTGCCTTCTTTGTCTCTTCTGAATTGGGATCTCCATGTGTGGTAGGCATAGATTGCTTTTGATCTGGGTATAATTCATTTGGAATTATCAGTTTGCCATTTTATAGCTTCTGATTTTCTTTCTTTATACCCAATCTGCATTTGCATTTTTCTACCCCTCCGATGGAGTCAAATTTGATGTTGTTTGCCTTTGTGGCTGTATGTTTGAGTCCCTTGAAGATTGATTACTCCTCTGCTAAAATTTCTGTATAAAGAGGCTTGGCTTCAATGCTTCTGATTTTGTCAGAACATTTGTCCCATATTCAGGGCGTGTTTGGGAACGGGATGGATTTTTGGGGATTTGGTGGATTTGAGGGGATGTGGTAGATGAGAATGGATTTTTGGGATGTAAAAGATGAAAAGTCAACACCCAATTTTTTGGGTTTTGTGTTTGGTTGTATTTTGATTTTTTTTGTGGATGGAGTGACGGACAAAGACCGAAATAACCCCACTTACCCACATGAAATGACCAAATTTCCCCCAATTCATGCCCCTCTCTCAACCCCCATTTCCCACATCGTCAAATACTCGGCCCTCTCTCTCTTCGCCGATCGATTCTACCCGACGGTCTCTCTCTCCACCGTCCCACTCCCCGATCACTGGTTTCTGAGACGGCCAATCAGAGAGAGCAATCTCCACCTCTTCGCTCTCATCTCCCTCTGGATTTCAAGCAAATCGCACGGATCTCGGCCTCTCCCTCTCCGATCCTTGAAATCGCACGGAGACAAGCTCATCTCGAACATTGAAAATCGAGATCAGAACTCTTACAACGCCATTCGTTCTTCTCGAAGAGCTGCTGTTCAAATTCCGAGGAGTCGCCGTGGACGGAAAGCTCTTGAGCGTGGAAGCTTGTTTGGACATCATGGACCTCCTGTATGAAACGAACGAGTTGATTGTTCAACCTCATCGTACAATTTTACCAAAACGGACGAATCAACCTTGCTAGTCCTGGTAATTGATTGAACAATCAAGCTGTAATTCACGAAATCGGGAGGATACCCATCCTGGCGCATCCTCGACATCAAATTTAGGGCTTTATCGAGGTCGTCGTTGCGAGCGCAGGCGCCGATTAGTCGAGGAGAGGAGTGAAATCGTACTAGGAGGATTGGAGATTGGAGGAATCTTCGTCTGAGTCGGTGTGGTCGCCGTCTTCGGCGGCGCTAAGGTGGTCGTAAGAGGTGGAAGATTGTCCGGCGGAGGCGGGGGCGACGGGAGGGAGGGAGGCGGAGGGGAAGGGATGGAGGAGGCGGGGAGAGTGAGAAGGTAAGCGGAGGGAAGGGAGGAGACGGTGGTGGGGGAGAGGGGTGGGGAGGAGATGGAGCATGGCGGTGGTCGGCGGTGGAAAGGATAAGGTGGTGGGTTTGATTATGGAGGGAAAGTGGAGATAATATCCGTCGTCCCTTACCTTACCACCAATTCCATGAGGGCGTTGAAGACGAAGGGGCAAAATGGGGGGTTTTGGATTTCCCATCTACCAAACCTTAGTGGAGGAGGGGGGAAACTGCATCCCATTCCATCCAGCAAACCCCCTCTTTCGAACACTGCAAACCCCTTAAACACCACCACCCAAACACGGAGGCGGGATTCCCGAGGCGAAAACCGCATCACCAAACCTTGTAAACACTACACCCAAACACACCCTCAGTTTGTTTTTATGGAATTCGACATTTTCCTTGTTTATGAATTCCGAGTAAAATCCGGCAGCCTTTCGGCGCTATGAGCCGACCCACGTCGGGATCGAATGTAGTGGCGAAAGAATATACTTTCAAGCCAACTACGATAGTTGATGCTCTCAACCTATTACGTGATGGTCTCTAGGCAAAAGAAAATATTTTCAAACCTATTACGAGACCAAACACTAGGTGAGAGCATACGAACCCAAGCCCGGGTTGGTCTTCTCCATTGTAATGCTTATTTGTACCTGCAAAACAAAGGAAAGAAAAGAAGATAGACTTCTACCCCTGTTTTGGCCTTGTTTCTTCTTGCTGATTTTTGAATTGGTTTTGTATGTTGCTGCAGGTGTACCCAGGAGACAGAAGAGACCCAGCCCAGAAAGGAAGAGGAAAAGGAACCCCTTTTTTAGGGCAGAGATTGTGTTTGCTGTCTTTGCTGATGTTGGGAAGAAAGGAAGAAAACTGCCAGTAAGCTACAACTCCACGTCTAGAGCCAAGAAGAGGAAATCAACCCTTTCTTGCAACACAATTTCCTTTTAGACCATCCGCAACCATGGGGTAACCTCTTTCCCCCTTTTTTTTCCATCTTCCTATCACAACTTTACAACTCATTTATTTTTTTCTTTAAAATAATTTTTACTTTTTCTACATCTTTCTAAAAGTTTGCCTCTACAACCATGGGAAACCCCTTTTACCTCTTTCCAAATTTATTTTCACTTTTTCTTTTCCTTTATATCTTTCCCTTTATTATATATGTATAATCATATATTATTGTGAATTATTTTTATTTATAATTTTATAAATAAATAAAATTAGCAAGTAGTTAATGTAAATATATTTTATTACATCTAGATTAAAATAAAAAAAGTTAAAAACATTATAAAATACGTAAATACTAATAAAACTACCTATAAAGTCGGATCATAGCCTTGGAATTGGTTCCACAAGTGCTCAACGAAATCATTCTTCAAATTCATATGACTTTGTCTATCCCGAATCTCATCTCTCATAGCCATATAATTGCCCAGATTTCTATCTTCATATCGTCTGGTGGTAACGTTGAATCTCATCTCTCATAGCCATACAACAACTTCTTCGTTCTCTTGTACTTGATGGACTTGCCTTGCCTCTTCGGTTGGACTTCGAGTGGCACTCCCTTGAACACTCGGAGAATGCTCAAAATGTTGTTGGTTTGGAAAAAAAAAAAAAAAAGAGGATTGTACACATTGGTAGGATTATGTGGGGTATAATTTGGATATTCGGGTGTTGAAGAATTGTTAAACATTTGCAACATCACTTGAAATTGATGATTTTTTAGAAGATTTGGATCAAAAGGCATATTTAGAATGGGTGGAGTATTTGGATTATTGTGATCCATGGTTAAGAAAATAGGTGCAACTACAATAGATCAAGATGGGGTTATATATAGGATAAAATTAGGCTCAAATTATAGAATTTTTTTTTTAACCAATGTGATATTTTATTTTAAAAAATAATGAAATATAAATATATTTTTATTTCATTTTAAATCCTACTACAACTAATAAATCCAAATGTGAAATATATAAACCTACTTTATCATAAAAAAAAATTACAAATGGGAAGAGGTTACCTCTCTCTACCAAGGTAACCCCTTCCCACCTCTTACCTTAAGGTAGAGGTTACAACCATGAGCTTACCTTTTAGCAACCTTAAGGTTGCTAAAACCCATGGTTGCTCATGCATAGGGTGAATCTAGAGCAGTTATCTGATAAACCCCACTTCCCCACTTTACCTGTACAATTTTTTTTCATGTACGTGTGTAACCTCTATATGAGCAGTTTTGGTTTTGTTATAACTGCTTATATGTGGATTGGGCCTCATTTGGTTTCCTGGGCCTTTGTAAGAAAACTTGCATATCCATATTTTATGACAAATTTTAATCCAAGTCATTTGTTGGCCATTCTTCTATTTAAATAATGAATCTCAATTAAATTAATCAAAATTTGATACATGATTAATTTAATATGAAATCATTATTATTTCAAAGTTGCGAAAATTTACCCTCCAACAACCTCATCCATATGGTTCGACTCTGGACATTTACCCTTGTCACCTTAAAAAATTCGTCTGTCACCAGTTCCAAAACCCATTTCAGTAACGTGATCCTGCCTCTTCCCTATGACCTCAGCCAAGAGGATCGCCTCCGGACCCCTACCTTTGTCACCCTCACATATATCTTTGTCACCCCTTCCAAACCCCGTTTCCACATTGTTTTTCACCCTTATATCATTGCTCATCCCTATTGACTGGCTAACCCCTCCTCCACCATATAACCCCACATCTACAACCATAGGGTTTGGTTGTGGCTTACCGTTTGCCTCCAGCTCGTCCACCTTTTGAGAGTTACGAGGCCCACTCAAGCATTCTTCCCCGACGCCGGGTTGTGGTACTTGAAGGCTCTCTTTCACCACTGGACCAACATATATCGCCATGGGCCATGGATGTTCCCCAGACTTCGAGTTGAGAAACTTAAAAGCCTCAAGGTCGTCATCATCACCTGTCGTTATCGGATGACCCGCTTCTTCCCCCTTTGGCATGTAAGACAACCGTCAATCTTCACATGAACAATCATGGCCGACCTTGAGCCTCAAGTCCTCAACAGTTGAGTCAGAGAGGCGAAGTCGATGCCCTCTTCAATTATCACATTTTCCCGCTCTGTTTCACCATAATACACCCACCCCGCACCATCGAACAACCAACGCCCGTTGAAGTTGAGAGTGACACAAACTTTGGTGTTTTGCCCTGCAATTGAAAACTCGGATCAGCACCATTGTTAATGGGTATCTACTCTTCACGAAACATGACGAGAAATAGGAGAGAAGCCTACCCATTGCAACTGAGAATTAGGGTTTCTCAGATATCTCTGTGACACGGAAGTTTACAAACACTGACACGAACGAATAAAGAGCCCGACACGTGCTCAGCAACTGGACCTTAATGCGGATGGGTTATTCTCCAATGGTGGCCTTCTTCTCTAGCTCTCTGTTGTTGCAGGAGGATGGTCAAGTATGTAATAAATATAAAATAAAGATCAGAATGACTTCCCTGTCTCAGCAAATAAATACAAGACTTCCTCCCGTTGTAGTAAGAGAAAATCAGGATCGAATCCACGAGGAAGCACGTCAGCAGTTCTTAGGCAGCTGTAAATTCTCACAGACAAGCAGCAGAAAGAACAGAAACACAGAAACAAGGAAAGAAAGACAAATAAAAGCAGAAAATAACAAACAAAAGCAAAGAACAAAGTAAAACAGAAAATAAAGCAAAGACAAAGGCTCGTCGATCTCGACCAACAGCTACTCGAGATCGACCACAGCAGTCGACAACAGAAACTGGAAATCGACAACAATATCAGAAAAATCAACTCGACCTAGACCAGTCCTACTCGAGATCGACAAAGGTTGTACTCGATCTCGACAAGGCTTTACTCTATGTCGACAAGAATGCAGAAAATATAAATTGCAGATTTCGAACAAAACTCAGAATTTTGACGGAAATAAACTCAATATGCTAAAAGACTTCCAAAACCAGGGTATCAACACCACAACGATAACCATGCAAAGTAACACATAAAGGCATAAAAGATCATGCTTTCCATCAAATAACTTTCGTCATTAACAAATAGGCATATAGAGGCTTTCGCATAAACTCTAATTGTTACTAACCCTTTTTCACATAATTAACCCAAGTTGCATTAAGACCACTTTCGCTTCAATAACACAAACAAGGATCACCTTCAACTCTCGCAAAAGAATCATGCTCATAGGGATAGAAGATGAATTGCACAAAAGATCTGACCTTTATCGCATCGCCTCACATGGCCACCGTCGGGCTCACCCCAGCCCCAGAAGTGGGTGGACTACTCACGTCTCATTGCAATAACAGACATTGAATGAAAAGAAATAACTTGCATTAAAACTATATTCAAAGCCTTTTACAATCCTGGCAATCAACTTTCGCAGAAAGCCAAAACCCTAAAAACTTTAGAACTCCTAAAACTGTCTCTGTGGAACTAACTAATTGTCTCTGAAATTGAATTGTGTGTGTCTTGGAATTGGAATGAATAAAACTGAGCCCCATGGGCCTTATTTATAGGCTTCTTTCCCTAGCTAATCTAGGAAAGAAATATCTATCTATATCTAAAATTATATCTAAAGTTTTAAAGATAAATAAATTATTTTAAGGAAATAAATCAACAAGGAAAGGATAATTCTAAACTAGGTAAGTCTTCATGATGTTGATAGATCTTGTCTCCCATGGATAGACTTGATGGAATCGGATAGATCTTCGGCCAGCTCGACTTCCTTCGTGCCCAAGGAATCCCAAGTCGACTAGGACAGCTCTCGACGACACGTTTCTGGACTCGGGTCTACTCGACCTCGACCACGGCTCGTCGACCTCGACAAGATTTGTTCGTCGACTGGACTTCCCGGCTAGCTCTGCTCGATGTGGCTCGGACTTGGCTCCTAGCGCTCGTCGACCTCGAGTAGCCCTTGTCGATGTCGAGTAGGAATGGGTCATCGACTAGGTCTCCTCGGGTGGCTCTACTCGACAAGCTCGGATCTGGACTCAGGGGCTCGTCGATCTCGACCAACTCTTGTCGAGATCGAGTAGAGGTGTGGACGTCTGGTCGAGCAGGCTTCTCCTCGGCATGGACTCGGAGTGACACTGGGTGGCTTGTCGATCTCGACCAAAGCTTGTCGAGATCGAGTAGAGGTGTGCTCGGCTTCTCGTCCTCGGCTTCTCGGTCAACTTCTCTCCTCGACTCCAGGTGTGGCGCTGGGCTTCGTCGATCTCGACTAGGGCTTGTCGAGATCGAGTTGGGTCCGGAAGTCGGGTTGGTCTGGCTCTTCGACAATGCTCTGTCGACCAAGGCTGCTCGGCTACGCTCGTCTAGATCGAGTAAGGTCTACTCGAGATCGAGTAGTCTGGTTCCTCGGCTCGATTCGACTGGTTCCGTTGCTGTTTTTACTTTGGACTTCTGTAGTGGTTTTTCGAGCTTTTCCGACCTTCTGTAGAATTGCTGTAAAATGCCTCAATTTCTGCGATTTAAACAAAAACTGGTGTAGATTCCATAATTTGACAAATAAGCATACACAACATAGGTTATGTACTATCTTAGCCCAAATAAATGCAATGTATGCAGAAATTGATATAAAAGTTACTGTAAAACATGGCAGATTCAGCTCACAACACTCTCTTTTCCACGGGAAGACCGAAACTGATGGCCTCTCTCCTCCTCTCCTATTAGACTTTAAAAATGGAGGGAAATCCTTTCCCATCACCTCACCTCCTCTCTCTCCAATTTTGGCGCCAAAATCCCACACCAAATCCGATGTCCCACCTCTCTCTCTCTCTCTCTCTCTCTCTCTCTCTCTCTCTCTCTCTCTCTCTCCCTCCCTCCCCCCTTGGGACAACCTGCAACCGGCTTAGCAATTTCCTCATCCTATTTGCACTGATACCACATATGGTATTTTTGCAAATTTTCTAAAAAAGTGGTATTTTTGCAAACCCACAAAAAAAAATGTATATTTGTGCAAATAGCCCTAATTTAGTTGATGTCAAAAAAAAAAAGGACATAACGAAGTAAATATTCAACTTTTAAAGAAATTAGGTAAATGTTTATATTTGACATTTTTACTCTTTCTTTACATCTCTTACCCTTCCATTTCCCATTTGACTATTTTTAAATTTGTCATTGACTAGTCAATATTGATCAATTAAATCAATGTCTAGATTTGATTACAATTATTTTCGGTGACAATTGTTTCTGATAGATTTTTTTGGTGACATTTTTTTTCTGGTGACAATTAGAGTAAAACTTTTTTGGTGACAATTGATTTTTTTATTGGTAAAAAATTTTCGGGTGACAGATTTCGGTCAAGGCCTACATTTGATAACAATTTTTTGGTGACAGTTGCATATATTTTTTCGATGACAGTCGTTTGTGACAATTATTTTGGTGACATTTTATTTTTTTTGTGACATTTAATGGAATTTTTTTTTCCTGGTACTAGTGAACATTGTCACCAACCTATTAATTGAACATTGTCATCAACTACAGAACATTGTCACCAACTTTTTGTCATCTACTATAAAATATTGTCACCATAAATTTTAATTAACTACATACTATCACCAACTATAAAATATTATTATCAACAACTACGAAACACTGTCATCAAATTATTTTGACCAACTTATTGTCATCAACAAGTGGACATTGTCACCAAACATTGTCACAAACCAATTGTGACCAACTATAAAACATTGTCACCAATCTATTATCCCTAAACAGAGAACATTATCATCACCCTCTATTGTCACCAACCACGGAACATTGTCATCAAAAGCTCTAGAGATCATATCACCACTTGTTTTTGTACAGGTTCAAGTTCAACAATTTGTTTTTTTTTTGTTTTCCTTTTTTTGTTTAGTTGTTTTGGGCTCGAGGAAGCCAAAGCCTGACGATAACCTTTTGGCCGGTGAGTCCGCTGCCGTCGCTGGGGTGAGAGAGGATGGAGCAGATGGGGATGAGTCGGGAGAAGGTGGCTTTCTGGATGGTACCGAAGGAAGAGCTTATGCTGACGAGGTCCATTTCTGCGGCCGGCGACGAAAGCGTGTGGCCTTTCGACTAACATGGTTGAGCTTGAGATAGGTTTGGCGAAGAGGATGAAAAGAGAAAGGGGATGGAAGGCGGAATCCATAGATCGGAACAAGGGGAGAATGGGTGTTTTAGGGGGAAATTAAAAGAGGGGTATTTTGGTATTATCAAATTATTATGGACACTTACTTAATTGTCAATAAAAAAATGGACATTTATCTAATTATACTTTGAAAATGGAAATTTCACCAAAATTTTCCTTTTATTTCCGTTTTGTTAATCGCACGGCTTCATCTTGTCATCGGCACGGTGCCGATGCCGGGTACCCAAGTCGGCACCAGTTTTGCCGAATCCGAGTGCCCAAGTCGGCACCAAAGGCTGCCAAACCCGAATGACCAAGTCGTCACCAAAGGCTGCCGAACTCGAATGACCAAGTCGGCACCCATTGACCGAGTATGTTGAAAGGCCTATAAATAAGAGCATGGTCGGAGATATTTTCGATTGCAAATTTCATCATAGCATCGGAGAAAAATGGCGTTACCGGGAGAAGATGGCGAAGGCAATTTACCGTTCGACATTTTTAGCTATAGTGATCCGAAGGAGCTCATGAAAAATCTCGAGGTAAATTTTTCATACATTGTTAAAGTTTGTAAAACGAATATATATATATATATATATATATATATATATATATATATATATATATATATATATATATATATATATATATATAGCGGAATGTTTATATAATGATGGATATGTTGTTTGAATAGAATCATAATATAGCGGAAATTTTTCATACATTTTTAGCTATAGTGATCAAACAAAGTTGTTTATATAGAGGAACGTTTATATAATTATGGATATGTGTGTGAAAATATTCTTAGTACATAAGTGACGTTATGGAGGAACAAAACCAACCTCTTGCTATGGGTACAAAATATGGTTCGATGTTTACAGTTGATGGTTATTGGGCTGATCAAGTAAACATGAAGGCATGGGCTAGATATGTAGGGAAGATAAAAAAACACGGTATTTGTGATCACTAGGTCATGGAAGAACAAAATGAGTGGATTTGGTACCTTTCGTTTAGTGTGTGATAAGTACGGAGGGGCTCGAGATAGTCCAGATGTCGACTTGGATTTTCCTCCTGCGTCGAGTAGGCGAGGGAGAACGACAAAGCTCGGATGCGAGTTTGAGCCGGAGGGTCGTCAAAATGATGTTGACAATTGGACCATCAAGGTTATATGCGGTGTGCATAACCACAAGCTTGAGGATAAGATGTTAGGACATCCCTATACCGGTCGATTAACACCAAGTCAACATCGACGGGTTCGTCGTGATACCTTGATTGGGTTAAGACCGCGAGTTGTGCTGTGCGGGATGAAGTATGATAAGGTTTGTCAAGTGTACAATGCACGAGCCCATTTGTCAAGTGTACAATGCACGAGCCCAGTTGCGGAGAAGCGCTGCAGAGGGACGGAGGGACCTACCTCAAGCGCTACACAAACTCCACCAAAAGGGATACTATATCGCCACAAGGAAGTCCTCTAAAGCAAGAGTAGACGAGGTTACTGACGTACTTTTTTCGCATCCGCACTCGCGCCATCTTCTGATGTTGTTTCCATATGTTATCGTGATGGACTCGACCTACAAGACGAACGAGTAAGAGTTATCACATTTTTGTCGACTACTTTTATATTTGTCATACGTTGTAGCATTTTGTTTTACTAATCCATATTCATGTGGTAGGTACGAAATGTCGTTACTATAGATCGTTGAGATTACTAGCACAAATAACACATTTGCAATTGCGTTCGTATTCATGGCAGGGGAGAGCACGAATCACTATAGTTGGGCACTAAGGCGACTACGTCACTTGTGCGGTCAACAACTCCCAGAAGTAATTGTTACAGACAGAGAGTTGGGTCTTATCAAAGCTCTTCGGGAGGAGTTTCCCACGGTAAAGCATATGTTGTGCTCCTTTCATATTATGTGCAACATTGAATTGAAGGGTAGGATCACACAATCGAGCGAGAAGCGAACCACCTTTCACAATGATTGCTTTGCCTTATTTGAGTCGAAGACTGAAGAAAGTTATGAGGTGCGTCTACAATCGATGAAGTCAAAATGGGAGGCACGATGGGGTCTTATGAAGTACCTTGAAGACACCTGGCTCATAAAGTTCAAGGAGGCGATTGTTCGTGCATGGTTTGATAAGTTCCTACATCTTGGGATACGAAATACTAATAAGTAAGTGACATTAAATTGTATAAATTGTTAAATATTTTATTTAATTATCATAGATACGAAATACTAATAAGTAGTGTCGAGTCAGGACATTCAAAATTAAAGTCCATGTTAGGGACGATTGTTGGTGGGTTCATTGACGTTACACGCTGTATTGACAACATGGTCAATGAACAGGTAGACCAACTCAAAGGGTTCCTTGAGAAGTCACGGTTGACAATCAAACAGTGTGTCATGAGTGAACCAATTTTTGCCCCGCTATTGATGCTGGTGACTGACGAGTGCTTCTACCTTCTGCCGGCCAACTACAACAAGGCGAAGGCACTTCCGTCAAGTCATGATGGTTTTTGCAGGGATCGCTATTGGAGGGATGCTTACGGGGTTCCATGTGTACATGAGTTCTTAGACGCGATCTCCAACTTGCAACCTATTAGGCCCTTGCAAATTCATCCATTTTGGAAACAAGTAATGTGGGATCCAGTGATTCCTCCCAAGGGATCCAGTGGCGGAAACGATGACACAACTCCAAATAGTCAAGAATATGTCACCCTTCGAAGGGAGATTGATGGAAACAAACTCACGCCTGATCAGCAGGATTTGATGGGCGAGGCATACTTCAACATGAACAACCCTGGTTTGTCGACCATGAGAGAGCCAAGCGGGATCCATCGAAAAGGTCGTCCTACAGGGAGACGATCATTGCAGCGAGACCTTTCAGGATTTGAGCACGGGAGACGAGATGGTGCAGCTCGGGCGCGTCGTAGAGGCTGATCAAGAGGTAGAGGTCGGCAGGTAGATCCTTCGGTAATGTTGACTGATCACATCCATAAGTTCATGCTACACTTTGTTGATAGAAGTTGCCCGGTTGCTGGTGATGGTCATTGCGGTTATCGTGCCTTAGTGTTAGTTCTTGGGTATGGCAAAAACCAGTACATGCAACTCAGAAGAGAGGTTGATGTCGAGCTTTGAGCGAATAGGTGGTTGTACCAACCCGCATCACTATTACACTCGATTGACGATATCATCGAGAATGTTGATGTGCAAGACCCAGCTCATTGTTTACATCGTCATGAAAACTGGATGGAGACACCTATGATCCCACTTGCTGTAGCAACCTTGTACCACACTGTCGTTTTGGTCCTAAGTATCGACCATCCTCACACTTGCTCTCCTATTATCGCAAATGGGTCGAACCAAACTCCACCGACTGAGATTATTACATTAGCCTGGCTATGAAGAGTCCATTGGAGCCCCGTGTGGCTATTACAAGGGTCACCACTTCCTCCTACTATACCAAAATGGTCACATTTCCACTACCCAAGTGTGAATGGTTGGGATACCCCATACAACGAGCGCATTCAACAATACATCAACTACCGTCAAGTGGAAAGAGTGGCCCAAGAGTTGTGATGATTTGCTTTTCACATATCGTACTTAATGGATTTGAATTGATGCAGCTATGTACAACTAATATTATGCAATACTAAAGTGTTAGCAATCCGCAATACAACAACAACAACATCCCAGTGTATCCCGCAATTAAGCAGGGTCTAGCAATCCACAATACATACAACTAATATTTAAGAATTGCGAAATGACATTGTTGATAAGTACTAGGGTCCATCCCAAGACAGAGTACAAGAACAACATGAAAACTACAATGAAAAAACAGAAACAACTACTAGGGTCCATCCCAAAACAATGTAGGCAGATAGGGTCAAAGTACGCAAGATAGATCCCATTTTCATGCCACTCATCAAGCGTCTGACATAAATTGGTAGAACTGAGAGGCACGAACCTGAGTAGGCACCACAGGCAACACTTCACCACGCGCTTCCCTGATGTATGCCCGAATCTCATCAGCAGTGAAAAATTTATCACCCCGAGCCAGCATAGATTCCAAACGAGACATCAACACCCCAAAACGCTACATATCAAACAATATGATGGTGATCACTAACAATGTACTAAACAAACTAACTAAAATGAAAGATCATTGGTTTTATTCACACGTACTCTCTGATTGTACACTGCAACAGGCAGAGTAGTGGCTTCCGGTAGCTGTTGACGTGAGCTTTTGAAAACAAATGGATGGTCGTGCAGAAATAGCGTGAGGCTCAAGCGTCGATGTATGTTCGATGAATGAGATGTACACAGTTGGAACAATTAAGTGGTCATCCCAATGCTCGTCCACGGGGTGCCAGAGCAGCTTGAGGCCCTTGGCCTGTGGGGGTCTCACTTCAGTAAGGGGGATGATTCTCTCCATCGGAACTGTCTGCACATACCCAAATTGGCGCATAACTCGGTCCGGCATGTAGGCTTCCTTGACTCCGGAAAATTGTATTATTCCTCTGTACCGAGATATTAAGTAAAACCCATCGAAATCTAGAGGATCGTAGGGCATGAACTTGACATCCTCGGCACGCATTGTTTCAAGTTGTTTTATGAACTTCAGAGTCTGCGCCGATGTCACATTTGGTGTGGCTCGAGTAGTGTATCGCTTTGCCCAGCGTGGGACTCCATGGTCTGCCGGATCCTCACATACACCGGGTGCGAACATTGGGAAGTGAGCAAAGATCCAATACTAAAAGACCGTAACATATGTAAGGCATTGACTAATATTAAATAATATAACACATGAGCTACAAGGGATGGAATCATACCTGCAGCAGAGCAGTACACCCACCAATGGTAGACATCCCGGACCTCGACGAGATCCCCAGCTGCCGATACAGATATGCTAGGACACCCGCACCCCAAGCATACTCTAGTGTGCGGGTATGATCTGTCACGAAATCCAACGCAATTATTGGTATGGAGGTGGTGGTTTTGTAATTCAGCACTACGCAGTCGAGAACCTTCAACAGATATCCTGCTGCGATTACCCGATGGAGAGTCTCTAGGTTGAGCAGTAGGTTCGCCATCCGCAAATCCAGGCTGTTGTGGAAAAATGAATTCCCACTTGGTACGAAGTCGTGTGGCTCGAAGTTGAAGTTTTCTGTCATCCACTGCTGTCGCTAAGCGTTTGAATGGGTAGGAATGAGTGCGACACCGTCGATTTGTAGACCAAACAACTTGTGCACATCGTTCAAGGCAATTGTCATCTCCCCCCATGGGAGATGGAAGCTGTTGGTCTCCGGATGCCACCGATAGAGGAAGGCTTGGATGAGACAGTGGGTTGGATGAGGATGCACCCACGTCACGGATGGGCTGAGTGGTCATTCCCGGCCACATCCTCCACTGTCCAGGTCCCATCACGGGCGTATACTCAGGGGTGACCTCGACGAGATCCCCAGCTGCCGATACAGATATGCTAGGACACCCGCACTCCAAGCGTACTCTAGTGTGCGGGTATGATCTGTCACGAAATCCAACGCAACCATTGGTATAGAGGTGGTGGTTCTGTCATTCAGCACTACGCAGCCGAAAACCTCCAACAGATATACTGCTGCGATTACCTGATGGGGAGTCTCTAGGTTGAGCAATAGGTTCGCCATCCGCAAATCCAGGCTGTTGTGGAAAAATGAATTCCCACTTGGTACAAAGTCGTGTGGCTCGAAGTTGAAGTTTTCTGTCATCCACTGCTGTCGCCAAGCGTTTGAATGGGTAGGAATGAGTGCGACACCATCGATTTGCAGACCAAACAACTTGTGCACATCGTTCAAGGTAATTGTCATCTCCCCCTATGGGAGATGGAAGCTGTTGGTCTCCGGATGCCACTGATAGAAGAAGGCTTGGATGAGACAGTGGGTTGGATGAGGATGCACCCACATCACGGATGGGCTGAGTGGTCATTCCCGGCCACATCCGCCACTGTTCAGGTCCCATCACGGGCGTATACTCGAGGGTCTGGTGCCATGCGTCTCCCCACGAAGTCGTATGATGACTGAAGTCGGGGTTATGCTGGGTCTCTGGCACCTGTGACGTATCGACCTCATCGACGCTGTAATCGGCGAGGAAATCCTCGTCGTCGCGCCCTAGAAACGATGTGCTAGCCCGCACGGGCTCCTGCACCTCACCTTAGAGACGCGGTTGGTATTACCCGTTCGCGCTGGGATACGGCCCGCCTCATTGCCTACATTAGCAAAATTATCACATTAATATTGACATCCGTAACTTATTACTTAAATCATATTGTAAATTTAAATAACATACTAAACCTTTAAATATAATCAAAATAATTCACTTTTGTGTTATGTCAACCTAGCATGTCAAATTCAATATTATTTATAATTTTCACATAGTTGGTCCACATTTTATCAACTTTCATACTAAATTATCCATTATTTTTGTCTTTCATACTAAATTATCCATTATTTGAACATATAATATTAATTATCCATAAACTATGTGAAAAATAATTATCCATTATGTGAACATGAAATAATAAATCTTGTCTTTCACATAACATACTACATAACTAAACCCACATGTAATCTTGATTCCATATGTAATTGGTATGAAGTTCCATTTTTAAATTTCACATTACTCAACCTACATTTCATAACATTTTTCTCTAAATTCCATATCTAAAATTTTCTCTAAATTCCATTTAAATCTACATTTTATCTAAATTCCATATCTAAATTCCATTTATAATTGCATTACAAATTCCATATGTAAATTTTACATAACTAAACTTACATTTTATTATTTCATTAAAATATAGACCTATATATAATAACATAAAATTAACATTAAATCTCGACATACCTCGGTTGCGGCTTGCGCTCGAGGATCGTTCGGCGGGGGTTGAGGTGAAGGCTCTCGCGGATCGTTCGGCAGGGGTTGAGGTGAAGGCGACTCTTCGCGATCCCTCGTTCGAGCTAGAAAGTTGTGCCACTTCACCATGTCTCGTTCGAATCTCTCTTGACGACGATTACACCCGGACGTGAGGCTTGCAACTCGGTTATGAAGAAGGTAGGTAGTGTGTGAGTGTTGTGTGTAGGGCAAAGGCTCGTCCGGCTATTTAAAGCATATCGGCAACCCCTATGCCCCTATGCCGACCTGGGAATCCAGCATCGGCTCAGGCCGACGGGACGTAAAGCCTCTTTTCCTGCCAGATTCCCTACAAGATGCCTGACTTTGGCAGACAATGGGACATGCCGACCTGGAGATTCGACATCGGCTCAGAGGACGGGACGTGCCACAACGGATGGGATGTGTGTCTGGTTGACAGTCCAATCGGCATCGGCATCGGCATACGGTCTGCCGACCTAGGCATTCGACATTGGCGTTTTTCATGCTGTCTCGAGCTTCCGGGGTCGATACCGTGCGTCTGGCGATATTTTGGCCGTGTGAATAACATCCCCGTTTTATTTACTAGTGAAATTGCTTGCTTCTTTATTTGATTTTAGTCGGTGCAAAATGGCTATATAATTGATTTATAACAAAAATAATATTATAATCTGTGGAGTAATATTATATTATATTATATTATATTATATTATATTATATTATATTATATTATATTATATATGATATATATAATTATAATTACTTTAGTACATTGTGAAGTTATCACCAATTTGGGTGAGAAATGTTATACTAGTAGCTTTTTTTTCGGAAATAATTCAAAGTCCAAGATTTCAACTGAAGTCTGGAGCAACGAGAGGCCGAAAAATGACAGACGGGCTAACCGTCATGATACAACCAAAAAAAAAATCGGAAACAAAAGATCTCAGCATGAAGACCAAAAGAGTGACAATCAAAGGACACCGAGTTGAAGCAGCAGATGCCGAGAACATGGGAAAGTCGATGCATTGACACGACGACTCGACGCCGGAGAGACAGATGCAGAAACCCATTATACTAGTAGCTTTTATACAAGTACAACACAACATTTCTGAGGCTATAAAGATTTCTTGTCTTCATTTAAAAAAAAAATACTGTTGTACTAGGAAGCACGGAAACGTCATTTTATAATTTCTGGAGGTGTCCGACACCGGGAAACGGGGAAGCGCCAAAGAAGCGGCGGGGAAACGGTCAAGAACGGCTGGAAACGGTCAACGAAACGTCATGTCATCTGGACACGCCGTAGACACGGGCCGGTGATTTTCGGAAACGAATCGGAAACGCCACCTCATCGCACTTCTCACCTTTAGCAGGTGCGAGAGAGGAGGAAGAACAAATCGATCTCAACAATCGATTGAATCTCGGCGACATGCCCTTGAAATCGATAACCACAAGCACCGCCAGAGCCACAGTCGTGCTAGCAATGGCAGCGATCTCGCTATTCCTTGTCTTCTTCTTATCGGGCACTCCCCAATTCCCGTCCGCCTCCCCTTCTCCTCCCTCTGAACTCGCCGCAAAGAGGTCAAACTACTCTAGCCCGCCCGATCCCTTCACCGACCTACTCGCCGCCTTCATAAAGTGGGACTCTCAGGTCGGCTGCCGCCTGCCATAGATTCAGGGAGGAGTACAGCGGTTTCGGCTCCAACGGTGCCCCTTCCTTGCAGGGCTTTGCGGGATCCGATTGTCGATGGATGAAATTAGGGATTGTTAGTGTTCTTGGATTCTTTTGATTGTGGGCTGAGCTGCTGGTGGGCCAAATCTGATCTCATGGCTGATAAGCCCAACGCTTGGTTGTTTGAGACAACTACTCCCCTGATTTTATATTGGATTATTAATTGTTGCTTTCCGTATCTTTATTTGGTTGAATTGTGGCATTGTTGAAGGGTTGAACAATTATTTTTCTATTTTTATATGTTTGTGAGAGTTGAGTTAAATTCTATTTCCGAGTCGTTATCTTTTTATGTGTTAGTTGGAGTTGGGCATCATATATGTAACTCTTATAAAGATATATGTATTAGTCTTTGTGTGAGTTTTAAAATAACATATAATTGCCGCTTCCCCATGTCCCCGTGTCTCGTTTCCGTTTCCCGTGTCCGTGCAACCTAGCTGTTGTATACTGTATTTTTTTTAATAAAAATTATCCCTTGAAGTTGAAAGGAATATAGCAGCGAAAATTGGGAAAGAAAGAAACAAGAAGAGGAAGGGGGAATAAATGGATGCAGAGAGAGAGAGAGAGAGGTCTCTGCCCTTTAATTTCACTGTCAGAAGCCGAGGAAAGGGAGTAGCTGTTTGTTGTCCCTCTCCCTCCTATTTCCTCCCTTCGCTTGTTTTAAACACTTTTTGATACAGCTTTCATCATCTCCCTCTCACTTCATATATTCATTTACAATACTGTGTATTCATTATACATCATTACATCTTACTATATATTGAAAGTGATATACTCCGTATATAATAAATGACCTCCTTTAGTTTTATTTAGGAAAAATTGACAAAAATAATATCAAGTATCAACCTTTGACAAAAAATAATACGAACTTTGAAATTAACCGTTTCATATATTAACTATCGCCCTATTAACCGAAAATAATACATATGTGTATTCCGGTGAACTTTCCGACCAAATACGCCACGTGGACGCCGGAAAACACACATGACATAAATTTTTGCCACGTTACCAAACTTGTAAGTTATGTCATGTCATAAATTTATTTTTCATTTTTTTTAAAAAAAAAAAAATTAAACAAATAGGCAAATAGCTTCAGTGCCTTTCGAACCAATAGAGGAGAGGGTGGGCGTCTTCACTTTCTTCTCAATGCTATATGCTCGTTCTCTCCTCCATTGTTTCGAAAGGTACTGTAGCTATTTGCCTATTTGTTTAATTTTTTTTAAAAAAAAAGAAAAATAAATTTATGACATGACATAACTTAAAAGTTTAGTGACATGGCAAAAATTTATGTCATGTGTGTTTTCCGACGTCCACGTGGCGTATTTGGTCGGAAAGTTCACCGGAATACACATATGTATTATTTTCGGTTAATAGGGCGATAGTTCATATATGAAACGGTCAATTTCAAAGTTCGTATTATTTTTGGCCAAAAGTTGATACTTGGTATTATTTTTGTTCATTTTTCCTTTTATTTACTCTTTTATAACAACTTCATAGTGTAATAAATTTATATTTAATTATTTATAATGAATTTATTACTTCGTATTATGGATTGGTATGGTGTATAATTTAATCATTACTTCGTAAATGAACTTTGTTTAAGCTGCACAAATTATACTAACTAGTCTTATTATCCACACTCTTGTGAGATTTTTTAATAATTATATCACATATTTTTTCATCTTAATCATATAGGTAAACGTCGTTGAAGGAGTAGGGAGGGTGCCCTTGAAACCACAAGAGAGAGAGAGAGAGAGGTGGACCAGACAAATCGAAAAGGGAGAACGAAGAGAACAACAGTTCCAACACTTTTGAAGAAGAACCCCTCGTGTGAAATCAAGTAAGTCATCATCCTCAATCTCTTCTTGAAAAAGGTGGTTGGAGTGTTGAATTTATTAAATCTCGAAGTGGGGACGTTGGGGAGAATGGGGGAGATGATGAACAAACCTTAACCTTGTGGTGTTAGGCGATTTAGTGATATAGTTAGAAAATCACCATTGAAGGATGAAATTGAAGGTCGAAATAGGGTAGAATGGAATTGAAACGCTTCTTCAACGGAGATAAGGTCGAAATAGGGCAGTTTGAGATTATGAGCATCTCTATCAAGAGACAAATTTGATTCACTTATGTCATGGCAGGAAATTTATAATTACTGGCCTGAATTGTGACATTACTGGCCAAATTTTTACTGTTATTGGCACTATTGTTACCAATTAGAGGTTATAGTTGTAGATTATTGTGATTTTTTTGTTTGTATTTCATATTGTTGTGAATGAAGCTGCAAAAGTGGTCATAGATTGTGTTCATTGTTGCATTCTGCACTGTTGTCACATGAGCATCCGACCTTTCAAAATTGGGTGCAAAATTTTCTTACATTAGGCCATTTTTATCGGCAGAAAAACTAGCATCGATGCCAGCTAAATAATATTAAAAAAATTGAACAGTGCCAAACATCGATGCTTTCCGATACTAAATTAGTATCAATACTTGGGTGGTTGTATTTAATATTGTGTCAGACTATTTGGTTACTTTTTTTTTGGTTGATGAAATAAAAAACAACGTCGTTTTGATTACACAAGTAATCAAACACTTAGAGCATCCACATTGAAGGTTTTCAGGGTGGGTTTTAAGACAAAAAAACTAATAAAATATAAGGAGGGAGAGAGAAATTAGAGTTAAAAGTGATGTTCACAGCTTCTTATTTAGGACACGTACACCCCTGCACATTTGGGGTATACTAAGGCCAAAAATAATTAAATAAAAAAAAACAAATACCCAAGTACACCTTAGTGTTCTTAAATAAGAACATGTTGGAGTACACAACAAACCCACTTGATAAAAGGTTTTATTTATTTTAAACCACCTTTCAAATGTTTAAAAATATTTAAATAAATAAATAAATTTATATTTGAATAGACAATGATTTTATCTTTGCATAGATACCCATTTTGACTATATATAGGTAAAAATAAAAAATGACTATAATTAAATCATTGCAACTTTAATATGTGTTAAATAAAAATAATATGACAATCCAAAAGATTTTTAAATATTAATTTAATAAACAAATAAATTTATAATTTCATATAATAAGACTAAAATAAATGATTAAATAATTAGTGTACGATTTCAGAGTAGAGTACACGGATGTGTGAAAATTTATAAAATAGTTGAAAGGGTGATCTTATGCTGATGTGGTAGTAAAAAAGTGAATGAAGTACAGAGAGAATAGTACACGGGTGTACATGGCCTTACAAACTCCCCAAAGAGTTGTACAAACCCACTCAAAAGCTTTGGTCAACAAAAAGTGGTCATGTGGCAACCATCCATTGGAGGAGAATTAAATGACCCTCCCATATGTTTGGTGCAAATTGTGATATTTCATTTACACTTTTAAATATTTTCGGTTGTTTTTTTATCATTATAAAAAAATTAAATTTATTTTATATATTATTAAAAACAATAAAAAAAATTATTTACTCATAGACACTAATATCGTACTCCCTCTGTTAATTAAAATATATCATTTACTATTCATGCATGCGTTTTTAGAATGATAAAAACTATATAAAATATTAACTTTTTTTTACATTTGTTTTTATAAATTCATACTTGATAGTAATAAGCATGAAATTATTTAAAAAAAGTATTAAAAAATTTAATATTTTATATAGTTTTTAACACCTCAAAAAACATGCATGAATAGTAAAACGTCAAGTTTTAATTAACAGAGGGAGTATATGTTAAATATTTGTTTATTTTTCTTGTATTTCGATGTTTGTTTTGTTCCAATAAAGTTGTTTGCATTAATATTATTATCTATTTTATGTTGTGGATTTTTTTTTGAAAAAATTATTATATACCATTATTATATTAATTAACGCAAAATATAATACATACATAAATAATGTACAACATATTAATATTATTATTATTATTATTATTATTATTATTATTATTTGAATATATAATAAATGGTGAAAAGTAAATTAAGAAACTCTAGAAACTCATATGGACGTGGATGAAAAAGTAAATTGAGGTTTTTAAGGAGAGAGAAAGTGATTAAGTGGTATTAAGAAACTCTAGAAACTCGCATTGATGCAGATGATCTTAGTTTTAGTTTTATTGTGCAGAGATCTGACCAAATGAGGGAAAATTGTGGACACGTGTCAACTTTTGATTTGTAGTTAAAGTAAACGCATTGGATTGCACCACGTGGAGATGATTGGACGCCTCGGATTCAATTATGAAAATTGCAATTTCTTTTGAAAAAATTGTATTTTCAACATTAAAAATGTAAAAAATATAAAAAAATTACCACAATATCAGATTCATTTTTTTTTACATATAGACATCAATTTTTAATATGTTTGAATTTATTTATTTTTTAAAAGATTATTTCATTTGTATGCAATTTTGTACAATAATACTAAAATACTACCACAATATTATTTCATTAAATATGCACGTACTTTAATGTTTTATAAATATAAAAATATTACAATAATATTTTGCCAATGAAAAATGAATATAATAATATAATCTTATAATAGAAATAATTATTAAAGAGCGGTATATTAGTAAATTAAATTGGTAGAAAAAGAATGGTTTTGGGATGGTAGGGATGTTATTGATAAAGTGAGAAAAGTAAGAATGAGATGCTATGCTGATGTAGTGGAGAGAGATGAATAAAAAAAATAGTATTTTTAGTATCTTGAATAGTAACTGCTAAACATGGCTTTAGTTGTACATTTATGTTGTGAAGTAAGGTGCTAGATTAGTTGTAAATTTATGCCATTTTCTGTAATCTACATTGTTGTGAGATGAGCCTTTGAGTATATATTTCAAGAATCTCATTTGGGGCTTGTAGATGATCGTAGAATGTTTTGTGTACTGGCATACATACCTTTTTTACTGGCACGATTTATGGGATTACTGGCATGGATGTTTTCTTTACTGGCGCTAGTGTTACCAACCTGATACTAAGTTGTACAATTTCGTCACAGATTTGAAACCCCCCGAAGCCATGCCTAGAATTAAAGAAGGGAAGGTCTACACACCATGGAGCGAGAAGGTAAATACTTGTATATTGTAGATTAGTGATGTCCTGTATTTGTGTTGGTGATGTTAATCGTGAAGTGGGATATATGTGCAGTCGACATTAGCTCTCCTCCCCGGAGAAGTACTTCAGAGGGAGGTCCTACCACTTCTCTAAGATGGCCCTCCTAGATCGCATGGACAAAGGCCTCGCTGTTGTACGCTGGAAGATGTTGAAGGAAAGCAGGCTTGGAGGCATTGTAATGATCGGGAATAACGCCCCCTACTACTGCACCCTCACTCACTACTTCCTTGAGCTGCAACTCAAGACCTTGAAGAATTGTGAGAGTTGGCACTTTACTACTACCAACTTCATTCACAACATTATGAAATACAAACCAAAAAATCACAGTAATGTCCAACTATAACCTCTAATTAGTAACAGTCATTCCAGTAAAAAAAACCTAGCCATTAATAACACAATTCATGCCGGTAAAAATAATACGCATGCCAGGATAGAAATGAATAAAATTTCTCTCTTGAAAGAGATGATCAGACACTCATGTGACAACAATGTAGAATGCAACAATGAACACAATCTACGATTACTATTGTACCTTCATTCACAATATTACGTAATACAAAGCACAAAATCACAATAGTTTTCTGACGATGCAAAAGACGAATGTTTGTGATTTTTCCTTACTAGTGAGTAAATGATTTTTCCTTGCTAATAAAATCGATGTCTAAGCCAACAAAAGAATAACCCCTGACATATCTTATCTATCTCAGAAACTTCCCAGCAGAAGGATATCGAATATTAAATACAAACGAAATAAGACCATAACAACTTAAGTCCAAAAGGTGGAAACGTTTAAACGCCAGTCATCAAACACCAATCATCCAAAAGGTGGAAATGTTTAAACGTTTAAGAGATAAACTAAACACTACGAAGTACTAAGGTTTCTAACAACTACAATCCATAACAACTTAAGTCCATAACAACATCCTGTCATCCACAAACTGTCCACTACAGTCAGGTCGACACATCGGGTGGGAGGAGGAATGGGGCAACGACACATTGCTTCCGATGAAGGCCCCTAGCCTGTTGTCCTTCAACAATTTCCAGTCAGTTGTAGATAGGGCCTCGTCCATTCCTTACAGCAAGACCATCTTCGAGAAGTGGTTCGACCTCCATCGGAAATACTTTTATGAAGGGAGTGTTAGTGTCGGCTGCACAAATATCACACAACACGATTAACATCACCAATACAAAAATAGGGGCCTTAATCAGTCATAGAAGTGTTCACATAATACCTTCTTGCTCGACGACGTCGCAACATTTTTTCCTTTCATTTTTCACATAGGGCACCCTTAATCTGTCATATAAGTATGCACATAATACCCATTTTAGCAATAATCCTTGCCAGTCAAAATAATTTGTCTGTCTCTACCTATAACATTAAACTCATCACACAACTAGACAAAGTCCTTTCTACCCTATTTGGACCTTCAATTTCATTTTCAACTAAGCATTAATGGCGATTCCCCACCCCTATCCCCAAACTGCCCACCACCCATAAGGTTAGGGTTTGTACATTCAAACAATTTCAACCCCATTCTCCCCAAGGACCCCAACTCGACGTTCCATAAATTGAAAACCCCAAAATGTCATAAAAGGAGGTAGACTAGAGATAGAAAATGAGAGCTAACCTCTCTTCAATGGTGGTTTGAGTCCCGTCATCTGTCGCCCCTCTCTTCAATGGAGTTACGGTTTGACACTGAAATTCTGACCCAAATTTCTCAATTTGTTAAGGTTTCAAATCGAAATCCCTATTCAAAAATCACACATTGTAGAACAATTTGTTCGGATTTAGTTAGGGTTTCACCGATTCAAGAACGAATTTGTTTACTTGTTTTCGAATTTGTTTCTCCGGATTCGGTTTCTCTGCACCGAATTCCTCCTCCATCCCCCTCTAGTTACATCTTCCTCCCACCGATCTGATTCACCTCCGTCGATAGCCTCTTCCGCCTCCTCCTCCGTCGACAACCTCCTCCTTCGCCGCTTTCTTTCTTTCTCTCTCTCTGATCTCTCTCCTGTTCGACCCTTCCTCCTCCTGTCCGACTTGCAACCGGCTAAGCAAGTCGGTATTTTTTTTTTCAAAACTGATATTGGGCCCACTCTTTGCAATTTACCAATTTCATGGTCATTTTTGCAAAGTTTTTTTTTTTTTTTTTGTATATCTATGCAATTTAGCCATTTTTTTAACTATATAAAACTCCAATAGACCTTTAATAAAAGAATTTATTTTTATAATTGTCTGTTTGTCTTATTGATTTTACTTAGTTTTATATTTTATTTTCTGATTTAAATTATTATGAATTTATTATTGGTTATAATTTTTTTTATAAATATATATATAGAGAGAGAGAATGGATAATGAATAACTTTAATGAGCAGAATGGATAATGAATAACTTTAATTGCTCATTATATATATATATATATAGTTTTACCTCTCTTTCCTTCATATTTATTATATTTTTTCAAATTACATAGGTTATACAAAAATAGATGAATATTTTTTTTCCTTGTACATATATGTTAGTTATTTTTTAATACAAAAATTTTAATTCATGAGATAAAGCTTACATTATATAAAATGTAAAAGTTATCAGATAAAATCAATCAAATTACCAATAATGTTAAAAATAATGGAAAAATTGCATTCTTATCATCTTTTTTAATATGGGTGGACTATTTGAATTTATTTCTATTAAAATTTTAAATTTTGAGTTGAAAATTCTATAATTTCAGTCCTTGTAACTAACTATACTATTGATCATAGATTTTTTAAATAATATAAATTATTATATCAAAATGTTTGAAAATAAAAAAAGAATATTTTTAAATCATAAACTAAAACATTCAGAGTATCATTTAAGATTTATCTAGATTAAAAAAAAAAGATTTATCTATTGATTTAGGTCGTTTTGCTAAAATGACCCTACTATCCGAAAGGTTTGCATGAGTAACCCAATTCGGAAAAAAATTGCACAAAAGCGGATATCCCCTTGACAAGGGTAGCCGGTAGCAGGTCACCCTGTGGGGTACAGCCGGACTCCATTCTCGGTTTCATGTACATTGAGAGAAAGAGGGAATGAGACATCTTTACTCCTGAAAAGCAAAGACCAATGAGAGAGGAGGGAAAAAGTAGTTGTTGCAGTGGTAGAGGACAGAAGAGAGAGACAGACAGAGAGAGAGAGAGAGAGAGAGAGAGAGAGAGAGGTTAAATATAAAAGTGCAGGCTGAGAGGACAGAGAGATCAGTGAGAGTGTCAGTGAGGGGGAAAAAGATTCTTTCAACTAAATTATAAGTTTAAGAGAAAACCAATTGAAGAAGGTAGGGTCTAGGGGGTTTATTTGAAGGATCATGTGTAAGCAGTAAGTTGTAACTTGACATCCATATTAGATAGACATGTCACACATTGTATTTCACTAGACACGATTGTAAATATGAAAAACACAGGTCATTAACTACCATTATCGAATGGAGAAGATTTATGGGAGAAACAAATTCTCTATAATGACATATTGTTTTCTATGTGCCCAATTACAATGTTTACCCATATTTGGATGTCATGATTTCGTTATCTCCGGCGGACACTAGCATGCTTTACCCATATTGGAATCGAATGGATAAGAGTGATAGTGAGGGGGCATAAACATACTTATAATTACATGGTAAGTTGAAGAGAAAGACTATGGAATAAGAATAAAGTGGGTGGAGGTGAATTCGTGGGCCGACTAGTAATCGTGTAGTTGTAACTGGACACAACATGAATACGACATGACAAAAATTGAAATATATTGGACACAATATGTCAAAGACAGATTCACTTGCATTAATCAAATACGACATAGGAGCAAACATTTAAAAGATAGTAGGAGAGAGTAGCAACATAGAAGACAATGAAAACGAAATTTACGGTAACAAGAAGCGAAATTGTGGCTGCGTGGTGAATCTGTATCCATTCCAATCGAAGTGTGGACGCATATTGCGGGCACGATGATCAGACGTCTCGTCGCTCAGTGGGAATTAAACCGTGAAAGTTCGGTCACTCCCATAACCAGACACACCAAGGATCCTCCCGTCTCAAAACCCATCGTTGTCGCGGTAGTCGACACGGTCTTCGGGCATGTAGGCGTCGTAAGAAATACGAGGCGGCCGTGGACGAATTCGTTGCACTGGGATGACCTCCCTCAGCAGCTCTCTTCTGTTGTTGCGTAGGAGGGTCACATATTCGACCTCCCAGTGGTTAGGGTCTAGTTTGCGTACAAGGGTCGCCTCGTAGAACAACCCGAGCATCCTAGACTCACCGCCGACAATCTCTACTCTTTGATGTCGTCGGTACGACGACGGCGATATTGGTCCTGCATAAAATAAAAAAAAAAAGGCAGTATAATGATACAAGTAGCCCAACTGAAATCTACACGAATGAAGTGATCGAAAAACCTCCATCGTCCGATTCGTCGGATGATATAACAATGGGGACAGGTCGGGGAGGGAGGCCAGATGAGGAGTTGCGGTGGTGTGAAGAGGATGCCATTTCATTGAAGGGTTGTTGAAGAGGTTGTTAAATGGCAATTGGGAGTTAACTTCACCAATTTGTGGGGAGTATGGATGGTGAATGGCTATCATATAAGTGGGGTGTTTGGGTAGTAGCAACATTGTTCAACATGTGACCGTTGAGGAAAAAAAAGAAACGAAAAGCAAAGGGGATTGAATTGCAATGTTTTGTTGTTGTCTACAATTAACATGGCAGTGGTCTACTGTATACATGACACGTGTCATTTATGACATGACATCAATGAAGTGGGTTTACTTCTTGTCGTTAGACGGTACATGACACCCCTTTAAACCAACTACCCGGTTAATTAATGCCGACTGGCTAACAAACAGTTTTCCACTGGACACCTTTTGCAGGAGTTTTAGTAAAATTTTGACCTTTGTATAAAACTGGGTTTCCCACTCACACTTAATACTCAAAAAATGCAAAACCATAGAGAGAGTATACCCATATTAATTTCAAACCACGAAATACATTTTCAAACCATATGAAGTTCAAAGCAATGAATAAAATTTGACCCAACAATAACTTCAAAGAGACCAAAGGGGGGGGGGGGGATCTTGCAGAGGGTAGAGAAAGACATTTGATAAGAGGGGGGGGGGGGCGGGAGTGGGATTAAATCTCCCACCCTGTCATTTGCGCCTTAAGAGAATAAGAGGGAGAACAATCCCAACTGCAGCACAACAATCCCAACTTACATTACTCGAATGAAAGCCATATTACCGCGCCGGAGGTTAGAGTTCTACGGTCTACAATCTTCTTTACACTTCGCTGCGACATTTTTAATATTCACCAGATATCCTGCATAATGGGAGACCCAAATTCAGTATTCTACACATCAATTCTTCTCCCCCAACCCACGGTTCCCTTCATATTAATATCAAATTTAACATGACACAAACACAGGTACACATGACACAAACACAGGTACACATGACACATACTTGTGAATACATGACAGTATATTTATTCAATCTGTCCATCTCCATTTGCACACAAGTCACCCTATTCCAGATAATGTCGATTCCACATAAACGTTTCCACCTTTCTAACATTTTCCCTAACCCTAATGCGCCGCATTTCATCCAATTTCCCCCAAACATAAACGTATCTACAGTCATACGCCCCATTTCGCCCACTTCCCCCCTAAACTGAACGTATCTACACTCACCCTGCTCCTGATAAGTTGGATTCGACAAGACAGTTGCCCAATTTCCCCATATCCAAAAATTCCCTTCTCTCCCAGACGTGCAAACCCCAATACCCAAACTTTCCACTCTTTGTTTTTCACTTGACGCCGGTTACTTCCTACATGACAAGGCGATATTGCCTACTGTCAACCCATTCGACCCCTTCTTCGCATTTTCACACAATCAAAACCAGTTTAAGTTTTTCAAATCGGTTCCTCCCCTACGAATCCAAGCAAAACGTATTTAATCGACATTGTGAGGGTTTACTTACTTCAAAATCGGCCTCTTCGTCTCCTCTCCTGCTCTGTCGTCTTCTTCCTCGGGTTTGCTTCTTCTTTTCCTCTCTCGCTCTGTCGTCTTTTTCCTCTTCTTCTTCCTTCTCTTCTTGTTTTCCTCAGGTTTGCATGTGCAACTGTTGCCCTCTCTCTCTCTCTTCCTCTTTTGTAAGCCGTGAGAGGCAGTTGGAGTCGACAATTTTCAAATTAAACTGCTTCCTCTCTCTCTATCCACATTAACTTCCCCCGCTTCCCCTCTCTCTCTCTCTCTCCACGTACAATAACTTCCCCGCTGCCTCTCTCTCTCCTCCTTTACTTTCTCTCTCCTCTGTCCCGGTTATTTCCAACCGGCAACTTTGCAATTTTTTTTTTGGGGGGGTTAACCTTTGCAATTGTTGTGGATAGTGGGTTAGGCTAGCAAACATTTCTGGGGCAAGGGTCATTTGTTAACATTCCCTCATTGATTTAACTATATTATTGAGAAATCCTTTCAAAACATGAAATTACTACGTTTAGTTACTATAATAAAAATATATCTTTGAATTGTATATTTAAATCATGAACTAAAAACCTATGTAATAGTCTTGTAATATTTCATGAACTAAAAATCTATGTAATATTTAAATCTATTACCGATTGAAGTAACAATATACATAAATTATAAGAACCTTTCAAAAGAAGAAATTAATAAATTTAATTAATATATTATAAATATTTTGTTAAACTGTATTTTTTTTACATATTTTCTTAGCCAATAATATTATAATCGGTAATGATTAAAAAAATAAAGTGGATTATATAATGTTTAAAAGAACACAAAACAATTATCAGAATTTCACTGACCCAAATATGATAAGATTTATTATTTAAATTGATTTTAATTATTATTAAAGGTAGGATCAACTTAAATGAGGTGGACAATTTTTTGAATAATAAAATAGGGATTTTTTTGCTAAATGGCCATTTTGGATTCAATTTTTAAGTTATAGGCCACAAGGGTGGCATTATTAGGTAATAACCCACATTTTCCAATTATACCCCTGCCTTACTAATCCCCTTTTTTATTCACATCAACGCCCTCCTGGTTCTCCCTACTTCCCGCGTTCTCCAATCTCCGACGCTCTTCCTCTCGGCCTCTCCTTCGACATCCACCCCGATCAATCCCGGTGTTCCTCCTCAAGCATCCGCCGCCACCGTCGCCACCGTCGCCGCCCCAATTTGGTGGAGACCAATTCAATTGGTGGAAGAACAGAGAGATTCGAAGCCGACTACATCAACGCTCCTCCCCCCACCGCCGCCGGTGACGCCCCCAGCCGAAGCCTCAGACCGAGGGATCCGAAGCCGAGGCGGCGGGATCCAGATCCGGCCGGCTTTTCACAGTCGGATGCTTCACGGAGGAGAAGGCGAAGGCGATCCAGATCAAAATTGTAGAAATCTGCTCCGAATACTGAAAATGGAGGACGATCGGGAATCTACTCAATTATGTTTATCTTCTCTCTCCACGAACACCCCAATCCCTTCTTTCGTACTCGAATCCGAGTTCAAACCGGTCGATTTTTAATTAATTTCCATGCTAACAGGACAACGATCAGATTTGGGAAGCAAAAATACATGTAAAGCGGTGGACTGGTGGAGAAGGGATTTTTCACTGTATAAAGGTGTCAACCATCACAAATGAATAAATGAATGACATAAACAATGAGCTGTCAACCACCACAAATGTCTTGACGTGGGCTTGCTACAAGTTGGGTTTGGATAAAGGTGTGTGAGTTGGGCTATATGATCCACTAAATTCCCATCCACCATGATTACATAATGTAAAGTGGCGGAGAAGGGATTTTTCATTGTGCACATAAATATGACATTGGTATTTCGATATACTAAGGTCATAAACATTGTAACCAAAATAAAAAAAAAGATTATAGATACTGTAATCAAAATAAAAATACGGTTATAGACACTGTAACCACTATAAAAACAAAGTCATAAACACTGTAATCAAAAGGAAAACCATATAGACGATGTAACCAAAATAAAAACATGGTCATAGACACTGTCACCACTATAAAAATAGGGCCATAGACACTTTAATCAAAGAAAAACCTTAGGACAAAGGGAAGCACAAACACTATAGGGGCTAATGAAAGCCAAAATACATGTGATGACAGTTTTCTCTAATTTCTAATTTCTAGTTTTCTAGATTTTTTAAAAGTAGTGTCACCAAAATAAATAAAAATGTACCTACAGTTGTCACCACAATATAAATAGGATCATAGACACTGTAACCACTATAAAAACACGGTCAAATACACTGTAATCAAAAGGAAAACCCTATAGATGATGTAACCAAAATAAAAACAGCTTTATAGACATTGTCTTCACTATGAAAAAAGGTTCATAAACACTGTAATCAAAAGAAAATCCTAGGAAAAGAGAAGTACAAACCCTATAAGGGCTAATGAGGAGCCAAAATACATGTGGTGACAGTTGTTCTCTAATTTCTAATTTCTAGTTTTTTAGATTTTTTAAAATTAGTGTCACCACAATAAAAATAAAATAAAAATGTAACTACTATTGTAACCACTATAAAAAAATAAAGTCATAGATACTGTCACCACTATAAAAACATGGTCATAGACATTGTAATCAAAGGAAAATCATATCATAAAGGAAGCACAAACCCTATAGGGGCTATTGAAAAGCCAAAATAAATGTGGCGACAGTTCTCCTCTAATACATGAATGGGTAAGAGTGTCATAGACACTGTAATCAAAATAAAAAGTGTCATAGCCACTGTCACCACTATAAAAATAAAGTCATAGACACTGTAATCAAAAGAAAAACTCTATAGGCGCTTTAACCAAAATAAAAATAGCTTTATAGACACTGTCACCACTATGAAAAAAGGTTCATAGACACTGTAATCAAAGGACAACCCTAGGAAAAGGGAAGCACAAACCCTATATGGGCTAATGAGAAGCCAATATTCATGTGTTGACAGTTCTCCTCTAATATATGAATGGGTAAGAGAGTCATAGACGCTGTAATCAAAATCAAAACAGTGTCATAGCCACTGTCACCACTATAAAAACAAATCCATAGACACTGTAATCAAAAGGAAAACACTATAGACGTTGTAACCAAAATAAAAACAGCTTTATAGACATTGTCTCCACTATTAAAAAGGTTCATAGACACTGTAATCAAAGGAAAACCCTAGGAAAAGGGAAGCACAAACCCTATATAGGCTAATGAGAAGCGAAAATACATGTGGTGACAGTTCTTCTCTAATTTTTAATTTATAGTTTTTTAGATTTTTTTAAAGTAGTGTCAACACAATAAAAAAATTAAAAATGTAACTACTATTGTAACCACTATAAAAAATAAAGTCATAGATACTGTCACCACTATAAAAACACGGTCATAAACACTGTAATCAAAAGGAAATCATATAATAAGTGAAGCACAAACACTATAAGGGCTAGTGAGAAGCCAAAATAAATGTGGTGACAGTTCTCCTATAATAAATAAATGGGTAAGAGGATCATAGACACTGTAATCAAAATAAAAAGTGTCATAGCCACTGTCACCACTATAAAAATAAAGTCATAGACATTGTAATCAAAAGGAAAATTCTATAGACGCTTTAACCAAAATAAAAACAGGGTTATAGACATGGTCACCACTATAAAAAAAAAGGATCATAGACACTGTAATCAAAGGAAAACCCTAACACAAGTGAAGCACAAACCTTATAGGGTTAATGAGAAGAATATATTCATGTGGTGACAATTTTCCTCTAATATATGAATGGGTACGATGGACATAGACGCAGTAACCAAAATAAAAATAGGGTCATAGATACTGTCACCACTATAAAAACATGGTCATAGACACTGTAATCAAAGGGAAATCATATCATAAAGGAAGAACAAACCCTATAGGGACTAATGAGAAGTCAAAATAAATGTGATGAAAATTCTCCTGTAATATATGAATGGGTAAGAGGGTCATAAACACTGTAATGAAAATAAAAACAGTGTCATAGCCACTGTCACCACTATGAAAACAAAGTCATTTACACTGTAATCAAAAGGAAAACCCTATAGACGCTGTAATAAAAATAAAAACAGTTGTATAAACACTGTCACCACTATGAAAAAAGGTTCATAGACACTGTAATCAAAAGAAAACCCTAAGAAAAGGGAAGCATAAACCTTAAAGGGGCTAATGAGAAGCCAAAAGAACATGTGATGTACAATATGATTTAGGGTTTAGGGTGGCCCTAAACCCTAAATCCTAAACCCTAAACCCTAAAATGTTAAGTACAGTATGTCGTTAAGAGATGATTACTGTCATCAAATGGAAAACCCTAGGACAAGGTAAGCACATACCCTAAAGGGGCTAATGAGAAGCCAAAAGACATTAGGTGAACAGTTCTCCTTCAATATATGAATGAATAAGAGAGTCATATCCACTGTCACCACTATAAAAATCAGGTCATAGACACTGTCACCACTATGAAAAAAAGGTCTTAGACACTGTAATCAAAGGAAAACCCTTATAGTGTTATAACCAAAATAAAAACAGGGTCATAGACACTGTCACCCCTATGAATAAAGGGTCAAAGACACTGTAATCAAAGAAAAACCCTACGATAAGGGAGGCACAAACCCTATAGAGGCTAATGAGAAGCCAAAATACATGTGGTGACAGTTCTTTTCTAATAAATGAATGGGTAAAGGGATCATAGACGTTGTAATCAAAATATAAATAGAGTCATAGACACTGCCACCACTATAAAAACAAGGTCATAAACATTGTCACTAAAATAAAAATGAGGTCATAGACACTGTCACCAATATAAAATAGGGTCATAAACACTGTAACCAAAAGAAAAAAAATTGGTCACTTCATCTCAAAATCCATGCCATTACGTATTTGCACAAAATTTCATCTCAAAATCCGCCAATTTCTATCAACATATGGTAGGCCGTTACTTGTTAAACATAAATAAAACATTAAGAATGTAAGCTATGGAGGACCTCTTGGTGACAGCAAAATCAAGTGCAGTTTCATTGTAAATCAAATATCAATTAATTAATATTCCATGAAAATTAGATTGTAGGCCATGTTGGGCCGTAGTTCATATTTTTTGGTTTGACTTGCCTCTACACATAATTTGTTCACAAAGAGGGCTGATTTTGAAAAGCTTTTGTTTACAACTAAGAACCAATCTTTTAGATGTTTGGTGACACTGTAACATGTCCGTCGAGCGCCTTCGTTTGAGACTTTTGATCAATTTGGGCACACGATGATGAGATTGAGAAGATTAATGCCATTCCACTATTTCAAACACAGGAAGATCAACTCACTGATTACACAATTTTAATGGTGTAATGAACCGTGAATGTGCACACTGAGATAATTGATTACACAATTTCAATGTGCACACTGTAATCAATAGCAGCAAAACCTAACCCAAAGTGAAATCACTAGTGAAACCACATCTCTGCAGAAATTATCACATCACATATGCATCTGCTTCCTTTGCCTCCAGAGAATCACATCTGCAACATCAGAAATTGAGGATCACTAGGGAATCTATGGCACTCCAAGGTTATAGATCTGAACCAAGAAGGGCGGGGGAGGGCGGTTGGTGGAGGAAGACAGCACCGGCGTAGGTTGTCGAAGAAACCGAAGTCGAAGTTGCTGGTGCCGGGCAAAAACCGAAGTCGCTGCAGCAGAGGGATTCCAAAAGCCGAAGTCACTGGTGCCGGATTCCAAAAACGAAATCGAAAGTTAGGGTAGCGGATTCGACAGCGAGGCCGGAGCCGAACCAGTAGAAGGGGAGGCCGACGAGGAGGGAGAAAGAGAGACCGGTGGCGAGCAATCTGGAGGGGAGGAGGAGGTGATCGGCAGCGGCGGAGGCGCAGGAGGAGGAAAAATCCACCGGTGATGGAGAAGGCCGGAGAGAGAGAAATGGAGAGGAGACGGAGAGAGACGGTATCTGGGAACATGAAATTAATTGAGGGAGGGGTATAGGTAAGGGTAAAAGGGGTATTATGAAAATATTTTGGCCATTTACTAGCAAAGAAAAGCCTTTAGGCCATTTAGTGGCCTTTGGACCAAATTACTTCAATAAAATATCATATATTTGACGTGAATAGTGTTGGAAACTCATAAGCGAACGCAACCAATTATACAATGATAATTGGGCGATTTGCAAAAAATAACCCACTTTTGGGAAATTTTTACAGGGTTAATCCAATCCGAATTTTTTTTTGCACAATACCGGATATCTGGGTGAAAGTTGCAACCGGTAGCAGGTCATGAGGGGGGAGACTTGATATTTTGTGATCGACAGCTGGACATGTGTGTGAGAGAAGGGGGGGGGGGGAGGAGTTTGGAAAAGAGAGAGAAGGGAAAAAAACAGTAGTAAAGTTGCACATGAGAGAGAAAGAGAGAGATGGAGAGGAGTGACAAAGCAATAGTAAAGTCACAGAGGAGAGAGAAATCAGTTAGAGGGAATAAGACAGAGAGAGAGAAAGAGAGTAGAGTGACAGTAAAGGGAAATTAATATAGTTTGAATTAAATCTTAATTTTAAGAAGAAAAAAATCATCGAAGAAGAAGCAAGTGGGCGGGGGTATGACGCATTGAGCACCTCTCATATTCTAGTCATGCCACCTCAAGTGTTCATCCTTCACCTCTCGATCATCTCCTCAAATAGAAAATAAAAGTTATTAAAGGGTGATCGATAAACAAGGGGAAAACGTTGGTTTGATCACTTGCTTTGATGTAGTTTACGCATTTTGTAATTATGGAAAATTCGAACTTGTCAATCAATGAAGATGTACATGACATAAACTGCTATTAACATGTCATTCAAATACGATGTACATGACACGAGAAAAGCACATACTTAAAGCGATCTGTATCTTAATGGTCGACATATTTACAAACGTAGACATCACTTTTTTCTCTCAACTTCGACATGTTTCATGAAATAAACCTAATATAGAGATTGTGACGTTGTTTTGGCAAGCACAATATTAAACAATGCAAAACATCATAGTCACCTTCGAAGACATCTAGGTATGTCGTTTGAAAACATCATGTTATGTCTTCTATGAAGTTTTCTAAATGCCGTTAAAGCGTATGTTTGCACTAGTGTGGAATTCGAGCTCGAGCTCGAGCTTGTCTAATTACTCGTGAACCGAATATGATCGTGCCAAGTGAACAATCAGTACTGCATATATGTACAAACGCTAAGGCTAGAATGCTTTACATGACACGCGAATTGTTTTACTTGACACATGAATTGTTTTACTTGACTCATGAATTGTTTTACTTGTCACTCGTGTTAATATATTCTTACACGGTACGAGACAAAAAATTTAATTTACTTGATTTTCATTCAATGACTACAAAGAGATTTGTTTACGGAAACTCATATATGACTAGATATGTAGTGCAAACGCACGATACCTTATAATACATATCTGCACAAATCCATGATAGGGGTCTGAACTGTCATGAGTTGATCCATTGTTGCACCCTGAATGACATTCAAATGTAAACACAAATCCATGACAAGGGTCTGGACGTCAAGCAACATTTAAGAGATCTCGCAGGTCACCAATTAGATTAATCTCTGAACCACTTAGTTTGATCTCGCAGGGTTACCGGAGAAGGAGAATTGAACCTCGTCGGAAACCATGGTGGCACCCTGAAAATTAGAAACATAATATATCAAAAAAGAACAAACTAGAAATAAAAGAAATATAATATCATATATCCATATTTTACACCCATACCGGATTTACATGACACATAATTTATTTTACTTAACATGTGAATTGTTTATTCAACAGGTGAATCGTTTACTTGACAGATGAATTGTTTTACGTGACACATGAATTTTTTTACATGACATGTACGAGATTTACCCACTTCCATTACATATCAATATATTTTTTACAAGATTTTACCCATGGAACTACTGGTCAGTGCCTTTTTGTGTCACTTATGATGCACTTGGAAACGCTTATTAGCAACTCAAGTTGACTAAAAAGGCCTATTATTAGTGATTTGAAATAAAACTGGTCATACTCGTTTTCATCCATGTCTCTGTAAAACCCAAAGGAAGAGGCAAGAACAATGCAGCAGATTTTAATCTTCCTCCGAGCCAGAGCCTTCAGATTCTGAAATGCTACCTATATTGTGGGCAACCCCATTAGAAGCAGCAGTGTCATTCTTCTTCTCGTCTTCCTCATCTTCCTCCGAGCCAGAGCCTTCAAATTTGAGATGCGCATCTCTCCAATGTAGCGAAAACCCGCTTAGACAATCCTTGTTAAAAATAAAGCAATTTGGGCAAGTAGGTTGCAAGCTTTCAAAGAAAGACGAGGCACTCACAATCCAAACCCAAAATTCTATTCAAGCTGGAATTCTGATTATATGATGTGGGAATTGGATGCAATGGGATGAAATTGGGTGCAGCAAACGCCTTCCTCCACCATCACCTTCAATGGCTCGACAACCCGCCATGTCCTGTAATCAGTACACCACAATGAATATTTTATCTTACATGACAGTTATCAATTAATTACATGTTACATATTGCAGTTGACATGACGGTCAGAGGGACCCTAATGACCTCTTCGGTTTTCTTAAAAGGTGCATCCGACAACCCCCCCCCCCCCCCCATGTCCATCCCAGTGTCTTTAAACTCGGTCGTCGTTGTGACCTCCTTGTCATTCCCGGTGTCATGAACTTATTCATAAACATCACTAATTAAAATGACACCTGAAATACGATACATGACGGACAAAACAAATTACATGACAGGTAGAGAATCTTACAAGGCCAGGATTAGAACATATGATACCGATGGAGTATAACAATATATGCTTAACATAGTATTTACTAACTTCCATTAGATATCGATGTTTTTTTATAAGATTTTACCCATGGCCGTAAAATATGGATATTCAATACTACGTATTATATTTCGTTCAAAACCAATATCATGTACTCTTTTGATCCCTTTTTTTAAATGATCTTCCTCCCTTGTTCACCCACACCATTCCAATTACGAATTTGAACACTGTAATCCTATTGCAATGTTTTTTATTTCGTTTTTGTCAATTTGATGAAATTGGACCATGGAGTATATTTCTCGAACCATCTGAGTCCCCAAGTGATGAACAAGGATTCTAAAGTTCCAAATCCGTGAGAGAGCCTACGTGGATTTAAATAAAGAGTTGGACCCGGTCTAACTCTTTATTTTGTATAAACTATAAAGACAACCTAAGTGGATTTAATTGTATAAACTATAAAGGTGGTGTTAAACAAATTTCTCTTTCAAAGCTGTCAATGCATTATACAAACTTCTCATGCTCCCTTGGAACTTTGATGACCGAACTCAGGCCAAACAGAATAAACAAACAAGCTAGATAAACGAACTCGATAGATGTATAGAGTTGAGCAAAATAAGTCATCACGCATCCATCTGAAAGCCATAAAAAGAAGTCACCAACAAGTATACACAATGGAGGCAACAAATGTAGCAAATCTCAATCCACGAAAACAAAATGAATCGAATTGGATCGATCAGATACACAATTGTAAGAAATTGATGATGATAAAGGGCCTTCACATCATCTTCACTATCCAGAGTTCCTACTGAAGCGGAATCTGATCCATCATCTGAATAAACAACTGTAAGAAGTGGAGAAAATCAGAGACGAAAAGAACTCCCTTCTTGTAGCCATGTGCATACTAGGTGTTCATAAGCATATAAAGCATGTCATGTAGTATCCTACTTGGATTGCACTCATGATTGAGCGTTCGTTATCTGTGAAGTAACTAGAGTCTTTGCTAGGGTCATAGGTCGGCCAAGTCTCATCGGGTCTCGTCCTGAGTCATCGAGTCATATGTAACTTTCTTTACATATATTATGAGCATGATTGCAAAAGCTTCCTGCATGCTTTTTTTTATATTGTGGTTACGGGTTGGGCTTGTGGGCCACCTGATTATAATGGAATGCTTTCACGAGATGGCCAGTCTCCGCCTTATCGGAAAGGGGTGGAGGTAAGAGAAGGATATCCCACTTGGTATTATGTGCTAAGGCCTTATTATTATTACGCACTTGATCTTAGGAGCATGTTAGTGTGTTAATATTCCGCCTTGCATCTTGAAGCATCTTTATTAGGACTAGCGTGTGTATGTGTATGCTTGTTTGAGATTATATTGCGTAGGGCTTTGATCTGACACCGCCCCGCATACATATTTTTTTAGGTTTGTTTTGCAGCATAATTTGTAACACCCCCATCTGTAACCGAGGGAATGTTGCAGCGCCAGTAATTATGTAGACTTTAATGGTCTCATAATCACCTTAGGCTAATAGGGACATGCAACCATGCTCCCATAAACAAGATGGTAAATAAATAAATAATTTAAAGAAATGACAGCGGAAGACATGAGTATTATTTTTATGATAAAGTAAATGTTATTGCTTCAAAACTGTACATAAATCTGTGTTTAACACATCAAACTGAATTAAGCCAGAAAACCCGTTTACCAAAAGTTGTACTTATAAAAACTCGAAAATCTTTATTCCTTCAACTTCAACTTCTCAAGGTCTTTGTCCATAACCTGCAAAACTTAGTCTGATGTACAACGCATGCAGGCGAAGCACACCAGCCAACCAATACACAAAACGGTTGGTTAGTTCGGTGAAGAACTAGCAAATGACGAGGAAGGGAGTAATTTATGTGGCTCTTTGGACAATTAAAAGAAATAGGAATAGGATAATCCAATAACATTAGATTTCTGAGATACTGAATCTCTAAAGAATCATACTTCCAATAAGGATGGAAAATGATATCGGAAAATAATAGTGATCACCGTTACACACGCACGCACACACATACACACACATCACTTATACAAGATTAGGATATAAAGTATTTCATTTAGAATACGTGGTACTGGCCTCTGTCGTACACTGGCAGGACGGCCTAAATTACCCCACTGGGGTAAAGTGTATCCATTCGAGAAATCTGCAGTTCGAATGGGCATTTCATGAAATGTTTATAGAGCAAGGCTTAGAAACCTTGACCTGACTTTACCATTTTAATAATAATTTTATTTATAATCACATCACACACTATCACAATTAAAATCACAAGTCCACATCTCGGTGATCAACTCATTTTTATCCACTTTAGAACATTAAGGAATTAAAGTGGATGAAATAAGCAAAATGACTAGTATGGATATTTCAAGAAAATCTTAATACCACATACTTATAACTCAGCATGAAAGAATAAAGAACAATTCATGCTATAAAGGAATTTTGGGCCTTTACACAATATATATATAGCAATTAAACATAGCCCAAGTTTCTAAACATGCCTTAGAATGCAATTATAAATAAATTACAAGAATAAATGGATTTTGTAATTTATTTCAAGGATAGGCATGTTTGGTAAAAATAAACGGTATAAATTAAAATGAAAAGCACGAAACTGTAAACGAAGAAATGAGACAAAGTCACTTGCCTTGGTTACAGATCCAAAGTCTACGAATAATAAAGATTAGGATTGATCAAGAGATTAAACTTCTTCTGAAGATGTAGGATCCCGCTTAACGTCACCAACTATATATCCAAACGCATCCAGCCACGCCGTACATAGCAGACAAATAATAATCAATTAGCTTACGTCCAATAATTTTACCCTTAAACTTCGGCAGAGTCTCCCTTTAAAATAATCCTCAATTAACCCGATAAAACTTACATCCTTTACTTTATAATAATCACTTGTCCAACACCATTTTCAAAATGCCCAGACAGTATTAGGGCTTGCAAACTTAATTTAGGATTTCCTTTCCTAAATTTAATTGGGCAGTATAACGACTTAAAAAATGTCATATAATCCAAAATAATTGGGCATTATCTCGACTTAACAGAAATACCCGTTTTATCCACCGTTATATCGTATTAAGAAATACCCAAATTTCTTAACAATAATGAGCATCACAACAGCTAATAAGGGGATACCTTAAATTATACACGGGTATTATAACGATATAAAATATCCAAGATCTTAAAATAAATAGGAGATATCTTACAATGTCGGCACCACATCAGATAGGCTGATTACGAATTGAAATCGACGATAGGCTAATAGCCCTCAAGAGCCGGCTTCGGTTGAAGCTTGCACCGTATGCATATAAGTAGGGAGTATATATAGCTACGGAGTATATGGGAGCAATGCTAGCTCCAATTCAACCAATACATATATATAGTTGTAGGTAACCAATCACATGGCCTTTGGTGGATGCAAAGAATGTACACCCGTCACTTGCAAAACTCACCTCTACTTCATGTTTATCATCTCCTCATCATTACATTCAATTTCCTTTTGTAGCCCACTTTATGCGATAATTACAATAAATAGCCCAAAGTTTTCAAATTTACATATTTTATCCTCCTTATATATATATTCCAATAATCTTTCACTTTACCACTTAAGAATATTTTACCCACTTATTCTTAAGCATGTCTAACAAATCCAATAAATTTTATAGCCTCTTTACTTAACCCTTGACTTGCTAACAAATCTTTCCTAGATCCCACTTTATTCCAAACTTGATAAGGCGTCGTAAAGTTTTACCTTAAAGCTACATCCCAATATTTTTATCTCTTCATCCAGTATTATTACCAAATATATTTAATTCCCTCAACCAAAATTATTCCTTAACTTCTCCGTAATATTACAATGAACTCCAACTTTATCGGATATATAATAACCTCAATCATACTTTACGGAGAGTACTCGACGTGCTTAAACACAAATGGATTTTCATTCCTTTATAATTTACCAACTGAATCTTAAATAGGTCCTTAGTATCCAGAAAATTTATATTCTCCTTAATCAACTCATGACGTGTTACCCAACTTTTCTTGAGTTGATTGGGTCTCGTGTCATTTCAAACTTGACAGAAATTCCCATGAGATTTAGTATAAAACTTTGTCGCCAAAGCACTTAATCGTGCACATAATCACTACTCATAAAATGACGTCATCAAATCGAAAATACAATGTGGGTATTACATAATTGTTCCTTGCTTCCGTGACATGGGAACTCTCTTGGGCGATTGTGGAGAAATGGTCTAACCCCACTGACATTGCCTATTATATTTTGATAAATACGCTTATTGATTTGGTTTTGACCCGACTCTGCCGTGGCACCCTCTTGTATTACACCTTGATTCCGCTATTTTCATGACTACTGGTTTTCCACGCTTAGACTTACGACAGGTACAAGGGACTTCCCCGGGGATTCCAACGATTCCTTCGAATTTTGGGTATGAAATCCCACTTGAAAACCTTAGAGTAGAATTTCAAACCTTCAACCTGTACTCGGGGTGCAAGATCCTAACGATGGGTTTCATCCCTCGAAACGTAACCCGGGAATCATAATCTCGGGCCATTACAATATGTGAGTCTCAGAGTTTTTGATAGGGTCAGAGGATAGCCCATCCCCATCGAGTTGTCCTGAGTCAGTCGTGTCGTTACATGAGATGATAGCCCAGCACCATCGGGCATGAGCATGATGATATGATATGATGATGATACCATGTTTACATGCACAAACATGAGGAATAGGAGGGGATATGCCACTTGACATTCTGTGTGGATCCAATTTATCGTTTTCTGCATTATATAAACTGTCAGCATGTTTGTGTGATTTAAATTTCAATACTGCATTATAGCATTCTTTATTCTAGGTATAGGCGTATTATATGGCCTCAGCGAGGACTTCCGGTCTGGTATGAGTGGCTCGACCTTGACTTCGTGGATAGTTTCGGGTACCCGCTCCCTTTAGCTTGCTGATTGCTTCTATGGCAGTCTCACAGGACGAGTGTGTTAAGAAGACTTCGTACATCTTACAACTTGACTTTATAAAGGTTTTGTTTTGGTTGGACATTTAGAAACATTTTATTATATTTTGATTAACTCGTTTTGTTCCTTTGTGAGTTTCGACTAGTTGATATAGGATAGGTTCCGTGCGAAAGCACAAAATCATGTTAGATTATTTGACTATTTTGAGGGTTTGAAATCCCCTTTTCTCTTCAATTATATCATTAAAATTTTAAGACTTAAACAGGGTTATAAGTTGAATAAATAGATAAGCAGCTCGTACTTGAATTGCAAGATCTAGCAGAGGGATAATTCTTCCCTCTAAACGTAACCCGGATTTCATAGTTTGGGTCGTTACATAATAACACTTGCTTTCCCTTGCTACACTGGTGGTGACAACACTTTGTACACTTATAGTTCATTGTATTTTGCATTATAAAATTAGAAAATAAAGAGGAAATTGATAACGTGGGGATAACAACAAAAAATTAAGCAAATATTCAAAATAAAAATAAAAAGATTTTTAAGAAATTGTAAATAAAAGGCTAGAATTACGAGATGAGATGTAGAGCTTGACCTAAAACGCTCTCTTTTTTTAGAGGCATTTGTCTTGCGCTGCCCCCTCCCCCTTCTCCTTGCCTAACCAGGAGCCAACCGCCAACCACTAGCAACCTTGTTCCTTTGTCTAGCAGTACCTTCTTTCACCGTTATCTGGTGACAACAACCACCACCGAACACCTCGGTCCTCTGTTCCGTCTTCTGTCGTCGGCGGCCTTCAGTTTCTCCGGCTGTGTGTGGGACATCATGTTCCCACTCCCTCTGACGCCGCCTTGAATGTCGCCATTGCAGCCTCCCACCGGGTTCTTCCCTCCAGCCCCTAGCGTCGTTTGCCGCATCCCCTGCCTTGCTGGTTCTCCGGTGTTCTTTCCGATGCTCCATCTTTAGGTTTCGGTCACCGATGGGTCACCCTCAGCTCCGCCGTCCCGCCACCCTTCTGCTCCTAGTGTTGTGCTGCCTGGTGGTGGTCTCCACCTCGCCGTGGTCCACAGTCGTTTGCCACCATGGGATGTTCTCAAGTTTCTTTCCTTTTTAGAGAAAATTTTAAAAGGGAAAACAATTTTAAAAAAAAATTGGTTCTATGTCTGCTCGTTCATTCGCTTCACCATTTCGCTATTGTTCGTGTGTGCTTCTTTGTCTCATTTTTATCACCTCTATTTTGGCTTATCCTTATGGTGGCCTATTCACAATCTAGTCATCGTCTTTGAGGGTTGTGATGAGTAATTGCGTGGTTTGTATGGGCAATGGTTTGGTTTTGGGTTTGGGTTTGCGGGCTTGTGTGATGTGCTATTCTTGTTGTACGTGTTGCAGGCTTCTTGTGAGTGGTGGTTGATTTGGCATGTTCGGTGACGTCGTGGATGTACGATCGACATCTAATGGCTCGTTTGAGTCCACAATCTGAGATGTTCGCTTGTGTCTCCAGAGTTCTATGTGTGTGTTGCCCCTTTGTTTGATCAATTCGTTCGTCTTTTGGCTTGTTTTAATGTAGGATGGCTTGTACATTCTTTGTGTTTTTTTTTGTCATTTTCTTTTGTAATTTCCTTTATGTCATTTGCTTCAGTTATTTGCTTCCAGTTGTACATGATGGTTAGTCCATCTACCGGCTGGTCCGGTTCCTCGGTTTCACTAGGCTTGTCTAGGGAAGCGAATTCTTATCTTGCTTCCAAAAAAAGAAAGAATTGCGAGATGTGAAAGAACATACAACACATGACAAAACCAATGCATTATAGAAAAAGTTGGTGCACCAATTCCTTCTTGTAAACCAATAGCAATTGTTAAGGCAGTCACGGTGGAAGAATGTGATGAAGGCATTCCACCATAATTAAGCATTCTTTTAGAGTACTAATTTACATTTCATACTGCATCTTCTGGTGTTTACCTGAATGTGTACTCTTTATTCAGCTAAATGGATATTTGAAGGGGAATTAATTCTTTATTAAACTTCTCCCTCTATTCTCTCTGTCGATCGCACTTTTAAGTCGTTGAAGCTCTCAATCTTCTGGTGTTTAATTCAATGATGGCTCCTCATCCCTCTATTCTCTCTGTCGATCGCACTTTTAAGTCGTTGAAGCTCTCAATCTCGATCCCTGGGAATAGAGACTCAGCAATCCATCTCCATTTTTAAATTCTCTGCAACCTAGGGTATGGAAAATAAGGGTTTCGCCGATTCAGGGACGCACTTGGACCTGATCAGGTCGGAGAAAGCGCCGGGGAGGCGAAGCTCTACATGGCCGAGGTCAAGGATGCCAAAGAGAACGAAGCCTTCAATCCCCTCCTCTTGTCCTAGGAGCAGGGGAAAAATAGAGGTCTTGACAGGGACGAGAGGACAACCATGGTTGCCCGACTGTAGGGAGGCCGCGACGAAGAAAGGAGCTCCTATAGGTAGGCCACCATGGTTGATTTATGTTGAAACCTAGAGTTGGGGATGAAACGCGCCTGAAAGGAAGGAATATAGAATGATAACTCCACTCCCTTGATGAAAATCGGAATAAGTTTCAAAAGCCTTGACAGTCAGTTTGTGTCAAAGGTCTAGAAGCTACAGTTGTGTTGATGAAACACAAAACCTGTTCTCTATGATATTTTGCTCGAATATTATTTTATATTATTATATGCTTCCAGATATTATATTCTAACATTTCAGGAAGCTTTTCGAATATCATCTTCTTCCTTAAAGCTCAAAGTTAAGAAGGACACAATCGGAGATCATGGCTTCAAAAGTTTCCAAGTATAGAAGATCTCAAAGATAGCCATGATCAACCTAGTTGTTGAAGAGAAGATTCTTCTTTGGAGGCGCCGATTTGTTCTCTATAAAGGAAAGGAAGAAGAGAAGACAGAACAACATTCGTTGAACACAAGCTCTCATTCGCACTCAAGCCTTCAAGTGAAATCTGTCTTCTTCGTGTGCTCTCTGCTATTTCTTAAGAGTCTGTTATTTCATTTCAAAGCATTTGAGAGTTACACTGTGAGCTTATAGGATATATTTCGAGTGAGTTTTATACTCGAGAGTTTTGTAACTCATGAAGTAGACACTAGGCGATTGATTCACTAAGTGTAAGAGGATTGTACTAGATAGTTGAGAGAGGTGGGGCTCTTCTAGATTGGTCTAGGACTCCAAGGGAACGTGAGTTGACTAGATTGCAATTGTATAGGAGAGAGGCTTCTCGGTGAGCTATTAGGATCCTAAGTCTTGTGAATCAATAAAAGCCGGTTGAATCCTAGGGTTGTGGAAGAACCCTAGGCAGGGACGTAGGCCAAGTTTGTGTCGAACCTCGTAAACAATTCATTGAGTCTTTTACTTACTGCTTTACCTTATTTCCGCACTTGTTTCGAATTGTATAACTCTGTTGTGATTCAGGTTTGCCAATGAAAAGATTAAGTATAATCTCAAAGGGTTTTGCGAGCGCTTCAAAAGTCTTGAGATTATCTGCGAAAAAACGGCATACTCTATTCAACCCCCCTTCTAGAGTATCTTTATATTACTTTGTTATACATTATCGAACCTTCATAGAAGTAGGGGCAAAATTGTCCTTTTAGAACATTCACCTAAATCACCTATGAAAATGGATAAGGAGCTAAAAATTTGTCTCTCAAATGGGCATATAACAAATTTCCCCCCAAAAAAAACGCTATTATATAAGGTGATTTTGAGTCCGAAAAAAAATGATAGCATCTATTTAGCGATGCTTATAGGGCATGTTTGCATCGCGTTTAGGGCCTTTGAGTTAAGTATTATATATTTTTTTGGCCCTTTTTGGTTTAGTTTGGTGGAATCGGTGTCTGCCGCTCGTTTGTTATGATTTCAGGTGTTTCGGAGCAGTTTTGATGCCGATTCAAGAGCTTAAGGAGGAAGAGATGATTCAGGGCTCTATGGTAAGCCTAGAAGTTGTCAAAGACGAGCTACATGGATGGAATCGAGGAGACGTACCAAAAGAAACGAAGCAGGCTCGAGTGCTCGACCAAACTCAACCCCTAGAAATAGACGTGGCCACGAGTAGAACCCGCCGGGTCAACAGGTTTGACCCGCCGGGTCAAGGGTCAGGGTTGGCCGACCTGAACCCTAACCCGAAAATCTCACAGGTTCACGGGTTCGGGTCGACCCGTTGACCCGACGGTTAAATTATTTTTAAAAAAATCATTTTTTTAAAAAATGACTATTAAAATAAATAAATAAATGATATGTAAATATTTTATTTTCACAACACATTTTATCACTTTGATATGAAGTGTTAAAAATGTAGGAAGATTATATCTCCATATCAATTCTTTCATCCACAATAATTTCATTGTGGGATGTAAGAGGAAAAAATATGAGAATATATTTCTCAAACTTCATTTTCAACGTCATTTCCAATGTTGGAAATGTAGGAAACGAGTGAAGTGGAAGAAATGGGGTAGTGGGATACATATATATAACCCCATGTCTTCTCATTCTAACTTCATATTTTCGATGTGGGACGAAGCCTTTGTCCCGCATTGGAAATGAGGAGATGGAATGAAGACTTCCAATTCTATAAAAAGAGAAGGATGAGAGTTCATTCGTCTCACATTGCACATTGCATATTAGTTTATGTATTATTGAGAGTTATTCTAAGAATAATTTACATAATAATTATAAATTTATTTTTATAAAACATAAACTTTTCAAAAAAATATATTTTGGAAAGGCGGGTCAATCCGCAGGGTCAGCGGGTTTCAAAACTCTCGACCCTAACCCTAACCCGCTACCCGCCTGAACCCGTTGACCCGAGGACTCGGACCCTTTGGGTCATTGACCCGCTGGGTCACTAACCCGTACGACCTGCCTAGGGCTGGAAATAACCCGCGGGTACCCGCTCCACCCACTTTACCCGCATTAATTTTGCGGGTGAAAACCCGCAAAAAAGTGGGTGACGGGTGGAGCGGGTGCGGGTGAAGCGGGTGATGGATGGATTATGGGTGAAGATTTTCCACCCATAACCCGCCCCATTAATCCACCCATTAACCCGCCCCGCACACCCGCACCGCAAACCCGCATAAAATCCTAAAATTTATATACATAATGTGTGTTATTTTACTATTTTACCCTTTTCAAATTTAACTTCTACAAACCCTAATCCTTAATTAGTGCTTTGCCCACCAAATTTCATTTAGAATAGATATGGTCTCGGCTTGCTTTTCCACGTTATAGCAAGGGATATACTGGATTAGTATATGATTAGTATAAGGATATATACCATTCCACTTCCAAATTTCAATTGGCTCATAATTTCAGTGCTTTGCCGATCAAAAATAAAAATAAAATATATAACCCCACCCCCTTTGTAATTTTGAGTTAGAATTGAACTACTTGTGTTGATTTGGATTTTTCTTTTGTTTCACCCATTGGGTACCCGCTCCACCCGCATCACCCGCGCGGGTCGGATGCGGGTGAAAAAGTTTGCGGGTGATGGATGGAGCGGGTGAAAGTTTTTACCCGCGGGGCGGGTGATGGAGTGGCTTCATCCACCCATAACCCGCCCCATTTCCACCCCTAGACCCGCCGGGTCACTGACCCGTACGACCCGCTGGGTCACGGGTCGACCCGTAACCCGTGGCCAGGTCTACCTAGAAACCACTCGGCCGAGTGCAGAAATCACTCGCCCCTCACTCTCGCCTGCGCCACCACCGGCACACCTTTCGCCGCCACCTGCCCGACCACCCCAGCAGCCCTGCCAGTGCCACAGCCCCCCCTTACCGCCTCCGGCGCCGCCCTGCAGTCGCCAACGCCAACCCAACAACTCTTCTCTTCTCCTCTTGGTAAGTTTCCTCCTCTTTTAATCTCTTTTGCTCAGATTCGGTTACTTCTTCAATTAATTTGAGGTTTGAGTGGTTGTTTTGAGGAATTGAAATTGTTAGGGTTTGTGGTGATTGAATTGGGGGAAAATTAGAGCTTTGAGGATTGGATGAGTTTATGGGTGAATTTGAATGTTGGTGGTAAATGTAGAAATGTGGTTGAATTTTGATGAATGTGATTGAACTTGATTGTGGTGGTTAGGGATATGCTCTTGAATTTTTGTAAGTCATATGTGAATTCCAATAATCTTGTGGCTTGTTTGAATTTTTGAAATAGCTCATCACTTTGGCTTGTTGTGGTTTCATGATAGTGTTGAAAATTAATTGAGCTGGATGTTCTTGGGTGATTTTGTACTCCATGGTTTACTTGAGATTCTTGTTATGGGGTATGTGTGTATCAATTGTTATACTTTTGTTAGTCTAGTGTGAATTGTGGGAGTTCCATTTCCATGAGAGTACTTTTTTGTACTCTCTTGTTTGAAGTTGCTTGATGGTGTTCTTGAGTAGATATATGGCTTGTTGGAGCTTTGTGCATGGATTTTTATTTGATCATATATGTTGAAGTGCAAAAAGTTCAAGTATGGGGTTCATGATGTGTAGTCCTTGATGATGTTTGCTTGCTTGTATCGAGTTGCTCACTCGCTTTGCTGCAGGTTTTTCCATGGGTGACCAACCACCTCTCCATCTTGCCACTACTGAGCAAAGGAAGTTGTACTCAAAGGTGAAGATCGGGCCGTTTGTCCGACCCAATTCATGAACCCTAGAGTCCTTGAAAGATTGGGACTTTTGGAGGATATGAACTTTCTCGTCGACAGGTTCTCCCTTCGGGCTATCTGTAACTGTCGGCTACTCTCTTGCCCTCAGCTAATTAGGGAGCTTGTTTGCACAATCAAATATGTGGGAGGCCCGGTAACATTCTGATTGGGGAATGCGAATTATTCACTTACTATGGATAGGTTTTGCGCTGCGTTCGGCCTCACTAATGCTGGCCCAAAGCTACCGTTGGGGAAGGTTGATCGGAATAAATTTTGGTTCGAGCTGACTCGTGAACCTATTACCGGGCGGATAGAGCAAAGAGTTCATCTTGTTTACATCCTTCTATCCGATTGTTCCACCGCTTCCTCACGAGTACTTCACATTTGGTGTACTATTTGTGTCTTTTTCCTTTTTTTTTTTTGTTTCTATTTAGAGTCTGCACTTTTATTATTATTATCATCAGTGTCATGTATATATTTTTATCATAGATCATGGATCTTGCTCCTTTTGAACTTTTATACCTAACTCTGATTCTGGAATGCTATGGTAGTTGGAATATTTGATGATTGCTTGAGCATTGAGTTGTTGCCTTGTTTGACTAGATAGCATGTATATCCTCTTGTTCGATTATGTGTATATCTCGCATCATACTTGGATACTCGAGCTTGTTACCGCATTATTTGGTTTATGTGCACAAATTGAAATATGATTGAGGCAGTTTGTGAGCCCATTTATCCTTACCTACCCTTGCATTTGACCATCTGCTTGAAGCTTTCTGAGCCTTAGAAGCTTGTTTCTTTGGTAGCTCCACAAGATTTTCATAGCCCGTTATTTGCCTTTCCCCAATCCGGGATTTTGGGTCATGGTAGCGTATTTTGTTGTGTGGATGTGCTTCAAGTATGAGATGGTTTCTCTTCATTGTGATTGAGAGAAGAAAAAGAAAAGAGAGAGAGAGAGAGAGAGAGAGAGAGAGAGAGAGAGAGAGAGAGTCTTGGGATAAGATGAGGATAAAATTCACTCTTGTGCAAAAGTCAAGAAAGAAAAAATACGGTTAGTAACCGATCCTGCTTGTGGAGAATAAAATTCACACAAGTAGGAAGAAGTGCAAAGTGAGATGGTCAAGACACCTAGTAAGCGGGTGCATTCATCACAAATGTTTGTATTCGCGTAAAACAGTGTCAAGACTAGAGGGTGAAGAAAAAAAAATTGAAAGTCAAGAAAGAAAAAAAACAGAATTTTTTTAAGTGGTTGACAAAAGTGAAGATGAAAGAGTTCTTGCGATGGAGTTTGTTTGGTGGATTGGTATGAGCTGATTCTTTGAAGTGGGTGTTTTTCCGGTTGTTCTTGCATGATCCTTTTTCCCGTATTTTAGCACCATATGGCCTGAAATTTTCCATACCTAATTGTTTTTTATCTTAGCCCCATCATAACCTTAAAGTTCTCATGATTTTGTTGTGTGGATAATTCCAAGCGACGGAGATTATTGAGATTGTTCAAGCTTTGTGGATGATGAGTTTTGAGGTTGAGATTTGAAGAGCTAGTCAAGCTTGGTTGTTGGCTATGATATATTGATATGCTAGGACGGCATTCGCCAAATATTTTGAAATAGTAGATGCTATTTTGTGATTATTGTCTTAGTCTTTCTTGGGGACAAGCAAGGTTAAGTATGGGGTATTTTGATAGCATCTATTTAGCGATGATTATAGGGCATGTTTGCATCGCGTTTAGGGCCTTTAAGTTAAGTATTACATATTTTTTGGCCCTTTTTGGTTTAGTTTAGTGGAATCGGTGTCTACCGCTTGTTTGTTATGATTTCAGGTGTTTCAGAGCGGTTTTGATGCCGATTCAAAAGCTTAAGAAAGAAGAGATGATTCAGGGCTCTATGGTAAGCCTAAAAGTTGTCAAAGACGAGCTACATGGATGAAATCGAGGGGACGTACCAAAAGAAGTGAAGCAGGCTCGCGTGCTCGACCAAACTTAACCCCTAGAAACCACTTGGTCGAGTGGTGCCAGAGTGAAGTCAGGATGAGAACAAGTCAGAAGCCACTCGACCGAGTGCAGAAATCACTCGAGACTCACTCTGGTCGAGTGCGTTACAGGCATTGCTTTTCAGAGTCCACTCGACCGAGTGCAGAAACCCCTCGACCGAGTGTTTCCTGTGTTCCGAATTAAATTTGTTTTCTTTTCTAAACACTAGGGAGGGATTTGTAAGGTTGGAGTTTTTAGTCTAGTTTTGGGGGCCGAAAATCTAACATAGGGTGAGATCTATTTGGAAGCTTTGGAGATTGAGGATTCTTGAAGATAATTTTGTTCGATTCATCAAATTCTGGTAATTCTCCGTTGTTGCTTCTGTTGTCCAGTGTTTATCTTGCCGAATTTGATTGAATCAAGCATGTACTTTTCCATGAGTTGCTAGATTTCTTGTTCTAGGGTTGGGATTGTCCCGACAATGCGAAAATAGGCTTGTTCTTAGTATCTCTCGAATGATTTTTGAATTAGATTGTGGTTTAATCATGTTGTGCTTAATCTGATTGATGCGAATCGATTAGATCCAATTTAGTGTTTGAAACCGAAAGACAAGAAACCTAAATTGGAATTTAGATGGTGATTTGAGACCGTAAGGTGATTAGGATCCATCGGAACTACACGATTAAACCCGAAGTTTATTAATTGAAAGTGAAACTAAACTTCTTGAGGATTCATAGGCTGTCATAGACATTCTGAGCAATTTTGATATTATTCGGAGCCGAAAGGCGATGTTAGTGTGATTATTGCCTAAAACTATACGAAATTAAAGGTCCTAAATCGGTTGCTTGAGTCCGAAAGGAGAATTGCTAACCGATTTAGGCACATTCGCGCTAAACCCGAAAGGGGATACGCGATTACCTTAGATAACCTACCTCCACAATCTAATTTGGGAATCACTCGAGCAAGAAAATATTTTATGCCTATTGATGATGCATTGTCGGTAAATCCTTGACCCTAGAACGCCTTCCCTATATATATTTCTCAACATTAAGTCGGTTTTCCTGGTTACTTATACACACACTCTAAAATTTGCTTATTTATTATGAACTTGGTTGAAGTAGCTCGAAATTACAATCGATACTCATCCGGTCCTTGTGGATACGACACTTGATTACTACAATTGAACCACATACACTTGTGGGTGTTGGTTTTGAGCCTATAAAAAAAACCTTAAAATGGCAAGTTAAATAAAGGAAAATTTACATAAAACCACCCTTTAAATATGAGTGTTTTCACTTAACCATCCCTTAAATTTAAAATTACAGAAAACCACCCTTTAAATGGTCTTTGTTTACAACTCACCACCATTCATTCATTTTCATTAATTAATCATTAAATATATTATATTTTAATGTTTTTAAACTCAAATTTGATTATAAATATATTCAAAATTTGAATTTAAGACCTCGATTATATTTTAGGGATTATTTTATTTATTTTAAAAAATAATAATAAATATAGCATAGAATTGGTATCTTAATTTATGTTTGAAAATTTTTATAATTCTTTTTAAAAATAGGTTATCGATTAATCGTATAACTTAAATATAATTATATACCTTTTTTAATATTTAACAAAGTTTAACTATTAAACAAAAATATTTAACCTATAAATATTTTAAGGTTATTTTTAACTTTATAAATACAAATTATGATTCCTAATCATATATAAATAAAATATTAATTTATATGATGCTTTAAAAATTTATAAATATTTTCAAACATAAATTAAGATAATGATTCTAGAATTTATTTATCATTATTTTTTAAAAATAAATAAAATGATCCATAAAATATAATTGAGCCTTTAAATTCAAAATTTGAATATATTTACAATCAAATTTGAGTTTAAAAATATTAAAATATAATATGTTTAATTAATGATAAATTAATGAAAATAGATGAATGGGTGGTGAGTTGTAAACAAAGACTATTTAAATGGTGGTTTTCTGTAATTTTGAATTTAATGAGTGGTTAAGTGAAAACACTCATATTTCAGTGGTGATTTTCGTAAATTTCCCTTGAATAAAAGAAGAAGAGAAGAGCCCCAGTCGGGGTGGCTCAATGGTGGGAAGCAAGAAGGGATGTGGTCTCGAGTTCAATCTCTACCTCCGCCCCTTTCCTTGCGTTACAAAAGAAATACTACAATGCAAATAATGTTGAAAATATCAACGGTCAACTCTCGTTCCTCTTCCTCCTTTGCAATTGCAAAAACCGCACTCTGGATTGATCTGCTCTCCAGCGGTTTATTGATTCATTTCGATCACTCTCCCATAATCCAATTCCAAGTCCCCCGGTTTTTCTCCCTTCCCACCGGTAATTCCACACCATCTTTGCTGCTGCTTTCATTTTCCGCGAATCTTTTGCTTTATATCTCACTTATTTCTCCCTTTTTTTCTTTTTTGTTTTATAGACTTGTGCAGTTTTTCTTCTATCTGTTTTAGTTCCGATCGTTATTTCTTCCTGCTTTTATTTGATTATTTGGATTAGGTTGATTTTCGCTCTATGTTTATCATTTTGGACTAAAAATGTATGTTTCTGACCTTTCGCCGAATCGAGAGTTTGTGAGTGTTGTGATTAAACCAATAATCTGACCAATGAAACTCAATTTCACCCTAAATTATGTGTTTATTCTGTTGTCTTCTTTCATCCATATGTGCTGAATTCCAGTTGCCCCCTTTTTAAACCAAGAAAGGGGGGAAATTTGATGATATAAGAAACCATCAGATTGAATTACCCTTGGGTTATGCAATTTGGTGCTGACATTTAATACTTGAAACCCCGAATTGGCTTATTGACTGTGCAAACTCTGCATCTTGTTGCTGAACACTTATAGAATCTTGATGCTGCTGAAATGTTGATGATCAGCAATGATTTATCTAAAATGTTGGTGTTAGGGCAATTGACATATGTTGCTTGTGGAGATGTTTACAACTTTGGGGTTGTGTTATGCAAGCAGTTCTTCGGTTCTTACTTTTGAGTATGATTCCTTGCAGAGGATTTTCAGGCTGTTCGTGGAAGATAGGGTTTCACTTTGAATGGTTATAGGACCATAGTGGAGCCATGAGCATCCGTTCGGAGCATGGTAAACCTTCTTCGGGTGCTTATGTAGAGAGATATGATGATCAGGAAGTCAAATGGAAAAAAGAATGACATTTGATGGAGGAACTTGTTACTGAAACACTCCTGCTATATTTTCCCTATTTTGCAGGTAACAGTAGATTGAGGGATTTACTGCTTCAGAAAGACAACCGCAAGTGCGCGGATTGTGGTGCTCCGGATCCTAAATGGGCGTAAGTTCTACCTAGTTCAAGCTTGTGATTTTCCATGCCAATTTTGTTGATTATCAACTTACGAAATCCACTGGCGATTCCAATTTGTTCTCACCTGACATGAAGTTTTGTTCATGCTTTCTTTCGCAGATCTACCAACACTGGAGTTTTTATATGTTTAAAGTGCAGCGATGTGCATAGAAATCTGGGTGCATATATCTCACAGGTATTGAATCTAGTTGGCTAAAGAAACGCCGTGTTTTTGCATTCAATATAACTAATTTCATGTGTGTTTTTGTTTGTTTAGGTATTGTCTGTGACTTTAGATGAATGGTCTGATGAGGACATTGAGGCCATGATTGAAGTTGGAGGAAATGCTTCAGCGAATTCAATTTATGAAGCATGCATAGCACAAGGGTACACAAAGCCTGGACCCGATGCAAGCCATGAGGCTCGTACAAAGTTCATCAGGTTTAATTATTCAAATTCAGCTAACAAAACCATAATCGATGCTTCATGATTCTTTTCTAATAGATTTCGTCTTGATGATGATCTAGGGCAAAGTACGAGTATCAAGAATTTCTAAAACCGAGTTTGCGAATTGGATCATTGTCTTCTCACAAGCTGAGTGATGCCAAATCCAGCTTTTCACAGAAATTCATGAATAGTTTTCGCGCTAACTCATCCAAGGCAATGAACTCGGTTAAGTTTCGCTCCTCCTGTTACACTTATGACGTTTTTTTCTTTGCTTTTATCTGGTGGTGTTGAATGGACGAACACTTGGGACCAACAAACATTCAGCTCTAAGACTAAGGAACTCCGATGATGAATCAAGCAATCTTGTTCCATGATTTTTTTCATTTGTTAAGCTCATCTAGCTGGTGTTGAACATAGCAGGATGGAATGGCGGAATCCATTGGAACATTGAAGGTTAGAGTGTTAAAGGGCACTAATTTAGCGGTCAGAGATGTGCGGTCAAGTGATCCTTATGTTGTTCTAACTCTTGGTCAGCAGGTCAGTTAGTTGATCTCAGATTTTCGATAACTGAACGGTATAAACACCTAACGACAATTTCTGTTCATAAAGTTCGCCCGGGTAACACAAATGTGGATTACTTTTTTTGCAGACCGTTCAAACAACTGTAATGAAGAGTAACTTGAATCCTGTTTGGAATGAGGACCTAGTCATTCCTGTTCCAAAGCACTTCGGAAGCTTAAAAGTGGTAAAGTATTTTAAGCTTAAATGTGTTTTAGTCGTAATCGTTCATGTGCAGTTGCATTCATCATCCGCGCATTTGATGTTCTCGGATCTATTATGCAGCAAGTGTTTGATCACGACATCCTCTCGGCAAATGACTCAATGGGTGAAGCTGAGGTTGATCTCCAGCCACTGATCACATCAGCAACTGCCTTCAAAACCCCGGAAATGTTCGGAGACATGCAAATCGGCAAGTGGCTCAAATCAGGCGACAACGCTCTGGTTGAAGACAGTACCATAAACATTGCAGATGGGGAGGTGAAACAGCAGATGTCACTCAAGCTTCAGAATGTTGAATCTGGAGAGATAGACCTGCTATTACAGTTGATTGCTCCTGAGCAATAACCCACCTTTCTTCCCAGCAAACAATACTTGGGGGTTATTTACACAAAATAACCCTAAAATATCGGGTTTTTTCAAGGAATCGCCGTTATCCAAGAAATTATGGAAAACCACCAGCTAAGGGGCCCTGAACCATCAATGGGCTGTTTTCATGCAATTTTGTGGTTAGCGGCTATTTTATGAAAAAACTCATATTTTACTGGGTGTTGTCTGTAAATAACCCAAATGCTTATTCCGTTATCCAAATTTGTAAGATTGTGGAGTTTTGAGAGTTTTGTTTGGTTTGGAGAAAGTTTCAATTCCCTTCCGTGTTGTACTGTTTTATTGTGTATTGTCCATTAATGTATCACACATTCATTTGAAACAAGATTTGTAATTAAATTTCATAAGGGTTATTAACAAATTTTAATAAATTGCGCAACAAGTCCCTGGAATGATAGAGATTGAGGGGCCCCGTTCCGATGCCAAAACCTTGTTGCTGGCTAATTGCTATGGGATTTCATTTCGGATTAGGAAAAATACTACTCCGTAGTTAATTAATCTTGTAAATTCATTCAGTTGTGACCAAAATCGAGGAGGACATCGGGGCAACAGACGCAATTTGTGGAGGGAGAACTAGTGGTCGGGGGATCGTCGATGAAGGGAGAGGGCGATGGGGGACAATGGAGCGCGATGAGGGAGGAGAATCCGGCAGAGGGACGACCCTCTCCCTTCCTCCTCGAGCAATAGCAAAGGGCAACCTCGACAACAATGGACATCAAGGGACGACCTTTCGCACGGTAATGCATTGGGTGCGGCAGGCGACTAAGCGAACGGGTCGACACCCTAGCGTTATCAAGGTAGTGGCTACTACATCATATATATACCCTATTATTATATAAACCGGGTTCAACATTTTTATATTTGGCAAACCGGGTTTCTTTATAAGGTTGTTAGTGTAACCACGTGCTAGTCACCTGCAGTGGCGGAATCAGGACACTCTGTAGGGGTGGGCGAGATTTAAAGAACCTAAAAGCATAAATTGATCTACAAATTTTCCAACGGCAAAATCATTGCAAAAAGTGTTCATTAGATTAGTTTACAATCTAGTGAACTAATTAGTAAAACGAACACGACGACCTTTTGACTTAGCAAAGTCATCTATAACAGAATTTATGTCAATTTTACTAGCAAACTCTCTTTCGATATAAATGATCAAAGCATCAGCAAGAAAGTAATCGGTCATTTTGTTGCGAATATCGGTCTTCACATGTGTATTTTATTAAAATATTTTGAATGAAGTTATTTAAGTTACATTTTTTTAAAGACTTTTTGCACATGAAAAGGTGGTGAGTGATTCCTTGAAAACAAATCAAATATATGGGTTATTTTTTGTACGGTTGATTTAGTGAAAAATACCCAATATTAAGGGTGGTTTTCCAAAACTTATCCTTATAAATCTTTCCAAAAATAGTGAATTGTTGACAAGATATCAAAACGTCTATTAACAAGAAAAAATTGGGGTAAATTGCACTTAAGTTTTTTTTAACTTAAAAAAAATTATAAATAAGATTAAGACCAAATGCTTTTATCCATTTACTCAACCTATTTAATCCGCTACTATTAAATCCTAAGCTAAACCCTTTCCTATAACCCTAAATCCTTACCCATCAAAAATTTTAAATTATTAATTTTTTTGGGGGTGGGTTGGGGCCCATACCAGCCCATCACTCTCTCCGCCACTCCACCCCTCTCTCCGCCACTGGTCACGTGATCGTCTTCGGCTATATAAGCAATTCTCTTCTTCTTCCTTTGTAACCGAATTGATTCACTCAACAGAAATCGAAAGCTTGCGTTTGGTTTTAATGGTTTCCAGATTGTTCTAGTTTGTTGATTCTTATCAAAGTCTGACTCGAACCGATGACTGGGGGTCGTCTGCACGGGCGCACATGCGCTAGTAGCCTAGCACACAAGCCGAGTGAGGTTCTATTCTAAAACCAATTGGCAATAGAAGGAGTAGTCCACCGACTCATATACTAGGGCTTGATATGTTCAACTTTCCGATGTGGGACACTTTGGTCTCATTCACATCTCTAACACGCCCCCGCAAGTCCAACTAGGAATGACCATCTAGTTGACACTTGGACAACTGGGTAACCCAGACCAGGATCAAAAGACGGACCGTTAGGCTAACCGCTCTGATACCATATCAAAGCCCGACTCGGACCGATGACTGGTGGTCGTGTGCACGGGCGCACATGCGCTAGTAGCCTAGCACACGAGTCATATACTAGGGCTTGATATGTTCAACTTTCCGATGTGGGACACTTTGATCTCATTCGCATCTCTAACACGCCCCCGCAAGTCCAACTAGGAATGACCATCTAATTGACACTTGGACAACTGGGTAACCCAGACCAGGATCGAAAGACGGGCCGTTAGGCTAACCGCTCTGATACCATATCAAAGTCCGGCAAGGACCGTTGACTGGGGGTCGTGTGCACGGGCGCACATGCGCTAGTAGCCTAGCACACAAGCCGAGTGAGGTTCCATTCTAAAACCAATTGGCAATAGAAGGAGTAGCCCACCGACTCATATACTAGGGCTTGATATGTTCAACTTTCCGATGTGGGACACTTTGGTCTCATTCACATCTCTAACAATTCTAAGCTCAATTCTCAAATCTGAAATGGTATCAGAGCTACCGAAGCTCGTCTAGATCTGCAATCAGGTTTTAATTCTGATTTCTGGTTTTCGTTGTTTTTCCGCGTATTGTCTGAATTTCTTGATTGATTATGGATCCTCAAGATGCGAATCAGGTGGATGCGAGTGATGTCTTGTATTTGCATCATTCGGACCATCCGAGTTACAATCTGTCAACTCATCTGCTAAACGAAACTAACTACAACCATTGGAGACGCGTTGTTGAAATGTCCTTGGTTGCTAAGAACAAGATTAGTCTTGTTGATGGTTCTTTCCAGATTCCGGCAGAAACAACGCCTCACTATGCTCAGTGGCGTAGATGCAATGGGATGGTCGTTGTGTGGCTTCTTCATTCGGTTGAAAAAGAAATTGCTGAGACGTTGTTGTACTTTCGAACTGCTAGAGAGATCTGGGAGGAATTAAAGATGAGGTTCGGATCTCCGAACAGTACACGCTTATATCAGGTACAAAAGGAGATGTTTAATATTTCTTTGAATGGCTCATCTATCACTTCTTACTTCTTAAGATTCAAGAAATTATGGGATGAGTATATGGATTTGGTGGAAGCACCTGTGTGTGTTACTTGTGGATCTGTGAATCTAGTTTCTAGATCGTTTGCAAATCAGCAGGTGATTCAATTTCTTGTTGGATTGCCTGACACTTACAATGGAGTTAGGACAAACATTCTTTTGATGAAGCCTACACCGAATATTGCTGATGTCTACCGGATGCTTATTGATGAAGAAGGTCAGAGGAGTCTCAACAATTCCAGTTCAATTACTGATGCTACTGCTGCATTCAATGCTTTTCAAAGGCAAGGCAATCAGTCTGGAAATGGTTCACAGGCTAATTCTCATTATGGTTGTTTCAATAATCAGAAGAACAACAATCCAAGTAATGGAAATCAAGGCAATAGGCAATCTGGGAATCAGAATGGAAATCAGAAGGGGAAAGGCAATTATTTTTATGACCATTGTAAGGTTGCTGGACATTCAATTGATAGGTGTTTTAAAGTTCATGGATATCCTCCTAATTTCAAGGGGGATTGGTCAAAGAAATTTGCTTCTAATGTGACTGTGGAGGGAGATAATCCTGATGCTGCTCATTCTCTGACTAAAGAGCAGTATGAACAAATCTTGGCATTTTTGAGCAAGAAAAGTAGTGGAGAAGATACCAATATGGTTGCAGGTACTAAATTCTGTTTTAGTGTGTTTGGAAGTGATTATAGTTGGGTAATAGACAGTGGTGCCACTCATCATATCTGTCCCACACTATCTATGCTTCAGTCTTACAAGACTTTTAATATGCCTAACTATATCACTGTACCAAATAACCAACAGTCTAAGATTTGTCATATTGGTTCTATTGTTTTACAAAATAAGATTGTTTTACACGATGTTTTACATGTGCCTGAATTTGCTTATAATTTACTATCTGTGAGAAAGTTTGTTCATGACTTAAAGGCATGCATGTTGTTTACTCCCTCTCAATGTTTGATACAAGACTCTTCAATGAACAAGCCACTGGTGCTTGGTGAAGTGTCAAAGGGATTATATCTTACATCTCTAAAGGACAATGTTCATATTCATGACAAAGATGCTCATGATTTTCTGTCTTTTGTGCTCAATTTGGATAAATCTGTTCATTGTAACAATGCTCGAGCTGTTTCTTTAGAATTGTGGCATTGCAGACTTGGGCATGTACCTTTGATCAGTTGTTTCATTTTCCTTTCTTGCAAAGTCTTGTAAAAACTGAAAAACATCATGTTTGCAAAGTCTATCCCAAGGCTAGGCAGCAAAGATGTTCTTTTCCTGATAGTTCAATAAAGTCTTTGGCTTGTTTTGAGTTGATTCATGTTGATATTTGGGGTCCTTTTAAGGTTCCTACTCACAAAGGTTTTATATATTTCTTAACTATTGTGGATGGTTTTTCTAGAGCTACATGGACACATCTAATTGTAGCTAAGAGTAATGCTTTTGCTCTACTGAAGTCATTTGTTATTTTTGTATCAAAACAGTTTGATGCTAAAGTGAAAGTTATTAGATCTGACAATGGTATGGAGTTTTGTAGTAGTGATGCACAAGAGTTTTATTCACAACAAGGTATGGTACACCAAACAACTTGTGCTCACACTCCACAACAGAATGGAGTGGTGGACAGAAAGCACAAGCACTTGTTAGAAACAACAATTGCACTCCTATTTCAGTCCAATCTTCCTATACAATATTGGGAAGAGTGTGTGTTAACTGCTACTTATTTGATCAACAGGTTTCCTTTATTTCCTATTCAGTTCAGAACTCCATATCAGATGTTATTCAATAAGGATCCAGATTATGCATTGTTAAGGTCTTTTGGATGCTTGTGTTTTGTTAGTACTAATAAGTGCAACATGTCAAAGTTTGATTCTAGAAGCATTCCTTGCATTTTCATGGGGTATCCTCATGGTACTAAAGGTTATAAAGTCATGGATTTAAAATCTCATAAGATTTTCATATCTAGAGATGTTCAATTTCATGAGTTGCAATTTCCATTACATAAGATTGGCTTTGATAAGAGTATTCCTTTACCTAAAATAATGCTTGATAGCCCTTATTCTATTTTCATGCCTGATAGTGAGATTGTCAGTGAGAATGTAGAAATTGTTGGTGATTTCAGTGACAACACAGATAATGGAGGCTCAGTTGATAGTTCTTCAAGCAATTCTTCCTCAAATGACAGTCTATCAACAAATTCTTCTCAATTATAGATTTCACATGGTGTGAGAAGGTCATCAAGAATTCCAAGGCAACCAATTCATTTGCAAGATTATATATCTATGCATAATTCAACTGACTTGGTTGAACCTAAGACTTTTACCAAAGCTTCTAAGAATCCAAAATGGATTGAAGCAATGGATAAAGAAATTGATGCATTACATTCTAATAAAACCTGGATTTTAGTTGATCTTCCAGCAGGAAAGAAACCTATAGGATGCAAGTGGGTATACAAAATCAAGCTTACAGCTGATGGATCTATTGAAAGATACAAGACCAGGTTGGTGGCAAAAGGCTACACTCGACAATATGGAATTGACTATGATGAAACTTTCTCACCAGTGGTAAGAATGTCAACAGTAAGGGTCATTCCATCTCTTGCTTTGAACAAAGGTTGGGATATTTTTCAGTTAGATGCAAATAATGCAGTTCTGCATGGTGATTTACATGAAGAAGTTTACATGACCATGCCTCAAGGGGTTCCTAATCCTACTAATAAAGTTTGTTAATTTACTGAAAAAGTCACTATATGGCTTAAAACAAACTTCGAGGCAATGGTTTAATAAACTATATTCAACTCTGATTGAGTTTCAATTTATTCAGTCCAAACATGATCCATCATTGTTTATTTCTCATAAAAATGGACATCTAACCATTGTTGCAGTGTATGTAGATGATATAATTGTCACATGGTCAGATTTATCTCAAGTCACAAGACTCAAGCAACATCTTCATGAATTGTTCAGTATCAAGGACTTAGGCAAATTGAATTACTTCTTAGGCATTGAAGTAATTCAATCACAAGGTTCATTGGTACTCAGTCAAAGGAAATTTTGTCAAGAGATACTCAAGGAGGCAAACATTGATGATCAGAAACATTGTGTCACACCTTTACCTCTTAATTTCAAACTTCTTCCTCTTGATTTAAACAATTTAATATCTGATCCCACTTATTACAGAAGCTTGGTTGGTAAATTGAGTTACTTAACCAATACACGTCCAAATATCTTCTTTTCTATACATGTCCTAAGTCAATTTCTTCAATCTCCTGATGCCACACATCAAGTTGCACTGTGTCATCTATTGAGATATGTCAAAGGCACTCCACATTATGGAATCAAGCTACAGAAAGGATCATCAATCAAGCTACACGCATTCTCTGATTCGGACTGGGCACCATGTCCCATTTCAAGGAAGTCAGTCACTGGCTATGTAATTCTTTATGGTGACAATCCCATCACTTGGAAATCAAAAAAGCAAGCCACTGTCTTCAGAAGCTCTTCAGAAGCAGAATATAGAGCGATGAGTCAGGTTGCAGCTGAAGTTACAGGGTTGGTAAACATTTTACAAGAGCTTGGAGAGACAGATTTGAAGCATGTCACTCTAAATTGTGGCAATAAATCAGCCATTTAGATAGCTCGGAACCCAGATTTCCACGAGCATAGGAAGCATATAGAGATCGATTGTCACTTTACCAGGGAGAAAGTGATGGAGGGACTGCTACAACTCACTTACCTTCCTACTTATAATCAATTGGCCGACGTCTTGACTAAGATTTTGCCTGCTGCACATCACATGTCGCTCTTGAGCAAACTGGGGATGCATCTTCAAGATCCACCACCGGTTTGAGGGGGGATGTTATTATATAAATCGGGTTCAACATTTTTATATTTGGCAAACCTGGTTTCTTTATAAGGTTGTTAGTGTAACCACGTGCTAGTCACGTGATCGTCTTCGGCTATATAAGCCATTCTCTTCTTCTTCCTTTGTAACCGAATATATTGATTCACTCAACAGAAATTGAAAGCTTGCGTTTGGTTTTAATGGCTTCCAGATTGTTCTAGTTTGTTGATTCTAAGCTTAATTCTCAATTCTGAAATACCCTTGTGTGATTCTGAACTCGGGAAAGTTAAAGGAACTTATTACCATATGTAAAAATAAATTCTTTTGTATTTTGTTATTGTTGAGACAATGTGAAGAGACAAAGATCCCAGATTGATAATATAAACAAATAAGCCTTAATATATAAGCTAGTGGGTTACTCTTCCTATTGCCAATTGGTTTTAGAATAGAACCTCACTCGGCTTATGTGCTAGGCTATTAGCGCAAGAGCGCATGTGTGCACACGACCCCCGATCCCGAGTCCCAACGGACTTCAATATGATATATATCAAAGCGGAAAGCCAAACGGCCCGACTCTCGATCTTGGGCTAGCTAAAAAGAGAATGAGATGCTAGATCCATCCAAGTGTCGATCTTGGGCTCTCTAAAAAGAGAATGAGATGGTATACCATCTCACTCGGTTTATGTGCTAGCCTATTAGCAGCTTGATGGATTCATATTGTTACATTTTCTTGTCAATCCTTCCTCGTTAAGTTTGTTTCATCATTTGTCCATTCAATTCAAGTAAATGAAGGAATGAGCCGGCGGTAGGATAAAACTGTTTCAAATCCTCACCACAACCACTCAATTAATATTTAAAATATAAATTTAATCTATAAAGGGTCATTATAACATGTTTGGAAAAAAAATTCAAAAAATCACCATGTCATTAAATTTTCGAAGTTACCATTATTTTTCTGTAATCACTACAAAAAAAAATTGCTTTTGCTACACCAGCTAGCAACGGCAATGAGATCCCGTGGCGAATATTAGACATTTGCGACGGAATTAGTGACGGCAATGTCCCCGTAGCAGAATTTTGAGAGGAAGACAGCAACATTAGCGATGGCAAGTGAATGTCGTTGCTACCCCTGACTTCCCATACCTTGAATTAGACACGGCTTTGCCTTGCCGTGGCTAACTGAAGTCATTTAGCTTAAAAATTAAAAATCCTCCAAATTTTCAGTATCCCCCAAATTTTCAGTCTCTAGAGTCGAGGGAGAACAACTTCACCTGTCTTCATTCATCTAAAATGGCGATAAGCTTGAATCTTTGTCCTCTACTCCACCATTGAAACCCTATCCTTTCCTCCACCACCGAAATTCCCGTCCTCGCCTGTCCATTTTCTCCGTCACCGTTGAAATCTCTGTCTCCTCTACCCCGGCGTCTTGTTCGCCCTTTCTTCTCTATCAACAACAAGCACACAGTGAAGCGAGGTTGCAAACCCTCGAATTGAAGAGGTATGTTGGGTAATGTTTGAGTTTTGCAATCGATTTATGGTTTTGATTTGAGGTTAAGTCTGCAAGAATTAGGTTTTCGATTTAGGGTTTTCGTTTTAGGGTTAGCTGAAGTCTTTAGCCACGACAATCGATTTGAGGTATGTTGCGCCTGTTTATGAAGTTCGGTGAGCTGTCTCTTCCTGACGGTAACTCTCACTCACCAGATCTAGATCTAAGGATCGCACAAGCTGCTTGTGTCTCGCCTGCTAGAGTGCTAGTCTGTTCATTCCGTCTTGCCGTCGGTAACTCTCCCTCTATCCCCTTTTGGCCTTGTTTTCTTAGTTCTATTACTCTTGCTTTCTACAATCTTGCTATGAATGTTAATGAGTGAAAGTGTCAAGTTTTAGGGTGAGGATTTATCCTGATTGAGGTTGGGGTTGGATAACTGGACCTATCAGGCTATGAATGGCCATTGTAAATAATGGGGCTTGTTTCTTTTTCATTTTCAGGAATTGATTAGTCCGCCAATCTGAAGGAAATTGTGCAGATTTTTTTAGAGTACATAATAGCTAAGTTACTTGGTTATTCCAAGGTTTCATGCTATATTTAATATTTCTTCATTTTTAACCTTCTCAACATGTTTTGATATGTTTCTGATTTTTGAACTGGTGATATCTTTGCTTTTTCATATACTTCAGAACAAGAATTTATTTGACCTATTAGTTCCAAAATGGGACAAAGAAGAGCTTCAACGATTCTATGATGCATTCCACAAGTATGGGGAAGATTGGAAGAAGGTTAGTTTTCAGGCCTTTCACTCTATTCACATTCTAGTATTTGCAAGTGTATGCAGTAGCTTGTGTTACAGATTCTATATGGAAACCTTTTGTTTTCTTGTAGTTGAAGATTTCTTTTCTTGCAATCTGTAATTATCAATTCTTAATTGTGTCTTACCTTCTACCCTGGTGAGAGTTTGTTGAGTTGTCTCCTCTTGACGGGGAACCTAAACCTTTGGTTGGGTTCCCCGTCAGGTCACACTGTGTTCTTCTTGGTCTCTCGTTCTTGGTCCTTCCTTTAGCTCTTCGGTTACTTCATTACTTGTAGATGCTCTATTGGGGTTTCTATTACAAGTTTGTCTCCTCTTTGCTTATTTGTTCTTAACTGGTGGGTGGTTAGATGTTATGCCTCTCTTTGTCTTTCTTTTGATCGTCGATCCTGGGGTTCTTCCTTGCTCTACAATGTCTCATATCAATTAATTTTGGGGTTGCTTTGATTTTCATCATCTTATCTATTGTTTTTTTCTCCTTTCCTTGGTAAACTCCTATCTTTCTTGTGGTTCTATACTTCTATTGCTAAGGAGCTGTTATACCTTTGTTCTTCTCATCTATCCATTTCGAGTTATTGGGTGGCTTGTGTTTTCTCCTTACATTATTGGTTACAATCGAATGTCGAACCTCGGGGCCTTTGATTCATTGGGATGCTTTGTTTCAATCGAACTTGGGGGTTGCCCTTCAGAGCATTGATGATGTATCCTTTTTTACAAATAAAAAATTGATTGATTTAACTGCTCATATAAGAACCTCTGTATGGAAGCCAAGTGCAAAGTAGTTGATGGAAAACCTTTCCCAACTCTTTGGAATTTTCTGAAAGTCACGCTGTCAGTAAGCATATATGGTTCTCTTGTAGTGTTGTGTATTCAAATGGCTTGATATCTTCTTATTGTGCACTTCCATTTTATTTTATTTTTGACAAAGTGCACACTGCACACATCTATTTATTTTTTGCAATAAGTTACATACTTATTTTTGCAGATGACCAGTGCATACATAGCATGCCAAAGAGCAACTTCATTACTTTGTTCCAGTATTTTAAGCTCTTCTTGTAATTTTATGCTTATTCATAGGGGATAACCAAACTGCTAGGGTCTCAATCACAGGAAGCAACAATGAGAGAGAGTCTAAAATGCAGTGGTATAATAAAGCATGGAAGGTCAGTTTTAGAAGCTTTCCAAAGTAATTTTTATTGATGATCTACGGAATTTCTCTTCGGTTGCTTGATGTCTCTTTCTGTTCCTATTTACTAATCTAAAAACACAATCACATATTCATCTAAGAGGGGTAGAAAAGACTAATGTAAGGAGATAGAATGTTAGGAACATGTCACAATATCGACTTTAGACGTGTGTTTGTTCAATCACGGTCATACCAAATGATAGTATATCCACTGTTTTAGGATAAATTGAATCTTTTTGGAAGTGATTGTAGAATAAAATGCTTAGCTTAAACATTTATCGGGACTACATCTTCCTGTAGTTAACCCTGTTGCTTGGATCACCTGGATGCGGAAAGATATCCCTTTTGTTGGCACTTTCTGGAAACATGACCAAATCTCTCAAGGTTTTTATGCACTTTCATTCACACATTTGTATCTATAAATTTGTTTTGAAGCATGCTTACTCTGTAGTAAAATTGAACTTATTCTATTTAATTGTTGAAATATATTCTGATCACATTTCTTTTGTTCGCAGTTTGATGGAAATGTTTGCTTCTCAATTCTTTATCCTCCCCTGATGCCTCAAATGGATACGAGTTAGCAAGTGAGTATTGCCTCCACCTGTCAAGGTTTTTTGTCTCTTCAATCATCACATAGAATTGTTAGAGATCCTCATTTATATGCATTTTTTTTTGTCAAAAAAGGTTGAGCAGAATTTCTCAATAAACCTGTTAGTTAATTTGATATTCAGTGAGTCAGTTAGAAACGATCCAAGGTTCAAAGGTAGCGTTGTGATTTTACTTTAACTTATTTTCTTGATTTCACAATATCCTGCAAACTTTTTGTCTTGGATACAGGTTTTTATAGGCCTACACTAGTATCTTCCTCAATATCACTATTGATAATTTTACTGGAAAAATATAATGGGGGAAATAAACTAATTAAGTAGAAAGCCCACAATAGCAGTGGCAACAGTAGCAGCTCGTGAAAATGTCAAAATTATACTATATTCAATGAATTTAGTTTCTAAATTTATAATGAGGTTGAAAGTAGGTTAACTAATAAAGTTAAATTGAATAACTAATAATAACTATATGTATTTAATTTTTTTAATATTTTAAATTTATGAAGTTGAACTTTCAAAAATAAAAAAGTGTTAGCTATAGCTTCACCCATTAATCCCATTATATATCTTCATTATGTATGGTATACAAAATCACTTTCGATTATCAAAAAAATATTTGGGATGATTCATATTAGTTCCTTTTTCATCTTCCTTGCAACTGAAATTGTATTATTTTAGTTGTTTTGTTCATGATTATGATAAGCATATACGATGGAGTATATGTCTGTCAAATTCGGTGCACCATATATAATTATGTAAGATAATTTAAGTGTGAATATATCATATAGTATGTTAAAATCACTATATATCCACCCACCCCATCTTTTAAATGTATTAAAAGCTTATCAACCAACCATTAGCATTAATTAATTGTTTATTTCTTGATTTTCTATTATAGCCAACATCAAGTGCTCATCGCAAGGAGTCAATTGGAGATGGAGTATTCTTACTATCGGATGAGGAAGTTGACAAAAATTGATGAAGAAGAATCACATAGACAACTGGAATGGCTAAGAGCTTAAGCTTAGCACGTAAATACATGCTTTTGGTAATCCGAAAAATCTCAAGTATGTTACATACTCAAATGTTCTCAATGAAGTGAGGATTAGTCGATCTTATGACGTTGTATATAAGTTGATGTTAATGAGTTGATTTAATGCTTTGTGGATTTGCACTTTTGTATACTCTAATGGAATGATAGATGATTCAAAACTTGGTATTCAATTAGGTGTTTGAATGTTGTTATAGTGATCCAGAAAATGAAAATATACAGGTGCTATATGTAGGGACAAATTTCTATAATGGCAACGGCAAAAAATGTCGTCACAAAAGGATATTGGGTTCTTGATTAGAAATGGCGGGTAAAAAAAGGCGGGATTAATTTGCTACGGCAGGTGCCGTCGCAAAAAATAGAAGAAAAAGGCGGAAATGGTTAATTATTTTGCGACGGCACATGGGGTCGCAAAAGATCGTAGCAAACCTAAGGGTGCATGTGCCGTCGCATAACCGTCGCAAATCACTATTTGCCACCCTAGAGCTAGCGACCCTTGTTTTGCCGTCGCTTAGCCGTCACTAATGCTTTTTTGCGACGGCAAACCTTCTTTTAGCGACAGATTTTAGCCGTTTCTAATTCAATTTTTTTTTGTAGTGAATTTTCCTATAGAAAATTGATTTAAAAATTATTAAAATCCAAATGTGTCCAAAAATTAAAGAATTTATTTTAACAAATTTTCCATTTATAAAGTACAACTATTAAGGGCTTGTTTGGTTAGCAATTAAAAAACACATGAAGTAGAAAATCCTAGGAAGTAGGGAAAAAAATCCGTATTTGGTTGGTATTTTTAAAATCTCAAAACCCAGGAATTCAACGTCCTGGGAAGTTAAATTCCTTCAATTTGGAGGACGTTCACATACCTAGTCCCGTCTAGGTAAGTTTAACTTCCACCATTTTTAACTTGGAAATTTTCAATTCCTACATTTAATCCCCTTTAATAAAAAAATCAATCAAATATATTTTCACAATTCTCATAAATTGAACTTTATGGGAATTCAATTCTTATGAAGTAAGTTCCCTGAAATTTCAATTCCCACATCAAACCAAACGAGCCCTAAACTATTACACTGACCGGTAAACGGAGAAAGAATTTAACATATATTATTCTTATCAACTAAGTGATTAAGGCTTAAACAAAATAAAAAATGTTTCTAATTAATCTGGATGTGCAATGTCTTTATTTTTACTTATATACATATCTATCTTTATATGTGTTTAGGAAAATTCTCAAAAGTTTCAGAAAACACTGGAAGATATCAAATGGTGTTGCTGTTGATGCTTTGAGATAGCTAAAACAAGCCACATATATAACTGAAAGAACTAATAGGGAACTAAGGATAAAGATGAAATCCCTTTTGAAAAACGTTTTAGATGAAGAGAATAATTAGCTTTCCGATTTTAAAATAATTTGTTTAGTTTTTTTTATTGCCAAGCAGCAATTCTATTCAGATCATTGTCAGTAGTGATAATGAATTTTACTGTTGAAAATAAGTAGCACGTTGCTAGTTTGTGCAAGAAAAATTGCAGAAAAAGAACATATAAAGGTTAAGATCATATGACTAGATTTCACCACATGGATGACATGTTTTATACTAGTACATAAACATGTTCTATTCTGTTTAGCTTATTCTGAAATGTATGTTCGATTCTGAATTTTTTAGGCAAAGGCTAATCAAGGTCTCTCGGGATTGGAAAAGTTTATGTCCGTTCACTTTGATTCTAAAACAAGATTGCAGATTGACCGAGCTTCGTATCAAGCTCATCTTTTTCGGCATATTATAAGTGGGTATGGGTCTTGTACAATTGTGAAACCGTGTAACTTGTAAGAAATTGTTTCAATATATATTGCTTTTGCACCTTTGTCTTTTGAGGCCTTGTAAGAACTTAAACCTTGCAAATCGATCTTCAATATAATTAATTGGGTTTTTTCATCTGCTGGATTGTTCATTTGTGGTTGTGACTTGATTTAAAGTTACCAAGGTCTTGGTTTAGTAGAAGATAAATTATAGGTTAATAGGTGTATTCTGAATATATATATAACTGCATACGATTTAAAAAAAATAAAACATTATATAGCCCGGGCCTCTTTGATCCGGTATATAAACCATTTGAATTTGTTATCAATGGAGGAATATACCCCGGACTAAACATATTTTATAGCCCGGATTGACAATAATTATAGCCCGAAATGAATGTGCATATATACCCCGGATATTAGTGTCATATACCCCGGATGTTGGAGGCATATACCCCGGGCGTATTTTCCACCACATTTTATTGGGATTTTAGTAGGATTATATACCCCAGATTATTTTTGTGAATATCCGGGGTATAAAGTCAGACCCAGTTTTTACCCCAACCTACCTAAAGCCCGGAGCAACAATCTATCAGATCTGCCGTATATGCTTCAAAACCACTGGCGGATTTAGGGGTGGGCTCGTATGAGCGCGAGCCCACCCCAATCCTAGAAAAAAAATACGAAAGATTAACTATATAAAAAATAAAAATGTCTTAATTAATTTAGAAGTGAAAATGGATTAAAAAGTTTACCTTGCCTAGTTGGTAAAGTATAAATGGGGAAATTTTTCCTCTTTATCTAGAGTCCAAGGTTCAATTCTCATCTTTTACATTTTCTTCACTTATTTTTAACTATCTTTTTAAATATAAGTTCAAAAATCTTTTTAAATTGAGAATAATTAATTTCAATTAGTATTGTTTGAATTCTATTTTAGTCATTCAATAAGGGTTTTCTTGAATTTTTTTTAACTAATTATAAATTTTATTCACATCTAATAATATGGATAAATCTTTGAAATTTTTTTACATAACCCTTCACAATTAAATTTATTTGAAATTTAGTAAAACTCGTTTCATTATTACTTAATTTTTAGGCTAAATCTCGCCCACCCCTATATTACGGACTGGCTTCGCCACTGTTCAAAACGCTCGGGGTAAAAAATGATTTTTGTACTAGTGTCTTCTACTGGCAATGACTTTCAAGGATAACATGCAAACACTATCAAGTTATTCTCAAAATTTCTATAATCAAGATATTTATGCAAATCGGTATGAATAAGAGTTACAATACTTATGAAATATCAGAGAGAGAGAGAGATAGAGAGAGAGGATTATAATTTGGTATAAATTGAAAATATTTGAAGAGACTAAAGTAAAGATATTAGCATAAAGTAAAAGTAAATTGGATAAGTGATAATGAAAATTCGATAGTTATGGTTATGTCACATAAGTGACACTTTTGACAACTATCCTGAAATGTTAACATCATTACAAATAATAGATTTAAAAGATATTACTCCGTACTTAATAACTCTTCTAATTTGACTGGTAATAAAGACTTTCCTAAGCAGTAAAATTTAAAACCGCATTGAAAGTGAAATTCAATTGATTTTAAAAGAAAAAAACAAATCTTAATGCAATTACATGTAATTTCACTATTCGAGTAAAAAAAAAAAAAAAAACTCACCTAGAGGCCGATCTATAGATGTTGGATTCGCCGGAGTAACAAACTCACAATCCCCAAAACAGGACTTACTTAGCTGTATTGACTGTACCTGCAGCGTCACTAACAATAACTCCATCTCTCCGATTTTCTCCGGAAAGCGACGCTTCACCAGATCTTCTCCCGCGGTAACGGTACGCGAACAGCAATCCCGCCGCAGCCAGCAAAACGAAGCCTGCACCGCCGCAAGCAATCGCCGCCACCGTCAGCGCAGCCAGCTTACTCTTATCCTCCTTCGCCGGCGGCCACCAAGCCTCCGGCGCCGCGGCGGTGGAGTTCCTGTTAGTCGGAGGCGGGAGCAGCGAGATCGTTGATTGTCCGAAGAAGGTCGTCATCTCCGACGAAGAGTTCACGGTCGCCGTCGATGTCTGATACGCCAGGCCGTGATCCGACGGCCGGATGTCTCTCGATTCCCCGGAGATTGGGAGCGTGGAGATGGTGATCAGGATGAAGTTGAAGAGGTGGTGTAATACGACGCCGTTTGGGGATGTAGGTCTGGAACTCTCCATCGAAATTGTTTTAGTAACAGAGGCGGTGGTTTCTTGAGTGATGCCAAGTGCTTTTGGAAGAGTACTTATTTAGGTGGGAATGCAATTATTATGCAAGTACAAGTAAAGAATTGTTACTGAATTTATTTATTTTTTTTTTAAACGAAAAGAATTGTTGCTGAATTAAGCCCTCAGATTTCACTTTTCAAGTATTTGCTTTGAAAAATACTAGTGTGAGTTACATTGTAAATTTTTAATGTAAGTGTTTTTAAAAGTTAAGTGGTTGTGATATGATAAAAAAAAAATGTATAAAAGAATTTCATAATGCATGAAAATGATGGAATAATAATACAAATAAAAATAATGATTTGTTGAAAAATTTATTTATAATTCATTAATTGAATAATTTCTCAATAATAAAGAGAAGTACTAATCCAATGTAAAGTTATAATATGTGCTTATGACCAAACAGTTTAAATATAAAAATGAAGACAACTCTAGGGCTCTACTATGAATAAACTCTACGGGCTATTGCATTCAAAATAAAAGTAAAGGTATTTTTTTTTTAAATATATGAGGTCTAAACCATAGACTCCATTAATTATAAATATAGGAGGGTTAATTATAAAATTCTAAATATATGAGGTTGTTTAATAAAATTCTAAATATTTTTTATTTATAATATTATAAATTGGAAATAAATTACATCATATAGTTTGATTCCTTAATTATATAATTCTTTTTATTTATATAAACTCTTAAACCCTTGGTCACGAGTCCCAATGAACTTCAGTATGGTATAAGAGCGGTAAAGCCAAAACAACCAAACTCTCGATCTTTGGCTACCTAAAAAGAGAATGGTATACTAGATTCGTTGTCCAAGTGTCAACTAGAGGCAAAAACGACCCTAGTTGCACTTGCGGGGAGTGTTGAGAGAATGAAAGAATGTGAAGAGAACCAAATAGGATTACTCCTATGACCAATTGGTTTTAGGATGGAACGTACCCACTCGACTTATGTGTTAGGCTACTAGTGCATAGGTGCCCGTGCACACGACGTCCCCTGGTCACGAGTCCTAACAGACTTCAGTAAAATAGATGTTTGAAATATAAATATAATTTTTGTAAAATTAAATAAATATAAAAAATAATTTAGTGATGTAGGCATTGTAGGGAGTGATATGGAAAGTGTTGCGATTTTTTTTTATTGTGACATAGATTGTACCGTTGTACTCTGCAATCAAGATCTTCTACATCACTGTATGCTCCACCCTCCTATAACAGAAAAATATTTTGACATTTATTTAATCTTAAAAAAAATTTAAAAAATTATATTTATATTACTAACATCTATTTTTATATATTAATAAAATTATATTTTAAAAATCATGTTTTAAAATTTTTAAAAATTAAAAAAGCAGTATTTAACAAATTATAATTTTTAAAATTTTTAAAACATGATTTTTCAAAATAAAATTTTATGAATATATAAAAATAGATGTTTGTAATATAAATATAATTTTTTAAAGATTAAATAAATCTCAAAATATTTTTGTGTTGTTGGTAGTGGAGTATATAGTAATGTACGGGATATCCAGTGTGCCTACATATAAGTTATAAACTTATAACCCATGTAATTACATGGATGTTCACGGTCTTACATAATACATTGTATAAAAAATAGAATAAATTTGCGTCACATGCCATTTTTTCGAACCAAATTAAAAAACTATCCATGAATTTGTTTTATCGGTAAAAAGTTCATCTCAGAAAACCCTAAAACTCCTCCCTCAGATCTAGCTCACTCTCCTCCTTTCTCTCGATCTATCTCTCCTCCTCCCTCAGATCTCCGGTGTCAGCTTCAAATCTTCGTCTTCTCAAACCTTCGATCTCTTTCCGCCATCTTAGAAGACATCCAGATCCGATCCTCGTATGAACCAGCGCTCGCAATCCTGGCGGCTTCCCTCTCACCTCCTCGCCAAATCTGGAGTGTGGTCGGAGGCACGAGGCGTCGGTGAGCCAGATTCGCTTCCCCGTCGCCGCACGATGGTTGCGATTAGGAAGAATTCAATTTCAGCAACGTCGGCATCAACAACTTCGGTTTCAGCAACACGGAGGATATTTAACTAATATGTATAGGTTGGTGGACAAAATGCTAATAATGACGGAAAATATGGATGTTCTAGTAACACCCCTAAAAAATATTAGGAGTGATTTGTAAAGACGATTATATGGAGCTTTATATAATTTCTAGCTTACAAGTGTATTTGCTAAAAAAAGTCTCCTCCCCAATCGTTTGTAAATTTTATTAGGTGGTTCAAATTAAAGAGATTAAGGTTGTGTTTGGGGTAGATTGTGTTTTTGTAGATTAAAGGGATTTTGGTAGCTTTTAGGAGATGAAGATTATTTTTGTAGATTAATGAGATTTTGTGGATTGAGATTATTTATAACGGAAATCTCCAAAAAAGTGTTTGGTGGGTAAAAGATTATGGTGTATTTCAAAGGTTGAAAATGACTATTGTACCCCTAAAATTAAACACCCCCTATCTTTCTCTTGCCCCCCATCCCTCGTGACTCTGTTGCTCCACTCTCCCATCCTCACCCACCGACACTCATACTCGGCGCTTACCAACAGAGACGGCCGGAGCGGCTGGATTCCACTACCCCGGGCACTTGGAGATGCACACAAAAACTAGCTTGAGGACTAGAAATGCAACTGGAAACATTTAAAACCTAGTACAAATGACCAGCAGTTCAAGGAATTGGGTAAAGCGACTTCAATGTTTGACAAGTAGACAAAAAGTGGGGGAAAACAACATAGCAGTTTTCGGAGAAATCCATAAGAAGCAAATGGAATCGTTAACACCACATATAGAAAATGTGAAATCCACACCGAAATCTTCAAAATCGACAGCAATTAGTCAATTACTACAAAACAAAGCTATTTTACACACGAATGGGGGAGATATTGTTGCAAATGTTGTAATAAGCATTTCTTTAAATCGACCACAATTTGTCAAATATTGAAGGGAAATGGGGGCTTCAAGAGGTATATGTGCAAAATGTGGGGATGGAGACCGAATGTACGCACGAAATATCCAAAAACGAAGGGAGATGGGGGATTCAAGTTTCAATGGCAGTCGGTGCCCGTAAAAGGGGGACCCCAGCTTGAAGCCCCAACTATGGCGGAAAGACGACCGTACTTGGCGCCTCGCAGTGGCCGGAGGAGGCCCCTGCTGTCCGCTGGAAGGGAGGCTCCCGTTTCCCATTGGTAGGGCTGAGAAAATGTCGGACTGCGTAGCCCGTCATCGACTCCGGGGAGTTCTTGTCCACCGTCGGCCGCAGAACCCCACTCCCCTCTCGACGACAAGAGACGAGAGAAGATGTGAGAAGCTTACCTTGGTATCGGCGATGGTGATTCTCCTTCGTGGCTTCTTCTTCTTTGAGCCTCTCTCCAGTTGAATGACGTTTGTGGTTGGGCAGGGGCAATATTGGTGTTCATAATCTGAAATCCCCAGACAATCTCCACAATCTTGGCAGGGGGAGATTCTGAATTGATCTACCAGAATCCCCACAATCCTCATCTCCAAATCTGATGGAAGCTACCACCGAACACCTCAGCTTCAAATTGTGTTTTGACATAATCTCCTAAAATACCCAAAAAACACCGCCGAACATAGCCTAAGATGGTTTCAACCTCAAAAGAAACGATCGAACTAGATTCACAAAAGTACATTTGTTTTTTCTTCAATATCAGTCGGTTGGGACCACTCGCTAGACAATGTAGAAATCTCTTATGATGTTGAACTAGTGACTTTGCTTATCGGCCTTTGATAGCTAGTCGGTTGGGACCACTCGCTAGACAATGTAGAAATCTCTTATGATGTTGAACTAGTGACTTTGCTTATCGGCCTTTGATAGCTAGTTTTATCTTGATAACCAATTGAGTTACAATTTACAAGGTACTATACTTCATAATTTTTTTTTTTTTTTTTTTTTGAAACATATGACATTGGGTGGTCTTGTTTTACCAAATGAAAAAGAAGGGCAAAAAAAAAAAGAAAAAAAAGGGGGATGGTCCAAATTTGCAAATACATGGCAGAATTTACGGGGAAAGTAAAAATGAAGCCCGTGATTTAGTGTCGGAGGATGAAAGAGTAGGAAACGGTGGTCAAAATTAACTCTACTGTCTTTTGAGTTTTGACAACCAGCTCCCCTTAAAAAGTCGGTTTGTATTATTCCCTGTACTTTCTTGCCAATGTCAATATATAGATAGTTTTTTAATAAATAAATAAATAAGGGAACACAAAACCAATGAGCACAAATGACAAAACCGAGAGGTGATGAACCTATACATTATTACTGCCAAGGCAGAAGTTACTGTAGTCACATTACTTTGTTGATGAAAATCACCTATTCAAGTTCAAGAACACAAGTCATATTGAACAGCCAGCGAATCACGTATCGCGCAAGTCTCAGAACCCCTGCATAGTCGACATTCTAGCTCCTCCTGAGTGCAGTTGAAGGCTCCTGCTTGGCACCACCTGGAGAACTCCCGGTTGTTCTGTGGCTCATATACACAAAACCGAAACACCATATCAGTATTTTCAAATGCTCCTACAATGATCAATAAAACTTGGTACTAGAGGTTTATGACATAATTCGACCAAAAAGCCTGACCCAATCAAGAATACATGGTCTATTCGGCGATAAAACTCATTAGATCGAGTAAGACAAATCCTAGAAAGAAATAGGTTCTTCCACACTCAATTCAAGCTCATACCTTTGAAATGGTTAACTAACTCCAATTCACACCATTCACATCCGCGATCATTAGCAAGCATTCAGAATAATGTTTACGATAATGATAACATTAAGGCATTAGCCATGCCCATAAAAAACCCACAAGAAAGAAGAGAATTCATACTTGACAAATCCTCAGCCTGCTGAGGAGTAAGCTTAGCAGAGAAACCAGTTGCTGCATTTGTGTAAGTGTATATCAGTGCTTCCTTGGCAGCTTGCTGGCTGTTCAATTTTAGCAAACACCAATCAGATGCTATTTGCAATTCAACCCAAATCTTTCGTAATTAGGTCAAGCTCGGTAGAGACTGTATTGGTAAATACTATCCAAGCTGCAAACCAACAAGGTTCTCTTTGACCCAAATAAGATTCAGTTTTTAGTTTTTACACAGATCAGAGATTTGTTGGTGTGAAATTGGCAAATTGGATGATCTTCGCCAACAGAATTTGACAGGAAGCGGCCAAAGGCGTAGGATCGGTACCAAAATTATGTAGATTTCGATGCTAATCAGACTTTCAAACCCTAAATTCTAACAGGCAACTGTCTAGATAATCTATCAGGAATTCATCTCCCATAGATGCACCTCTTCCAATTAAAAATTCAGACAATAATTCAATCAACCTACTGATAAACAATACCATAGGAGTGAAATTCGGTGTGAGAAACCCTAGAAAGTGAAAATTCGAACAGAAGAGGAGAGTTTTAAGGGGGAAACCTGGGGAGGACGGTGGAGAGGGTGTTGAGATGATGGGGTTCGGCTTCACCGTCAGGCTTCTCCGTGTAGACGATGTAGACGCCGGAAGAATCCGAAGGAGAAGATTTTTCCGCCATTACCGTCGAGCTCGTCGGGAGACCCATCATTGAAATTCCGATCAAGAAAACCCAAAACGCGGTGGTGGCGATCGCTTTCATAACTGATTCCTATTTATTGAATTATTTCTAGAAGCTTAATAGCAAAGGAACATATCGATATGATTTTTTGTACGCGTCACGTAATCTTCTTTGATTTCTTTCCCGCCGGAATTTTCCTTGTTCAATTAAGTTTTTTTTTTTTTTTTTTTGATAAGGTTAAAACGTCAAACAATTTAAAAAGACATAAATAACAAAAATAAACAATACAACACGACCCAAGAAGACCAACTCCCAAGAAAGTTAAAGATGTCGGCGAAGAATGAAGCAAAGCACCACCGAACAGTGGCACCGTGGGCCAGTGGTACATCAGGACTCTAACTCTTGTGGGTAGTGCAGACGAACTCCAAGGAAGCTTAATCCTGGATACGACGTCGCACTGAGAGCACCACCATGACCGCAGTCAGTCCCGACTTCAGACTTCACGCCCCCCAACCAAGCAGAATACCTCTTACAAACGTTGGAAGTAGAGCCACACACTGCTAAAACAAAACGCAACAAGATTTCACCTACAAGAATTTAGTCAAACCCTTGTGGGATTTGGTCAAACCCTCGTTCAATTATGTTGTTTTAAAAAGGATAGATTATTAATTACCCATTTCCCCTAATTTTTTAAATAGATTTTTATAGTTTAAATTAGTCATTAACCTTTCAATATTTTCATCCGGGTTTTTAATATCAATATCATCATCAATATCAATATGCAAACTTGTCGCTAACCTTTCGCAATTCTATATCAACTTGGAGTTCGAGCTTTGTTGCGAGCTTGATTAAGTCTTGCACCAGAAACAACTTCATTAGTTTCAGAAATTTCACCCAAGCTTTTTGCTTGAGGGTAATCTTAACACCCTCTATTATCCATCAATAATTGTCGGAAGGAGGTCGAATAGGGTACTTTGTCTCTAACAACCAATGAGAATAGTTATTTATGATCCGACAATGATTTCAGGTTTGATTGTTGAGTTCTTTCAGAACTTATATACGGCAGATCCAGCCATTGAGAATCAATTGATGTCTTCGGATGGGTTGAGTACCAGAGCCCTTGTTTCTTTTCCGAAGTGATAGATTACATAGCCCAAAGGCCCAATAAGGTTCAATACCTTTGTAACCTATATATATGTTTATCAATGAATGGAAACCCTCGAGGATGACTTTACATCAATTCTAGAATCCTACATGGTATCATAGTATTTTCTTCCTCACGGAACCCTAGTTTGATCCTCCCGCGCCACCACTCCTCTTCCCGTCGCCGGCGTCGTCTCCTCACCTCCGCTCTCTATCTCTCTTTCCTTGTCTCACCGGCCTCTCCCCCACGAGCTACGGGCTTGCTGCGCCCGCAGCATTCCCCGCCGCCTCTGCCCCCCTGCCTCTGTCCTTCCCGACTCCCAATCACCCCTGCCTCCACCCCGAACTCCCTTTCCCCCATTCCCACCTCCCACAAAACAGCCCTCCTCGACCCAAATTGGCAGACGGCTATGCTTGAATTGACGAATATAGGGTCCTTACAAAGAATGGTACTTGGGTTCTTGTCCCTCGCCCTCCCGAGGCCAACGTCATCCGCTGTATATGGCTCTTCCGTCACAAGTTCCGCTCTGATGGGGCATTGGAGCGCTACAAAGCCCGCCTTGTGGTCAACGATCGATCTCAGCAGGCCGGTATTGATTTTGATGAGACGTTCAGCCCTGTGATCAAGCCTGCCACTATCCGAGTGGTATTGAGTCTAGCTTTGTCGCGCAACTGGGCCATCCATCAGTTAGATGTCAAGAACGCATTTTTGCATGGCCGTCTGAATGAGACAATCTACATGTTTCAGCCGTCGGGGTTTGCTGATGCTGATCGTCCAAAGCACGTCTGTCTCCTCAAGCGCTCTCTGTATGGTCTGAAACAGGCTCCGCGGGCTTGGTTCCAGCGCTTTGCTTCTCATCTGCTACGTTTGGGTTTCATTGGCAGTCGTTCGGATACGTCTCTGTTTATCTATCGCAGAGGCTCATACTTGGCCTTCCTGTTACTATATGTCGATGACATCATTCTCACCGCTTCTTTTGATGCTCTTCGGATGTCTATTATTTCACAGTTGAGTGTGGAGTTTGTCATGTCTGATCTGGGTCCGTTGTCCTACTTCTTGGGAGTTGTTGTTCAGCGTCATGCGTCTGGTCTGTTTCTCTCCCAGTGTAAGTATGCTGCTGAGATTGTTGCTCGGGCTAAGATGGTCAATTGTAATCCAGTTTCCACCCCCGTCGATACTTCCAACAAGCTCAGTGCTCATTCTGGTCCTTTGGTTGATGATCCGACATTGTACTGGAGCCTCGCCGGTGCGCTTCAGTATCTCACTTTCACCAGGCCTGATATCTGTTACGCCATTCAGCAAGTCTGCTTGTTCATGCATGCACCCAGGGAACCCCATTTTCAGGCCTTGAAGCGGATCATTCGGTACATCAGCGGCACCCTCGAGCTCGGCACCACGATCACTCCTTCCTCTAAGCTTGATCTTGTTGCTTACACTGATGCGGATTGGGGTGATTGTCCTGACACACGTCGCTCCACGTCTGGTTACTGTGTCTTCCTCAACGATACCCTTGTGTCGTAGTCAGCCAAGCGTCAGTCTATCGTGTCTCGCTCCAGCGTTGAGGCCCAACACAGGGGTGTTGCCAACGTTGTCTCCGAGTGCTCTTGGCTCCGTAATCTCCTGCTTGAGCTCCGTTGCCCTCTTCAGAAGGCCACTCTGGTCTACACTGACAATGTCTCCGCCGTCTATCTGGCTAGCAACCTAGTCCAGCATCAATGCACGAAGCACATTGAGCTTGATTTCCACTTCGTCAGGGACAAGGTTGCCATTGGACATGTCCGCGTTCTACATGTCCCGTCCTCCTATCAGTACACTGATATATTCACAAAGGGTTTACCTAAACAGTTGTTCATTGATTTTCGTTCCAGTCTCACTGTACGGCCCCCTCCCGTTTCGACTGTAGGGGTTTGATAGATTACATAGCCCAAAGGCCTAATACCTTTGTAACCTATATATATATATATATATATATATATATATATATATGTTTATCAATGAATGGAAACCCTCGAGGAGGACTTTACATCAATTCTAGAATCTTACACGAAGCTAGCGCCAGAATTATTGCAAAGCCTGGAGGGTGCTTACACTCAAAGTGAGATATGGCAAGCACCATAGATGATGGAACCATATAAAGCTCTAGGCCCATATGGCTTCCCGATTGTTCTCTACCAAAAGCAATGGGCGACAGTCAGTTGACAAGTGATAGAAATTGTGCTGCGTATTCTAAATGAGGGTGTCTTCTCGGCGGGTATTTGTGACTAATTGATTTCCTTGATACCAAAGGTGGATAATTCGATTCTTTCATCCCAAACCGATTGCTTTTCTCAATGTCATATTCAAGATTATGATAAAGGTAATTGCAAACAGGTTGAAACCGATTTTAGCCTACGATCATTTCTCCGGCACAAGCAAGTTTCATCCCAAGAAGGCAAATCATAGACAACGTAGTTATCGTAGAGGAGGTTTTGCACTCGATGTTTCAAGATAGTAGAAGGAAATGTTGGATGATTTTGAAAATAGACCTTGTGAAAGCCTATGATAAGATGATCAGTTGGAATTTCCTTCAACATATCTTAGAACGAGCCCATCTACCCCCACGTCTTTGGGATATCATCATGCAATGTCAATTGAGTGGTCGAATAGAGGTCCTATGAAACGGGAGTAAGGCTGGTACGTAGCTTTCAACCGATAAAAGGAGTTAGGCAAATATGATCCGCTCTCACCCTACTTATTCGTTGCATGTATGGAATACCTTTCACATATTATACAATCGGATGTTCAGTTGCACAAGTGGAAGCCGATCGATTATGGTGGGTGATGTTACTCTGTCGGATCTATTCTTTGCCGATGATCTCATTCTGTTTGCCGAGGCTTCTATAGAGCAAGCCGGATTAATCATGGACTGCTTTGATCATTTATATTCCGCCTCAGGTGAGAGAGTAAACTATAGAAAGAGTAATGCTTTATTTGGACCATGGGTTATCGAAGATGTCCGCTTGTCTATTGCAGGAAAACTTCAGATGTCGATATCGGATGGTTTTTATTCTTACCTAGGAGTACCAATTGTATCTGGCCGACTTACTCAGGACAGATACAGTGGTATCCTGAGCAAGTTTTCAGCGAGACTCAGGGGGTGGCAAGCCAAAATGCTCTCTTTGGCTGGGCGTGCCACTTTAACCAACTCGGTATTGATGAGTCTGTCGATATATGTAATGCAATCCCCATACCTTCTTGTTACTATTAATGATGAAATTGACAAAGTGGTTCACAACTTTATTTAGGGATCAACTCCGAAGTCCCGAAGAATCCATTTGCTGAACTGGGAAACCGTTACTACTCATAAGGCTGGTGTTAGAATGTGGTTGTCCCACATCGGTAATCTAGAGAATGCTTGGACAACATATAAGGTTGAAGGGCTACTCCTCTCATTGCCAATTTGTTTTGAGCTGGAACTCCGTTCGGGTTTATGTGTTGTTCGAGTCTCCCGTATGTGGGCCCGCACACACGACCTCCCTCCAGCTTAATTATCTTTGACCCCACCGAGCCCAGCCGACTTTCACATGGCATTAGAGCCGGGTTCGGCTAGTTGCGGTATGGGCTTCGGATTAGTGGGGTTGCTAACCTTGTTGACATGTCGCGGTCATTGAGTTCCCATTTAAGCGCATGTGGCAAGTGCAACTTGTTGGCTAAAAATGTCGTTGCACTTGAGGGGGCGTGTTGGAATGTGGTTGTCCCACATCGGTAATCTAGAGAATGCTTGAACAACATATAAGGTTGAAGGGCTACTCATCTCATTAACAATTGGTTTTGAGATGGAACCCCGTTCGAGTTTATATGTTGTTCGAGTCTCCCGTATGTGGGCCCGCACACACGACCTCCCTCCAGCTTGTCTTTGACCCCACCGGGCCCAACCGACTTTCACAAGGGGGGGCTTGGGGTCCAACTGATGAAAGCTACAAATGAAACACTCTTAGCTAATGCTGTGTTTGGAAGCGGGTTTGGGGAGGTTATGTTAGGTTAATTTTTTTTCCCAACTAATTCCACTGTGTTTGGCATCAGCTTTATCAAGAGGTGTGACAGTTTGAGTTGGAAGTTATTTTGGGTGAAAATGAAAGATGGGGGGGGGGGGGGGGGAGCTTTGGGAGTTTATTTGAAGTATTGTCAAAATTTTGTACACTTTTGCCCTCATCTTCTTCGAATGTCCAGTTGTCTCCTCTCCTCCAAGCCTTCGCTCGCCCTTATGCTCACAGGTATGCCTCCCTCCCTAGCGTCGTCGATCAGCGCCTGCAGCCGCTGTTGGAGGCCAGGAAGCGGCGGAGGAAGCGTCGAAGGGCAAGAAGGCGTCGACGAAAGCCAAGTTTTCATCAGAATGCCATAAATTCATCAAATCAATTGGAGATTTGATTCATCAAATCTTGTTGCAATTGGAGGGGATTTGGAACCGGAAGCTCGGAAGGAGGAGGAGGATTTGGGGAAGAAGGGGGTGTGTTGGGGGTAGTTGAATATTTATAAGGCTAACTCCAATGGCATGATGCAAATGCTCAAATATGCACATTTTGATGCAAATTGTGCTCCAATGGTTACTTTTGAGTGTTTAAAATGTGTACATTTGCACACAAAGTGCTCAAATATAAGAACATCACCTCCCCCGTGTGCAAAAACTTTTTATCACTTTTCAATAAAGTAAAGTCATTTCTATTGATTGTTTTTTATTGTTTTCTTTTCCTTTTTAATTTAATCATATTTATTTAGAGATAGGTGTGTATAAAATGCACATTTAACAAATTGAGTAAAACATCAAAAAGTGATGTGCATTTTAAGCACCTTGTGCAAATATGTACATTTGCACACTTAACCATTGGAGTTAGTCTAAGGGTATTTAAGTAATTTTAACCATAAAAACATCTCCCAACCCCTATAACCATCAAACACCAATCGGCTTTTTTACAAGGTTATTTTTAAAATAAAACATCCAACTCACACACCTCCATAATACAAAAAATAAACCCCAACTCCTAAAAAATACCCAACCCCTAAAAAAAACCCAATTTGCCAAACACGCGCTAAGTTGGGATGGTGTATGATCCAGAACCCGAGCTCATTTTGGGGAGGACTGGGCGAGCTAGCCCGCGTTTGCCCATGTCTAGTTTCGACCAATCTTTATACAAGGTTATTCTACTATTTATCTCAAATCATTCGAACAAAATTGATATAAACTCTACACGAATCCACGCCTATTCATACGCAGTGATTCAATATTGAATATTTATTTTACTTTATCAGAGTTTATATTTAATATTTTATTTATAATATTTTTAGTCAATATAAAAAAATTAAATATATATTATTATGTAGGTAATATAAAATAATCCACACATTTTCTTCTCAATGTAATTTTTTTATAACATAAAAAAGTTATTCAATATAATTGATTACACAAGTAGATATTATTTTTTTCAATTTAAATTGTTATATTTATTTAATCTAATAAACCGGAATTATTAATATATTGATAGTGTAAACAAAATAAAATTTATTAAGAAATCACTTAGACGCGGATTATAAAACTACTTTTTAAAAAATTACATCATCGGTCTTTATCATTAAAATTGTGTGTATATCATTCACTTAGCTTTATGTGGAGTCATAAGAGTAAATGTATGGCCAAGCATAAGAAAACACTCTCTTTTTTAGAGTTAGGTTTTCCACAGCCGCCATCACCATGGTTTCCATGGGAGCTCCGAACCCCTCCTCCGGGAGACCCAAACTCCTCCTCCGGGAGTTCTAAATCTCCTCCGGGAGCCCTAAATCTCCTCCGGGAGCCGACCATCCCGCTTCATCTGTAAAGGCTCGGATTTTCAAATCTTAATTTTTAGAAAAATAAATTTAAATTAGATATTCTAAGGAAAACTCGTCCTCAATTTAATCGAACTTAAAACTCTTAAAGTGGATTCCAGCCAAAATTTGAAAATTATGCAAAATAGATTTTTGTTCCCGCTTTCGTATGCCGAGAATTGGAGAATGGTGTTCGGATTTCATTATTAGATTCGGATTGGGAAATTTAGAATGTTATTTGATCGAGTCGGGATAAGATCGAGAGAGCGGGTTTCAAAGTTAATTGTTTTGGGTATTTTGGAAACACACTTTTGTTTCCTCCTCCTTTTGATTCAGCGTGCCCATCAATTGTCAGGCCTCAATTTGATCTGATTTGAGGCAATCTCCCTCTCCAACTCATCTTCACCCCTTTAGGAAAATTCTATCCTCACCTTCCCTCACTCTAGACTTAATTTCACTTATTTTGACAAACAATTAAACAATTTGTAGTTATGTCCTCCTGTTTGACTGAAGGTTACTGCTAGCTTCCCTCTACAAAACAAAAGATCAGATCCAATTTCCCCTTTGCATTTCATTTTCAAGGAAACCCCAAACACCACTCCCCCTAAGCTCTCTTCCTCCTCCCTTGCTTCTTTCCTCGCTGCTACCGCGAGCTCCGGCATCCCTTCCGCCTCTTTTGCTCTGCTGTGCACACCAAACTCCATCACCACCACTGCGCCACCCATCCTCGGCCACCAAGACACCACCACCGTAGCCCCCGAGCTTCGAGCTCTGTATGCCGAGGGAAATCACCCAGCAACACTCTTCCACCACCACACATCCGCCAGCTCCTCGTCACCATCGCCGTCGTCATTCCGTCCATCATTGGAGCCGCAAGTACCTCCCTGTTTTCACCTAAGAGCAAGGTCGAGCCGACGAGGCAGCACCTCCAGCCGCTCTCCCAAAACGCCTTGTCGACCTATGTCTTCGTCCACAACCCACAACTCCTCCATTGCCTTCAATTGGAGCAGCGGTTCCCTCCTTTTCCCAGAAATTGAGAACGAGGAAGAGCCCCCAACCAGCCAAGCCAGAGACATCGCCAGATCTGATCGCCTTCGTCTCCGAATCCGAGAAAGGCCGGTTCCACTCTTTCTCTCGTTTCTGACCCTTCTTTCCTAAAGGTGCAACTTTATGACCTTTTCTTCTGTCCTAGTGATGGAAATTAGATGCGCAATGTTGTTGCAGGAGTAAATCGAGTATTGAAATAGATATCAAATAAAGTTCAGACTGACTTCCCTGTCTCAGCAAATAAATACAAGACTTCCTCCCGTTGTAGTAAGAGAATAGTCAGGATCGAATCCACGAGGAAGCACGTCAGCAGTTCTTAGGTAGCTGTAGATTCTCACAGAAGCAGCAGAAAAGCACAAAAACACAGAAAGGAAAGAAACAAATAACCCGGCAAGGGCAAAGAATAAAAGCAAAGAACAAGTAAAACAGAAGCAAAGCAACACACTGGTCGATCTCGACGACAGCTACTCGAGATAGACAAAGGTGGTCGACAACAGTAGCTCAGAAAACGAAAACAAAGCAGAAAGTCGTACTCGATCTCGACCACAAGCTTGTCGAGATCGACAAGGGTTGCTCGACACAGAGTACAGAAAGTGAAAATTGACAAAGACAGAATAAAGCCAACTAGACCTAGACCAGCCCAACTCGAGATCGACAAGAGGTAACTCGATCTCGACGAAGCTTCGTCTATGTCGACAAGAACAGAAATTTAAACTTTGCAAATTCGAACACAGAACTCAGAATTTCGGTGAAATAAATCAATATATTAAAAGACCTCCAAGGCCAGGGTTTCAACACCACAACGATAACCATGCAAAACAACACATAAAGGCATAAAAGATCATGCTTTCCATCAAATAACTTTCGTTATTAACAAATAGGCATATAGAGGCTCTCGCATAAACCCTAATTGTTACTAACCCTTTTTCACATAATTAATCCAAGTTGCATTAAGATCACTTTCGCTTCAATAACACAAACAAGGATCACCTTCAACTCTCGCAAAAGAATCATGCTCATAGGGATAGAAGATGAATCACACAAAAGATCTGACCTTTATCGCATCGCCTCACATGGCCACCGTCGGGCTCACCCCAGCCCCAGAAGTGGGTGGACTACTCACGCCTCATTGCAATCGCAGACATTGATTGATGAAAGAAACTGAATTGCATAAACTAAATTCAAAGCCTTTACAATCTTGGCAATCAACTTTCGTTGTAAGCCAAAACCCTAAAAACCTTAGAACTCCTAAACTTTTCTGAATGGAACTAACTAATTGTGTCTTGAATGTTATCTGAACTGAGCCCTCTAGGGCCTTATTTATAGCCTTCATTCCCTAGCTAATCTAGGAAAGAAGATATCTATCTATATCTAAAAGGCTTAAAAGATAAATAGATGACATAATGGAATTAAATCAACTAGGAAAAAGATAATTCTAAATAGGGTAGTATGTCTTTATGTTGATAGATCTTGTCTCCTTTGATAGAACTTGATGTAATAGGATAGAATCTTCCGCCTTCGCACCCAAGGAATTCCAATTCTACTCGGACAGGCCACGTCGAGAAGATTCTGGAACGCGGTCTAGTCGACCTCGAGTTGGCCTCGTCGACCTCGAGTAAGATGGCTCGGCTTGGCTTGACTCTGCTCGATGTGGCTCGGAGTTGGCTCACTGGTGCTCGTCGATCTCGACCAGTCGTAGTCGATCTCGACAAGGGTGGCTCTGTCGACTAGCCTCCTCGGGTGGGTGTGCTCGACTGGCCTGGACATGCTCGGACATGTCTCAAGGTCTTCGTCGATCTCGACAAGAGTTCGTCGAGATCGAGTTGGGTCTTCTTTCGCTTCCGCGAGCTGGCTCTTCCGCTGGCAGCGAGTGGCTTCTTCCGCGGCAGCGAGGTCCCTTTTCCGCTGCAGCGAGTCAAGCCGCTGGCAGCGAGTGCTCCTGGTCGTCCTCGGCTTCGTCCTCGGACAGCTTCTCCTCGTCGACTCCGGACGTGGGCGTCTGGGCTTCGTCGACCTCGACAAGTGCTCCTCGAGGTCGAGTAGGGTCCGGAGCTCGGGCTGTCTGGCTCTCGATCAGGCCTGGTCGACCAAGCTGGTGCTCGGACATGGTGGTCTATGTCGAGTAGGGCCTACTCGAGATCGAGTAGCCTCGTCTCTTAGACTTGTTCCGCTGCTTTGACCTTGGACTTCTGTAGTGTTTTTCCGAGCTTTTCCGACCTTCTGTAGAATTGCTGTAAAGCGCCTCGATTTCTGTGAATTAAACAGAAACTGGTGTAGATTCTATAATTTGGCAAATAAACATAAACTACATAGATTCTGTACTATTTAAACCCAAATGAATGCAGTGTATACAGAAATCGATATAAAAGTTACTGTAAAACATGGCAGATTCAGCTCACAACAAACACCCCATACTTAAGCTTGCTTGTCCTCAAGCAATACTTTTTCTTGTCATCCAGGGGAAGAATTCAAAACTCTCAACATCTTAGATTCATTTTCATATGTCCCCTGCAATCAATTACCATCCTCGAAAAGGTACTAGTGTCACAGATTCATGCATGTGCAAATATGTAAAAGCAACATCTACTCACAAAAGGAGGGTTATGCAAAAACAATATAAGTGACAAAGCATTGATAATCAAGAAGACTTTAATTTAAGCTCATGAAGGAGTAGATTGGTAAAAGGCTAAAGGTGGGCAATTTTTTGGCAATGTGGTGCTTTTGATCCGGGGAAATGGAGTATTTCCAAACTTGAGTTTCATTCCACATTCTTTCTCCATATAATTCATCACCTTTCATATTGCTTTTCTCAATAATAATGCTTTTACCTCTCTAACCTCAGCACTGCCTTCTCGCGAGTCGCAAACATGGGTGTCATGAATGGCCCCGGATACTTAGTGCTTTGGACTCTTCACAATGTGTCCCATCTCTCCAAACTATTATCTCAGAGAGCAGGGTCAATCTACCTTTATCTCCTGAGGTGATTGGATTTTCTTTCACTCATTAAATTTTCCATATATTTCAAACAATTTCCCGCCAAACTTCAATAATAATAACAACAACACAACAACCATATAATAATCTCCATAATATAACATCATTCTCAACATAATCCCCGGATAAGGTAAAGAATGGAAAATATTTAGATCATGTGGAGCAATATTTGAAATAAGGCATACTATGACTTTTGTGATGCATAAGCATAGGTATGGCTAGGATTATAAACATATGAGCATTATATGGAAATATAAAGTCCTCCATCATCTTATCATGCAATATGTCAAAAGCAACTTCAAATTTTACCTCCTTTCATGGTTTTCAATAAATAATGCACTTCATTGTGACTTCCCTTTACTAGGCAATTTCATGCTATATCTCTAATGAATCTAATTTTGCATCGTCGAGTTCCATAAAGCTTCCATGACATTATTTCAAAATTTTCAATGGGGGTCATTTTTCAAAACTTTGGAAAACATGCATATAAGCATATAAATCAAATAATGCATTCCAAAATAGTCATGTAGCAATTCAAAGAAATAATGCATATATATATATATATATATATATATATATATATATATATATATATATATATATATATATATATATATGTCAAATATGATCAATATGCACAAAGTAAGCCCTTCCCCCACCCCATACTTAAACATTACAGTGTCCTCACTGTATAAAAACAAGGGTAAAGAAAGAAACTCACAAGACAGGTGTGCAGAGCCTCTAAATATCGAATGGAGCACCTCCTTGGACCGAGTATAAATGTAGCTTGGTTCCATCCATTGACCTGAAAAGTAGAAGACATATACCTATAATAGCAAAACCAAAAGTGTTCAAAACCAAAACAACGAAGTCTCAAATGTCCTAAAAAGTCTATGTACATGCTCTAGATTTTATAGTCGCTAGGCCAACTTTCCATTTAGCTCAAGGTGGCATTTGCAGAGCCCATGTAGCCTGGGCTTCAAATAAGACTCCATTCTTGTCCATCAGTTGTAGTCCTCCAGAATGGATCTTGTTCACCACGAACGGTCCCATCCGCTTTTTGTTGAATTTGTTAGGAAACCAATGATCCTTAAATTTAGAGACATAGAGCTTGTCTCCAACTTCATACTCCTTAGGCTCATCATTGGAAATCCTGCACAATCGCACATACCAAGGCAGACCTCTCCCATGTATAGATAAATCTTTAATGGAAATAGGAGAAGAAAGATCCATACCTTGGCTCACCTTCGCAGAGACGGAATCGGGGACCACGGTGTTTGGTCGATCTCGACTAGGGCTCCTCGAGATCGACGAGGCTGCTGGCTCTGGTGGATGTCTGGTCGAAGAGGCAGAAGTCGATGAAGAAGGCGGCTTGTCGACATCGAGTAGCCTACTCGAGGTCGAGTAGGGCTTTGGTCCTGGAGTCACCATCGTCGAGGAAGGTGCCGTCGAGGAAGATGTGGGCTTGTCGATCTCGACAAGACTACTCGAGGTCGAGTAACCTTCTCCTCCTGGTGGCTTGCTCATCGAGGAAGGCGGGGCTGGGCTCTCCGAGTGGTGGTCGATCTCGACAAGGGTGGTCGAGATCGACAAGGGCTCTCCTGGCTCTGGAGGTGCTCTCGAGGACGCAAGGACTGGTGGCTCCGAGTTCTGGTCGACCTCGACAAGCCTTGTCGAGCTCGAGTAGGGCTACTCCTCTGGTTCGCTGCTCGACGAAGCCGGCTCTGGTGGAGTTTCCTTGGTCTGGTCGATATCGACTAGGGTTCTACTCGAAGTCGATGAGCCCTGGTCGATCTTGACCCCATACTTAGCTCCTGTCAAGGCATCTGAAAAATAATGAATCCACAACGACTTACCTTGATCTGTGTCGTTTGGATTCTCTGTGTTCTCCTTAAGGATTGCCATGATCTCCTCCACCTGGGCCTCCATGTCCCTCTTTTCTATCTCCTCAGGGGTCATATTCCTGACCTTGGGTTCCCCACATGTGATGTAGCCAGCTGAGATAGATTTGACCTCTTCCATCGGACCCGTATGCCTTTCAGTTTTGTTGAAGGAATACTCAATGACCTCATCGCTGATGTTGAAGGTGAGCACTCCTTTCCTTACGCTTATGTTGGCATCCACCGTCGCCAAGAATGGTCTCCCTAAAATAATTGGACAAGCAGGATCTTCTTGCATATCAACAATTAAGAAATCAGCAGGAACGAAGAATTTACCTACTTGTACTGGGACATTTTCCACCATGCCTGTTGGAATGACCACCGTGTTGTTGGCCATGTATAGTCTAGCATCCACAGGCTCCAGGGCACCTATCTTAATCTTGGACCAAATCGTTAAAGGCATAATACTAACACTAGCTCCAAGATCACATAGGGCATTAATTTTGTAAGGACCAAATCCAATAGTTATAGCAAACTTACCTGGATCCGGCCTCTTCTCCAATATGTCCAGATGGCTGCACTCCTCTGTGATTTCTGCCATCGATCGCTTTTTGCTCAGAATCTCCTTCAGGAACTTGACGTAGGACGGCATTTCATTGAGAGCTTCTGTGAAGGGGATGGTGACGTTCAGCTTCTGAAGCATCTTGATGAAGCGCTGAAACTTTTTCTCTGCTGGGTCCTTTAGAGATTTTGTGGGGAAAGGCATCTTCTTTTTCTGATTCGGAGCCAGAACAGACGTCGGAGTTGCTGCAGATTTCTCGACCAAGGGCTCCTCGACATCGACCAGATTGGGCCCAGTCGAGTTGCTGTGTGGTGCTGACGAAGATTCTGGAATTTTCTCCTCGAGGTCGACTAGGGTCTTGTCGAGGTCGACCAGATGTTTGTCGAGATCGACTACTGTTTTGTCGAGATCGACTTGCTGTTCCTCGTCATTCTGCTGTTTCCCGACCTCTGGCTCCTGTAATTGATGGGCGCTTCTGAGTTTTACAGCGGCGATGTGTCCAGTCTTTCCCTTAGGATTTGGTTCTGAAGATCCAGGGAGTGCGCCTGACTGTCTGGGGATTCCTGCGGCTAGCTGACCAATCTGTGTATCAACTGTTTTCCGCCATATATCCATTTCCCCAAGCCTAGAGTTGACACCTTGCATCTGAGTATAGACGGAGTTGAAGGACTGCCTAGTTTCTGAGTGGTTCCTCCGTATTTCCTCCAGGACCAGCTGTATATCATCCTTCTTCTGGTCCCTTTCTGGATGTCCTGGAGCTCTGTAGGGCGGGGGATTCCTAGGGACACCTTGGTTCCACTGTGGTTGCTGAAACCTTTGGTCCCCCATGTAGCGATTTGGACCCCCTGCGTAAGCTGCATCCTCATGGTGCTCTGCCATCCTGACTTGTTCTGTGTGTGGGCACTCAGGAGTGGTGTGCCTTTGTGATCCGCATTCAATACAAGGCTGGTTGACAGAGAGATATTTGACTTGCTTGATGAGCTTCCTATTCTGATCTCTGTAGTATTGCTCCCTGACATCTGGATCAATCTCCTTTGATGGCTCATAGAGTGGCATGGATGGTGCTGGCCTAGCGTATGGGTTCTCTTCATAAGTTGTAGTAGACCCATACTTGTTGTCGTAAGTAGTGAGTTTCTCCAGCACTCCCCATGCGTCACTTGGCGGCATTGTCAGATACTCGTAGCGAGTATAATTGTTGATTCTGTCCTTAGTGACTTGATCAAGAGAGTTGAAGAAGATCTCCTGTATGATGTAGGGTGGCTGTACATGAGTAGGGCAAGATCGCAGAAGTTCCTTGTAGCGTTCCCATGCCTTTGCCAGCGGTTCCCCTTTCTGTTGTTTAAAGGCGGTGATTTTCTGGCGCAGATGTGCTGTTTTGGCAGGTGGGAAGAATTTGTTCAGAAACTCTTGCTCTACTTGGGCCCAGGTTGTGAGCGATTTTGCTTTCAGCCCTTCCAGCCATTTAAGTGCAGGTCCAGCGAGCGACCAACGGAAAGCTTTCATCTTGACATATTCCAGAGTTGTACCTTCTGCAAGAGTACGACACATATCATGAAAGTTAGTAATATGTTCAAGAGGACACTCATTAAATCTGCCGTAAAAGGCATTATTTTTAAGCTCTATGAGAAATTGAGTGCGAATTTCAAAAGAGTTTTCAGGGATTAGAATCGCCGATTCAGGCACGACGAGAGTTGGGTGCATGTAGTCCTCTGCCGTGGTTGGATACTGGGCAAGCTCAGCTTGTGCTTGTTCCCTTGCTGCTCTCTCAGCGGCGATAGCAGCATCTTTAGCGTTGATAGCAGCATCCCTTGCGGCTAGTTCCCTGGTAAGCCTAGCGATCAGCTGTTCCTGTGTTTCAACGGCCGCCATGATCCTTTTGAGTTTGGAGTGGATGTGTAGGTAGCGCTCCAGTTCGTCTAAGCTGTCAAACTCAGGTGTTTGACCAGAATGACGCATACACCTGCAATCTAACTCAAAGAGACAGTGAGAACTGACTACCTAAGGCGCGATTGATTGCTTCCCCGGCAACGGCGCCAATTTGTTGTTGCAAGTAGTGAATCGAGTATTGAAATAGATATCAAATAAAGTTCAGACTGACTTCCCTGTCTCTGCAAATAAATACAAGACTTCCTCCCGTTGTAGTAAGAGAATAGTCAGGATCGAATCCACGAGGAAGCACGTCAGCAGTTCTTAGGTAGCTGTAGATTCTCACAGAAGCAGCAGAAAAGCACAAAAACACAGAAAGGAAAGAAACAAATAACCCGGCAAGGGCAAAGAATAAAAGCAAAGAACAAGTAAAACAGAAGCAAAGCAACACACTGGTCGATCTCGACGACAGCTACTCGAGATAGACAAAGGTGGTCGACAACATTAGCTCAGAAAACGAAAACAAAGCAGAAAGTCGTACTCGATCTCGACCACAAGCTTGTCGAGATCGACAAGGGTTGCTCGACACAGAGTACAGAAAGTGAAAATTGACAAAGACAGAATAAAGCCAACTAGACCTAGACCAGCCCAACTCGAGATCGACAAGAGGTAACTCGATCTCGACGAAGCTTCGTCTATGTCGACAAGAACAGAAATTTAAACTTTGCAAATTCGAACACAGAACTCAGAATTTCGGTGAAATAAATCAATATATTAAAAGACCTCCAAGGCCAGGGTTTCAACACCACAACGATAACCATGCAAAACAACACATAAAGGCATAAAAGATCATGCTTTCCATCAAATAACTTTCGTTATTAACAAATAGGCATATAGAGGCTCTCGCATAAACCCTAATTGTTACTAACCCTTTTTCACATAATTAATCCAAGTTGCATTAAGATCACTTTCGCTTCAATAACACAAACAAGGATCACCTTCAACTCTCGCAAAAGAATCATGCTCATAGGGATAGAAGATGAATCACACAAAAGATCTGACCTTTATCGCATCGCCTCACATGGCCACCGTCGGGCTCACCCCAGCCCTAGAAGTGGGTGGACTACTCACGCCTCATTGCAATCGTAGACATTGATTGATGAAAGAAACTGAATTGCATAAACTAAATTCAAAGCCTTTACAATCTTGGCAATCAACTTTCGTTGTAAGCCCAAACCCTAAAAACCTTAGAACTCCTAAACTTTTCTGAATGGAACTAACTAATTGTGTCTTGAATGTTATCTGAACTGAGCCCCCTAGGGCCTTATTTACAGCCTTCATTCCCTAGCTAATCTAGGAAAGAAGATATCTATCTATATCTAAAAGGCTTAAAAGATAAATAGATGACATAATGGAATTAAATCAACTAGGAAAAAGATAATTCTAAATAGGGTAGTATGTCTTTATGTTGATAGATCTTGTCTCCTTTGATAGAACTTGATGTAATAGGATAGAATCTTCCGCCTTCGCACCCAAGGAATTCCAATTCTACTCGGACAGGCCACGTCGAGAAGATTCTGGAACGCGGTCTAGTCGACCTCGAGTTGGCCTCGTCGACCTCGAGTAAGATGGCTCGGCTTGGCTTGACTCTGCTCGATGTGGCTCGGAGTTGGCTCACTGGTGCTCGTCGATCTCGACCAGTCGTAGTCGATCTCGACAAGGGTGGCTCTGTCGACTAGCCTCCTCGGGTGGGTGTGCTCGACTGGCCTGGACATGCTCGGACATGTCTCAAGGTCTTCGTCGATCTCGACAAGAGTTCGTCGAGATCGAGTTGGGTCTTCTTTCGCTTCCGCGAGCTGGCTCTTCCGCTGGCAGCGAGTGGCTTCTTCCGCGGCAGCGAGGTCCCTTTTCCGCTGCAGCGAGTCAAGCCGCTGGCAGCGAGTGCTCCTGGTCGTCCTCGGCTTCGTCCTCGGACAGCTTCTCCTCGTCGACTCCGGACGTGGGCGTCTGGGCTTCGTCGACCTCGACAAGTGCTCCTCGAGGTCGAGTAGGGTCCGGAGCTCGGGCTGTCTGGCTCTCGATCAGGCCTGGTCGACCAAGCTGGTGCTCGGACATGGTGGTCTATGTCGAGTAGGGCCTACTCGAGATCGAGTAGCCTCGTCTCTTAGACTTGTTCCGCTGCTTTGACCTTGGACTTCTGTAGTGTTTTTCCGAGCTTTTCCGACCTTCTGTAGAATTGCTGTAAAGCGCCTCGATTTCTGTGAATTAAACAGAAACTGGTGTAGATTCTATAATTTGGCAAATAAACATAAACTACATAGATTCTGTACTATTTAAACCCAAATGAATGCAGTGTATACAGAAATCGATATAAAAGTTACTGTAAAACATGGCAGATTCAGCTCACAACAAACACCCCATACTTAAGCTTGCTTGTCCTCAAGCAATACTTTTTCTTGTCATCCAGGGGAAGAATTCAAAACTCTCAACATCTTAGATTCATTTTCATATGTCCCCTGCAATCAATTACCATCCTCGAAAAGGTACTAGTGTCACAGATTCATGCATGTGCAAATATGTAAAAGCAACATCTACTCACAAAAGGAGGGTTATGCAAAAACAATATAAGTGACAAAGCATTGATAATCAAGAAGACTTTAATTTAAGCTCATGAAGGAGTAGATTGGTAAAAGGCTAAAGGTGGGCAATTTTTTGGCAATGTGGTGCTTTTGATCCGGGGAAATGGAGTATTTCCAAACTTGAGTTTCATTCCACATTCTTTCTCCATATAATTCATCACCTTTCATATTGCTTTTCTCAATAATAATGCTTTTACCTCTCTAACCTCAGCACTGCCTTCTCGCGAGTCGCAAACATGGGTGTCATGAATGGCCCCGGATACTTAGTGCTTTGGACTCTTCACAATGTGTCCCATCTCTCCAAACTATTATCTCAGAGAGCAGGGTCAATCTACCTTTATCTCCTGAGGTGATTGGATTTTCTTTCACTCATTAAATTTTCCATATATTTCAAACAATTTCCCGCCAAACTTCAATAATAATAACAACAACACAACAACCATATAATAATCTCCATAATATAACATCATTCTCAACATAATCCCCGGATAAGGTAAAGAATGGAAAATATTTAGATCATGTGGAGCAATATTTGAAATAAGGCATACTATGACTTTTGTGATGCATAAGCATAGGTATGGCTAGGATTATAAACATATGAGCATTATATGGAAATATAAAGTCCTCCATCATCTTATCATGCAATATGTCAAAAGCAACTTCAAATTTTACCTCCTTTCATGGTTTTCAATAAATAATGCACTTCATTGTGACTTCCCTTTACTAGGCAATTTCATGCTATATCTCTAATGAATCTAATTTTGCATCGTCGAGTTCCATAAAGCTTCCATGACATTATTTCAAAATTTTCAATGGGGGTCATTTTTCAAAACTTTGGAAAACATGCATATAAGCATATAAATCAAATAATGCATTCCAAAATAGTCATGTAGCAATTCAAAGAAATAATGCATATATATATATATATATATATATATATATGTCAAATATGATCAATATGCACAAAGTAAGCCCTTCCCCCACCCCATACTTAAACATTACAGTGTCCTCACTGTATAAAAACAAGGGTAAAGAAAGAAACTCACAAGACAGGTGTGCAGAGCCTCTAAATATCGAATGGAGCACCTCCTTGGACCGAGTATAAATGTAGCTTGGTTCCATCCATTGACCTGAAAAGTAGAAGACATATACCTATAATAGCAAAACCAAAAGTGTTCAAAACCAAAACAACGAAGTCTCAAATGTCCTAAAAAGTCTATGTACATGCTCTAGATTTTATAGTCGCTAGGCCAACTTTCCATTTAGCTCAAGGTGGCATTTGCAGAGCCCATGTAGCCTGGGCTTCAAATAAGACTCCATTCTTGTCCATCAGTTGTAGTCCTCCAGAATGGATCTTGTTCACCACGAACGGTCCCATCCGCTTTTTGTTGAATTTGTTAGGAAACCAATGATCCTTAAATTTAGAGACATAGAGCTTGTCTCCAACTTCATACTCCTTAGGCTCATCATTGGAAATCCTGCACAATCGCACATACCAAGGCAGACCTCTCCCATGTATAGATAAATCTTTAATGGAAATAGGAGAAGAAAGATCCATACCTTGGCTCACCTTCGCAGAGACGGAATCGGGGACCACGGTGTTTGGTCGATCTCGACTAGGGCTCCTCGAGATCGACGAGGCTGCTGGCTCTGGTGGATGTCTGGTCGAAGAGGCAGAAGTCGATGAAGAAGGCGGCTTGTCGACATCGAGTAGCCTACTCGAGGTCGAGTAGGGCTTTGGTCCTGGAGTCACCATCGTCGAGGAAGGTGCCGTCGAGGAAGATGTGGGCTTGTCGATCTCGACAAGACTACTCGAGGTCGAGTAACCTTCTCCTCCTGGTGGCTTGCTCATCGAGGAAGGCGGGGCTGGGCTCTCCGAGTGGTGGTCGATCTCGACAAGGGTGGTCGAGATCGACAAGGGCTCTCCTGGCTCTGGAGGTGCTCTCGAGGACGCAAGGACTGGTGGCTCCGAGTTCTGGTCGACCTCGACAAGCCTTGTCGAGCTCGAGTAGGGCTACTCCTCTGGTTCGCTGCTCGACGAAGCCGGCTCTGGTGGAGTTTCCTTGGTCTGGTCGATATCGACTAGGGTTCTACTCGAAGTCGATGAGCCCTGGTCGATCTTGACCCCATACTTAGCTCCTGTCAAGGCATCTGAAAAATAATGAATCCACAACGACTTACCTTGATCTGTGTCGTTTGGATTCTCTGTGTTCTCCTTAAGGATTGCCATGATCTCCTCCACCTGGGCCTCCATGTCCCTCTTTTCTATCTCCTCAGGGGTCATATTCCTGACCTTGGGTTCCCCACATGTGATGTAGCCAGCTGAGATAGATTTGACCTCTTCCATCGGACCCGTATGCCTTTCAGTTTTGTTGAAGGAATACTCAATGACCTCATCGCTGATGTTGAAGGTGAGCACTCCTTTCCTTACGCTTATGTTGGCATCCACCGTCGCCAAGAATGGTCTCCCTAAAATAATTGGACAAGCAGGATCTTCTTGCATATCAACAATTAAGAAATCAGCAGGAACGAAGAATTTACCTACTTGTACTGGGACATTTTCCACCATGCCTGTTGGAATGACCACCGTGTTGTTGGCCATGTATAGTCTAGCATCCACAGGCTCCAGGGCACCTATCTTAATCTTGGACCAAATCGTTAAAGGCATAATACTAACACTAGCTCCAAGATCACATAGGGCATTAATTTTGTAAGGACCAAATCCAATAGTTATAGCAAACTTACCTGGATCCGGCCTCTTCTCCAATATGTCCAGATGGCTGCACTCCTCTGTGATTTCTGCCATCGATCGCTTTTTGCTCAGAATCTCCTTCAGGAACTTGACGTAGGACGGCATTTCATTGAGAGCTTCTGTGAAGGGGATGGTGACGTTCAGCTTCTGAAGCATCTTGATGAAGCGCTGAAACTTTTTCTCTGCTGGGTCCTTTAGAGATTTTGTGGGGAAAGGCATCTTCTTTTTCTGATTCGGAGCCAGAACAGACGTCGGAGTTGCTGCAGATTTCTCGACCAAGGGCTCCTCGACATCGACCAGATTGGGCCCAGTCGAGTTGCTGTGTGGTGCTGACGAAGATTCTGGAATTTTCTCCTCGAGGTCGACTAGGGTCTTGTCGAGGTCGACCAGATGTTTGTCGAGATCGACTACTGTTTTGTCGAGATCGACTTGCTGTTCCTCGTCATTCTGCTGTTTCCCGACCTCTGGCTCCTGTAATTGATGGCCGCTTCTGAGTTTTACAGCGGCGATGTGTCCAGTCTTTCCCTTAGGATTTGGTTCTAAAGATCCAGGGAGTGCGCCTGACTGTCTGGGGATTCCTGCGGCTAGCTGACCAATCTGTGTATCAACTGTTTTCCGCCATATATCCATTTCCCCAAGCCTAGAGTTGACACCTTGCATCTGAGTATAGACGGAGTTGAAGGACTGCCTAGTTTCTGAGTGGTTCCTCCGTATTTCCTCCAGGACCAGCTGTATATCATCCTTCTTCTGGTCCCTTTCTGGATGTCCTGGAGCTCTGTAGGGCGGGGGATTCCTAGGGACACCTTGGTTCCACTGTGGTTGCTGAAACCTTTGGTCCCCCATGTAGCGATTTGGACCCCCTGCGTAAGCTGCATCCTCATGGTGCTCTGCCATCCTGACTTGTTCTGTGTGTGGGCACTCAGGAGTGGTGTGCCTTTGTGATCCGCATTCAATACAAGGCTGGTTGATAGAGAGATATTTGACTTGCTTGATGAGCTTCCTATTCTGATCTCTGTAGTATTGCTCCCTGACATCTGGATCAATCTCCTTTGATGGCTCATAGAGTGGCATGGATGGTGCTGGCCTGGCGTATGGGTTCTCTTCATAAGTTGCAGTAGACCCATACTTGTTGTCGTAAGTAGTGAGTTTCTCCAGCACTCCCCATGCGTCACTTGGCGGCATTGTCAGATACTCGTAGCGAGTATAATTGTTGATTCTGTCCTTAGTGACTTGATCAAGAGAGTTGAAGAAGATCTCCTGTATGATGTAGGGTGGCTGTACATGAGTAGGGCAAGATCGCAGAAGTTCCTTGTAGCGTTCCCATGCCTTTGCCAGCGGTTCCCCTTTCTGTTGTTTAAAGGCGGTGATTTTCTGGCGCAGATGTGCTGTTTTGGCAGGTGGGAAGAATTTGTTCAGAAACTCTTGCTCTACTTGGGCCCAGGTTGTGAGCGATTTTGCTTTCAGCCCTTCCAGCCATTTAAGTGCAGGTCCAGCGAGCGACCAACGGAAAGCTTTCATCTTGACATATTCCAGAGTTGTACCTTCTGCAAGAGTACGACACATATCATGAAAGTTAGTAATATGTTCAAGAGGACACTCATTAAATCTGCCGTAAAAGGCATTATTTTTAAGCTCTATGAGAAATTGAGTGCGAATTTCAAAAGAGTTTTCAGGGATTAGAATCGCCGATTCAGGCACGACGAGAGTTGGGTGCATGTAGTCCTCTGCCGTGGTTGGATACTGGGCAAGCTCAGCTTGTGCTTGTTCCCTTGCTGCTCTCTCAGCGGCGATAGCAGCATCTTTAGCGTTGATAGCAGCATCCCTTGCGGCTAGTTCCCTGGTAAGCCTAGCGATCAGCTGTTCCTGTGTTTCAACGGCCGCCATGATCCTTTTGAGTTTGGAGTGGATGTGTAGGTAGCGCTCCGGTTCGTCTAAGCTGTCAAACTCAGGTGTTTGACCAGAATGACGCATACACCTGCAATCTAACTCAAAGAGACAGTGAGAACTGACTACCTAAGGCGCGATTGATTGCTTCCCCGGCAACGGCGCCAATTTGTTGTTGCAAGTAGTGAATCGAGTATTGAAATAGATATCAAATAAAGTTCAGACTGACTTCCCTGTCTCAGCAAATAAATACAAGACTTTCTCCTGTTGTAGTAAGAGAATAGTCAGGATCGAATCCACGAGGAAGCACGTCAGCAGTTCTTAGGTAGCTGTAGATTCTCACAAAAGCAGCAGAAAAGCACAAAAACACAGAAAGGAAAGAAACAAATAACCCGGCAAGGGCAAAGAATAAAAGCAAAGAACAAGTAAAACAGAAGCAAAGCAACACACTGGTCGATCTCGACGACAGCTACTCGAGATAGACAAAGGTGGTCGACAACATTAGCTCAGAAAACGAAAACAAAGCAGAAAGTCGTACTCGATCTCGACCACAAGCTTGTCGAGATCGACAAGGGTTGCTCGACACAGAGTACAGAAAGTGAAAATTGACAAAGACAGAATAAAGCCAACTAGACCTAGACCAGCCCAACTCGAGATCGACAAGAGGTAACTCGATCTCGACGAAGCTTCGTCTATGTCGACAAGAACAGAAATTTAAACTTTGCAAATTCGAACACAGAACTCAGAATTTCGGTGAAATAAATCAATATATTAAAAGACCTCCAAGGCCAGGGTTTCAACACCACAACGATAACCATGCAAAACAACACATAAAGGCATAAAAGATCATGCTTTCCATCAAATAACTTTCGTTATTAACAAATAGGCATATAGAGGCTCTCGCATAAACCCTAATTGTTACTAACCCTTTTTCACATAATTAATCCAAGTTGCATTAAGATCACTTTCGCTTCAATAACACAAACAAGGATCACCTTCAACTCTCGCAAAAGAATCATGCTCATAGGGATAGAAGATGAATCACACAAAAGATCTGACCTTTATCGCATCGCCTCACATGGCCACCGTCGGGCTCACCCCAGCCCTAGAAGTGGGTGGACTACTCACGCCTCATTGCAATCGTAGACATTGATTGATGAAAGAAACTGAATTGCATAAACTAAATTCAAAGCCTTTACAATCTTGGCAATCAACTTTCGTTGTAAGCCAAAACCCTAAAAACCTTAGAACTCCTAAACTTTTCTGAATGGAACTAACTAATTGTGTCTTGAATGTTATCTGAACTGAGCCCCCTAGGGCCTTATTTATAGCCTTCATTCCCTAGCTAATCTAGGAAAGAAGATATCTATCTATATCTAAAAGGCTTAAAAGATAAATAGATGACATAATGGAATTAAATCAACTAGGAAAAAGATAATTCTAAATAGGGTAGTATGTCTTTATGTTGATAGATCTTGTCTCCTTTGATAGAACTTGATGTAATAGGATAGAATCTTCCGCCTTCGCACCCAAGGAATTCCAATTCTACTCGGACAGGCCACGTCGAGAAGATTCTGGAACGCGGTCTAGTCGACCTCGAGTTGGCCTCGTCGACCTCGAGTAAGATGGCTCGGCTTGGCTTGACTCTGCTCGATGTGGCTCGGAGTTGGCTCACTGGTGCTCGTCGATCTCGACCAGTCGTAGTCGATCTCGACAAGGGTGGCTCTGTCGACTAGCCTCCTCGGGTGGGTGTGCTCGACTGGCCTGGACATGCTCGGACATGTCTCAAGGTCTTCGTCGATCTCGACAAGAGTTCGTCGAGATCGAGTTGGGTCTTCTTCCGCTTCCGCGAGCTGGCTCTTCCGCTGGCAGCGAGTGGCTTCTTCCGCGGCAGCGAGGTCCCTTTTCCGCTGCAGCGAGTCAAGCCGCTGGCAGCGAGTGCTCCTGGTCGTCCTCGGCTTCGTCCTCGGACAGCTTCTCCTCGTCGACTCCGGACGTGGGCGTCTGGGCTTCGTCGACCTCGACAAGTGCTCCTCGAGGTCGAGTAGGGTCCGGAGCTCGGGCTGTCTGGCTCTCGATCAGGCCTGGTCGACCAAGCTGGTGCTCGGACATGGTGGTCTATGTCGAGTAGGGCCTACTCGAGATCGAGTAGCCTCGTCTCTTAGACTTGTTCCGCTGCTTTGACCTTGGACTTCTGTAGTGTTTTTCCGAGCTTTTCCGACCTTCTGTAGAATTTCTGTAAAGCGCCTCGATTTCTGTGAATTAAACAGAAACTGGTGTAGATTCCATAATTTGGCAAACAAACATAAACTACATAGATTCTGTACTATTTAAACCCAAATGAATGCAGTGTATACAGAAATCGATATAAAAGTTACTGTAAAACATGGCAGATTCAGCTCACAACACGCAACGGAAGTTTAGAAACTATTTTCCATCATCTAATTCAAGGATCTTCATGCATATTGATAGATCAATCATTGTTTAGAGGACACCTCTTGATGCGTGAACCGGGTCTGAACGGGTAGGATTCGGAAGAGAACTAGAGCCCCACGTGTTGCTCCTCTACTTGGTCCACAAGAGTCCGGTCTAGATCTCATTTGCCTTCGACTGCTAGGACGAAGATCGAAAGGTGAACAATCAAATTGCTCTTGATTGATGATGGAAGAATTTCGCACTCACGCCACAACCAAAGATGGGATGGGGAGCGGCCAAAACTCACGTTACTTTTGGAATTTGTTAATTAGGTCAAGTTACAATAAGCCCATCTTTATAAGCCTATATTTATACCTTACTTGATTAATTATTTATTTCACAAATAAATCTTATCCCATTATTATTAATATATATCTAATATATACTAATAATAAAATCATCTATCTTTTGATCAAGACCGTCAACTCTAAGTGTGTGACCGCATAGGACCCGTTTATAATAGCCATGGGTTTAACCCGTTTAAGCCCATTAATCGTAGTTGGCTTCTAGCAAAGCATTACGACTCCTAAAATAATCGGATTGAATATCTCTATCAATTGTCCTATTCCATAATTAGTCATTGCACATTAAATTAAATGACACAATTCCTTCAATCTCCCACTTGTCCTTAAACAAGTGTGCAATTTCAGATACCCGTGTCTCTTAATGTCATATTTGATGATATGGTGACATTCATATCTATTATCAAATATATATTCCTTGAACTCCGAGTTCGAACTGTCAATTAAACGGATGATTACAAATAATCCATCCGAGCATGGCCATGCATTTTCAGTTCTTGCTCTCCAAGTGGCCTAGACACCATTCCTTTTCAATGCATCACAGTATGCATGAAGAAGGAGGACATCTACAGTCTTGTATGACTATGGCTCCCACTCAACTTTTGGCAATCCCAACTACGACCTTTATAACTCCCTGTTACGGAAAGCGTTTAGCCGTGTCAAAGAAATACTAATCATCAAGAGGGACCATAACACACTCATGTAAGAGGAATCTACTAATCATGGTTTAACTTAAAACTCTGCAATCCCTTTTTGTAGAGTCTTAAGGTGGGTCTGTCCTATATATATCATCCATACATATATATGTAATTGACTAGACATCTCCATGTCTCTATAGCCCATGAAACCTGGCGCTATCAGTCAACTTACAATATAGTCTTTTAATAAAATCACCTATGTCCAATTTGATGATTTCAGACTACGGACTTGTGATAATTCAAAACTGCATTTCACTTAATGGGGTTTCATTTACCAGAACACTTAAGATAATCCCATTTGCGAACTACGAATTATTTGGACATTTTATTTATTATCGTTCAACACAATATATAAATAAAGATGAAATATCATATATCATAAAATCATCCAATCGAACATAAACTTAGCGTCTAACACTCTAAACATAAAATGTAATAGAAAGCAATCTCAAAGCCATTCTCCAATGTGTTTGAGACCCTTAGCCCAAGCGTGACCATCATGCTTGAGCTAGGCATAAGCTTCGTCAATGGATTTGAAATATTGTCATATGTATACACCTTACACATCTTAATGTCAAATAAGGTGAAACATCCTCATAAAATATACGATCAACTTGTCATCACCCTTAAGAAATCATCCTTGGTTTTTCTCAAGAACTTCAGGATGTTTTTAGTTGCACACTAGTGTGCCTCTCATGGAATCGATTGGTATTTGCTACACCTGCTCAAAGCAAATGCAACATTAGGTCGTGTACACACCATGACATAGGTAAACCTCTTTCTTGGAATCTTGCATATTGAATCTATTAAGAATCTTATCTATATATAAGTTCCTTGATTCAATCTAAGCAATCTCTCAGATCTATCTCTATAGATCTTTATTCCAAGTATATACTCTTCCTCTCCCAAGTCTTTCATTGAGAAACATTTCTTCAGTCATTCCTTAACGGACTCTAGCATCGGAATGTCATTCCCAATAAGTAGTATGTCATTCACATACAAAACTAGAAAGACCACTTTACTCCCACTAAACTTCTTGTATACACAAGGGTCCTCTTCACATCTGATGAAATCAAACTCTTTGATCTTCTCATCAAATTGAAAGTTCCAACTCCTGGATGCTTGCTTAAGTCCATATATAGATCTCTTAAGCTTGCATACCTTCCCAGCAACACTTGGATCTTCAAAACCCTCGATTTGTGTCATGTACATATCCTCTTCCAAATCTCCATTCAAGAAGGCGGTTTTGACGTCCATTTGTCAAATCTCATAATCATAATATATAAGCGGCAATAGCAAGGATTATCCTAATGAATCTTATCATGACAACTGGTGAAAAGGTCTCTTCATAGTCTATACCATGAGTTTGTTTAAAACCTTTGGCAACTAATCTTGCCTTGTATACAGATACCTTTCCATCCTTATCTGTCTTAAGTTTGAAAACCCATTTGATCCCTATGGGTTTTACCCCATCTGGCAAATCTATCAAGTCCCATACTTAATTTTCAAACATCGAATCCATTTCGGATCTCATGGCCTCAAGCCATTTCTTGGAGTCTGGACCCGTCATTGCTTGCTTATAGGTATTAGGCTCGTCATGTTCTAGCAGAAGAACATCAAGGTTTACATTCAAGATGAAATCATCATAACGTCTTGGTTGTACCCTTGGCCTATCTGATCTACGGGTGGGTTCAACTGGTTCAACAACTGGAGCTAGAACAGTTTTCACAACTATTTGTGGATCCTCTTGTTCCGGTTCTTGGATGATTCGAGGCCCTTGGCCTTCCAAAACCATCAACTCGTCCTCGACATCATCTATGTCATCTCGTTGTTGAGTTTGTTGCTCTTCATCATGAACTGGTTCAAGATGAATATTTCTCCCACTTGACTTATTTGAAATGAACTCTCTTTCCAAAAAGACACTATCCCTTGCAACAAACACCTTTTGTTCAGCGGGATTATAGAAGTAATATCCAAAACTACCTTTTGGATACCCTATAAAATAGCATTTATCTGATTTAGGGGCAAGCTTATCCGTTTGTAAACGTTTTACATAAGCTTCACATCCCCATATCTTCATAAAAGACAATTTTGGAACCTTTCCAGTCCATATCTCATATGGAGTTTTGTCTACAGCTCTAGACGGAGTCCTGTTTAGTGTAAGTACGGCAGTTGTGAGGGCATATCCCCAGAAGGATACCGGAAGGTCAGCAAAACTCATCATAGATCGGACCATGTCTAACAGGGTCCTGTTTCTCCTTTCAGATACACCGTTAAGCTGTGGTGTTCCTAGAGTAGACAATTGTGTTACTATCCCACAATTTTTCAAATGATGATCAAATTCATGGCTCAAGTACTCACCACCACGATCTGATCGAAGTGCTTTTATTTTCTTGCCAGTTTGAGTCTCTACCTCATTTTGAAATTCCTTGAACTTTTCAAAGGATTCCGATTTATGTGACATAAGGTAAATATATCCATATCTACTCATGTCATCAGTAAATGTGATGAAGTATTTATAACCACCTCTAGCTTCTGTACTCATTGGCCCACATACATCAGTATGTATAATGCCCAATAGCTCATTAGCCCTTTCATTTGTTCCTTTGAAAGGTGACCTTGTCATCTTGCCCATCAAACATGACTCACATGTATCAATGGATTCACAATCCACGTCTTTTAGAAGTCCATCTCTATGGAGCTTCTTCATGCGGTCTAAACTGATGTGACCCAAACGACAGTGCCATAGGTAAGCTTCACTCAAATTACTTGATTTTTGCCTTTTTGTATTTATGTTATATGATTCTGTTGTAAGGTCGAATACAAATATTCCATTAATATCTTGAGCACGAGCATATAAGATATCATTCTTGTGAATAATTATACCTTCATCTGTAATGCTAAAATTAAAACCTTCAGAATAAATTACTGCAGCCGAAACAAGGTTCTTTGTAATGCTAGGAACAAAATAACAATTATTTAGTTCTAAGATTAAACCAGAAGGAAAAGATAAACTAAAATCTTCTACGACAAGTGCAGCAACGCTTACTCCATTTCCAACGCGTAGCTCTATCTCCCCTTTCTTCACTTGTCTCCTATTTCTTAGTCCCTGCACATTTGAAATAATGTGAGCACCACATGCGGTATCTAATACCCAAGTAGGACCATTATCTAATGTGCAAACATTGGTTGACAGTAATTCAATAACATAAATACCTGAAGTGTTGGAACTCAAAGTCCCATTCCTCTTGTCTTCCAGGTACTTGGGACAGTTTCTCTTCCAGTGTCCCTTCGCCTTGCAATGGAAACAATCATGGTCTGCAACCACTCTTGGCTTCTCACCTCCCTTAGGTTTTGCAACTTTCTTGCCTTTCTCTTGGGGATTGTTCCTATTCTTGGCTACCTTTTTAAACCCTTTCCCTTTATTGACATTAAGAACTTCTTTCTTGTTGTCAGTAGGAGTATTCTGCTCAGCAGCTTTGAGCATACCATGGAGTTCGTTCAGGTTTTTCTTAATACCATGCATACGGTAGTTCATCCTGAATGATGCAAAGCCATCATGTAAGGAGTGCAAGACGATATCTGTGGCCAACTCTTGGTCATATGGGGTGCCCAGTGTCTCCATACGACTAAAAAGACCGTTCATGTTGATCACATGGGGACCTACTGGCTTTCCCTTCACAAGCTTGCTATCCATTATAGCCTTGTGAGTTTCATATCGTTCAATCCTTACCTGTGCCTGAAACAACATTTTCAGGTTGGTGATGATAGAGTAGGCATCCTGGTATTCAAACCTCTTTTGAAGGTCAGGTTCCATGCTTGCTAGCATCAAACAAGTGACAGGTAAAGAATCACTCCTTAACTCCATTTCTCTAACTATCTCCTCATCCGATGAGGCATCGGTAATAGTAGGGATAGGGTTTGTTAGGACGTCCTCACGCCCTTCAGACCTGAGAACAATTCTCAAATTCCTTTCCCAATCAAGAAAGTTCGTTCCATTCAATTTGTTTTTCTCAACTATTGAGCGCATGGTGAATTTCAAGTTATCGTTCGACATAATGCCTATATAAAAAGGAAATGACATACAAATTAGTTTGTGTTCGAAATGCAAATTACTTAGGATTAAACACCTTTAAAATAAGTAAATGCGCATTTTATTCAAATTGTTATTGTTCCTGATGAATAAAATGATTCCAAGATCCCAATACACACAAGACCCAACGTACTTTTGCACTGCCTTGAGTCTTGTATGCTCAAGGTAAGTAACAATTACTAATTATAACTCCTTATAATTCTTGGTTGATGATCCACATCCAATGTAAAATCATCCTATGCCTCAAGATCCAAAACTTTGCCTTTTGGTCTCTCGTTGGGTACAACCATATCAAAGCTTATGAACCCCTTGTATAGATTCACCCTCATTAGCCCAAGATTATGGAAAGACACCCTCACTTTTGTGAAGCCCATCCAACCAAAAATCCAGAACTTAATGGGTTATGATATGAAAAGGCATTGCCCCAATTTACCTTAGGAACTTAAGTCTTTTATTTGTCTTTATTTATAAGTGAAAAAATATCATAAATAAAAACAACATAAAACTTAAAACAAGGCACTCAAAATGCAATGAAATTGTGATCCTAGTATGGCTCCTACGATGCATAAAATAAAGATATAATCTTCATGGGTCTCCACCCTCGCGCCCTTCATGGATCTCCATCCTTGAACTTCTTATGTCTTCTTGTATTAATTACAATATTTTCTAATAATCTAATTACTGAAAATAAATTACAAAAATACATAACGATACGCAGATCGTATACAAAAAAACATAACGATACGCAGATCGTATTTATGGGCCATACTAGTCACCTCATGCAATAATATCATATATTAAAAATATTAATCACAATTAATATAACATCAAAATATTAATCAAATTAATATAAACAAGAAATAGAATATTAATCATATTAATAAACTATTTAACTCAAATCAATTAAATTATCTAATAAAATAACGAATTTAATATTCTTGATATTTAATTCAAAATTAGCAATCATATATATGGAATAAATTTATGGTAACTATTACCTTGTATAATTGGATAGAATATTTCATTAGGGATAAGATATCCATCATATCTAATTAAGGTAATTTAGGATCTTACACTAAAACCCTAGTATACCTTTCATAACCTAATAGCCGCTCCATCAACTCCCACACAAATTTTTTTTTTGTAACCAATACAAAATCTTTTGATAATTGTAGGATTAAGATGGTAATTAAGTTTTCATAAAACTTAAACTTTTGACAAATTAATATATGAATCAAATTCACATAAAATTTATCAACTTTATGCATCAAAATCAAGAATTTCTCAATTTCATAAATTTAAATCAACTCGTACTTTTATAAAATCAAATATTTTACAGTTTATACAAAAAAATCACATCTTTCATATAAATTGTACAAATTGATTTGACCGATCGATTTCAAAACCAATTGTTTTCAAAAAAAAAAAAAAAAATTGATGCTTAATTACGTACTTCAATTCTAATCAAAATCAAGTATGTGTATATTGATAGATCGGAATCAAATTCCGAACTTGTATCGAATTAAATACTTCAATTCTCATTAATTCAAATACGTACTTCAATTCTCACCAATTCAAATATTGCGGCAATGTGTATCGAAATCAAATTCCGAACTTGTATTGAATTCTTTGTATCGGAACAAAGTCCGAACCCGTATAAAATTCAACACATCCAATTTATCAAAATCATATTTTAATTATACAAATTATTCCATATATCAAATAGATTGCTAAATTAAATAAAAACAATTAAGAAAAATAATTGATCATATCAATTTATGCAAGATGTTCTGATGCCACTGATGGAAATTAGATGCGCAGCGGAAGTTTAGAAACTATTTTCTATCATCTAATTCAAGGATCTTCATGCATATTGATAGATCAATCATTGTTTAGAGGATACCTCTTGATGCGTGAACCGGGTCTGAACGGGGAGGATTCGGAAGAGAACTAGAGCCCCACGTGTTGCTCCTCTACTTGGTCCACAAGAGCCCGGTCTAGATCTCCTTTGCCTTCGACTGCTAGGATGAAGATCGAAAGGTGAACAATCAAATTGCTCTTGATTGATGATGGAAGAATTTCGCACTCACGCCACAACCAAAGATGGGATGGGGAGCGGCCAAAACTCACGTTACTTTTGGAATTTGTTAATTAGGTCAAGTTACAATAAGCCCATCTTTATAAGCTTATATTTATACCTTACTTGATTAATTATTTATTTCACAAATAAATCTTATCCCATTATTATTAATATATATCTAATATATACTAATAATAAAATCATCTATCTTTTGATCAAGACCCTCAACTCTAAGTGTGTGACCGCATAGGACCCGTTTATAATAGCCATGGGTTTAACCCGTTTAAGCCCATTAATCGTAGTTGACTTCTAGCAAAGCATTACGACTCCTAAAATAATCGGATTAAATATCTCTATCAATTGTCCTATTCCATAATTAGTCATTGCACATTAAATTAAAGGACACAATTTCTTCACCTAGGTCATCCCGACATTGAATCACCTTCAACAGAGCCGATTGGAGCTCCGACGAACCCTTTCCGGCGAAACTTCGAGACGATCGGTTAGCATCCGCATCCTTCTCTTTCTTGCTCGTTCTCCTTGTTTTTCCTTCCTTGTGTGGGTAAATTGTCGGGATCCGGGAGCGAGGTAAGGGCGAACGTCGTCGGCCGGCATCGGGTTCTTCTTCTCCTTCCGTTTCTGGCGTCGCTGTTCCGTCCGTTTCAGAAGAGGCGTGTTTTGACTTGGAGAGGGAGATAGGTTTCCTGTTTGGGTGGGCCTAATTTTTCGGGTATGGGCTGAGTGTTGGGGCCAGATTTGTTTCCTTATTCCGGGCTCCTATTCCTTCTTTCCCTTTTGTGGGTCGGGTCTCATAAACGGGTTGAGGGTGTTGGGCCTTTTATTTTTGGGTTTTGTTTTATAAAGTGTTAAGTTGTTGTTGTGTTATATATTAGATGTTATGACTTTATATTATTCCAACGTGAGGCATGTTATTATTGTTGTTATATTATTTTAGACTTATAAAAGTATATTTCTGGATTTCTGAAATTTGTTTTACATTATTTTAAAAGTATTATTAATTGAGATACGTATTTTGCGATGATTAAATATCATTTGTGAAAATAGGATTATTTTGGTGATTAAATGTTGAAGTTTATTTATATAATGACTTTAAAATAAAAATCTGCCGGGATTGTGTTAACAATATGATTTTGGAAATTTGTTAAGGATTTAAATGATAAATGTCAGAATTTGGCCAATTATGATTTGAGGAAATGTTTTGAATATGAGTGGACTTAACTTGATATTTAAGAGTTTGGAGAACTTTAGGAAATGAATTTGGAAATATTGTTGGTAAGATTTATCGACGGTTTGATTGGAGGTAAATGATTTTAGTTGACAATGATCGTATCGGAAAGGTTTTGGAAAATGGTTTTACCATCGCTTGGTTTTGAGGATGTTGAGAACTTGGGTTCGTGTGTATGAATGTTGGTCCAGTAGCTTATGACAATGGTTTGATGATAGGTGTGTATTGCGGTTGGATTGCTTTTGGGCCCTTGCTTGCGTTATTTTGCCGTTCTGCATCTCCAGGTAAGTTCCCTAGGGGGCTTACTCAGGTTGGACATTCATGTCTGTTGTTGCATTTTATGTTAGGTGTTGCATATGCATAAAAGCATGCCATGTAGTATCCTGTTTAGGTTGCACTAATTGAATGAGCATCTGCTTACTTTATGCGTTTGAAACAGAACGGCCGTTATCTGTGATAGTCCTAGAGTATTTTGCTAGGGTCATAGGGTAGCCCAGCCTCATCGGGCACCCTGAGTCAATCGAGTCATGAACTTCCTTATATTATGAGATGCCTGCGTGCTTTATTGTGGGGCGGGTTAGGCATGCGTGCCGCCCGATTATGATGGAATGCATTCACGAGCTGGCCAGTCTCCGCCCTATCGGAAGGGGGTGGAGGTAGGAGAGGGATATGCCACTTGGCATTGTCTTGGGCCCTTTACAGTATTTTTACACATTATTATGACTAGGAGCATGTTAGTGTGTTTGACTTTCGTACTGCATTAGAGCATCTTTATTAGGTATAGCACATACTATGTGGCCTCAGCGAGGACTGTCGGTCCCGCATGAGTGGCTCGATCTGACTCCTTTCCCCGTTTTTTTAAGGTATTTTCTGCAGATTTTGAATGCTCGATGTCTGTATGACGGGGTTTCCTTTTGGCGAATCGAAGAATCTGGCTAACACTTTAACTTAGTAAAATGGTAATTACTCACTCATGATTTGGTTTTGACCCGGCTCTGCCGTGGCACTTGTGTCTTTACTTTGCTTCCGCTTTACTCCCGTTGAAATGGATTTCGCGACATAGTCATAGGACATGTTAAGGGTACCCAACGGCCCTTCGAGGTGTTTAGGGTTTGAAATCCCTCTTTTTATTAATCTTAAAATGAGTTTGAAATCTCGACCCGTACCTGGATTGCAAGATCCGAACAAGGGGTTTTATCCCTTGAAACGTAACCCGGAAATCATAATTCTGGGCCGTTACATCATCGGCGTGAAACTCTTTGGTTCCCGTAACCATTTCCTCGATTCCGGTCACCTGCGTCCAGCCCTTGAAACCACCGGTTGGCCACCACCACTGTACCACACCGGCCACCCCATCGCCTCCCTCGGGTGTACTATTTACCCTCTTGCTTGCCTCTTGTCTCCGGGAGCCTCCTGTGGCTTTGATTTTGGGGATTCGTCGCCCCCTGTTTCACCATTGGAGATGAAATGTTTGGTTGCTCTCTCGTCCCGATTTCGTTTTGGGCTAACCATCCCCTCCGATTCGATCTCTCTCTGATCGTTTCAAACAAATCCCATGTAATTTGGGGTTTTTATTCCAGGTTCAACTTGCAATTGGGTCCTCCGGTGCCTCCTCGAACCGGACTTAAGTTGCTCTTGATTTTCGATTGTGTTGAGGGTCTCTCCTCCTCCACCGAGGGTCTCTCCTCTATCGTCAGTGCTCCGGTTCAAATCTCCTCTAGGATCTTCCTCGTTTCGCCGACGGCGGCGGCTGCGTTTTGCAAGGGTGCTGCTATGCAGTGCTTCCTTGGGCCCATTTGGCTTGGTTAATGGGCCTTATCTGGTGCTTTGGGCCCAAGGCAAACCCTTGGGCCCAAAGCAAGTCCGGGAAAATAAATATATAAATCATAATTAATTATATATATATATATATATATATAAAAGAAAACTTTATATATTCGAAAGTTACAATAATTAACTGTAAATAAATTCCGGAATCTTATCTCGCTTTTTGCCCTACTCGCGGTCGTACTTCATTTCCTTGTGTTGTTTGGGTATCCGTTTGTTGGTTCGTGGTTAGTTTCGGTTGAGGAGCAGTTATGCGGCCCTGGTTGATCGAAGTGATCGTGTTGGTTGTGTTTGTGGTCTCCGAAGATCCCTCATCTAGGTGGGAGGAACGTCGTGTGATTCACACTTCCCCAGGAGTCGTCTTTGCCTTACGAGGAGTTCTGCTTTCCGTCTTTCCGGTGGCGAGATATCGTGTCAGCAGGTGTTGTCCCATGCACTCGCTATCCACTTCACCACACCGGGTTTCCTTCATCTCGTTGTTGTATCTGCTAGCTTGCTTAGGGTTTAGGGTTTTTCCGGGTTTGCTTTTTGTGTTTCTTTTGTTGTATTCTGTAATTGTATTTCTTTCAGATCCTCGTGATCTCATCCTTCGGGATGCTCTAGGGTTAGCTAACCACCACCCGAATTTTTTCCTTAACAAAAAATAAAAAATAAAAAAATCATTCACTTAGCTTTTCATGAAATATAGAGACGGAGTTGCCCTTTTTCAACTCCCCTACTTCATATATTTCTTTTTGAAGAAGAATGATTCTTCTTTATGTGTTGGCAAAAAAAAAAAGAAAAAGGAAGGTCATCGACGAGGATTAAAAAACTACGCTCTTAATCATTAATCTTTAATATCTTTTTTTACGTTATTACATTTCGGACATTTCATTCAAGTCTCTAACATTTCATACCAAATATGCATAATTTGTCAAACTAATAACAACACTTACCAAGTATAATAAATTCAACTAAATATATAATTAAAGTCCAAAATCAAATACAAATTCGATTTTTCTATCCTATACCCTAAAGAATAATAATCCCAAATTGAAATTATTTTTCAAATTTAAATTAATTTAGCTTTTCTTTTAATTAGATTTTTAGGGTCAACTATGTTTTTTTTAGGAAATCTTTCCCGTTTTTAGGTTCTTATCATACGCCCTAAGGGATTAAGTTTGAATCAAAATAGTTTGGTGGAGAGAATAAATGCTGAAATTGCCGTATGAGATTCATTCTACTCTAAAATTCTAGTGGTTATTAAGCTTGTTTTTAAATGAGTATAGCTAGAGACGACCTTAGTGCTCGTTTGATAAAAGGTGTCAATACAATTCTTGGGAATTTAATATATAGGAAGTCTAATTCTTTGGAATTGAAATTACTGGGATTTTAAAAAATATGTTTGGTTAACTTTTAATTTCCATGAATTAAATTATCACATTTCGTTTGGTTGTACAAGAGAATTTTATAGGAATTTATGTGTAATTACTATTTTAGACTTTATCTATGAAGGATGAGATATACATAGAGGGTAAAAATAGGGATTTTATTTTTTTTTTTGCCAAAAAAAGGGATTTTATTAAGGGTAAATTATAGCAAACCACCCTTAAAATAGGCGAGTTTTCACAAAACCACCCTTAAAATAATTTTTTACAGCAAACCACCCATAAATTTGTTTTCCTTTCAAAGAACCACCCTTGACCATTTTTATATGTGTAAAAAGTGTTTTAAAAATGTTAAATTCTAACCTGTTATATTCAACGTTACCTAATTATATAATAAATTAACCAAAACATTTAAGAAAATATAAAAACTTATTTTTTTTTTATAGTTTTTTACACATAAAATTGGTTATGAGTGGTTCTTTGAAAGAAAAGTAAATTTATGGGTGGTTTTCTGTAAAATTTTATTTTAAGGGTGGTTTTGTGAAAACTAACTTATTTTAAGGGTGGTTTTCTGTAATTTACCCTTTTATTAAAATCAAAAGGGTGGAAGAAATCTTATCTACTCCCCCTTGTGATTCCACTTCCTGTATTTTGGAGGAAGTAGAAATCTCAGGAAGATAACTTCTAGGGTTTTTTGTTTTTTCATCCAAACACATATATTAACGCTAACTTTATGAGATATTGCAATTCCTGATATTTTTGACCCTATCCAAACAAGCACTTAAATTTGCATTCGAATTATTGCAATTCTATTGATTTATAACATAGTAACTTAGTGTAATTTTTTTATAATTTTCACAAAAGCTAAATTCGAGTCAAACCAAGCCGAACTCGTTTAATAAATAAACGAGACCGAGCCGAACTCAAGCTAAAAGGCAAAATTCCTAAATCGTAAAAGGTTAAAACGGTGCGTTTCACTCGTCCACTTTATTTTTTATCTCCCCCTTCTCTTCAACCAGCGTCAGAATTAAACCCTAAACCATTTCTTCATCTTCCAACATCTTGGCCAGTAGTACCTAGCTGTGATCGAATCTAGTTTACTCTCAATCGCCGTATCCGTCAAGCGATTTATCCGAATTTTTCACCATTGCAGCCTGAATAATCGCTGTTGGAGTTAATCTCACCGTCTCGCCGTCGCTCTCAGGTAAGAGTAAGATTTGTTCCTTTTTGTGTTTTTGGTGTCCTGGATTATTCTCGCTGAAATGTTGCATCGGCCTAAGATTTTCGCATTTGATAGATGTTTTTGGTTAAAATTTCAAGTAAAAGAGACTCTGAATACGCTAAATATGTTATTTGTTCGTCTCTGTATTTTATGATTGTGGACCACTTTTTACCTTCAATTTGGTTGTGCAGCTATTTCGCTGATTTTGCTGTAGATTTTCCCTGGACAGTATGAGGATTGCTAACCAAAGCTTTTATCTTGCCAGGTTCCCATTTGACGTGCTTCATGCGGTAGTGGTGGTTGTTGTGGGTTTAAGAAATGGCTATTGTAAGTGTTGAGATAACGGATATTTGTTCAGAGCCTTGCAGTGTAGAATGCTCGTCCTCTGATGCCCAAGAGCAGTTTTGCAGAAGTAACGGCCAAGACAATGAGAACCTGGGCTTTCTAAATGATTTCGAATCATATTGGCAAGATATTAATGACCGTCTTATTATCTCAAGGGCGGTGAGTGATTCAGTAATTAAGGGAATGGTGAATGCAGTATCACAAGATTATGCTGAAATGGTCTCGGCTAAACAAGCAGAGGTGACTGGATTGAAGGAACAGCTCTTGGAGGGGCAGTTGTTGCAGGAGCTTCAAGCAGAAATTCAAGTGATTGTGATGCAGAATGTTATCCAACATGTTAGAGAGGAATATGAACGAAAACTATTGGATTCTCAATTTTATGCCAGTAAAGTAACACGCATGAGAGATAGTTTGAAGGTGGTTTCAAGTATATGCGAAGATTTAGGTTCAGTTCAGAACTCATTGATCAATCTGGAGAAGTTGAGTTCGAATGGCTCTGTAGAAACAGATCATTATCCTCACAGGGTTTTGACAAATCATGCTTTGCAAATCAGTCCATTATTTGAGAGACATAATAGATGTGAGGAGTCTAGTGTTAGCTTCCCTGAGAATTTTGAATCTTCTCATTTCAAACACTTGCCAAAAGAGGGCCTGTACTCTCATTTCAAGGATGTAATTACAGAGTTAAAGAGAGATCATGAGAGGACGCTTCAAGCAATGACCGATGAATTCTATAGCCTAAAACGAGAGTTCCTCAAAGAGAGGGAGCTATTAAAGGAAAGGGAATCCTTTTTACCTCTTAAAAGCAAGGATTTTGATGTTCTGAGAAAGAAGATTCTGGATGTTATTTCAAAGCTGAATCATATTCTTTTGGAGAATGAAGATTTCTCAGTATCGTCAAACTTCTCATTGGACAGATTGGACAGCCTCCAAGCAGAAAATCAATATCTAAAGGGCTTGGTCAGTGATAAGAAAAGAGAGGGCGAGTGCCTGTCTTTGCAGGTCTCTGAAGCCAAAAAGAAAGTGATGCAATGCATTTTAGATGAAGCATGCCACTCTGGTATGGATGGGGTTCTCAAAATGCCTCTAGAAGAAGCAAGCTTGGAAGCATCAGTAAGGGAAGAGGTTTATAAATGCATTATTAAGGAGTTGGCTAGTCAGATCGAGCACGATGGTGAAGAAAATAGCATGAAATCTATTGTCATGCAAGAAATTCTTGCAACTGTTCACACGGAAGCTATTCGTGAAATTGAAGCTAAAATGGGCCTCGAATATGAAGAATTCTCAAATGTGCAGACCTTGGTTGCACAGGAAATCTCGGGAAATATTTATCAGGAAGCGTTGAAAGATATGGAGATGCAAATTAAAACCTTAGAGAAGAAATGTTTGCAACAAGATGAACTTATTATTTCTCTTGAATCTGAAGGATCTAAGATGGAGAAAACTTTGGCATTGGAGGCAGAAGAGAAGCATATGATTAAGCAGAAGACACTGGAACTTGAAGAACTGGTTAAAATAAAGGAGGACTCACTTATTACAGAAAGGGAGCTATTAAAAAAGGAGCTTAAGAAAATGACAGATAACACAGAGCACCAAGAGGCGCTAATATCTCAGATTAATGGTGAGTTGAGAGAACTGAAGGTTAATTTGGAGGAATCTTTCCAGCAAATTGATCAATACGAGGATCAGATGGCTAAGTTGACTAAAGAACTTGAGTTGGTGCAGCTGGAGTCAGAGAGAACTATTTTGCAGGAGAGAAATAACACTAGTCTATTTCTTAATGCAAAGGACAGAGAGTACAGGGAAAAAATCGAATCAGTGTTCCATGTTATACAAGGAATGATTGAGGCATTTGAGATTTTTGAACTCAAAACCATGGAGAATGTCAGACACGATAATTTGAGGTAATCATGTTTTTATGACGTTGAACTCAAAACCGTCTATGTAATCTTTTTGTTCTTTTTATGATGTGAATTAATTGTTCTTGTTTGTTAGTCAAAGTGAAATGCGAGTTCATTCATTTTATGGTTTTATGTTAGTATAGGAACTAGGCACTCCACAATGTGAATTTTCATGTTACAGGTTGCTGCTTTGGCGATTCTATCGTGAAAGATTTCTATCCTGAACTTTCTAAAAGTTAAGAATCAAGCAGTGTATATATCATGTAACTTGGTTTATGTATCTACATGATGATTCGTAAGAACCTTTAGAAAGAGACAAATTATCTTTCTATATCATATTATTAGCAATTTTCACCACGTTTTCTTGCTGATTCGTCGCCTCTTCTCTTTCTTTATTAGTTAATCTATCAGCTTTAAATCTGTTCTTTTTATTGGGTTGTGTGACCTCGTTGAGGAACCTGTGCTTTTGCATAGGCTTGAGAACTCGACATTTCAACTTGACTCTCTCACCAAAAAGGTTGGCATAGTGCGAAGGGCTGGATTACTTTACAAGCAAAGGTTAGAGAGAAGGTCTAACGACCTGCAGAAGGCTGAAGCTGAGGTAATTTATTATTTTACTATCCACATAACATGGATTGCCTAATACAATAAGTTCTTACCTAACTTTGAAACTTGAATTGCAAGTCTGTAATTACTTACCTGCATGGTTATTTTTTTTTTTCTTGATTCTACTAAAAGTAATGTAGCTGATATTGGACTAATAATTATGTTGATTAGAAAATCATTTGAGTTGTCTCATATTTTCATTATCTTGTCCTCAAATTGGATTCAGGTTGATCTATTGGGTGATGAAGTAGATACACTTCGAAGCCTCCTTGAGAAGATATACATAGCTCTTGATCATTATTCACCAATTTTGCAGCATTATCCTGGAGTAAGTCAACATTTTATGTGTCCTCTGGATCGAACCTTGCCCTATAGAAGACCTAACCACATTCTTTTCAATATCTGCAGATAGTGGAGATTCTGAAACTAATCCAGAGAAAACTCCTAAATGCAGAGTGCTCAAAGTCGTTCCCTCATGCATCACTCAGGTATTCATTTCAAGTTTGGATCTTATCCCCGCTCGCCTTTTGAATTTCATGTTAATAGAAATCTACCATGTTTCATATTGCTGCAGAAAACAATGATGAAAGTGGACTTGACAGTGAGGACTGTTTTGAAGAACTTCAATGTTTCGACGGCTAGATATGATAGGACTACTAGTCTCAGGTTCAAGTGTTAAATTGTTAACTTCTCCCCTGCAAGTTTGCCTTGTTTTGTACATTACTTCTTGACATATACTATAATATTAATTCACCTTTTTTGTTCTCCCGTGCTCTTCATCTACCATATTTTACTTATGAGGTTATGATATTCCGTTGATTTATAGTGAGGTTTATATGCATTCCTTTTTGAAGTAATGTAACAAGAAAAAATCTTTGTTGCTCATGCTCTAGCCTCCTAACCATGTGAACAGATTTATAGCATGGAATTCTGATCACGAAACATTTGCTATTAATTTGCAAAACTATCTGCGGTCTTAACCATGTGAATAACGGCCTTCCTGTTACAAGAAAGGAATTTAAAGGCCAAAGTATATGAATGTTAACTAGAATTGCGTGTTAATGTAGAGAGGGTGATGCATTTGTACACACTAATTACCACCAAAAGAAATTTAAAGTCACATAAAATGTTGCTGATGCTGGCTCCCGGCATGGTAGCTAAAGTGTTTCACGGGGGCAAAATCTTTCCGACCCTTTCCTCAGAAGCTGCCAAGCCAGCAAAGCTGCTCCAACCGCAGGCTCCACCTGTGGTGCGTTAAGAGAAAGATACTTACGAGTAAACTACAAGTGCGCTGCATAACGGTAAAGGGTAAACTGAAGTAGCGTTTTGTAGATAGGAGATCACGTTGAAGGCACGCAAAGCCCATACTTGGAAGCCTTACTTAGGCCGGACGTAATGTATCTCAAAGTGATGTTAAAACAAGAAACTAGAAGCACATTCAACAACAGCTAGGTGTGACTAAAAGATGAGCTCTCAGTAATTTCAAAGTTAATCAATGAGAACAGTTTCATTATACCTCTGTCCAAGGTCCAGAGCAAAACGGTTCTCAGAGGCAGCCTAGGCGGGTTTCTGTTTTTTGTTTTCAATTTCTTCCAATTCTTTGCTTCAAATCTTCAAATTTCTGTTTTTTTTTTCCTGTTCAATTTTTGTAGGGGATTCACCATTTCCCAATTACCAACTCAAGATCCAATTCTTGCCTATGCTTCTCCCGCTTAGTGTTTTTTAGAACATTGTACGTCAGTTCAATAGCAATCACGAATCAAGGAGCCCAAACATTATTTTTTTTTCAAGAACAAAATGTCACTGCAGGGAATATAAGGAAAAAGGATCATATAAATTGTGCAGGAAAACAAAAACAAAAAGCTCAGTAAACAAACCTTTGGACTGATGGGATAAGCACCAGGATAATCTTGACGAATGCGGTTCATCACTTCTGTTCCTATATCCCACTTTTTGTTACATTCTAGGATGCCACCAACCATGACAACTGGGAAGGAAGCAGCTCCATCTGCATCAAAGAATTTGAGGTATTTGTATATCAAGATCTCAAAGGTTATAGACTGCTAACCAGTTGTGAAGGTGTTTTGAATGTAACATCACAGCATGGTTACTCAATATTTTCTGATACGAAAAGAATGACAATGACAGAAAGAAAACCACGATCAAACGTTGGTTCCGATAGTTTTCAAGTGTAGAATCTCACATTTACTTGAAGAAGATCATACCTTCCCCACACAAATGAAGTGTCCGAACAACTGCTTTAACAGATCCCATTAAGTCCTTTACTGCTTCAACTAAGATTTTTGTTGCAATTTCATCATTAGCTTCTGCACAAGATACAACCACTGGAGCAAGTGATGCGATACGAGCCCATGATGTATCTTCATATGTCCACCTAAAGCCCAAAAAGCAGGAACTCAAAAGGAATAGAATACTGGGTTGGATTAATCAGTTAGACATTCATGCAAAATCTCTCTTTTAAATAGAAAAAGTAAGAAATGTATCAAAAAGCAAATATAGCATTAAAAAAAGAAGTAAAAACCATCTCAGAAACAGAAACCACCAAAAATCAAACTAGAAAAGGAAAGGAAGCAGTTAACATTTTGTCAAGGAAAAAGACCGCAAAGTTTCAATTAGACAAGTACCCAATAACTTCATCAGGAGAAGATAGGCCAAGAGTTTCCAAGATTCTAGTGGTAAGCAGTGTTGATTGACCACGACCATCATGCGCCCTCAAAACAGCTGTTAAAGCTTGAGCAGCAATCCCATAGCCACTGCTCAGAAAAGAATATGGTTTGGTGATGTCAACGTGAAAACACAACTTATACCATAATGCCAGTGCATTTCTAAAAGTTAAATAAGATTGATATAATGACTTAGGAAACAGCAGCCAAGTAGTTCATATTTATATACCACAAGTGTACACATTCCCATTCTAGACTCAACACTGCGTATATGCAAGGGGAATTATTTCCAAATGTGTGAACTTCAAAAACCTTGTCAGATGCTGGTCAGAAATAAATTGCAGTCTCTGGTTAATCTTTAAATCTACCAAATAGGCCAGGTTACACATTTGGACTCGTATCTTTTACATGGTTGAAAATCCCAAGCAGAGGACCTCATTGAGAGTACAATGTAAGACTACAAAGTCATTCCTTATCGGAGGCATGGGTTCTGTTGGATAAATTGGTTTTACTTTTATGTCACAAGTTAGTTGGGTGTTGCATTTAATGTGTTGCTTTAGTTTTAACTTTCTAGCTGGAGGTTTATATTTCCTAAGCTGTCTTTACTAGAGTTATTATGTCTTTTGTAGCTTTACTTTTCAGACTTTGTAGCTTCTCTTGTAAGCTTCAAAGGTCATCCCTTGTCTTTAAATAGTTGTTTTTCCCTTGAATAATATGATAAGACAATATGGAGAAGATGTTAAACTTCTCTTTGTTCTTCCTCAAGATCCTCCCAAGATTTGTTGTTTCCGCTGCTATGATTTCAGTTTAGAAATCTAACATGGTATCAGAGCCGGGTTCGGCTAGTTTCGGTCTTCGGATTGGTGGGGTCGGTGGCTGGCCTTGTGGCATGGCGCGGGCATTGGTTCCCATATAAGCGCATGTGGCAAGTGCAACTTGTTGGCTAAAAAATGCCGTTGCACTTGAGGGGGCGTGTTGGAATGGTGGTTGTCCCACATCAGTAGTTTAGAGAATACTTGAACAACATATAAGGTTGGTGGGCTACTCCTCTCATTGCCAATTGGTTTTGAGATGGAACCCCGCTCGGGTTTATGTGTTGTTCGAGTCTCCTGTATGTGGGCCCGCACACACGACCTCCCTCCAGCGTCTTGACCCGCACCAGGACCAACCGAGTTTAACATTGTTAGATTTCTAAACTGAAATCATAGCAGCGGAAACAACAAATCTTGGGAGGATCTTGAGGAAGAACAAAGAGAAGTTTAACATCTTCTCCATATTGTCTTATCATATTATTCAAGGGAAAAACAACTATTTAAAGACAAGGGATGACCTTTGAAGCTTACAAGAGAAGCTACAAAGTCTGAAAAGTAAAGCTACAAAAGACATAATAACTCTAGTAAAGACAGCTTAGGAAATATAAACCTCCAGCTAGAAAGTTAAAACTAAAGCAACACATTAAATGCAACACCCAACTAACTTGTGACATAAAAGTAAAACCAATTTATCCAACACTCCCCCTCAAGCTGAGTTTGTAAAGCTCGAAATCCAACACTCCCCCTCAAACTCAGCTTGGAAATAGCTCTTCAAATTGGTTGAACATTGATGAACATGGCTGCCACTCCTTGGAGAATGTTGTTGTAGCACCAGAAGTTCATCAGCAAACACCAAGATAAACAAGCAAGAGCCCAAGAGAATAGCAACACCAGTTCTAGCATGAGCTCCAAGCCAGACTGATTGACCCACCAGGAACAAGTCTGAATGAGACAAGCCTCAGCGGAAACGAACAACAAAATCCAGCAACCAAGATCTGGATATCAGCCTTTGGCAGCACCAATCTCTTCTGGAGGAAAATGTGACATGATGTCACACACCGGAGGCTTGAGAAATCAGAAAGTCGTTTCAGCTATGAAGGCTGGAACCATAAACAAATTTTTCCAGCAATGAAGGCTGAGAAAACAGGAAAAGGTTCTCAAGCAATGAAGGCTTGAGAAATCAGAAAGACATTTCAGCAATGAAGGCCGAAAAGCAGGAGAAGTTCTCAGCAATGTAGGCATGAGAAACCAGGTAGTTTCAGCAATAAGGCTGAAAAAGATGGGTGGGTGGAACAGAACCAATGCTGTAGATTTGAGAAGAATGTTTCAGCAATGAAGGCTGAGGTAAATAAGAAAAAAATAAGCTTAGGAGAACACCATAAGCTCTGATACCATGTTAAACTCGGTTGGTCCTGGTGCGGGTCAAGACGCTGGAGGGAGGTCGTGTGTGCGGGCCCACATACAGGAGACTCGAACAACACATAAACCCGAGCGGGGTTCCATCTCAAAACCAATTGGCAATGAGAGGAGTAGCCCACCAACCTTATATGTTGTTCAAGGATTCTCTGGATAACCGATGTGGGACAACCACATTCCAACACGCCCCCTCAAGTGCAACGGCATTTTTAGCCAACAAGTTGCACTTGCCACATGCGCTTATATGGGAACCAATGCCCGCGACATGCCACAAGGCCAGCCAACGACCCCACCAATCCGAAGACCGAAACTAGCCGAACCCGGCTCTGATACCATGTTAAACTCGGTTGGTCCTGGTGCGGGTCAAGACGCTGGAGGGAGGTCGTGTGTGCGGGCCCACATACGGGAGACTCGAACAACACATAAACCCGAACGGGGTTCCATCTCAAAACCAATTGGCAATGAGAGGAGTAGCCCACCAACCTTATATGTTGTTCAAGGATTCTCTGGATAACCGATGTGGGACAACCACATTCCAACAGGTTCAAATGCATCAACTAATATTCCAATCAATTACTGACCTTTATTAATTTGATTTTAAAAAAAAGGCCCAGATTAGATACAATAAAATAAAATAAAATGTACAAACAAAGTATATGATGACTCGAGAATCTGACACCAACCTTCCCCAATCACCAAGGATTGGCCCACCACCACCTGCACGGGCTTCCTTGCCATCTTCTGTGAATCCATAAGAAATGCTTCCTGTACCAGCAATCAAAACACATCCATGAAGCTTTCCCATGGTTCCACTAGCCAAAGCAGCCACAGCATCATTATGTACATAAAGTTCTACATTGCTCGGGAATATGTTCCTGCAAAGCAATATTATGAGCATTTCAGGAGGTAGCAAATTCAGAACGAGAGAGATCACTACAGCAACAACACCAATGTGAATGAGAGATACCAACAACAACAGTACAAAGAAAGCATCAATATACAGCAGCTTGTCTCACTTAAGCTGATGAGTGATGGCTAGACACCCTCAAGGGAAATATATCATAATGCTGATGCACCATGCATTTCATATTCCTGATTTCAATAAGGCGGTATCCTATAATAGCCACTGATATGATCATAATTGAGAGAGACCTTGTTTGATTTTGGAGTACGGGCAACATGGATTTTTTTTTTAAAAGTCTTAGAAAACCTATGACAAGATTCGGAATAATTCTTAACAGTACATTGGTACCATGGAAAATTTTCAAGCAACTCCAAATGCTAAAGGAATGAATCTTTCTGCAACAAGCAGTCAAATGTAGGGTGTAATAAGCCAAAATTCAGCAATAAAACACAGTTCTCCGATGTATAAATCTCCTACTGTATTTATTTTAACAAGAAAATCAACATGCTATTGAGAACTCAAAGGCAGAAAAGAACTCGTTTCCAGAAAATATGGCATCAGTGAAACTTGTAAACGTGTCCACACAGTAGAAAAGAAGTTAACAGTTAAGATGAAAACACACCTATAATGAAGAACATAAAAGAATTAACACATGCTGAATTTTACGAATTAGATACCTCAACCAATCCAATATCCTATCTTGATCCTTTGGATGATTAACACCTGAAATACCCAGAGAAACAGCTCGAACATTATCTAATGTTGCACCTGAGTTCGACAAGGCTTCTTTCATGACCTTCTCTAATGTATTCTTGGCTGCAGCTTCTGCATAAAACCCATACAATTATGTAATAAATGCCAACAACTACCTTAGCTTTTTCCATTAATGTACTGAAATTGCTATATCACATAATGCTATTACAAATGAGTGGACTCTTTTTCTTTTTAGTTTTTACCAAAAGATATGAAATTAAGCCAACCTACAAACTCTGTTTCTCCATTGTCCTTTAATCCTTGAGTTCGAGGTGTTTGCTATTATTTGCATTGTGTATAAAATCTATCGGGTTAAACGCAATGCTTAATTGTCAAAGGTGTGTACAGGGCTTTCCTGAGGTATGTAATAACCTTGCTTTCTCGACCCCATACCCTACTTATAAGTTTTAAGTAGTTGATAAGTAGGTGAATAAAGTATCAATCAAAATGGAACCAAATGATCGGTTACCCTAAGAATCAGGAAAAAGATAAGGCCAAATCAGGGAATCATAATTCGACCTCAAGCCAAAACGGATAATCAGGAACCGAAAAATTCTTCAGATTTGGTAATTCAGCACAAACCTGACCCTCAACGATCCAAGAAAACAGCGAAATTGAAAAGTCATGAAGCGAAATTATGGTCATCAACACTTCGTACCTCCGATGCTGTTGTGATTGGAGCAACCATCAGCTGCGCGGCCGAGGACGGGGAGATCATTGGGATCGGCGGAAGGGAGGAAAGGAATGCAGACGCAGGTAGTGGAAGTAGCTCCGCCATCGACGCCCAAAACAACTCCCCCATCTGCTGGGAGCTGTTCCTGGGGATCCTTAACCTTCATATCTGACGTCGAAACCCAAATTCGATTCAGATCTTTCCTGCAGAGCTCCCAATCGGTCGAAATCTGTGATGTTGGGAGGGAGATGAATCGGGAATGGAGATTCGGTTTGGGGTGGGCGGGAGACAGGCGAATGAGATTCCGAATTGCGTGATACGGAAATTCAACGAGTTTTCTTTTCTATGGAGAGAGAGAGAGAGAGATGAGTGGATTTTTAAATAGAGAGTTTACCCTGCCGAGTTCAGTCCTGCTCGGTTTTGGCCGCTGTTGCTGTCACGGAAAATCCTTCAATCAATCATTTATTTTATTTTATTTTACTTTTTAACACTATCTTGACTTTTTCCTTAGTAAAAATGCCCCAAGTATCAACTTTTGGCAAAAAATAATACGAACTTTGAAATTGATCGTTTCATATACGAACTATCACCCTATTAGCCGAAAATAATACATATGTGAATTCCGGTGAACATTCCGACCACATACGCCACGTGGACGCCGGAAAACACACGTGGCATAAATTTTTGTCACGTCACCAAACTTGTAAGTTATGCCATGTCCTAAATTTATTTTTCATTTTAAAAAAAAATTAAACAAATAGGCAAATACCTACAGTACATTTCGAAACAATGGAATCGAGGGTGGGCGTCTTCACTTTCTTCTCAATGTTATCTGCTCGTTCTCTCCTCCATTGTTTCGAAAGATACTGTAGGTATTTGCCTATTTGTTTAATTTTTATTTTTAAAAAAATTGAAAAATAAATTTATGACATGGCATAACTTACAAGTTTGGTGACGTGACAAAATTTATGCCAGGTGTGTTTTCCGGCGTCCACGTGGCGTATTTGGTCGAAAAGTTCACTGGAATACACATATGTATTATTTTCGGTTAATAGGGCGATAGTTCATATATGAAACGGTCAATTTCAAAGTTCGTATTATTTTTGGCCAAAAGTTGATACTTGGTATTATTTTTGTCCATTTTTTCTTTTCTTTATCTATCTATATATACATATGGTAAAATGGTCATGGATAGACCAACTTTTTGCCAAATTTGTAAAAATAGCACAATGGGAAAAAATTTGCAAAAATAGACCCTTTTTTTTTTGCACAAATGTGCCCGTAACCTTACCCCTTGTAGTCGGTTTTAGGTGGGAAAAAAAAATAAAACAATCAAAAAAATGGGTGAGTTGACAGGGCAATTAATGCCTCCCGGATATCACCACAGTCTCTCTCTCTCCATCGGGACTCCATCTCTCCATTTCCAAAACTCAAAACCGTTCGAAAGGGGAAGAAGAAGAGACGCCGGCGACGACAAAAAACCGTTCGAAGAAAAGACGGCCGGGAACTGTCGGAGAAGAGAAGAACGTCGGGAGGAAAGTGACAAGGTACGCCCCCTTTCTCTGTTGTCCGTTTTCTTCGAATCTTGGGTTTGTGGTGGGTGGTTGAAGGAGCCTACTATGGTGGTAAGGGATTGAACGTCAAAGGTGGGTTCATGGATGGGTTGTGGAGGGGTGACAATGGTGGTTGCGATTGAAGGAAGAGGAGGGCGGTTTTGGGGAATGGATAGGGCAAACCGGCGGTTAGGGTTTAGGAAGGCCGAAGAGGATGGCTATGGTGGGAGTCGAAATTGGGAATGGGGAAGATTAGGGGTTTGATTGAAGAAGAAGGATCGAGGTTTTACATGTGTTTAATTTCGAAATCTGGTGTGGTAAAGAGAAAGGGGGTGACATGGGTGGGGAATTTGGGTGACAGGGGCTTAGAATCTGAAACTGGAATTGGTGAAATTGGGTGTCTGACATTGGGTGTGGAGTTCGATTAGTATTAGGTATGGTAAACGCATTTCCATTAGTTTGAAATTGAGATTTCGGGAGTTGATGTGGAATGTATGGCGTCATTGGTTTAAAAACTGTTTGACATTGGTGACATGGGTTTAGAAATTGAGTGACATGGGTTTAGAAACTGAGTGATATGGAATATCAAATTTCTGGAAAACTGATTGTTGCCTTAAACTGCAGGAGACAAATGGTTCAGACAAAAAATGCAAAGAGTGACAAACAGCGGGAGCCCCGTTACTGTGTCCCGGAAGAAAATCACTTCCGGGCACGGGCAAACCAAGGGTGGAGGTTGGTGATGCTTGCCAACATCGACAACTACATCGACCCGTACGATTGGGATAAGCTGTTGGACAACCAATTTTGCGGGATCATCCAGCTGGCGAACCGGTGCCAATTCTCGTCCCAATTAGTGCATTACGCACTACAACGACAAGTGGTGACCAAGAAGAGATGAGAGACATGGTATATGATTCAGGGGAAGTTGCGGCATTTCTCGATGAAGGAGTTTGCCATTGTCACGGGGCTCCAGTGTGGCCGAGTGAAGCGTACGGTGATGGAGGAGGACAACAAAGTTGTGAAGGACTTCTTCGAAACGGAGAGCGTGAAGGCATGGGCGAGCTTGAGTTCGCCTTGAAGAGTTGTCTGCTTAAGGAGCCGAGTGCAAGGAAGATATTCAAGCTCGTTCTCCTCTTCATCGTGGAGGCAGTGCTATTGGGGGGGGGGGGGGAAGAGGAAGCCTTTGCGGGGGTGGATAGTCAGGCTCGTGGAGAATGTCGAACGCTTCCTGGCATATCCATGGGGGAGGCTTGTTTACGAGACCACACACAACTCGCTCTCCGGTGCCGTTGAGCGGCGGTTGGCCGACTTGAAGCCCGATCCTAAGAGCAACGACCGCTTTGGGTACGGGCTGATGGGCTATCTGATGGCCTTCCAAGTAACCTTATCTACCACCCTCATGCTAGTTTACTCCATTATGCGGTGTAGGTTTATAAATGGATTGCGGTTGCCTTGCAGATTTGGCTATATGAATCCATTCCGGACTTCGGCGCCATGTTTGCGAACAAGCTCTCCTAGAAGTCGATCCCTCGGTCCACGAGGTGGTTTGCCAACGAAGACAACCTTTCCTATGACAACATTGTCAAACGAATGGACCCGGAGGGGAGCAAGTCATTACGGTTACTGAGAACCCATTGCTACTGCCGGAGAAGGGCGAGCTGTCAATGTTGGATGGGTGCAACCATCGGGATGAGGAGCATGACCCCCTTTTTGACGACATTGTGCGGTCATTGGCGCACCATTACGAAGCTCCGGTTGACACCCCCCGCAAGAACCAGTGCACGAGCTGAGGAGACGGACGGTGCTAGGGATAGCGTGGTGAAGACACTCGAGAAGATGATGGATACCTTAGAGAAGATGGACGAGAAGGTACTTCATTCTTTCGCATTATTTTTTGCATAAACTTAATAAGTTCAGTGACTGGGGTAAATAGACTAATGACATGGGACATACAGTAGGTGACACGGGAAATAAATACATTCTGAATAACTGATGGTGGTTTTGCGATCTGGTTTGTTGAACTTAGTATGTAGGATTGATTGTAACAACTTATTGTGTGCAGATAAAAGTGTTGGAGGAGACGGTCCATGAACTGCAAGATGGTAAATAGATGGGAAGATGCAAGGAAGAAAGAGTAAGGGATAGTGAAAACGAGGTTGGAGATGTTGAGAAAGAGAAAGATGGATCTGGACACGGACTTTTGGGTGAGACGTACGCGGAGGACATCGTTGGTGAGAAAGTTGGAAAAAGCGATGTTGAGGACAAAGTTTCAGGGGAACGAACGGAGAAGGAGGAGGTAAGTTTATTTTTGGATGACATGTTGTGCTATGTTGTGTGACACGGGATTCAAGGGGTTCACTTGCAAGAATATTTTTGTTTTCCACGTTCAGGTGCATGACGTTACCCAGACTGAAAAAGAAGATGGTGGGAAGGCTGATAAAGAACAAGTTGCTAAGGTCAGGTCCAGTGGCCTGCGTCACTTCATAGAAATAAGCTAGTCATATTGGAATCCATTTAAGTTGTAGATCAGTTTTGCAGATTGTTGATGTTGATGTTGATGTACCAAAGGGGACTGGTACTGAGCTCCTGAAAGAGTCGAGCCAACAAGAAGGTGATAAGGTAAGGTTTTGTGTTATGTTGATGTGGAAGTTAACAATGTCGTTATGAATTGATGATGACATGGATTATTATGTAGAGTGACATGACATTTTATGTTGTGCGACAAGATATAAGCGCATTGACTGAAAGGGTTGAATTTTTTGGTTAGGCCGAACATGTCTGATGTCCACCAAAATAGCCATGTTGAAATGCACATTTTGGCTCCTTATTTTATACACTTTGCATATTTTGGGATATGAATATGTTGAATTTATGTAGTATATGCTTATTTGCACGAAATAGAGGTCTACATAGGTTTTGGTTTAATATTACAGAATTTGGAGCCATTTCGGGACAAAACCAAGAAGTAAAAACGGAGGCTAAAAGTTAATCGATATCGAACAGTTCTACTCGATATCGACAAAAAATGAAGCAGAGCCCTGGTCGAGAAGGAGCTGATCGAGGAACTGAAGACAAAGCCAACCCGACTCCAGAGCCCTACTCGATATCGAGTACTTTGCTCGATATCGACAAGACCCAAAGCCATACCTGGAGTCGAGGAGGCAGCACCTGATCGAGAAGCTGAAGACCTAGACATACCGAGCAGCACTTCCTCGATATCGACAAGACTAGGACCACCTGTCCGAGCCAAGTCGATGACCAGCTACTCGAGCAAGCCAGTGAAGCCCAGTCGACAACACCTTTCCTAGCTCGTTATCGAGGAAATTACTCGATATCGAGTAACACTTTTCTGGGCCACGACGCTGTTGGGCCTGTTCGATCATGACTTGGGCTGTTAGGTTGCGAGATGTCCGAGTTCTATCAAAGTTTTATCCAGTTTTATCAAGACTATCAAGGATTTATCCATGGAGGAAAGATTTTGCACTTATGCCAAGAAGATAAAGAAATATTTTAGATATTCCTTTTAGAATTAATGTTTTATCCTTATTTAAGTTTTATCATTAGATATAGATATAGATTGCTTTCCTTGATTAGCAAGGATTAAGCCCTATAAATAAAGCCCATGGGGCTGAGTTTTTATTCATTCAATTCAAGACACAATTAGTTACATAGAGGTAGAGAGAGAGAGTGAGTGGCTAAGAGGAGTTTGTGAAGCGAGAGCGGAATTGGCTTCCTTTGGTTGTAAGCTCTGTTTGGTTTAATTTAATGCAAGTTTCTTTTCAATCAACAATGTCTGCGATTGCAATGAGGCGCGAGTAGTCCACCCACTTCTAGGGTTGGGGTGAGCCCAACAATAGCAACGCGTGTTTGAGGTAAAGATTTGATCTTTTATCATGTTTTGAGCATCTACTACTTGTTATGTGTTTATTACCCATCTAATGGAGATCCATGCTAACAACTTGAATTGTAAACATAAAATCGGTAGATACAATTAGGGTTTCTTGAAAGAGTTGTCTAATTGTTCGAAAAGGCGAAAGCTTGGTCCTTCGATGCAATTTGCATGATTATCTGTTTTAATCTTGCCTTATGCATGTTTGGTTATTTTTGTTGCAAACTCCGATCTTGGAAGTCTTTCATACATAAGTTTATTTCGAATCCCACAAGTCTTGTTCTTTATTTATTTCGTTTTTAAGTTTCTGTCTCCTCGATATCGACTAACTGTGGTCGATATCGAGTACTGATATTCGATCGACGAAGATCGCTGTAGCTTCTGGTGTGCAGGTAGCCGAGATCGACGAAAGCCTTCCTCGATATCGAGGAGTTTTACTCGATATCGAGTAACCACCGAGAGCTGCTGCTGCTTTGTTCGACTTGCCCGATCTTCTGTCGACTAACCTTAGTCGAGATCGAGCACTGTGGTCGACTTCTGCCGTAAGATTCATCCGCTGCCTAGGATCCGCTAACGCGCTTCCTCGTGGATCGATCCTGACTTCCCACTACTGCATCGGGAGGAAGTCTTGTAATTATTTGCATGGGACGGAATCTGGTTTGCTGTACTTTATTTATATTTTATTGCAATTCTCGATTTTCTCCTATACAACAAATTGGCGCCGTTGCCGGGGAAGCAATCATTCGCGCCGTTGCCGGGGAAGCAATCATTCGCGCCTTAGGTAGTTAAATCTCACGTTTGCTTTGAGTTACTTCGCAGGTGTATGTGCCGTTCTGGTCAACCACCTGAGTTTGACGGCTTAGACGAACCGGAATACCTCTTACACGTCCACGCTAAACGAAAAAGAGCCATGACGGCCGCAGAAATACAAGAACAACTGATTGAGAGGCTTCGGAGGGAAATAGCCACCAAAGATACTGCTCTCACCACTGAGAGAGCAGCCAGGGAACAGGAAGCTGAGCGTGCGAGGCAAGCAGAAGCTGATCTTGCCCAATATCCTACCACTTCAGAGGATTACATGCACCCGACTCTCGTCGTGCCTGAAACGGCCATTCTAATCCCTCAAAATAATTTTGAAATTCGCACTCAATTCCTTATAGAACTTAAAAATAATGCTTTTCATGGAAGATTTAATGAATGCTCTCTTGAACATATTTCAAATTTTTCTGACATGTGTCGTATTCTTGCTGAAGGTACTACTCTGGAATATTTCAAGATGAAGGCCTTTTGTTGGTCTCTCGCCGGTCCTGCATTGAAGTGGCTAGAAGGACTGAAACCACGATCCCTCACGACATGGGCTCAAGTAGAGCAGGAATTTCTCAAAAAATTCTTCCCTCCTGCGAATACAACACTCCTCCACCAGAAGATTACAACTTTCAAACAAAAGTCTGGGCAGCCGCTGACAAAAGCATGGGAACGATATAAGGAACTACTGCGATCTTTCCCTACTCATGGACAGCCACCCTACGTCATTAAGGAGATCTTCTTCAATTCTCTTGACCAAGTCACTAAGGACAGGATCAATCAGTATACTCGATATGAGTATCTAACGATGCCACTAGCTGACGCATGGGGTGTACTAGACAAGCTCACCAACTACGCCAACAAGTATGGGGCTTCAACAAACTATGATGAAGATGCCTATGCCAGGTCAGCCCCATCCATGCTCCTCTACGAGCCCTCCAAGGAGATTGACCCAGATGTCAGGGAGCAGTACAGAGACTAGAATCGCAAGCTCATCAAGCAAGTCAAGTATCTCTCTGTCAACCAGCCTTGCATCGAATGCGGATCACAAAGGCACACCACTACTGAGTGCCCACACACAGAGCAAGTCAGGATGGCAGAAACCCACGAAGAGGTAGCTTATGTATACAGAGCTCCAGGACATCCAGAAAGGGATCAACGGAAGGATGATCTACAGATGATCCTTGATGAGATGCGCCGAAATCATGCACAGCAGCAGTAGTCTACAGTCTCCATCAATAATCAGCTCCAGAATTTCAACACAAGATTCGAAGCGCTAGATGTCTGGAAGAGGAGCAAAGAGACATAGATGGGTGACCGACCGGGCAACTCCCTGGGCAAACAGAACTAAATCCTAAGGGGAAGACCGGACACGTCGCATCTATAAAGGTCAGGAGCGGGCACCAACTACACGAGCCAGAGGTCGGAAAGCACCAAGACAAAGCAGAGCAGCAATTCGACAACAAGCAGCAGAAACTCGATGTCGACCAAATCTTGGTCGATATCGACAAGAAGCAACTCGATATAGAGGGGAAGCCAAACTCGGACTCATCTACACAGCCCAAAAACTCGAGATCGACAACTGTTGTCAATATCGAGCAACCCCTTGTCGATGTCGAGGAGAAGTTAGCCGATGTCGAGGAATCTGCAACACCGCCGACATCTGTTCTGGCTCCAAAGCTGAAAAAGACACTGCCTTTCCCTTCCAAAGCGCTAAAAGATCCCACAGCAGGTAAGTTTAAACGTTTTATTAATATGCTTCGAGAACTGAATGTCTCTATTCCTTTTACAGAAGCTCTGCAAGAGATGCCTACTTATGTCAAATTCCTGAAGGAAATCCTGAGCAACAAGTGATCCATCTCAGAAATTGCCAGCGAATGCAAAGTGCTCCACTTCCCTAAAAAGAGACCTGACCCTGGTATGTTTTCTGTTACTGTGGGATTTGGACAATATAAATATGAGTCCTTGTGTGATTTAGGAGCAAGCGTGAGCATCATGCCCTTATCAATCTGGTGGAAGGTAAATATAGGGTCCATAGAGCCCGTGGCTGCCAAGCTATACATGACAAACAATACAGTAGTCATCCCTACAGGTATGGTTGAAAATATCTCTGTTCAGGTTGGTAAATTCTTTATTCCAGTTGATTTCCTTATTATAGATTGTGCTGAAGATCCTACTAGCCCTATTATTCTTGGTAGACCATTTCTAGCTATTGCAGATGCCAAGATTAGTGTCAAACAGCGATTGCTCACCTTCACAATAGACGATGAGGTCTTAGATTTCGCTTTTGGCCCTGAAAAAGAGGAAATTTCATGGGTGGAGGTAAAGAGCATCAGCAACCACGAGATCAAGCAAACAACGGAGGAAGGCACCAGAACTCAACTCGACATCGATAAAGACTCCTCGATGTCGACCAATCTTCCTCGACATCGACTTCCCCTCCTGAGCACCAGACTTGCCAAAAGCCTAAGTATGGGGTCCCGGTACTCGATATCGACCAGTCTTGCTCGATGTCGACTAACCGTCTAACCCTAAGCCCAAAGATTTCTGTTTTAGGCCCGAAAAGGTAAGTTCAGGTATGAATTCTACTCCTCCTTAGTCCATTAAGAAATTTATAAATAATTTAAGGGGAGGTAAGGCCCCGTGGCGAGAGAATCTGCAGAGAATGAGAGCTGGAAAGAAAAAGAAGGGAGAAAAGGAAGACTATGCAAGCAACCACCTATCAGCTGAGCTTGCATACTACAATCAAGACCTAAATGATCCAGGAGAAGGGCCAAGCACAAGCGGGCCCCACATTGACGGTCCTTGAGCACAAACGGAGAAGTCGGCCTAGCGACTCTAAAATCTAGAGCATGTATATAAAACTTTTGAATTTTGGGACTTTGGAAGTTTTGATTTTGGTTTTGGTTTTTGTTCTTTAGTTTAGAGTACTTCATGTGGAAAGTCTTGTCTTTGTGTGAAATCTAACACTTTTAGGTCGACAAGCACAAAGGGATCGCGAAAGGTGGAATAAAGAAGTCCCTGAAGGACAGTCAAAATCGACTAGGCCAGTCGAGGACGACCAAGAGGAGCAGCCCAGTTTTACTCGATATCGAGTAGGCCAACTCGATATCGACCAAGTTAGAAGACTCCTCGACTTCAGTATTCCACTCGACTCTGACAGCTTACTCGATATCGAGTACAGTACTCGATATCGACCAATCTAGTTCCTTGATATGCCCTGTATTGCCTTCCTCGACGCATTATTCGGTGAGTTCCTTCCTTTACTCTTGTTTTTATTTGATTTTATACAGTAGGTGTTGGACAAAAATGCGCAATGATCGTACAGCACATTTTATTTGATTTTTAATATTTGAGTTCGACCCCTTTTGGTTATCCTCTTGATTCGATGTCGTATCGATACCAAGATTTTGTTTGTTTTGGTGATTTGGGCTGCACCCGAATTTTAGCGGGTTGCCTACGTATCTCTTGGAAGAGAATCAAGCCTCACGTAGTTCCGAATGTTTTGGATTTTGTGTTTGCTTGGATTTGGTTTCGTTTCCTTGTATGCATCAGAGGATGAAGTTCCAGCCCACCTTCTACGAAGGGTAGCTCGAACAACACTCCACCCGAGTAGCCTGAGCCCACCTTCTCGGAAGGGTAACTCAAGTAACCCGCCTATCATTTGCATAGAAAACGATTTGATTTTGAGAGTGGAGTTTAATTTAATTTGACTTGTTTTGACTTAAAGGTCAATTTGGGGATCGTGATTGAACTCGTTTGTGAGTTTCCTACGTACCATTTTGGAAGGGATCAAATCACACGTAGTTCTTGAAAATGATTAATCTGAATTTGGTATTTGGTTTTTTTGAAGTGTTGACCATGACCGAACTCGACGAGCGGAAGCTTTGTATCGAGTCGGAGGAGACACTTTGGATTTGATGGAAATTTGATTTTTGGGACGACTTAGAGTCGAAAAGTGAATTTGAGGATATTTGGTTGAAAGTTTGGGTGTGACTGGACTCGGTGAGAATTTGATTTACACCAAGTTTCCTATGTATCCACTTGTTTGGTGGAATCAAGTCACCGTAGTTCGGGACAAAAGGAAATTTTGTATTTGGTTTGATCGTGAGATCACTTGAGGGCGGTGATTGAACTCGACTAGCAGAAGCTTTGTATCGAGTCGGCATGGACAATTTGAATTTGTTTGATTTTGACCTCATATTCATTTAAAGGAAATTTAGAGGTCGAAGACTGTACCCGATATATTTTTGAGATTTAATATCGGGTTACCTACGTAGCCGATAGAAGGCGTCAAGTCTTTACGTAGTTCTAAAAGAAGAACAAATTTGATTTTTTGGTTTGACGATTGTACTCGATGAGCATAAGCTTTATGTCGAGCTACCTACGTACCCGTTCGGACGGGATCAAATCCCTCGTAGTTCTTTTATGAGAACAAATTTGATTTAATTTGTAACCGGTGACTGAATTCGGCGTATTTAAAATTTTATACCGAATTTCCTACGTAACTCATAAAAGAGTATCAAGTCTATATGTAGTTCTTTATGAAAAACCAATTTGATTTGATTTGTTTTGACCTCATATTCATTTAGAAGTGAATTTAGAGGCAGACGACTGTGACCGATATATTTTTGAGATTTAATATCGGGCTACCTACGTAACCGATTTTACGGTGTCAAGTCTTTACGTAGTTCTACCACAACCGAGTTTATATTTAGTGAAACTCGATTTGAGGTTTTGACTCCGTTTTTTATTTAGGAGCCGGTTTGAGATTGACCCACTTGAATAAATTAACAAAGCATATTTGACGAGTTTAATTTCATGTTTTTTTTTTATTATCAAACTCGAATTCTTAATTTGTGCCAATTATAATTCTTATACTTTAGTGGGTTGGTTTGGTAATTAAGCAAAACCTTTTTAACATGCAAAGCATGTACTTACGTGTATATATGTATATAGTTCTAAAGTGTGGTTTAAAGTGTGGTTTGATCGTTAAAAACGAATCACTTGGCTCCAACATATATACGTACACGGTTTGCCTAGATGGACCAAATTCCTCTTCACGTTTGCTAATTTTATAAGGCCCACTTGATTAACAAAATGAAGCCCAACCTTTTATTATATTTTTTTAATAGCTTAGAAGATGGTGCTTTGCATCTTCACTGCTTACGCAGTTACGCCGACAACAACCCTAAAAACTCAAAGAGCAGGGGCGATGGCCACCAAATAGAGCTCGGCCTAATCCAGAGGAGCAAGGGGCTTTCAAAGACCGAAGCTCCAGGGGGGTTAGGATCCAATTTGGAGACCCGACAAGAGATTGAAGGTATGAGGGAGCTTTCCGGAGTTACCACGGAGGCTAGGACTGATGTGAACCGGAATCTATCTAAGGAGCTTCAATCCGACATAACGCTTCATGGAGATGGTCCTATCACGAGGGCTAAGGCTACGAAGATGTCGAGTGCACTCTACTCCATCCTAAGGCATATTACCACCTATGCTACCTCACCTTGGATGTCCACACAAGAGTTAGAGGCGAGAGATCTCGGATTAGTAACTTTATTAGCCCATGAGGACTCGAGCCATTTTGCACTTCCAGCAGACAAGTGCACGAGCGTGTGACATGGGCGCGCGGGCGTGCAAGTGTGGTGCGCGGGCGTGCAGGCTGTCGAGCAATGGAGTGTCCAACAGCACGCAAGTGCGCGGGCGTGCACCCAAGGCGCGCGGGCGTGCACCCCTCCTGCGCGGCCGTGCACAACGGTGATTTTCAGCACGAATTTCAGATTTTATACTTTGCGGTTTATGCTATTATTTTTATGGTTTATTTCTTTATTTAGCTTTTATTCTCAGCAAAAATACTTTGTTTAAATAGTTATTCAATCATCAATGAAAGGACGCTCAATTATTATTTCCCCAAAACAAGTTTCTTGAGAAACCCTAGCGGACGTGAGAAGCGTTCATCTTCTTCGTGAGATTCGAAGAAACTAAGGACCGTGAGAAGAGGCGCCGAGAGATTGATTTGCTTGTGAGATTCAAGTAGATTGAGATCTCATCGATCTAAAGGAGGATTCGTGAGATTCGAGTTCTTTCGCATATCCAATTCGACTACCTATTCGAAGCGATCGGGCACCCTTAGGCGTGAGATTCGCCATCAAGTGGTATCACGAGTCAGTACTTCGATCAAGGTAGTTGTCTATATCCGTTTTATTCGTTGATATTGTTCAATTTCTGCAATTCGTTCTTCTAAAAACACAAAAATCCCAAAAACAAAGTTTACCCTAATTCGCATTCACCGTCATCGCCCCCTTCCGCTCCACCACCCCTCCACCATCCCTCTGCTACCATTCCGCCACCAATCCAACCCTTGCCGCCTACCACCCTTGCTTAACCCTAATTTTCCTTGCTTTGTTATTTTGTCTTCAAACCCTAGGTTTCCTTTCCCTATTTTTCGCAAGTTGCTTTTGATCTTATTTTGTTGATTTTTCTGCTGCGTTTATGTTCCTTTTCCACACACACAAAAAAAAAAAAAATTCGAGTTGAAAAGCCAAAATAAGGCAATCCTCTCGATCTCTTTGCTCACCAATTCATTGTTGGGTGCTGTTTGTTCTTCTTCGTAAAAAAAAAAAAAAAAAAAAAAAAAAAAAAAAAAAAAAATTCAAACCCAAATGAGTGGAAGAGCCAAAATAAGGTAACCCTCTCGTTCTTTAGCATTTGTGTTGCATTGCTCTATACAACCGCAACGATTATATCTCATCAACGAGTGGCAAAGCCAAAATAAGGTAACCCCCTCGTTCCCTTTATAGCGCAGCTTGTGCCGACTTTATTGTGCTTGTGTGTTTGCAAAGTTAGGAGGTCGACGATAAGAAAGGGAGCAACTTGCATTCTTGTGCCTTTGTTTCCTACCTTAGTCACCCTTCCCTATTATCTTGCTTGCCTTTGATATTTGTGTTTTGAATATTGGGATTGTGGAAGTTGGTACATTGTCACGTTTATCTCGGTTTAGCACTCCTTGTTGTTGTGTTGTCTTTTGGGTGTTCCTAACCATGTCACAGGACAAGGGAAAACGTCATGCTGATGAGGGGTCGTCGGATGTTAATCTTAATGAGCTTGCGGCCACTGTGGCTGAGCTGGCACGAGCGGTTGCCGTATTGCAACATCAGTCCGCTCGCAAAAAACCACCCTTTGTGGACTTCGCAGAGACCGAAGATGACCATAACCCTTTTGCTCAGGACACCTCTCACCGACGTGCCGAGAGCTCTAGTGGTCTGCGCGGCCCACGTCGGGGAATCCAACGTCATTTCCTTACCGACGATCATTTTAATACGAATGAGCAGCCGCCTCCTCGTCACGCCCATGGTTTTCGACAGCAAGAGGACGAGCAACCCCAACGCCGAGTCGATCGAGGTATGAAACTTAAAATTGCTGACTTTGCAGGTACCTCCGACCCCGAAGCATATCTTGAATGGGAACAACAAACGGAGGTTGTCCTAAGGTACTATCGATACCCAGAGGAGGAGAAAGTTGAGATAGCCACCATTCACTTCACTGGCATAGCTCAATCTTGGTGGCTCCAAGATGTGTCAGATCGCGAGTATGAGATGCGAGACCCCATCACCACATGGGAGGATTTGAAGGAGATCATGCGAACCCGCTTTGTGCCGTTCGATTATGAGCAACGTATGCAATTCCGCCTAGACCGTCTCCGACAAGGCTCCCTTTCCCCGGAGGAGCTCTATGCTGAAATGCGTCGTTTGATGCAACGAACGGGCATTCGTTATCCAGAGAAGATTATCTTGTCAAAATTCATCTCTAGCCTTAATAGAGACATTGGTGAACAAGTTGAATGACAAAGGTACTCTTCAATTAATGATGCACTTCACTTTGCTACTATACTATATGAACAACGTCGTGCAGGATCCACATTTTCATCTAGCACCAGTCGTAGGTGGTCTCCCCAGCCCCTAGGACCACCACCCACATCGGCGCCACATCGACCGTCGTTGCCGAGCTCCACACGTCCTGATCGTACCACAACTAGCCGCCCCGGGAACCCACGTGGATCCCAGCAGCCGCTCATTAGACCTAAGGAGGCCCCATCTAATGCCCCTCGGCATGACATTCGGTGCTACAAGTGCTAAGGGCGAGGCCACTTTGCTCAGGAGTGTGGCAACACCCAAACGGTGCTAATGACTGCATTTGGTGATTACATGGTCCAAGAGGATGATGAGCTCATTGACTATGATGCGGTGCAGCCCATTTATGATGAGGAACCACAACCAGAGTACCAAGATCCGGAGGAGATCGAGTGTAAGCCTGTTTCTGGAGAAGCATTTATGGTAATTAAACAGGTTTTATACTTTGCGGTTTATGCTATTATTTTTATGGTTTATTTCTTTATTTAGCTTTTATTCTCAGCAAAAATACTTTGTTTAAATAGTTATTCAATCATCAATGAAAGGACGCTCAATTATTATTTCCCCAAAACAAGTTTCTTGAGAAACCCTAGCGGACGTGAGAAGCGTTCATCTTCTTCGTGAGATTCGAAGAAACTAAGGACCGTGAGAAGCGGCGCCGAGAGATTGATTTGCTTGTGAGATTCAAGTAGATTGAGATCTCATCGATCTAAAGGAGGATTCGTGAGATTCGAGTTCTTTCGCAGATCCAATTCGACTACCTATTCGAAGCGATCGGGCACCCTTAGGCGTGAGATTCGCATTAAGGACTGAAGCGATTTTTGAGAAGCAACTGTCAACAGAGCTCCTAGATCCTCTGCGAAGTGAAGAAGAACCAGGTCCGTGTCCCTCCTTTTCTTGTAATTTATCCCTAATTTGGGTGATTTGAGTTTTGAGGAATATTAGGGCTGATTTGGGAATTGTTTGTTTGGGGCTTTTTTTGATTTGGGTAGGCGAATTCCAGGCTTGGAGAGTCTAACAACGGCCAAGGGTGATCCGAATTCGAGCACTTGAGAAAAGAACCCGTGAAGCGAGGATCCGTCCGAGCTCTCATCGGCCTCTCGGTTTAGGTATGTTAGACTCACCTCCTTTCCCTTTTGTTTTTAACTGAATTGAAACATCAGTTTGTGGGTGGTTTGAATTTGTTCCAGTTTCTGAATTTATTTTAGATGAAACTGATATTCTGGATCCCTTGTGTTTCAATTTTGCCTAAAGCTGAATTTGCAGCATTTAGGGGTTCAGTTAGTTGCAATTTGGTGACAACTAGGGAGGATTTGATGCCCCAAATTAGTTTTAGCCTTTGGGTCTTTAAGGTCTCCCGCATCATCATTTTTTTTCTCTCTGGATTTGAAAAGCACCATGGCAGGCTTAATGAACTTGTTAATTAAGTCTCCCAAAATTTCGACGACACTTCGACCTAATAAACCGATCCACACCGGGATCGAATGTAGTGGCGAAAGAATATACTTTCAAGCCAACTACGATAGTGGGAGCTCTCAACCTATGACGTGATGGGCTCTAGGCGAAAGAAAATACTTTCAAGCCTATGACGAGCCCAAACACTAGGTGGGAGCATGTGAACCCAAGTCTGGGTATTCTCCATTGGAATGCTTAATTTTACCTGCAAAATAAAGAAAAGAGAATAGGATAGACTTTCTACCCTCTGTTTTGGCCTTTGAAAAGTTCTGTTGTTGCTTGCTAATTTTCGTTTGTTTTGTATGTTGCTGCAGGTGAATTTGTTTGAAGCAAGCAGGAGAAAGCCAGGAAGATTGGTTGCTCTGTTGATATTGGGAAGAAGAGGAGGCCAGCCGAAAGGGAAGATTTGTTTGCTACTTTTCTGATGTTCAGCAAAAAAACCACCTCATATACAGCAGCAACAACATCCTTTATAGGGTGAATTTGGGGAAGTTACTTTTTGTGTAAACTATCCCACGTTTTGACATAGTTGCATTACAATTTTTTTTTCTTTTGAAATCTTTGCAGTTTTATTATTGTTAACTGCAACGTGAGATGGGCAATGACAACTGCTTGTTGATGGGCTGATTGGGCCCCTTTTTTTTTTCTTTTAACATGTTTTGGACTTATATTCCAATCTGTTTTGAATGGTCAAGCAAAGGCCCGATTTTGAAGGGTTGAGCTCTATGCTTAAAATTTTATCACATTTTTAGTATATGATAAATGTGATTTCATTATCTATGAAATAATGAATTCACGAAAATTTACCCCCCAACAGTAGGGACATTGTATATTTTAAGTATGGGGTGGGGGAAGAGCTCATTATTATTATTATTATATGTTTTATTCTTGTTTTTGGTTTTACATGTTTTACATGGCGAAATTTTGAGTAAAATTTTAAATTTAAAAATTTTATGCATAAGGCGAAAACTCAAAATTCTATGAGACGTCTCCCATTTCTTGTAAATTGTTCAAAAAAATAGTTTCATAGAAGCTTATAGTGAACTCGACGATGCAAAATTAGATTTATTAGAGATATTGCATGAAATTGCCTAGTAAAGGGAAGTCATAATGAAGTGCATTATTTTCTTGAAAACCATGAAAGGAGGTAAAATTTGATGTTGCTTTTGACATATTGCATGATAAGAGGATGGAGGACTTTATATTTCCATATAATGCTCATTGTTATATCCTAGCCTTACCTATACTTATGCATTACACAAAAGCCATATTATGCCTTATTTCAATTATTGCTTCACATGATCTAAATATCGCCCATTCTATACCTTATTTCCTATCCGGGGATTTTGTTGAGAATGATGTTACATTATGGAGATTGTTATATGGTTGTTGTGTTGTTATCATTATTGGAGTTTGGTAGGAAATTGTTTGAAATATATGGAAAATTAAATGAGTGAAAGAAAATCCGGTCACCTCGGGAGATAAAGGTAGATCGACCCTGTTTGCTGAGATAATAGTTCTGTGAGATGGGACACACAGGTGAGGAGTCCAAAAGCACTAAGTATCCGGGGCCATTCATGACACCCATGTTTGCGACTCGCGAGAAGGCAGTGCTGAGGTTAGAGAGGTAAAAGCATAATATTTAAAAAAGCATTATGGAAGGTGATGAATCTTATGAGAAGGAATGTGGAAATTCAATTTGGAAATACTCCATTTCCCCGGATTATTAGCACCACATTGCCAAAAAATTGCACACCTTAAGCCTTTTACCAATCTACTCCTTATTGAGCTTAATTAAAGTCCTTTTGATTATTAATGCTTTGTCACATGAATTGTTTTTTTACAGTACCCTCCTTTTGTGAGTAGATGTTGCTTTTTATTTGCACATGCATAGATTTGTGGCACAAGTACCTTTTCGATGATGTTGAGAGTTTTGATTTCTTCCCCTGAATGACCATCCAAGTTATTGATTGGGGATAAGCAAGCTTAAGTATGGGGTGAAGCAAGCTTAAGTATGGGGTGATTTGATATCCACCAAAATAGCCATGTTGAAATGCACATTTTGGCTCCTTATTTTATACACTTTGCATATTTCGGGATAGGAATATGTTGAATTTATGTAGTATATGCTTATTTGCAAGAAATAGAGGTCTACATAGGTTTTGGTTTAATATTACAGAATTTGGATCCATTTCGGGACAGAACCAAGAAGTAAAGACGGAGGCTAAAAGTTACTCGATATCAAACAATTTTACTCGATATCGACAAAAAATGAAGCAGAGCACTGGTCGAGGAGCAGCTGATCGAGGAACCCAACTCCAGAGCCCTACTCGATATCGAGTACTTTGCTCGATATCGACAAGACCCAAAGCCATACCTGGAGTCGAGGAGGCAACACCTGATCGAGAAGCCGAAGACCTAGACATACCGAGCAGCACTTCCTCGATATCGAGTACATTGCTCGATATCGACAAGACTAGGACCACCTGTCCGAGTCAAGTCGAGGACCAGCTACTCGAGCAAGCCAGTGAAGCCCAGTCGACAACACCTTTCCTCGATATCGAGGAAATTACTCGATATCGAGTAACACTTTTATGGGCCGCGACGCTGTTGGGCCTGTCCGATCATGACTTGGGTTGTTGGGTTGCGAGATGTCCGAGTTCTATCAAAGTTTTATCCAGTTTTATCAAGACTATCAAGGATTAATCCATGGAGGAAAGATTTTCCACTTATGCCAAGAAGATAAAGAGATATTTTAGATATTCCTTTTAGAATTAATGTTTTATTCTTATTTAAGTTTTATCATTAGATATAGATATAGATTGCTTTCCTTGATTAGCAAGGATTAAGCCCTATAAATAAAGCCCATGGGGCTGAGTTTTTATTCATTCAATTCAAGACACAATTAGTTATATAGAGGTAGAGAGAGAGAGTGAGTGGCTAAGAGGAGTTTGTGAAGCGAGAGCGGAATTGGCTTCCTTTGGTTGTAAGCTCTGTTTGGTTTAATTTAATGCAAGTTTCTTTTCAATCAACAATGTCTGCGATTGCAATGAGCCGCGAGTAGTCCACCCACTTCTAGGGTTGGGGTGAGCCCAACAATAGCAACGCGTGTTTGAGGTAAAGATTTGATCTTTTATCATGTTTTGAGCATCTACTACTTGTTATGTGTTTATTACCCATCTAATGGAGATCCATGCTAACAACTTGGATTGTAAATATAAAATCGGTAGATACAATTAGGGTTTCTTGAAAGAGTTGTCTAATTGTTCGAAAAGGCGAAAGCTTGGTCCTTCGATGCAATTTGCATGATTATCTGTTTTAATCTTGCCTTATGCATGTTTGGTTATTTTTGTTGCAAACCCCGATCTTGGAAGTCTTTCATACATAAGTTTATTTCGAATCCCACAAGTCTTGTTCTTTATTTATTTCGTTTTTAAGTTTCTGTCTCCTCGATATCGACTAACTGTGGTCGATATCGAGTACTGATATTCGATCGACGAAGATCGCTGTAGCTTCTGGTGTGCAGGTGCCCGAGGTCGACGAAAGCCTTCCTCGATATCGAGGAGTTTTACTCGATATCGAGTAACCACCGAGAGCTGCTGCTGCTTTGTTCGACTTGCCTGATCTTCTGTCGACTAACCCTAGTCGAGATCGAGTACTATGGTCGACTTCTGCCGTGAGATTCATCCGCTGTCTAGGATCTGCTAACGCGCTTCCCCGTGGATCGATCCTGACTTCCCACTACTGCATCGGGAGGAAGTCTTGTAATTATTTCCACGGGACGGAATCTGGTTTGCTGTACTTTATTTATATTTTATTGCAATTCTCGATTTCCTCCTATACACAAATGTCCAAGGGGTACAGAGAGTTCAAAAGTAGCCGGTGGGGAGCCTGAACAAGCAGACGGGGATAAGGTAAGCAACTCTGACATTGAAATTGACTTCTGAACTTTTAATCACTTGTTGCTACTTTATTGAAAACACTTCTTGGACCCCTTTTTGTTTTCTAGGTGGAACCTGGTGATGTTGTACCAAAGGCGACTCGTACTGAAGTTGTGGAGAAGCCCCGTCAAGTTGCTAAGGTACGCTCCCTGTGGCCCATGCCATTCATCCTTTATGTTTTCAATTGTGGCACGGGGATGTTATCTAGGTGACAGGGGTTGTTATGTTCGGTGACATGGGAATTTTTTTTGGGAATTCCGAGGTTGTTCGTCGGCCAGGTATTTGAGAAAAGGGAGTCCAAGCAGATGAAGAAGGATGAAACAGTGGATGTGGGCCCACCGGCAAAGAAACCGCGGGCCTCTAAAGGGAAGGACGGCGTCGTTCCCGCTGACACCGTTGCCATGGGACTAGTTTCTGCGGCCGACTACAAGGCCCTACAGGGGTGGCTCGCAAGGTAACCCATCGTCTCATTTCAGTCTTCATTATACGGCAAAGTTACCCATTGATTAATTCCACTCCATTATATGGTCCAGTGCGGTCGCTGAGAACCGGTCAATGGGTTGCGGCAGGGACCTATCGAAGGAGTTCTTTACCTCCCTCCAGACGCCCCGCAATTGGATCTACTCAGAGGTACGAAGCTGGTATATTGTAGTTTTCGCATTTGATTATAATTCGGCTTGCATACGCATTTGGGTTGCACTTGGACTATGTTGGGGGTTGTAATGGGGGTTAACTTGTCGCAACACTTCGACCAGTCATGCTTCCTGCTGCGTAAAACAGTCGCGGAGAGGGGTGACGACATTAGGCGTCAAGTCGTTGTCTTGGACTCCTACTTCTCCACCTATCCGGAGAGGGAGTGGAAGAAGTACAACTCAAACATCGGAGAGGGTATGAGGCGAGTGACAGAGTCTTCTCATACTTTGATAGCCGGTCCCCAGCGTCCATGGCCCATCTGTGGGCAGGCGTGGACCTCGTCCTCCTACCCCTCAACCTGAGGGGCAAACATTGGGTTGCCGTCGCGCTTGATCTGAAAGAGTGGCAGGTGAAGCTGTATGACTGCAATGTGCACTGCGTGAAAGCGATGTATGCGTCGAAGGTGCCAACCTCGTTTGGCATACACCGCGACAAGCGCCTTCCGCAGAACAAGCTCAAGTATGTTGGGTGCGACGCTTGTATTTCATTTCACTTGATGATAACTCCTCCTCTCTTTTAACAGAATCTCCGTCATTGCAGTGGAGATTGTAGGCCTTACATGATCAGATTCATGGAGCTCCTCATGGAGACCGATCCCACCTTCGATGGCCTGGACGACACGTTTATTGGGGCGTACAAACAGATGATAGTGGCTACCATATTCCATGGTCGACTAGGTGGACACATAATCTGATTGTCGTTGGGGTGTAGTTATAGAAGTGAATTATTATCGTTTTTTGTGAACAACGTTGCTCTTAAACTTTTCATTTGGTTGTTTCGATACAACTACCTTTAATAGTTGAATTAGGGGCTGATAATTATTTTGTGGTTGGACATGAATGCTGGAAGTAGGACTTCGTACTTATTGTACTTGCTTGATTACGACTGTTTATGTATGACCTTTTTGGGTGTGTAATTGACTCGATGCATATACACAAAGCAACTAGTTCGATAATTCAGGTGAAAACCAGAAAGGAGTTTCAATCAAGGTGACACGAGGATTTAAACAGATGACTGGGGTTTTACCTTTGTCAGGATTGTCCATCGCAGCCAGACCCTGTACCCTATCACTAGAACACATTCCCTTATCACCTGACATATTACCCTTGTCAGGATTGTCCATCGCAGGCATGCCCTGTACCCTGTGACCTGAACACATTCCCTTGTCACCTGACGTATGATCCTTGTCAGGATTGTCCATCGCTGCCAGCTTCTTACTCTTCCGTATGACCTCGGTCACCTCTCCGTCAGCATGTAACACACCATCTACACACAAGGGGGTTTGATGTGCCTTACCGGATGCATCATCGTTAACAATCTCAGCCAAATTATCCCTTTTTTGCGAAGGGGATGGCCCACTTAGGCGTTCTTCACCGGCAGGTTGCTTCACTTCAAAGCCCTCCGTCTCCAATGGCCCGACATATATCGCCAGGGGCCATGGGACTTCTCCGCACTTCAAGTTCAGATATTTAAACGCCTCGAGGTCGTCATCATCAGCAATAATGATCGGCTGACCCCCTTCTTTCGACTTCGGCACGTACCACAATGCCCACTCTACATATGAGGCATCATCGCCACCCTTCAGCCTGATTACGTTTTTCAAAGAGTTGAAGTCGATTTCCTGTTTTATCATGATATTCTTCAGTGCCTGACGAGAGGGTTTCTCGACCAAATAAATTTGTAGTCAAGACCCTCGCTATAGTTTAGGGGAGTCAGGTTCGTCCTGAGGAGAGAAGTCAGCGGTTCTAGGTTTAGTTGGTTTAGGGGTTCGGGAATAGCGGGAAAAGGTGATGAGGGATGATGTCGACGTCGGCTAAGAATGGGTCGATGTCGAGGGATGGATAGGGAATGGTGGTTGGTGTCGGGTAAAATCTATGTAGAATGTAAATAAAGAAATAAAGTAATGAAGGTGCAAACTTCCAAGGTAAGGGATCACCGCAACGATAATCAAACACACAAAAGATAAGATAGAATAGTTATGTAATCACATCAAAGGAGCAAGCTTTCGCCTTTTTCAACAATTAGATAACCCTTTCAAGTAACCCTAATTGTATCTACCAATTTTATGTTAATAATTCAAGTTGTTAACATGAATCTCTATTCTTTCGAGTAGGAAATAAACATATAAAAGGAAGTGGATGATCAAAACATAATAAATATCAAACTTTACCTCAAGCATGCATGATTATCGTCGGGCTCACCCCGACCCTAGAAGAAGGAAATTAGAAAGCAAACATGATGAAAGAAAATAACTTTAACATTAAACAAAATCTAAAACTTACAAAACCTTCCAAACATTCCTCCTCCTCTCTCTCTCTCTCCTCCTCCTCCTTGCGTCCTCTCTCTCTCTCTCTCTCTCTCTCTCTCTCTCTCTCTCTCTCTCTCTCTCTCTCTCTCTCTCTCTCCTTACGCCCGAAGACGACTTGGCTTGAATGAATGAAAATCAGCCCCCTAGGGCGTTATTTATAGCGTTCCATCTAGCTTACCTTGGAAGGAACATCTATCTATATCTAAAAACTTTCTATCTAAAAGCATAAGATAAAACATAATTGATAAAGGAAATAAATCTATAAGGAAATTATATCTAAAGTGGATAAATCCCTTCCATCTTGATAGATCTTCTCTTGAATGGATAGAATTCCACATCTCTTGGCTTGCAAGTAATCCTCGTGCTTGGACTCGTCCTCGTACTTGACTCGGAATTGTCACTGGGCTACTCGACGTCGACCAAGTTACTCGACATCGAGTACGGTCTTCTCCTCCTGGGTTGCACTCGAGCTCTGGCACGTACTGGACTCGACATGGGTGCTCGACGTCGACCAAACTCCTCGACATCGAGTAGAGTTCTTCGTCTCGAGTGATTGCTGCTCGACTCCGTGTGGTTTTGTCGTCCAAAGTTACTCGACGTCGACCAAGTTACTCGACGTCGAGTAGAACTGGCAGCTTTCAGCATTCTGCTCCGTTGTTGAAACGCACTTTCCCGATTCCTTGTTTGTCCGATTGACACATATGAGCATGCGTTGGAAAGTTCTTTTCGAGGGATAAAACTTTCATGAAGATATCAAAGCTTGATTCATAATGATGAATGGTGAAAAATGCCATTTTCTCCAGCTGCACCATCCTTAGCTTCTTCATGACTTTCTTTTAAGCTCCAAAGAGCGTCCGATTTCTGCGAAATTAAAAAGAAACTAGTGTAGACCTCCATATATTGAAAATAAACATAAACTACTCAAATTATGTATTATTCTAACCCAAGTGTATGAAATGCATGCAGAAATCGATATAAAAGTAAGTGTAAAACATGGCAAACTAGGCTCACAACAAACACCCCATACTTAAGCCTGCTTGTCCTCAAGCAATACTTTTAATGGTCATTCAGGGGAAGACATCAAACTCTCAACATATTAGATTCATTCTCATATGTCCCTGCAATCAATTGCCATCCTTGAAAAGGTACTAATGTCTCAAATTCATACATGTGCAATAAAAGCAACATCTACTCACAAAAGGAGGGTTATGCAAAAAACAATCCATAAGTGACAAAGAAACAATAATCAAGAGGACTTTAATTAAGCTTAATAAGGAGTAGATTGGTAAAAGGCTAAATGTGGGATGTATTTGGCCATGTGGTGCTAATAATCCGGAGAAATGAAGTATTTTCCAAACTTTCATACCACATTCCTTCTTCCTTTGATTTCTCACCTTTCTCTCATCGCTCATTGCTTTTTTCAATATTATGTTTTTACCTCTCTAACCTCAGCACTACCTTCTCGCGAGTCGCAAACATGGGTGTCATGAAAGGCCCCGGATACTTAGGTGTTGCCACCTGAAAAACAAAACCAAAGTTCAAAAGAGAGATTGATGGGTATCTAACGCCATAGATGAAGAGTACTTCGCAAAAAACACTTACTCCTTTCTTCTGCCAACAAAGGTTTCTGGGGCATCACATTGACACGGAGATTTTGATCACTCACAGGTGCACATATTGAAGCCGACACATGCTCTGGAACTGAAACAGCAAGTCGGGAGCTTGTCTTCCATGGTGGAACATTGTCCTTCTCTCCCATCTCTCTCTCCATGAGTTTCTACTTCATAAATTGTGGGAGAAGAAGAAAATGAAAAGCCTGCCCTTTATACCATACAAAATGGAAAAGGGTTCCACAAAATCATATCAACATCACATCACCCTCTCTCTTCCATTTTGGCGCCAAACCCTTCCTCTTTCTTCCCTCTCTCTTCCCTCTCACCTGTTTCCTCCCTTTTGGATAAACTGCTACCGGCCTTTTGGGTAACATTCTCTATTTGCACAAATAACACCATAGGTGTCGACAACAACGAGAGGCTGAAAGGCACCGCCTTTGGCTTCAACGACAAGCGGAGATCGAAGATGAGAGGTGTCGACAACAACTAAGACGTCGTCGTCAGATTCGGCTTCTCTAACAAAGAGAGGCTGAGGAGGCACGACGACGAGAGCCTGAGGAGGCACGGCGAGAGGAGGAAGAACGACGGCAAGAGGAGGAAAGACGCCGATATTGGGAGGCTTGGGTTGCGAACGCCTTGCTCGCCACCGTCAAGGCTTTCCTCCACCTCCCACACCGTCTTCTGAGGTAGTTATTGCTCCCGCCAACGAGGAGGTCGTGGATTCTAAGACCAACGACGCAGCCCAAGAGGAGGTCGAAATCGTTGCCTAGGAAACAGCACAGCGCGCCGAACTTGTTTCGCAGAATCCTGTTGACTCCGACCTCGGAATTGAGTCAACTCAGTCTTGTTGCGAATATGACTCGACGAGCTTTCCAACGGTGTGTCACACGCTGCAAGAATCCCCTGGGAAGACCTCCGCATCTCCACTGAAAGTCGACTGTAGTGCTGCACAGGCGGTGGTGCATGCCTCCATTGTTGACGACGATGAGGTAATTGATGAAGTTTCTCTTGAGTTAGCTATTGTACCTCTTGAGAATGTTCATGAAGTTGTCAATGCTGAATTTGAAGTGATTATTGAGCTTATTCCCATTGAAGATAAAGTCCATTCAACAATCATACCTAAAGGTGTTGATTTTGGGGTTCCTATACCTCGAAATCTTCTGGCACCTATTTTGCCCATACCTCCATCGTCATCATGTCTGAAGGTTGTTGTTCCTTCCACGTCGATCATCAATGACTCAATTCGAGGACGAATCGAAGCTAAGAGGGGGAATGATGCGGATCAAGATGGCCTTCTGTGGGTCAAACAATGATCTTGATCCAGGCTAGCTCTCAAGATCGATTCGAGGGCAATTGATGGTAAATAGTGTCTTCCTCAAGAGAAAGAAGTAGGCACCACCATGGATTGAAGAAAAGATATTATTTAATTATTATTATTTTCAATTATTTCCATATTTAGTAACTCCTATGTAGTTGGAGCTATTTATGGAATGCCTTATTTTTAGTAATACTTAGTTAGGTGAATAAAAGGGAAAAGAAAAGTTTATCTCTTCTAGATATTTTCCTTGGCCACTAAGTAGGAATATTTATCTAGGATTATTATTAAGATTTAATATTTATTTATCTAAGCCAAAACTCTATCTTTTGCACAAGATAGAATTGATATGTCTCTATTTAAACTCTTTTATTTCATTCAATTAAAGTTAGATTGGAAAATTATATTGTGGAACCTCAATAGGATTTTAATTAAGGTTTCTACAATTCCTCCAATCCAAAGGCTTTCTATCCCTTTATGTTCTTGGTTACCATCGGCAAAATCCATTCCCATTCCCTATTCAATCGGCAAACACACAACAAAACACAAACCCAGATTTCTGTCGCTGGAACCATCAGAAACTGTCGGATCCTAGGAGGGAATCGTCACAGCACTCGCGCCAGCCGCTAGCAGTGGCCGCTGCAGGCCTAGTTGCGGCTGCGGCACGTACGAGCACCCCGCAACATCCTCCCGCAGCATTCGTCACCATTGCTATTGTGCCTTGCCGTCGCTGTTTCTTTGCCTTATTTTTATTTGTTTGTTTTCCGTTTCTTTCAAAATAGTTTGAAACCTTTTATTGTAACTACTTGTAAACATCAAGGATATCAAGAATATTGCAAGATCGGGGCATCAACAAGTTGGTGTTCTTGATTCTAAGCCCGCAGGCGAAGGATCGGAGATTCCAAACGCATCAGCCCTCCACCACCAGCCTCTCCTCCATCTTCCAAATTGCCACCACCATCAGTTCACCTATCCTCGTCTATCGTAAGCCACCACCAGCATCTTCTCTTCGTCTTGGTCATTGTCGAACAGCCGAGTCCGAGCTCCCCTGTTCCACCGAGCGAGACTAGCACCTCCATCTGAGTCTCCACCTCCCTTGCTTCTCAACGAGCAGTAACAACAATAGCCAGGATCCCGAGCACCACCTTTTCGAAGCCTAGGCGCACCGAGGAGCCCCGTCGGAGCCACGAAGACCACCCTCCCCTGTTTTCGGCCCATAAGACCGGTTTTTGTTTTCATTTCTGACTTAGATCCATGTAAAGGTGGACCTTTACTCACTCCTCTCTCATCCGAGACCAAGAACAACTCGAATCCACCATCACTGGAGCCAAATCGAGCCAATCAGACCCTTTTTTTCTGGCGAAGTTTTTGAGCCTCGATGAGCCCTTCTTCTCCCTCTCATTTGGTTCATTTGAGTTGTTTTATGTTGTTTGATATCGGGGAAAACCTGTGATGGTGGTTGGGTTAAGAAATTGCTGGCGAGAGCTCCCCTTCTTCTCTTTCTTTTCGTCCGTTCTCGAACACAAGCGAGAGAAGGAGACGAGTTCGCCAGACCCGATTCTCCTTCTTGTTTTTCCTTATTTTGGACCGGTTGTCCCTTTTCATTTGAAGGTGGTCAGTTCAGTGAATTGAGATTGGAGATTGGAGATTGGGTTTGGCCGTGTCGGATCCGGATCTGGGCTAAGGTCTTGTTTTTTTTTTTTTGAAGCAAGATAAGAATTCGGTTATCCAGACAAGCCTAGAGAAACCGAGAGACCGGACAAGGCCGGTAGATGGACTAACGATCATGTACAACCGAACAAAAAACTTACTCAAGCAAATGATTGAAGCAAATGACATAAAGAAATAACATGAAGCAAATGAAAAAAATAAAAAGCAGAAATAACCGTACAAGTCATCCTACACTGAAACTACAAGCTAGCAGAACAACCAAACCGATCGGCCAAAGGGAAGACGCACACAAAGAATTCTAGAGAACCTAGAGGACATCTCAGATTATGGACTCCAATAGAGCCTTCATGTATCGATTGCACTTCCATGACGTCTACGAACATAGCAAATCGACCACCGTTCACATGAAGCCTGCAGGACAACAAGAACAACACTGCACACCAATCCGCAAGCCCAAATCCTAACCAAACCATTGTTCATACAACCCCCCCCCCCCCCCAAAAAAAAACCCATCTTAACCTCTCGAGGACGATAACAAGATCGTAATAGGCTGCACAAGGGTGAGCCAAATAAAAGACGGATAAGATGAGCACGAGGAGAAAAATAAACAACAATCAAAAGGAAAAGGACAAGGTAAACAAGGATTGAAATTTGTAATTTAATTTTCTTTTTTCCAAGTAAGAATCAACGCTTCACCCATGGGCCACGGTGAGGCTAGAAACCACGGGGAGTGACAAACGGTGGACTGAGGAGGGGCGGCGAAGCACACTACCAGGTCGCATCAACAATAGACAGGAGGGCGGAGGGAGGGCGGAGCCGAGGCGGTGGAAACAGACGAGGTCGAGGAAGACCAAACCTACATCCAACAAACACCCGAGGGCAACTCCGAGGTTGTGGGATCCAGAGGCGATGGAATCAAGGGATGGTGATGGAGCCGACGACGTTGCGGGAAGCGATGGACTCTCGGGCCAAAGAACCATCAACCGGATTTGAAGATGGCGAAGCCGGAGAGAACAGAGGAGGGCGTTAAGGAAGGCGGAAGGCATGAGAAAGTGATGAGTTAAGAGAAGCAAAACCCCTATAGAAACATAGGAGGACATTGTGGAGGTGGGGAGATCTGTGAGCGACGGTGGTGAACCGAGGGATACCAGCTATAGCTAGGAGGGAGGTGGAGGTGGCGACAACCGAGTGCGGCGGTGCAAACCTAGGTTAGGAAGGGTGATGAAGGGCCAAGTAGCTGGCGGTGACTAGTGTCGGTGGTTTGTGGGCAAGGGTGTTGTGGCATCAAGGACCGTGGCGACGGCAAAGGAAAACGCTTTAAAAAAGAGACTGTTTTGGGTTTTTGGTGGGGGATGATAAATTCACCACTAATTTTTACTATTTACACCTCAAAGCCACCGCATACCTATGCGGTGGCTTAATCACTTTTTCGTCTCACCCACCGCATACCTATGCGGTGGGTGCGTTGACCGTATACCGACCCACCGCATATACATGCGGTGGGTTAGGGTATATCAGAGTCGGTTATGCCGAAATCCGATTGCTTGCAAGATATTCGAAACCCACCGCATACCTATACGGTGGGTTTGTTGAATTTTAAAAGAATTTTAAAATACCCACCGCATAGGTATGCGGTCGGTTTGTTACCATTGCGACAACGGTAACAAACACACCGCATACCTATGTTGTGGGTTTGTTACCGCGGATGGGGCCCATTATAAATAGGCTTGCGGGCCCCATTCTCCGACACAATTTCCGACACTTCTCCGATTCCAATTCTTGTCTTGCTTTCCGAGCCCTGCCTTTGGTTCCGTCATTTCTCTCGTCCCCACTTTGTACCCCCACTTTGTACCCGAGTTTTGAGATGGTGAAAGACATTCGTGGAAGAGATGCGTCTCACGGTGCCGGTCCTTTTCGGAGACATCCGTTACAGGTAATAACAAAACTATATGAAAATCGAATCGCATTATTTTTTCCGCGGAATGAGATAGCGTTAACGTATTATTGTTATATATAATGTAGTCGGATCCGACCATTCAGAGACGTGAGTCTGCTCGTTTGGCCGCACTTAGGAGGAGGAGGACGACAGATGACTCGCCACATCCTCAGGTATGTTGAAATCGCCTAATTATTGTTTTTCGTGTTGTTAATAAACGATAGTATTAGGTTGAAATCATTTAGTAGGTGTAGGGAAATTGAAATCGAATAAGTATGTTTTCTGTTTTGTTAGGAAATGATAGTATTAACTTGAAATCATTAATTAGGTGTAGGGAAAGCTTGCAACATTTGGTAAATCATACGATATAGTAATGTGTGTCACAAATAAAAAAGTATCATATTTGAGCGATAGGATTTCGACAAATATTTTTTATGGTACACAGACCACATTATCGAGGGGGGTGGGAGGTAGGGTGGCTCTGTAATCTGCCAGGAGGGCTGCCGCCAGGGAGAGATAGATGTTGGAGGCTGTAGAGGATCCTATGGATAGGGATAGTGAGGTGGTAGGTGCGGATACTGGGGTTGAGCCATCGAGTCAGTCAGGTGTTGACCACAGTGACGGATTGGGGCAGACGTCACAGTCGTCTATAGAGAAATATCAGAGTCTGTTGGAGATTGAGCTGGGCTTGATGACTGACCGCACCAATGACCCAGTGGTGCAGCCGGCAGATGAGTTTAGCCGAGAGGAGGCTTTGGAGATGATGGAGGAGTATCTACGGGGGGACCCAACACCGCAGGCTGGAGCGGCGCGAGTGGGTGAGCAGTCGCAGACTCAGCTCGATGGGTATCATGAGTACTTTGGGACTGCATTTCAAAGCGACCATCTGAACACGTATGACGACTCGGCACCTCTGGTCGGAGATGTGGGTGTTGGGACGAGCTGTGGTGTTGGGACGAGTCATGCTCGAGCGGGAGATCAGGAGCCATGGGTCATCCGGCAGATAAATTTTATGTTGTTCACACCGTTAGTATCTACGGGTGGGACGATGACGCCTATGAGTCAGCATGCGGCGCCAACGACGACACTTAGGAGCTCCGAGCCTGAGCCGATTGCTGAGAGTTAGGAGGGGGATGTACGAGGACAGAAGAGCGAGTCGGCGCCGCTTACTGAGGTTCGGGGGCCTCCAGATGTTTCGACTCATGCAGCAGAGGTGGAGCGAGTTGAGCCTGCAGTTTGTGTGGACCTTCTTGGTCCAAGCCACGATCCGCTTTATAGGTCATCTGACGATTGTGGAAAGGACATGGGAGGAGATCAGGCGGCACATGCCCCAGTCCGTGGTGTGCAACGGAGGCGGAGACAACGTGGCGAGGGTAGTAGTGCAGGGGGTGCTAGGCAGCATGGCGATACTATCGACTCTGGGGTAGGTCAGCTCGAATGGCAGGGGGACCTCATACCGTATCACTCCTGAGAGATTACGAGGCACACATTGCACAGGCCGTATGGAGACGGGAGGAGGAAGCCTTGCGGAGGGGTGTGCGTGTGCAAGGGCGGGGAGAGTGGTTGGGCCGGGTTGAGGCGCTGTTGGAGGTGGATGGTCGGGATTCATGGTTTCCTGCAGTTCATGATAGTGGCCTCTGGGAGCTGCGGGATTTTGAGTGGGATCATGTGGATCACTATCTCGTCATTGCTTTTATTGAGCATTGGCATCCCGAGACCAACAGTTTCCACTTTGCAAAGGGAGAGATTACTATCACACTGCACGATGTCTTCTTCATACTTGGGTATGGTTTGGACGGGGATGCGTGTATTCATGTAGATGACGTGATGGCCGGGAGGGAGCGGGTTGGGGACTTGTACGGCTTGACCCAGCAGGAGCGGTTGAGCGCCTTCAGCCATGGAGGCCCGACTGTTGCGACCCTCTTTCAGAAGATAGAACTGATGCGACGGAGGGTGCGAGATGGCGTCGCACTTGGGTCGGCGACGTTGTTCATCGACAAGTCGGGCGCAAGAGTGCGGTCGGAGGTGCTTCTTCGCTTTATGGATGTAGCGCACATTCCGTAGATGTCTATAGCGCCAGGGGTCTTGGCGTGCTTGTACCGAGGATTGGGAGAGGCGACTAGGGAGTTTGCCAAAGACATGGACGGTTGTATGCGACTTTTACTGGTAAGTCATTCGTTCTCTGATTATGTAATTTTTCCAGGTTTATAATGAAATTACAATGACTATGTCGCTGATAGTATTGTTCCATTGTAGGTGTGGATTTGGATGTATTTTCCAGTGTTCAAGGTTGGCATGACGCTCAATCGGAGGCTATCTCGAGATCCGCGGTACGGGGTGAGGTACGTCCAGGCGGAGATGCCTTGGACCTCTACGGTGTCCCGGGATGATAGGCCTCGCATTGAGCGACTGGATGTTATGCGGCGGAGGCTGGATGAGATGATTGTCGACGAGGTACGAAAACATTTTACTTCTGCACGTACATTTGTGAGACAATAAAATAGATTTTCAAAATTTCAGTCATCTTTACAATTTCTATTACGTTGCAGATCGATTTCATGCCCTTTGGTAAACACTTGGATTTTGATGGAGATCTGAGTCTGTCTCGATATAGGGGCACCATCCGTTAGCTGTTTGAGGATGAGTCGTATATGTCGGACCGTGTGCTGCGACAGTTCGGTCGGGAAGACGGTGAAGAAAAAGTCGGGAGCCTTACCTGTGCGATTGAGCCTGATGACGAGATGAGCCAACTGCATCCCATTCGGAGATCTGGGTAAGTCTTTTTTATTTTTTCTCCTCTTTGTTTGGCTTTTCTGAGTATCTTCGATTTTTTAAAAACCTTTTTGGGCAATTTTTGTCTCTCAATGTTGATGTTCGTTAGGAGATGGAAGCTGCAATGGCGGATCCTTGTTTGGGAAGTTAGATCTGGGTAAGTTTCGAATTATTTTGTTATATATGGTTCTCCTCCCCTTTTTTCTTAGTTTGGTTATTCTCCCTAAATTTGATCCAAGTGTAGAGGTTTTTTTTGTCAAATTCGGGTGTGTTCTTTTGATTTTATCCTTCTTGTTTGGGGTTTTTGGGTTTCTTCGATCTTTTTTCACATACTGGGCAATTTTTGTCTCTCATTGATGATGTTTATTTGTCGAAAAGGCAGATCTGAGCAACTCAATCTCAAAGAATTTGGTTAGGTCTGATTCGTCTCCTTCTCTTTTTTTTCTCATTTCGGTTCTTTTCCCTGATTTTTTTGGAAAGATAGATGCAAGAATAGCATGCCTTTTTCTTTGTCGAAGAGTATCCTACCTGATCACTTGTACTAGGTCTAACAATCCAACTTTAAAACCCAATGCATATAAAAAAATGCAGCTGTAAGTAATCTTTATAACACATTTTTGAAGAATTAAGGGTTCGTTTGTAATAAGATTAGGAAAAGGAAAGGGTAAATAAATTGACAGTGTGTAATTTAGATATACAAGAAGTGAATTGAGGAGGAGGATTCTCTCATTTTGCTTGGTTGATTTAGTAGTTCTTAGACGATGATAGTGGCTATGTTTAATCCTAAATAGTCTCTCCACTTCTTGTTGATAGGAATATAGGACCATATATACATTATATGACAGCCCAAGCTGAATGTGCTTGATGTGCATAATCTCAAAACATGCAAATTAGTAGGGATATTTGTAAAGTAAATAGTTTAATGCATGAACTAGTATGAATTTAATTGTAAACCTACTTGCTTTCCCGGATGAAATTGATGGTACATGAAGGGGCTGCTGATTTTTTAAGGTTGGCCAAGTCACCTTTGATCCCAATGTTTTTAAGTGCTTGACATTCTTGTACTTGATACCATTTGAACGCACCTAATAGGCCCCTCCTAATCACACTGCACTCTTCCGTATAATTTGCATGCTCATCTTTATGTCTTTTGCCTGCTTCCTCTAAACTAATATTATATTTCACTTTGTTCATCTATATAACATAAAAAAAATTCAGGGTAATCTTCCTCTGTCTTTGTCTTAGACTCCTAGCTGTGGTACTTTACACGCTTCGATCACACGACTCATATGGAATTTATTCAACTAAAGTCTTTCGATTTGGGTTGTGTTATCAAGATGCTTCTGTTTTGGGTTGTTTATCAAAGATGTTCTTGTTTTTGGGGTGTGTTATGACTCTATTATTTTTATTGCCTTCTTGTGGAACCAAACCTGCTTCAGATTCGCAGAATGGTGGATGGGGAGCAGGTGTTTCCAACTGTCAAGCTGATGGTAATAGCCGACGGAAGCCAAAGTCATTGAGTAAAGGTATATTTAGTTTTGTTATGGTGGATAAAGAGAAGGTATGTTAGTTTTGTTATGGTGGATTTAGAGGATGTATATTTAGTTTTGCTAGTGGTGTTTTCTAATATTTGAGTTTGTGAGACTAGTATAGCATTATCTGCTTTCCAAGTTGTGAGAGATTGTGCTTGTGAGAGTTCTATTGCCTAATGTTAATCTTCTTAAGTTGAGAGATCGTGTAAAACAGTGAATTTGAAAGAGAGGAAGGATGCTAATGTGGTTGATGACAGTGCAAAACAGTGAATTTGGTTGCAAAGATGGGGCCCGAAGTGAATTTGTTTCCAGGTATGTGATTTCAATTTCATCTATATGTTGATGTGTTGATGACAGTGCAAAACAGTGAATTTGGTTGCAAAGATGTGTTGAATCTTGTTGTTGTTCTATTTCGCTTGCTATATGTTGATTTCTCTTGTTGTCGATTGCATCTTAGTTTTGTGCTTTTGATTTCGCTGGCCCATTCTTCTTTTTATATGACTGTCCCAAGTTCACCTTGTCTTTTCCTTGATGTTTGTTTCTGTATATGTACGGAGTGACTCTTTGAAGGTTATTGATTTGAAGAATATGATGGATACTATATGACTGCTGCAACTTTATGATGTTTTAAGTTACATTTTCTGCTCAAGTCTAATTGATCTTGAAATCCTAGTACATCAAAGCACACCATTCAGAGTATTGAGTAGCATTGAATCATTGATAGCTTATAAAGTCATGTTATACTCATAGAACATGCAGCATGTGGTTATTCTTAATGAAGTGTCATCTGTTTTCATTAATCATCACTACTCCGTATGATGTTTCTGTCCGTGCTACCATAAGTCTTGACTTCTCGGTTTCTAGTAGCTCTTCACTTCGAACTGCTGAGAAAATATTTCTATGAAACTGAACAAGTGGAAAGACTGTCCCGTAAAGTTCAGTTTCTGGAGTCTGAACTAGAGAAAAAATCAAGGCAACATAAGGAAGCAAAGGCACTGGCAGCTAATGAAGCTAAAAGCGCAAAAGCTGCAAAAGAAGTCATCAAAACTTTGACTGCACAGGTCAGTTATATGTTGTACTAACAAAATTGTGTGTTCTAAAATGAAATTATACATGAACATTATATGCTCATTATATACCAGCAGCAGGCGCGAATGATGCTCATTTATCACCTTCAATCTGTGTAGACACTTTTTTTAGACACTTTTTTTTCGAATTGTCTTTAGATATAGTTGAATCTCATAACTAAAACATACCATCTAATTTCTGACAGTTGAAGAAAATGAATGAAAGGGTTCAAAAAGGAAACAGTGGAGGCAGCAAAATGGACTCTCTCTCCAATGATCATCTTGCCTCTGATAACATTTCCCTGAAAACTATGGTAGTGCCTCCAAGAAATGAAAGCACATTATCTAATGGAACCAAGACACAATCTGAGAAATCAGAATGGGTTGTACAGGATGAGACGGGCATCTTCCCAAAGCCATCAAAGATGTGAACACGCACATCGTTTCCCCATTGAAGATCAAAGGTTGCAAATCAACTTCCAGTTAAGGGGTGTGATATACATTCTTCTTTCCAATATCTTTGATTAAGATTCAAGCATATGAAAATTTAAGTTCATAAGCTTAAAGGGCAATCAATACAGTACCCTATGTACTCGCAATTTCAACAGCTCAGAAAAATTGTGCGCTCTTGTGTAGTTGTAAACATGTATTTGTGATCAAGAACATTGTTTATTTTTTATTATTTAATGCATGTGTTGGTCTTTCAGAATGTTTAAGTTTCTATTAGCCAAAACAGGGTCACATTATAGATCAATAGGGGTATTGGATGATTAGTGTATTCGATGAAAAACATCGGACTCCAGAGAGAAAAAACGATGTCTATCTTTATGGATACGTCGATAATAGGTATACAAATCAATTTCTAAAACCCCGTATATGTCAAAATTTTAATATAAAACGATGTGATAAAATACCAAAACATCGTTTTTTCATATGAAAAATGATTTGAAAATATATAAATAACATCAAATTTTAAAATATTAAATGTGGTTCATTATATTTATATAAAATAATATAAAAAATTAAACATGAAAAAAAGACTATGCACAAATTGAATAATTCCTAACCGATGTGTTTATTAATGTAAAACATCATGTTTATAAAAAATAGCGATGTTAATGTGATGTTTTGGGTTTTCCTACGAACCTTCAAATGGCTAGAAATGCAAATTAATAATGGTTTAACATTAGGTTCATCAACCAAAACGTCATTATATCAACGTACTTAAATCGTTATCAACAATAAAAATAATGTTATAAATCATCATATACATCGGTTATAAACCGATGTGGTAAAGTTTGGATTTTTAACACCACCCACTAACATGTTGAATTTTTTTTTTATTAACATCGGTTTATACCCGATGTCTATGAACAGAATTCTAGTAGTGTACTACATAGTTGGCAATACACGTCTAGCAACTACCTACAGATGATGTCGTCTCCTTAATCGATATTACAATCTTCATTTCGTTGAAAGCATAATATCTTTCGCTTGCGTTGAATGCTCTCAGCTTTCGGATGACATCATCACAAAGCTCCTCACCCTCTTCAATATGGATATCGTAACGACAATATCTCCTAATGTGATTCACGATATGTGCCTCCGCATCTAAGTAATATGACCCTGGAAATCCTCTGTCGTCATAACAATGCGCACAAGCAAACTCGATCGGATAAGGTACGTTAGTGTCCGTTTCGATGGGTGGCACCACATATGCGGTGGGTGGCACCACATTCCGGTGCCACCGCATACCTATGCGGTGGGTGGCACCACATACCTATGCGGTGAGTTCCCACCACCCTACCCAGAGGGCTATAAAAGGGCCAATCGCCTCATACATAGTCTTGCAACACAAGTTCACAAATCACAAAACATTAGCAAATGGTGAGAGTAGATGAGTATGAAGGTGGGACAAGTAGGGGTGTCTCGTTTAGAATAATTATTGACAAATTTCCGCGGCCGTACGAGGACTATTTGTGCAATTGCTAGCACAAGAGGTGGTGTCAATAGTTTTCGTGCTGCCTTTTACACGGTGTATGCTATAAAGGCATTCAAGGCAATACGTACGCATTCTCAGAGCCGGTTGAATTGGCGTGTGTGAACGGTGACCAATTATACACGGAGGACCCTGAGTTATACTAACGCGAGGCGGTTGAGGCAATCAAATGCGCAATCAATTACCTATTCACCGATGTCAGACTAAGCTGCGCATTGCGAATTGCAAGGTTCGCTGCGGACAACGCAGTACGTCCGGCTAACGAGAAAGTGAAAAAGTACGCATTCAGCCGATTTGAGATCCACATTAACCCGCATCTTGTGGAGGAATCTGTTGGTAGTTGTTCTGTAGCACAGGAACCTCTGGTGTAGTTACATTAAAGACACGACATTATCTGTAGGCGGTTGCTAGACGTATATTACCAATTATGTAGTACAAAAGATGTACTTGAAAATTATGATTGTTGGTTTCAATCGGCACTTGGTATATTACGGAGAAATGATTTTTCCAAATGAAAAGTTACAATTTCTGACACACCCTAGTGCTCATTACGACTACATGATACCTATGGTACATAACAACTACCAACCGACTCCTCTACAATCCTCGGGAACATGTGACTCTCTATTCGGTGGAATGAGTATTTTGTAAGTTTGGTGTTGGCACGATGCACAACTCTTTCGACTGTGTATCTCGCCACCTACGATGCACTGGCCATTCCGAAATCGGAGAAGAAGTCGCTAACAAGCTCCGTCATTGCCTCTGTCACGTGAACATAGTATGCGTCAGGGTTATCCCTATACGAATAGGACCTGGTCATACGGACATCCCCGTAGTGGACTCCTTGGACGCACCCTAGGTCCACCGAATGGGAAAGCCTCGATGTATCGCGTTCTCCGCATACAACTTGAAAAAGGCAGCATGACCATCCTTTCGAGCTGTTGTGCTGGCAGTTGCACAAATAATCTTCAGACGGCCTACGAAAACTTTCGATTGTAAGTCTGAACCTATTGCCTGATCTTGTCTCCGCATCATACACTTTTGTAGTAAGCATGGTGGTCATAACTTGAGTATATGTTTGCGAAAGGACCCTAGGCCCCTTTATAGTCCTATATAGCCCGATCTTTATACCACCGCATACCTATGCGGTGTGTTCCACCGCACACCTATGCGGTGGTAAAATAATCTTCGGAAAATTACCGGCACGGGGACATCGTGATCTACGTCCTCTATCGGAGTTCGTCACCCAAATTCCATCGGTCGGGGGAGATCAAACCTCTTATAGTAAGGACGAAGCTGAGAAATTTCGTCGGAACTTCTGGCGAAACTTCTCAGCTTCATCATTATTATAAGAGGTTCATTCTCCCTCGACGGATGTAATTTGGGCGACAACTCCGATTGCGAAAGAAGATCACGTTGTACCCTTACCGGTAAGTTTCCGAAGCATTTACGGTTAGATGAGATAGCCGTTTTGGTTGCATCAGCAACAGTCATCCGCAGGATAACGTAAAAGACGTCATGGTTGTACATGTGTACTATCATGACGTCTTCCACGTTGTCCTGCGGATGACTATTGCATGGCATAGGCCCCTTCAAGGAGTCGTAGCGATATAACCCGAGCAACATGCCAACGCCCAGTGATTTCAATCCAAAGACAGAAATCACTGGACGTGGCATGTTGCCTAAGCTATCATCGCTTTTCCGCCACGACGAGTACACATACGGTTTTTATATTTTTTTGCACGTAGCGATATAACCCGGGCAACCAGTCAACGGTCAAAGATTTCAATCCAAAGACACAAATCTTTGATCGTGGCTAGTTGCCTAGATTATCATCGTTTTTCCGCCACGACAAATTCACAATCGGAAGTGCAAGGAGTATATATAGGTGTAATACCCACATTGTATTTCTGTTTTGATGACGTCATTTTATGAGTAGTGATTATGTGCACGATTAAGAGCTTTGGCAATAAAGTTTTATAATAAATTAAAATCTTGTTGGAATTTCTGTCAAGTTTGAAATAACACGAGACCCAATCAACTCAAGAAAAGTTGGGTAACACGTCAAGAGTTGATTAAAGCGAATATAAATTTTTTGGATACTAAGGACATATTTAAGATCAAGTTGATAAATTATAGAGGAATGGAAAACCATTTGTGTTTAAGCTCGTCGAGTACTCTCCGTAAAATATGATTGAGGTTATTATCCGATTAAGTTGGACTTCATTATAATATTATGGATCCTACTAATCTAGAAGAGACTTGCAAAAAAAAAAAACTTAGACATGAGAAGAATAACCCAATCAGTTACAGGGAGTGCATTATCACTCCAAAGTCTTCAAACATCAAGCTCAAGATGTAAGCATGCGAATCTCCAAACTAGTTGCAAATTTTTGCTTAAAGAACATATGAAGGCAATTCCAAAAGCAAATATCAACTCAGAAGAGTAAAACTGAATGAATTCACTATCGAGTCACAAGTTTAATACCCATTCTCAGCAGCAAATCAACCCATGAAAACAGCAACTCATAGCAACCACATGAGCTAAAGCATGAACCTAATAAAAAGGATTAATGCACAAGGTTTCCTGCAGATTAAAATAAAGTAAACACCAACGACAGGAACAGGATTTGTGACATCAAAGACAAGACCAACAACCACAAATATTAGTCAATAACAACAGCAAGTGGGTGGTTTCGAGACTTGTCAAATTCAGCTCAAGAAACCGTTACCATAGAAATGTGTAGGCAAGCATCTCAACATATGCCAACCATATAACTGTCTAAGAACAATGCAATTGCCTAAATAATTAACAACACTGCAGATCGAGATAGGGATTAGCCTGTGCTTACCCGATTGAAATCGAAGCTGACGACTCCAATTCGGGGATTGAATAGGCAGTGTTATGAGAGGCAGCCCCGTACGAGCAGTCTCCATCCATCGGTCCTGTCCCCTTACTGCTTCCTTGATGGCTCCGGTGGAGTGGTGGCGAGGAATTCCAGCGGCTCTGGGAAATCGCCGGTGGTCAGGTGGCGAGGGTGCCGACGACTAACAGTAGAGAGGTCCGGCGAGAGAAGGGCGACGGAGAGGTGAGGAGGAAGGGCTGCTGCTGGCAGATGGCGGTTGCTGGCAATCGGAAAGAGATGGCGCGGCGAGGCGATACAGGTGGGAGGCTGGTGTTCCGGTGATTACTGGGCTTCAGGACGGAGTGCGGGAGGAGGCATTACCGCGAGGAGGCAAGGCGGCCCTTGGATTAGGGTTCCGTCGGGACAAGGGCGAAGGGAACGGGTGGTCTCAGATGGTAGGAAAGGCGGTGAAGCGGCGGTGGTGTGAGATGGCCGGTGAGGGTTTGAGAACGGAAAGGAAGAGGGAGACGGGAAGAGAGTTTTCTTCTTTTTTTTTTAATTTTTTTCCGGAAATAAATACACAAAAACATAAGAATTAATCCTAACTAAAAATAAAAAGGAATAAAAAGAAACATACCTTAATTAAGTTCTTCCCAAACTCTCTCTAATATAATACATTGTTAATGCCCTCAGCAATTTGTAAAACTCTTGTGCACACGTATCAAGTAAACATATATAATATAATGATAAATTGAAACTAAATACTATTGCAGATAAGAATCGTTTCAATTTATCAAACAAACGAGCATGACTCTTTGCAGAGGGTATATAATACCACCAATTCAATTACATTGGTGACTTTTCAAAATAGCAATTAAAAGGATCAATATAATCATCATTACCTTTCAAATTGCAAGAGTTTACCTTTATTACCTCTCGAGCCTCAACCGGTGGCTCTAGACATGGTTCACCTTTATCAATGGAGGAATTCAGAATGAACGCATCGGATGGAGTAGGAGACAAAACACATGAAACCTCATGTGTCGACTCATGAGATTCCATGTCAGGAAGTATGAGACCCTCTTCTCCATCTTCGATTGAATCATTGGTGCTTATGTCTTGGCTTCCTTCATGTATCTCGCCCGACATCGATTTGAAAGGTAAGGGTATGGATGCCAGCTTGTAGTCTTCTTCCACCTTCGCCATGGCACCCACGCAAAGGAAAAGATCCCACAATTCCGGCCAATCCAAACAACAAAAGCCTTCCTTTTTCAAAGATTTGGCGAATTCTCGTATTTCAGGAAGCATGCCATCTAAAACACAAACTATTTGTTCAATCAAATCATCTTGAATACCCTGTGAAGCACGATCGTCAACTAAATCTTGCACTCTTGCGAGGTAATGGTGAAAGTATTTTCCCTTGTATTGCCACAACTCCAACTCCATTGCAAAGAATTAGTAACGAGGTGTCGCAAACCGTAAGATCGGTCCACGACGGGGATAGATATATATACAATTATTAATAAATACACAAAACAAAGAAATAAACTTGATTCCCCGGCAACGGCGCCAATTTGACGGAAGGAAAAAGTCGTTGATTTACCTCGCCAAAAATAATTCTCAAACAAACAAACAAGTATAGTATGCAAGTAAGGGGTCGAACCCTAGAGAATCAAGTATTTCTAAATATTGTGTATTTATCAATATAAAAAGAAAAGATTTTTATGAATGAAAATAAAATAAAATAATATTGACAAAAGCAAATAAAGGATAGAAGAAAAGCGTTTCCACCTACAAGTTCTCGACTTTGGTTGGTTTTATTGATCATCGAATCCTTTTCAAGTTATTATCGTTTCCTACGAATTCCTCCCGTCTTGGTTTATATAGATTAAAAGTCATACGAGTCCAATTAATCCCTTACACCTCAATGCAACCCTAACACGGTCAAGATTTAACAAAGAGATAGCAAATAGTCCCAAGAACTTGAGCATATAAATAACACCAATTAAACACGGTAAATCGATGTTTAAGATATATGTCAACTCCCTACATAATCATGCTTCAAACACGGAATCCACATTCTTATGCGTGCCACTACGAAAATAACACAAATACGAAAGTATTAAATCCTAGCACGAAATCAATATTATCAAGGTCGCGAATCAAGATAACACCAATAACATAATCAATATCACACAAAGAAGTTGAAAGAATTAAAGAGGAAAAATAACTTATATTAGAAACTCACAAACCACCAACCAAGTCTTGAAAGTGTAGGCGAAAACTAAATATTTAACACTCCATAAACATAAACCACAACAATTAGAATAAAATTAAACTAAAGCCGGCCACATGCACAGCTCCTCGTCTTTGGTTGTCGTAAGACATGTATTGTATATATAATAGAATGTATCTATCTAATATGCTATCCTAATCTATCTATATAATCTTTCCTCATAATGTATGGGTTTCCATTATAAGACACAAGTATCTTCGGTCATCTAATTTAATGGAATATAGGAAGAAAGGTGACTCGTCTTGGCAATGGGCTAAACTGACAACCCTCATCGATCCTTTCATAACCGGGTTAATCTGGTCGATAGAAAACGGAAAAACGGTAAAATTCTGGTCTGACAACTGGGTCTCGTGCCTCTCGCTGATTACCAGAGGTGAGTGCCCTCCTTCTGCCAACCTTGAGGAGACCGTTAGTGACTATATTATGGCCGGTAAATGGTGGTCTGAGAAACTCTGCCAGGTTCTACCTTCAAACGTTGTTAATGAAATCCTCGATATTCCTTTGCCGGTTGCTCCCTTTGAGGACCGACTATATTGGTGGCCGGACAGGGAGGGTTGGTTCTCCACCTCGAGTGCATATAAACTGATTTCAGGACAGCCAACTCAGTGTCCTGATCCTAATTTCTGGATTTGGAATCTGGACATCCCACCTAAGGTTAAAAACTTCTTATGGAAGATAAGTCAGGATGGTCTTCCCACGGCGGTCAGATTAGCACAGGGAAACGTTTTGGTGCCCACTACTTGTTGTTTGTGCAACTGCGCGGATGAAGATGACGCCCATCTGCTATTAGAATGCCAATACACTACCTCTCTCCTCAATTTCCCATCCGACACCAAAACAACTATTGTTGCGATGCTTCAACGTTCGAGAGACATTAAACCAATTATGGCGTACATTGGGAACAACATCAATAACATATCCAAAACTAAACTAGCTTTCTGTTGGTGGACTGTTTGGTATTCTCGAAATCAACATATCTTCAGGTCGATTCCAATCCCCTGTAGAGATAGCACGCTCCACATCATTAAAACTCATGAGCTAAATTGGAGTAAATCTTCTACTTTCGAGGGTGAACTTGGGATTGACTTGGACGTGCTGCCCCGAATTAGACCCGCTAGACGACAGAAAACACAGCACACAAACATTAAATGGCGTAAGCCACCCAGAGGAACTCTCAAACTGAATTTTGATGGCTCTTCCCTTTTAAACATGGTCAGCACAGCAGGGACTATTATCCGCGACTGGGAAGATAGATCAATCAACATAGGATATAAAAAACTCGGTAACCAAAGTCCGTTAAAGGCTGAAGCTCTTGCTTTAAAACTTGGGGTACAGAACGCACTAAATTTACGAATTACCAAACTTCAAATTGAGGGGGACTCAAGAATCATTATTGATCATCTCAACGGGAAAACAAAATGTCCATGGGAAATCGAACTTATTCTATCCGATATTACAACTATGCTAGCAAAACTGGAAAGGGTTTCTTTCCTACATGTACCCCGAATAGGCAATAGAGTGGCTGATAAGGTTGCACACCTTTGCCACTCTGCCTGGGGTACTAATATTCAGAATAATCCTGGTCTTCTGGACCTCATCCGAAAGGATGCCTTCGGGTAAAGTTTTCTCGCCCGAAATTTTTTCCTAATCAAAAAATATATATATATATATATATATATATATATATATATATATATTAGGTATATCTAATTTATCTATCTAAATGTATATGGTAAGTCAACACTTCGGCAACTTCATGTGGGCTCCTCTCCTCCGATCGACTTCGGACAGTCCAATTGGTGGTCTTGATCCATATTGACAACGCGTAAGGTGCACACCTCGTAGCTCGTTTGGATTTCGTATAATCTCTCCATTGAAATTTATTCCGAATTTGCTCCAAAATGACTGAAATAGATAAAACACACGTGTAGACTCCGAAAAGAAAATAATACAAAATAAGATATAAAATAAGTAAAAATACTCTAAATTAATTATGCAAATCTATTATTAAAACATGACTAAAATAGACTCTATCAATACGCGTATATAATTCAAGGTATTTCCTTATTAGCCTTTATAAGCTATTATGATGCTCGTTATTATTAAGAAATTTGGATATTTCTTAAGGCGATATAACACTGGATAAAACGGGTATTTCTGTTAAGTCGAGATAATGCCCAATTGCTTTGGATTATATGACATTTTAAAGTCGTTATAATGCCCAATTAAATTTAGGAAAGAAAATCCTAAATTAAGTTTGCAAGTCCTTATATTGCCTGGACATTTTAAAAATGGTGTTGGACAAGTGAATAAAGGATATAAGTTTTATCGGATTAATTAAGGATCATTTTAAAGGGAGACGCTGCCGAAGTTTAAGAGTAAAATTATTGGACGTAAGCTAATTAAATTATTATTTGTCTGCTATGTACGGCGTGGCTGGATGTGCTTGGATATATAGTTGGTGACGTCAGTCGTGATCTAGCATCTTCGGAAGGAATTAAATCTTTTGGTCAATCCCAATATTTATTATTCGTAGACTTTGGGTCTGTAACCAAGGCAAGTGACTTTGTCTCATTCATTCATTTACAGTTTTGTGCCTTTCATTTTAATTTATACCGTTTATTTTTATCAAACATGTCTATCCTTGAAAATAAATTACAAAATCCATTTATTCTTGTAATTTATTTATAATCGCACTCTAATGCATGTTTAGAAACTGGGGCCGTGTTTATTGTTAAATTGCGTAAAAGGCCCAAAATTCCTTTATAGCATGAATTGTTCTTCATTCTTTCATTCTGAGTTATAAGTATGTGATATTAAGATTTTCTTGAAATATCCATACTAGTCATTTTGTTTACTTCATCCACTTTAATTCTTTAATGTTCTAAAGTGGATAAAAATGAGTTGATCACCGAGATGTGGACTTGTGATTTTAATTGTGATAGTGTGTGATGTGATTATAAATAAAATTATTATTAAAATGGTAAAGTCAGGTCAAGGTTTCTAAGCCTTGCTCTATAAACATTTCATGAAATGCCCATTTGAACTGCAGATTTCTCGAATGAATACACTTTACCCCAGTGGGGTAATTTAGGCCGTCTTGCCAGTGTATGGTAGAGGTCGGTACCACGTGTTCTAAATGAAATACTTTATATCCTAATTTTGTATAAGTGATGTGTGTGTGTGTGTGTATGTTTGTGTGCGTGTGTAACGGTGATCACTATTATTTTCCGATATCATTTTCCATCCTTATTGGAAATATGATTCTTTAGAGATTCAACATCTCAGATATCTAATGTTATTGGACTATTCTATTCATATTTCTTTTAAGTGTCCAGAGAGCCACATAAATTATTCCCTTCCTCATCATTTGCTAGTTCTTCACCGAACTAACCAACCGTGTTGTGAATTGGTTGGCTGGTGTGCTTCGCCTGCATGCGATGTACATCAGACTAAATTTTGCAGGTTATGGAAAAAGACCTTAGGAGTTGAAGTTGAAGGAATAAAGATTTTCAAGCTTTCATTGTATAATTACATCTCTCGGTAAACGTGTTTTCTGGTTTAATTCACTTTCTTTTGTTCGATGTGTTGAAAATAGATATATGTACAGTTTTGAAGAAAATCTATTAATTTGTCATAAAAAATAATATTCCTATCTTTTGATGTCATTCTTTTAAAGTATTTATTATTTATTTGTATATCATGTTGTTTATAGGAGCATGGTTGCATGTCCCTATTAGCCTAAGGTAATTATGAGACCATTAAAGTCTGCATAATTATTGGCGCTGCAACATTCCCTCGGTTACAGAAGGGGGGTGTTACAATAGGCACCCACCGCATACCTATGCGGTGACTCACACCGCATACATATGCGGTGGGACCCCACCACATACCTATGTGGTGGGCCCCACATATTCAAATTGTCCACGTTAACGGTCCTCAGCAGCCACCGCATACCTATGCGGTGTTACTGTATAAGAAGTCTTCCACTCTCCGTTAGAAGCCATCCACCCACAACCTCATTTTGTTATATGGCAAACGACGACATCAATCGACCGCCTTCAAGCACAGCGGACGAAGCACATACAAGTACTCCAATGGCCGATAACTCTCCACCTGCTCGTCTTCCGGTACGTACTGCATCTTTCTCATTTACAATGACATTATAGCTACCGTAGTATATATATGAAGTGGAGTAACTTAGGTTTAGAATCAGATCGAATGTAAACCAGAATATAGGTACCGATCTTTATATGTAGTGGAATAACTTAGGTTTAGAATTAGAGCGAATGGAAACCATAATATAGGTACCGTAATATATATGTACTGTCTGCATGGCCACAACTACCATTGGAGGAGCAGGATGATCCGATGCCGAACGACGGTGACCACGTGGATCCCCGTAACTAGGAGTACCGCGATTACACAACCGATTTCGCTACATCGCAGACGTGGACCAATCGCGACGACCTGCTACAACACTTTCGTGGCACTGCCTTAAAGCTTAATATGGTTCTGACAATCAAGCGTTCTTGGGGACGGCAAGGCGTGGCAGTGTATGACTCGCATGTGAGAAGTACGGCGAGTACACTCCCCGTAAGAGGCCGCGAGTTGTCGGAGATGTTGCAAGCGTGAACACGCGTAGAGCTATTTCGAAGATAGAGGGGTGTCCGTTTGCGTTGTCTGGCGTGGAGTTCAAAAGGGGCGAATGGGGGATGGACGTTCTTCACGGCAAGCACAACCATGAACTCCCCGGTGCGTTGGACGGTCATGCGTACGTCGGGCGGATGGATACAAAGGAGAGGGACGCTACGTTGCCCTGACCGTGGCTGGTACCCCACCAAAACCGATTTTAGCCACCTTGAAGATGACAGCTGACTCACAACAAAAGTTGAACTTCACATCGCGTCGCCAAGTGTACAATGCGAGGGCGAAGTTTAAAGCTGAAGCGAGAGGAGATCGAACAGTCACCCAGGAAGCACTTTGCGTTTTGCGATAGAAGGGTTACTTCTACTCTACGAGGAGATCCCCTGACGATTCCAACAGGCTTCAAGATCTATTCATCGCCCATACAGACGCTCACCATCTTCTGGAAATCTTTCCATACGGCGTCCTCATCGACAGTACATACCGAACGAATACGTACGTTTCTATCTACACTTATTCATTTACCCTTTTCGACTAGGGTTTGCAAAGTCAAATATTTCATGGTGCAGGTACGGGATCCTTTTTTGTGAGTTCGTTGGATTCACTTGCAAAAAGAAGAACTTCGTCATCGGGTTCTACTTCATGTCGCACGAGAACACAGATAAGTATCGTTAGGCGTTGGAGCAGCTCGTTTACCTCATGCGAGATAACCTTCCGAACGTTTACCTCATGCGAGGTAACCTTCCGAACGTTGTTGTCACATGTCCTCTGCGAAGAAGCTGCTTTCCAAAAGTCAAAGAATCTTGATGTTGTTGGGCGTTTCAGGAACGCATGTTATGGCCTGTTCCAATCCAGATCGGTTGAAACTTTCGCCACTAGAAGGAGGGGTATGCATGCAGAGTGGGGCCATATCGAAGGGCGGATGCCGTACTTGGAGGCAACGTGGTTACGAGATTACTCGGAGAATATAGTTAATGCATGGACAGACGCAATCCAGCATTTTGGTACGGCCACGACGAACAGGTGCACCTCTTTTTTTCCTTACGAAATTCATTATATGCGTAATTTGTTTACAATATACATCGATATTCACATGTGAGTCTCACTCCTCTTGTAGGGTGGAGTCTGCTCATTCTGTGTTAAAGAAGACCTTAAACTCCGCGGTCGGTGATTTCACTCACATGATCACCACAATCAATCTAATGATGGCGGACCAAATAAGTGAGGTGAATAATACAATGGGGCGAGCGACTAACACCTGGCCGAAAGACTCCCACGGCCTATGGATTTTCGATCGAATTCGGAATATTGTGTCGAAGGAATGTTTCAACTTGTTGTTCGAAATCTACACGAAGATGGAAGCCGAGCCGCCTTCGCAACCATGCAGAGATAGATACTGGAGGGACGTCTACGGTATCCCATGCGCACATGAAATGCAAGCTTGTCGAGACACGCAGATACCCATCAGACCGTCTCAGATTCACATTCTTTAGAAGCAATTGGATTGGAAGAGGCCGGATGTTGACAACGTCAAGGGTAACACTCCCCTTAGCAGAGCTGATGTGGACATGTCGTGCATGATCACTTTGTTCCAGAGTGGAGCTATGGACGAGGATACTCGTTGGAGAATCACGTCGGCATTCAACGACGGGGATCGTCCCTCTCATACATCGTTGACCCCACCTGACCCGGAGGACCGTAGACCGCCCGGGAGACCAAGGACTCGCCACCCTTGTCAGACGAAGCCTCTACCTTGGGAACGTGAGCGTGCTCGAGCCCAACGTCGAGCCGATAGAGAGGGGAGTAGGGGATCAGCACGAGTCGAGGTCGGGATCAATCGTCATCAAACAAAGCAGATGACGTGGAAGGCAATGAGGAGGGCACTGGGTCCAACGCCATTGCCATCGAACAGGGGCGGATCCGGAACCGTCATTCAGGGGATACTTGAAGGTAAAATTTTCATCATTAAAGAATGTTTAAGGGTAAAAAAAAATTTCTTTTGTAATTTTTTTCCGAAGTTGGGGATGCTTGACGGAAAAAATGAAGAAATTAACACTAAAAAAAACAAATTTTTTTTTTTGGGAATGCTTGAGCATCCCCCATCATACAAATAGGTCCACCCCTGCCATCGAGGACCTTCCTAGGGGCCGAGGAGTAGGCAGAGGACGAGGTCGAGGACGGGGTCGTGGGAGGGGACGTGGCCGAGGTCGATCAGCGTCGGAGCCAGCTCTGGAGACTGTAGGTGACATTCCACCGCCAGCACCTACGGGCCGTAGGTGAAGCGCCGTAGGCTACGACGCTTCAACCGCAGAATCTACCTCACGTAGATTTTAATTGGGGCACTGGCAACATCGACGAATTCATGATTACTTTTGTAGGAGCCGTCACAAATGTTGCAGGTGATGGTCACTGTGGGTATAGATCTTTTGCTTGTCTTCTGAACTTGGGACAACACACATGGCCTCGAGTTCGATGAGAGTTGGCCGTTACTATCCTGCCTTAGATGAGCTCATCATGAGGGTCAACTATTTCGGCACGTGTCATGATGCTACGTATTGGATGGAGATTCCGATCATGGGCGAGGTGTTTGCCACGCTTCACCAGCGTCCTTTGGTGATTTTGTCACAGATGATGCTGATGTTGTGCCTTTCTCTGTACGCCACCGGGGGACCGTCAGTACCGGCTTGTGAGGAGTTAGATGGAATAGCTTTAGTCGGCAACAGCAACCACTTCGTTCCGGTACGTTTCATATTTCATATTCATTCATTTGTTACTATTTTGTTTCTCTTTTCTAATGTCAATATTCACCTTTTATTCACAGATTTGGTTGTTGCCTGGTTTACCTCTACCTCCAGTCTACATTACATGGACACGACATCACGATCGCACGGTCAACGGTTGGGAAGAGCAGTTTGCGGCGAGGATTGCACGATATAGAGCTTACCGTCGTTGTGATGGTGGTCGTCCTCTACCCTATTAGCACTTTCCACTTTCTCGTGTTATTTTTGGAACTCCATATGCTGATTTGGGTTATATCTTTGTCTGTGCCATTTCTCGAACTGTGTTCTATGACATTTTTCAACCGACGCTTTTTTGCATCCTTGACATTTATCACACTTTCGTTTCCAGCTATTCTTATGCCATTTCCGATTTTTTGACAATTATGCATCCACGTTCTGAATCAATTCGTGGATTGTCCGGATAAGTTCTCTTTCTTCTAGCCTAAACATATTATTCACTTTTTCGGATAATGACAATTACATATAGAGCACATTTATTACATTTCAATCCCATTTTAATCGCAACCCACCGCATACGTATGCGGTGAGATTAGTGACTCAACCGGTCCGGTCCTTCAGCATGTAACCCAAAATCGGGTTATCCGAAACCCACCGTATACCTATGCGATGGGGTTCAAACGGGCTGGACAAACCCACCGCAATACGTTGTGGTGTGTCTGTATACGCCTCGACCCACCGCATACCTATGCGGTGGGTGCGTTGGCCGTCATTAAACCCACCGCATACCTATGCGGTGATTAGCGGTGGAAATAGTAAAAATTAGCGGTGGAAATATCCGTTTCGGTTTTTGGTCTACTGTATAGTTTTTACTACTTTGTATTTCTTCTCTCTTTCCTTTATTTAGGCTTGGGTGAGAGTGTTTTATTAATTTTATTTACTTAGTTTATATCTATTTTTTTACATGTTATATAATTGTTTATTTATTATTAAATTTAAGTGAAACTAATTGACTTCTTGATTCTTATTTATTTATTAAGTTATTTAAGTATATTTTTCTGAATTATTTAATTATTTATTTAATTTGATTTGTTGAGAATTGATTGTGTGAACAATGTAGTTTGGAATTTAAATGGTTAGTTTTGAATTCTTTTGTTTGTTTAAAATATTTCTAACAACCAGAATCATTTTAATAACTTGACTCGTTTAAAAAATGAATTTAAAAGAAGTTTAAATGTTTGATAAAGGTTTTGGACAAATAATATTTTAACGAAAAGTATTTGACGGACTGACCTATTGGACCCGATGAACATTTGGACCTATTAACTGGACTGTTTGGACCTTGAATTGGACTTTGATTATAACTTGACTTGTGAATATGGCTTGAATGAGAACTTGATTGGTATTATGGAAATTCGGAATGTTGGCATGACAGAATTGAGATGAGATGTTGGATTGAGATAACGTTGATGTGGAAAATATGTCAGATTGTGAAGATGATATGTTTTACCTTGTATGAATTATATGAAACTTGTGTGTGTTATTGATATGCTTTGTGTGTTATAAAAAAAAAGTTATTGATATGCTTTGTGTAAGTTAGACTTAGACTTATTTATGTTATTTATTGAATTCTAGGTGATCTCTGACATGTTTGGATTTGATTGCTTGTTGTATTGCTTGAATTCTGCGCATCTCCATGTAAGTGCTTACGGGAACTTACTCAAGATCCGGACCTCATGTCTGGTGTATCATATAATATGTTAGGTGTTGCATCCACATGTCATGTAGTAGAAGACTTAGGATTTGCACAACTAATTAAGCATATGTCTTCTCTTTGCGTATGTTAGGACGACTGTTAATTGTGGGTCCTAGAGTCGTTGCCAGGGTCATTGGGCCATTCGTGTTCCAAATCGTTTAGGTACCCAGTCGAGTCAATGAGCATGATTATATACTTTTATGATATGATATGGTTGCGGCGGTGACCGGGTCTCCAACCCCGGTGTGGGTGTGGACTGAGAGGTTTGATATGACTACGACACCGACCAGCCCCCCCCCCCCCCCCCCCGCCGTTGGTGTGGACTCCTACCCCGTCGTAGGTATGGACATGAGAGAGATATATTCAGCCCCGACGTGGGTGTGGATTGGGAGAGTGGGATATGTCACTTGGCATTCTTTGGGTCATTTACCGCATCTCTGCACTTTATTATTCTTGTATATATCTTTATCAACATGCCTGTATTTTCACAATGCATTAGATATCTTTATTCAGGTATAGGGTGCATATTATATGCCCTCAGGGATGTCTTTTCCAGGCATGCATGAGTGGCTCGCATTGACTTGTTGTATAGTTTCAGGTACCCATTCCTTTTGCGTTGTTGGTTGCTGTTTGACGGGGTTAGCCTTGGCGTGTTTGGAGAGACTGACTCCAGCACAACTTATACTTTATTTTTTAGTTTCACTCGCATTTTTGTTTTGACCCGGCCTGGCCATGGCATCCTTTTATTTACGGATTTATGTTTGTTTGCTCATTTTAGCCTTAAACTGTTTTGCAAAATTAGAAGTTGGGACATGTTTCGGTGTGTAAACACCGGGTCCCCAAAGGGCTTTACGAAATTTAGGGTTCGAAATCCCTACTTTCAAAACCTAACAACTTTGATTTATATTCAACCCGTACTTGAATTGCATGATCCGAACGAAGGTATCCATTCCTTCGAAACGTAACTCTGTTCTATAACTCGGGTCGTTACACTCACCACTTCCCCATTGAATAGTGACACTACTTGATTGTGACCACTTTTGTCATTACACACATAATGTAAAGAGCTTGGGTCATTGTGAACATATTTAAAAGTACACCCCGATTTTTCAACAATAGAAGGAAAATCTTCAAAAATCCAAACATGTTTAATACACACACAAAAACAACGGATTATTAGCAACATCTGACAAATTGAATTAGTTACTAAAATCCCAAAAAGAAGTTAAAAAAAATCACCTGGTATGCTAGAGGATATCGAGACAACTCATACATCCCCCTAGCTTTGACACCCTTCTTAATAGAACAAACCTTTCTTGGACATTTAAGCACGACAGAGTAACTTTCTCGGCCCCAATGAAATCTTTCCAATCTCCCAATCCTAGAACGTTTAAATAAGAACACCTTCCCAATAATCAAAAGCTTATCTATGATTAATTTTTTTTGGAGATTCTTTAGGTTTAGCGTCTATCTTACAAGAGACCCTAATCTTGCCAAAAAAATCTCGTTAAATGTAACAACCTTGAGAGGAGAAGGATCATATTCAATAACCGAAAGACCAGTTATGACATGAAACTCAAGTAAAGAAAAAGGAGCAACCAACCCATCAACTTTAAACAACATTTCCATGTCTTTATTTGTTACAATATAATTAATGCAATAATATCTGATGTACTTATTGAAAATTAAAACACAAGACTAACCCTAAACAACTATTCTTAAACTGCTGAATATCAGAATCTGTCAACTCTCGCTTGATGACTTCACGTACTTCGGGGTAGGAGTAAAGATTACTTCGTGAACGAAACCTCTCTTTAGTAGATAAACAATAGCTCGGATAAAAAAAGAGTAGATAAACAATAGCTTATTTCCTACAAACCATAAATATTTTTTTTTTATTTGGTAAGAATTCGGATGCACTCGACTAGCTTTCTTAAGAATTCGGATGCAGAAGCTCAATTTCCCATGGACAATTTACACCATGCTAAAGTAGTTAATGATTGTTAGTGAATCTCCTTCTATAATGAGATTGTCTATTCGGAGTTTACTGGCTTTCTTAATCCATTCTCATAACGCCAGGCCTTCCGCCATGAGTGGCGTTTGCCAGCCAAAAGATTTCCCCTATATGTGTATGATTGTACCTTTCCAATATCGGATGACATACCTAGTGGAACTTTGTCTATTAGCCACATATGATCCATCAAAGTTAAGCTTATAGACACCCTGAGGTGGCTTTTCCATTTTTGTGTTCTTCAGTTCCTCTTTTGGGCTTTTTATTCTGGCAATTCCTATTGACAGAACTCTCCCAGCAAAAATCCTCCGAATCTTGATTAGCTTTTGCCCAGTTAACTTTGTGTGATGTGAATATTAATTTGATTGAATCCTTCTACCGAAGGTCGTTTCTCATTCCTAAATATGAATTTGTTGCGAGTGTACCACGTTGTCCACCAGTAAAATATTAAGTCTATTTTCTCTTTACTTGTAAGGCCATGCCCAATATAGGCCAAGATCTGGCTCAAGTTCCTGGATGTATTGATAATACCATCTATATGGTATTTATGAGTTGGGTGCATATGTTGGAAGAGATGGTTAAATCTACACTCAAGAGGTGTACAACATCTTCTTCATGGTGATTACAGATTGAGCGGTGGGATGGAATCGCAACACCTCTTTTGGCAAGCTTGGATGCAGTTGGTAAGGCATTATGGCACATTTTCCATAATTTTTTTATTTTATTTTGGGAGGTACATCTAGTCTTCATATCCATACATTTTCATCATACCACTCCTCGTTAGAGTGAGAGGCAAAGTTATATGCACTTGATGTGGTAAATTATCATTTCTTTGCTGTATTCCAATACAGACGATCTTTGATTGGGTTTATCGTCAGCTGTATGTTTGAGATGTGCTCCACTGTGTTAGTTGGGAGTACATACATGAGTTTGTCAATATCCCATTTATTACTACAAACCATAAACATGAACACACAGATAACCACCAAGGACCAAATTAGAAAAGGAAGATCCTACACATGATAAAAGACAATATAAAGGATTACCCCTAGGTTAATGAACAAGTTCATGAAAAAACAAAGAAACCCTAACAACGAGCTTGTTCATTAAAAACAAAGAAGCTCCTATCAACGAAACTACACCACTAACCTCAGAATACATTACTCGATTCGGCCATTGCAAGAATCAAACAACGATCAAGAGGAGAAATGATAATAAGTCCGAACTAGATAAAAAGAGCGAAAGAGAAAGGATATACAGAAGTAGAAGAGAGGAAAAGTTATTGAACTGTCCGGTAAACAATGGATTAATTGGGGGAAACCCCTTTTGGGGCCGGTGAACTCCACCACACTACCACCTCTTCGGAGGCCTTTAACCACCTCTTCGGAGGCCTTTAACCACCTCTTCGGAGGCCCGAACCACCTCTTCGGAGGCCTAAACTACAGCGGGTTCTTCTCGCTTCTTCTCTCCTGCTTGTGTGTGATTGTGCTTTGTGTTCACGCTCGAGTAAAATCCCCTTTTCTGAATCTGATTTGGGTTCAAATCGTTTGATCTTTTCGAGCTTTGCTCTCGGGTGGTGTTGCTCTGATCGTTTTGGTTGGGGATCTTGCTGATATTGGACTGTGAAAACCCCCTTTTGCTCTGATCGTTTTGTTCAATTTCTTGTGAAAACCCCCTTTTTACCCATTTGGGGGTGCGCTGTTCTCCGGGCTATTCGTCCGTGTTGACGTATATCCGTCGTCGTGGCCGATCTGCCTCCACAACGTCTAAGAGCTCCTCGAGTCCTCGCCGGCCGGTGGTGCCTGATATTGGTGCCTTGGTTGTCCCTTCTTCTCCGCTGCTGCTCTTCCAAGTCGATCTTCCCGGTTCCGAGCCTTTCGTTGCCGGTGTTTTGGCTTGGCTGTAGCCGTGTGAAACCTCTTCCTTCTCCGGTGTCTTGCCCCTTCACCCCTTTCCCGGGTGGTGGTCGGGTTTATAACTATAAATAAATAATTCCCTGTGTGGGGTTTGCGTATTTCCCGATCGGGTTTTTTGGTGCGTTTGG